>CM038219.1:143021864-144300364 GCA_021442155.1 Cymbidium sinense
TTAAGTTCAATTGGTTAATTGAAAATGATTGTAGGCTTTAGTTTGACTTGATTTGGATTTAATTTGAATTTTGTATAATTTGACCCTTTATGTCAATTCGGGCTAGGTTGGGTCAAGTTAACCAATTGGTCAAATGAAGCTCAATTACGGCTTTGGTCAAATTCAATAATTGATTTAGAATGAACTTGAGCCATTGGTTGCAATCAATTTAGGTTAGATTATGATTTGACCCATTTTGGCTTTTTAGACCAACTTGGGTCAACTTATGTTAAATGGCCAATTAGACTTGGTTTGGCTCAATTGAGGGTTTGGTCATGTTCAATCATTGATTATGAGTTAGTTTGGATCAATGGTTTCACTAAATTTATTATATGGTGGGTTTTGGCTAGTTTAGGTTTCATTTATGTTAAACTTTGATTTGGTCAATGGACCAGGTTTACTTGGTTTGATCCAATTGAGGTGATTGATCATCTTAAGGTGATTGTTGATAATGATATGAGGTTTGGATGGCTTTGGCTCAATCTAATTTGGGTTTGATTAGAACTTGGTTTAAAAAGGATTCAATATGTCACTTTGGGTCAAGTGGACTTAAATGGGTCAATTGATTTGGTTTTAGTTTGATTCAAGTTTAGTTGAACTCACATATGGGCCTAAGATTGAAATATAAATCCAACTACAATCAATTTGGAGTCTAATTGATTTTGGCTCATTTGAAGTTTTTAAATAAAAAAATGCTAACTTGGGCTTGACTTGTGTTGACTTGAGTTTGGTTTGATAATTATAATTTATGTTTATATTTGGCTAAATGATTGAAGGAATGATTGATTCATGAGAAAATCCATTAGTTTTTGGCTTGATTTGGATAAGATTTGGCCAAGTCCAAGAAATTGGATAAAATGGCTTGAATTGGGTTTTGGTTTAATTTTGGATTTGGTTTTAGCTATATGGATTTATATTTCATATATATTTTGGGATATAAATGAAGTTATAAATGAGTCAATGGAAAATCACTTGAGTTTGGATTGATTTGAAAGAAAATTTGATCAAGCTCATGGATGTAGGTCAAAAGGGCTTAAGTAGGGAATTGATTTAGTTTGATTCATTTTTGGTCATTGAAGGGTGGTTTTCATTTATATTTATGAATATAAATGAAGGAGTAATTGGTTTATAAAGAAACCAATTGATTTTGGGTTGATTTGTAAGAGATTTGATTAAGCATATGGAGATATGTCCATTGGGATTAAGAGGGGATTTGGCTTGGTTTGATTTAGTTTGATTTATTTTTGGTCATTTTGGTATGGATTTCATTTATATTTATAAATATAAATGAAGGAATAATTGATTTATAAAGAAATCATTCAAGTTTGGGATTAATTTAGGTAGAGGTTTTGTCTAAGCTTATGAGAGTGGGTCATAAGGCTTAGGAAGGAAATTTGGACTTCGATTTGACTTAATGATTGAATCATTTGGAATTGGGTTTGAATTTGTATTTGATAAATGATTGAGAGATTGAATTGATCTTTGAGAAAATTAGATGAATTGGGATAGATTTGAATTTGGTTGAGGCTAAGTTCATAGGAGGAAATCAAACGGCTTAGGAAGAATGTTGATCTTGGATTAGATTGTGGGTTTCAATGATTTCGTATGGAATTTGGATTTAGATTTGGTATTTGAGTTGGATTTGAGGTTTGGTTTGAGAAATTAAGCATGTATTGGGTTTTAGGATATAGGGTAGGCAAGTTTTTCTAAGCCCTTAAGGCATAACCTATTCCTATGGTTAACCCTTCTAAGTCTCTAGGCTTAGGTTAAGTATTCACCTAATCACTAGAAGTGTCTTAAGACTAAAGGAGCTCTTAGTGTCTACAAGAGTCCTAGATCTATGATGAGTAAGTTGAGAAGTCACTCCAAAAGTGAAGTCAACATAAGGACCCCCAATAAATGTGGTGTAATTAACAAGGCACACCGCACGTATTGGCATTGACAGAGATGATCAACAATGTCCAAAGGATCGCCAAGTACTAATATAAATGATCTACCCCTAAACCTGAGTTATAAATTAAATCAAGATCTTAGTATAATGTAACTCAACTTATGCCAACGGTAGAAGAGAGGAAGATAGGATCCGATGAGGGATCAGGTATGTGAACATTCCACTAGGGAAGCAGGTTCAGATTATTCACATAAAGGATAAGGGTTTGAGTTTGATCATAAACATGATTTGGGGAGAAAAGATCTGTGGGGGATAAGGATTTGCATCCTGCTGGGGATGAGTGCATGAATCCACTAGGGTAGCAGGTTTAGATTATCCATTAGGGATAGGAATTTGATTTGGTTTGATTTTATGGGGCTCTATTGGGGAGAGGATGTGGTTCGTGCCTCGCTGGGGAAAAAATTGATTTGATTTTGAGGGCACATCTGCTAGAGATATGAGCTCGGATCAGCTGGGGATAAGGTGGATTTGATTTATAGTTTTCTTTGGTTCATTTCAGGGAAGCATCCACTAGGGATAAGAGTGGATGGATTTAATTCAGACTTCACTAGGGAAGGATGTTGGATTTAATCAAATGGACCCTATCAGTGTGCGATGGATCCACCAAGAAGGGGCTATATCAACCTAGGCCTATCTCAGATTTACAAATCTAAAGGGATAGTCTACCGGCCATTAGGTAGGACTATCCAACTTAAGGGTTGCCTTTTAGTATGCAATGGTCAAGTGGGAAGAAAGCTTATAGACTTCCTAAATAAGAATCCCGGGTGATCTGCTAGCACAATAAATCCACCTAAAGGCTATTGAGAGAATGTCATTGTGGACTCATATAAACTCAAAAATAGTCAAAATTAATTTTATTTTAAATGGACCCTATCGGTGTGTGATGGATCCACTCAGAAGGGGCTAATATCAGCCTACTCCTATCTTAGATTAACAAATCCAAAGGGATAGTCTACCGACTACAGGGTAGAGTTAACAAACCTAAGTGGTTCCTTTCGGTGTGCAATGGTCAAGTTAGGAAGAAAGCTTGTAGACTTTCAACTTCCTAAACAAGGAACCACTAGGGTGATCGGTTGATAGCACAACAAATAAAACCCAACCTAAGGCTACCCATTGGTGTGCAACGACCATGCTGGAGAAAATACGTGATAGACTTATATCTTCCAAAGCAAGGACAACTGTTAGGGTGACATGTTGGTGGCACAACAAGTCAAACCTAACCTAAGGGTGACTACTGAGAGAGTGCCAACATGGAGACTTATCTCAACTCAAAAGTAGTGAGGAGATTCCTATAAGGAGTTTTGCTGACACTGCCCTAAAGATAGGATGCCTGCTTGGGAAAAGGTACCGTTAGGGGGGTTGCTGTGGAGCTCTAGAATGGAGGAAAATATGACACCACAAAGAGTTTAGGAATGTTTTATTTAGATGATCAAATACGACATTAAAAATAAACATATTATCTCAAAAGATAAATATATTATCTTATAATGGATTTGATCATTTTAATAAAAGACTCATAAGACTAATGGGTCTTTCATGTTCCAGAGATTTTTCTTCTGAACTACAAGAAAAAGTAAAGTAGGGTTGTGGAGCTCTGGAATGGAGAAAAATATGACACCACATAGAGTTTAGGAATATTTTATTTAGATGACCAAATACAGCATTAAGAAATAAACATATTATCTCAAAAGATAAACATGCTTTCTTATAATGGATTCAATCATTTCAATAAAAGCTTCTAAGGCTAACAGGTCTTTTGTGTACCAAACAATTTTCCTATGAACTTTATGAAAAAGTATAATAGGGTTTATTTTAACCTGGGATCATGGTACCTTATAAAGGTAAGCCTCTATAGTTAATTACATCTTAGGAAGGGTCTCTTCCTAAGAATACTCTCAATTAAAGAAGTAAGTGGTTGTATCTAAAGACTTCTATGGTAGCTTTCAAAGGATTGATTTTTAAAATTCAATTGGGAGAGATCCGAATTGGGAAGAATTATTTTCAAGAATCAAATGGGACAAAGTAGGAAATGCCTATTAATATTGGGATACCTAGTAGACATTTCATTTATCTAATGATTGGGCTTCAAATTTGTGATTTAATTTTTTAGATTTCATGTTGTCTTTTTTTTTTAGAAATCTAGGACTTAGATTCTAGCAGCACAAGAATGAAGAAATGCCTAGGGTTGAAGACTTATTCCTAAAAAGGTTGCTTCAGAACCTAGTTTATAGGTGCTTCTGCCACATGTCAGATGCTCGACCTAATTATATCCTTGGGAATCATTGGCCATTCTTCTCACTTGAGGGAACTAGCCTATCCCTGACTCTTTTGGACTTACAACTTGCTTAGAGAAGGCTGCCAGCTAACACCACCTAAGCGCATTTTAAATTCATGAAGTCAATTCACATGAATGCAAGATGGCTGGGCTGTTGCATTTTTAAGAAAGGAATCTATGAACCTAGACTCACTCCTTGATCTCTAAGGACATGTAGGGTATGAAGATGCATCTAACTAATGCATATTTTTAGCTTTTTAAAAATTTTAACTCAAGATTAATTTTAGGCCACATCAATTTATGCCTAATGTCATGAAATTAGAAATGGTTATGGGCCAAATTAATATTTTAGAAGGCAGGCTTCCTCAAGAAGGCAGTCATCCTCACAAGACAGATGCCCCATATGTACAATGGGTGAAGTTGCCCAATTCAAGGAGTAGAAGATAATATGATTGTATGATTTCAAACCTAATTATTTCTAATTGATTTTATGTTGTATTTAGCCTAATGCTTTAATTTGTGTGAGGTTTTGATTTGTATTTATTTTTAGGTTTCAATTGATTTAGTTGGGTAAAAAATTTAGTTTCTTCTATAAGCCTACATCCAAGCATTCATTCACGGAACAAACACAATCACAGAAAGAAACCTAGAAAAGCATGCTATTTTTATTGTGCACCCAAATTAACTCAAGCCAAATTAAATTAATAGAAATAGGCCAATATGGTCAGGTACTATTGTACACCCAAGAAGAATTTAATGAGCAGTCGAGTTCTGCCCTTATACAACCCACCCTAGAACTACAAGTCTAGATCTATGGGTCTTCTTTCCAGGAAAATCTCCTTCTTCAGGGATATCCATTGGGCTCATAGGGACCACACCATCTCCAGTAGGGTCTCTAATCTTAGACCGCATAAATCCTAACTTAATTCTAAGCTCAATTTTACATTTTAAAATTTTAAAAAGAAATCCTAAGCCCCGTAAAACATATTTTAGAAAATACAAACAACACATAGTAGTTATATTTCATAAACATACAGGATTAGCTTTAGTTGCTTGCCAAGCCCACCTGTCCTATGGACTATGTTAAGGGATTTTTCAGTACCTGCAAATAAATAATAATTTTATAATTTTTTTATTTATAACAGCGATCCATTTAACACATTCCCGTGTAGAAAAATAGTGTTAATTCTAAAAATGCACCCTACCATGCAGTCTATCGAGCAAACAAGCCTAGGCATCCAGTCTAAAGAAAAACA
Source organism: Cymbidium sinense (assembly GCA_021442155.1). Lineage (NCBI taxonomy): Eukaryota > Viridiplantae > Streptophyta > Magnoliopsida > Asparagales > Orchidaceae > Cymbidium > Cymbidium sinense. Next base: position 143,027,386 of record CM038219.1, read on the forward strand.
CCACACAAACATGTGAAGCACAGCACAACATATCATAGAAAATTAAAGAAAATCACAAAATGATCTAACCTAGATCTAGAGTCCATAACCTAAATGATCTAGTGTGTGTAAAAGAGGGATTTGTGTGGCAAGGCTTTGATAAGCTTCTTTAAGTTCAAGGTCCAATTTGAAGTTTGAATTTGTTTAATTTTTACCTTTGGTTGATTTCAATTCAAATGGTTTAGTGAGTTAAATCTCATTTTTATGTTCATTTTATTTGGTTAAAGTAATGCTTTATGTTTTCAAGAATGAAAAATAGAATGAATTTTATTTTTAGGTGAAACTCACTTTATTCCACATCCTAAACCCTAATAAAGTTTCCAAAAGTCTAACTAAGATCCTTAAGTATCTTAATTAATCCATTTGATGTTATTTATGTTTGGATTTGTTTTGATATTTCTTTTCTTTTGAAATTTAGATTTGATTTGATTTCTCTTTCTTTTTCTTATGATACGATATTCTTGGACGCTCTTTTTGGCATGTTTTTTCTGCTCATTGGAAATGAGTCAACCTCTTTCTTTGCTACGCAACCTTTTTTCTAACGGGTCACATATTCCCTCACCATGCCAGTATGCTTCAATTTCTCGTGTTCAAGCTATCTCATGCCATTCTCCCATCACACTCTTGTTGGAAAAACTAATGCCAAAGCGATCCAACTTATGTCGAAATTAATGTGATCAACCTTGTCCAAGCTATCTTTTCACTAGATTCTAAGCACCGAAGAGTGATGTTTAGATTTAGTTTGTTCAATTGATATGATTCAATTTATTTGATTTGATTTGATTTGTCTTAGTTTAGGTTTATGTTTACTTTGTTTTATTTTAATTGATTTGATTCTAATTGTTTAATGAGTTCATAAAGTTAAAGTTGAATTATTCTTAATGTTTCATCAACCTTTAAGTTCTTTAACTTAAGGTATTTAATATTTTTTTTCTTTAATGATATTTCATCTCATTTTTTTTTAGTTATAATTTTATTAGCTTGAATTTTAATTAAGGTTTTAGCTTAAATTATTTCATTTCGTTTCTTTAAGTTGGTTCACTTTTACTCTGATTAGTTCAATTTGATTTATGTTGGTTTTATTTTATTTAGATTGATTCTTTCTTTTGTTTGATTTATGTCTTAACCTCATATTAGGTTTAATTATGTTGATTTTAATTGGTTTGGTTCATGTTCACTTGAAAATGTTGAAGTTAAAGTTTATGTTTCATTGATTTAACTATATTCAAATTTTTTAATTATGAATTCATGTATTAAGTTCATTAGTTCTTATGTATGTGATTATATTCTTTCATTTATGCTTATTCAATGTTTATGATAAAACTTCATGTTCTCCTTTTGGATTAAGTTATTAAGTTTATTTAGTTCAGTTTATGTTAACTAATATGCTTAGGTTAAGGTTTTATATTTATCCTTAGATTAGATTAATTGCAAGTGTTAAGATTCAATTAGTATTTATTTAATTTCATTTATTTGATTTCTCTTAATATGAATTATTAAGTTTTTTAATCCTTGAATGTGTTACTAATTAAATTCTTTGGCTTAGGATTATTAATAAACTTTCATTAAGAGTCTTATGATGTTTTATTAAAATTTGTTTAAGCTATCAAATGATATAATGAATTAATGAATTTTCTTAATTCATTATTTGATTAATATTGATCTAGGGATTTAGAAAATCAATAACTCCTAATCCAGAGATCAATTGGGTTCGAAACTTTTATGGCAAGTGGGGTTACATGCTAATTTTATATGTCCAAAGTTTTATCATAATTATATTTGTAATTAGGGTGTAATTAAGGTTTTAATTATTTTTTAAAAACCTAAATTAAGCCTAATTTAATTAGATTTAGTTAAGGATTTTATTTTTAGTGGATTACTTTTCGAATTATGTTTCCAATGAGGGATCATTCATAATTTTTTGAAAACAAGTTGATTTATTGGGATTTAATTAAATTCTTGATAATTATTTGAATTAATTAATTAATTTGATTGGTTAATTAAGCCAATTTTTGAATTATTAAATTCAGATGAGTTTTAATGATCTTTTATTGTTCACTAAGGTTTATTAAGTTGATTTAAGGTTGTTTGAGTCATTTCCATAAATTAATTTCATTAATTATAATTTATTTAATTAAATTTGGAGTTTAGGATTGAAATTTTCATTTTTCATAGATTACAGTGAATTAAATCATCAAAAATTTTCAAAGGGTGTGTTTTAAGGTTAACTTCATTTCCCCAAAGTTTCATATTAATTGGATTAATGGTTTGAAAGTAACTAAGGTTTAATATTTTTTAATTAAACCCAAATTAAGGCAAAAATACCCAATAAAAATTAGAGATCTTAATTTGTATGGATTCCTCTCATCAAGATGAATCCATAGTGCCTTTATTTAAATTTTTCTGATTTTTGTTTATTTTTCTATGATTTTAGGATGTTTCTGTCACTTTTTATTAATTTGAAAACTGTTATTTAATAGTTTTTAAGCGGGAGGGGTCCACGAGTCATGGAGGGCTGCGTGTCACGTGCTTGCATGGCATAGATTGCCACGTGGCATGGATTGCTACGTGGCCTGGATTGCCATGTGGCATGGATTGCCATGTGGCACAGATTTCCATGTGGCACACATGGGATGGTCCACGTGAAGCCCCGTGGCATCCGCGTCAGTATGGGTGGAAACACTGGATGATCCTGGATCGTCTGATCACGGATCAAATGGTCCAGATCATTCCTGCAGTCCTTAAGTGATCTAATCAAATGGTTTGCCTAGATCAGAGCCGTCTGATCCTAAGAGATGGATCGGACAGTTGGGATTAAATCCCAAAGCTTGCCGGCAAGAAACGGACACCATCCGTTATTTCTCCATAATCTCCGGGGATAGCCTGCAAATCAAGCCATGATTCTGATCCCAAAATGTTCAAGGATTGAGTTAGGACCCATCCATATGGATAGATCTAATTGGAGATCCAATTTTCTTCATAAAGCTCTAAAATCGAAGGCCTATTGGAAGGGGGAAGATGCATACCTAGATTCCGGCGATGAGACTTACTCCATTAGCTTTTCCTCGACCCAACGAATGTGTGCACAAAGTTTGGTGGCTTGGCTCCCCATGGATCGCTCCATAGACCAACGCAAGCTCAGTTTTAGGTGGCGTTGGTCATTTTTCGGCTTACCGGCGGCGAGGAGGTTGAGTGGGATTTCATTTTGGATCGCCTCGAGCTCTAAAACATATTGGTAGCTTCAATTTGGTGTGAAACCCCCTATCTTGGATTTCACCATTAGAGGGGCTTCAACCTTCGTCTGTTCTCTAGCATGCTAGCATCAAGGGGGTCGGGTCATGGTTGGGAACATGTTCCCTAGCCTTGGCGAAGATTTTGGAATGAAAATGGGAGGGAATAGGCTTCCCCTCCCCACTTTCCATCGGTGGCTGAGAGCTCTATATGGAAGGATTTTGGTGGCCAAACTCTAGCCACCAACGGCAGTAAGGCCGTCCAAGGGATGGGATTAACTCCTCTTGGGCTTGTGAACATGTTGGGATGTTCATATCAGAGGGCCAAGAGTTCTTTGCTTGGTTTTTCCTCTTGGCTGATCCCCCCTTCTCTCTTTCTCCCTTTTCTTTTTCTTCTTCTCCTCCTCTCTTTTTCCCCTTAGCTCTTTCTCTTCAATTCCCTCTTGGATTTTCCCTTGATTGCCTGCATTCACTTGAAGGCAGCCTTCACCTTGGGAGGTGCCTTTTCTTTTCTTTTATTATTATTATTATTATTTTTTGCATGGGAAGAGAGGGAGTGGGTGAGGTATGGTGCATGAGAGATGAGAGTTTTGGTTTCTCCTTTCTTTTTCTTCTCACTTTATATTTCTTTTTTTTATTTTCATTTTCCATTTTTTTATAGCAGCATCACTAATGTATGGCTACCCATTTCTAAACTCAAGTGAACTTGAGCTTATCTTTGAATCCATTTGACTTTAGTTGGGGATTGAACTCAAATCAAATGCATGAATTCTATGATGTTTAGATTTTCATTTCAATTTAATTTATTTGAATTATTTTGGTTAATCCAAATTGATCATTTGAACAATTTAATTTAGGTTGATCACCTTGTTAACCTAGATTAATCACTTGAGTTGGTTAACTCAGATTGACCACTTGGGTTGAGTCCAAATCATATGTATTGATTCAAACTTGATCCACTTCAAAATCAATTTAAAGGAATTTGAATTTAAATTTAATTTAGATTTTAATCATTTTGAATTAATGATTAATTAATTTTATTTAATTAATTGATTTTGAATTTTGTTCAATTACATTTCAATTTGAATTAATTGGATTTGATTTGAGTTAATCCAAATTAAAAATTTAAGTTGATTCCCTAAGACACTAAGTGTAGTGTCCTAAGTACCAAATTAGGAAATTTCTAATTAAAATTAAAACCTCCTAATTATTAATTTTAAGTTAATATTAACCTCATTCAAAAATGAGGTCAACAATTTCCTCCTAATCCATATGCAAATATATATATATATTTTTATATGTTTGTGTGGACCATGTTGGTGTGCGAAGGACCACACTGATAAGGGGCTTATATCAGCCTAGTCCTATCTCAGACTTACTAGACCAAGGGAGAATCTTCACATCCACAAAATGGATTCTCCAACCACAGGGGTGGCTACTAGGAAAGGGGGATTGTCCAATCCAAAAGTAACCCAGGTAGTGTCTAAATGGAGTCGCTAAGGACGTGATCCAAATACAGTCCCCACAAGAGAGGTGCCGTTAGGGTCTTTATCTAGGACCCTATAAAAAAAATCTTATAAGTATACGGTGGCCAACTCTGGGAGAAAGCTTGTAGACTTATATCTGCTATGAGTGGTGTATCCACCGGGCAGGTCACCGTCAGCATGGCGATAACCAACCAACCTAAGGTTCACGTTAGTTTGCGATGATCAATCTGAGAAGAATGCGTGTTGACTTATATCTTCTAAGATGAAAATGATCATCAGGATAGTCTATCGTCAATGAGATAGATACTATCCGACCTAGGGCGGCTACCAAGTGAGGAGTCCCATGTAAGGACTAGACCTAGGCTTGCAATAGTCAGGAGGAAAGGCACCACTAGGGGACTTATCCTAAATCTCAAATATACTCAACCTAGTTAGTTCATGATGGCTAGCCCAACAAGAAAGCATGTAGGCTTACATCCTCTTAAATAAAGTCAACAAGAGGTAGCCTATCGACCGCGCAGTAAGGCCTACCAAACTAATAAGGCACTCATCGGTTGGCAATGGTAAAGTTAGGAAGAAAGCTTATAGACTTACATCCTCCAGTCAAATATCCACTGGGTTGATACATTAGCAAGGTAGCATGTCAGCCTAACCTAGAGCAACTAATGAGTGAGTCCCACAATGGGCATTATCCCACATCAAAATAGCCTGAGACAAAAGATATGTGTTTATTTTATGTGTGGTTGTGTGTAGTTTGTGTTGGAATTGTGTTGCTAAATGATAGGACACCACTTGGGTTCCTCACACCTACCCTAAACACATCATGACGGATTTGCAAGCAAAAGATGTTTCTCACCAATATGAAGAGATGAAATTTAAGATGAAAAAATTTTTATTGATAATTATCTTGAAATAATAATTATGGATAATATTTTTTTAGGTAGAGCCCGTTGATTGGAAGCATTGGGTGCTCTCCCTTACAATTTAAAAACTGATAAGGTCTTACTTGGTAAGCCTTCTCTATGGAAATGGGCAATCCCAAGTGGGTTCAAACTTGCCTCTCATCTTTGGATGGGCAATAATTGGTCTCTTGAGAACTAAAACAAGCTCTCCCACTTGAAAAGCTCTAAGATGGACCAACTTTTTATGAGCTTGAATCATTTTGGCTTTGTATAACTCGAGGTTCTGGCATGCTCAGAGGTGTCTCTCCTTTAAACCTTTGTGTTTTTCTAATCGAAACTTGGCATTCTGCTCTGTTATGATCTTACTACCCACAGCTATCCTTAATGATGGGAGTTGGACTTCTAAAGGTAGAACTACTTCAGAACCATACACTAAAGATAAAGGACTACATTGAATTGGAGTTCTGATGTGGTGCGATAAACCACAAGGCTTCAACTAACTACTCATGCCACTGTCGCTTGTTATCGTAGAGTCTCTTCTTTAATATCCGGATGAGAGTTTTGTTGAAGGCTTATTGTAAGCTATTTTCCCTTGGGTAGTAGATGGTAGAGTATCTCTGATCTATGTCATGCCTCCAGGAAAAGATGTTAATTTTGGTGCTCTTGAATGCAGTACCATTCTCAGATATAATTTTTTGAGGCACCCCGATCCTATATATGATATGGTTTTTAAAAAATTGAAGCACATGCTGAGTTGTGATCTCTCTGAGTGGGATTGCCTCTGCCCACATAAAAAAGTAGTCAGTGGCAGTTAGAATGAACCAATGACCCTTGTAAGAAGGGTCAATCGGGCCCACCATGTCGATACCCCAACACTCAAATGGCCATGAGGCTAATGTAGGATGTAGAATGCTAGGTGGTTGGTGTAAGACAACACCGTGCACCTGACATTGGTGGTATCTTCTAGCCATGTTCATGCAGTCTGTGATCATCAAAGGAAAGTATTATCCTAGTCTCTTGATCTTGGCTTTCATCTTTGGATCAGATTGATGCACTCCGCATAAACCAAAGTGTACCTCGATCACGATCTTACGGGCTTCGTGCTTGTCCAAACAACATAACCACATATGATCGAAGGACTGCCATTATAAGGTGCAATCTACAAGAGCGTAGGAAAGGGATCTTTGCTTCACTTGATGTGCTAGTGATTTCTCTTAAGGTAGTTTATCCATATTTAGATAATCCATGAATGGTTACCACGAATCCAACTCCTCATCCTTTTTGGCAACGGCAACCTCCCCTTCAAGAGAGAGTTTCTCGATGAGTTCAACGTCAATAAGGGATAAGACTTGTCTATTTTCTACCCTTATTGGTATGGACTCATCTTCTAGACATGCCAACTCTTTAGCAAGCTTGGCTAATGCATCTGCTACTACATTCTCTCCTCGAGGAATCTTATATATGGTAACCTCTGGGATTTGGGCCAATAGCTCCATAGTGTACTTATGGTAGTGATGGAGCTTAGGCTTTAAAACTTTGTAAGACCCAATAATTTGGTTGATAACTAGTTGAGAATCCATGAAGATGTTGATACTCTGTATGCATAATGTAATGGCTAACTCCAAATCGGCAATCAAAGCCTCATATTTGGCTTCATTGTTGGTGCATGGATTGGACAGGTGATATAAGAATCTCATCATAACGTGGTCTAGAGTTAGGAGAACTATTCCAACCTCAACCTTTCTTGGAAGAGTAGATCGTGGTTCTTCTCCTTTTTGAAATGAAGCGGTGAATGCTGATGTCCACTAGGTTCATGATTTGTTCATCGAAGAGGTCATCACTAAGCTATGAATCAACAGGAAGTGGATGTGCTGCTAAGAAATTCACTAGTGCATATCCTTTCACTACACGGAGGGGTACGTAAGTGATGTCAAATTGTGAAAAAATTATGGACTAATGTGCCAACCATCTAGATAACATCGGTCGTGTCATGAGATATTATAGTGAGTTGATCCAAGATATCTGGTTCACCTTATGAGAAAGCATGTAGTGTCATAGCTTTTGGGATGCAAAGATTAAAGCTAGGTAATACTTTTTAATAGGTGGATAGGTTTCCTCAGCAGGGATGAGATGATGACTAAGATAGTAGAGTGGATTCTCTTTCTCCTCATCATTTGTTTGGGCCTACAAAGTGCTAAGGAAATCATCTAATGTGTCAATATATAGTATCAGTGCCATGCCCGAGAAAGGGGCTGCAAGAACTAGAGACTCCATCAAGTAGTGCTTGATATCTTCGAAGGCATGTTGACACTTTTCATCCCACTTGAACTTGGAATCCTTTTCATAAGTGCTAAAAATGGCAGGCACCTTCCTGATAGGTTAAAAATGAAGCATCTTAGATATGCCAACCCTTGAAATGATCAGTGAGTTTTTAGGGGTGAATTTTTAATATCTCCTTGATCTTCTTTGGAACAATTTCTATTCCACAGTGCTCGACAACAAACCTAAGGAATTTTCTTGAAGCTACTTTGAATGCACACTTCAGGGGATTCATTTTAAGGTTAAATTATCTCAACTGTTCAAAAACTAGTCTCAAGTTAAAGAGATGGTCTTCCTTTCCTTTACTTTTGACTACAAGATCATCGATGTAACATTTGACATGATGATGAATGATTTCTTTTGAAGATCAGAGTCATAACTCGCAGGTATGTAGCACCAGCATTTTTAAGGCCGAATGGCATGTCCCTATAGCAAAAGATTCTGATCGGGGTTCGAAATGCAGCATCTCTTTCATCCTCAGGGGCCACCTTTATTTGGTTATAACTAGATGAGCCATCCATGAAAGAGAAGATTGCATGAGATGAGGCAATGTCCACCATCATTTCTGGTATTGGTAGTGAAAATTCATCTTTTGGACAAGCCTTATTCAGATCCCTAAAATCAATGCACATTTAAATTTGGCCATTCTTTTTCTTAACTAGAATGACACTGGCCAACTAGGTAAGATATTTTTCTTCCCTAATAAAGTTAATATCGATCAATTTCTTGACTTCAAAAATGACCTGCTATTCAATGTCTATTCACATGTATCTTGGAGCTTGCTTGATAGGGTTAGCATTAAGCTCTATTACTAATTTATGAACTACTTTGTTAGAAGATAAAACAAGCATCTCTTCATAACTCAATGCCAAGTAGTCCTTAAACTCAGTCAATAGTTTAACTAATTCATTGGTTTCAATATCATTCAACAATAAATTGATGTAAGTCAAAGATAGACTGTCTTCAGTTCCTAAGTTGACTTCTTTGAGCTCGTTGATGGTTGACCTGATCTCCTCTTCAAACTCTAGCAGTGCATCCTTACCTTCAAAGTTATTTGGATCATTTGAAGTTTCTAAACACACCTCCTCATATGTTAGCATGATTTGAAAAGAACCTATATTAAAATGATTGGTGATGACTAGGTAATGGTTGTCATCATCGACTGGACCTACTGTACCGAATCCTACTCCTAGTCTTGATTAAGGTTGTCTACTTTGGTTGTCCCATAGCCATTCAAAGTAGTTTGATCGGTGTTTAGACCAAGTATGTGGGATTAATCCCTTCTTTGATAGATTAAGGACACAAGGCGAATACCAATCAAAAGACAACTATATTAAATTTTTATATGAATCATTCTCAAGTTCTGCATCAGCTTCCTGACTTGAGGATGATGCTCCCAAAAAAAACCTCTTCATTTTCCCATCTGTTGATGACTTAGGGGCTTCCTTAACTACCAACCTCTTAACTTTCTGAGAGGAAAGTGGAGTTAGAGCTAAGGTTTCCAACTGACTCCTGACTATCTCATATGCAGACTTGGATAAATTTATGCTTTGCTTTGGAGTCTGGTCTTCATCACTATCATGCTCAAATGTCACCTTGAAAGGGACCTGCTACTAAGAAGAGCTGCCTGGTATAGTAACCACATATGACTCATCCTCTAAATTAGATTATAAGTTTATGTGGATAGCAACTGTACTCCTTGTGGCGAGACATACCTCCTATTGGGTGGCCTGTAGAGAGGCTTTCCACCTTAGGGGCTACCTCTGAACTATCCTCAGCCTCAGCCTAGTGGAGGTCGGGTCATCCTACCCAAATGTTTTAATGGAGTAATGAAATATGTGTGGAATCTAATGTCACGCTCTATATCTTCCCTTGAGTCCATGTATTGCTCTCTTCTATTTTTTATTCTTTTTCTTTTTACTTTTTTTTATATTTTTTCTTTTCTTTTATTTCTTTATGTTCCTCTTAGGGATCTTGACTAGATTCGTGAGAATGGACTTGTTGGTTTTGGAGAAAAAAATAGGTTGCATCATTATATATCCCAACCTCATGAATTATGAAGGGTTTGAGATCTCCTTTGATGCAGTACTCAATTCTACCTCTCATGAACTTCATGCGATGTTTAGAGGATGAACGTATTTCTCATGTATCCATGGTCTCCCAATTAATGCATTAAAATATGTATCCAAGTCTATGCTATGAAACTTGGCTTCAGTCTTCCAATCATCCATCTCTAATAGCAACACTATGGAGCCTAAGGCCCTCTCGCCTTATTCATTGAATCCTCTCAACATCATCCTCTCCTTTTGGAGTTTAGAGATGTTGATCCTCAAGTAGGCAAGGGTTCTTAAACTGATAATGTTGACTGATGCACCCTGGTCAACTAGAACTCTTGATATCCTATATCTATCAATGTCCACTGTAATGTAAACACAACAATTGTGCTTGGTCATTTCTAAAAGTAAGTCTTCATCATTGAGTGTAATTATTAAGATATCCTTTGAGCTGTGTGCCTCTTCTTCATTAGTGGTTAGCTGAGCTAAGCATATCTCTAGGTTAAGGAGAGCCATGACTAGAGATTCTCTCATCTCTTTGGATAAGACAATGACATCATCTATGCTTAGTTAAGCTAGAAACTTTCTAAGATATGCTAGGATGTTATAATTAACTTTGACTTGGTCCTCAATAAGCATATCCAAGGGTGGAGCATCCTATGGAGGTGTTATCTGCTCACTAGAACTAATGACTTGTTTACCCTTATCCTAAGGTCCCTAGGAGGTAGAACTTTGCCCTTGCACAGGTTGACTTCATTGACTTCTTAAAATGATGAACTTGTGGAAAGTTCTACCTTCTCATTTGGTATTCCTACAACTTCTCCTATGGGATTCTCAAAGTCACTCGACTCAAAGTCAATCTCAAAAGGTGAACCCGATTGATTTAAAAAAGGAAAGTCTGATTCTAAATCATAAAAGAGTGAATCATAATGACTAGAGCTATCATTATGAGATATTTCAAGAGGAATAAAATATAGAGTATCATAAGTGGACTAGATGTAAGTGAAACTTTTCTTCATTGATTTCTTTTTAGGTGGAGGTACATGATAGAAATCTAATAAAGTAAGCTGGGTAAGGGATTTAATACCCTTGCCACTAATATATTGCTCCTACTGGCAGAAGAGGAGCTAGTGGAGGAAGAAGTAGTAGCTGGAACTATGGATGGAGTGCTGGACTCGGATAATGGTTGTGCTACTGAATTATCCCGGGCAAGTAAGGCGGACTGGTGGTGCTGCTACTAGGCTATCACCTTCTTCAAGTTGTCTTTGGTAACTTGTAAACCTTCCTTGATGTTAGAGGTTTGAGATACCTCAGGCACCTACAAAGATAGTTTCTTAATTTTAGAAACTACTTTCTTAGAGGTTAGGGATAAGGTAATATCACAACCATCTTTTATCTTTAGAGGATCGTAGGTTTCCCCAAGAATTATCCTAATAGAACTGGAAGGTTATTCTAGTAGGTATTCCTTGGGGATAACTGCAACACCTAACTTATAGCTATGCTCAAGTTAGTCTTTAAATATAATACAATCCTCTAAGACATGACTAACCATGTGATGGTAGGGGCAATAGTTATGATCATTACTTTTGCCCACATCATCCAGCCTTATGTGCTCCGATACCTAAAAGTCATGTTTCTTTAAGAGATTCTTAAAGATTTTCCTAACTACCTCTCTCTTGAATGAATATGGCTTATTCAATCTATCAGCGATAGTAGGTGGATAATAGCTACCTAGCAGGGGTTAGGAATAATGTTGTTGGGTAGGCTACTGATGTGGTGGGAATGGCCATTGTGATGGCTATGGTGGCTAATATAATGGTAGAGGTGGTGGCAGAGGAGGTGGCAAAGGAGGCTCCTAATCTTGGGGTCTCTTATACTAGACTCTGGCTGGCTACTTCCCTCTATCCACTAACACAATTGTCCCTGACTTCTTCTTGAACACCTTCTGTAGCTTGGGTTGAGATGATTGATCGGGAAAGGGCAACTATTTGGCTTCCTCTTGTAGGCTAGCCACCTTGTTAATTAGTTTCTCAAATATCCGGATGGTAAATCCCTTAAGCATGAAGGCAACTAGGCAATGAATATTCTTGAGGAGAATCTTAATGGCATGTTATTCAGGTAGTTGCAGCTCATATTTCATGCTCAGGTTGCGTCACCTGAGAATATAATCAATAAGGTACTCATTGGGAACTTATGTTGCTACAACAAGGTTACCTACAGTCACTCTTTGATTATCTCTAGCAAACCTCTTAATGAAGAGGTGCTCCAACTCAGCAAAAGTCCTTATCGAATCGTTGGGCAGTTTGACATACCAATCAAATGCAACCCCTGCTAGGCTGCTGACAAAAAGTCTAAACAAAAGTGCATCACTACCAACGGCATTACAACAACTAGCTCTGAAATGTACAATATGCTGACACGGGTTCCCATGCCATCAAAGATCTTGAAGGAAGGTGGCATAAAACCCTTTGGGTATTGAACTACATCAAATTCCTCTAGATATAGTCTACCTTTTTTGGACTAGATGAGCTCCCCAGGGCTTGCACCATCGCTTCCTTCACCTACTCTACCATGATTTTAATAATGCATGAAGGTGCCATCTGTAACCTTCCTGTGTAAGCTACCAGCGTCATCCTCTACTGAAGGGCACCTAGGATGCTCTAAAGTATGTACCAACTCTGAATGGTCGGCTATCATAGGAGAAGGCTGTGAAACTGGGGTTGAGTTTTGCAATAGTGAAACCACTGCCATCAACTCCTCAATCTTCTTTCCCATCTTGTCAATGTGATCATCCTTCTATTTGAGCTAGTGGAGGAGGTGGTGAGTCGAGTGAGAAGTGTCACCTTTCTCAAGCATGGCACCTTCCTGGCTAAGCTGATCCCACTATAAGGATCCACGTGTATCAACCATATGGACCTCAGGTGTGTCATCCAATATGTCATCCTCATCAGGATCAAAACTAACTCTATCCACCTCCTGATTTGAGTGGTCACTCCTAAGAATTCACCTCTTCTCGGCAAAGTTATGTCATCTATTTATTAGTAAAGTATGTCTGGATGAACTACTTGAATACCCGCTGACTGCTAGCCATAGGATTGTTCTCCTGTGCCTCTATGCAATGGACACTACCTACTATCAAGACTTCCTCACCGAGAGGACCAACTATCATGGGGGCTATGTCTATGTCCACTCCCCCTCTATCTCTGTCTGCCGTGGTCATGATATGATGACGATGCTCTTGGGTCGCCACTCCTTCTTGACCACAACTGAGGTAGAGGGTCGAGCAGGGGAGCTCGATCTCACCTCAATAGGTGGAATGGATGGAGTGGGATCCTTGGGCCATAATAGGATCACCAGTGGGGATGGTCTCTCCTGGGATGGGGGCTTCTGAATCTTGGCGGGGGTGATAGATGTTAAGCTGAATGGGTGATGGTGGACAAGGAGGGAAGCAGTGTGATGGCAACACCCATTTCCCCTCAACTAGAGATCTCCTCCTGAGGTGGACTACGCTAGTAAGAATAATATTATCTAAATGTTTGACCCTAATAGGATGAAGATCAGGAAAATCCATTAAGGTGGAGCTGTCGAATGCCTGGCATACCTCCATCACTCTCTCTTGCCCGCTTGGGCAGATACTCGAGTCTCCACAAATCTCTCTCTATGGATTTGACCTCTAACACTCTTCGAGATCATGAATTATATGTCAAATAAGGTACCAAACTCTGAGCGTCCGTAAGCTCTGTCGACCTAGTGTAGAACAATCCTAAGTCTGGCATAAGGCCACATATGCTCTCTAGTTGTTGTCTCATAGAATGTTGGTGGTGGAGGGTATGCAATGATCCTCTTGTAGTCTTCCTCTCCATTTAAGGCTGAGAGGGGGTGAAACTTACTACCACTCAAAAGTGGAGAGGTCTCACAGGGAGAACCATGCTCAGCTATATGGGAAGTATCATCAAGCTCTCTGGCTGCTCACTCATGATCCCGCTTAATCTTTCAATTTTTTTTTTTTGTGCAGGGTGTGGGTGAGCAAAGGAGCGAGGAACTAGAAACCTCGAAGGTGGGGTGACTATCTCAGAGGCTAAGATAGCCTTCCCCTTTGGGGTGACCAAAGAAGAGGTAGCAGCTCTCACTGGACCTATGGCACGAGCAACTAGCAGAGGCATCTTGAAATAGCTAACACGTGCATGGGAACCACTACGGCCTTCCTCTTTAGCCAGGGAAACTTAAAATCATATGGGGATATCCAAGTGGATGAGTGGCATATGTCCCTCCACCTCCTCCCTGCTAACATTTGTAAGGGTTGTCCCCTCACAAGTAATTCGGACCCCCTCAAAGCTAAGACAAAAGTAGATCAAATATGCAACATCAGCCATGGTAAGATTGGCCTGATCCAAGGCCAAACCTACACTAAAAGGGAAGGAGAAAATGAACATGCTAAGAGCCATGATCACTACAGTGACTAGAGGCTGAAAAGACTGACTTTATTGGAATCATTTCATTTGTTAAACCATAATTGAGTCAGACCCTTGCCTTGATGTTTTCCTTCAATCATTGACTTCTAAGTTTTATTTGGAGTTTGAACCCCACACTTAACAAATTTAAGTATACTATGTGAGGTTCATTGAATTTTGTAGTGATTTTTGATATTTTGAGGAGAGACTTTGCCATATGATTTTGATTTTGAACCCATTCTCAACCAATTTAAGTAGGTTGGGCGGGGTTTGAATATTTGGAGAGACCTTTGAAGATATTTCTATTGTATGTCCTGTTTGAAGAGATTGATTTTAAAGAACCTTTACTTATCAAATTTAGGTATGCTAAGAAGAGATTTTGATTATATGTTTTGAAAATGTTATGAGAACATCTTTGCTTATGATGGTTGTTCATGTGTGTGATATATGTTTATTTGATTTTAAAGTGGGGCTTCTTACTTAACAAATTTGGTATATTAAGTAGAGGCCAAATATGTTTGATATGTGTCTGAAAATGAGATCCTCACTTAACAAATTTGGTATGCTAAGTAGAGCCAAATGTGATCATGATTTGTGTTTTAAGAATGAGAATTCTCACTTAATAAATTTGGTATGTTTAGTGAGAGTCAAATGTGTTATGATTTAAAAAGAGATTCTTACTTAACAAATTTGGTGTGTCTAGTAGGAATCAAATGTGATATGATTTGAAAATAAGATTCTTACTTAATAAATTTGGTATGTTAACTAGGAATCAAGTGTATTTGTGATTTATGTTTTGAAAATGAGACTCTCACTTAACAAATTTGGTATGTTAAGAGGGAGGAAAGTATGATTATGGTTTGAAAATGAGACTCTTGCTTAACAAATTCGGTATGTTAAGTATAAATGAAATGTGATATGATTTGAAAATGAGATTCTTATGTAACATATTTAATATGTTAACTAGGAATCAAATGTATTTATGATTTGTGTTTTGAAAATGAGACTCTCTCTTAACAAATTTGGTATGTTAAGAGGGAGTCAAGTTTGTTTGTGATTTTCAAGATTTTGGAAATGCGGAATTCTATTTAACAAATGTAAGTATGTTAAATAGATTCCAGTTTGTTTTGATTTTCCAAAAGAAAGGGAAACTCTCATTTGATGAATTTAGGTTTGTCAAATGGGGGTTCAAATATGCCTTAATCTTGTGTGTGATGTTTTGCTTTTGAAAGAGGGAAACTTCCAACTCTAGCACATGTGAAATATGCTAAGTGGAGTTTCAATTTTATGTCATGATTTTATTTGGAAATAGAAACTTCATCCAACTAATTTAGGCATGTTGAATGGAGATAACCATTTTCAAAAATGTGGTTTTGAAAAAGAAGTTTTAAAATTTTGATTTTCATTTTAAAAGGAACCCCCATGTAACAATTGTATGAATTGTTAAATGAGGTTTGGTTATATGAGTTTTGTGCTTTTTGAAATAATTTTTGTACAAAAATCTTTTATTATGTGAATTTTGAAAAAGTACTTTTAGAAAGTAATATTTTGCAAAAGAGTTTATTTTTCTTAAACATAAGATGAACCTTGCCTCACCAAACTAGTGGTAAAGAGGTTCTATCTTTTAGTCATGTTCTTTCATTATTTAATCTTATATTTCACATATTGTGGGAAACTAATAGGGGTTTCAAGACCTATAAGGAGTGGGTCCTAAAACTTAGAGGATGTTGGCAAGTTTTGCTTATGAATGAAATAAGTTAAGTGCCAATAGAAGGAAAGATAGTCCTGGACTCATATGAAATACAAGTCCACTATCGATGCATGGAGATAATAATTTCCTACTAGAGATGGAGAGAGGAACTATCCCCAATGGAGTCGCAAGAAAAATCTATGATGTCTATTTTTGAAATGTTGTATCTGGAACACCACGTAGATTTGAGAGTGTACTTATTGAGGTGATCGGGTACGACATTAAAGAATGGTGCACTATCTCGAAAGATAGAAATCATCACTATAAAATGGACTTAATCATCTAATAAGGACTCGTAAGGCATGATGGGTCTTCGAATATACTAGAGATTTTTCTCCTACTTTATATGGATAAATAAAGCAGGGTTTATTTAAATCGAGTTCTAAAGTTCTTTATAGTGGAAAACCCCATAGTTAATTAAATCTTAAGGATGGTAAGTTTCTTAGGAATACTCTCGATTAAAGTAGGCAATCATTATCTCCAAACATTCCATAGAATGGACTATCAATAAATTGGCTATGTTTGGAAAATCAATTGCAATAGATCAAGAAAAGAGAGACTTATTATTGAAGCCAAAGGAGATGAGTAGGGAATGCTCATGATGCTAGGAAACGTAGTGAGAATTCCAACCTATCCTATGGTTGGGCTTTATATGTTTGAAGTTGAGTAGAATTATATGTTTGAATTGGATTTTTATTAAAAAGTTAGGACTTATAATCTCACAGCATAAGGTTGTGGAAATGCCTAAGAGGTGAGGACTTATGCTTGTAGCTCGAGGGGAAACAATAACCTCAGATCCTAAATCTAGGGATCTTTAGCGAGGGCCAAAGCACATTCTAAATCTAAGCGGAGATGAGTATATGGTTTACCTTCACATGAGAGGGTAAATCACCCGATTATTGGACTTATAACTACATGAAAAGACAGCCAGTTAACTCCTCCTATGCTTTAAAATCATGTAGGTAAGTCATATGAATTTGCAAAATGATTAGGTTATTATTATTTAGAAAGAAACTAAAGTTCTTAAACCCACTCCCTAAGATACTACTGCATGAGTGGTATGAATAATGACTTAGTCTAATGCAAATCTTATCAATTTTTATTTGATTTTGGACTCTTCAATTTGACAAGGCCATAGGATTTTTATATGCCTAAATGCATGATGAAATAAAGGTATTGGCTAAATTAGGAAGAAATAGGTGTTTTCACCACAGAGAAGACCCTCAAAGGTCAAGTCTTCCCCTATCATGCAAAGATGGAAACCCTCCTCAGCAAAAATGAAACAAGATGATATGCATAATATTAAGCATACGATATCTAGCTAACGGGCTGTCAAATCTTTTAACTATATTGATTTAATGCCTAGGCTTTGTGTGAGGTTATGAGTTATTTAGAAAATTTAGTTATGAGTTGTAGGCGGGGTAGAAAAATTATTTTTTTCTTAAGAGCCTAATCGGATCCAGGCCACACATTAAATCACCAAAGTTAATAATTATCTTGAAATGAGTTGGGCTTAAGGAAAAAGGTAAGAAAAGAGGTCCCCGCATATTTCCATAAGCATCCACTAGATTAAGCATGATTTAGTATGATTTGAATTCTAATTTACTAACTAAATTTTTAATTAGTTAATTAATTAATAATTAGGACTTTAGTTGAAAAGATAGGGAAAATTAGAGAAAAGATTAGGAGGGTGGCTCCAATCCACTTCTCTAAGTCTCCTTATTGATCAACACTGATTAGGGAGTCTAAATGATTAATTAATCACTATTCATATGCTTAAATATTACTTAGTTGAGTTAAGAATGTAATTAGAGCTTAATCAATCAATTTTCCTAATTAAGCAACCATTAAATTCCATGAAAAATAAGAGAGACAGAGGTCATTCCCTAAACATCCTCAAAAAGTTTGAAATTAATTGGATGATTAATTAAAGAGTAATTAAGCTAATTAAGTTTTTAATTAAACTTTAATTAAGACAAAATTATTATTCAAAATTAATTAAGGATAATTTTAATGGATTGCTCTCTGAAACATCTTTAAAACGAGCCCTCATTTATATTTTTTTTTATTTTTATATGATTAATTATGAATTTTGGAAATTTCAGCCTTAAAAATAGATTAATTAACCCTAATTAAATCCCTAATCTCATCGGTGCCACGTGGCATGCTAACACGGTACGCTTTCCATGTGGCATGATAAGATTGGTATTTAACTTGTCACATCACGTCACCGATGGTGGATGCACTTTCTTGTGGACCGTACTGATCTAAGATCATGGCCATAATTAATCCCATAGTTTAGAGGGAATAATTTGAATTTAAGCATGATTTAATTGGCCGTCCATTCGATCGCAAATGGATGGTCCAAGATCTTTCTCCTTCACGACCAATAAAGATGGATGTCATCCATCTTTCTCCGCTTGATCACTCACCAAAGCTTGGATGGATTCTAAAAGATCTCACTATCAAGGAAGGAGAGGAATACATCTACCGGCTAAGATCACATAACATTCACATTCTTTTCACAAAATATACCCAAAATCCCTAGGCTACTATTTTGAGGAATTACCATCAAGCTCAAGATCGATGGTGGGATTGGCGTGAATAACTTTCTAGTAGGATGAAACTCATGAGGAGCTTGGGCCTTGATTTGGGTTGCCTTGGAGACCATGATCATCCTCTTTGGCATTCGGTTTGATCAAACTCCCCTTTTGATGGCTTTGGAGCTTGGGAAATGATTCATATTGCTTGACCAGGTCCAAGGAAGGTGTGTGCAAGTTTGATTGAAGTTTTGTGGAGGACCCAGCAAATGGGATTAATGGGTCTCCCTATTTGATTTGACATAAAATGGAGATAGGGTAAAATGGGGAGCTTGGGAGCTTGGGAATGGCTATGGGAGACTCTCCTTCACTCTCTTGTTCAAACCATGTTGAATGAATGTATTCCCATTCAATTGGGGGGTATATCCCTCAATTTGAGACAGATGGGATTCAATCCCATTTTCTATGCACACAGATCGTCAAAATTGTCTCCATTAGATCCACGTTGCTGCAAGAATGGAGGAAGGCTTGGGAGGTGGCTTAAGGTTTGATAAGGGGAGATCTAGTTTCCTTTTCATGGGGTGTTCAATTTGCATGGGAGGTGAGTTAACTCACCTCCCTTGTCATGGTAAGTCCTAGTGTGCTTAGTGGGTTAAAATGATTAGGCATGCTTCATTTGGCAATTGAATGGCTGCCCAAGTGATGGAGAGTGGACTTATCAAATGGGAAAGGAATCTAATGAAAGAGGTTTGTTCAATGGCTAGTACCAATGGGCCCCTATGCTTATAGATAGACTTTGGCTGACCTAGTTCAATTCAGTTGGGTTTGGTCAGCCATCAAAATCTCATGGATTGATTTTAGGTGCTTAGCTTCATTTGGTCAAATGGGTTCATATGGGTTCATGTTGGGTTATAATTGGAAAATTGATCTAACTAAGGCTTGGGTCATGTTCAAATGATGATTTGAAAGGTTTTGGTTCAAATGATTTGGGTTGGTTTGGCTTAGGTTTGATTTTGCTCATTTGAAATCAAATGGGCTAAGTTAATAATTTGTTTGACCAAATTGAATTGGTTAGGTATTAGTTCAAGTTCAATTGGTTAATTGAAAATGATTGTAGGCTTTGGATTGATTTGATTTGTGTTTAATTTGAATTTAAGCTAATTTGACCCTTAGGTCAATTTGGGCTAGGTTGGGTCAAGTTGACCAATTGGTCAAATTAGTCTCAATTATGGCTTTGATCAAGTTCAATAATTGATTTGGAATGAACTTGAGCCATTGGTTGCAATCAATTTAGGCTAGATTATGATTTGGCCCATTTTGGCTTCTTAGGTCAATATGGGTCAACTTGGGTTAAATGGCCAATTGGAGTTGGTTTGGCATAATTGAGGGTTTGGTGTTCAATCATTGTTATGAGTTGGTTTGGATTGGTTTCAATCAATCAATTTGGTATATGGTGAGTTTTAACTAGTTTAGGTTTCATTTGGGCTAAAGGTTGAAATGGTCAAAGGACCAAGTTGGCTTGGATTGATCCAATTGAGGTGATTAATCATCCTAGGGTAATTATGATCAAGAAATGAGGTTTGAATGATTTTGGTTCAATAATTTGGATTATTAAAACTTGGTTAAAAGGTTCTTTATGTCTCTTTTAACCTAAAGTAGTCAATTGATTTGGTTTTAGTTTGATTCAAGTTTAGTAGAACTCACATATGAGCCTAGGATTGAAATATAAATCAAACTACAATTAATTTGGAGTCTAATGGATTTTAGCTCATTTGAAGTTTTCAAATCAAAAGGCTAACTTGGGCTTGACTTATGTGACTTGATTTGGTTTTATAATTGTTGTTTATGTTTATATTTGACTAAATTATTGAAGGAATGATTGATTCATGAGAAAATCCATTGATTTTGGCTTGATTTGGATTTGGCCAAGTCCAAGAGATTGACTAAAAGGCTTAAGGGTTTTGTTTAATTTTGGATTTGATTTTGGCTATTTTGATTTATATTCCATTTATATTTGGGGATATAAATGAAAATATAAATGAGTCATGAGAAAATCTCTTGAGTTTGGAGTGATCTAGAAGTAAATTTGAAAGGACAAATGTAGCTCAAAAGGGAATTAGGAATTGATTTTGTTTGATTCATTTTTGGTCATTGGAGGGTAGGTTTCATTTATATTTATGAATACAAAAGAAGGGGTAATTGGTTTATAAGGCAACCAATTGATTTTAGGTTGATTTGTATAAGATTTGATTAAGCTTATGGAGATAGATCCATATGGCTTACGGATTTGTCTTGGTTTGATTTGATTTGGTGTTTACTCATTTGGTATAGATTTCATTTATATTTATGAATATAAATGAAAGAATAATTGATTTATAAAGGAATCGATCTAGTTTGGGATTAATTTAGGTGGAGATTTTTGGCTAAGCTTGAGAGTGGTCATAAGGCTTAGGAAAAGAAATTTGGACTTGGATTTTACTTGAGGATTGAATCATTTAGAATTGGGTTTGAATTGGGATTTGATAAATGATTGAGAGATTGAATTGATCTTTGAGGAAATCAGATGAATTGGGATTGATTTGAATTTGGTTGAGGCTAAGTCCATTGGATGAAATCAAATGGCTTAGGAAGAATGTTGATCTTAGATTTGATTGTGGGTTTCAAAGATTTGGTTTAGAATTTGGATTTGATTTGAGTTGGATTTGAGGTTTGGTTTGAGGAAGAAAGCATGGATTGTGTTTTTAGGGTAAGCAAGTTTTCCTAAGTCCCTAAGGCATAACCTATTCCTATTAACCCTTCTAAGTCTCTAGGGTTAGGTTAAGTGTTTACCTAATCACTAGAAATGTCTTAAGATTAAGGAGCTCTTAGTGCCTACAAGAATCCTAGATCTATGCTGAGGAAGTTGAGAACTCACTCCAAAAGTGAGGTCAATAATTTCCTTTATGTCAAGATTGCATGTGTTGATTCAAAATATATGTGTGGCCACTATCATTATTAAATCCAAATCTATTTTTCCAAACATTATAAGTAAATGATTATATGTGCTATAAATGCTAGTTATAAATACATAGGGAATGCAAATGATTATAGCTTAAGTGTATGAAGTAAAGTTTTTTTTCTTTCATTCACATATATTGATTTATGTAAGTAAAAATATTAATGGGTATTTAGTCTGGACATCCAAGGAATATGAGGCTTTAGCTAGCCCTAAGGAGGTCATTAGATTACCTCACTTCCCTGGTTTAACAATGGCATGTACTTCATTTGATTTCATTCTTACATATTTCAATATTGGAATTTAAATAAGACTATACTCCATGTGTATAAATCCTTTCAATCAATAAAAATACAACTTTTGCATGGTTTCCTCTCCTTTAGTTATGTATACATTCATCTGTATTTGAGAAAAGAAAATATTTAGTCTAGAAATCCTGGGAACATGAGGCTTTAAGTAGTCCCGAGGTTATTTGATTACCTCACTTCCCAGTTAACAATGGCATGTACTACTAGCTTATGTCTCTCATACATGTGTGTGTACTTAATTATGGAGTCAAAACACCTCTTTCTTTTACCAAAACACATGCATTTGCAATTGTTTAAATGATAGAATTAATAATCATGTGATCAAAGACTCTCTTTCTTACATTCATGTATGCAAACTTACATGTGTTTGAATGCAAATGATATTTAGTCTGGACATCCTTAATAAGCTAGCCCAAGAAGCTCATTTAATTACATCACTTCCAGTTAATAATGACGCACTTGTTTAACTTCATTCCTATGTATTTTTGTATAAGAATTTAGATATAGTTTTAAATTAATATGATAAAATAATTCAATTAGAAGGAAAATATAAACTTTAAATGTACATGTTCATATTCATCATTTAGGTGTGCCAACACATATTGCATGTATAGGTATGTTTAGGACTTAGTCATATGCATGTTACATATAATGGAAAGAAATGAATAAACATGTGTTATGTGATAATAATTAATTCCAATTAATCTTAAGATGCCTTTCTCATTGAATGAGAATATTTAAAGTGAACCTAAACTTAGGATTAATTAAAATATGTAATAAGCCATTCATTAAAGAGATTTGATTAATTAACATGTTTTAGATGTGGCTTAAGGTTGGGATGAAAGAGAGTGATCATCTCTTTCCTTTCTTTATAACACTTAGTTTTCTAAGTGTAAACTAAATGGAATAAAGAAAATATTAAGTAAAACTTGCAAATCAATTAAGTCACTTAAAGTAAAGCCATCCTTTATAATTAAATCCTTTCATACTTAGAAAATTACAACAAATCTTAGTTAAGATATACCACACACAAGCCTTAATACACCCACTTTTATAATTAAGTCACTATTTCTAACTTTATGTTAGGGTGCATGGTGTGATGAATGTTTAATTTTATGATGTATTATTTTAGACCTGGATGTTAAGGAGTATGCTTATGGATGTTAGGCCGTGATTAGCCTAATCATATTTTTTTTGTAGGCAATTGTGCTTAAGGTGCTTAAAATAAATATAAATGCTCTCTTTTGCATGTTGCTTAACCCTAAGCATAATAAAATTAGCATGGGTTGGTTACACATGCAGGTGCTAAGTCTAAATTATTCATATAATTATTTGAGTTATCTGGTGTGTTTAGCTAACACTTATTTTGCAGGTGTAGTTAGAATTACTTTTCCTATTTTTAATATAATTTTGCATTAGAAATTAGGATTTGTGTTATGGGAGATTAGGTGAGCAGTGGCTAGAAGGCTTTGTTCTGGGAGGTCCTCTGATGCCTTTGAAGCAAAACACATCCAAATCAAGTTAAAAGAGGGAAGAAGTGAAGACATGAATAATGAAGAATGAAGACCCACATAATATTTATCATTTGTAATTATAATTATTCTTTCATATATAGTTGTATAAGGGTAGAGCTCCACTACCCATTTTCTCTTTCAGTTGTATGGCATACCACCGCCTTTTATTCTTTTATGTTGGATTTATAAATTAGTTAATATTTTATTTATAATTATAATAGAAAAAACATGCATCTTCTTAGTTTCTTATTTATATGGTGATTTAATGTGTTGACTGGATCCGATTAGCCTCTTAGGGAAAAATAAACTTTTTATCCCAACTACAACTCATAACTAAATTTTCTAAACAATTCATAACATCACATAACTCCTAGGCATTAAATCAAGATAACTAAATGATTTAGAAACCCCTTAGCTAAATGTTGTATGCTTAATATCATGCATCCATATTATTTCACTTTTGCTAAAAGAGGGTTTCCATCCTTGCACAATAGGGGAAGACTTGACTTTTGAGGGTCTCCTATGTGGTTGAAAATACCTCTTTCTCTTTAATTTAGCCAATAACCTCATTTTATCATGCATTTAGACATATGAAAATTTTATGGCCTTTGTCAAAATGAAGATTCCAAGATTAAATAGAAATTGAAAAGATTTGCATTAGACTAAGTCATTATTCATACCACTCATGCTCTAATCTCTTAGAGAGTGGGTTTAAGGACTTTAGTCTCTTTCTAAATAATAATAACCTAACTATCTTGAAAATTATATGACTTGCCTACATGATGTTAATGCATAGGAGGAGTTAGCTGGCTGCCACTCCAAGTGGGTATAAGTCTAGCAGTCGGGTGGTTTACCCTCTCTTATGGAAGTAGACCATATACCCATCTTCGCTTAAGTTTAGGACATGCTTTGGACCTTGCTAAATCTTCCTAGATTTAGGATCCGAGGTTATTTTTTTCTTCGTGCTACAAGCATAAATACTCATCACTTAGGTATTCTCACAATTTTTTATTGTGAGATTATAAGTCCTAGCCTTCTAATAAAATTCCAATTCAAACAAATAATTCTCTTCAATTTCAAACATATAAGGTCCAACCATAAGATAAGTTGGAATGCTCACTAGGTTTTCTAGTATCATGAGCATTTCTTACTCATCTCCTTTGTCTTTGATAATAAGTCTCCCTCTTTTTGATCTATCCCATTTTACTTTCTAAATATAACCAATCTATTGATAGTTCTATCTTTGAATCTTTGGAGACAACAATTACCTACTTTAATCTAGAGTATTCCTAAATGATTCACCTCCCTTATGATGTAATTAACTATGGGGGCTTGCCCCCATTGGGAACTTTAGAACCTGGTTTAAATAAACCCTTCTTTATTTATCCAAATAAAGTAGGAGAAAAATCTCTGGTATATTCGAAGACCAATCATGCCTTAGGCATCTTTATTAGGTGATTAGGTCCATTATAGGGTGGTGATTTCTATCTTTTGAGATAATGCACCATTCTTTGATGTCGCACCTGATCACCTTAATAAATACACTTCTAGATCTACGTGGTGTCCCCTATACACATATTTCAAAAATAAACACCATAGTTGTATAAGACATGGCCTAAATGCGGCATCCATCATGCCAATAAAAGCATGTATGGGACTCTAAAGTACTAGCATAAAACATATATTTCCCAGCCACACTAAGAGAGGTGTGTATGGGTACTTATACACCTGCAAGAAAGCACAGCTTTTCTCGCTATATTAAGAAAGAACCGCACAAGTACTTATATTATAACACAAACTTCGAGCGGGCACGGGTGTGCGCCGGGGCACGCAGTGGCACTCGCAAGCGTTCGCACGGGCATCATGGCTTATATGCATGTGAGTGTACATAAGAGCTTGGCACACATGGGTGCGGCTGTTGAGCCTGGCCAAGCTGTGTAGTGCCACGCCGGTGTGTATGTGGGTGTTCGCGAGTGCTACTGAGCTATGTGTAGTCTGAGCGAAGTGGCGCACTGCTCACTGCGGGATGGGGCGGCCTTCGACATCCGAGGGCCAGAAGCAGGATGGGAGCTTCCTTCGCGTGAGGGAGCTCGAGGAGCCGGTGGGGGAGGCTAGTTAGGGTTAAGATAATAGGAAAATTTATAAGATTTTTTTCTTATATATATATATATATATATATATATATATATATATATATATATATATATATATATATATATATATATATATATATATATATATATATATATATATATCATCTTAATTATGATATCCTAAATGCAACGATGCAGTCTATTTCACAATCGGAGGCCGTTTGGTTCAAGTCGGCATCGAATCGGATCAATTTCAGTTTAAATTTGTATGTCGTCGCTTCCGACCACTCAACATTTACGCAGACTTGTCCGAATTGAGTGTGAGTCTCATTTGATAGATTTCGACATTTTTGACACTAACGGTGCAATCAATTTCATGAACAGAGATTGTTTGAGCATCGTTGCACCTTCCCGACCTCGATATGAATGTAGGCGCATTGACGAATTTTCTTTTTGATCGATCAACTGTTGAATTATAAAATATTTATATTCTGATCAATTTCAACATTCTGAATGCGATGATGAAGTTCGATCATCAATCATAGGTCATTTCGACTGATTTTGGTGTTGCCTAGTGGATTTTAGCTCCGATTTATGCGTTGTTGTACCCGATTGCTCGATATTCATGCAAACTCATCTGAATTCAGCACGAACAGTATCATTTGAAAGGTTTCATTTTTTCAATGCTAATGACAATCAATTTTATGAATAAAGATTGTTAGGCATCATTGTTGCTTCCTAACCTCGATATATGCAGAGGTGCGTTGACGGATCTTCTTCTTGATCAGTCAACCGTTGAATTTTTTAATATGTATATTTTGATCAATTTTTATATTTTTAACATGATGATGAAGTTTGTTCATCGATTGGAGATCATTTCGACTGATTTTAGCAATGTCTGGAGCATTTTAGCCTCGATTTGCGATCTAAAGTTCATCGAATTCATCTTATGAACTCGACTTGACTTATAGTGCATGTATGGAGGTCAACATTGCCCAGTCAAATGCACCCTATGGTTCACAACTCATTGGATAGAGCCACTGGGGAACATACAAGCTACAGTCATGACCATCATATAATGGCATCATTTGGCAGCAAACCACCCGGTCAGAGGACTCTAGTCGTAACCACATCATATGTGGAGCCTATCGGCTAAACCACACAGTCTGAGGATACGGGTCATGTCCTTACTAGCATAAGATTGATTGAGAGTGAACATAGTAGAACATTTGATTTGACATTGACTCTTTTGTGAGCTAGGTTTTCTTAATTTGCTACTTACAATAAATAATAGCGGAATGTGGATTAATTGAATTTTTTATTTAAATTATTTAATGTTGAATTTTATTTAAACATTTAAAGCTTAATGATTTATAAAATTTTACAATTTTAGTGGCGTTTGATTTATGTTAACTTAATTTCAAATTGAAAGCACACTTTAATAAAAATATCCCCTCCAGTTGAATCACCATTCAACACAACAATCATCGGGGTACCAAATGATTTGAGCATTTGTACTATAATTTGATAATTTTATTTTAAGATTGAACCCCTCAGATTGAAATCTACATTCAGCATAATTATCATTGGGGTATAGATCTTGTCAACTCTACTTCTTTGTTGGTAGAGGATCGGGTCTATAGCTAAAACCTGTGTTTATATTTTCCATATATAAATAGAGAATTGATAATTTTGAAAATGAAAATTTTCTACTAAACCATTGATGATCATATACAAATGTATAAATCAAATCTTTCTTCAGTAATTAAGTATTTGATTGGTAACCAGTCTTGTCAACTCCTAATCTTTATAAGAAGGATTGGATTAGTTAAGTGAGACTTATGACTTCAACATAAAGATAAAGCGGCCCCAGTGAATTTGTTTTTTAGTTTTATTAAATTTGCTACAACTTTTAGAATTTACACATTTTACGAGGTAGAACAGATTTCAAGTCTATTCAACACATATTCACTTCTCGTGGCACTATACTTGAATTTATTTTACTTCATGCAATTTATGTGTGAATCATCTTATCATTTGCGTGAATCTTGAGCCATCAACTTCAAGTATGAGCTAGCCTCGTAATGCGTATTTCATGTAGTTTGAATTATCAATATGCATTTTAACACATTAGTTTTGAATATAAATTTTCTTTGAAATATGTGCTTAATTAACTTATGATCCTTAATTTCTTGCATGTATAACAATGCATTAAAAAGTCTTGAACTACCTCAAGATGTGTGCATGCACATCACTTCTTATGAATTATTTACATATATTATGAGTTAATGGATTCAAATATGAGTCTATCTCTTAATATGTATAATATTTATTTTATTAAAGATTTTAAATTATTAGCACATATTTCAATGCGATCAATTGGAAAACATGATGACATTGAGATATGTGAAGAGTTTTTCTCGAATTATTGGCACACATTTTGATATGTTGAACATAAATCTCATTTTCAAAATATGTATTCAATTAACTAACAGCTCTAGGTTGTTCACACACATTTCAATGCGGCATGTTTGAGTTTGAATTTCAATATTTCCTTGAAGTGTGCACATAGTAATATGTGCCACTTGATCTCTCAAATTATTCATGTATTTTTTATGTGATTTAATTTAACTAAAACATGCATTAGAATTCGTGCATGATGTATTCATTTGAGCCACTTATGAGAACGGTTTCTTTATCTTTTTTGTACGCTTTGATGATGCAGGCCCCACACATGACCTCTCTCGCCTCCTATAAATAAGAGGGGTGGGGCAGTTTTCATTCAACCATTCTCTCTCCTGCTACTAGCATCTTCACATAGGCTTTGAGTGAGTATTGCAGGTTGGAGAAATTTTGCTTAGGTATGATCCTTAGTCCTCATTTCTTTCTTATATTTTTCATCTTTCTTTTTGGATTATTTTATTTTATTACTTTTTTTTCGTGCAACATGTTCAATATGATATTATGTTTCACTCAATTAATTTTTTTTACTTGGTTTAAGTCCTTTTAGTTACTTAAACACTTGTCCAATTTAAGTCTCCTACAAGTGTATTTTTCGGCATTACTCCGGCAGGATTCCGGCGACACCTCCCAAGATGGAGAGTCACACAAGAACACTGGGTCTACCCACCACGCCATGAAAGCGCGTGTATGGGTGGTGCGAGCATCACAGCCCAGAGAGTCATCCTACCATGCCAAGAAAGTCACGTATATGATCTTTAACCTGCACAAAAAGACATTTTTCCCGCCACGTCAAAAAAGGTGTTACGGGTACTTAAATTTTATAGCATTTGCAATTTATCACAACACATTATATTTTTATGACAGCGAGGGGTGAAATTGGCATTGAAATCTACAAATAAATATTATATATATATATATATATATATATATATATATATATATATATATATAAAGTTTTTTTCTGTTCTTTTTTTCTTTTTTTTTTGTTTTCTATTTTGCCAAATTGAGAGAGAGAGAGAGAGAGAGAGAGAGAGAGAGAGAATGGGTTAGTTATACGTGAGCAGTTGGGATGAAGGGTGGAGCTCGAGTAGGCAGCAAGATGTGAGGATGCTCTGAGTTTGCTGGCGAGGAAAGCTCGAATTGGGGTGAAGCTCATGCATGCTAAGTGGTGAGGTAGCATGAGAGATGCATGCACAGTGGGCTATGATTGACCAGATGAGAAAGTGGGTTTGGATGTTCACATGGAGAGGGCAGCCTAGACTGTAGGAGGAAAATTAGCTAGAGTGCCAAGCAGGAGGAATGAAATAAGCTGTGGGGTCTCTCTGGTTAGATTTCATCAAAGAAGAGAAGAAATTCAGCGTAGTGTTCTGAGGTGGTTGACCTCCATGGGAAGTAGGTTGCCGGGCTCTGCGTAGAGACTGGAGGCCGCATGAAGGGATAGCATGTTGTGGCTTGGTGAGTTCACCGATGGGAGTGGTGCTGCTGTCAGGCTGGTTTGGAAGTCGACAAGCAGTACGAGATAGAGGTTAGAAGAGGGAATCGACGGAGCAGTTCAAACAAGGAGAAGACGATGGAGAGAAGAAGCAAGAGGGAAAATACCTGTGAGTTCGGCGAGAGAAAGAGAGCTGAAACTTGGGAGGGATTTGGCGTGGGAAGGAGGCTCAGGGAAAGGGAGAGTTGAGGGCAACGTTGAGTTAGTTTTATGTTTTTAATTCCATTCATTTATTTATTTTTAAACGAGAATGACGAGCAGACTGGACGGAACACTGGCGGCGACTAACGAGGAAGCGGCAAGGGTAGAGAGATTCCGGATTTGCGTGAATTCGGGGCATCTGATGTTTCAAGTTTTTTTTTTTTTCCTTAAATTTAGTTAATTTATATATATATATATATATATATATATATATATATATATATATATATATATATATATATATATATATATATATTAATAATTTCAATTCAAAAGAAAAATAATTTTAGTTTAATTCATACAATATTGATAGTTTTAATTTATCAAATTATATAATTGATCAGATCAAAATTTATTGTTGATTTTAATTATATATATATATATTGCTAAAATTATTTAATTTTTTATTTTATCGAAATCCATTTCTTAACTAATTAATTAATTCATATGATAATACTATAGTGTCATTAATCAATTTGATCCTAATTTAATTGAACTAATAGTTACAATAGACAATAGGTAAAACATGTCAAATTCATATAAATTTGAAGTCTTATATTATTTTTAATTAACTTTAATTAATTTTAATGTATATATATATATATATATATATATATATATATATATATATATATATATTGCAAAATTTATCGTTTCACGTATGTCTCCATCTCTATGTCATCATTTAGTTCACATAGGTGATTGTGCATTCAAATTTGTGCATTTGAACATATAAAATAACAGTTTATTTTAGATATTTTAAATATTTTTAATGCATCGAAACAATCTATTTTACTGGCAAATATTGTCAAGGTAACATTGATGATTTTTTTTAGATAAATTCAGCTTAATTTGAGTGATGTTTCATTGATAACTCATCGCCGTCATTGTATGTGATCTAGTCATTTGTGAGAAGTCTAGTTTGATAATAGACACACACACGCATATATATATATATATATATATATATATATATATATATATATATATATATATATATATATATATATATATATATATCTTGGCATATTCCTTTTCATCATCAACGTTTGGGTAATTTCCACAACGATTGAAACTATTTTGCTCCATTTTTCACATGAGACATTCTTCATTTTATCTTTTGGCTAGTTAGTTAGTCATGAAAGATTCCGCCTTTAATTGACTCCATTATGTTTAATATATTCGTATAATTAATCTCATGAATGAATAATGTTTGAGTGGCTTTAATTATAATCGAATTTATCTACACATTTGATCGAAATGATATTGTTCTTATCACTTTTTCCATTTCACCTTGTTAGCTTGATTTATATTATATGGTAGGCATGAAGGTCCCAAGTCCGGATACAAAAAGTGGAGGGTTGCGTTAGGTAGTCGACAGCCAGCGTAAAATTTGTTGAAATAATCATGACATGAATCCTTTAAATCATTGTGTGGTAGGCATGAAGGTCAACAAGAGTAATTTTACAAAAAAAAATCTTGAAGTTATTTGATGTGAAATTTATAATAAAATGACATAATTTTAATAGCAAAACTGATAATATATTTTATAATAGGGGCATTTATATATATGGCACACAATTCTTATATATTTATATATCTAGCACTTAAATTTAATTATTTATATAAATAATATTTAAATCTTTAATATTATATATAAAGTATCATCATTATCTTTTTAAAGTAAAATGCACATTTTCAAACATATGAAAAGAGCTATTTTTAGGGGAAAAAAAATCCCATTTTAGGTGTAAGATATACAAATATATAAAACTCATGTGCTACATATGTAAATCTTTCTTTATAATATATTATTTTATTGCATTTATCACTAAGACATTGAATTGTATTATTCTCACCCTTATTTTATTTTTCTTATTGAAATTGTTCGATTCGGGCCATTTTAAGAGCTTATGAGGATTTGAATGAGGCTAGGATCTTTTTTTCATCAATCACTCGATCATAGAATTGAAATTTCAAAGCACACTTAATAAGGGTATTTGTGTCATAATATTTTTATATTTAACTTATGGATTTTATGCTTATTTTGTGTTTAAACACATTATCTACATTTTTGTTGTTTTTTAAAATATCTAAAAATAGATAAAATGATAAAAAGCCTAGGCAACGCTTATAGGCTGCACATGACCTATTTTATAGCAAAGAATAGAGAGTCTAGTGTCCAGGTATTATATACACAACATCACACATTAGAACAGAATCAAGATTTGAACCAAAACACAGAAAGTTTGACACCTTAGCGTCACAATGCTGAGGACTTAGAAAATTTTTCTTAGAAGAAGCCTTCAGATATGTACACACAGCACCTAAGCATCACAATTCCGGCTTCGCAATGCTAAGAAGCTGAAGAATCAAGTAAAAGACAAAGGAACGAGCGCCTAAGCACTACTTTCACAACGCGTCAATGTGACGACCCAACATGACTGTTTCAAGCAATTTTAGTAATTAGTTTGGGCAATTTCTAAGGTAATTTTAGGGGAGCGAAAGGACTACAAGGAGAATCCAAAGGCTATATGCAGTGTTTTGGTGGATGAAATTATTTTTGGCAAGTGATGGAGAATTAATGTAAGTGTAAATGTGAGTGTAAGAGGCATTTGGACAGTGACACTCCAAGTGCTATGTGAGTGCGTGTTTGTTTTGTTCATTGTGAGAATTGTGTGTTGGTGTGTTATTCTCATTGGAGGCTTGAAGAAGAAGATCCAAATCAAAAATTTGTTGCGAGGTTGCTGAGCATTTTCACGAGAAAAGAAAGGGAAGATGGAAAGAGCATACCTACAAGAATTTATTCGGTCAACTCTTCCTTCTTTTAAATCCTACACTTTGTTTTATGATTTCAAATATGTTCATCTTAATCTCTAAAATGGAGCACTAAATTCGTAATGCTCTGAATTTTTGTAATTTTGTATTGATGTTTTTGTATCATGTTTGACATTTAAAGTTTTTATAAAAAATTTGTTTGTGCATTTTAAGGAATATTATTTTGTTTTTCCTTATACTTTATTTACTTGTAATCTAACAAATTATGATGTTAAAAACAAAAAGCGATATAGAGATATTGAAAGAAAACTAGAAGAATAGTAGGAAAAATAAACTAATTTACTAAATAGATATAAGCAAATGCTATTTCGGATCCACGGTCATTAATAAAATTTTTTTTAATAATTCAATCAATTAAAATTTAATTGGACTAGAAGGATTAACTAATTAAAGAAAGTAATTTGATTATATTGATCTTGGTATAGATTATATAATATTTATGCTCCCGATCGAAGCTATAAAATTTCAAATAAATTCTAATATTAATTTTGAAAAACAAGATATCAATCAAAATTATATAAATTCAGAGTACCACTCTAAAAATTTAAAAATAACACTAGCATAATCTACAAAAGTCGTAAAATTTTAATTTTTTTTTAGAAGATATGTCTAAGTTTAATTTCAACTTTTTAGATAGGTTGGATAAAAATTAAACATTAAAAGATTAGTAATTAACTAAAATTTCGCACTCTTTGCTCAATCGTTATGAGAATGACAGTCAATTTCAGCTTTACTCGATCACAAACTTCAAATTTATGTCATTATCTTGTGTTCAGATAAATATTTCATACATATTATTTTATGCGATGACTAAAGCAATATTATAATTATTCTCTTATTTTTGGTTGAATTTAAGATTTCAATCAAATTTACGATGTCTGTTTTGGGAGCAAACAATATTGGAGCGATTTTAATAGTGCACAAATTATTGTTAACCCGGTTCACATAATTTTACATTTATAACACAGGTTCATTTGTATTCACTCAGTTTGAGGTATGGAATAAAAGTGAGGTAAACATATAATTCTTATGTATTTATATATCAAATACCTAAAATTTGATATTATAAATATAACACTTTATAAGGATGCTATTTTTTATATAATAATAGAGATTTGAGTGATATTTATATAAATATAAAAATTTAGATATTTGATATGTAAATATATAAGAATAGTTTGTTATATATGTAAATGCCTCTTATCATTTTAATAATGATTTCAATTAACTAATTAAAAATTTAGAGGCCAATAATCTACAAAACAAATGATACAGCCACCAAATATTTCCAGATCATTTATTTAGAAATATAAACTATATGTAAATGATTCTTACTTTTCAGAACATTATTTTCTTAAGATCAAATAAATATATTTAATATAATAACATAGCGAAAAGCTCAGTCCACAAGAAAGCGCAAAGACTTTTCTTGTCCAAATTTCAAAAGCAGCATATTTGAAGTCTACGACTTCATGGAATTATAATGTGAAATCATGGGCTGTTTGATTTATAGCAAAATATAATAAAATAAAGTAAATACAAAAATTTTAAAAAAAAATTTATATTTGATATGATCTAAAGTAAAATTTGAAAATGATATAATATATTTGAAATTTATCAGAAAGTCAAAATTTAATATATATAAAATTCAATTAAATTTGAGCAAATTCTAAATACACCGAAAAGTATTTTCTACCGCCCGTCAGCCTGACATTTAAAAAAAAAGATTAAAATGCTACTTTACATTATATTTGTTTTATCAAATAAAAAAAATAAATTCATATATTTATAAAATTTTCAATTAAATAATCTAAATTAATCTAAATACATTATTTTTTTATACTATATTTATTTTATATCATATTTTTTTTCAGACAATCAAATAGCTCCTAAATAACAGACCATGGAATTGAAATCTGAAAGCAATAAATAACAGAGCTTGATGGACCCCAAATAATAAAGACTTACGTAAGTGGTTTTCATTAGCCTGATGACGTTATACCTCGTCACCGCACAGGAATTGCAAATCTCTCCTTATATAAGCATTCTCCCGTCTATGTAAAGCATAAATTTGATCCAAGTTCATAACAGTAAATGAAAATGGGTCTTTTAATTCTCCAAAATCCAATTTTGTTATCGGGAATCGCAGTTGTTTTGCTCTCCCTCCATACAGCAAAAGCTGCAACTCTTTCTCCTTCTGGAAGCACGAGAACTGACCAGCTTGCTCTGCTTGCCTTCAAATCTGTCATTTCTGATCTAAATAGAGCCTTGAGTTCCTGGAGAAATGCTTCTCCCGATCCCTGCAGTTGGAAAGGGATCACTTGTGCACCAACACCTCCAAGGCGGGTAACAGCTTTGGAGCTTGGATCACTTCAACTTAAAGGCTCTTTATCTCCCTCCATCTCCAACATCATCTTTCTGAGAAAGCTCCACTTGCCATATAATCGCTTTCATGACAACATACCACAAGAGCTTGGGCAGTTATCGCTCTTAGAAGGCCTCGACCTGACAAATAATTCTTTGGAAGGTGGAATTCCTTTCGGTTTCAGCTACCTTCCAATGCTCGCTAGCTTGACTCTCGATAATAACAATCTTAGTGGTGGCATTCCTCCACTGCTTGGTAACTCCACTTC
Organism: Cymbidium sinense; assembly: GCA_021442155.1. Classification (NCBI taxonomy): domain Eukaryota; kingdom Viridiplantae; phylum Streptophyta; class Magnoliopsida; order Asparagales; family Orchidaceae; genus Cymbidium; species Cymbidium sinense. Next base: position 143,062,695 of record CM038219.1, read on the forward strand.
TCTAATTTATGTGAGTCTTTTTGCAAATCGTCTATCAGGAGCTATTCCGCAGCTTCTCATGAACAATTCAGCTCTGAAATTTCTTGATCTCTCTAGAAACCTTCTCACATGAGGCATCCCGACTTAAGTAGGTACTCTCTCCAATCTTTTCTATCTCAATCTTTCAAGCAACAATCTTGAAGGAAGAATCCCTCCTTCGGTAGGTACAGGAAAAAGTCTCATTGTTATTATTCTATCTTCTAATAATCTATCACAGAATATCCCATCTTCATTCCTCAACAGCTCAACACTTCGCTATTTGAGTCTTGCCAAAAATGACTTAACTGGAGAAATCCCACCTTTCCTAAAATCATCCTTGACACTTAACTATCTTGATCTATTAGAGAACCAACTCTAAGGAGTTATACCCCCATCATTAGGAAATTTATTCTCCCTTATTTATCTGAATCTTTACCATAATAAGTTGGAAGGAAACATTCCAGAAAGCTTAGGCAATATATCTAGATTGATAGAGCTGTTTATAGCTTCAAACAAATTGCCTGATAATTTTCTTTCATCTTTCTATAACCTCTCATTCATCACTTATATTGGTCTGGTGTAAAATGATCTCTCTGGAATGCTTTTGCCGACAATGGGCTTAAAGCTTCCAACGCTTCAAACATTAGACTTGCAAGAAAACAATTTTGAGGGATCCATTCCTCATTCATTATGCAATGTTTCTGGACTTCAAAAACTTCATCTCACCGGAAATGGCTTCAGCAAGATGATTCCTTCCTGTTTGAGAAGTCTTCCGAATATGACTCAGATTGATATTAGGTGGAATCAGTTGCAATCAAATGACATGAACTTTCTCTCATCTTTAACAAATTGCACTCTTTTGAACACACTAATTCTTTAAAAAAATAGTTGCAGAGAAGACTACCAATGTCAATAGGTAACTTCTCCATGAAACTTGATTCTCTATGGTTTGGATCCAACCAAATATCTGGGGTGATTCCTACTGAGATAGGCAATCTTATAAGCCTAACTGCTCTTTTCATGAATCAAAACCTATTCATAGGAAGCATTCCAACCACTATAGGTAATCTTTCAAAGTTGGTCCAACTTGATTTGTCTAGAAACAAGCTGAACGGACAAATTCCACTCCCTATTGGCAAGTAGATCTCATGATTGACCCTGAACAGGCGATTAAAGACAATCGAGTGGGCGTAGAATACCACCAACCTAGGGAATGAATTGGAGATACATACAGACTTAAACCCTTTCTCATAATGCATTAGATGGTAGTATTCCAAAGGAAGTTGTCACCGTCTCCTCTCACAAAAATTCTGATCTCACACAAGTCATTGACTGCATTTTGTCTAGAAGTTAAGTAACCTTTATACCCTTAATTATATCATACAACCACTTGTTAGGAGACAATCTAGAAACTCTTGGCTACTACTCAACATTGCAATACTTTAAATTGGATATGAACTTTTTCCAAGGGAGCATTCTCAAAACATTCAGCAATTTAATTGCCATAATAGAGCTTGATCTTTCTCACAACGTTTTATCTGGACAAATTCCAAAATTCTTAGATAAGTTCAGTCACCTGAATTATCTCAACTTATCATTCAATAATGTTGAGGGTGAAGTTCCAAAGAATGGTATTTTCACCAATGCAACTGCCATATCTGTTGCTGGCAATACAAAGCTTTGTGGCGGTAATTCAATATTGCATCTAAAATCATGCTCAGAAGAAGGAAAGAGTTCAAACAAACTCAAAATCATCCTTTCAATTGCCATTATAGTTGCTTTGGTTATATTGTTGGGTGAATTTTGCATTATTTATGGATCAAAGAAGAAGTCTACCACATCACCTAGAGCAAATCCTACTAATTCAGCAGTTTCATAAGCTGAAATCTTCAATGCAACCAATGGATTTTCTGATGCGAACTTAATTTGAAGTGGCAGTTTTGGTTGTGTCTACAAAGCAATGATGCTTCAGGAAGAATGTGATGTTGCTGTTAGGGTGCTTAATCTCCAAAAAAGAGGAGCCATGAAAAGCTTTATCACTGAATGCCAAGTCTTCAGAAATGTTCTTCATTGAAATCTTCTAAAGATTGTGACTTTATGCTCAAGTCTGGATACCAAAGGTAATGAATTCAAGGCACTTGTCTTCATATACATGCCTAATGGAAGCTTAGAGAAATGGTTGCACCCTGATTCAGATGGCAAGTCTCTTATGTATAGACGGTTGAGTTTGTATTAGAGGTTGAACATAGCCATTGATGTAGCTTTGTTGACCTCCATACGTGATACATTAGTCGAGTCGAGCTCAAAATTCAAATTCGACAAACTTTTGATGTAACAACTCACAAATCAGAGCTGAGATGCACTAAACATCATCGAAATTAATGGAAACGACCTCCGATTGATGAACGGACTTAACCATCGCATTTAGAACATCAAAATTGATCAGATTATAAATATTACAGAATTTAATGATAAACTGATCAAGCGATCGAGCTGTCAATGTGTCAACGTGCATATCGGACTCGGAAAGCTGTGACGGTATCTGAATGACCTTCGTTCATAAAATTGATTATGCTGTTAGCTTTGAAATATCAAAATCTATCAAATGAGACTATCCGCAATTGATTCGGATGAGTCTACGCAAATGTCGAGCAGTCAAAAGTGATAATGCATATTTTTGAACTGAAATTTATCCAATTGAATGTCGACTCAAACCAAACGGCTTTCGATCATGAAACGGACTGTATCATTGTGTCTAGAATATTGGAATAACCTAAGATTGACATATATATTAAGTATATATTTTTGTCATCGTAAAATTCAGATTAGGGTTGATTAGTATATTAATTAGCATAATTAGTATATTAATTAGCTTATATTTTAAAATAAAACCTAAAAACCCACTCAATTAGCCTCCCACTCTCTCAGCTTCGTCTCCCTCAACCGTAAAAAGGAAACCACATGCGACCAACCGAAAAGAAAATTATTCTCGCTTGCGATCCTCTAAATGAAAAGAAACCACAAGCCTCACTCTCGTTCCCTTGGGTATTCCTCCAACCGTAAGGGAACTGCTCTTCTCCTACCCTTCTCATTCGCAAGCAAGAAACTGCAAGTTCCTCTGGCCTTTCCCCCTCCTAACTCCTCTTCCAACTAAGCACACAGTCACACATTCCATGGGAAAGGATTTTATTGATGCTGTCTGCTTCCCTTCAATTCTCCTCTTCTACCTCCTTTCTTCCTTCTGCTCTTCCCACGAGTTTTTTTTTTTTTGCCATTAGTGCTCTCCTTTGAACACTCTCCTCTTATCTGCAGCGTCAGCCACATGGAAGCAAGAAAGGTTTTGTTTTGGTTGACTTATCTAGTCTGTCCTCTAATTAAGTTCAGATAGAAAGAGTGATGTCGCTCCAATGAGGTTGGAGACGCGGTTGGACTTGGCGGTCTTTCAACTCATGCCGACTCGAACTAGGTGTGATTTGGTGTTTGTTGCTAATGGGAAGACAGAGAAGATTGCATCTGATCTATTGCATCCTTTTGTTTCCCATCTGAAGGCTGCTGAGGATCAAATTGCAAAAGGTGGCTATTCTATCAAACTCGAACTAGATCTAGATGGTGATGTGGCTTCGTTTACAAAGGGCACAATAGAGAGGTTTGTTCGCTTTGTGAGCACACTAGAGGTTATGGAAAGAGTTAAGACCATAGAATCTTTAATTTTACAGATTGAAGAGGCAATTTTAATTCAGGTAAGTGATTATATTGGTCTGAGCACTGTGGAAGAACAACTAAAATCACTTGGAAGCAGTGAAGGCACCTGAAGGTTGCTGTTCTTCTTAGCGATGGAGTCGATAGAAGCGTCTCCCAATGCCTTCTTCATGCCGTGGGGCACTCCTGTACTGCTTTTTACCTCAAGATATGGTTTCAAAAATACTTTGTAGACTTCTAGTCTGAATGCCCATGGGATGAAGATTTAAAGTATGCAAAAGCTGTTTGTAATCAGGTTGATGTGCCTTTAGAAGTTGTACATTTTTTAGATGAATATTAGAGGAATGTGGTATCTCACATTATTGGGGAGTATCATGTGGGTCGTACTCCAAATCATGATGTCCTTTGCAATACAAGAATCAAGTTTGGTGCATTCTTAGAGGTAATTAAAAACATGAGGTTTGATTACATTGCTTCTAGTCATTATGCATATGTGAATCACTCATCTTGTAGTGCAAACAGTGGATCTTTTGTCTTGTAGTTATTAAATGATATGGATTGAAGGCCCCGTTATGCTCATCAGGGTGTAACAGGATTAAAGATCTGTCGAGGTACTTCAAAATATCCACCGTCATGCTCATCAGGGTGTGACGGGATGGCCCCAAACCTATTAGATGTGACACCCTGTTGACCTCACTTTTGGAGTGAGCTCTCAACTTCCTCATCATAGATCTAGGACTCTTATAAACATTAATAGTTTCTTAGTCTTAAGACACTTCTAGTGATTAGGTTAACACTTAACCTAATCTTAGAGACTTAGAAGAGTTAGCCATAGGAATAGGTTGTGCCTTAGGGATTTAGGAGGACTTGCCTATCCTATAGCCTAAACCCAATCCTTGCTTCCTTCTTCCAATCCAAATTTCAAAATCAAATCCAACTATCAAATGATTGAAACCCATGATTAAATTCAAATTCCAAATCCCTTCTTAAGCTCTTTGATTTTATCTTATGGAGTTAGCCTTAACCAAATTCAAATCAACCCCAATCCAATTGATTTTCTTAATTTTCAAATTCAATCTCAAATCAAATTCTAAATCAAAAATCAATTCCAAACTCTAAATAATTGATACCCATGATTAAGTCCAAATTCCAAAATCTCTTCCTAAGCCATATGAGCCACCTTCATATGCTTAGTCAAAACTCCTTCAAACTAACTCAAACTTGGCTAATTTCTTTATGAATCATTCATTAATTCATTTATATTCACAAATATAAATGAAATGCAAATTCAAACCATTCGAATCAAATCAAAATAGATCAAATCAAACCAATTCTCTACTTAAGCCATTTTTTACCTACATCTCTTAATTTGGTCAAATTTGCTTCTAAATCATTCCAAACTCAAGTGATTTTCTAATAACCCATTTATATCTTCATGTATAGTCACAAATATAAATGAAATATAAATTCAAATGGTCCAAACCAAATCCAAATCAAATCAAATTCCCAATTTTAGCCCATTTAGCCAAATTTTTGAACTTGGCTAAATAATACCCAAATCAACTCAAAACTCATAGATTTCTTCATGATTCAATCATTCCTACAATTATTGACCCAAATATAAATATAAACCAACATTATCAAACCAAACCCAAGTCAACCCAAGTTAACCCTTTTGGCTTGAAATTATCATATGAACCAAAATCTATTTGGCTCCAAACCAATTATAATTGGATTTATATTTCAATCCTAGGCTCATGTATAATTTCAACTAAACTTGAATCAAGCCTTGATCAAGTCAATTGACCCAATTAGGCTCACTTGACCCAATGTGACCTAAAGGACCTTTTTGAGCTAAGTTCTAATCCAACCCAAATTGGATTGAACTAAGCACACCTAAACCTCACAACATAACCAACAACCACCCTAGGGTGATTAATTACATTGAATTAGGTCAAACCAAGTCAAACTTAGCTTTTGACCAAGACAACATTTAACCCAAATTAGCCAAAAATCCATCATATGCCAAATTGATTAAAACCACTGACTCAAACCCATTCATAATCAATGATTGAACATGACCAAACCATCAATTGAGCCAAACCAAGCCCAATTGGATATTTGACCGAAGTTAACCCAAATTAGCCTAAAAGACTAAAATAGGTCAAATCATGAATTGATCTTAATTAGCCTAAAAGGCTAAAATATGTCAAATCATAATTTGATCTAAATTGATTGCAATCAATGGCTCAAGTTCATTCTAACTCACTTATTGAACTTGACCAAAGCCATAATTGAGCCCAAGTTGACCAATTGGTCAACTTAACCCAATCTAGCCCAAATTGACCTAAAAGGTCAAATTTACTAAAATTCAAATTAAATCCAAATTAAACCAAACCAAAGCCTACAATCATTTTTAATTGACCAATTGAACTTGACTCAACCCTTAACCCAACCCAATTTGGTCAACTTGACCAATTTGAACCTTTTGAATCGAAATGAATTAAATCCAAAACTAGGCCAAACCAATCCAAACTTGAACCAAAACATCCCAAGTCATCATATGAACCTAACCCAAGCCTTGGTTTGACCCAATTTGACCAATTAGGTCAACCCAACCCAACATAGCTCAAATTGAACCCATTTGGCCAATCTAAGCCAAACCACTCAAATCCAATTTATGGAATATTATGAACAGATCTAACTCAACTTAAACTCACCCTAGGTCAGCCTAAGACCACCCCAAAAGCTAAGTGGGCCCCACCCAAAGGGGATTAGCCATCAAACCATGGGATTTAAGCTTCAAAACTAATGGATCCAAGCTAAGTCAACTCTCCCATCCCCATGACAGCCCTTAGCACTCAACAGAACCTTTTTCTGACCCACCTAGCTAACCTAACCCACACTAGTTAGCTAAGGACCTTTGGGAGGTGAGTTGACTCACCTCCAACCAAAACTGAGCACCCATTGAATCCAAATCTTACAACCTTTGCACAATGGATCAATGGCAAGCGTGCCACCTGAACTTGATGGAAACAAGTCTTGTAGCAAACTAGTGCAAATCATACGCACGTTACCATTTTTCCATCATGAGCAATTGTGGGGTATACCCCCTCAATTTGAGCAAAAATCAAAGCCAATTGCATCGAGAGACTTCCTAAGCCAATTCTGAAGCCCCTCAGAGCGATCCAAAGCATCCTCAATTCCTCCTTGATCGGCATTGCCCATTCCAGAGAAAAGCTGAAATAGAACACCATAATCTTGAGCAATACTCCCTCATTTTGCAATCAAACTCAAATTCCTCTTACCCACACTCTCACCATACTTTGTCGAAGCCAAATGAGTCATTTCCTGAGCTCCCAAGTGGCCAGAGGTGTGACTTCAATCAGATCCGAGGCCTTCGCATGCATGGATTGATCAACCGAGCACTCTACCCCAAATGGAACCCAAAGCTTCTCAACATAGCCTCGCCTCAACTAGGCGATGCTACCTCCAACAACCCACCACCGGACATTAGCTCTAGTGAGGTAATTTTGCAAACCAAGCCTTGTATGAAAAAATGGGTTGGTCATTTGTGAAGTAAATTTGAACGTCAAGAGAATTTGACTTTTGGATGTGTTCTCCTTCGCTCTCCAAAGGTGTCGGATTGATTTGGAGGCAATCCAAGCTCGGGTGAGCTCAAATTGAACGGGAAAAGAAGGATGACATCTGTCTTTTATCGCTTGCAAATAGGATAGATCATGAGTCGTCTGTTCCGTGTGATCAATATGAATAGTTCTAATTAAATCTCGCCTTAGCTCCCCTGATTCCCTTTCTAAACCTCAAATTAAATTGTGGTCGTTCGATCTTGATCAGATGATCCACGGGAAAGCGCATCCGTCGCTGGCTGAGTCAGCGTGGCTGTGATAACTTAAATAGCCATTCCCATTGCATCACGTGGAAAGCGCATTGTGTCAGCCGCCACGTGACTCGACGGGATTAAGGCTTTAATTGGGCTATTTTAATTAATTTTTAATGCTGAAACTTCCTAAATTCATAACTAATTATAGAAAAAAATCAAAAAATGCAAACTTTTGCTCATTTTAAAGGTATTCCAGATTAGAATCTAGCAAAATTATTATTAATTAATTTTGAATAGTGATTTTGACTTAATTAAGGTTTAATCCAAAATCTAATTAACTTAATTATCCTTTAATTAAGCATCCAATTAATCTCTAATTTTTTGTGGATGTCTAGTGGGATGACCTCTGCTTCTCTTATTTTTCTGGAATTTTATTGGTTGCTTAATTAGGTAAATCAATTAATTAAGCCTTAATCATTCTCTTAATTTAATTAGTGATAATTAGTGAATAAACATTAGTTTAATTAATTATTTAAGCCCAATTACCTTTGTGGAATGGTATGGAAACTTAGGGGGTGTGATAGGGATATTTCTTTCTAATTCATTTCATAGATTTCCTTCTCTTTTTGGAATTAAATTAATTGATGATTAATGAGATAATTAATTGCTTAATTGATTAATTAATTTTCAAGACAAAAGTTAGAGCCCAATTGAATGTTTGAAATGACTTAGGGATTGAGGATTGAGGCTTTATCCTTGATCCTTCTCCCTAAATTAATTTCATCATCCTAATCAAAATATAATCAAAGAATTCAATCAATTAATTAATAAGTTTGATTTAACTCAATCAAAAATCCACCTCACTCCTAATCAACCTTTAATTGATCTTGGGTAGCTCCTTATGTGTTCAATAACCCAAGGTGAGAGATAATAAAACTACGGTTAGCTCACATGTGTGAGAAAATCATAATAGTAGTTAAGTGAGATCCCTTATGCCTAATTAACTATTAACCATAAGCCAATTGCATTAGGTGCCTTTCATTTCTTAGGAGCATTGCAAATTTTATTTTCATGTGGTTGTATATCATATTGACTTATTATTAATTAGTTAATTAATGTAAGGTGATATAGGTAAGGGTTAATTAATTCACTTAATTCATACCTTAACTTAATTAAAACATAAAATCAACCTAAATATTCTTCATTAAACCAAATTAATTCACACATGGGGAATTGGATTAGGATTAGCAAACCTCTTTCATATTTCCAAGATCAAATCAAACTCAAAGTTAAAGATGTCTTTAGAGAACTTTGGTTTATTTTAAATAGCCTTATTTAATGTGATTGTCCTTAGGAATTAATTGGTTTGAATGAGATCATGTGCTTATATTCTTTTATTTCTTTTCAATCATGCTAAATATTACTTGCCATGTGAAATCATGCATTCATTTCTTTTAAAAATTAAAGAAAAATAGTTTCTTCTATGTCAAATTGCATGGTTGACTTAGATTAAAATAAGTGTGGCTATTATCACTATTAAATCAAAAGCTACTTTCAAAAGCCCATAAATCAATTATAATAATATGAAGTGATGTTAATTACAAATATCTATAAGTTTTCATGTGATGATGATATAAGATATGCAGTATGAAGTTCTCTTTCCTTATCATACATGAATTCACATAGGATTTACAAGTGTATAGTTCATTTGAAAAAAATATAACATTTGCTAAATCTACTCCTATGCATCTCCATGTTAAGACTTAGGAAGAATTTCATATCACATATGTAAATCATATAATCAAATTAAATATGACTTCTTTCATAACTTCTTATTATTGTGGTTATTTTTGTACATTCATATGTATGTGAGAAAAGTGGTATATTAGTCTGAACACCCCAGGACTGCGAGGAAGTATCCCTAAGTATGTATTATACCTTACACCCCCTACTGCAAAAAATAATGTCGCCGTCCTCACTTAAAACTCTTATACATATGTTTGTATAATTTACCCAATGAATAAGAATCATAAATCAAATACAACTTTTGCATGAGTTTTTCTATCCTTATAGTTGCTTATACATCTACATGTATCTAAGAAAAGTGATATATTAGTCTGGACACCCCGAGGTTGCAAGGCTTTAAGTAGCCCTAAGTAGGTCTTGTACCTTACACCCCTAGTGCAGAAAATAATGGCGACGTACTCACTTAAAACTTTTATACATGTGAATGTGTATCTAACTAATGAATAAAAATCCCTCTTTTTCTATTAAAAACACATGCATTTATAATTCAATCAAACGAATAATCGAAATTCCAAATACTTTTTTTTGCATTCATCATTTAAGTGTGGTAAGACATAAATTGCATGTATAGCTATGCTTAGGGTTTAATCATATTAATGATGTACATGATGGAAAGAAATGAATGAACATGTGTTATGTGATAGTAATTCATTCTAATTAATCTTAAGATGCCTTTCTTCTTAAATAAGGTCATTTAGGGTGAACCTAAACTTAGGGTTAATCAAAACATGTAATAAGTCATTCACTAAAGGAAATTGATTAATTAATTTACTTTAAAAGTGACTTAAGGTAGGGATGAAAGAGAGGTTCCCACTTTTTCTTCTCTTTATAATAGTTAGTTATTTTATGTAGGCCATATGAAATAAAGGAAAATATTAAGTAAAATTCTTCATTAAATCACTTAAAGAGAAATCAACCCTTTATAAATTAAATCCTTCACACTTAACAAAATTACAACTCTAAAGCCTAGTTAGGACATACCACACAAGCCTTTGATGCACACACTTTAGACTAAGTCATCACTTCTAGCTTTATGTTAGGGTGGTGTATGATTTGATGCATGCTTATTTTATGATGTATTATTGAAGACTGAATGTTAGGGTGTATGTGTGTAGTCTGAATGTTAGGCTGATATTAGCCTATCATGTCTTTCTGTAGGGGGTTGTGCTTAAAGAGTTGTAATAATAAATTAAAATATAAATACTTTTGCTGTGCAGGTTACTCATAACCCTAAGCAAAGCTCAAGTTAGGATAGGTGGGCTTGGTTACCCATGTGTGAGGTGTTAAGTCCAAATTATTCATATAACTACTTGGGTTGTATGGTGTGTTTAGCTAACATTTATTTTGCAGGTGCAGCTAGATTTACTTTTCTTCTTTTTAATGTAATTTTATATTAGGATTAGGATAAGTGTTATGAGGGATTAGGATGAGCATTGGTTATAAGACCAAGTTTTATTTACCATGTGATGCCTTCGGAGCAAGTACATCCAAATCAAGACAAAAAGAAGAAAGAAATGGAGCAAATCAAATGAAGAAATGAAAGAAGAAAGAAGAATGAAGAATGAAGACCCCCATAACATTCATCATCTGTAATTGTAATTATTCCTTCATTATATCATGATGTATAAGGGTAGAGCTCAGCTACCCACATTTCTTTTCGGGTTGTACGATGGTACCCGACCACACCAGCCTTTTATTCTTTTACTATAGCTTTATAAAATTATTTGATATTTTGTTTAGCTTATGCATTAGAAAAAGCATGCCTCTTCAAAGTTTATTTATGATTGGTGATTGTTGTATGGCCTGGATGCAATTAGACTCCTAGGATAAAAATAAATTTTCTATCCCATTAACAACTCATAACTAAACTTTTAAAATAACTCATAATCTCATATAAAAGCTTATGTATTAAATCAAGATAATAAAATATTTAGCAACCCTTTAGCTGGATGTTGTATGTTGAAGTATCATGCATAACCATATTATTTCACTCTTGTTAAGAGAAAGCTTCCATCTTTGCTAAATATAAATGGACTTAACCTTTTAGAGCCTATGATGGAAGAACACATCTTTTTCTTTTGATTTGGCCCATAATCAACTTCGCATGCATTTAGACATATAAAATCCTATAGCCTGTGTCAAAATAAAACATCCCAAATTAAATAAAATTTTATAAAAATTTGCATTAGACTAAGTCATTATTCATACCACTCATGCTCTAGTCTTTTAAGGAGTGGGTTTAAGGACTTAATTTCTTTTCTAAATAAATGACAGCCTAACCATCTTGCAAAGCATATTACTTGCTTACATGATTTTAAAATGTAGGATGAGTTAGCTAACTGTCACTCTAGGCGGTGATAAGTCTAGCAATCGAGTGGTTTATCCTCTCTTGTGGAGGTAAATCACATACCCACTTTCTCCTTAGATTTAGGTTGTGCTTTGCCCCACACTAAAGCACCCTAGATTTAGGATCTGAGGTTGTTATTTCCCTTTGCGGGCTATAAGCACAAATCCTCACCTCTTAGGCATTTTCATAATCTTGTATTATGGAGTTATAAGTCCTAGATTTCTAATAAAATTTTAACTCAAATAAATAAATCTCCTCAATTTCAAATATATAAAGCCCAACCATAGGATAGATTAGAATACTCACTAAGTTTCCTAGTATCATGAGCACTCTCTACTCATCTCCTTTGGTTTCGATAATAACTCTCCTTTTTTGATCCATCCCACTTGTTCTTCTAAAATACAACCAATTTATTGGCAATCATATCTTTGAATTCTTTGGAGACACCAATCACTTATTTTAATCGAGAGTATTCTTAAGGGATTCACTTTCCTTAAGATATAATTAACTATGAATGATTTCCTCCATATTAAACTTAACGAACCTAGTTTAAATAAACCCTGCTTTACTTTTTCTATAAAGTAGGAGAAAAATCTCTAGTATATTCGTAGACCTGTCAAGCCTTAAGAGTCCTTATTAGGTGATTAGGTGATTAAGTCCATTGTAGGGTAGTGACTTCTATCTTTCGAGATAGTACACTATTCCTTAATGTCATACCCGATCACCTCAATATGTATATTCTTAAATCTGCGTGGTGTCCACATACACACACACAACACACAACCAAAAATAAACACTACAGATTTTTTTTGGTGACTCTGTTGGGGATGGTTCCTCTCTCCATCTCTAGTAAATATTTGTTGTCTCCAAGCAATGATAGTGGACTTGCATTTTATGTGAGTCAGAGACTATCTTTCTGTTCATTTGCACTTAGCTTATTTCATTCTTAAGAAAAGTTAGTCGACATTCTTTAGGTTTTAGGACCTTACTCCGTGTAGGTCTTGAAACCACTGTAGGGTTCCCCAATAGGTGAAAAAACAAAATTTATCAATGAAGGGAGAGATAATTAAAATTTAGAACCTCCTCACCACTAGCTTGGTGAGGGAAGGTTCATCATAAAATTTAAGAAAATAATTTCTTTCACAAAATAACACTTTCCAAAAGCACTCCTTTTTGAAAATAGCCATCTTCATTCTACATGCTTAGAATTTGTTGAAAGAAGATTCTATTTTTAAATCATAACATAAAATTGAAAGTGGAAGTTTCTCTCTTTTTCAAAATCAAGAAATCACATACATGACATCAAAGCATGTTAGTGAAATCTATTTAACATACTTAAGATTTGTTAAATAAATTTCCCCTCCATTTTAAAATCTTATTTGACATGCCATGTTTGTCAAAAGAAAGAGGGCACATCAAATACATTTGATTCCCACTTAATATATCGAAGTTGTTAAGTGAGAATCACAGTATCAAATACATTTGATTCTCACTTAACATATCAAAATTGTTAAGCGAGAATCTCATTTTCATGAACATTTGATTCCCACTTAACATATCAAGGTTGTTAAGTGAGAATCACATTTTCAAAATATATTTGATTCCCGCTTAACATATCAAGGTTGTTAACTGAGGATCTCATTTTCATATATGTTCTGATTCTCACTTAACATGTCAAAGTTGTTAAGTGAGAATCATATTTTCAAAAATATTTTGATTTCCACTTAACATATCAAGGTTGTTAAGTGAGGATCTCATTTTCATATACATTTGATTCCCACTTAACATATCAAGGTTGTTAAGAGAGGATCTCATTTTCATATACATTTGATTCCCACTTAACATGTCCAAGATGTTGAGTGAGAATCAAATTTCCAAAAACATTTTGATTCCCAGTTAACATATCAAGGTTGTTAAGTGAGGATCTCATTTTCATATACAATTTGATTTCCACTTAACATGTCAAAGTTGTTAAGTGAGAATCACATTTTCAAAAACATATTGATTCCCACTTAACATATCAAAATTTTTAAGTGAGGATCTCATTTTCATATGCATTTGATTCCACTTAACATATCAAAGTTGTTAAGTGAGAATCACATTTTCATGTACACTTGATTCCCACTTAACATATCAAAGTTGTTAACTGAGGATCTCATATCAAATACATTTGATTCCCACTTAACATGTCAAAGTTGTTAAGTGAGAATCTCATTTTCAAATGCATTTGATTCCCACTTAACATATCAAAGTTGTTAAGTGAGGATCTCATTTTTATATGCATTTGATTCCACTTAACATATCAAAGTTGTTAAGTGAGAATCACATTTTCATGTACATTTGGTTCCCATTTAACGTATCAAAATTGTTAAGTGAGAATCTTATTTTCATGTGCATTTGATTCTTATTTAATACATCAAAATTGTTAAGTGGGGATCTTATTTTTCATGTCATATTTGATTATACTTAACATATCAAGGTTGTTAAGTGAGGATCTCATTTTCATGTCACAAATGACCTCCACTTAACATACCAAATTTGTTAAGTTGGAGCCCCATTCTCAAAACATATATTAATCACATTTGAATTTCACTTAACATATCAAACTTGCTAAGTGAGAGTCTTATCTTCATAAAATCATATTTGATTCCTACTTAACATACCAAATTTGTTAAGTAAGGATCTCCTTTTTCAAATCACATAACATTTGGTCTTTCACTTAACATACCAAATTTGTTAAGTGAGAGTCCCATTTTCAAAGAAAAATAAGACATAAATCAATCATACTTGACTTTCATTTAACATACCAAATCTGTTAAGTAAAAGTCTCATTTCAAACATAAAATCAAATGTATGTTGCTTCTACTTAACATATCAAATTTGTTAAGTAAGAAGCCCCCATTTTCAAATCAACACTTCACTCATCTCAAGCAAAAAGTATTTCACAAAAAATTCTTAAAAAACAGTCACAGCCTCTTCTTAGCATAATCAAATTTGCTAAGAAAAAGTTCTTTCAAATCCTTATTATTTTCAAACAAGATACACAAAATACAAATATCTCCAAAAATCTCTCCTCAAATTTTTGAACCCCACCCAACCTACCTAAATTGGTTGAGTATGGGTTCTAAAATCAAAATAATCAAATGGCAAAGACTCTCCTCCAAATGCCAAAATCTCTCCAATGAACTCCACCTAACATATTTCATTAAAATGTGGGTTCAAAACTCCAAATCTATGTCACTCTCTTGGGGACAAATATTAAAGCAAAAATTTTACTCAGATTACATTTTAACACATACAGAGATACAGCTCAGATCAGTTAGTGTAGTCTTTACAATCAGTATACATGGCTTCTCAGAAGTTTATCTTCACTTTTTTGTTTATGATGGACTTGGCCTTGGATCGAGCCAACCTCCCTGTGGTGTTTATTTTTTGAAATTTGGGACACCACGTAGATCTTAGGGGGCACTTATTGAAGTGATCAGGTGTAATATTAAGGAATGATGTACTATCTTGAAAGATAGAAATCACCACACTATAATGGACTTAATCACCTAATAAGGACTCCTAAGGCATGATGGATCTTCGAATATACTAGAGATCTTTCCCCTACTTTACATGGAAAAGTAAAGTAGGGTTTATTTTAAGCTGAGTTCGTTAAGTTCCCTATGTAGGCAAGCCCCCTTAGTTAATTACATCCTAAGGAACGGGATTCCTTTAGAACACTCTCGATTAAAATAGACAATCATGATCTCCAAAGATTTCAAGGCGAGACTATCAAAGGATTAGCTATGATGGAAAATCAAATGAGATAGATCAAAAGAAAAGACTTATTTTGAAAGTCAAAGGAGATAAGTAGGGAATGCTTATGATACTAGGAAGCCTAGTGAGCAATCTAATCTATCATATGGTTATATATTTAAATTGAAGAGAGTTAATTATTTGAGTTGACATTTTATTAGAATACTAGGACTTATAATCCCACAACATAAGATTATGGAAATGCCTAAGAGGTAAGAATTTATGCTTGTAGCCCGAAGGAAACAGCTACCTCGGATCCTAAACTAGGGAGCTTTGGTACAAACCACAAGCATGTTTTAAATCTAAGCGAAAGATGGACATAATGGTCTACCTCCACAAGAAAGGATAGATCGTCCGACTGTTGGACTTACAACTGCCTGGAGTTGTGTATCCACTAGGTGGGTCACCGTCAGCATGGTGATAACCAACCAACCTAAGGTGCTCGTCAATTTGTGATAATCAATTTAGAAAGAAGGCATGTAGGTTTACATCTCCCTAAAGTAAAACTAATTTTCAGGATATTCTATCTTCGGCTCGACAAGAGCTATCCGACCTAGGGTGACTACTAAGCGAGGGGTCCTGCATAGAGACCAAACCCAAGCTTCAAGTAGTCAAGAAGAAAGGAGCCACTAGAGGACTTACCCTAAGCCTCAAATATACTCAACCAAGTCAGTGCATGATGGTTAGTTCAAAAAGAAAGCGTGTATGCTTACATCCTCTTAAATAAAGTCAACATGAGGTAGCTTACTGGCTACGCAGTGAGGCCTACCAAACTAACAAAGCCCTCATTGGTTTGCAATGGTCAAGTCAGAAAGAAAGTTCAGGAACTCACATCTGCCAGACAAGTGACCATTGGAGATACATACTAACAAGGTAGCATGTCAACCTGACCTAGAGCAACTAATGAGTGAGTGCCACGGGGGTCTTGCTTCCACATCAAAATAACCCAAGATAAAAGAAATGTGTTTGTTTATGTTGTGAAAGAGGAAATAGGATGCCGCTTGGGTTCTCTTACACATACCCTAAACATGTAGAAGAATGGATGAAATGGCACCGCAGGGGAAATTGTGACTCCAACAAGAATGGATGATGTTTGGGTTCTCTTACACCTAACTTAGTTGTACTAGTCAAAATAGGATGCCTCATGGGTTCTCTTACTCCTAACCTAGTAGCACTAGAGGATCGTTTGTAATTTGTTTTTGTGTTATGGAAGGATAGGATGCCTCTTGGGTTCTCTTATACCTACCCTAAACACATCTTGGCAGATTCACAAGCAAAAGATATTTTTAACACAGATGAGATGAAATTTGAGATAAAAAAGGTTTTATTAATAATCATTTTAGAACATGATTTATGGATAGTATTTCTTTAGGTAGAGCCCATTGATTGAAAGAATTGGGTGCTCTCCCTTACAATTTATGAGTTGATAAGATCCTCCTTGGTAGGCCTTCTCTATGGCATAAGGACCTTCCCAAGTGGGTTCAAACTTGCCTCCCATCTTTCGATGGGCAATAATTGGTCTCCTTAGAACTAAAACATACTCTTCTACTTGAAAAGCACTAAGATGGACCAACTTGTTGTGACCTTGAATCATTTTAGCTTTGTATAACTCAAGGTTCTGGCATGCCCGTAGGCGTCTCTCCTCCAAACCTTCGTGCTCTTCTAACTACAACTTGGCATTCTATTTTGTCATGATCCTATTACCCACAGCTATCCTTAGTGATGGGAGTTGGACCTCTAATGGCAGAACAACTTTGGATCCATACACTAAGGAAAAAGGGGTGGACTATGTTGGAGTTCTATATGTGGTACGGTAGGCCCACAAGGCTTCAATTAACTGCTCATGCCATTATCTCTTGTTGTCATCAAGTGTCTTCTTTAATATTTGAATGAGAGTTTTGTTGAATGCTTCTACTAGACCATTTTCCCTCGGGTAGTAGATGGTAGAATATCTCCAATCTATGTTGTGTCTCTAGGCAAAGTTGTTGATTTCAGTGCTCTTGAATGTAGTACCATTATCGGATATAATTCATCGAGCCACCCTGAACCTATGTACGATATGGTTCCTGAAAAATTAGAGCACAGGAAAAGCTATGACCTCTCTAAGTGGGATTGCCTCCGCCTACTTGGAAAAATAGTCGGTGGTAGCTAGGATGAACACGTGACCCTTAGAAGAAGGAGGATCGATCAGACCCACTATGTCAGTACCCCAACACTCAAATGGCCATGAGGCCAATGTAGGATGTAGAATGTTGGGTGGTTGATGTAGGACCACACCGTGTACTTGACATTAGTGGAATCTCTTAGCTACGTCCATGCAGTCTATGATCATCGAAGGCTAGTAGATCCTAGTCTCTTGCTCTTGGCTTTCATCTTTGGACTGAATTGATGTGCTCCACAAAAATTTGAGTGTGCCTCAGTCATGATCCTATGGGCTTCATGTTTATCTAGACAACGTAACCACATATGATCAAAAGACCGCTAGTATAAGGTCCCGCCTACAAGAGCATAGAAATGGGCTTTTTTTCTTCACCTAGTGTGCTAGTGATTTCCCTTGAGGTAGTTTGCCTAAATTTTAAAAATATATAAATGGTTGCCTCTAATCTGACTCCTCGTCCTTTTTGGAAATGGCAACATTCCCTTCAAGGGAGAATCTCTCAATGAGTCCAGCATCAACAAGGGATAAGACTTGTCTATTTTGGACCCTTATTGGAATGGACTCATCGTCCAGACATGCTAACTCTTTGGCAAGCTTGGCTAATGCTTCTACTATTGCATTTTCTCCTCAAGGAATCTTGTAGATGGTAACCTCTAGGATTTGGGCCAACAACTCCATGGTGTACTTGTGGTAATGATGGAGCTTAGGCTTTAGAACCATGTAGGACCCAACGATTTGGTTGATGATGAGCTAAGAATCCTCGAAGATGTCGATGCTCTAGACACATAGTGTAATGACTATCTCTAGACCGGGAATCAGAGCCTCATATTCGGCTTTATTGTTGGTGCATGGATTAGACAGATGATAAGAGCATCTCATCACATCACGGTCTAGAGTTACGAGAACTATTCCTACCCTTGCCTTCCATGGGATAATAAATTATGGTTCTTCTCCTTTTTGAGAGGAAGACACACCATCAAAATACATCTCCTAGTGGTGAATGCTAGTGTCCCCTAAGTTTATTATTTGTTCATCGGGAGGTCATCACTAAGCAGAGAATCAGTAAGAAGTGGTTGTACTGCTAAGAAATCTGTTAGTGCCTGCCCTTTTACCGCACGGAGGGGTACAAATGTGATGTCAAATTATGACAAAATTATGTACCATCGTGCTAACCGTCTGGATAGCATCAGCTGTGTCATGAGATATTATAGTGGATTGATTCTAGAGATCAAAATTAACTTATGAGAAAGCATGTAGTGTCGTAGCTTTTGAGATGCAAAGATTAAAGCTAGGTAGTGCTTTTTAATAGGTGGGTAGTTTGCCTCAACAGGGATTAGACAATGACTGAGGTAGTTGAGAGCATTTTCCCTTCGTCATTAGTTTGAGCTAATAAAGTGCCAAGGGAGTCATCTAATGCAGTGGTGTAGAGGATCAACAACTTGCCTGGGATAGGAACCACTTGAACTGGCGGTGTCATCAAGTAGTGCTTGATGTCTTCAAAAGCATGCTCTCACTTATCATCTCACTTGAACTTTACATCCTTTTTGATAAGTGTTGAGAATGGTTGGCATCTTCCTGATAGGTTGGATATGAAGCGTCTTAGAAACACCAATCACCCTTGGAATGATCTAAGTTGAGTTAGACTTTTAAGGGGTGGCATTTCAAAGATAGCCTTGATCTTCTTTGAGTCGATCACTATTCCCCAGTGTCGGACAATAAACCCAAAGAATTTTCCTGAAGCTACTCTGAACGCACACTTCAAGGGATTCATTTTAAGGTTAAATTTCCTTAACCATTCGAAAACTACTCTCAAGTCAAAGAAATGGTCTTCCATTTCTTTGCTTTTGACTACTAGATCATTAACATAACATTCAACTTGATGATGAATGAGTTCATTCAAGATCCGAGTCATGGCCCACTAGTATGTAGCACCAACATTTTTAAGGCCGAAAGGCATGACCTTATAACAATAGATTCTGATCGGGGTTTGAAAAGCAGTGTTTCTTTCATCCTCAGGGGTAATCTTGATTTGGTTGTAGCCAAATGACCCATCCATAAAGAAGAATACTACATGATATGAGATAATGTCCACCATTAATTCTGGTATAGGAAGTCAAAATTCATCCTTAGGACATGCCTTATTTAGATCCCTAAAATTGACACATATGCAAATTTGGTCATTCTTTTTCTTAACTAGGATGACACTAGCTGAACCAGTTAGGATATTTTTCTTTTCTGATGAAGTCAGCATCGATCAGTTTCTTGATTTCAGAATTGAATTGCTATTCAATGTCTAATCGCATGCATCTAAGAGCCTCCTTGATAAGGTTAGCATTAGGTTCTATTGCTAGTTTATGGACTGCTATGTCAGGAGATAGACCAGGCATTTCTTCATAACTCCATGCAAAGTAGTCCTTAAACTCAGTCTATAGCTTAACTAAATTATTGGTTTCTTTTTCATTCAACAAAGAACAGGTGTATGTTGGGCGTGGATCTTCTTCAGTTCCTAGGTTGATTTCTTTTAGCTCATCAATGGTTGATCTGATCTCTTCTTCAAACTATGGCAGTGCATCCTTGACTGCAAGGTCATTTGAATCATCTAAAGTTTCTAAACACACCTCCTCATATGAGTTAACATGATTTGAAGAGAACCTATCATATTCCAAATGATTGGTGATGACTAAGTAGTAATCATCATCATGAACTAAACTCACTATACTGAATCTTAATCCCGGTCTTGATTGAGGATGTCTGCTTTGGTTGTCCCATAGCCTTTCAAAGTAGTCTGACCTGTGTTTAGACCAAGTATGTGGGATTAATCCCTTCTTTGCTAAGTTAAGAACACAAGGTGAGTACCAATCAAAAGGTAATTGTAATAAATCTTTATATGAATTATTCTTAAGTTCTATATCAGCTTCCTAACTTGAGGATGATGCTCCCAACAAAAATCTCTTTGGCTTGACATCTGTGGATGACTTGGGGGCCTCCTTAACTACAAAACCTTCAACTTTCTGGGAAGAAATTGAGGTTAGAGCTAAAGTTCCCAACTGCTGCATGACTGTTCTACATAATAGTGATTCAAACACATTCATGCTTTGCTTGAAGGCCTAGTCTTCATCACTATTTGGCTCAAATTTCACCTTCAAAAGGGACCCACTAAGAGGGGTTGGTTGGTGTGCTAACCATAAGAGACTCATCCTCATAACTGGACTCTAAGTCTATGTGGATAGCATGGGTACTTCTGTAAGATGGAACATAACTCCTACTGGCTGAACAGCAGCAAGGATGTCTTCCACCTCTAGAACAACCTCTAGATATGCCTTTCCCTCTACCTGGTGGGGGTCGATTCATCCTACCCATGTGTTTGTATGGAGGAACAAATTATGGGCAGAATCTAATATCTGGCTCTACTTCTTCCTCGGTGGCTGATTCTCGCTTGTATTTTCACGAGAATAAACTTCTTGATTTGTAGGAAAATAATAGGTTCCATCCTCATATATCTCGATCTCTCTAACTAAGAATGGCTTCAAGTCTCCTTTGACACATTACTCGATTCCACCTCTTCAAAATTTGATGCACTGATGTAAAGAGATTGGAACCATGTTGTTTCCATGTATTGAAGGCCTACCGAGCAAAGAGGTGAAAGATGTATCTGAATCAATTATGTAGATCTTGGCTTCTGTCTTCCAGTCATCTATCTCCAATGGCAACACAATAGAGCCTAAAGACCTCTCACCTTGTTTGTTGAATCCTCTTAACATCAGTCGATCTTATCAGAGTTTAGAGATGTCAATCCTTAAGTAGGCAAGGGTCTTTAGACTCATAATGTTCACTAATACACCTGAATCAACTAACACTGTGGAGAGTTTAAATCTGCCCATGTCCACTGTGATGTAGAGGGGACGGTTGTGCTCGGTTGTCCCCAAAAGAAGATCTTCATCTATGAATGTAGCTCCATGGGCTTCTCTTAAATAACATGTCTCATATCCAATAGCGATCAGTTGAGCTAAGCATATTTCTGAATCAAGAAGGGCTTTGATCAATGACTCCCTCATCTCTTTGGATAGGACAAGGGCATCATATATGCTTAGTTTAGCTGGCAACTTTCTTAGGTGAGCGAGGACATTGTAGTCAACTCTAGGTTGATCCTCCACAAGCAAATCTATAGGTGGAGCATCTTGTGGAGGGGCTTCTTGATCATTAGAATCAATGACTTGTTTACCCTTATACTGAGGAGCTACCCTAGGAGGTAGAACTTTTCCACTACGGAGGTTGACTTCAGTGACTTTGTCAGATGATTTAGTGGAAAGTTATACCTGCTCATCAGGTTCACCTACATCTTATTTTATGGGATCATCAAAGTCAGATGACTCCAAATTAATCTTAATGGGCAAACTCAAATGATTCAGCAATGAAAAATCCATTTCTAAATCAAAAGAGAAATGATCGAAACTAGAGTTATCATTATTATTTTGTAGACTTGGAGAGTTTTTGAGAGGAATAAAATCTAGGGTATCAGAAGTGGACGAGATGTAAGTGAAAGCTTTCTTCATTGATTTCTTCTTAAATGGAGGTACATGATAGAATTTTAATAAAGTAAGTGGGGTAAGGGATTTAGTGCCCTTGTCCATCGATACAACGCTCTTGCTGGCAGAAGAGGAGCTAGTGGAGGAAGAAGTAGTAGCTGTAATGGGTGATGGAGTGCTGGACTTGGAAGGTGGTTGTGCTACTATGCTAGCCCGGGCAAGTAAGGTGGACTGCTGCTACTACTGGGCTTCTACCTCCTTCAAGTTGTCCTTAGCAACTTGCAAACCTTCCTTAGAGTTAGAGGTTTGAGCTGTTTCAAGCACCTACATGGGTAACTTTGTGATCTTAGAGGTGATTTTCTTGGAGGTTCGGGATAAGGAGATATCTCAACCTTCCTCTATCTTGAGAAGATCTCTTGTATCCCCAAGGATTACCCTAATAGAACTAGAGGGTTATTCTAGTAAATATTCCTTAAGGATGATAATGGCACCTGACTTGTAGCTACGCTCAAGCCAATCCTTAAAGGTAAAGCAATCTTCTAAAACATGACCTAGCATGCAATGGTGGCAAAAGTCTAGATCATGACTCTTGCTCACATCCTCTGGCCTCGTAGGCTCTGATAATTGAAAATCAAGCTTCTTTAAGAGGTTCTTAAAGATGTTCCTGACTACCTCCCTCTTGAATGAATAAGGCTTATTCAATTTGTCGATATGAGTAGGTAAGTGATAGTTACCTGGTGGTGGATAGGAGTACTGCTACTGATGCTATGGGTGGGGAGACTGATGAGCAGGCAGTGGTAGAGGCAACTGTGGCAATGGAGGTGGTCGATATGATGGCTGAGGAGGTGGCAAAGCAGGTGGTAGAGGATGCTGCTGTGCTCGAGGTCTGTCTAGCTAAACCCTGGCTGGCTGCTTCCCCTTGTCAACTGCTGTGACTACCCCTGGCTTCTTGTCAAATGCCTTCTGTAGTCTTAGCTTAGCTAACTAATCTTGGAAAGATAACTGTTTTACCTCCCCTTGTAGACTGGTCACCTCAAATGTCTTAATAGTAAACCCTTTAAGCATGAAGGCGATTGAGCCATGAATATTCTTGAGTAGAATTTCAATGGCATGCTGTTCAGACAGTTGTGATTTGCATTTCATACTTAAATTATACCATCTAAGAATGTAATCAATAAGGGACTCACCAGGGTGTTGTTGAGCTATGAGATCACCCATACCCTTTCTGAGCTCAACAAATCTCTTAAGAAGAGTCGCTCCAACTCAATAAATATCTTCAGAGAACCATTGGGTAGTTTTAGCATACCAAATATGATGCTATCAACTACTAATGAAGAGATGGAATAAGAGTACATGCCACATTGTAACATCCACCACGAAGTGTACTATGTCGAGGGGTTCCCATGCCATCAAAATTTTGAAGGAAGGAGGCACAAAACCCTTAGGATATTGGGCACCATCAAATTCCACTATGTAGGGTCTACCCTTTGGAACAAATGAGCCACCTCGAGCTTGCGCCAATGCATCCTTCACTTGCTGCTCCACCAACTATTTGATGTCTCTTTCTTGAATGGAGGTGTTTTCCACCACCTTCCTATGCAAGTTACCACTATCCTGATCTACCAGAGAAGTGCATTTGGGCTGATCAAGGACATGCGCTAACTTGGGATGATCTATCTCTATCGGTATATGATGCGGTACAGAGACCTAATTTTGAAGGGCATAGAGGGCTGCTAATAGGACTTCTATCTTCTTCTCCATCCAGTTGATCTGATCATGCTTTTGTTTAAGCTGCTGACGAAGGTGTTAAGTTGAATGGACGGCATCATCTTCCTCAACCACAATACCTTCCTAACTATGCTGACCTCTATGAAGGGAGCTCCTAATATCGACCATGTGGACCTCGGTCGAATCCTCAAAGAGGTCATCCTCATGTGGATCATAGCTGACCTTTCCCTCCTCATAATATGATCGATCTCTCCCTAGAAGCTCTCTCTTCTCTGCAAAGTACTATGCCAAAATACATCTAGGGAATGATCTAATTGTGCTAGTACAAATACTCATTGCTGACTGGTGGAGGGACTGTATTCACTGATGGAGATACACCTAACACTGCCTATCACTGAAGTGCTAGCTCTAGGAGGGTCATGATTGCTAGAAGAGACATGCTCATGATTGCTCATGGGTGGAGTAGTGTCCCTAGGGAGATCCACTACCATGGGGATTGCAGAACTATCCCCTTCCCCTTCTACAACTGCTGTTGTCACTACCTCTGATGGTGGTGGTTGTGGTGGTGCAACCATAATGCTACGTGATCACCACTCCTTCTTCACCAAGACTGAAGTAGGAGGTCAAGAAAGGGAATTCACCCTCACCTCAGTCGATGAAGTAGATGAAGTGGGATCCTTTGGTCGTAGCCGGATCACCAATGGGTCTTTCTTCTACCCAGATGTTGTCTTTTATGCCTTTGTAGGCACGGTGGATGGACTGACAGTGATGGTGGGTGAGTGGATCGGTGTGGAGGCACTCTCCCTCACCAGAGCTTTTGCCCTATGACTGGTGGTACCTATCAACACTATACTATTGATCCCCAGTGAACCGTGGGGGAAAATCAACTAGGCGAGGCCGCCATTTTGGCAAACCTCCGTCGCTCCCTACTCCCTAACAAAATTATTACCCTGGCCTCTGATGCTCTATCACTACAAATGTGCCTGGTAACACTCATGGGGATGATAGACCTCAAGTTAGAAAATGTACCAAACTCTGAACGCCTGTGTACCCTACCTACCTGCCTTAATACCATATGGAGACTAGCATAGGACTTTCTCCTATCCCTAGCCGAAGCCTCGTGGTATGCAAGAGGTGGAGGCAATGCAGCTATCCTCTGATAGTCCTCCTTTCCATATGATGCTGAGAGGGAGTGGAACTAGTTGCTAGTCAACAACGGGGAAACCTCGCAGGGAGAACCCTTCTCTGCATTATGGGATACGGCATCCATCACCTAGGCGGCATGCTCATGGTGTCGCTTGATCTTGCGGCTCCTGTTGCATCACTGTGTGCGGCTGAGTAAGGTGGTGTGAGAGCTATATCCTACCTCGAAGGTAGGGGAGGCTATCTCTGAAACCAGGATAGCCTTCCCCTTAGAGGGGACCATCGAGGAGGTGCTAGCATCGGCATTGTGGGGTCCCGGTAGGAGATAACTGGTGGAAACTCAAGCCTTCCTCTTTAGGAAGGATACTCAGTCGAAGGCACATGATCGATGACTTAGCCCTCATCCCGACTAATAGTAGTGAGGGTCACCCCCTCGTAAGTGATGCGGGCTCCCTCAAATCCTCAGCCAAAGAATACTAGATAGGTGGGGTCAGTATGCGGGAGGATGGTCTGATCTAAGGCCAAATCCATCCTTAACATAAAGGTGAAAACAAACTTCTGAGAGGCCATGTCTACTGACTGCAAAAGACTGCACTGACTAATCTGAGTTTTATGTTTGCATTTGTTGAAATATAACTTGTATCATATTTTTGCCTTGATATTTGTTCCACGCAAGTAATAGAAGTTCAGAGTTTTTAACCCACACTCAATAATTTAAATATGTTAAGTGGGGTTCATTGGAGAGATTTGGATATTGAGGAGAATCTTTGTCATTTAATTTTGATTTAGAACATATACTCAAATGATTTAGGTAGGTTCGGTGGGGTTCTAAAGTATGAGGAGAGATTTTCTTGGTGATATTGATGATTTTGTGCATCTTGTTTGAAAATATTGATGATTTGAAAGAACCTCTACTTAGCAAATTTGAGTATGCTAACAAGGGGTTGTGATTGTGTGTAAAAATTTTTTTGTAGAATATCTTTGCTTGCGAAGATTTGTTTATGTGATATTTTGATTTGAAAAATGGGGCTTCTTACTTAATAATTTTGGTATGTTAAGTAGGGGTCGCATGTGTTTGATTTGTGCTTGAAGAGCAGACTTTCACTTAACAAATTTGGTATGTTAAGTGAAAGCCAAATGTGATTGTAAGACTGATTTTATTTTCTTTGAAGATGGGAGTCCCACATAACAAATTTGGTATGTTAAGTGAAAGCCCCAAATGTGTTTGAGATATATTTGTTTTTTTTTCTTTGAGAATGAGACTCTCACTTAAAAATTTGGTATGTTAAGTGAAAGCTCAAGTGTGGTTGAGATGAAAATTTGGATGCATATTTAACAAATTTGGTATATTAAAATAGGGATCAAATGTGTGTTGGAAAAAGACCCTCACTTAACAAATTTGGTATGTTAAGTGAAGGCCTAAATGTGTCTGATATGTTTTTAAAAATGGGACTCCCACTTTATAATTTGGTGTGTTAAGTGGAAATCAAAGTATGATATGACTTGAGAATGGGATTCCCACTTAACAAATTGGTATGTTAAGTGGGAATCTATTGTGGCATACTTATGTGATTCTTACTTAACAAATTTGATGTGTTTAAGTAGAACCAAACATATGCTTCGAAAGTGAGACTCTTACTTAGCAAATTAGATATGCTAAGTGAAAGCCTAAATGTATACTTTTTTGAAAATGGGACCCTCACTTAACAAATTGAATATGTCGAGTGAAAGTCAATTTTTATATTTTGGAAATGAGACCCCCACTTAATAAATTGGAATCGTTAAGTGAGGGTAAAATTTATGTTTTGAAAATGAGATCCCCACTTTACAAATTGAAATTGTTAAGTAAAGGTCAAATTTTATGTTTTGAAAATGAGAACTTAACAAATTTAAATTGTTAAGTGAAGATCAAATTTTATGTTTTGAAAATGAGACCCCCACTTAACAAATTGAAATTGTTAAGTGAAGGTAAAATTTTGTGTTTTAAAAATGAGACCCCCACTTAATAAATTGAAATTCTTGAGTGAAGGAAAAATTCATGTTTTGAAAATGAGACCCCCACTTAACAAATTGAAATTGTTAAGTGAAGATCAAATTTTAAGTTTTGAAAATGAGACCTCCACTTAACAAATTGAAATTGTTAAGTGAAGGTAAAATTTAATGTTTTATTCAAATAGAGATTCTCACTTAACAAATTTGGATATGTTAAGTGGGAATAAAATATGGCATGATTTGCTTTTGAAAAGAACCTCCATGTAGCAATCATGGAGGGGTTTTGATTTTGTGATTTTCTAAAAGGTGCTTCTGGAAGGTGTCATTTTATGAAAGGAATTATTTTCTTTAAATTTTATGATGAACCTTGTCTCACCAAGCTAGTGGTGAGGAGGTTCTAAATTTTTATTATCTCCCCTTTTGTTGATAAATTATGTTCTCACCTATTGGGGAACCTAATAGGGGTTTCAAGACCTACACGAAGTGAGGTTCTAAAACCTAAAGGATGTAGGCTAACTTGGCTTAAGAATGAAATAACCTAAGTTACAATGGAAAGAAACAATCTTGAGCTCACATGAAATGCAAGTCCACTATCGATGCTTGGAGACAACAATCATCTACTATAGATGGAGAGAGGAACCTTCCCTAGCGGAGTTGCCAGAAAAATCTATGGTGTTTATTTTTGGGATGTGGGACACCACACAGATCTTAGGGGGTACTTACTGAAGTGAGCAGGTATGACATTAAAGAATGATGTACTATATCAAAAGATAGAAATCACTGCCCTATAATGGACCTAATCACCTAATAAAGACTCCTAAGGCATGATGGGTCTTCGAATGTATCAGAGATTTTTCTTTTACTTTACATGAAAAGTAAAGTAGGGTTTATTTTAAGCTGGGTCCATTAAGTTCCCTATGGAAGCAAGTCCCCATAGTTAATTACATCCTATGGAATGGGATACCTTAGGAAGACTCTCAATTAAAGTAAACAATTAAGGTCTCCAATGATTTCAAGGCTAGACTATCAAAGGATTGGCTATGTTGAAAAATCAAATGGGATAGATCAAAAGGAGAGACTTATTTTAAAAGCCAAATGAGATGAGTAGGGAATACTTATGATACTAGGAAGCATAGTGAGCAATCAAATCTATCCTATGGTTGGACTTTATATTTTTGAAATTGAAGAGAGTTAATTATTTGAGTTACATTTTATTAGAATACTAGGACTTATAATTGTGGAAATACCTAATAGGTAAGAATTTATGCTTGTAGCCCAAACAAAATAGCTACCTCGGATCCTAAGATAAGGAGCTTTGGTATAAACCACAAGCACATCCTAAATCTAAATGAAAGGTGGGAATAATGGTCTACCTCCACAAGAGAGGATAGACCATCTAACTATTGGACTTATTATCGTCTAGAGTGATAGCCAGCTAACTCCTCCTATGCTTTAAATCCACGTAGGTAAGTCTTATGTTTTACAAGATGGCTAGGTTGTTGTTCATTTATAAAGGAGACTAAGTCCTTAAACTCACTCCCTAAGAGACTAGAGCATGAGTGGTATGAATTCATGACTTAATCTAATGCAAATTTTATCAAATTTATTTGATTCTTTTGGACTCTCTATTTTGACACAAGTTATGGGATTTTGTATGCCTAAATGCATGAGAACTTGATTATGGACCAAATCAAGAGAGAAAGGGGTCTTCTTCCATCAAAGGCTCTCACAGGTTAAACTTTTATTCTCTGGCATAGATGGAAGCCCCCTCTTAATAAGAGTGGAAGAATATGACATGCTTGATATTATACATACAATCATCCAGCTAAGGAGTTGTTAAAATATTTTATTATCTTGATTTAATTCCTAAGCTTTTATGTGAGGTTATGAATTATTTTTGAAAAAATCTTATTATGAGTTATTAATGAAAAATTAATTTCATCCTAAGAGCCTATCACACCCAGGACAGACATTCAAACATCAAACATGAAGAAATTAGGAAAAGCATGCAATTCTAGTGTGTAATCTAAACACAAGATCAAACAATTTTATAGATTAGTATAAACGAATAAAAGGCTAGTGTGGTCAGGTTCCACCGTACACCCCGATAAGAGAAAAAATTATGGGTAGCCGAGCTCTACCCATATACAACCCGGATTATGAAAATAATACATGCTATGGGGGTCTTCTTTTCTTCATTTTTTTTCCTTCTCTTTCCTTTGATTTGATTTGCTCCAAAGGCATCACAAGGCACCCCAAGGCACCCCAAGGACTAAGCCTTCTAGCCACTGCTCATCCTAATCCTCCATAACACTAATCCTAATTCCTAATGCAAAATTACAGTAAAAATAAGAAAAGTAAATCTAGCTACCCCTGTAAAATAAATATTAGCTAAACACACCACACGACCTAAGTAGTTATATGAATAATTTGGACTTAGCACCCCACATATGGATAATGAAGCCCACCCATCCTAACATGGGTTATGCTTAGTGGCTAAGCAACCTACACAACAAAAGCATTTATATTTTTATTACAATGGCCCCTTAAACATAACCCCCTACAGAAAACATGATTAGGCTAATATCGACCTAACATCTAGACTACGCAACATACACCCTAACATCCAGTCTAAAATATCACATCATAAAATAAAACATCCATAACACATACACCGCCCTAACTTAGCACTAGAAGTGGTGACTTAGTATTATAATGTGTGTGCTTAAGGCTTGTGTGGATTTTCTTAATTAGGCATTATTGTTGAAGTTTTCTAAGTGTAAAAGAATTCAATTTAACATGGAATGTTGGTTTCACTTTAAGTTGTTTAGTTGATTTTGTAAGTTTTAATTGGTTATTTATTTGGTTCCATAAGACCCTTCACTTAACATCTAAGTGTTATAAAGAGAAGAAAGGGAGGGGACCCCTCTTTCATCCCTACCTTAAGTCATTTCTACGGTGAGTTAATTAGCTTAGTTCTCTTTAATGAATGGTTTATTATGTGTTTTAATTAACCCTAAGTTTAGGTTCATTCTAAATAACCCTATTCGATAAAAAAAGTATCGTCAAATTAATTAGAATGGATTACTATGATATAACACACACCCATTCATATCTTTCCATCATGCATATCAAGCATATGAATAATCCTAAGTATATCTATACTTGCAATATAAATCTTAGCACACTTTGATGATGAATGCAAAGAAGTGTATTTAGAGATTTAAATATTTCATTTTTTTATTGAGTTATGAATGCATATCTTTTTATGTAGAAAAGAGGATTTTTCATCCATTAGCTAAATACATATTTACATGTATAAAATTTTTAAGTGAGTATGGCGCTATTATTTTCTACACTAAGGTTACAAGAAGAGACTTACAAGACAACCTCGTGAGGATGTCTAGACAAATATACCACTTTTCTTAGGTACATGTAAATGTAGGAATAACTATAAAGATAAAAAAATTCATGCAAAAGTTATGCTTTATTTATTTAATTAAAGATTCTTTATTCATTAGCCACATCACATATACATATGCATAGGAGTTTTAGGTGAGTACGGTGCCATTATTTTCTACACCAGGGGTGTAAGATGCAAGACCTACTTAGGGCTACTTAAAGCCTCGCAGCCCTAGGATGTCCAGACTAATATACCACTTTTCTCAAATACATATGAATGTACAAAAAGAACCACAAGAATAAAAAATCATGCAAGAAATTATGTTTGATTTAGTTATGTGATTTATATATGTAATGTGAAATCCTTCCTAAGTCTTAACATGGAGATGTATAGAGATAGATTTAGGCAAATGTTGTGTTCTTTTCAAATGAACTATACATTTGTAAATCATATATGAACCCATGTAAGATAAGGAGAGAGTACTTCATGCTACATATCTTATATTATCAACACATGCAAGCTTATAGGTATTGACATCACTTCATTTATAATAATTGATTCATAGATTTTGAAAATAGTTTTTGCTTTAATAGTGATAATAGACATTCATATTCTTAATTTAAGTCAACACATGCAATTTGACATAAAAGAAAATATTTTGTTTAATTAATTTTAAAAGAAATGAATGCATGATTACACATGGCAAGTAACATTTAACATGATTGGAAATAAATAAAGGAACATAAGCATGTGATCCTATTCATTCCAACAACTTCCTAATTGCAATCATATTAAATAAGATCATTTAAAAAATAAACCAAAATTCTTTAAAATCATTTTTAATTTTAGATTTGATTTAGTTTAAGGAATGTAAAAGAGATTTCCTAATCCTAACCTCATTCCCCATGTTCGTGATTTAATTTGGTTTAATAAGAAATAATAAAAATAATTTATGAATTAATTAAGTTGGATCCTTAATTTAATCAATTAGTTAACCTTACTTATTCTTCCTTAATTTGATTAATCACTAAATTATGAGCCATAACTGACATGAACATGTGAGGAAATAAAATTGCAATGCTCTTAAAGATCCTAATGCAATTGGCTCATAATTAAGGGTTAATTAAGTTAAAAAATCTAATTAAGTACTTTTATGATTCTCCCATACTTATGGGTTAATCATAATTTCCTTAAAGGGTATTTATGTTATTAAACAAATAAAAAGGAACCCTTAATTTGATTATTTGTATTTAAGGTTTTATTTGATTTGATTTATTTGAATGATTTAGTTGAATATATTTGATTTCATTAGTGTTTGTTACATTTGCTTTATATTTGTTAACCTTCATGTAATTTGATTGATTAATTTTTATTTAGATGTTTTAAGTTAATTAAATCTTGATAATTAAATATCCTTTTAAATTAATATCTAATTTTTTTCTTTGATTATAATTATGAGATTTATGTTTATTTGATTTAATCATGGTTCATTTATTTGTAGTTTGATTGGATTAGATTAATTGAGATTTTATTTTAATTTTTAATTGAGTTTGATTCTTTATAATTAGAATTTTATTTTTAATCTCATCCATTTGTCATGTTTATCAAAGTTTAGTTTGTATTTTAATTTCATACAGTGGATATTTAATTAGTTTATCTTATTTAAGTAGGTTGAATAAGATTTGATTTGATTACATATTAAATTGATGAGAGTCTTTCTTTATTTGATTTAATTTGATTTGATTATCTTTATTAACCTATAGGTTTGTTTAGGTTCAATGTGATTATATAATTAGTTTAATTAAAAAGTGTGTTTAGGTTAATTATTAAATTAAATAAGGATTTTTTTAATTTTTAATTTGGTTTCTTATTTATTTAGGTTGATGATGTAATTAATGACTTAATGACTTAGGTTTAATTTAGGATTTCATCAGCATTTAATTGCATTTTAATTATGTCAAATTTATGTTTGATTAAGCTTAAGTTTAATATGATTAATTTGATTAACTTAATTAGCTTATTTAAGAGGTGTGATCAATTATTAAATTAAATAAAGATTTATTTGATTTTTAATGTGATTTCATATTTATTTAGGTTAATGATGTAATTAATGACTTAATGATTTAAGTTTAAATTAGGATTTGATTGGCATTTAATTGCATTTTATGTTTGATTAAGTTTAAGTTTAATATGATTAATTTGATTAACTTAATTAGTTTATTTAAGAGGTGTGATCAAATTAATTAGTAGATTAATTAAGTGTTTGGTTTGAATTAATTTTAATGTGACTTATAAAGTTAATTTGGTTCATTAAGATGATGGATTAATTCATTAAGTTTGCATTAATTAAATGTTTAATTAATTAAGTTTGATTAAGGGTAATTAAAATTTTAAATTATTAGATTAATTAAAGGTTTTTTTATTAGAGATTAATGACTTAGTTACCCATATATGACTTGTTTAATTTGATAGTTTTAATTAAGCATTTACCTAAATTTTATTGATTAAAGGGTTCTCATTGTCATTATCATTTGATTAGATTAAGTGATTTAATTATTTATTTTTATTTCAATTAAACTTGATTATTCATAATCATAGTTAGGTTTGATTTTCTTCATTTATTATGTTCATTAGATTTCATTCATGTTTGATTTAGTTGTTAGGTTTATGTATTAATGGCTAATTAATCATCTTATTATAAATGGATTGATTTTAAATGTGATTTAATCATATCTTAATTAAGTTTACTTTAGCTTTATTTGGTTTAATTTGATTAATATCAAATGATTATGTTTAATTGGTTTATTAATCAATTTGATTTTTAGTTTATTTAAGACTAATTAATATTTAATTTATTTTAATTTGTTAAGTAGTTTCATATGATTAAAATTCAATGCTTGATGTAGGTTTGACAAGATTAGTTTTGTATTATATCAAAGTTTCATTGATTTATTCAATTATGAGCATGCTTTAAAGATCTCATCATTTAACTAAATTTCATTAACTCAATTAGGTTTATTTAATTTTAATTTCATTTGAGTGATATATGATATTTCTCTGATTAAAAGTTTGATTACCAATCATTTAGGTATTATATCATTTCTGATTTTGATTTGATATTTAAAATATTTATTTATTTATTTATTTTGGTTATATTTTAATTAATTCCTTAATTGATTAAAGTTTAATCCTAAGTGTTTGTTTAGGGTTACAAAAAATCACATTATTTTCTTAAGGGTCCGAGATGCTAACTGAAGTGATTCAAGTTATTTTGAAGATTTTTCAGTAATTTTATAAATTTTTATTTAATTTTTTCTATTAAAATGGATGATCTGAGTTTCAAAATTTAATTTCTCCCAATCTAGAAGTCTTTTTCACTTGAGATTTTTATTGTAGGTGTGTTTTAGATCTTTTTTCAATCCCTGAAAATTTCAATTCAATCAAACTTGTATTTTTAGAGTAATTAATGAAATTTTATTTTCACTAAAACTTAAATTATGCTCAAACCATTTATTGGAATTCAAAGATTTTTTAATCATTAGATTCGCCTCAGAAAGATGGATCTAATGAGCCTTTATTTGTAATTTTTGCTAAGTATTTTATTTTTTTATAAATTTTCAAAGTTTCAAGACACTTAAATAATTTTTAAAATCAGAAAATAAGTGATTTTCCAACTTAACCCAGTCAGCGTTGTGCAAACATTGACGAGGCAACGGGGTGCCACGTGACACCATGTGATTGGATGACACTGTCCCACGTGGCACGCGGTGCCGCGCGATTGGCTTGCGTGTGCCGCATCTGCCAAACAAGCAGGAAACTGCATGACACGGGATCATGATGCGCGGATCGGCGCAGACTATCCAATCGTGGATCAAACAGCCGGATTGATCTGCGTGATCTGGACTATGTGATCTATGGATTTGAACAGCATGATCGCAGATCCGAACCACGATGGATCCAACTATCGATGTGATCGTCGAGATGGATCGGATGGTGGGCGGGAAATCTGGTGGAACACTGTTCATCCGATGGGATTTTTCATGATTTTGAAACAAATTTTATTCGATTTGGCTCATTTTCTCATCAATTTTCATTAAAAAAATCTCTCGATTTATATTTGGACTAGATATAATGAAAAATACATGGCTTATCTAAGGAAATTCCTAAAAATTGTTCAAGCATCGACACAAATAGAAGTCCCTAAGGCCAACTAAAGTTTGGTAAAATTACCTCCCCGGGGATAGTTTTCGATGGCGATGAAGATCCGAGCGAGCTCCGAGGTGCAAGAGGAAGCCTTGGAATGAATATAGCCATTGCCTTCACTTCAGAATGATGTATCTTCCAGTGCTTACCATTTCCTCACTAGAATCAACCCGATTTTGATATTTTTAGCTCAATAGAAGTGGGGAAGTGGTGGATGGTTTCTTTGGGAGCTCTGAGAGTGTCTCTAATGCCAAAATCATATCTCTTTAATATCTCTATTCCCCCTCTTTTAATGGTGGCCGAAATTTGAATAAATGTGATGGGGAGGTGGTTGTGATGGATGATGGCTTAATTGAGGACTTTGGA
The DNA here is from genome assembly GCA_021442155.1 of Cymbidium sinense. Classification (NCBI taxonomy): domain Eukaryota; kingdom Viridiplantae; phylum Streptophyta; class Magnoliopsida; order Asparagales; family Orchidaceae; genus Cymbidium; species Cymbidium sinense. The sequence goes on from CM038219.1 coordinate 143,097,726, forward strand.
TTTAGCTCCCAAAGTCTTTTTTTGCTGCCATATGATCAACTCCATTGAATGCCATGGATTGGAGGAGTTGAATGCATATGATGGGGAGAATTAAATGAGGTTGGGTGGAATCCTATGTTGAGGAGGATCCATGAGGGATTTAATTTAGTTGGATTAATTTTGGGCTGATCCCAAATGGGTTTGGGTCATGTTTGATCAGCCCCCAATGGGTCATGGCTTGGTTTCAAGGGATTTGGCATAATTTTGGTCATATGAGTCATATTGGGTCATATCACATTAGGTTGACCAATTGGTCAAACTAGGTTAAACCAAGGCTTAGGTTAGGTTCAAATGATTATTTGAAGAGTTTTGGTATGATCAATTTGATTTAATTTGGCTTAGAATTGATTTTGGCTCATTAGGAATCAAAAGGGTCAAATGGGTCAAGTTGACCGATTGGCCAAAATTGGCCTAATTAATTTGGGTCATGGGTTGATTCATATTCAATTGGCTAATTGAAGATGAATGTGATCTTTGGTTTTAATCAGTTTTGATTTAATTTGAATTTTGGCTAATTTGACCCCCTTTAGGTCAAATTGGGCTAGGTTGGGTCAAGTTGACCAATTGGTCAAATTAAGCTCAACTATGGCTTTTTTCTTAAGTTCAATAATCAATTTGGAGTGAACTTGAGCCATTGGATGTAATCAATTTAGGTTAGATCATGATTTGACCCAGTTTAGTCCTTTAGGCCAATTTGAGTCAGCTTGGATCGAATGGCCAATTGGGCTTAGTTTGGCTCAATTGGTGATCCAGTCATATTTAAATCTTAATTTTGGGTTGATTCCAATCATTGGTTTTAATTAATTTGATGTAGGATGATTTTTGGCTAGCTTTGGTTCATTTGGGCTAACGGTTGACTTGGTCAAATGACTAAGTTGACTTAGTTTGACCCAATTGATTGTAATTGATCATCCCAGAGTGTTAAAAATCATGGTGGAAGGTTTTGGTGAGCTTGGTTCAATCCAATTTTGGTTGGATTAGCAGTTAGCTCAAATGGGACCTTTAGGTCACTTTGGGTCAAGTGGACCTAAGTAGGTCAATTGGTTTGGTTTTGGTTTGATTTGAGTTTAATTGAACTTATATATGAGCCATTGATTGAAATATAAATTCAATGGCAATAAATTTAGAGTCTAAGGGATTTTGGCTCATTTGAAATTTTTAAGTCAAAAGGGCTAGGTGGGGTTTGACTTGGGTTGGCTTCAATTTGATTTGAAGATTGTAATTTTTATTTATATTTGGGTAGATGATTGAAGGAATGATTGATTCATGAGAAAATCCATTGGTTTTGACTTGAAGTGGATAAAATTTGGCTAAGTCTAAAGAATTGGCTTAAAGGGCTTAGATTGGGTTTCGATTTGATTTTGGATATAATTTTGGTCATTTGGATGTGGATTTCATTTTTATTTGTGAATATAAATGTGGGAATAATTGATTTATAAAGAAATCAATTGAATTTGATTTGATTTAAAGGGGGTTTTGGCTAATCTTATGAAGGTGGTTCATATGGCATAGGAAGGGTCTTAGGATTTGAATTTGATTTTTGGTTTCAATCATTTAGAGTCCAATTTGGGATATCAATTTGGAATTTGGATTTGAATTTGAGATTTATTTTGAGATTTGAATCTGGGTTTGATTTAAGAAAGTGTATCTAGATTGAGTTTAGGCTATAGGATAGGTAATTTCCTTAAGTTATAAGGCATAACTTAATCTTATGATTAACCATTCTAAGTCTCTAAGATTAGGTTAATATTCACCTAATCACTAGATGTGTCTTATCATGAAGAAAATCTTAATTTCTAGAAGATTCCTAAGACTAAGAGGATGAGGTTGAGAGCTCACTCCAAAAGTAAGGTCAACACTCCCTGAGATCAACTCCACCAATTTGGTCTTTTTCGGTCGAGGATTTGAGGGAGCACATGTTACTTGTGAGGGGGCGAGCCTAACTACCATTAGTCGGGATGAGGTGGCTGGGCAGAAGCCAGTCATCCACATCGACATGCCCTATGATACTGAGTACCCTCTATTGAAGGGGAAGGCTGCAGTGGTTCCCACTCCCTGTTCTGTGATAGTTCCAGCACCTACCCATCCAACTGTCCCTACCATTGCTCTAATGAGAGCTACTACCTCCTCTTTGATTACCCTGAAGGGGAAGGCTATCTTTGCTTCTGAGATAGTCTCCTCCACTTTTGAGGTAAGTACTAGTTCCCACTCTACCTTGTTCACTCATGCTCAATGCAACAATAAAAATTGCAAGATTAAGCAGGAGCACAAGCAAGCATCCAGAGAGTTTGAGGCTGCATCACATATAGCTGAGGAGGGTTCTCCCTGAGAGTTCTCTCCACTTCTGATCAGCAACAAGTTCCACCGCCTCTCAGCCTCAGATGGAGAGGAAGACTATCGGAGGATTGCTGCTTCTCCCCCACCATTGGCATACTATGAGACACTCGATAAGGAGCATAGGAGGCCCTATGTCAGGCTTAGGATTGTCCTACGCCAAGTTGGCAGAGCATATGGATGCTCAGAGTATGGTACCTTATTTGATCTACAATCATTGATCCCTAGGAGTGTGAGGGGTCGGATCCACATAGTGAGGGCCGTAGAGGCTCAAGCATCTACTCAGGCAGGCAAGAAGGAATGACTGAAGTATACTAGGCAGTCAGCAGCCTCCGCTTTAATGGATTTTCTAGATCATCCCCCCATCAGGGCTGATCATTCAGATATGATTATTCTTACCGGTGCTACATACCGCAGGCAGAGATCTCCCATTAAGGAGCAGTCAGTTTTACCTTCACACCAATCCCCTCATCATCCACCATCTCTCGTACAGCTCCTAGCATCCACTACTCCCACCAAGATCCAGAAGCCCCCATCTAGGGAGAGGCTAGCTCCTTTTGTGATTCAACTATGGCCAAAATACCCCACTCCATCTACTCCACCGACTGGGATGAGAATGAGTTCCCCTACTTGACCTCCTACTTCTGTCCTGGTGAAGGAGTGGTGACCCCATAATGTCGTGGTCGCACCACCACCACCACCACCATCGAGCTAATGTCAGCAGCAGTTATAGAGGGGGAAGGTCACAGTCTCATAGTTCCCATGGTAGTGGATCTCCCCAGGGATACCACTCCACCGATGAGCAGTCATGAGCATATCTCTTCCAGTGAGCATGACCCTCTTAGAGCTAGCACTCTAGTGGAAAACAATGTTAAATGCATTCGGGCCAAGACCACGGTCCCTCACGGCCGTCGAGTGTTTGGCCGGGCACATTTAGATCATTCCTTGGATGAGATCGTAGCCACTTACTTTTCCAAGAAGAGGAAAATCTTAGGCAGTGACTGCACAGATTCAAAGGATGAGCGGTACATTTGATCTTGATGAGAATGACCTTCTTGAGGGTTTGGCTGAAGTCCACATGGTCGATACTAGGAGTTGCCTTTAAAGAGATCAGCATAGTCAGGAAGATATTATAGTTGAAGGGGATGACTCCATTCAACTCAACACCACCTCCATGAGCTTAGGCAGAAGGATGATCACATTGATAGAATGGGGAAGATGATCGAATAGTTGATGGTTGCAATGTTAGCATTATAGAATTCAGCCCTAGTATCACAGCCTTCTCCCATAACGGTAGACATAGTAGAGTTGGAACACACTTCAGATCATCCTAGATGCATTATTATCGAAGAAGACAGGGGTATCTTGCATAGGAAGGTGGTGGATAGCACCTCCATGCATGAAAAAGATATTAAATATATGGTGGAGCAGTGGGTGAGGGATGCATTGGTACAAGCCTAAGGTGACTCATCTATTCCAAAGGGTAGACCCTACCTGGAGGAATTTGATGGTGTCTAATATCCAAAGGGCTTTGTGCCTCCATCATTTAAAATTTTTTATGGCAGTGGGAACCCCCAGTAGCACATAGCACATTTCAAGGTCAGATGTTGCAATGCTAGTGGCAGTGATGCACTCTTATTTCGCCTCTTCATCGGTAGCTTGATATGCATCACATTTGATTGGTACGCTGAACTACCCAATGGTTTAGTGAAGATATTTTTTGAGTTGTAGCAGCTCTTTATTAAGAGATTTGCTAGATCTCAATAAAGAGTAACTGTGGGCGATCTTGTTGTATCTCAACAAAACCCCAGTGAGCCCCTTATTGATTGCATTCTTAGATGACACAATTTAAGTATGAAATGCAAATCACACCTGTCTGAATAGCTTGTCATTGAAATTCTACTCAAGAATATCCATGGCACGGTCACCTTCATGCTTAAAGGGTTTACCATTAAGACATTTGAGAAATTAATCAACAAGGAGGCTATTCTATAAAGGGAGGTCAAACAGTTACCTTTCCAACATCAGTCACCCAAGCCTAAATCGCAGAAGGCATTTGAGAAGAAGCCAGGGGCAGTCATAGCAATTGATAAGGGAAAACATCTAGCTAGGGTCCAATCAAACAAGCCTTGAGCTTAGCAGTCTCCTCTGCCACCTCTTTTGCCACCACCTCAGCGGTCATATCAATCACCTCGGTTATATCTACACCGCCGCGCCACCTTATCGCCATCCGAGCGACTCTATCCACCATTAGGTAATTACTACTCAGTTATTCTTGTTGACAAACTGAATAAACCTTATTCATTCAAGAGGGAGGTAATTAGGAAGATCTTTAAAAACCTCTTAAAGCAGCCTAATTTTTAGTTACCATAGCCTAGGAGGCCAGAGAATGTGAGCAAGAGTCATGATCCAAACTATTGCCCCTACCACCGTATGCTCGGTCATATCTTGGAAGACTGCTTTACCATTAATGGCTGGCTTGAGCATAGCTACAAGTCAGGTGCCATTATCATCCCTAAAGAATACCTAATAGAACAACCCTCCAATTTTGTTAGGGTAATCCTTGGGGATACACGCAATCTTCTTAAGTCAAAGGAAGGTTAGGATATTTTCCTATCCTGAACCTCCAAGAAAATCATTTCAAAGATCTGAAAGTTACCCTTACAGGTGCCTGAAGCGATTTGAACCTCTAGCTTTAGGGAAGATTTGCTAGTTGCTAAGGACGACTTGAGAGAGGTAAAAGCTCCATAGCAGTAGCGATAGCCTCCACTTTCCAGGAAAACACAATAGCACAACCACCGACCGAGTGCAGCACTCCTTTCATAGTTGCAGCTACAGTTCCTCTAGTCGGCTCTTCTTCTATCAGTCGCATTGTATTAGCAGGGGAGGTGCCAAATCCCTCTTTCTGCTCACTTTACATGATTTCTACTTTGTACCTCCATCCAAATCTAAGAAATCAATGATGAAGAAGACTGATTCTGCTTACATCTTCTCTACTTTTGATGATCTTGATGACTTTATTTCTATAGAAAGCTCTCCAAGTACTAATAATTACAATAATTCTGATCTACTCCTTTCTAATTTAAAAATGGATTACCCATTCCTAAATCACTCGGGTTCACCCATTGAGATAGATTTGGAGTCGTCTGACTCCGATGATCCTATAGGAGAAGCTATAGGTCAACCTGATGAGCAAGTAGAACTTTCCATTAAACCCTCTCATGAAGTCATTGAAGTCAACCTTAATAGTGGCAAAGTTCTACCACCTAGGGTAGCACCTCAGGATAAGGGTAAACAAGTCATTGGTTCTAGCGATCAAGAAGCTCACCTAGAGGATGCTCCACCTATGGATATGCTTATGGAGGACCAACCTAGAGTTCACTACAATGTCATAGCTCACCTAAGAAAGTTGCTAGCTAAACTAAGCATATATGATACCCTTGTCTTATTCAAAGAGATGAGGGAGTCATTGATCAAAGCTCTTCTTGATCCAAAAATATGCTTAGCTCAGCTAACCGCTGTTAGAGAGGACGCATGTTATTCAAGAGAAGCCCATAAACTTATATTCACTGATGAAGACCTTCTGTTGGGGACAACCGAGCACAATCATCCCCTCTACATCATAGTGGGCATTGGCAGATTCAGACTGTCTAGGGTGTTAGTTGATCCAAGTGTATCAGTGAATATTATGAGTCTAAAAACTCTTGCCTACTTGAGGATTGATATCTCCAAACTTTGAGGAGAGTAGATGATGTTGAGAGGATTCAACGAGCAAGGTAAGGGGGCTTTAGGCCCCATAGTGTTACCACTAGAGATAGATGATTGGAACACATTGGCCAAGTTCTACATAATTGATTTAGATATATCTTTCACTGCTTTGCTTGGTAGGCCTTGGATACATGGAAACAATACGGTTCCATCCCCTTTACATTAGTGCATCAAATTTTGAAGAGGTAGAATTGAGTATTATGTCAAAGGAAACTTGAAGTCATTTTCAGTTAGGGAGGTTGAGATATATGAAGATGCAGCCTACTATCTTCCTCTAAATCAAAATGTTTATTCTTATGAACTTGGTGAAAGTTCAAAAACAAAAAAAAGGAAATAAAAGAAAAAGAAGAAAAAGAAAAAGAAAAAGAAAAAGAAAATAAAAGTACAAGTGAGCGAGAATCAGACACCCAGGAAGAAGTAGAGCCAGATATTAGATTCCACTCACAATTCATTCCTCCATAGGAATGCATGGGTAGAATGACTCAACCCCCACCAAGTAAGGGAAGAGGAAAGTCCAGAGGCAGTTCTAGAGGTGGAAGACCTCCTTGCTGGTGGCCAGCCAATAGGAGCTATGTTCCAGCTCACAGGAGTACCCCTGCTATCCACATAGACTTAGAGTCCTGTTCAGAGGATGAGTCTCATGTGGTTAGCACACCGACCAACCCCACTCAACGGTGCCCTTTAGAAGTGACGTTCGAGCCAGACAATGATGAAGACCAGAACTCTGAGCAAAACATGAATGTATCCAAATCATCATTATGTAGAATAGTCAGACAACAGTTAGAAACTTTAGCTCTAACCTCACTCTCTTCCCACAAAGTTGAAGGTTTGGTAGTTAAGGAAGCCCCAAGTCCTCCATAGATGTCAAGCCAAAGAGATTTTTATTGGGATCATCATCCTCAAGTTAGAAAACTGATGTAAAACTTGAGGATGGTTCATATAAAGATTTAATACAACTACCTTTTAATTTGTATTTGCCTTGTGTCATTAACTTAGCAAAGAAGGGATTAATCCCACATACTTGGTCTAAACACAGATCAAACTACTTTGAAAGGCTATGGACAACCAAAGCAGACATCCTCAATCAAGATTGAGATTAGGTTTCAGTATTGTGGGTTCAGTCAATGATGACAACCATTACCTAGTCATCACCACTCATTTGGGGTCTGATAAGTTTTTCTCAAATCATGCTAACTCTTATGAGGAGGCATGTTTAGAAACTTCAAATGACCAAAATGAGCTTGAAGTCAAAGATGCACCACCAAAGTTTGTGGTGTTTATTTTTTGTGATGTAGGGGACACCACGTAGATCTTGGCGGGGGGGGGGGTACTTATTGAGGTGATTGAGTACGACATTGAGGAATAATGTACTATCTCGAGAGACAAAAGTGACCATCCTATAATAGACTTGATCACCTAATAAGGACTCCTAAGGTCAATGGGTCTTTGAATGTATCAGAGATCTTTCCCCTACTTTACATGGAAAAGTAAAATAGAGTTTATTTTAAGCCGGTTTCATTAAGTTTTCTATGGAGGCAAGGCCCCATAGTTAATTATATCCTAAGAAATGAGGTTCTTTAGGAATAATCTCAATTAAGGTAAATGATCATTGTCTCCAAAGATTTTGCAAAGATAGGACTATCAATCAATTGGTTATTTTTAGAAAATTAAGTGGGATTGATCAAAAGGAGAGAGTTATTATCAAAACCAAAGGGAGATGAGTAAGGGTTGCTCATGATACTAGGAAACCTAGTGAGCATCCCAAAATATCTTTTGGTTGAGCTTCATATTTTTGAAATTAGAAGAATTATATGTTTGATTTTAATTTTTATTAGAAATCTAGAGTTTATAATTCTATAATAGAAGATTATAGAAATGCCTAAAAGGTGAGTATTTATGCTTATAGCCTGCAAAGGGAAAGAACAATCTCAGATCTTAAATCTAGGGAGCTTTGGCGAGGAACAAAGCATGACCTAAATCCAAAGCAAATAAGGGTATATGGTTTACCTCCACAAGAGAAAATAAACCACCTAACAGTTAGGCTTATAACCCCCTAGAGTGGCATCCAACTAACTCATCCAACGCTTTTAAATACATGTAGGCAAGTCATACACTTTGTAAGATGGTTAGGCTATTATTTACTTAGAAGAGAAACTAAGTCCTTCAACTCACCCCTTAAGAGACTAGATCATGAAGGGCATGAATAATGACCTAAATCTAATGCAAATTTTGTCAAGTTTTATTTTGACCTTTAGACATTTTTATTTGACATAGGCTATGGGATTTTATATGCCTAATGCATGAGAAAATCAGTTATGGGCCAAAATCAGAAAGAAGAAGGTGTGTTTTCACTATGGCTCTTAATGATCAAGCCATTTTCTCTAGCAAAAGTGGAAGCCCTCTATTAGCAAGAGTGAGATAATATGATTTATGCATGTTATGAGACATACAACATCTAGCTAAGGGGTTGTTAAATCTTTTATTATCTTGATTTATGTCCTAAGCTTTAGGTGAGATTATGAATTATTTAGTTTAATTTTGAATTGATTAATTAGATAGAAAATTTATTTTTTTCCTAGGAACCTAATCGTATCCAAGCCATTCAATAATCATCAAATAATTAAGAAATTAGGAAAATCATGTCATCCTAATTGCACAATCATAAACATAACATCAATCAATTTATAAAATTAGCACTAAAGAATAAGAGGCTGATGTGGTCGGATTCCACTGCACAACTCTAAAATAAAATAATTTATTCTTTCATTATACCAGGTTTTATGGGGGTCTTCATTCTTCATCCTCCATTCTTCACTCCTTGTCCTTCCTTCGTCTTGGTTTGCTCCATTTTTTTTCTTTCTTTTGGTTTGACTTGGGATGTAGTTTGCTCCAAGGCCTCACATGGTATATAAAGCATGGTCTTATAACCAATTTTCACCTTAGTCCCCATAACACTTATCATGATCATAATGCAAAAATTACATTAAAAGGAAGGAAAGTAAACCAAGCTACACCTGCAAAATAAATGTTAGCTGAACACACCATATAACCCAAGCAGTTATAGGAATAATTAGGACTTAGTACCCCATACATGGGTAACCAAGCCCACCTGTCCTAATTTGGGTTATGCTTAGGGGTATAAGCAACCTGCACATCAAAAAGAATTTATATTCTTATTACAGTTCCTCTTAAGCACAATCCCCTATAGAAAGCATGATTAGGCTAATATCGGCCTAACATCCAAACTACGCACATACACCCAAACATCCAGTCTAAAATAATACATCACAAAACTAAACATTCATCAAACCATTCACCACCCTAATCTAAAGCTAGAAATGGTGACTTGGCCTAATGTTCATGTGTTAGAGCTTATGTGGTATGTCCTAGCTAGTCTTTAGATTTATGATTTGCTAACTGTGAGAGGTTTAATTTAAAAAGGGTTGATTTATCTTTAAGTAGTTTAGTTGATTCAGGGAATTTTACTTAATTTTTTCTCTTGTTTCATGTAACCTATACTTAGCAACTAAGTATTATAAAGAGAAGGAAGAGAGAGAGAGAGAGAGAGAGAGAGAGAGAGAGAGAGTATCTCTTTTATCCCTACCTTAAGTGATTTATATGGTAAATTGATTAATGAACTTCCTTTAGTGAATGAATTATTATGTGTTTTAATTAAACTTAAATTTAGATTTGCTTTAAATAGCCCTATTCAATAAGAAAGGCATCGTAGGATTAATCAGGGTGGATTACTATCACATAATACACATCCATTCATTTCTTTCCACCATGTATACCATGCATATGAATAATCCTAAGCATACCTATACTTGCAATGTAAATCTTAGCACACTTTGATGTTGAATGCAAAGAGATGTGATTTGAAAATTGGGATATTCCATTTGTTAATTGGATCATTAACGCATGTATTTGTTATGTAAAAAAGAGGGATTTTTCATCCATTAGCTAAATGCACATCCGCATGTATAAATATTATAAGTGAGTATGGTGCCATTGTTTTCTACACCAGGGGCATAAGGTATAAGACCTACTTAAGGCTACTTAAAACCTCGTAGCCCCAGGATGTCCAGATTGATATACCACTTTTTCATAGATACATGTAGATGTACAAAAAGAACCAAATGGATAAGGAATCATGCAAGAGAATATGTTTGATTTGGTTGTATAATTTACATGTGTAATATGAAGGTCCTTCCTAAGTCTTAATATAGAGATGCATAGGAATAGATTTAGGCAAGTATTGTGTTCTTTTCAAATGAACTATACACTTACAAAACCTATGTGAATCCATGTTAAGAGAAGGAAAGAGAACTTCATAATACACATCTTATTCTATCATCACATGCAAGCTTATAAATCTTTATAACTAGCATCACTTCATTTATAATCTTTGATTTAAAAGTTTTAAAAAATAAATTTTGATTTAATAGTGATAATAGCCACTCATATTCTTAATTTTAGCCAACACATGCAATTTAACATAAAAGGAAACATTTTATTTAATTAACTTTTTAAAAGAAATGAATGCATGATTTCATATGGCAAACAATATTTAGCAAGATTGGAAAGAAATAAAGGAATGTAAGCACATGACTTCATTCACCCTAACTAATTCCTAAGGACAATCATGTAAAATAAGATCATTTAAAATGAATCAAAATTCTGTAAGGAGATTTTTTATCTTTGAATTTGATTTGACTTAGAAAATATGAGAAGGGTTTGCTAGTCCTAACCCATTCCCCCCATGTGCGAATTTCTTTGGTTTAATTTAGAACAATTAGGTTGATTTTATGTTTTGATTAGGTTAAGGTATGAATTAAATCCATTAATTACCCCTTACCTACACCACTTTAACATAATTATCCAAGTAATTATGAGCCAACATATGATATGCAACCACATGGAAACTAAATCAACAATGCACTTAAGAAATGAAGGGGCCTAACGTAATCGGCTCACAATTATTGATTAATTAAGCTAAAGGGTTTGATTAAGTACTTTTATAACCCTCATACACATGTAGTTTGGTTATAATTTCCTTTGGAATTATCTTAGGTTATTGAACACCTAAGAATCTACCCATGAATTGAATGATTGAGTTTTGGAATGATTTGGTTTTGAGTTTGATTAATTAAACTATTTAATGAAGTGATTAAGCCATTAATTAGTTGCAAATTGATTAAGTGTTATCCAAATGAAATAAACTTAGGGAAAAAGATTGGAAAAGAGGTCCTAATCTCATTCCCCATGTCCATTCACTGTTTCATAATAATTAACCAACTTAATTAATGGATTCATTACTATTTAACATGCTAATTAATCATTTAATTAATTAAGAGAGAGATTAAGAATGAAATAAGCAATTCCCCTAATTAATCAAGCAATAAATTCCAAGAAATTCATGAGAGACAGAAGTCATTCCACTAATAAATCTCAAAAAGTGTGTAATTAATTGCTAGAGTAATTAGAAAGTAATTAGCTTAATTACATTTCCAATAAAACCTAAATTGAGTCAAAATCACTAATCAAATTTAATTTATTTTAATTTTTTATTATTCCCCTCTGAATTACCTTTAAAATGAGTATTTATTTGCATTTTTGGATTTTTTATAATTAGTTATGAATTTTAGAAGTTTCACCATTAAAATTGAATTAATTAAGCCTAATTAAACTACTGATCCTATCGGACCACATGGCAGCTAACGCGGCATGCTTTCCATGTGGCATGACATGATTGGTTATTTCATTGTCATATCCGTCGGTTGAATCAGCTGGCGAGGGACGTCCTTTCTCTACAAGTCATTCGATCTAAGATCGGACAGTTGAGATTAATCTCATAGTTTAGGAGAAAATTAGAGAGATCTAAAGAATAATTTGATCAGGATCATCAGATCTAATAATGTAGAATGGATGGATCATCCCTCCGAGCAGAGATGGATGCTATCCATGATTCGAAGCTCACTGAAGCTCGAATGGATCTCAAATTCATCCCACACCTTCGGAGAAGCACAAGCAACACATCTAATGGTGGAGATCACATGACATAATGATTTCTTTCACAAAGGACCAAGCAAATTTTACTCTAAGGCACATTTCAATGGCATACCTCACTAGAGCTTGTGGCCAGCAGTTCCAACAATTAAGGAAGCTTCCACTGCATGAAATGAAGCCCTGATTAGCTGCACGAGCTTTTATTCGATGTAGTTAGCTCAAAAGACCAATCCATGACACGTAGGTGATCAACTTCAATCGAACTCCTAGCTCCGATCATCGGGAAGCTTGGGATTCGATTCATTTCGACCCGCCTTGGTCCAAGGATGATGTGTGTAAGGTTAATTGCACTTTGGTTGAGGATTCGGTGAGTTGAGCTCGAGATTGATCTTCCCTATTTCAGTTTTGAGTAAAATTGAGAAATAAGAACCAAGGAAGCTCGGGAATGGCTGGGAAAAGTTTAGGGAGGCTTTGATTCCACTTCTAGAGCTTTGAGGAATGAATCTCTATTTGTTTGAGTGGGTATATCTCCCTCCTTAGATCGGACGGTGGATGGCTGAGTTGCAATTTTGGCTCAATGGCTTGGATTAGATGATCGATTTGAGCTGGAAAATGTCCCACATGGGTCATTTTGGGTGGAGGACTGAGGGAGAGTGGGCTGCCTATGTAATTGGTGAGTGACTTTGGTGAGCCAAGTGTCCAAAGGTGATTGGGGAGGTTGATTTGGCCTCCCCTTGGGCCATAGCTGACCCAAGCTCATTGGGTCATGATCACCACCCTCCTCGGTGCCCATGTGGACTAATAGATGGGTGTCAAGTGGCCTTGGGAATGGAATGGCCAAATTCTAAGTGAATTTGGTCATAGGATACCCATTGACCCAAGGGCAAAGTGGTCATTTGGCTATGAGTTTGATTTGGGCAGATTTAAAATGATTTAAAAATGGGTTGGGCCAAATTTCAAGTGATTTGGTGTTCATTTTATTTGATTTGGCTCAATTTGACCCATTTGGGTCAAGTTAGGTCAAATTGGGTTAGGTTGACCAATTGGTCAAATTAGGTCAAACCATGGGTCAGGTCAAATTCAAATGATCATTTGGAGCCTATGGGTATCATTGGTTTGGTTTAATTTAGTTTAGGTTTGGTTTTGGTTCATTTGGGTCAAATGGGTCAAGTTGACCAATTTGACCCATTTGACCTAATTGGGTTAGGTCATGGGTTAGTTTAGGCTTGGTTGATCATTTGAAATGTATTGCAAACTTTGGTTTCAATTAATTCATATTTGGTTTGATTTCAAGTTGATTTGACCTTTAGGGTCAAGTTAGATTCATGGTCAATTGGGCTATGTTGGGTCTAATTGGACAATTCAAGCTTTGGTCAAGTTCAATAATCAATTTTGAATGAATTTGACCTATTGGTTGCAATCAATTTGGCTTAGATCAAGATTTGACCCATTTTTGCTTTTTTAGGTCAATTTAGGTCAACTTGGGCTAGGAGGGCTAATTGGGTTTGGTCTAGCTCAAGTGAGGACTTGGTCATGTTTAATAATTGATTATGGATAGGTTTAGATCAATGGTTTTAATCAATTTGGCTCATTGTGAACTTTATCTTGTTTAGGTCTCATTTGGGCTAAGTGTTGACTTAGTCAAAAGCTAAGTTTGACTTGGTTTGACCCAATTTGAGTGATTGATCATTCTAGGATGATTGTTGATCACAATGTGAGGCTTGGGTGGCCTTGATTCAACCTAATTTGGGTTGGATTAGAACTTGGTTCAATAAGGGTCTTTAGGCTATTTTGGGTCAAGTGGACCTAAAAGGGTGAATTAGCTTGATCATGGCTTGATTTAAATTTGGTTGAACTCACATATAGACTTCTGATGAAAATATAAATCCAATTGTAAGTGGTTTAGAGTCAAATGGGTTTGGGTTCATTTGACAATTTCAAATCAAAAGGATGAACATGGGTTTGACTTGTTAGTTTTGGAAGTGATTGTAGTGTTTATATTTGGGCATGTGATTGAAGGAGTATTGTTTGAAGAGAAAAATCCAAGGGTTTGGATTGATTAGAGAATGATTTGGCTAAATCCAAGAAATTGGCTTAAAAGATATATATTAGGTTTGGATTTGAGTTTTGAATTTATATTTCATTTATATTTGTAAAGATAAATGAGAATATAAATGATTCATGAGAGAATCATATTAATTAGGAGTGATTTGATTGTAAATTTGGCTAAGGTAGGTTAAAAAGTTTGAAAAAGGAGTTTTGATTTGGTTTAATTTATATTCATTTGATTTAGACGATTTGGATGCCAATTTCATTTATAGTTGTGAATACAAATGATGGAATAAGTGATTTATAAAGAAATCACTTGGCTTCGGGTTGATTTGAAGGGTTTGGCTAAGCTTATGGATGTGATTCATAAGACTTAGGAAGGTTTTGGATTGGAATTGATCATGGATTTCAATCATCTAGAATTGGAGTTAGATTTGGAATTGATTTTGGATTTGAATCATTTGGTATTGGAATTGAATTTGAAGTTGAATTTGGGTTTGAGAAACTCAATTGAGTTGGGATTGATTTGAGATTTGAGAAAATCAATTGGATTGGAATTGATTTGAGATTTCATTTGGATTGGTTTGATGTAGTGTACATGGGTTGGATTTGAGCTATAGGGTAAGTGGTTGCCTTAAATCCTTAATGCATAGCCTAATCCTCTGATAAACCCTTCTAAGTCTCTAGGGTTAGGTTAAGTGTTCGCCTAATCACTAGAAGTGTCTCAATACTAAGGAACTCTTAATGTCTAAAAGAGTCATATGTCTAAGATAGAGAAGTTAAGAGCTCACTCCAAAAGTAAGGTCAACAAAGAGCGCCCAATAGGTGTGGTGTGACTGACAAGGCATACCGCACGTATTGGTGTTGACCAAGACTATCAACAACATTAGAACAATCTCAAGCACTAACAGAAATGATCTACTCCTAAACCCTAGGTGTGGAAGGAATCAAGCTCTTAGTGTAATGCAACTCTACTTATGTCAAATACATAAGAGAGCGAAGGAAGAATTCACCAAGGATTGAGTATGTGAGCATTCCACTAGGGAAAAGGTTCAAGTTATCCACTGGAGATAAGAGGCTGTGAAATCTGTTGGGGATTAGAATTTAGAATTCACTAGAGATAAAAGTGTGAACCTTCCATTAGGGGAGCAGGTTTGGGTTGGATTGAATTGACTCTACTAGGGAAATTGGAAAGATTGCATCTCATTGAGGATAAGCTGATTGATTTGATTGTTTAATTTGACTCCACTGGGGAGGTTGGTTGGTTTTGCTTCAGATTTTAAATTTTGAATTTTGAGATGGGGCCATGTCGACCTTAGCCTACTTCAGATTTATGAATCCAAATGGGTAGTCTACCAATCACATAGTAAGACTATCCAACAAAAGGGGTTGCCTTTCGGTGTATCTCGACTGTACTAGGAAGAAAACTTAGCAGACTTAAATCCTCCAAAGTAGGGATCAATCACTGGGGTGATCTGTTGGTGACATAATGAATCAAACCAAACCTTAGGCTGACCACTGAGTGAATGCCGCTGGGGGACTTAAATCAACTCCAAGATAGTCAAAATTAAATTTATTTTAGTTATATTTGATGGATCCCATCAGTTTATGATGGGATGCACTGAGTGGGGGTCATGACGACCTTGGCCTACTTCAGATTTACTGATCCAAAGGGGGTAATTTCTCGACCGAAGGGGAGAACAATCCAACCAAAGGAGTGCCTTTCGGTTTGCAATGGCCAATTTAGGGAAGAAAGCACAGGGACTCACATCTTCTTGAACAAAAGACCATTAGCACGACGCATTAGCAAGGTAACATATCAACCCAACCTAGGGCTACTTGTTGATTTGTGATAGTCATGATAGAAAGAATGCATAATAGACTTACATCTTCCAGAGCGAAATGACCACCGAGGCAACTTGTTTGTGGCAAAATAGATTGAACCTGACCTAAGGGTGACTACTGAGAGAGTATCGACCTAGGGACTTATCTCAACTCAAATGTAGTCAGGCAAGTCTTATAGGGAGTTTTGCTGACACTGCCCTAAAGATAGGATGCTTGCTTGGGAAAGGGGTCACTGGGGGCTTGAATTCTTAATCCACAAGTGAATAAATTTGTTTGTTTATTTGTTTATCATGGACCCTATTGGTTTGCGAAAGATCACACTGAGAAGGAGCTTATATCAGCCTAGGCCTATCTCAGATTTACTGGTCCAAAGGAGAATCTGTGCATCTGCTGAATAAATTCTCCAACCATAGGGGTGGCTACTAGAAAAGGGGGATTGTCCAATCCAAGAGTAGCCCGGGTAGTTTCTAAATAGAGTCGCAAAGGATGTAACCCAAGTAGAGTGCTCACAAGGGAGAGGCCACTAAGGGCTTTATCCTGATCCTTGAGGAAGATAATGTCTATAGGTATTCGGTGGCCAACTCAAGGAGAAAGCATGTGGACTCATATCTGCCAAGAATGGTGTATCCACTGGGTGACTCACAGTCAGCATAGCGAACATCAACCAATCTAAGGTGTCCATCAGTTTGCGATAATTTTCCTAGGAAGAAAGCATTGGGGACTCACATCCTCCTACAGCAGAACTAATTGTCGGGATAGTCTATCTTCGACTCGACAGGTACTATTTGACCTAGGGCGACTACTAAGTGAATGTCATTATATCAACTCAAAAGTAGTCGAGAGGAAAGGAACCGTTGGGGGGACTTACCTTAATCCTCAACTCGACCTAGTCAGTTCACGATGGCTAGTTTAAGAAGAAAGCGTATAGACTTACATCCTTTTAAACACAACTAATCATGACGATAGCTTACCGACTATGTAGTAAGGCTAACCATGCCAAAAAGGTGCTCATCGATTTACAGCAGCCATGTCAGGAAAGAAAGCATGGGGACTCACATCTTCCTGAATAAAAGACCATTGGAGTGATGCATTAGCTAGGTAACACGTCAATCTGACCTAGAGCAACTAATGAGTGAGTTCCACAAGGGGCTTGCGCCCACATCAAAATATCCCAAGATAAAAAGATATGTGTTTATGTTTATGTTTGTGTTAAAGGAGGATAGGATGCCGCCTAGGTTTTTTTACACCTATCCTAAAACATGTTTAAGAGTTGATGAAGTGGTACCACAAATGACAGTTGTGATCCCAATAAGAAAATATGTCGTTTGAGTTCTCTTACCCCTAACTTAGTTATGCTAGTCGAAATAGGATGCCTCTTGGGTTGTCTTATACCCACTCTAGTAGCACTCAGGAATCGTGTTTAATTTGTGTTCGTGTTTATGAAAGAAGGATATGATGCCTCTTGGGTTCTCTTACACCTACCCTAAACACGTCGTGACAGATTTGCAAACAAGCAAACAATGTTTCGAATGAAGAGAATATTTTGATGAATTGGAATGGAATTTTTTAACATTATTAATTTGAAACATGATTTTATGGATAGTATGTCTTCAAATGGAGCCCATTGATTGGACGCATTAGGTGTTTCCCTTTACAGTTAATAACCTGATAAGATCCTCCTTGGTAGGCCTTCTCCATGACAAAAGGGCCTTCCTAAGTGGGTTCAAAATTGTCTCCCATCTTTCAATGGGCAATAATCGATCTCCTTAGACTGAAACAAGCTCTCCTACTTGAAAAGCTCTAGGGCAGACCAGCTTATTGTGAGCTTGAATCATCTTGGCTTTATACAACTTGAGGTTTTGGCATGCCTATATGATTCTCTCCTCTAAACCTTCGAGCTCTTCTAACCATAACCTGCCATTCTAATTTGTAGTGATTTTACTACCCGCTACTATCCTTAGTGATAGGAGCTGAACTTCTAATGGTAGAATGGCTTCAGACCCACATACTAAGGAGAACGAGGTAGATTGAGTTCGAGTTCTATATGTGGTGCGGTATGCCCACAAGACTTCAACTAGCTGCTCATGTCACTATTGCTTGTTGTCATCGAGTGCCTTCTTTAATATCTGGATGAGAGTTTTGTTAAATGCTTTTGCTAGGCCTTTTTCCCTGGGATAGTAGATAGTGGAGTGTTTCTAATCTATACAATGTCTTCTTACAAAGTTGTTGATTTTGGTGCTTTTGAATGTTGTACCATTATCGAATATTATTCGTCAAGACACCCTGAACCTATATATGATATGGTTCTTAAAAAATTGGGGCACCTGCTAAGCTATAACCTATCTGAGTTGGATTTCCTCCACCCACTTGGAAAAGTAGTCGGTGGCAGTTAGGATGAACCGATGACCCTTAGAAGGAGGAGGATCAATCAAACCCACTATGTCAGTACCCCCAACACTCAAATGGCCTTGAGGCCAATGTAGGGTGTAAATTGTTGGGTGATTGGTGCAACACTACAACATGTATCTAACATTGATGGCATCTCCTAGCTACATCCATGCAGTTTGTAATCATCGAAGGCTAGTAGTGTCCTAGTCTCTTGACCTTTGCCTTCATCTTCAGACCAGATTGATGCGCTCCCCATAGACTTGAATGTACCTCGATCATGATCTTACTGGCTTCGTGTTTGTCTAAACAACATAACCACATTTGATCAAAAGACCGTCAGTACAAGGTGCCATCCATGAGAGCATAAGAGAGAGCTCTCTGCTTCATCTGATGGGCTTGTGATTTCTCATGAGGTAGTTCGCCTCTAGTCAAGTAATCTATGAATGGTTGTATCCAATCCAGCTCCTCATCTTTCTTGTCAATGGCAACCTCCCCTTCAAGAGAATAGCTCTCGATGAGTTCATCATCAATAAGGGATAATACTTGTCTATTTTGGACCCTTATTACAATGGACTCATTCTCTAGACATGCCAATTCCTTGGCGAGTTTGGCCAAAACATCTACTACTGTGTTCTCCCTTTAAGAAATCTTGTAGATGGTGACCTCAGGGATTTGGGCCTATAGCTTCATGGTGTACTCATGGTAGTGATGAAGCTTAGGTTTTAGAATCATGTAGGACTTAGTAATCTAGTTGATGACCAGCTGAGAATCCTCATAGATGTTGATGCTTTTGACACACACTGTAATAGCTAACTCTAGACTGGCAATCAAAGCCTCATACTCAGCTTTGTTGTTGGTGCATGTATTGGAGAGATAGTATGAAAATCTCATCACATCACGGTCTGGAGTTAAAAGGATGATTCCTACCCCTGCCTTTCCTAGAAGAATAGATCGTAGTTCTTCTCCCTTTTGAAAGGAAGCCACACCATCAAAATACATCTCCCAATAGTAAATGCTAGTGTCTCCTAAGTTCATTATTTGTTCATTAGGGAGATCATTATTAAGCAAAGAGTCAACAGGAAGTATGTGTGCTGCTAGAAAATATGTCAGTACTTATCCTTCACAACACAGAGGGGTACGAATGTAATATCGAATAGCAAAGGAATCTTCAACCAACGTGCCAACCGCCCTGATAAAATTGGTCATGTCATGAGATACTGCAGTGGATTGGTTCTTGAAATCAAGTTTACCTTATGAGAGAGCATATAATGTCGTAGCTTTTGCGATGCGAAGATAAGAGCTAGGTAATGTTTCTCAATAAGTGGGTAGTTTACTTCAGTAGTGATCAGATGACAGCTGAGATAGTAGAGAGCGTTCTCCTTCCCTTCGTCATTGGTTTGGGCCAACAAAGCGCCAAGGGAGTCATCCAATGCAGTAGTGTAGAAGATAAGTGGCTTACCCAGGATAGGGGCTGCTAGAACTGGCCGCTTCACCAAATATTGTTTGATATCTTCAAAAGCATGCTACCACTTGTCATCCTACTTGAACTTAGCATCCTTCTTGACAAGTGCTGAAAATGGCTTGCATCTCCCCGATAGATTGGAAATAAAGCACCTTAGATACGCCAATCGCCCTTGGAATGATCTAAGTTGAGTTATACTTTTAGAATGTGTCATTTCTAAGATAGCTTTGATCTTTCTGGGTCTAGCTCTATCCCTGGTGTCAGACAACAAACCCAAAGAACTTTCCTGAAGCTACTCTGAATGCACACTTTAGGGGGTTCATTTTGAGATTGAATTATCTTACTCGTTCGAAGACTACTCTCAAGTTAAAGAGATGGTCTCCCTTTTCTTCAATTTTTACATCAATATTATCGACATAGTAATATGCTTGATGATGAATGAGTTTGTTGAAAATCTAAGTCATGGCTCATTGGTAAGCAACACCAGCATTTCTAAGGCATAAGGGCATGACCTTATAATAATAGATTCTGATCGGGGTTCGAAAAGCAGTATTGCTCTCATCTTCAGGGGCCATCTTAATTTGGTTATAGCCAAATGACCCATCCATGAAGGATAATATTGCATGAAATGAAGCATTGTCCACCCTTAACTCTGGTATAGAAAGTGAAAATTCATCCTTATGACATGCCTTATTTAAGTCCCTGAAATCGACGCATATGTGAATTTGGTCGTTATTCTTCTTAACTGGGATGACACTGGATAACCAGGCAGGGTATTTTTCTTCCCTAATGAAGCCAGCATTGATAAGTTTCTTACTTCAAAAATGACATCTTGTTTAATTTCATATCGCATGCGTCTGGAAGCTTGTTTGATAGGACTAGTGTTAGGTCTATTACTAGTTTGTGGACTGCTACATTAAGAGATAATCTGGGCACCTCTTCATAGCTCCATGTAAAGGAGTCCTTAAACTCAATCAATAGCCTAACTAAGTCATTAGTTTCTTCTTCATTCAATAGAGAATTAATATATGTGGGGCGTGGATCTTCTTCTGTCCCAAGGTTGATTTCTTTAAGCTTGTCGATGGTTGAATTATCTTCTTCAAATTTTGGAGGTGCATCTATTATTTGAAGATCATCAGGATCATCTGAAGTTTTTAAGCATAACTCCTCATAAGAGTTAGTGTGGTTTGAGAAGATCCTATCAGACTCTAGATGATTGGTGATAACTAAGCAGTAATCATCGTCGTCCACTGGACCAACTGTACTGAATCCTAGCGCTGGTCTTGATTGTGCATCCCTGGCTTTGTTGTCCCACAGCTTCTCAAAATACTCTGACCTGTGCCTGGACCATGTGTAAGGAATTAAAACTTTCTTTCCAAGATTATGAACACAAGGCAAGTACTAATCAAAAGGTAATTCCATTAAATGTTTATATGAATCATTGTCAAGGTCTACATCTGCTTCTTGACTTAAGGATGATGATCCCAACAAGAATCTCATTGACTTGACATCCATGGAAGATCTAGGGGCTTCCTTAACTATCAAACCCTCAACTTTTTGAGAAGAAAGTGGGGTTAGAGCTAAGGTTCCCAACCATTGCCTAATGGCTTTACATAATCCTGATTCAAATACATTTATGCTTTGCTTGGAGGCCTAGTCTTAGTCACTGTATAACTCTAGTGTCACCTCCAATGAGACCCACTGAGAGGGGTTGGCTGGTGTGCTAATCACATGAAACTCATCCTTTGAGCTGGATTCTAAGTCTATGTTAATAATAGGAATACTTTTGTGAACTGGAATAGAGCCCTTGTTTACTGGCCAACAACTGGGGGGTCTTCCACCTCTCGAACTGCTTCTATGTCTACCTCTGCCTCTACCTAGTGGAGGTCAAGTCATCCTACCCATATGTACGTACGGTGAAACAAACTATGGGTGGAATGTAACATGCGGCTCTACCTCATCCTCCATGTTCCTTTCTCACTCATTTGTACTTTCTTTCTTTCCTTCTTTTTCTTTTTCTTCTTTTTCTTTTTCTTTTGTTCAAATTTTGACCAAGTTTATGAGAATAGATATTTTGATTTTGAGGAGGATAGTAGGTCACATCCTCATATATCTCAACCTCTCTAACTGAGAATGGCTTATCATCTCCTTTGACATTATATTCGATTGCATCTCTTCAAAACTTGATGCACTGCTGAAGAGAGGATTGAACCATCTTGTTCTTGTGTATCCAAGGCCTATCAAACAAAGCAATGAACAATGTATTCAAATAAATTATATAGAACTTGGCTTCAGTCTTCCAGTCATCTATTTCCAAAGGTAACACTATGGAGCCTAAAGCCCTCTCACCTTGTTTATTGAATCCTCTCAACATCATCTGATCTCCTCAAAGTTCAAAGATGTCAATTCTCAAATATGCAAGGGTTTTAGGCTCATAATGTTCACTGATGCACCTGAATCAACCAACCCTAGAAAGTATGAATCTCCCCATATCCGCTGTGATGTAGAGGGGACGATTGTGCATATCCCCAGAAGAAGGTCTTCATCGGTGAATGTGACTCCCTGGGCTTCTCTTGAATAATGTGCCTCCTATCTATTAACAATCAGCTAAGCTAAGCATTTTTTTGGATCAAGAAGGGCCTTGATTAATGATTCTCTCATCTCTTTGGAAAGGATAAGAGCATCATATATACTTAACTTAGCTGGCAACTTTTTTAGGTAAGTGAGGATAGTATAATCAACTTTGGGTTGATCCTCCATAAGCATATACATGAGTGGAGCATCCTGTGGAGGGACTATTTGCTCGCTGGTACCAATGACTTGCTTTCCCTTATCTTGAGGTGCTTCCCTATGAGGTAGAACCTTGCCACTACGGAGGTTAACTTCGGTGATCTCTTGTGGCGGGTTAGTGGAAGATTTCTACCTGCTCGTCGGGCATACCTACAGCTTCTCCTATAAGACCCTCAGAATCAGATGATTCCAAGTCTATCTCAAGAGGTGAACCCATATTATTTAGAGAAGGAAAGTCCATCTCTGAATCATAAAGAGAATGATGAGATTTGTTATAATTATTAAGACTTGAAGAGTTTTCTAAATAAGTAGAATCAGATAACCCATCAGAAGTGGCATAGATGTAATTCAAACTAGCTTTCTTCATTAATTTTTTAGATTTAAAAGGAGGTACATGGTAGAAATCTAGTAAAGTAAGTGGGGTGAAGGATTTGATGCCTTCATCTACTGATACAAGATGTCCACTAGAAGAAGAACTAGCTGAAGTAGGAATGTCGGCTGAAGTAGTAGCTACAATGATGGAATGGAGGCTAGACTCAGTCGGTGGTTGCGCTACTTGGTTATCCCATGCAAGTATGGGCTATTGCTGCTCCTACTGCTACTGCTATTGAGCTCCTACTTTCCCCAAGTTGTCTTTGGCAACTTACGAACCTTCCTTGATACTGGAGGTTCAAGCTACCTCAGGCACCTGTAAGGAAAGTTTCTTTATTTTAAAAATGATCTTCTTAGAGGTTAAGGATAATGCGATATCCCAATCTTCTTTTGTTTTGAGTGGATCAAATGTATTCCTAACGATTACCCTAATAGAACTGGATGGTTATTCTTCTAAATATTCCTTAGGGATAACTATACCGCCTGACTTATAGCTATGCTTAAGCCAGTCCTTAAATGTAAAGCAATCCTCCAAAATATGGCCTAGCATGCGGTGGTAGGAGCAAAAGTTAGGATCATTACTCCTGCCCACTTCCTCCCGCTTCCTGGGCTCGGGTAGCTAAAAACTAGGTTTCTTTGAAAGGTTCTTAAAGATTTTCCTAACTACCTCCCTTTTAAATGAATTAGGTTTATTTAATTTATCCAAAAGAGTAGGTGGGTGATAGCTACCTAGGGGCGGGTATGTATACCACTACTGAGAGTATGGCAGAGGAGGAGGCAGTGAAGGCCATGGAGGCTGTTGCGACGGTTGATAAGATGGTCGGGGTGGTGGTAAAGGAGGTGGAAGCGAAGGCTGTTGAGCTTGAGGTCTCTCACACTAATCTCTGGTCAGTTACTTCCACTTATCCAATGCTGCTACTATCCCTAGCTTCTTTTCATTGGCTTTCTGCAGCTTTGGCTTTAATGACTGATCATGAAAAGGCAACTGTTTGGACTTCCCTTGCAGACTAGCTGCCATGTTGATTAAATTCTCAAATGTCTTAATGGTGAAACCTTTAAGCATGAAGATGGTCGGGCTATGAATATTCTTTAATAGAATTTCAATAGCATGCTGTTCAGACAGCTATGGTTCACATTTTATGCTAAATTATGCCATCTAAAGATATAATCAATAAGCAACTCACCGGGGTGTTGTTGAGCTACAACCAGATCGCCCACAGTTACCCTTTGTTGAGCTCCAGTAAACCTCTTAACAAAGAGATGCTCCAACTCAGCAAAAGTCTTTACTGAATCATTGGGAAGTTCAACATACCAATCAAAAGCTATGCTCGCTAAACTATTGACAAAGCGACAGAACAATAATGCATCACTGCCACCAGCATTGCAATTGCTAGCCCTAAAGTGTGCAATATGTTTACGAGGGTTCTCACTGCCATCATAACTTTTGAAAGAAGGAGGCACAAAACCCTTAAGATATTGGATAGCATTGAATTCCTCTGGGTAGGGTCTACCCTTTGGAACTAATGAACCACCTCGGGCTTGCGCCAGCGCTTCCTTCACTTGTTATTTCACCATGAGTTTAATGTCTTTTTTATTGTATGGAGGTACTGTCCACTACCTTCCTATGCAAGCTGGTACTACCCTGCTTTACTGGAGGTGAACTCTTAGGTTGATCTAGGACATGTAATAACTTAGGATGACTAGTCTCCACAATGGTAGGTTGTACTGCTGGAGCTTGACTCTGAAGTGCTAGAACTGCCGCTAACAAATCTTCAACTCTCCTACCCATCCCATCAATATGCTCATCTTTCTGCTTGAGTTATTGAAGGAGGTGTTGGGTCGAATAGGCTGCATCATCCTGTTCGGCTGTAACACCTTTCGAATAATGATGATCCAAAAGAAGGGAACCCTAGTATCAACCATGTGTACCTTTACCGAGTCTTCCAATAAATCATCCTTATCAGGGTCGAAGCTAACCTTCTCCTCTTCAAGGTTAGACCAATCATACCCTAGGATTTCATTCTTTTCAGTAAAATATTGTGCCAAGATATCATCCAATGAGCGATTTAACTATGTTTGCATAAATACTCATGGCTGACCAGTGGTGGGATTATGCTCAATAACGGAGATACACCTGACCTCCCCTGCTACTAAAGTGCTAACCCTGTGAGCACTACGTTCACTAGAAGACAGATGACTGTCAACTACTATGAGTGGAGTCCTACCCTTAGGGGGATCTACAGCCATGGGGACAATAGAATTGTCCCCTTTCCCTTCTGCTATTTTGTGGTGTTTATTTTTTTATTTTCATCTATGAATAAATGAAAATAAAAATATGCTTCATTGGACACCACGTAGATCCGCAGATGTTCTCATTAGGGTGATCGGGTATGACATTGAGGAATGATGTACTATCTCTATAGACAGAAGTCACCATCCTATAATGGACCTAATCACCTAATGAGGACTACTAAGGACAACGAGTCTTTGAATGTACCATAGATTCTTTGCCTACTTACATGGAAAATTAAAGTACGATTTATTTTAAACCAGGTTTGTTAAGTTCCCTATGGAGGCAAGCCCCCATAGTTAATTACATCCTAAGAAATGAGATCCCTTAGCAATACTCTTGATTAAGGTAAATGATCATTATCTCTAAAGATTTTGAAGGTGGGACTATCAACAAATTGGTTATTTTTAGAAGATGAAGTGGGATTGATCAAGAGGAGGAAATTATTTTTGAAACCAAAGGGAGATAAGTAGGGAGATGCTCACGATGCCAGGAAACCTTGCAAGCATCCCAAACTATCTTATGGTTGGGCTTTATATTTTTAAAATTTGAAGAGAGTTAATTATTTGAGTTGAATTTTTATTATAAATCTAGGACTTACAATTCCACAACACAAGATCATAGAAATGTCTAAGAGGTGAGGATTTATGCTTATAGCCTCCAAAAAAGGGAAATAATAACCTGAGAACCTAAATCTAGGGAGCTTTGGCGAGGGCTAAGGCACGACCTAAATCTAAGGCAAAAATGGTTATATAGTTTACCTCTACAAGAGAGGATAAACCACCCAACTGTTGGACTTATAATCGCCTAGGGGTGGCTGCCAACTAACTGCTCCTATGATTTTAAATACATGTAGGCAAATCTTATGCTTGCAAGATAGCTAGGTTGTTATTTATTCAGAAAGAGATTAAGTCCTTAAGCACACTCCATAAGAGACTAGATCATGTAGGGCATGAATAATGACTTAAATCTAATAAAAATTTTATTAAGTTTTATTTTCATTTTTAGACAATTTATTTGACACAGGCTACGAGATTTCATATGTCTAATGCATGAGAAATTAGTTATGGGCCAAAATCAGCAAGAAGGAGGTGTGTTTTCACCATGGCTCTCAAAGGTCAAGCCAAGTTCTCTGGTAAAGGTGGAAGCCCTCCATTAGTAAGAGTGAAGCAAGATAATTTTATGCATGATGTGAGACATACAACATCCAGCTAAGGGGTTGCTAAATATTTTAGCATCTTGATTTATATCCTAGGATTTAGGTGAGATTATGAGTTGTTAATTTTAATTTTGAGTTGATTAATTGGATAGAAAGTTTATTTTTTCCTAGGAGCCTAATCACATCCAGGCCATTCATCAATCAATGAAGAAACTAAGAAAAACATGCCATCTAAATACACAAGCTAAACAAACATCAAATAATTTTATAAAGCTAGTACAAAAGAATAAGAGGTCGATGTGGTCGGGCTCCCCAACCAAAAATAATGTGGCGGATCTACCCTACCCAACCCAGATTATAAATGAATAATTACAATTTTGAAAGAATTCATGTTATGAGGGTCTTAATTCTTCATTCTTCATTTCTTTCTTTCTTTCTTTCTTCCTTTCCTTCTTTCGGTTGGTTGAGATGTGGATGCTCCAAGGCTTCACATGGTGCATTAGACATGGTCTTATGACAAATGTTCACCTTAATTCCCCCATAACATTCATTCCAAATCTTAATTGTAAATTTACATGAAAAAGGGAAAACTAAATCTAACTAAACCTGCAAAGTAGAGATTAGCTAAACATGTCACACAATCCCAAGCAGTTATAAGAATAAATTGGACTTAGCACCCAACACATGGGTAACCAAGTCCACCTATCCTAGTTTGGATTATGCTTAGGGGTATAAGCAACCTGCACAGTAAAAGCATTTATATTTTTATTACAGTGCCCCTTAAGCACAATCCCCTGCAAAAGACAATGATTAGACTAAGATCATCATATCATCCATTCTATGCACATGCACCTAACATCCTGTCTAAAACATTACACCACAAAATAAAATCAAGCATCAAACCATGCACCACCCCAACATAGAGCTAGAAATGGTGACTTAGCCTAATGTGTGTGCCATTTAAGGCTTGTGTGGCATGTCTTAGCTAGGCTTTAAGGTTAAGATTTTTTAAGTGTGAAGGATTCATATAGAGGGTGATTTCATTTAAGTGATTTAGTTGATTTGCTAATTTTATTTGATAATTTGATTTGGTTTGAATGAACCTACTTTTAATTACTAAGTGTTGTAAAGAGAAGGAAAAGAGAAGAGAACCTCTCTTTCCTTCCTACCTTAAGTAATTTCTAAGGTAGATTCATTAATGAATTTTCTTTAGTGAATATTTTATTATGTGTTTTAATTAATCCTAAGTTTAGGTTTTCTCTAAATAAACCTATTCAATAAGAAAGGCATTTTAAGATTAATTAAGGTGAATTACTATCACAAAATACACAACCATTTATTTCTTTCCAACATGTGTATCATGCACATGAATAATCCTAAGTATATCTATACATGCAATGTAAGGGTTTAACACACCTTAATGATGAATGCAAAGAGATATTGCTTAAAAAAATTTGGATATTTTATGAATGCATGATTTTATTAAGTAAAAAAAAAAGAGGACTCTTTTATTCATTAATCAAATGCACATTTACATGTATGAAAGATATAAATGAGAACGCCGCCATTATTTTCTACACCAGGGGTATAAGGTACAAGACCTTCTTAATGCAATTTAAAGCCTTGCAACCCTGAGATGTCAAGACTAATATACCACTTTTCTTAAATACATGTGTATGTATAAAAACAAAATAAATGGATGAAGAATCATGCAAAAGATTTTTATTTGTTTTTTTCATTTGGTTGTATAATTTATGTGTGTAAATGTGAAGATCCTTCTTAAGTCATAACATAGAAGTGCATTGAAATAGGTTTAAGCAAGTGTTATGTTCTTTTCAAATGAACTATACACTTTGCAAATCCTATACAAGACCCATGTTAAGAAAAGAGAAGAAAATCACATAACACATTTTATGCTATAACCACATGCAAGCTTATAAGTATCTATAAGTAGCATCACTATCATTTAAAATCTTTGATTTATAGGATTTGAAAATATTTTTTGATTTAATAGTGATAATAGCCACTCATATTCTTACGTTAGCCAAAACATGTAATTTGACATAAAGAAAATATTTCATTTATTTTGATTTTTCAAAAGATATGAATGCATGATTTCATATGGCACACAATATTTAGCATGCTTGAAAAGAAATAAAGTGATGCATGCTTGTAATTTCATTCACCCTAATTAATTCCTAAAGAACATCCTATGAAATAAGATCATTTAAAGTGAATCAAAATTCTTTAAAGAGATTTTTATTTTATTTTTAAGTTTGACTTGAATTAGGAAATATGAAAAGAGTTTGCTGGTCCTAACCCATTTCCCCCATGTGTGAATTTATTTAGTTTAATTTTTAGAGCCATTAAGTTGATTTTATGATTTGTTTAGGTTAAGGTATAAATTAAGTCCATTAATTACCCCTTACCTACACCCCTTTAATATAATTAACCTAACAATTATGAGCCAACATATGATATGCAACCATATGGAATTTAAATCTGTAATGCACCTAAGAAAGAAAGGGGCCTAATGCAATTTCTCACAATTATTGATTAATTAAGCTAAAGGGTTTTCATTAAGTACTTTCATAACCTTGCCACACAAGTGGGTTGAAAATGATTTCCTAAAATTTACCTTCGACTTTTGAACACCTAAGGATCTACCCAACAAGAAATTGATTAAGTTTTGATTGGTTTTGAAATTTTGATTAAACTAATTAAATAGATCATTAGTGGGATAATCCTTAATTATGTTTGGATTAAGGAAGAAAGGGGGTTTAGAGAATAACTTAGGGAAAATATCCCAAACTCAATCCATAAACCTCCTACTTACTTAAACAATGTTTAATTATGTCAATTAAGGGATTAAATCAATTTTCACATGTTTAATTACTCTTAATTATATTAAGGGGATGATTAGGGATACATTAATTGATTTCCCTAATTAACTCATTAATAAATTTCAAGAAAATTAGGAGAGGCAAAAGTCATCCCACTAAATATTTTTTAGAAATTTGGAATTAATTAATGAAGTAATAAGGGAGTAATTAAGGTAATTAGATTTTTAATTAAACCCTAATTAAATAAATTCTACTATTCAAAATCAATTAGAAATAGTTTTATTGGATTCCCCTCTGAAATATCTTTAAAATGAGCCCTTATTTATATTTTTTAATTTTTCTACATTTAATTATAAATTTATGAAGTTTTTGTGATTAAAGGGTAATTAAACAACCCTAATTAATTAACTAATCCCATCGGCATCATGTGGACCTCTGACGCAGTGCGTGCTTTCTATGTGGCAAGACGGGGTTGGTTATTTAAGTTATCATATCACGCACCGCGTTAGTCATTATCCGCTTTTATGCATCATAGGATGAAACATAACCTGGTTATGAAGAATTAAATCAAAGGATCTAAATGATTCAATTATGGTGGTCCATCCAAAACACGCGAGATGGATGGCCCATGATTCATTCCTCCCTAAGCTGTGAGAGATGGAGACCGTCCATCTTCCATGGCTTGATCCGAGCTCACTTGAGCTCGGATTAGGCAGAGATTCAACCCACACCATCAAGAAGCATAGAGAAGAACATCCAATGATTGAATTTTAATGGGATTATAATTCTCTTCACAAAGGACCAACATTTGTTTAATGGAGGATCAGTTTTGAGTCATACCTCACTGAAGGCTATCACCGGTGCTTCCAACGGAGGAGGTAGCTTCATCTAGTGGAGACGAAGCTCTGTTGAAGGTTTCAAGCTTCAATTTGAAGTAGATCTCTCAATTGACCAGGGCACCCTCCAATGGCTTGCGACTCTTATGTAGGTCTCCTTTCATGTGGCTTGGATGCTTGGGAAAAGCTTTGGGTGAGCTCAACTTGCCTCCTTGATGGTGCTTGCCAAGTGAATTGAACTTTGATTAAGAATTGAGTAAGTTTGAAATTTCCCTCACCTCCCTTGTTTCAGCTTTGAAGAAATTCGAGAAGGGTAAATTCAAATGAGCTTGGGAATCCTTGGAGAAGCTTGCAGAAGCTTGCCTTTGATCCTTTGAGCTCAATCGAATGCAAGGAAGGTCACTTGAGTGGGAATGAGGGGGAGTATATCTCCCTCTACTTGGATCGGAAGGCCGAGGCTTGCTCTTCCATTTTGGATCAATTGATGAGATTGAATGGGATGTTTTGGTTGTTAAGAGTGCCATGTACTTCAGTTTTGGTAGAGGAGTGGAATGGAGGAGGTGCACATGTGCTAATTGAGTGTGGGAGGTGAACCATGTGAAGGATTTTGATTGGAGGGGTCAGTTTGACCTTGGGTTGGGTCATGTTCACCACCCTTCTTGGTGTCCATGTGGTCCACTAGGAGAATGCCAAGTGGCCATGAGAAGGAATTGACCAAATTTCAAGTGAATTTGGCCATAAGTTACCCTTTAACCCAAGGATAAAATGGTCATTTTTCTTTGATTTTGATTTAGACAGATTTGAGATGTTTCAAAAATAGGTTGGATCAAATTTCAATAAATTGGAGTTTATTTGATATGATTTGGCTCAAGTTGACCCATTTAGGTCAAAATGGGTCAACTTGGATCAAGTTGACCAGTTGGTCAAATTAGGTCAAACCAAGGGTTGGGTTAAGTTCATATGACCATTTGGAGTGATTTGGTATCATTGGTTTGGTTCAATTTGATTTATATTTGGTTTTGGTTCATTCGAGTTCACTTAGGTCAAATGGGTCAAGTTGACCAATTTGACCCATTTGAACCAATTGGGTTAGTTCATGGGTTGTTTAGGGTTGGTTGATCATTTGAAATATTTTGCAAGCTTTAGTTTCAATCAATTTTTGTTTGGTTAAGTTTCAAGTTTATTTGACCTTTTAGGTCAAGTTAGGTTTAGGGTTAATTGAGCTAGGTTAGGTCTAATTGGCCAATTAGAGCTTTGGTCAAGTTCAATATGTGATTTAGAATGAATTTGACACATTGGTTGCAATCAATTTAGCTTAGATCATGATTTGACCCATTCTGACTTTTTAGGTCAACTTGGGTGAACTTGGGACAAGTGGCCAATATGGCTAGGTTTGGCTAAAATAATTACTTGGTCAAGTTCAATCATTGATCATGGATTGGTTTAGATCAATGGTTTCAATCAATTTGGCCTATAGTGGATTTGGCTAGTTTAGCTTTCATTTAAGCTAAGTGTTGACTTAGTCAAAGGCTAAGTTTGACTTGGTTTGACCCAATTTGAGTAATTGATCATCCTATGATGATTTTCGCTCACAATGTGGGGCTTAGATGGGCTTAGTTCAATCTAATTTGGGTAGAATTATAATTTTGCTAAAAAATGTGTTTTAGATCACTTTGGGGAAAGTGAGCCTAAGTGAGTCAATTGGCTTGATCAAGGCTTGATTCAAATTTTGTTGAACTCACATATGGACTAATGATTGAAAGATAAATCCAATTGCAACTGATTTGGAGTCAAATGGGTTTTAATTCATTTGATAATTTCAAGTTCAAAAGGGTGAACATGAGTTTGATTTGATTTTGGTTTGATGATTGAAGTTTATATTTATATTTGATTTGTGATTGAAGGATTGATTGTTTGAAGACAAAATCCAAAGGTTTGAATTGGTTTGAGAATGATTTGGCTAAGTTCAAGAATTTGACTTGAAAGGGGATAGGTTGGATTTAGGTTAGATTTGGATTTGAGTTTTGAATTTGGTTTTGGTTATTTAAATTTATATTTCATTTATATTTGTGAATATAAATGAGGATATAAATGGGTTATGAGAAAATATTTTGAATTTTGAATGACTTGAATTTGATTTGAATTTGAAGTTGATTTAATTTTGAAGTTTGACTTGGAAGAAGGAAGTAAGGATTTGGTTCAAGGAATAGGGTAGGAAAGTTTTCCAAATACCCCTAAGGCATGACATATTCCTATTGGTAACTCTTCTAAGTCTCTAGGGTTAAGTTAAGTGTTCACCTAATCATTAGAAGTGTGTTAAGACTAAGGAACTCTTAATGTCTAAAGGAGCCCTATGTCTAAGATGAAGAAGTTGAAAGCTCACTCCAAAAGTGAGTTCAACATGCTACTATATTCATAATCGATTGAGGTGATGGTGGTGGTGGTATGACTACGATGTGGTGGGGTTGTCACTCCTTCTTCATTCAAAAGTAGGAGGTCGGCAGAGAACTTGCACCTTAGGTGGGTAGATGAAGGATCCCTTGTGGTAAGAATCGAGTGGGGCTTTCTTCTCCCACGATCTTTGCTCTCATGGCTTTGGGTGGAACTATAGAAGATGGAACAGGCGGTAGTGGACGTAGTGAAGCATGTGATGGACAACACACATTTTATATCTTGACTCTCCTCATGATGGGCGGTCAACACTACTGCATGTGACGTGGTAGCACACTGATCAGTGAAATCTACTAGGGTGGAGGCTACTGACTACCTGACATATCTTTTCCTTTCTCTACTAGTGATGTGAACTGATACTCAGGCCTCCCTGGCCCTCTCCCAATGGATCTGCTCTCCTACACTGCGAGGAATAACTATTCACAAATTAAATTGGGCACTGGAATCTAACTATCCATAGGCCCTGCCAACTTGGGGTAAAATTATCCTGAGGCCAACATATAACCTTCTCCTATCTCTAACAGGTTTCTCATAATGAACTGGAGGTGGAGGTGATGTTGCAATCTTCCTGACATCTTCCTCTCCTTCAGAATAGAAAAGTTATGGAACTTGTTCTGAGTAAGCAAGGAGAAACCTCCTTGGGTGACCCCTCCCCTACAATGAAAGATATTGTCTCTATCTCTCTGGTAATACGCATGTGGTGTCGCTTGATCTTGCAGCTCCTATTGCGGCATTGGGTTCTGCTAGGTGGAGCAGTATGGAAGCTAGACCCTACCTCAAAGGTAGGGGATACTATTGCTGAAGCTAGGATAGCCTTCCCCTTATAGGAGGCCAATAAGTGGTTACTAGCCTGCACTGGGGTAATGATGAGAACAAGCTGTGAGCCTTCAAGGCTGTATGGGAACCTCACCTCTTTCCTCTTGTGAGGCTTCAGGGCATCTCAATGTAGATGACTCACTTCTACCCAGCCACCACATCCCTGTTGATAGTGGTGAGGGTTGCCCCCTCAGAAGTAACCTTGGCTCCCTCAAACCCTCATCCAAAATGTAGTAAAGGAGCAAAATCGATTTGGGGAGGCTGGTCTAATCCAAGGCCAAATTCATCCCAAAGGGGAAGGTGAACAAATACTTCTGTGAATCCATTTGTACTATCTGAGAAAAGGCTAGGTGAGTTGGACTGAAACTCGCATTTGTTGAAAATAAACTCAAATCGGATTTGCCTTGGTATATTAAATTTTTTAAATTTGATTTAGGGTTTGAACCCACACTCAACAATTTAAATATGTTAAGTGGGGCTCATTGAATTTAGGAGAGATTTTGAATAACTTGGAGGAGAGATTTTGAGTTCATTTGAGTTTAGAATCCACATTCAACAAATTTGAGTATGTTGAATGGGTTCAAATATTTTGGAGAGACTTTTGATACTTCCATTGGTTCATATTTGAATTTGATTTTATGTTAAGGGATCCTTTATTTAAGAAATTTGAGTATGTTAAATAGAGGGTCAATTGATTTTATTTTATATTTGATTTTGGGATTACTCATTTAGCAATTTTGAGTATGCTAAATGAGATGTTTGAAAACAATTTTCTTTTTGCTTGTTTGCCCATGATGTATATCATGTGTAAATTTAGAAATGGAATCTTTACTTAGAAAATTTGTGTAGGCTAAATAAAGCTGAAATATATTTAATTTGTTTTTTTATTTTTGAAAATGGGATCTTTACTTAGCAAATTTGTGTATGCTAAATAAAGCCCAAATGTGTTTGTTTTTTATTTTAATTTTCTTTAAATGATATCTTTATTTAGCAAATTTGTGTATGCTAAATAAATCCCAAATGTCTTTGATTTTTGTTTTGGTTTTGAAAATGGGATCTTTACTTAGCAAATTTGTGTATGCTAAATAAAGCCAAAATGTGATTGATTTTTGTTTTGATTTTGAAAATGAGATCTTTACTTAGCAAATTTGTATATGATAAATAAAGCCCAAATGTGTTTATTTTCTATTTTGATTTTGAATATGGGATCTTTACTTAGTAAATTTGTGTATGCTAAATAAAGCCCAAATGTGTTTTATTTTTGTTTTGATTTGTGTTATTTTTGAAAGGGGGGATTTATGTTTAACAAATATAGTGTGTTAAATAGAATCCAATTTATTTTCAATTTTCTTTCTGAAAAATGAAACTCTCATTTGACAAATTTGGGTATGTCAAATGGAATTCCAATGTTTTTTTATTTTCATGATTTTTGCAATGGAGATTTCTATTTAACAAATTTAGGTATGTAAAATGAAAGTCAATCATATTTTATTTTTCAAAGATGAAATTTTTGTGTGCGATTATTACCTTTTTTTTAAAAAAGAAAAGAAGGAAATTCCAACTTAACACATGTGGAATGTGTTGAGTGGAGTTTCAAATGGTGTGATTTTATTTGAAAATGAAACCTCAATTCAAAAAATTTGGATATATTGAATGATGATGCTTATTTTTAAATTTTTGCTTTTTTTTAAAATAGAAAGAAACTCCAACTTTAATATATATATTTAATATATTGGGTGGAGTTTCAATTTTATGATATGATTTTATTTGGAAATGAAATCTTCATTCAATAAACTTAGGTATATTGAATGATGATTCTCATTTTCAAATATGTGCTTTTGAAAAGGAAGAAATTTCAATTTCAACATTTGTGAGATATTTTTTAGTGGAGTTTCAATTTCATGATATGAATTTATTTTGAAAAGACATGTTCATTCAATAATATCCTACCTGGTTAGCCACTGTCATCCCAGTCAAGAAAAAGAATGGCCAAATTTGTATATACGTCAATTTTAGGGATCTGAATAAGGCATGTCCTAAGGATGAATTTCCATTTCCTATACCAGAATTGATGGTGGACATTGCCTCATCTCATGTAGTATTCTTTTTTATGGATGGGTCATTTGCCTACAACCAAATCAAGATGGCCCTCGAGGATAAAAGAAATATTATTTTTTGAACCCCAATCAAAATCTATAGTTATAAGGTCATGCCTTTCGGCCTTAAAAATATCAGTGCTACATACCAGCGGGCCATGACTCAAATCTTCAATGAACTCATTCATCATCAAGTTGAATGTTATGATTACCATCTAGTAGTCAAGAGCATAGAAAAAGAAGACCATCTCCTCAACTTGAGAGTAGTTTTCGAACGGTTAAGATAATTTAACCTCAAAATGAATCCCTTGAAGTGTGCATTCAGAGTTTCAGAGAAATTCCTTGGGTTTTTTATCCGACATCGGGGAATAGAGATCGACCCAGAGAAGATTAAGACTATCTTAGAAATGCCACCCCCTAAAAGTC
This sequence comes from Cymbidium sinense, assembly GCA_021442155.1. Lineage (NCBI taxonomy): Eukaryota > Viridiplantae > Streptophyta > Magnoliopsida > Asparagales > Orchidaceae > Cymbidium > Cymbidium sinense. The sequence goes on from CM038219.1 coordinate 143,133,699, forward strand.
TAACTCAACTCAGATCATTCCAAGGGTAGTTGGCATATTTAAGATGCTTCATATCCAACTTATCAGGAAGATGCCAACCATTATCAACACTTGTCAAAAAGGACACCAAGTTCAAGTGGGATGACAAGTGCCAACATGCTTTTGAAAACATCAAGCACTACCTGATGATGCCGCCAACTCTGTCAGCCCCTATCCAGGGTAAGCCATTGATCCTCTACACCGTAGCATTAGACGACTCCCTTGGCACTTTGTTGGCCCAAGCGAATGACGAAGTGAAAGAAAACTCTCTACTATCTCAGTCATCATCTAATTCATACTGAGGCAAACTACCCACCTATCGAGAAGTATTGCCAAGCTTTAATCTTGCATCCCAAAAGCTATGGCATTACATGCTTTCTCATAAGGTGAATATGATATCTAGAATCAATCCACTACAATATCTCATGACATGACTAACGTTATCTGGATGGTTGGCGCATTGGACTATGATTTTATTATAGTTTAACATCACATTCATACCCCTCTGTACTATGAAAGGATGGGCACTAGTGGATTTATTAGCAGCACACCCACTTCCTACTGATTCTTCACTTAGTGATGACCTCCCCGATGAACAAATCATGAATTTAGGGGACACTAGCATTCATCATTGGGAGATGTATTTTGATGGTGCGGCTTCCTCTCAAAAAGGAGAAGAACCACAATCTACTCTCACAGGGAAGGCAGGGGTAGGAATAGCTCTCCTAACCTTGGATCACGATGTGATGAGATTCTCATATCATCTGTCCAATCCATGCACCAACAACGAAGCCTAATATGAGGCTCTGATTGCCGATCTAGAGTTAGTCATTACACTATGCATCCAAGGCATCAACATCTTCAGGGATTCTTAGCTTGTCATCAACCAAATCATTGGATCTTACAAAGCTCTAAAGCTTAAGCTCCATCATTAACACAAGTATACCATGGAGTTGTTGGCTCAAATCCCAGAGGTCACTATCTACAAGATTCCTCAAAAGATAATATTATAGCAGATGCATTGGCCAAGCTCGCCAAGGAGTTGGCATGCCTAGAAGATGAGTCCATTCCAACAAGGGTCCAAAATAGACAAGTCTTATCTCTTATTGATGCTGAACTCATCAAGAGACTCTCTCTTAAAGGAGAGGTTTCCATTACCATAAAGGATGATGAGTCAGATTGGAGGCGACCATTCATGAATTACCTAAACACAGAGAAACTACCACATGAGAAGTCATTAGCCGATCAAGTGAAACAAAGAGCTCTCTCCTATGCTCTCATAGATGGTACCCTATACTGATGATCTTTTGATCATATGTGGTTATGTTGTTTAACCAAATGTGAAGCTCATAAGATCATGACCTAGGTACATTCAGGTTTATGTGGAGCTCACCAGTCCGTTCTGAAGATGAAAGCCAGGATCAAAAGACTAGGATACTATTGGACTTTGATGATTACAGATTGCATGGATGTAGCTAGGAGGTGCCATCAATGTCAGGTGCATGGTGTGGTCTTAAATCAACCACCCAACAATCTACACCCTACATTGGCCTTGTGGCCATTTGAGTGTTGGGGCGCTAAAATAGTGGGTCCAATCGATCCTCCATCTTCCAAGGGTCATCGGTTCATTTTAGCTACCACGGACTACTTTTCCAAGTGGGCGGATGTAATCCAACTCAAAGAGGTCAAAGCTTAGTATGTGCTCTAGTTTTTTAGGAGCCATATTGTATATAAGTTCAAGGGGCCTCGATGAGTTATATCCGATAAAGGCACTGCATTCAAGAGCACTAAAACCAACAGCTTTGCCCAGAGACATGGCATAGATTGGAGATACTCTACCATCTACTATCCAAGGAAAAACAGTCTAGCAGAAGCATTCAATAAAACTCTTATCCAAATATTAAAGAAGACACTCCATGATAACAAGCGCTAGTGGCATGAGCAGTTAGTTGAAGCCTTGTGGGCTTACCGCACTACATACAGAACTCTAACTCAATCTACCCCATTCTCCTTAGTGTATGGGTCTGAAGCCGTTCTACCACTAGAAGTCTAACTCTCATCATTAAGGATAGTTGTGGGTAGTAAGATCACTATAGAGTAGAATGTCAAGTTGTAGTTGGAAGAGCTCGAAGGTTTGGAGGAGAGATGCCTCTGAGCATGCCAGAACATCGAGTTGTACAAAGCCAAAATGATTTAAGCTCACAACAAGTTGGTCTGTCCTATATATTTTCAAGTAGGAGAGCTTATTATAGTTCTAAGGAGACCAATTATTGCTTGTCAAAAGATGGGAGGCAAGTTTGAACCCACTTGAGATGGCCCTTTTAGCATAGAGAAGGTCTACTAAGGAGGATCTTATCAGCTCATAAACTGTAAGGGAGAGTGCCCTATGCTTCCAATCAACTAGCACTACTTAAAAAGATACTATCCATAAATGTTGTTTGAAAATAATCAACAATAAAACTTCTTTTCATATCAAATTCTATCTCTTATCTATTAGAAATATCTTTTGCTTGTGAATCCATCATGATGTGTTTAGGGTAGGTGTAAGAGAACCCAAATGGCATCTTATCCCTCTACAAACCTCAACAATCCTCCAGTGCTATGAGGGTAGATATAATAGAACCCAAGAGGCATCCTATTTTGACTAGTGCAATTATGTTAGGTGTAAGAGAACCCAAGCGTTATCCTTTCTTGGTAGAGTCACATTTTGACGTGTTTAGGATAGGTGTAAGAGAACCCGAATGACATCTTATTCGCTCTTTCACAACATAAATGAACACATATATTTTATCTCGAGTTATTTTTATGTGGGAGAAACCCCCCCCCCCCCTGGTGGCACTCACTCATTAACTGCTCTAGGTCGGGCTGATATGCTACCTTGTTAGTATGTCACCCCAGTGGTTACTTGTCTGGAGGATGTGAGTATCTATGCTTTCTTCCTTACTTGACCATTGAAAACCAATGAGCATCTTGTTAGTTTGGTAGGCCTTACCACACAGTCAGTAAACAATCCCATGTTGACTTCATTTAAGAAGGTGTAAGCCTACAAGCTTTCTACTTGAACTAGCCATCATGCACTTACTACGTCGAGTATATTTAAGGTTTAGGGTAAGTCCTCCAGTGGCTCCTTTCCTCTTGACTACTTCAAGCTTAGGTTTAGTGTTTACACAAGACTCCTCGCTTAGTAGTCACCCTAAGTCAGATATCCCTTGTCGAGCCAGAGATAGACTATCCCGACATTCAGTTCCACCTTAGGAAGATATAAGCTTACAAGCCTTCTTTCTTGATAGATTATTGCAAATTGATGTGCACCTTAGATTGGTTGCTTATCTCGATGTTGACGAAGACCTAATCGGTGGATACATCACTCTTGATAGATGTGAGTCCCTGTACTTTCTGCTTGAGTTGGCCACTGAATACCTGTAGGCATTCTTTTACAGGGTTTTGGATAATGCTCCTAATGACACCTCCCCTGTGGGCACTCTATTTGGATCACATCCTTAGTGACACCATTTAAATACTACCCAGGTTACTTTTGGATTGGACAATCCTCCTGTCCTAGTAGCCACCCCTGTGGTGAAGAATTTATTCAGCAGATACGTAGATTCTCCTATGGTCCAGTAAGTTTGAGATAGGATTAGGCTGATATAAGCTCCTTCTTAGCGCAGTTCCTCGCAAACCAACAGGGTCCATGCAAACATAAAATAAACAAAATATATCTACTCTTGTGGATTAGGAATTCAAGCCCTAGTGGCCCTTTTCCTAAGCAAGCATCCTATCTTTAGGGTAGTGTCAGCAAAACTCTATATAGGTCGACACTCTCTCTGTAGTCACCCTTAGGTTGGGTTAAACTTGTTGTGCCACCAGTGAGTCACCTCGACGATAGTCTTTGCTTTGAAATATATAAGTCTATTGCACATTCTTTCCAGCATGACCATTGCAAACTGATGGACAGCCTTAGGTTGGGTTCAATTTATTACGCAAGCGACAGATCTCCCCTGTGGTTCCTTATGTAGGAGGATGTGAGTCTACGTGCTTTCTTCCTAACTTGACCACTGCACACTGAAAGGCAACCCTTGGGTTAGTTAGTTCTACCTCACAACCAGAAGACTATCCCTTTAGATTTATAAATCTGAGACAGGCCTAGGCTAGTATTGTCCCTTTCTTAGTGGATCCATCGCACACCGAGTGGATCCATCAAATTAAAATAAATGAAATTAAAACAAATGAAATTTAATCAAATGAAATTTTCCTGACTACTTCTGAGCTGATATAAGTTCCCCAGCAGCATTCATTCAGAAGTCTCCCTGGGTTGGGTTTGATTTGTTGCATCCAACAAATCACCCCAACGGTTGTCCCTTGCTTTATAGATGTAAGTCTGCTATGCTTTCTCCCTAAGCACAATCATTGTACACTTAAAGGCAACCCCTTAGGTCAGATAGTTCTACCATGTTGCTGGTGGACTACCCCTTTGGATTGGTAAATCAGATAGGCTAGGACTGACCCCTTCTCGTCCTCACTGGCGATAGGGTCCATCTCAAAATCTAAACTTAAATAAGCAGTCAACCTACTTCTCCCCAGTGAGACATCGATCATCCCAACCTCCCTTGTGGAGTCAATTAAATCCAATTCAAACTTGCATTCCCTAGTGAGTGCACTCTCAAAAGAAATATCATCAAATCCTTATCCCTAGTGGATAACCTGAACCTGCTTCCCTAGTGGAAGGTTCATGCATCTATCTCTGAAGGGTTATACATCCTAATCCCCAGCAGATACTCTACCCAAATCATATCTTGTATTCAAATCCAAACCTCTTATCCCTAGTGGATAACCTGAACCTACTTCCCTAGTGGAAGGTTAACAAGTTTAATCCCCTAGTGGATCCCTTATGCCCTCGACACGAGTGGAGTGGCATTGCACTAAGATCTTGATTCCTTTTATATCTCGAGTTTAAGAGTAGATCATTTTTGTTAATGTTTGCAATCCCTCAAACATTGTTGATCGTCTTGGTCAGAACCAATACGTGCAGTATGCCTTGTCAGTCACACCACACTATTGGGCGCCCTTTGTTGACCTTTTGGAGTGAGCTCTCAACTTCCTCATCATAAATCTAGGACTCTTATAGATACTAAGAGTTCCTTAGTCTTAAGACACTTCTAGTGATTAGGTGAACACTTAACCTAACTCTAGAGACTTAGAAGAGTTAGCCATAAGAATAGGTTTTGCCTTAGGGATTTAGGAAGACTTGCCTACCCTATAGCCTAAACCCAATCCTTGCTTCCTTCTTCCAATCCAAATTCCAAAATCAAATAAACTATCAAATGATTGAAACCCTTAATTAAATTCAAATTTCAAATCCCTTCATAAGCCCTTTGATTTTATCTTATGGACTTAGCCTTATCCAAATTCAAATCAACCACAATCCAATTGATTTTCTCAATATCAAATTCAATCTCAAATCAAATTCCAAATCATAAATCAATTCCAAACTCCAAATGATTGAAACCCATAATTAAATTTAAATTTCAAATTCCTTCCTAAGCCCTTTGATTTTATCTTATGGACTTAGCCTTAACCAAATTCAAATCAACCCCAATCCTATTGATTTTCTCAATTATCAAATTCAATCTCAAATCAAATTTCAAATCATAAATCAATTCCAAACTCTAAATGATTGAAACCCATGATTAAGTCTAAATTCCAAAATCTCTTCCTAAGCCATATGAACCACCTTCATATGCTTAGTCAAAACCCCTTCAAACTAACTCAAACTTGGTTGATTTCATTATGAATCATTCATTAAATCATTTATATTAACAAATATAAATGAAATCCAAATTCAAACCATTCGAATCAAATCAAAATAGATCAAATCAAAATAGATCAAATCAAACCAATTCTCTACTTAAGCCCTTTTTGACCTACATCCCTTAATTTGGTCAAATTTGCTTTCAAATCACTCCAAACTCAAATGATTTTCTCGTAACCTATTTATATCTTTATTTATAGTCATAAATATAAATAAAATATAAATTCAAATGGTCCAAACCAAATCAAATTCCCAATTTTAGCCTTTTTAGCAAAATTCTTGAACTTGGCTAAATGATACCCAAATCAACTCAAAACTCATGGATTTCTTCATGATTCAATCATTCCTATAATTATTGACCCAAATATAAACATAAACCACCATTATCAAACCAAACTCAACTCAACCCAAATCAAACCCAAGTTAACCCTTTTGGCTTGAAATTATCATATGAACCAAAATCCGTTTGGCTCCAAACAAACTACAATTGGATTTATATTTCAATCCTCGGCTCATGTGTGAGTTCAACTAAACTTGAATTAAGCCTTGATCAAGAAAATTAACCCATTTAGGCTCACTTGACCCAAAGTGACCTAAAGGACCTTTTTTAGCCAAGTTCTAATCCAACCCAAATTGGAATTAACTAAGCCCAGCTAAACCTCACAACATAACCAACAACCACCCTAGGGTGATCAATTGCATTGAATTGGGTCGAACCAAGTCAAACCTAACTTTTGACCAAGTCAATATTTAACCCAAATGAAACCCAAACTAGCCAAAATCTACCATATGCCAAATTGATTAAAATAATTAACTCAAACCCATTCATAATCAATGATTGAATATGACCAAACTGTCAATTGAGTCAAACCAAGCCTAATTGGTCATTTGACACAAGTTGACCCAAATTGGCCTAAAAGGATAAAATAGGTCAAATCATGATTTGATCCAAATTTATTGCAACCAATGGCTCAAGTTCATTCCAAATCACTTATTGAACTTGACCAAAGCCATAATTGAGCCCACGATGACCAATAGTCAACTTAACCTAACCTAGCCCAAATTGATCTAAAAGGTCAATTTGGTCAAAATTCAAAATAAATCCAAATTAAACCAAACCAAAGCCTGCAATCATTTTTAATTGACCAATTGAACTTGACTCAACCCTTAACCTAATCCAATTTGGTCAAATTTGTCAAATTGGTCAAATTGACCAATTTGACCCTTTCGAATCCAAATGAGTCAAATCCAAACTTAGGCCAAACCAATCCAAACCAATTGAACTAAAACATCCCAAATCATCATATGAACCTGACCCAAGCCTTGGTTTGACCCAATTTGACCAATTAAATTAACCCAACATATTAAATTGAACCCATTTGGCCAATCTAAGCCAAACCACTCAAATCTAATTTATGGAATCTTGTGGGCTAATATAATTCAACTTAAACTCACCTTAGGTCAGCCCAACACCTCCCTAAAATCCAAGTGGGCCCCACACAAGGGGATTAGCCATCAAACAATGGGATTTAAACTTCAAAACTAATGGATCCAAGGCAAGTCAACTCTCCCATCCCCATGGTAGCCCCTTGGCACTTAATAGAACGTTCTCCTAACCCACCTAGCCAACCTAACCCACTTTAGGTCAACCAAGGACCTTTATGAGGTTAGTTTACTCACCTCCAACCCAAATCGAGCACCCACTGGATCCAAACCTTGCAACATTTGCACAATGGATCCATGGCAGCCTCCCATCACTTCTCTCATCCCTAGTGTGCCACCTGAACTTGATGGACACAAGTTTGGTGACTGGATGGTGGCCAGCTAGGGCAAATCATGTGCACGCTACCATCCATCCATCATGAGCAATTGAGGGGTATACCCCCTCATTTTGAGTGAAAATCAAAGCCGATAAGCATCGAGAGACTTCTTAAGCCAATTTTGAATCCCCTAAGAGCGATCCCAAGCATCCTCAAGCCCTCCTCGATCAACATTTCCCATTCTCAAGCAAGCCAAAATAGGACACCCCAATATCGAGCAATACTCCCTCGTTTCACAATCGAACTCAAATTCCTCTTACCCAAACTTTCTCCATGTCTTGAACGAAGTCATTTCCAGCTCCCAAGTGACAGAGGTGTTACCGATCGGGCTGCTCACATTGGATTGATCAACCAAGCACTCTATCCCAAATTGAACCCAAAGTTTCTCAACAGGGCCTTGCCTCAACTAGGCGAAGCTACCTCCGACGATCAACCGCCAGACATTAGCTCCGGTGAGGTAATTTTGCAAATCGAGCTCTGTATAAAAAAATGGGTTGGTCTTTTGTGAAGTAAATTCAAACTTCAAGAGAATTTGACCATTGGATGTGTGTGCCTCCCCTCTTCAAAGGTGTGGGATCGATTTGGAGGCAATCTCAGCTCGGGTGAGCTCAGATTGAATAGGGAAAGACGGACAACATCCATCTTTCATCTCTTGTGAATGGGATAGATCATGAGCCATCCATTCCACATGATTGGAATGAATGGCTCTGATAAGACGCATTAGATCCCCTGATTCCCTTCCTAAACTACGGATCGAATCATGGCCATCTGATCTTAGATCAGACGGTCCATGGGAAAGCGCGTCCGCCGCTGGCTGACTTAGTGCGCAAATGTGATAACCTAAATATCCAATCCCTTTACACCATGTGGGAAGCACATTGCGTCAGCACACCGCGTTAGTGCACCGCGTCAGCCACCATGTGGCCCGATGGGATTAAGGCTTTAATTAGGCTATTTTAATTAATTTTTAAGGCTGAAACTTCTTAAATTCATAACTAATTGTAGAAAAATCTAAAATATGCAAACTTTGGCTCATTTTAAAGGTATTGTAGAGTAAAATCTAAAAAAATCATTACTAATTGATTTTAAATAGTGATTTTAGCTTAAGTAAGGTTTATTCAAAAATTTAATTAGCTTAATTATCCCTTAATTAATTATCTAATTAATCTCAAATTTTTTGTGGATTTCTAGTGGGATGACTTCTGCCTCCCTTATTTTTCTAGAATTTTATTAGTTGTTTAATTATGAAAATCAATTGATTAAGCTTTAATCACTCTCTTAATTTAATTAGTAATAATCAATGAATGAATAGTAGTTTAATTAATTATTTATGCCTAATTACCTTTGTGGAACAGTAAGAAAACTTAGGGGGTGTGATTGGGATATTTTTCCTATTTCATTTCCTAGATTTCCTTCAATTTTTGGAATTAACTTAATTGATCATTAATGAGATAATTAATTGCTTAATTAATTAATTAATTTTCAGCATAAAATTTAGAGCCTAATTGAATGTTTGAAATGACTTTGGGGTTGAGGATTGATGATTTGACCTTCATCCCTCTCCCTAAATTAATTTCATCATCCTAATCAAAATATAATCAAAGAATATAATCAACTAATTAATAAGCTTGATTTAACTCAATCAGAAATCCACCTCATACCTAAGTAACCTTTAATTGAGCTTGGGTAGCTCCTTGGGTGTTCAATAATCCAAGGTGAGAGATAATGAAATTATGGTTAGCTCACATGTGTGAGAAAATCATAAGAGTAGTTAAGTGAGATCCCTAAAGCCTAATTAACTATTAATCATAAGCCAATTGCATTAGGCCTTTCATTTCTTAGAAGCATTGCAAATTTACATTTCATGTGGTCACATATCATATTGGCTTATTATTAATTAATTAATTAACTTAAGGTGATATAGGTAAGGATTAATTAATTCACTTAATTCATACTTTAACCTAATTAAACATAAAATCAACCTAAATATTCTTCATTAAACCAAATTAATTCACACATGGGGAATTGGATTAGGATTAGCAAACCTCTTTCATATTTCCAAGATCAAATCAAACTCAAAGTTAAAGATGTCTTTAGAGAACTTTGGTTTATTTTAAATAGCCTTATTTAATGTGATTGTCCTTAGGAATTAATTGGTTTGAATGAGATCATGTGCTTATATTCTTTTATTTCTTTTCAATCATGCTAAATATTACTTGCCATGTGAAATCATGCATTCATTTCTTTTAAAAATTAAAGAAAAATAGTTTCTTCTATGTCAAATTGCATGTGTTGACTTAAATTAAAATAGGTGTGGCTATTATCACTATTAAATCAAAAGTTATTTTTAAAAACCCATAAATCAATTATAATAATATGAAGTGATGTTACTTACAAATAGCTATAAGTTTGCATGTGATGATGAGATAAGATATGCAATATGAAGTTCTCTTTCCTTATCTTACATGGATTCACTTAGGATTTATAAGTGTATAGTTCATTTGAAAAGAACACAATATTTGCCTAAATCTACTCCTATGCATCTCCATGTTAAGACTTAGGAAGAATTTCATATCATATATGTAAATCATACAAGCAAATTAAATATGACTTTTTGCATAACTTCTTATTCTTTTGGTTCTTTTTGTACATTTATATGTATCTAAGAAAAGTGATATATTAGTATTAACACCCCGGGGCCGCAAGGCTTTAAGTAACCTTAACTAGGTCTTGTGCCTTATGCCCCTGGTGCAGAAAATAATGGCACTGTACTCACTTAAAACTCTTATACATATGTATGTATGATGTGGCCAATGAATAAGAATCATAAATCAAATACAAATTTTGCATTGATTTTCCTATCCTTATAGTTACTTATACATCTACATGTATATAAGAAAAGTGATATATTAGTCTGGACACCCCGGGGTTGCAAGGATTTAAGTAGCCCTAAGTAGGTCTTATACCTTACGCCCCTAGTGCAGAAAATAATGGCAACGTACTCACTTAAAACTTTTATACATGTGAATGTGTATCTAACTAATGGATGAAAAATATCTCTTTTTTCTATTTAAAAGATATGCATTCATAATTCAATCAAATAAAACATCTAAATTTCAAACACATTTCTTTGCATTCATCATTTAAGTGTGTAAAGACATAAATTGCATGTATAGCTCTGCTTAGGGTTTAATCATATGCATGATGTATATGATGGAAATAAATGAATGAACATGTGTTATATGATAGTAATTCATTCTAATTAATCTTAAGAAGTCTTTCTTGTTGAATAAGGTCATTTAGGATGAACCAAAACTTAGGGTTAATCAAAACATGTAATAAGTCATTCACCAAAGAAAATTGATTAATTAATTTGCTTTAGAAGTGACTTAAGGTAGGGATGAAAGAGAGGTTACCTCTCTTTCTTCTGTTTATAACACTTAGTTATTTTGTGTAGGCCATATGAAATAAAGGAAAATATTAAGTAAAATCCTCAAATCAATTAAATCACTTAAAGAGAAATTAACCATTTATAAATTAAATCCTTCATACTTTATAAAATTACAACTCTAAAGCTAGTTAGGACACACTACACAAGCCTTTGATGCACACACTTTAGATAAAGTCACTATTTCTAGCTTTATGTTAGGGCATTGTATAGTTTGATGTATGTGTATTTTATGATGTATTACTATACACTGGATGTCAGGGTGTATGTGCGTAGTCTGGATGTTAGGCTGATATTAGCATAATCATGTCTTTCTATAGGGGGTTGTGCTTAAGGGGTTACTGTAATAAAATAAAAATATAAATGCTTTTTCTATACAGGTTTCTTATGCCCCTAAGCATAGCCCAAGTTAGGACAGGTGGGCTTAGTTACCCATGTGTGGGGTGCTAAGTCTAAATTATTCCTGCTTGGGTTGTATGGTGTGTTTAGCAAACATTTATTTTACAGGTGTAGTTAGATTTACTTTCCTTCTTTTTTAAGATAATTTTGCATTAGGATTAGGATGAGTGTTATGGGAGATTAGGATGAGTATTGGTTATAAGACAAAGTATTATGTACCATGTGATACCTTTGGAGCAAGTACATCCAAATCAAGATAGAAGGAGGAAAGAAATTGAGCAAATCAAATGAAGAAATGAAAGAATATAGAAGAAAGAGTGAAGAATGAAGAATGAAGACCCCCATAACATTCATTATTTGTAATTGTAATTATTCTTTCATTATACTGGGATGTATAAGGGTAGAGCTCTGATACCCACATTTCTTTTCAGGTTGTACTGGGGTACCCAACCGCACCGGCCTTTTATTCTTTTGTGATAGCTTTATAAAATTTTTTGATGTTTTGTTTAGCTTGTGCATTAGAAAAATCATGCCTCTTCATAGTTTATTTACAATTGGTGATTGTTGTATGACCTAGATGCAATTAAACTCCTTGGATTATAATTTTTTATCCCATTAAAAACTCATAACTAAACTTTTAAAATAACTCATAATCTCACATAAAAGCCTAAGTATTACTTCAAGATAATAAAATATTTAGCAACCTCTTAGCTAGATGTTGTATGTTAAAATATGATGCATAACCATCTTGTTTCACTCTTGTTAAGAGAGGGCCTCCATCTTTGCTAGATAGAAATGGGCTTAACCTTTTAGAGCCTATGATGGAAGAACACCTATTTCTCTTTTGAGTTGGCCCATAATCAACTTCTCATACATTTAGGCATATAAAATCCTATAGCTTGTGGTAAAATAAAAAGTCTCAAATTAAAGAAAAATTAAATAAATTTGCATTATATTAAGTCAATATTCATACCCCTCATGTTCTAGTCTCTTAGGGAGTGGGTTTAAGGACTTAGTTTCTTTTCTAAATAAATAATAGTCTAACCATCTTGCAAAGCATATGACTTGCCTACATGGTTTTAAAATGTAGGAGGAGTTAGCTGGCTACCACTCCAAGTGGTGATAAGTCTAGCAGTAGGGTGGTTTACCCTCTCTTGAAGAGGTAAACCATATACCCACTTTCGTCTTAGATTTAGGTCATGCTTTGGCCCTTGCCAAAGCTTCCTAGATTTAGGATCTCAGGTTATTATTTTCCTTTGCGGGCTACAAGCATAAATCCTCACCTCTTAGATATTTCTATAATCTTGTATTGTGGAATTATAAGTCCTAGATTTCTAATAAAATTTCAACTTAAATAAATAAATCTCCTTAATTTCAAATGTATAAAGCCCAACCATAGGATAGATTGGAATGTTCATTAGGTTTCCTAATATCATGAGCACTCCCTACTCATCACCTTTGGTTTTGATAATAACGCTCCCCTTTTGATCCATCCCACTTGATCTTCTAAAATAGAACCAATTAATTGATAGTCCTATCTTTGAATTCTTTGGAGACAACAATAGCCTACTTTAATCGAGAGTATTCTTAAGGGATTCACTTTCCTTAAGTTATAATTAACTATGGAGGCTTTCCTTCAGAGGAAATTTAACGAACTCGGTTTAAATAAATCCTGCTTTACTTTTCTATGTAAAGTAGGGGAAAAGTCTTTGGTATATTAGAAGACCCATCATGCCTTAAGAGTCCTTATTAGGTGATTAGGTCCATTGTAGGATAGTGACTTCTATCTTTCAAGATAGTATACTATTCCTTAATGTCGTACCCGATCACCTCAATAAGTACATACTTAGATCTGCATGGTGTCCACATACACACACATAACACATAACCAAAAATAAACACACACACCCATATGTTGAAATGCTGCTGAAATTTTGACTAAATCTAAAACTTAGAAAGAAAATGAGGGAGGAAATTTGAATGTGTATAAACTGCATATATATTTGCTTTTATATAGGTGATTGAAGATTTTGTTACACTCATCAGGGCATAACAGGATTAAAATTCGGCTGAGGTGCCTCAAAACACTAACTATCACGCTCATTAGGGCGTGACGAATAGGCCAAAATAATTCTGATGTAGCCCTCTACGTGGGGATGACGTTGAAATATTGCCAAAATTTTATCAAATTTTTGAGAATTAATAAAAGATATATATATATATATATATATATATATATATATATATAATATAAACTCCTAAAGAAATGAATTGGAAATTAAATATAAATAAACTTAAAATGAATTTGGAAGAGATTTAGAGTACAAATAAAATTGAAAATCATATTCAAGTAAGAAAATAAAGATCAAACTCAAGTGAACCTATAAAACTTGAATTCCTTTGATATACATGAACCGAAACTCACAAGGGACACGATAGCTTGCTAATAGGCATAAGTGCAATATTCGATGAATCATTGAAATGTGTTGTGGCTTATATTGAACAAATTGAATGAAAATTGAAAGGGTCAAGATAGATTTATATGGCTTGTCAAGGAATCAATAGATTGTGGTGAACTCGTGTTAACATACAAGTGAAACTTATAATGAACTTAATATTCATTTACAAGTTGAAAGAAAATTTATAACAAATTTAATCACTTGTTAACAAACATAAATAAAGACCTCTAGTGAACTTAAATATTTTTATTACAAAGAAATTAATGAAATACCATGCTCAACTCATTTATAAGTTGAAGAAGTTAAACAAAGAATTTGATAGCTTACTTATAAGTATGAATTCAATTAAATGGCTCACCAATGACTATGAATGATATGCCTTCAAAGAATACAATTATTTTATATTTGAATGCAAAATTAAAGCACATAGGATTTATTGAGTGTTATTTTCAAACTAAAGTGAAAATCAAATAAAATTTATAAGAGGTTTTCACTATAACCAAATGGCCTATTAGCAAGTATAAGTAAGACTTCTTAATGAATAATTGGCTTGTATTCAAAAGAAGCTTGAATTCAAATAAGCTTGCTTAAAGTATGCATAATAAACTATCTATGCAAGAGCAAAAGTTGAATATGATGAGTTGATAAATATTTAAAAGATTATTAATGATCGTAGGCTAATAATCATTTATACTTGAAAAATTCAATGAACAAATTAAATATAAACAAAGTTGTGATATTTTGAATCAAAAGTATGAAATCATCATGCAAGATCGCAATTTAAGGCGACACTAAATTAAATTTTGCATTAATGAAGGAGCTTCTTTCAATCCAAAAATTAAGGAACTTCATTCTAAATATGATTTTCAAAATAAATTATTTCATTAATTAGATAAAATTACCTAAGCTATAAATACTTGCATGTGCTCAAACATATAGATTTAAAATACAAATTTTAATGTCTGAAAATATTGCGCAGTCTAAGTTGGAATTAAATGAAAATATAAAATTAATATCATAATTTAAACATAAAATTATCTGAATTATTAAACACACGATGGGACCCACTACTAATGCTTAAACTTAGTGTCAGGATGTTCTTGCGTTACTTAGGTTTAGTGTTAGAACCGGGTCCAGGTTAAGAAAACCTAAAAATTCAATTATTATAAAAATTTCAACTTTTTAAAATATCTAAGAAGTTAATTATGTCATATGACTGTAGATCTGATCCTCTATTATTAAACTAATATAGTCGATAGGATCTGAAATAATAAATTAAATGATCAAGCATATTTATTACCCCGATGATGGCTATGTTGAATGGTGATTTCAACCGGAGGGGATACTTCCATCACAATGTGATTCTAATTTGAAATCAAATTAACTCAAATTAAGTATCAATCTAAAAATGCTTAAATGAAATTCAATCTCTAAAATCTTAAAGCTAAAAATTCAACCCACCTTCCATAATTATTTGCTAAATGTGACAAATTAAGAAAACTCTATCTCATAAAGGAGCCAAAGTCAAATCAAGTATTCTATTATGTTCACTCTTAATCAATCTCATGCTAGTGGGCATTGGCGTGTCTCCTTGTTTGACATTTTATTTGTTAAATGTGATAAATTAAGAAAACTCTATCTCACAAAAGAGCCAAAATCAAATCAAGTATTATATTAAATTCACTCTCAATCAATCTCATGTCAGTAAGTGGCGGCGTGTCATCGGCGTGTGGCTTATTAAATGCGTATGATCTATTAACATAGTCCTCGATGATGGTTGTCATCAATTGGCACCATTTTATTACGATCACGACTGTAGCCCGTATGCTCCCCAATGGCTCTGTCCTTTGAGTTGTGAATCATAGAAAGTTAAGGCAAAATCCCTCATCGCTAAGGTAGACTTAAGTATCTCTTTTGAACACCACCTTAGTCTACAAGAATTTCTTGGGCGATATAACTTGTATTCTTGATAAGGATCCTTCTAGGTTGGGTCGACCTCTTCGACTAAATTAGACTAGACCGGGATACGGAACCATGGGATCTGGATCAGGCATGTCATCATTCCCCCAATCATCTGTTTTAAGCTAAAATGATAAATTTCATAAATTCTAAGTTATAAAAATCCACATGCTGCTACTATATGCTACGCATTCAGCAATCTAATGACTAGCCTTAAAAGAAAGTTCTCTCTCAGCATTGAGAGGGGTAATTAACTATAGGTGCTTACGCCAATAGGAAACCTAGAAGCAGATCTAAAGTCCTCACAAAATGAGGGCGATTTCTTTGGGTAGTATCTTATCTACTATCTCATCTACCTTCTGAAAGTTACACCGATACTTAAATCATACTCTTTTTAATGTGAGAGGTCGGTGGTGAATTTTTTGAGCCCACAAGCTTCAGTATTGGATTATCTTCATAATAATTGTTCACCTCCTATTGTTCATTGTGATCTAAAGCCAAGCAATACTCTTCTAGACAACAAGTTTGATGAGGCTTCAAGGATCCATCGGATACATCACACCTGATAAAAATAGTTAAAGAAACTCTATCTTCTAAAGCTTCTCTTTCGAAAATTGAAAGAATACATTAATTTAGTGCAATGAACTGATAAAAAGTTTTTCAACATTTGCATAATATGGAATGGGAAGTCCAATCTCCTCACAAGGAGATGTCTACAGCTATGGAGTTCTTCTGCCAGAGATTCTAACGACAGAAGACTCACTGATGATTCATTTTTGCAGGGTTTAAACATTCAAAAATATGTAGAGAAGGCATTTCAGAAATGACTACTACCATTTTAGATCCTCAAACCTTGCAAGAAATAGACGATGAGGCAAGTGGCAAAAATGTTGGTGCCCACATGAAGGAGTGCATAGTTTCTTTATTCCAGATCGGACTCACCTGCTCGAGTGAATCACCAAGAGATGGTTGATGTTGTCAAAGAACATCATTTGCTGATGAAATTATTCTTCTGAAGTTCTCAAGTTGGTTAATGCAAAATTGAAAGAGAATGATATTAGATCATGTGGAAGGCTAGAATAGTAAGTGTTGCTGATTTTGTTTCTTTCTGTAAAAATAAATATTTTATAGGAGAATAAAAAAATAATGAATTGGGTGTATTAATAATTCAATATAACTAAGTAAAAATGCTTTGATAGAGATTTTTTTGTCCTTAAAAAAGTCTTTCCTTATAGTTCATTTGAACATGAAAGACTTCAATAATTAATATATGGTTTAGAATATGGAAAACTTGTTTCTTTAGTGAGTCAAGTCAAAGTAAGATTCCACAAGCCTTCCTCGTCTTGGATTTTCCGCTGAGAAAACAATGCTTGGTGAAGATGGCTGGCTATACATGTCTCTTTAACTTTCTATGAAGAATTTGAGTCTGAAGCAAATTAATAAAAATTAAGAGAATTTAAATTTGTTTTTGATTTGACTTCGATTGCATTGTAAAGTACAAGTTTTGATGCATTCAAAAAAATTTAATTAGCAATATCAGACATTTAATTACTTAATTGTTAAGCCTATGTACATTTATAGGATGTTGTTTTAGTTAATTTTTAGAAATAAAAATAAACAATAAAATAGTAACAAAAGACGTAATATATATCATTTCGTATAGAGCTGCATACAAGAAACATTACAGTTCAATTTTAGAAGAACATAGAAATTATTCATTATAATATCATTATAATATATATAGACCTCCACATATGCTCCGTATATCAAATCAAGTACAAATTTGGCAAATTGGATGGACAATGGACAAAACGCAGTGTAGATCGAAGCAAAAATGCTCTTATTGTTATAAAAATTGATAAAAACTTTCGATCAACTGCATTGATGCATTCAAAATATAAAAATTGATTAAAATATATATTTTACGAATGAAGAAGTTGAGCCATGTGTGGGCTTTCACGCATATCGAACCTAGAATGCCTCAATGACATCCAAATAATCTCTTTTAACAAAATGGATTGCATTGATATTGATGAAACATCAAAGCTTATCAAATAAGATCTCTCACAATAAATTTTGTTAATATTGACCTACACATATATTGTTGTGTGATGTGAGTTGGAGTGGTTAAAGCTAAAGCCAATAAGTGTAGTCAAATGAAGTTACAAATAGAAGTCCAATTTCAGAAGCTTCTATCCTTCTCATTTTTGGGAGAGCTGTTTCCGGCTTCCATTCCCATCGCCGCTCCTCTCACCGGTGGCCTCGCCGGTGACCTCCTCGAGTCCACAATTTATTTCGTCTCATTCGCTCCTTCACAGTAAGAGCTCACCATCTATTATCTCAAGCCAACCTCCCTTTCTAGTTTCGTTTCCTTCAGTCCCATGCATCTAGCCTAAACACACACACACACTCTCGCCTAAATTTTAAAAATAAGTACATTTTAAATTATAATTAATAAAATAAGCATTATTAAAAAAATTTTATTTTAGGTATAATCGCCTCTTTAAGGGTCGACTTGCATATCACGTCAAATCCGACGTGGCAAGTTAGTTGTCCCTGAATGAGACGAGAGCTAGTCGTCCGATAATCAGGCGACTAGCTCTGTAAGTCTATAGACAATTTTTTTTAAGTAATTGTCATATGGTATTTATTGATTTAGGAAAAGCATGTGTTAAAGTTCCAAGATAAATTTTTTGGAGAGTTTAGGAAATAGTAGATATTACTAGAGCTATGTATACTAGAGCTATTACTTGGGTCCAAACACATAGAGGATTAACAATATATTTTTCTATTTCAGTTGGATTACATTAAGAATTGGTTTTAAGCCATTATCTTTTTGTTTATGTTATGGATGTTGTTATTATGTATGCAATAAATTTGTTAAGAGGTTTGATGGAATAGTATAGAGCTATCTATATGTTTTTAAGATTGTCATCAAGGATATTTATCCTAGAGCTATTACTTATGTCCAAACACATAGAGGAATAGTCATTAAAGATTGCACAAATAAATTTCTATGTAGTACAAAATATGATATTTAATCAATCGACATATTATGTGAATAAGTCATATAAGGTGATTGGTTCTAATCTTATATGTCAAATGCATGTACTCAAACCTACTGGGCATGAATATATTCATTTTACATTTTATCTCTAAGACTTAAATCAATCTTATACTTCAGCCCGACATATATTAACACCGTAATTAATGACGTGATCACTCAAAATTACACCCTAAATCCCTAAACCACAACTCTACTATTAAAACTAAAATCCTAAACCAAATTCTAGCAATACACACAACCTAATCAAGTATACATGAAAAAATTAGAGATTTACTGTGCGTTTACGATGATCAACGTAAATATGCGCTAAGAACCTCAAAATATGCCACCAGAAACTTCCCTAAAAGGAACGGAGTCGTTGGAATCATCATTGAAAGCCAATGTTGGGTTCCACGGGCAGTCGGATGAGGAGGAAGGGTGCCGGATGTGGGGGATGCGGCTGTCAGCCATAGAAAAATGGTTCTAACGGCTGTCGGGCGGTTGTTGGCCAACAAAGTGTTGGCGGTCCAACAATGGGTGGCGATCGGATGTCGGCGGTGGCTGTCCGAAGGTGGGTAGGCCGGTCGGCAAGCTAGGATGCCTCAGGTGCTCGCGGAAGAAGGAAATCGCGGATGGGAGTCTAGCACAACGGGTCGGCTCACGAATGGGGTCAATTGGCCTTTATTTTATGCTCTATGTTAGTCACCCGTTTAATGGGAGATTAGCACTAAGACAAATAGCGCTAGTAGCCCATTAGACGGACGACTAGCTTCAGTACAGCCGAGACAACCACCTCAGTTCTGCAAAGCCACGTGACTGTCACGTTGTATCCAAGTCTCCCCTTTAAGGGGGACTATACCTAAAATAAATTTTTTTAATGATACATATTTTATTAATAACAATTTAAAATGTACTTATTTTTAAAATTTTGCCAACTCTCTCTCTCTCTTTGAGGTTCACAGGAACAAAAAAAACTATTATTGTGATTATTATTATATATTTTTTTGTGAGTAATGAGGGCCTCATCCAGATTTCATTACATAAAGCTAATTATAATACAAGAGGAGACAATAAAAGATACAAATTACATCAACATTAAATGTGACCAAGAGAAGCCCATGCCAAAAGTTAAAGCTTCCAAAAATGAAAGATTGGTAAAACTGAGGTAGCTTAAGGATTACCAATGAACAAAAAACCAGAAGGTGAAAATTTTCAGAAATCAGAAACTGGAACTGGCAACAGGATCATAACCGAGCTCAACAAAACCAGCATTTCAATAAATTTTGGAAGACTCCGTAAAGGGAAGCCGACATCAGCAGTCCAGAAATATTCCATGATGCAGCATGAGATAATTAGAAGAAGAATTACTACAAAAGCTGCTCGATAAATTTACTGTCAGTAAAATGCTCATGAACATTGGCACCCAGTTGAGTCCCAATAAATTGCTGGTATAACATCATTGCTCTAAAATATATTAAACATTTTCTTGTCTTGATAGCACCCAATAGATATTTGAGGCACATTTTGAAGGCAATTTCACTCATATAAGTAATTCCAGGTTCAGTAGCAGCACATGGAAGATAGAGGTATGAAATAAAGTAATCAAGTAAAGTATAACCTTTGAATTAAATCCGTCACATTCTCCTGTAATTTTCATTTTTCTGCCTAATGGCAAGGCAAGTTTTGGTAATAGTAACATTGATCGTAGAGGCATTAGAATTAAAAATACATTGATTTCGTTCCATCTATAAATAATGAGCAGTAATAGGAATATCAAGAAGGTAAAACCTTTTAGTCATCTTGCAATTAAGCGAATCTGCATATAAAAGTAATTGCACTAAGATATAGCCCATATGAAAAAAAACTCCCCATTGGAATGCATGTTTTGAGAACTACCAAAGAGTAGGAGCATTTAAAAAAGAGATGAGAATGTCTCTCATTATAGCTTTGATATAATACACACAAAGAATCCACTGTAATATATTATGATTATTTTCTTTTACCTCATTCACTGCAAACTCTCTCTCTCTCTCTCTCTCCCCTCGGGTTCACAAAAAAAAAAAAAGAAAAAAAATTACTATTATTATTATCATCTAGTTTTTTTACCTCTTTCATGGCAATCTCTCTCTTTCTCACTCTCTCTCTACAGTTTACAGTAATATATATATATATATATATATATATATATATATATATATATATATATATATATATATATATATATATATATATATATATATATATATATCATATTCACACTATTTGTTTGTGTTATCGTCATAAGAAGTGTAAAATCAAATATTTGAATATGTGAAATATGTTATATTTGATATTATACAAGTATACGAATAGCCTATGAACATCTTTTTTGATGGATAGATTGGAAGATTTACAGTCGCAACATTACAAAACATCACTCATATGCATCTTTTTAGATAGGTATGTAGGCTTAATTTTCGTAGAACTTTCCCGACGAGGGAATGTGCTGTCGAAATTTTGGACTTACAGAAAACAAAATTATGCAATGTCTTATGTAATTAAGTGGTCTAAATGAAATTAAAGATAAGTTAAACTGTGATTAAATATTATAATTAAGATGCTAACTAAAGCTAAATGCAAATGAAAATTGTATAAGAAAGGTGATTAAAGAAAAGGAAGAAAAGAATGAATATACCTGTTAGCAAATACTTGAATGAGTATTCTTAATCTTCAAAATAATCAACTAAGAAGTAAATTGTAAATAGGAGGGATGGTGAAAATGAATTCTCATCTTCTTCTATTTATAATGAGTAGAAAGAATCTCTCTGTGGGGCCCATCTCACTAAAGAACAATGATATAGAGACAAAAAAGGGAGAATCATT
This sequence comes from Cymbidium sinense, assembly GCA_021442155.1. Taxonomy (NCBI): domain Eukaryota; kingdom Viridiplantae; phylum Streptophyta; class Magnoliopsida; order Asparagales; family Orchidaceae; genus Cymbidium; species Cymbidium sinense. The sequence continues at coordinate 143,155,519 of CM038219.1, forward strand.
TTGCAAAGTGTACAAAAAAAATATGTCTTTCATTCATCTTAAGATAATCTAAAGCTTAAACCTCAAAATATGTATAAATAAGATCGAAGGGTTAAAATATTGCATACATCTTGAAGTAGCTTGATATCCAAAATATTATATTAAAATACATATGAATTACATAAAAAATTGAATTACTTATATTGTCAGATATAGTTATACTGAGTGTCATCATATTAAAGTGTGCATAATTGACTTAAAGGATTGCATTGTTATACTGAATTTGATTGAGTGACTAGCAAAAAAATTTAACAAGTGAGGATTAAAATGCATGTTATTTGATACATCCTCAGAAAATTAATCGATCAACGAATCTCGCATTTTTTGCTTGATCTAATCACCGATTTCAGATCAAAGCGGCCGTCTCGATGAGGAACATAACAACATCAAACATAGTCGACCGAATCTTCATCAGCTATCGAAGCATGAAAATGGATCGATCCAAATGGTCACGGACATATTTATAGTCGGTCGGCTCGTCAAGACAAATCCAACGAATCCAAGATCACCCAATTGACATCATTAAGGCACCGGATCATCAAAATACACCGTCGATCGGGGATCTCGGCGTCCGATGGGAGTGGTTGGAGTTTTCCACAATTTACAACTGCCACTCCCAAAATCTATAAATAGAGCTTCATTCTTACCTTAGAAGGGGCCGAATCGATTTGACCAGAGCTCGAGAACCACCGGTCGACCTTGACTGATCATCATCAAGTGCCACCACCAGTGTCGAAGATCGAGCTCATGGAGATCGCCTCCGGACTATAAAAGACCGATTCGCTCCTTTCTCCGAAAATCAAGAGGTTGCTCGATCGTTCAGCCACTTTTGGGAAACTTCTCCCTTGGGTTGGAGTTGGATATTGCTTCGAATATTGTTTACACTGTATCTTCTCACTACGAAGCAGGACCTGTATCTTTTGAACACATAGTGAAAGTTCTGACTGAGGCAGTGGTTTTCCTTAACGGGTTTCCATAACCCGTGTTCATATCCCCTGCTTGTGTGTTGGATAATTTTTGAGCTCTGACGAAGATCTGCATCTGAATAAAATTCTCTAGCCGCAGTTTGGCGTCATGGGAAATAAGTTCCCCATTGCTATATCTCCAATATGATTGGTAAGCGGGGTTTTGCGCTCAGCGCTCCTCATCCTCGGGATCAAGGGCAAGTCTCCAACACTTCTACATAACGCTGTGTCCCGGTGAGGGCCGTCAGCCCTCTTTGAAGATCGCGTTCAAGGATGGAGGATTCCCGAGCGAAATTCTTGACTCTGCGAGAGGGCGGCAAAGCGTTAACCACTGGAAGAGCCAGGTTCCGCCGCGGCCCTCGGCATAATCCAGATTTTCTTCACGAGAATGGTTACACAGGAATGGGATCAACAAGTAGAGAACCCCTTGGCACCACATCCGGATCTTTGAACTTACGGATGCAGCGGTCTACTCACCCCACGAATGGCTCAGCCTATCGTATTGGTGAAACTCCACGTCATCTTATACGTGATGAACTACGACGGCGGTGCAAGAGTTCCGAACAATCGAATGATCCATTCTCCGCCTCTTCCAAAGCTTCGTCCCCGAGATCATCTCAATACCCGTTGGCGAGATTCAAGCTTCCGGCATGGACCCTTACGATGGCACAACCGTCCGTCGAGCATATCGATCACTTTGACGATCATGCATTATTCCAAATGACTGTCTTGTGTCGGTATTCCCGGACTCTCAAAGGCTGGTACTTGGTTCTATTTCGGCTAAGGGTCCGTCCGATCATTTGGAGAGCTTCGCCGGTGTTTGTAGAGCGGTTCTAGCGAACAAGAGAATCATCGATTCATCACATCTCTCCGAATCCGAGCGATGGAGAGTCCCTCAAAGAATACTTCAGGTTCTCCTCAAGCGAGATACCGTGAGTAGATCCGAACTTTTGAGGCGTGCTTCTGGAGGACTCCGGCGGATACTTATTCATCATTAATGCGGAGGCATCCATTCCTATCGACTGGTCCAGAGCACAAATCTCCAAATCTCGTGTCAGCTCATGACCGTTTGAATCACCAAGCGACAAGGAAGAAGGTTCCCAAAGGTGATGTTCAAACATCTCGAAAAGAAGAAGCGACAACCTCCCCAAAACCTCCTCGGCGACCTCGGATGACTCGAGAGAAATATCTGACTCTCAACCGTCATGCGAACATCCTCTATGCGGGGAAGAGGATAGCGTCAAGTGGCGACCTTTAAAGTCACGGAATTGGAAATCAAGAGAAATTCGCCACTTTCACCGGTAGGGCACACCAAGAGTGCCACCAAGCGGAGGAGATCGAAAGACTAATACGTAGTATCTAGGTCATTTTACAAAACCATCGTCAGCAAATCTTTGGGGACAACCGACTCAGGAACATGGCGGTGGAGAGATAAACAATTGCGGGAGGGGTGTTATCAGCAGCAAATATTCATTGCCGTCAGAGCGAGCCAAAGAAGTCTCGGGTTGACCATTCTATCACCTTTGATGATTTAGATCTAGAGGGGGCTTCGCATCCCACAAGATCCCCTGTCATCAGTCTGCGGTGATCCATGCTTCAATGTTAAAGGATATTGATCGATAATGGGAGTTGTTGATGTTCTTTTTATTCCACTTTCCCAGCATGGGTATAGAAGAGAGAAGCTTCAACGGCCGGTCCCTTTGTATGGATTTGATAATCGGCCGTTAGTGGAAGGAACAATCGATCTTCCGTAACTCTTGGAGAATTTCCCGAACGCAACCCACTTGATACAATTTATTGTAGTCAAGTCGAGTCGCGTCAATGCAATATTTGGGAGACCTCTCCGGTCATATTCGGTAGCGGTCACATTACTCACCTCAAGATGAAATTCCACACCGGTGGCATCGGCGTGGTAAGTGGGAATCAGCAGATATGGCGTCTATCAAGCAAGCCAACGGTAACCTCAACATCGAGAACTTGACTACGAGATGAGGATGCCTCGGAAGGGCTTCTCCGGTTGAAGATGTAATTTGTCTTCCTATCTCGAAGTTGATCCATCGCTGAAAAGTGAAGGTGGGATCGTTCTTTGTCCGGTCGAGAATCGTAGATTTTGCGTAAAATCAAGATATCTTTGCCTGGAGCGCGTCTGACATTCTGGGCATTAATCCGGAAGTCATTACACATTCCCTCAAAGTGGACTCAACCTACAAGCGGTGTCTGAAGAAAAGAACCTTCGCCTTACGAGCGATTGCGGGTCATAGAACAAGAAATCACCAAACTTACGGAAGTCAAGTTCATTCGAAGTCTACTACCCCACGGTTGGCTAACGTGGTGTTAGTCAAGAAGGCCAACGCTCTGGAGAATGTGCATCGACTACCGACACCTTAATCGGCATGCCCAAAAGATAGCTTCCCCCTTCCTCGTGACCAACTAGTTGATGCGACATCAGGACATCAGATGTTGAGCTTCATGGATGCCTATTCTGGCTACAATCAAATCAGGATGAACAAAACAGATGAGGAAGCAACATCCTTCCAAACAGATAAGGGATTATCTGCTATCGGTCATGCCATTCGGACTAAAAATCTTGAGCAACATATCGGCCTTTATGAATAAGATCTTCAAGGATCTTATAGACAATATGGAGGTGTATGTTGATGATATCTTTGGTGAAAACTTGGAAATATCACGACATATTTACGATGCACGCTTTGACATTCTTGACACTACAAGATGCGGCTCGGCCAAGCAAGTGCATTTTGGAGTTTCCTCACGGAAATTCTAGGCTTCATGGTCACTCGGCGGGATAGAGGCAACCAGAAGAAGATAAAGCACTCAGGACATGTCACCTCAAGAGCGATCAAGGAAGTCCACGTTTGGTGGAAGGATTGCGACTTTATCACGATTCTTGGCCTTCGGAGAGATAAGTATCACCATTCTTCAAAATCTTAAGGGGTGCAGAAATGGATTCCGATTGGGCGAGATGAATGTCGGTACTTTTGAGCAACTTAGTCTATTTAGCTTCCCCCCTATTATCAAAGCCTATCAAGGAGAGAAGGCATCTATCTTCTTTGTTTCTTCTCATGCCGTAAGCTCTCCGTCGTCTGTGAGGAGAATTCATTACGACCCATTTATTATGTCGGCAAATCCTTTTCGATCTGAAGGGCGCTATCCACTAGCAGATAAGGCGGCGTTGGCCTAGTGCATTACACGCGAAAATTGTACTTTGCACCATCAACGTCTACACTCATCTTCCCATTAACTATTACGCAAAAGCGATGTATGCGGAAGGTTGATGAAGTGGTCGATTGGAGAGTTTGACATCCATTTTCTTCCGTCGATATAAAGTCACAAGTGCCGACCGTTGTAGAATGTACCATCATCACCACACGACGGATCATTCATCACTCCATGACAAATCAATGGACATTATATGTTGATGGAGCTTGAATTTTCCGTGCGGGAGCAGAATTTTGCTTATCTCCCAAGTAAAATAACTTTAGTAGGGCTTACTAAAGTTCGACCACCAATAATAATGTCGATGCGAGGCCCTCAGCGGGACTAAGGCTTATTTGTGAGGTCGAACTTAGTCATCTACAGACTCACTTGTGGCCTCCGGGTTGAAGGAGATTTCGATACCCATCATGACTTGCTTTCGCACCGTCTTTTGGCAAAGTCACTTCTTGCAGTCGAGACCCATCGGTAACTCATATTCTAAGGGAGGCGAACCGCGGCGGATGCCCTCTCCAAGTTAGCCACAACAACGGGGAGATCTTTTCAAGAGAAAATACATAGAGGACATCCACTTTCGGTATTGAGGCCCTTGGGTGATACAATCTCACGGAGGACCAAAAGAATCTTCATGGATTGATCATGTCCTTTCTTCAAAGCGGGGCCTTGCCAGACCCCACCGATCTATCGTCTCCGGCGTAGAGCACCGAACTTCACCATGTCGGTGACTCTGGCGGTCCTTCTTGGGGCCCTGAAAGTGTCTACCACCTTGAGGCTAACTATGCAATGCGAGAGGTTCATTCGAATTTGTGGTGAACATTTGGGAGGAAAAGCTCTCGCCCTCAAAATCATGAGGCAAGGTTTTTACTGGCCTACAATGAAGAAAGACGCATTGGAGTTTGTAAAGAAGTGTAACAAGTGTCAGTTACATTCCAATCTCACTCATACACCATCTGTAGAACTCACCACAATCGAGCCGTGGCCCTTTGCTCAATGGGGATCGATATAATGGGACCCTTTCCCATTGCCAGCGGCAACGAAAATTCATAATCTTGGCCGTTGATTACTTCGAAGTGGGTGGAAAGGGGCCAAAATCAGAAACAAATGCCAAACAATTTATGCGGAAAATATTATTTGTCGTTTGACATTCCGGCAAAATCATCACCGATAATGGGACGCAGTTCACGGAAAGACATTCACATCTTTACGCGGGCATATCCGGTTAATCCACCGGTATCCCATCCACAAGCAAATGGGCGTGAAGTCACCAATAGGACAATACTAAGGGCTAAAAGGCGAGAACCAGGGGCAATGGGAAGAACTATCCAATGTTCTTTGGGCTTACACATCAAGGACCCTCTTGGAGAAAGCGCCGTCATCATGTTTGGGCGAAATTTATTATTCCGGTCGACTTCCGGTCGAGCCTAGAACCATAACTTTGATCTGAGCGACAATGATAAGCGATTCCATCGGATCTCTCTGCAAGAGACCCGACATGTCGGCTCAGAATGGCTTCTATCGAGGATTGCTCGAGGTTTCAACCGAAAATCGACCAATATCTTGGGGACCTGGATCCTCGTCTCGGGGAAAAGGCTCACAGAGAACAAACTCTCACCCGGTTTGGGAAGGCAGGTATGTGGTGGTGTCTAAAATTAAGCACGCTTGCGTTCAAGCTTAAGGATAGTATGGGAAGACTCTCCCATTGCACGGAATGCTACAAACCTCAGTAGTACTACCGGTGATATATCGACTTTTATTCTAGTGAATGCGGAAAACATTATCATCGTGTATAGTTGTATTACAATTACACATTTATCGATACTCAGTTTGTCGTACTTATTGTCCAACCTTGGCATCAAGGTGTTTGGATTTATGTTTCTATCTATGTTAAAGTTCTCATACATATTGTGACTTTTTCTTGCTTACGCTTGCATTTGAAAACACCCGACTCAAGAGATACGCAACTATTGTTGTATCTCATTCAGGGTAAGATCGATCCCAGAATTGATCGATCTTCTATCTGAGTTAACATTCGATAGCAGCTCGATAAACAACCTTGGATAAGTTGGCAATCCTCTATAGCAACTTTTCCATAACGAGGTTAACATCATCGAGTAAACGCTCGATACACAACCCAGGATAGATCAAGAGGTTCTGAGAGAACCTCTATAAATATATTCCGTGCAAGTTTGTCATCAAGTAACGCTCTGGTAATGATCTTAGAATAGATCTACGAGAATCTTTATCATCGAGTACACTTTGACACACAACTCCGGAAATATTCACAAACAATTTTTGTGGATTGTTAACATTTCTCGCAGAACATACAAGTACAATCAACCAAAAATAAATACAACACTGAACAATTGCAACATAAAGGAACTACAACTACACAGACCCGATGGTCTCATCAGTAGATGATGAAGAACTATCTGAGTCATCCTCGTCATCACTAGAAGGGTCGGGGGAAGCTAGGCTAGGAGAAAGGACCTCAACACCAGCTCTCATGCGTAAGCGTGTCCCCTTGAAGAAACCTCGGATGAAGCATCAACCATCCACCGCTCAAAGCCTTCACCTCTACATCATACGTGGTCTCGGCCTCACAGCGTGATCGTATGATACTCTTGAAAATGTCGAGTTCTTGAAGTCCTCCGCACGTGATCCGGCTCCCTTCTAGAGATAAAGCGATCTTTCTCACGGCGATGGCGTAACTCTCGGTTCTTTGCCTCAAGACACGAAACCTTCTGAAAGATCTTGAGATCCTTTGCGGCCCAACCTGTTCTAGCCTCCACTAATTCATCCGTCAACTTCGATCGAAAAGAAAGAAATTCGGCAGGTCGCCAACTTCGGTCTCATCAAGTTGATTCTCCAACACGGACATCTCTTTTACTTTCTCCACATACCTTCTTATATTCACCATGGAGAAACTTGACCTTCACGAACTCGAATTCCGGTCATTCAACAATGTTCATTTTGAAGTCAAGTTCTTGCTTCTTCGATATAAGAAAAAAATTACGTTAAGCACAAGGAAATGGGAAATAAAAGATGAATGCAAGAAGGATTATTCAGGTTCTTGACATGACGACTGAATGATTCAACACGTCCTCGGGAATAAAGATCCTTGGGGGACGACTACTCGAAGGGCCCGACTCTTTTCGGGTATCTGATATCACCATCACCTCTTCGCTCCTTTTCCTCTTCTCAGAGGCGGGTCCCTTGGCAGGAAGAAGCAGGAGGCAGCAGGAGATCGGTGGAAACCTCTTTGTTGGGCTTTCTCAAGCGCAGCGCATAAGACCGCCGGGATGAATAGAAAGCCCGCCTCGAACAAAGATTCCTCGCACAAATCATTAATATCGAATCTCAAATCGAAGATCTTCAATATTACGGAATTTCGTCATGAGATATCTTCATCACCAACTTGTAGGGGAATGGGTAAATCTCGCTTTCTCCATTTCGAAGACGATCATTCTTCACAAAAGAATCGCTTGCCCTTGGGAGGATCCTTCGTCCAGGGTCAAGTAGCCGACTCACGGATAGATATACATATGAAGTAAACTTGCACATCCGTGAGAGGTAATCGATAGTCAAGGTCACACCCTCACGAAGAAGTCCCATCACGATCGTCATTGCCACCTTTCAGCGGGAAATGCAAACCTCGCATCTTGACAAAATGGCGATCATCTCGGGGATGGGGAAACCGCAATCCAGCAAACTCATCTCGTGGTGAAATACCCGTGGAGATTGGGCTCTATCTTCTTGGACACTTAAGAACCAAATCATTGAAAATAATATTTTTTGAAACCGATCAATGTGTCTCCGTGTCGACTCCAGACCTTCCTCCCATTTTTAGAAGCTTGTCCTGCCTCAGTTACAAGGGTGGACGTGTCCCTTTCAAAAGATTATCACCCATCTACAAACAGACTCTACGATCGAGAGGAAAATTATTCCAAGGAGGTGCCCAAACTCCCACCGAGGGGGCTATGCACTCGGCTTGATGGAGATGAGGAGGTAGAGGTTGATCCAAGAAGAGTGCCCAAACTCCCACCAGGGGGAGGGCCATGCACTCTGGCTTGGTGGAGATGAGGAGGTGAGGTTGATCGAAGAGTGCCCAAACTCCCACCGGATGCACTCAGAGGAGAAGAGGAGAGAGGCGTTGCCTTCTTCTTACCCAGGGGGTTTTATAGACCATAGGGTTAAAAGTAAAACCCTAAAAAATCCAAAAAGGCATTCAAAACCCGCCCAGCGAAAGTTCGGTCAGACCAGGTGAGCCTTGCCCATGAGCCTTCTCCAGCCACTGCTTCAGCCGCCCTCGGACCCATGGCCCGCCGGTCAGGCCGCCAGCGTCGTCCTCCAGTGGCGTGAGCCCATGGCCAGGCCTTGATCCCGCTCATAACCCGCCACGGTTGTGGACATATAACCAGTCGACCCATCCCCGCTTACGTGGCCTTGGCCCGGACCCGCCTGTCGACCAACTCGCATTGACTTGCGGAGGAGACCTCCATGACCAGATGGCCTTCTTCGCCGCGCCGTGGCGCTTCAGCGACCTGCGCCAGTGGCGCCCTGACCCTCGCGGTGCCTAGGTCCGACGCCTGAAAACTTCCGTAAGTGTCCGATTCGGTCCATAACCTCAAAATATCACACTCACATACTTATCGCATTGCGACGCGTGACAAGTTATAATATTGTCTTGAAGATTTGTTCTCTCAAAATCGTAGTTGATGGACTCTCAATTTTCATTTGCTATTTTCAAGTATTTGACATATATTTTGGATGGCCGAGATCTGTCACCAAAAAATAGAACAAGCGATACATCCTCGGAAAATTAATCGATCAGAATCTCGGGCATTTTGACTTGCCGATCTAATCACCGATTTAGACTTACAATCAAGCGGCCGTCTCGATGAGGCGAACATAACATCAACATAGTCGATCGAATCGACTGATCGGCTATCGAGCATGAAAATGGATCGATCCGCCAAATGGTCAAAAGCGACATATTTATAGTGGTCGGACTTCGTCAAGATAAATCCAACGAATCCAAGATCACCCAATTCGACATCATTAAGGCACCGGATCATCAAAATACACCGTCGATCGGGGGGATCGCTTAGGCGTCCGATGGGAGTGGTTGGAGTTTTCCGAATTTACAAACGCCACTCCCAAAATCTATAAATAGAGCTTCATTCTTACCTTAGAGGAATCGATTTGGACGAGCTCGAGAACCACCGGTCGACCAGCCAGATCTATCATCCTGCCAGGTCGTGCACGAAGATCGAGCTTCTAGGAGATCGCCTCAGGACTATAAAAAGTTCAGCTCCTTTCTCACGAAATCAAGGTTGCTCAGGAAGATCGATTCGCCGCTTTTGGGAAACTTCTCCCTTGGGTTGGAGTTGACCGATATTCTCGAATATTGTTTCCACAGATCTTCTCAGAACTAAAGAAGCAAGGTATCTTTTGAACACATGGTGAAAGTTCTGTTGACAAGGCCGTGGTTTTCCCCCTTGGGTTTCCCATTATAACCCCTGTTCATATCCACTGCTTGTGTGTTGGATAATTTTTGAAACTGACGAAGATCTCGCATCTACCGGAATAAAATTCTCTAGCACGCAACATTATTCATACTAGAATTTAAGAGAGAGAGAGAGAGAGAGAGAGAGAGATAATTTAATTATTGTTATTATTATTATTATTATTATTATTATTATTTCACTTTAATTATTCGATAACATCACATGAGCCTAATATTTTTAATTTAATACTTCATTCCTCCCAATACATATATAAAAAACACATATACATATATATATATATATATATATATATATATATATATATATATATATATATATATATATATATATATATATATATATATATATATATATATGAGAGTGTTTCATTTTAGTTATATTTTAAATAAAAAATCTCTCACATGTTAACAATTAAAGCGGTTGTATATGTTAAATTAGGTGTTCGATAAGTATAAAACAAATAAAAAATATTTTTTTTTATATCTTCAAACACCTAAATTTTGTTATTATAATTCTTATGAGCCATTCAAGCCCATACTCCTGATAGTGAAATGATAAAAGAAAACTATTTATTTGTTTATTTATAATTTTCTGCATTCAACCATACTTCTCACCGCTCAAATGGTCCAATGGCCAACAACTTCTCTTGCTAGCCCATTCCTATGAGAGGAATAAACAAATACAAATTTTTTTTTATTTACTTATCTACCTGTAGCCCTTCACGTGAATTGACTTTAAATAAAAAAAAAAATGATGACACTAATGACCTTCCCAATTCTCTTTTCCCAAACCGACACTTCACCTTTTTTTTTAATCCCCAATTCCCCCTCTCGGCTCCCAAAATTTGGCCGCTCCAGCCAACCAGCCCGTCGCATTTCCTCCCTCACAAACACAGCTAAATCGAACGAGCCTCCTCTCACTCCGTCTCTGCTGCTACAGGCCGAACAGGTTACTACCTGACTTTTTCTTGCTCTCTCCAAAATCTCGCACAACACAGCAGGTCAATCCCTCCATCTCTCTCTCTCTCTCTTTCTCTCATTCTCATAAGCTCGCTCCTCCGCCTCTCAACCCATCTCGCAATCCAGTTGACTGGTCATATCCCAAATTGAACCACGTCCATCCATCTCGCTACAGTCCTCCATCCCCATTGGCCGAACAAATGTCAACTCTAGCAAGTTGAATCCTCACTTCGCAACCTGTTACTATAACCGCTGCTCTTTCCCCAATGCTCTCTTCACCTTTCCATTTTTATTTTCCTTTCAGAGCTCACGATAATAGAGTCTATATGCAATTTAGGCCCTTAGCATGTAATATTCTCTCTATGAAAAAATATTACATGTAAAGTTGGGATGTATTTGAACTCCAATCAAATTGGGATATATGACTTCAAATAAATTTTTATACTATTTTGAATAAAATTTAAAAGTAATTGAGCCACATGTCCGAATATAATTGGAGCCCGGATGCAGACATCCAGACTCGTGTAATATTCTCATGAAAATATTACATGCGATCGATGTATCAAATCCGTCAATTACTAAAATATTATACTATTTTGAATAAAATTTAAAAGAAATTGAGCCACGTATCTGAATATGATTGGATTCCGGATGTAAAGCGACTTTGCATATAATATTCTCTCCATTTAACGTCACTATCAACTCAAAGAAGAACATTAAATTTATAAATATAAATATAACACAAATATAAATTCCAGAACATGGGATAATTTATGTAAAGCTTAGTGTTTTGGTTTGGTTGTTTAGCAAAGGAATTCAAGTTAAATCTTGTTATGTGTATGTGTAAGGAGATCAAAAAGGGGTATGACTCAAATTGCCAAAATATGAGTATTTGAAGCATCATTTCATTGCAATGAGAAACTTTTGCATATATTATTCACTTCTTATACAGGTAGTTGAAGCCCCATGCAAGCTTTTTTAAGCATGGTGTGTTTTGAAGATTCAGGCCACGGTGTCACTCGACACCGTCATGCATCTTTTAGATGGGGAAAACTAAGATAAGACCCTCGTGGGGACGACGTCAGATCTTTGAAAATTCAAACTCGACTTTACAAGACTTTAATAAGACAAAAAAATATCATATAAACTTTAAATTGATAATTAACTCAAAGTGAATCATAATACAAATATTCAAGAGCCTAAGATAAGAAAGAAAATTTTTAAATATTAAGCCAAATAAAATAAAAAAAGAATTTACTGAAAGTTTGAAAAAACTTGAAGAACTTGAAAGAATCCCCTCTCAAACTACAAGTAAAACCTCCTCGCACTAAAATTCTCAGAATAATCAATAGTACTGAATAAACTTGAATGAGAATGAACTGAACAGCCTATCTATTTATAGAAAGAGAAAGATGATTCATAGGGCCTACTTAAATAAAAGAAATCATATAAAGACAAATTATGCCGCCTAAATAAAGCCGAAAATTTTGGAAGAACATATTGCTAAGAACCTAAAATGAAATCGAGTTAAAAGTAATATGTTAATTTCAAATCTTTTATGCCACTAGATTCACAACACATCGTTCAAGCGAATAAAATGCATTAATTAAGGCTTCAATTGAACTCTTACATGCATCATGAAGTGAGCTTATAATTAAATTCACCGTCTTAAATTACGTGTAAACAATTAAAATTTTCAATGAAATGAAGAGTATATGCAGAACAAGGTAATCACATATTCAAATTTATAGTATCGAGATGCATGTAAATGAATTAATGGGATTAGCTTTGCATGCATCATGAAGTATGATTAAAATTCAAATTTAATACCTCGAAAGTGCGCAAGCATTCATAAAATATACTTACATTGGCCCCGATACTATGCTGAATGTATGAACTTAGTGTCTGAGGATGTTGTGCGGGTTGATTCCCGGTTGGATTTTAGGACTGGGTCTGGGTTAAGAAAACCTAAAAATCTAATAATAATAATAATAATATACGAATTTCAACTTAGTAAAATATCTAAGAAGCTAATTATGTTATATAATAGTAGATTTGATCCTCTATTATTAAATTAATAGAGTCGATAGGATTTAGAACAATAAAATAATAAACATACCCCAATGATGGCTGAGTTGATTGAATATATCAACCGGATGGTCATCATTATCAAAATATCTAAGATACTTATATCCAATAATCTCAAATCCAAAATTCTTAAAATATAAATCTAGATCTGTTTCTCTATTATTAAATTAATAGAGTCGAATAGGATCTGGAACAATAAACTAAATGACCAAGTAGATTTATATACCCCAATGATGACTGTGTTGAATAGAGATTTCAATGGGAGGGGAGATACTTACTACCAAAATGTGCTTGCAAGTTCAAATCAAATTAATCAAAATCAAGTATCAATATAAATATATAATCAGATAAATTATTAAATGTTAAATGTCTAAATGAAATTAAATCTGTAAAAACTTAAAGCAAAATCTAATCTATCCACATTCTGCATTTGTTTGTTAAAGGTGACAAATTAAAAAAAAAACTTTAGCTCACAAAAAGTCAATGTCAAGTCAAGTACATAACTATGTTCACTCTCAATCAATCTCATGCTAGTAAGGACGTGGCACGTGTCCTCTCTCCGCATGGTTTGACTAGTAGGCTCCACATATAAAGTAATTATGACCAGAGTCCTCTGATTGGGTGGTTACCGCCAAATGACACCATTATATTATATTATGGTATATGCATTATGCTCTGCTCCACTCAAGTGGTGAACTATAAGGTGTACTTGATAGGGTAAAAAGCTCTCTGTCAGCTAAGATGGACTTGAAGTTGTCCCTTTAGACAAACATCACCCTAGGTCTACAAGATTTTCTTGGACGATGTAACCCATGGCAACTGATAATGAACCTTCTTAGGGTTTACCTTCTCGACTAAGTAGACTAGGGACCATGGCGGATGATGTGAAACCATGGGATCTTGATCGGACACGTCATCATTCCCCTAACCATTCGCTTCAAGTAAAGGATGATGAATTTCATAAATCTAAATTACAAAACTCCACATGTTGCTGCTATACGCTATGCATTTATCAATCTAACTAACCTTCAGTTTTCTCTCATTGGGAGGTAATTACTATAATTACTGCGTCATAGAAAACTTAGAACCAGATCTAAAGTCCTCACAAAATGAGAGAGAAATCTCTCGATAGTGTCTTATCTACTATTTCATCTGCCTTTTGAAAGTTTGACCAACATTTATTATACTCTCTTAATTGAGAGGTCGGTGGAAAATTTTTGGAGACCATATTAAAATCCGAAACTCTCTATTTTGTTATGAAAGATACAATCACAAATTTTAGCTTTTGACTCGATATTCTATTAGCAAGCAAGCAGAGTTGACAAAGTATATACCCCAATGATGATTATGTTGATTGTAGGTTTCAATCCGAGGGGTTCCATATCAAAATAAAATTATCAAATTATAGTATGAATGCTCAAATCATTCACACCCTAATGATGATTGCGTTGATTGTAGATTTCAATCAGAAGAGTTCAACCTCAAAATAAAATTATCAAATTTTACTATGAATGCTCAAATCATTCACACCCAGATGATGGTTTTGTTGTATGGAGATTTGAACCGTAAGGGATATCACCATCAAATTATATTCAAGATTCAATATCAAATAAGATAAATTAAAATTTCTTACAAATACAAAAACTATAAAAGAAGCTTAATTTAAATGCCTAAATGAAATATATCAATCTAAAAACTTAAAGCTAAAATCCATCAACTCATCCGTAACTATTTATCGAAGGTGATAAATTCAGAAAATCCTAGCTCACAAATGAGCTAATGTCAAATCAAATGTATATCTATATCCACACTCAAATAATCTCATGCCAATAAATACGTGACTTGTGTCCTTTGTCCGTATGGTTTAACCAATAGGCTCCATGTATGATGCAGTTATGTCCAGAGTCCTCTGATCAGGTGGTTCACCGCCAAATGACACTATTATATTACGGTCACGACTATAGCCCGTATGTTCCCCAATGGCTCTATCCTTTGTGTTGTAAATCATATGGTGTACTTAATATGAGAAAAAACTCTCTGTTAGCTAAGGTGGACTTAAATTTTTCTCCTTAGACAAATGTCACCCCAGGTCTATAAGGTTCCCTTGGATGATGCAACTCATGGCTACTGACAAGTATCCTTCGATTAGGTTTGGTCGACTACCTCCTATAACTAAGTAGACTAGGGTCCACGACAACCCGAGATGAAGAAACTATGGTATCTTGATTGTGCGTGTCATCATTCCCCAACCATCTGCTTTCAGTTAAATAATGATGAATTTCATAAGCCTAAATTTCATAGCTCCACATGCTGCTACTATATGCTACGTGTTTAGCAATCTAACGACTAGCCTTAATCGAAAGTTCTCTCTTAGCATAGAGACGGGTAATTAACTATAGGTGCCCGTGTCTATAAAAAACCTAGAACCAGATCTAAAATTCTCACAAAATGAGAGCAAAATCTTTGGGTAGTGTCTTATCTACAATTTTATCTGCCTTCTGAAAATTTGACCGACATAAATTATACTCTTTTCAACCAGAGGTTGGTGGAAAATTTTCGGAGCCCATATATATGTATATATATATGACTATAACCATCCAAGAATTGTTTGGTCCTTCAATAAATGCTTAAAATTTTTAAATTGTATTTCAAGTGTTTGATTTAGGCTTATTTGAAATCAAATTAAACCACTTTTGATATTGTTAGGCATCCAAAATATAATAAATTATTAAAATCAAAGTTTAATGTCATGAATTTATTTTCATAAATTTCTATTTTAAGGGTTGCATCAAGATTCTTGCATGATTGAATAGATTTTCTACTATTGCATTATGTTTGTGTATACATATTTATGTATGCATGCATGCATATGTGAGTGTATATTATTAAATTGACTAAATTTTTAAACTAAGCATGATTATAATCTTAATTATACAATTAGGCACATTAAAAGAAAATTTTAAAATAAGCATAGTCACCCGTACAACGGGTAACTAGCGCTGACTGGGCAGCCACATCAGCGCTAGTCTCCCGTTGTACGAGTGACTATCTTTTATGCATTTTAAGGCCGCACCAAGCCCGATTGGGAGATTAATATCCTAATTTTCTCTTCCCCTTGCGAGAACCGCCTTTCTCCTAAACTACCGTTCGTTGGCCATCGTTACGAATTTTGGCCATCCCCTATGGTTTACTTTGTAATTTCTGATTTTTTGAGGTGATTTTTTGAAACCTAGAGTTGAATGTTCACTTTTATTGGGAATATTGGGATAGTAGATGTGTTTTATTAGTTTAGTTGTGTAGTTAGTGAATTTATTTGGTAGATCTATAAGAATGTATGATGCATTTGTATTTTTTTTTGGAAAAAATAAATCTTGAACTGTGATTTCTCTTTGTGCATTTAAATATTTGCAAAAAATAAATCTTTATGCATTTAAATTTAGTTGCTAGATCTATATGATTGTATGATGTGTTTGTATTTTTTTCTTTTTTTTTGGAAAAAAATAAATCTTGAATTGTGATTTCTCTTTGTGCGTTTCAGTATTTGGAAAAAATAAATCTTTATGCGTTTGAATTTATTTGCTAGATCTATATGATTGTATGATGTGTTTGTATTTTTCTACAAACTAATAGAGATACATTTTAGTTTTTGATTTCGAATTTTTTGAGGTAATTTTTTCAAACCTAGAGTTGAATGTTCACTTTGATTGTGAATATTAGGTGATTAGATGTGTTTTATTAGTTGAGTTATGTGATTAGTGAACTTATTTGCTAGATCTATGAGATTGTATGATGTGTTTGTATTTTTTTGGGAAAAATAAATCTTATGGTGATTATATGTGTTTTATTATAAACTGTTGTCTTTGTGGAGATTGTTATGAGCAGTAAGATGTTATAATTCTTCAGTATAGGCTCTCATAGAGTGATTTCTTTTTGTGCGACATTTAGAGCATTTGCTGGTAATATGGAGGAGGTAATATTATTTGTTTCAACTCGCTCTACCTTTTTATATTATGTCAGACTTTCCTCTAGTTGGATTCTAAAAGTTGAACCCACTGAGAATCAAAGCCCCCCTTTCAATCTGCACCCAATGTATTTGATCTAATTCTTTAAGTGTGATTGTGTGTTTTAAATCGTGTGTGATGTTTGTTTAAATTATTTCTTAGGATTAAAAGTTAGTGTAAATTAGCCGCAGATAGTTGTAAATTATAGATTCATTCAATATTATTTTAAAATAAATTGAATTTATTCTTTGTCCATGTGAGATAAGGGATTCTCTGTGTTTTGGTGTTCACAGGTCAAAATCAGTTTAGATACTGTTTGCATAGTTCTTTATTATGATGGTGAGCTGACTATTACTGATAATTTTATTTCTAATTATATTGGTGGGAAAATCGTCCAATATAAATCCCAAGGTGGATTCAATTCATGGACTTACAGAGGCGCATTGTGAGGTCACTCAAGTTAGATCCAGTAAAGTTTAGTGTCAGTCTGATAAGTTAGTTTTCTGTTGGTGTTGGATTTATTGCAGCTCACATTACTGATGATGAAGTATATGAGTCTATAATCAATGCAGCATGCACTCAGCCAATGATAGTATATGTTGAAGTTGTGAAACTGCCTAATGAAGAAAGAGGGATAGACAACACTGAGGAGTGTCAGAGAGCTCCAATTGTCAGTGAATACTTCATACCAGCATCTTAAGTAACTTCCCAAGTTGAACCTTATAGATCTGCACCATCAGAATATGCCCATTTTGTTGGGACAAGTTCTAAATTTATGGGTTACCCTCAAGATGATCCCATAAATTCACTATCTTTCAAAAATGAGGGATATAAAACTATGTATTTTGCAATAAGAAGTGACCCTACTGATGATGATGATAGTGATGCTGAGTGGGCTACTTTATTAGCCATAGAACCATCAATCAGGCTTGGTGACCTAATTAGGGAATATTAAGTTATAATGAATCATACTGAAGAGCACTTGTTATCTAACAATGACTATATGCATTGTGCTCAAACAACTAGAGAATGAGATGATGAGCTAGTATTTGATGGGCCATCAGATGTTTCAGCATTTAAAGAAGAAAATAGCATTCCATCTAAGCTACTAGAATGTATATGCTTCCATGATAAAAAATAGCTTCAGTTCACTCTTCAAGGATGGTCCATTATAAGTAATGTTGAATTTCTGATCTATGCTTCAAATAAAACAAAGTTCACTGTGTTGTGCATGTTCCATGATCACCCAACTACACCCTGTAGGTGACGATTACATGCAAGCTCAAGTAGGAGATTGCGTTTGGAGGATTGGCGATCACATCATACCTAGTATGTTCAATGCTGGACACAGGCATTGCACATCTCAATTTATTAGTTACTTCATTCAGCCTGTAATTAGGCATTAGCTAGACTTGAAGCCTAAGGAAATCATAGGCCGGATAGAGGCTAAATTTAACATAAAAGTATCTTACATGAAAGCTTGGGATGCACGTCGCAAGTAGTGAAGGTTATTTTTGGTAGTTGGGAGGATTCTTATTGAACCTTAGAGAAATTTATGGGTGTTGTATGTTCAGTTATGTCGAGATCTGTATATCAGGTGCACTCAACAGAGTTAGGCATATTCTAGTGACTTTTTTGGGCATTCGAGCCTTCCATTTCAGGATGGCAGTACTGTCGTCCAGTTTTATGTCTTGATGGGACATTCCTTCTAGGTAAATATACAGGGACTTTACTTAGTGTAGTTGAGATTGATGCTAACAATGGTCTATTTCCATTAGCCTTTGTAATAGTTAAATCAGAGTGCATTGAGTCATGGGTTTGATTTCTATGGACATTGCAGGATTAATCCCACTAGTTTCTACAAGAGCTTATCTTTATATCATATCTGATAGGCATGCAGGTCTAGTGCGTGGCTGTAAAAAAAATATTCACTTGAATTTCAACATTCAGCATAGTGTTGGGGCCCATGCGAGTGTTTATAGCTTAGTTATTTATCTAAGGAGACAATCTTAAGTCTATCTTAACTGACAGAGGGCTATTTTACCTATCAACTATACCCTATGATTCATAACTCAAAGGGCAGAGTCATTGGGGAGCATACAGGCTACGGTCGTGATCGTAATATAATGGAGCCAGACTAACCAAACCACCTGAGTAGAGGACTCTGGTCGTAATTGCCTCATCTGTGGAGCCTACTGGCTAAGCCACAGAGTCAGAGGACACAGGCCACGTCTTTACTGACTTGAGATTGATTGAAAGTGAGCATAGCAGAACACTTGATTTGACATTGGCTCCTTTGTGAGCTAGAGTTTGCTTAATTTATCACCCTCGATAAATAATTACGGACGGTTAATAGATTGAGTTTGATTTGAGATTTTAATGATAGAGTTTCATTTAAGCTGTTTCAGATTGCCACTTAATTTGAGTTTGTTTGATTAATTTGGATATATTTAAGAGCTTTAGATCATGTCAACTCTATTTAACTACTAATAGAGGATTAGATCTACTGTCACTTGACAGAAATACTGTTTTAGATATTTCGCTGATTTGAAACTCTTTTACAGGTTTTTTTTAGGTTTTGTTAACCCGGATCCAGTCATAAGACTAAACCAGGAAGCAACCCACGTAACATCCTCAGACACTTGAATTTAAGCATTCAGCGTAGTGTCGGGGCCCATGCAGGTGTATTTGAGAGTTTAGGTAATTTTTATTTCTGAGTTATGAGATTGATTTCAGATTGCTACTTAATTTGGTTTGAAAAATTGATTAATTTGAATATGTTTAAGAGTTTTAGATTATGTCAACTCTATTTAGACAATGAGGATTAGTCACTAATTAGTTTCTTAGATATTTCACTGATTTAAAACTCTTATTATAGGTATTTAGGTTTTGTTAACTGACCCACCCAAGACTAAACCGAAGCAACATCCTACACTTGAATTTAGACATTCAGCATAGTGTCGGGGTACATGCAGGTGTAATTAATAATTCAGATAATCTTATGTTTGAATTATGAGATTGGATTTTAAATTATCATTTAATCTGATTTGAAATTTTGATTAATTTGAATATGTTTAAGAGCTTTAAATCTTGTCATCTCTACTTAGCTGCTAATAGAAGATTAGATCGACTATCACCTGACAGAATCAGTTTTTTAGATATTTCGCTGATTTTGAAACTCTTATTATAGATTTTTAGGTTTTGTTAACACCTAAGACTAAACACGAAGTAACTGCAACATCCTTACACTTGAATTTAAGCATTCAGCAGAGTGTCAAGGAACATGCGGGTGTATTTAAGAATTTAGACAATTTTGTGTTTGAATTATGAGATTGATTTTGTATTTATTTAATTCCCATTTAGCCTGCATAGCCTTTTCAGACATTGAAATTTGCACTTCAAATCTCTATGTCTGAGCACATACAAGAATTTAAAGTTTAGCTAATTTCATTTAATTAATGAAATTATTGATCTTGAAAATCATAATTAGGATGAAATTCTTTGATTTTTGGTTGAAGGAAGCCCTATGATTTTTATAGATTTTTATTTAGTATCGGCTTCTATTTCTATAGATTTTGATTTAGTATCGTCTTATGTCTGCTTGTACAAAGGGTTGCAGATTTGGTGGTGAAGAAAGCATTTTGATTTAGATTGCAGTTTAACACACTACTGACACTTAATTTATTTGTTGAGTTTTTGTAATTTTTCCAACTTGATTATGCTCAATTTAAATCAATTTTAATAAACTATGTCGATTTTAGTGTTTATTGCTTTAGCCCCACCCATGCTTATTGGCTAGCACAATAATCACCTTCATATTCATATAAGAGTTATTAAACCTACTTTGAATTTATCCTTAGATTTTGAGTTTATTACAAGTTTATTGTGAGTTTGGCATTAGAACCCCCAAAATTCTAATTAAAGCTTCTTTAATTTGGAGGAATTTGAAAGAAAAGAGAACTCACTTTACCGAACACAGTTTTTTTTTAATTTTTTTTTTCAGAAAACTGAAAATATGGAGAAATGAGGGTAATTTGAGAATTTTAAATTAATTTTAAATTAATTCAAATGATTTTAATTTGTGTTTTGCACTGGTAAATGCACAAAGTCAATATATATATCAATTTAGGGTAATTCTGATGTTCTGAACGCAATGACGCAGTCTGTTTCGCGATTGAAGGCCGTTTGGTTCGAGTCAGTGCCAAATTGAGTCAATTTCTGCTCGAAATGTGCGTCGCCGCTTTTGCTCACTCGATTTTCGTACAGACTCGTTCGAATTTTGTGCGAACAATATTATTTGATAGATTTCGGCGTTTCGAAGCCAATTGAGTGATCAATTTCACGAACGAAGATCGTTTGACTTGCGTTAGCACCTTCTGACCTTGATATGTGTGCAGGCGCGTTGACTACTCGAGCGCTTGTTCAGTTGCTCATCAAGTCATGCAATATTTATATCCTGACCAATTTCGACGTTCAAAACGCATTGGAGAAGTCTGTTCGTCGATAGGAGATCATTTGGATTGATTTTGGTGACGTCCATTACATTTCAGCCTCGATTTGCGTATTGTCACTTCAAATCATTTGACATTTGCCCAGACTGATCTGAATTAAGCGTGAATAGGCTCATTTGGTAGTTTTCAATGTTTTGAAGCTAAAGATGTGATCCATTTCATGAACGGTGGTCGTTTGGGCATCGTCACAGCTTCCCAACTCCGATATGCGCGTCGATACTTTGATTGCTCGAGTGCTTAATAGATTTCTCATTAGATTTTGTAATATTTATATTTTGATCAATTTCGACATTCTGAACGCGATGGCAAATTCCGTTCGTCGATCGGAGGTCGTTTCGACCATTTTCAATGATGTCCAATACATTTTAGCTTCGATTTGCGCACCGACACCTCCGAAGTCCGTTGAATTCGATTTATAGGCTTATCTTGATTTATGATACATATGTGGAGGTCAACAAATACATCATCTGCTAAATTGGTTGTAATATCATGAAGGCCACTACTTCCAAATTTGTTCTCCATCTTCACGGTTCTTCCCGAAAATCAAAATGAGATTTTCTGTTTCTCTCTCTGAGCTCGGTTTGTCTGGAAAAAAAAACATATTATGCCTTAAATCTATTTATATATTTCTTTTAAATTTCTCTCACCAATTCAAACGTTGTTTTAACGGGACGGGCCAGACCGGGCTCTGGGTAACGTAAACGGTGTCGTTAAATGCCGTCAAGTTATAAAGTTGTTAAGTAAAAAATGTCATATTTTTATATTGGACGCATGCTGCGTAGTAATTGGCATCCGAATATAAAGCTACGTCCGGACTCTGCACCTAATATTTTCCCTAAATATAGATATCCTTAGATTTATATTGCTGATATAAATAACACTTGCAAGAAATTTTTAATAAAACTTTGGTCCTATTTTTACAGTTGCAATTTGTTCCCGCTAGAAGATTGCAACTGCTAACACACAATATTAATGGAGACTGTCTCCCCGTCTATTCTCGGGCAGTCCTCATTGCTAAAAAAAGTTTTATAAGTATAAGGTGGAAACGGAGCCCTGCCAGAGAGTTGCCCAGAACTCTTTCGAAACATTAAATGATTCTCTCTTCTTTTTCTTCTTCCATGTCATCTCCTTCCTCAACGTCTTCATCATGGTAGATATCCCTCTTGACTTATTAATAATCATCGGAGATAAGTTAAAGCTATATCAACGCATCGATCGCATTTCCTTTAGATCAATCTGCTCCCAATAGCATGCTGCCATGCCTGTCCCAGCATTCTTCCACGCTATGACATACGCCTCCACAGTATTGACAACGCCATCGAATTTACAAGCTTCAGCAATAATAGAAGCCACTCTATCTCATTGCCATTATGGTCCCAAGATTTTTTCTCCTCTTGGGTATGCTTTTCCAACAGATGGATCGTCTTCATGAACCCAGACGATGAAACTCTTCTTTTTGATCCCGTATCAAATCATAAACTCATATTTCCCCGTCTGTCCCCAGAGCTACTCAGCCATTATAATAACTTCAATCCTATTGTTCCTGAAGCATCTGGCTTACAGCTCTTGAAGGTGGCCGTCTCTTCGAGCTCTGGCGGCCGCGTTGCAGTGGCCGGCATTGTTCAAATAACCAGCCGAATAGGATGGTAGCAACACAGAAGGATTGCGTTTTGCCGGCATGGTAATGGCCAAAGGTGGAGTTTTTTGTTGGAAAGAAGTAAAGGCATAAGGGATATCGCTCTCGCTGGCGACGGGCGGTTTTATGCCATTGGCGAAGATTGCAAGCTCTACATGCTCGACGAAAGGCCTCCAAGGATCAGATTAAAAAGGATTAAACTAATGTTGCCGAAGCATATTTTAAATCCCGATCCGAATGATCCGACCGACGAACGACTATCTATCGAATGTTCTTCCATGGAAGAGAGCGGCGGATCATATTTGAAGATTATTGGGAACACTTACATATGTTCGCTTGGCATACGTTGGATAACTTTGAAACTGGATGTGATAAAGCTCTTTCGTAGCAGCTGTAACCTCTATGTTGCATGTGAAGCTGAGTGGAGCGATGTCAATCTATCTCCATATACTCGTGAACAATACTTTGCTCCATCACTCAACAGTGCAGAGTTGCATAAGATGTAAATTTTGAGTTGAATTTATTTTAAGATAAAATTTTTTCGAACTTTGATTAATTAATTATTTATTTGATTTATCTTAAAATAAATTTAGTCATAATATATTGATTCTTTTTTATTTTGTGAAGATGAGCATTTAAATTTGATCATTAGCATTTTTTTCTAATTTGTAATATTCATCTGTTGACCTATAAATA
The DNA here is from genome assembly GCA_021442155.1 of Cymbidium sinense. Taxonomy (NCBI): domain Eukaryota; kingdom Viridiplantae; phylum Streptophyta; class Magnoliopsida; order Asparagales; family Orchidaceae; genus Cymbidium; species Cymbidium sinense. The sequence continues at coordinate 143,179,176 of CM038219.1, forward strand.
AATTAATAAGTATAATTGTACAAATATATTAAATTTTAATTGAAAATGTGATTTCACATATATCAAAGTTGGGAGGCTCGACATCATCCAACCTAGCTACTTTCGCGAACGGGTTGTACCGTTGTTGTCGAAACGGAGAAACCTGTCGACCGAGATCTTCCGTGATAAATTTGGTCGAGTATGGAACAATTTGTGAAAATTGGAGTGCGATGACGCATGAACTAAGCTGGAATTCATATCAATCGACCTCGATGTTGGTCAAATGACCTCCAATCTCAAAACGGATTGCATCGATACATTTTGAATGTTGAATTTGTTTAGAAATGATATGTGGATTGTGTGGATTCAACTTCTGCAAATCACACATGAATTTAGATATAATAGGCTAAAAAAAATTTGATATTTAATTTAAATATGGCTTGAATTCAACTTAATAATTATGTTTAATTGACTTAAGATTCTTACTAAATTTTTTTAAGGGAGATTTACATACATACCATATAATTCTTATATATTAACATATCTAATATCTAAACTTCAATATCACATCAAAAAATATTATTTTCACTCACTTTTTAAAAGTGAAATGCATTTTTAAAGTATAGCTAAGTGCTAGATAAATAAATATTTAATTTTAAATATTAGATATTTAAATATATAGGAATTGTGAGTGTAGGTTCCGAAAATTTGCCACTGACCTCTCAATTAAGAGAGTAGATTAAATGTCAGTCAAATTTTTAGAAAGATGGATGGATTTGATTTTGCTTTAAGCTTTTAGATTAATGATTTTCATTTAGACATTTAAATTAAGCTTCTTTTATAGTTTTTGTATTTGAATGAAATTTGAATTTATCTAATTTAACATTAAATCTTGAATATAACTTGATTGTGATATCCCCTATGGTTGAAATTTACATTCAACAAAATCATCATCGAGGTGTGAATGATTGAATATTCACATTACAATTTGATAATTTCATTTTTAAGATAAAACCCCTCTGATTGAAATCTACAATAACAACAATCATCACTAGGGTATATACCTTGTCAACTTTGCTTGCCTGCTAATAGAGGATCAGGTTAATAGCTAAAACTTATGATTGTATTATTCATATAAAATAGAGAGTTTATGATCTTAAATAAGAAATTTTTATATGAAGACCTTTGATGGTCATATGCAAAGGTAAAATAAAATCATTCTCTTAATGATTAAACACGAAACCTATAATCAATCCTATCAACTCTTATCTTTCTTAGGTGAATTGGATTGAGTATGTGTGATTTACGTCTTCACCATATCAGTAAAACGGCCCATTCAAATTCATTCTCAATTTCATTGAATTTTGTGTAATTTAGAAGATTTACATGCTTATAGAGGCATTTGAAGCTAAGTTTTTGAGACTTCTCATAAAGCATTTAAATTAATCAATTGACAATTAGACTTTTTTTAAAGTATTATAGTTAAACTAATTTCTCTTAAAACATGCATGCATAAGAGTCATCTCGTTATTTGCACATAACTCAAAGTTGTGATTAGGAGCCTATAATTATCTCAAAATATGTGTTCAATTGACTTGCAACTCTAGATGGCTTGTACACACATTGATGCAATGATTTGAGTACTAAATTTTCTTGTAATGTGTGCAAGTATCGCTCTTTAAGTTTTATATTTTGTGAAAGATATCTGTCTTTACAAAGCAATGATCCATCACATTCAAAACTTTTGATCACATACATATATTCTAATGTAATAGTTTATTCTATCTTCAACTTGTTTGCATGCTCTCTTAACATTATGATTTGAATAAAGGATTATTTTCAAATGCCTTTTGTTTATTTGTTTGTTTGTTTGTTTGTTTGTTTTATTTTTGAAATGAGGAAAAATGATGGGAGATGGGACGAAACATATTTTCTGTCAGCTGCAATGTACGCGTATCTTGAAACTCTGGGAATGGAGAAGAGAATCCAAGGATGGCAATTTCACTAGATATGGCTTTCAGGTACATTTAAACTTCAAAGCATATCATATATTTCAGTTAAAAGTCCATATATCGCTCATAGCCCAATAAATTAATCCATTGTATTAATCAACTTTAGAATTGTCTTATATACTTGAATATATAAAATCAAAGCAGATTTAATTATGCTTTGTTGACTCACGATGAAAAAATGCTTTAAATGAATACGCTGAAATAAACGGTTCTTAAACGAACCCAATCGATAAAACGTCAAAATTGAACAAATTGACTAGAATTGCACAACAACCCAACAACGCACAATGCCGATCGAGTCCTACGATCCCAACCGCTTCATGAAATTGATTCGCGTTAGCTTTGAAACCGAATCTATCAATGAGATCGTTCGATCGTCGATGATGCGCATGAATCAATTTGATCAAACGTCTCCTCAACGCGAAAACTAACGTTGCATCTGAAATATCAGAATAACCTTGAATCAACATATATATTAACCATATAATGATGTCGATGTAAATTTAATATTAAGATTGATTAAACACTTGAAAATTTAATTAAAAAAGCCAATTGATACGTAATAACCCAAACATGCCCTAAATCCCCAATTCACAGTCGACTTGAGCCGGATCGTACATAATTTCTCTTCCTCATCTCCCTTTCGTTTGTTCCTTCTCTTCCTACTGCAAGCAAGGCCTCCATCCCTCGAAATCGAGCAACCGTTCACGCCCGATCCTCCCTCAAAACTGAACAAAACTGCTCTCGCTCGTTCGTCCTCCAAAAGCCGAAACTCCTCTCAACCGAAAGTATCTCCCTTCTTGTTCATTCCCTCAAAACCGAACACTCAACTCCAAAGGTAATCCTTGTGTTCCTTCCCACCCTCCTTCGTGTACTTCTGCTTCTCTAAATCTCATAAGTTCAGCTACCAATAGGATTTAGTAAATTTGAATTTAACTTGCAAAAGCGGCTTTAATGGGATCATAAAAGTAGTGGATTTAACTTGTCCAAGAATACTATTTTACTGGATTTAAGTTAAATCCAACTTAAATCCTACTCAAATCCTGCAACCAAATAGTCCTAAACTCCCATTAACTCTTATCCCACACCCTCTCTCTTCTCTAAGAAATTCTTGTCGCCTGTGGGTCTAGCTATTCTCTGTTAGTCGCTCCTCGTCATCGTCGGGCGTTCTCCTCTCTCACACTGGCGGACATCTCCATCTACATAATTTAGAGCAACTTGTTGATCCTTGTATTTCACTTATGCCATTCTTTCATTTGTGGATTTGAAGATGACGGTATTGTTAAAGAAGCTTCAAAAAAAATATGTGCTTAACGAGAATAATAATTATGATGCGCTAGAAGTTTTACCTGGTATTAAAGAGACTCTTCTTGCTAAACAAATTGAAACATTGGAAATGATATTTATATCCATGACTGATGTAGTGAAGGAGTTTCTTCGGATTGTTTTGACATTCAATAAAATTGCTAGAGATACTGACCAACTACTAAGGGGATCAACTCCATACTAGATGCAACTTCATGTTGGCATACAACCAAATCTTGAACAATGTCTAGATGACCTTAATACTTTTTATAAGATGCATAGATCAGAATTCCTTCTTAAATCATCAATTCTTTCCTTCTTGATGTTGAAGTACTTCAAATACAGGTGATTGAAGACCCCACTAATGCTCAATAAGGCTTAGTGGGCATGAAGACTCGGCTGTAGAATCGCAAGACACCGCTCGCTACGCTCAATAGGGTGTACCGAGTAAGCCAAAATTGTTAGATGTGGCACCCCTATGCCGAAATGTTGCCGAAATAAATTAGTTTAAATTAAAAAAATTCTAAGCTAATTTTAAAATTTAATTTGAGTTTACTAAATTTTGAAGTAAATAAAATTATCAAAATTTAACTCCAACTGAAATCAAGGATTAGTCAATTGCTCTTAACTGAATAAACATCTCTCACTCAATATTTGAATTATCTTGGATTTCACATTGAGATAATCAAAAGAAAATTTCAATCATTTTTAAGATTGAAATATGCAATGTCTGGAAATATATTCAGATACTCGATCATGAAGTAATTGAAATGAGTTGAATATTTTGGTGATAAACATAAGCTTAGCACTTCAATACCTAATTTCAATTGATGTGAAAGATGATATGATTTAATATCTAATCAAAGCACAAGAGATCCCTTTGGAATTAAGATATAGTCTTCAAATATAATTCACTCCAAGTAAAATAAAGAAAATCAAAGAATTTATAAGAGATTCCTAATGAAATTGAAGGATTGCTAATAAGCATAATCAAGGAGTTCTTGAAAAATATTTGAAACATATTATTGATCTTATTAAATGCTCAAACTGGATCAAAGAGAAATTGAATAAAGATAGTAATGAGTTTGAAGATCGTCAATAGATATAATTGAGAGTCTATTGAAGATCCAAAGACTAAACAACTCTGAATAAAAGAAAGTAATTAAATATTATTTTTAAGGGATTTAACAAGCTATTAAAATAGTTTAAAATACCTTCATCGCCACCGGATCTGCAATTCTTTATACAAGCAGACAGAAGACGATGCTAAGATAAATTCTCCATAAATTATGGAACTTCTTTCATTTCAAAAAAAATTTCATTCTAATTATGGTTTTCAAAGTCAATGAATTTATTAATTAGGTGAAATTATCCAAGGTATAAATTCTTACATGTGCTCAGACATAGAGATTTAAAGTACAAATTTTAATGTCTAAAAAGACTGCACATGCTAAGTTGGAATTAAATGAAAATATGAAATCAATCTCATAATTCATAAATAAAAATTACCTAAATTACTAAACACCAGCATGGGTCCCGACACTTATACCAAGCACCTAAACTTTGTGTCTAAAAATGCTACGCTGGTTTTAAAAAAAAGAGAGGAAGAATAAAGAAATTGATTCAATCCTTTATGACTATATGCATGCATGCTAATGAATGTCTCCATATGCTAATTCAAGCCAATGAATGATATAACTGTTCAGCTCCATAGAATATGATCATAGTAGGCATAATCTTCTATGTTTGAAATAAAGTTGATAAGGTCTACTAAATAATTAACTTCTAAATGAATTTAAATTACATTATATCATAAGACTCAATCCTTTATATTTGTAAAGGAGTTGACAAGGTATGTTATGATATCAATTTCTTAAATAATTTAAATTACACATAAGTCATAGAATCGTTCCTCTATTAGCAAATAAGTATAGTTGATAAAGTCTACCTCGGTGATGGCCGCATTGATTAAAAATCTCAACCAGTGGAGATATTATCATCCAAAGATACTTGAGCTCTAAACTAATTCATCATAAAACTAAATTTCCACTAAGTAAATATATGAATTAAATAAAATTTATTATTTAAATGCTTAAAGCGAACAATTCATCCACTCATCCACTATTATTTGTTAGAGATGACACATTAAGAAAACTCTAGCTCATAAAGGAGCTAATGTCAAGTCAAATAAACCACTATATTCAAATTCAAATAATCCTATGCCAATAAGGACGTGGCTCGTGTCCTCTGTTTGTGTGGTTTGGCCAGTAGGCTCCACATATGATGTGGTTACGACCAGAGTCCTCTGATCGAGTGATTGCCGCCAAATGACACCATTATATTACCGCCATGACTGTAGCCCGTATATTCCCCAATGGCTCAGCCCTTTGAGTTATGAATCATAGGGTATATTTGATAGACACAAAGCCCTTTTGTTAGCTAAGGTAGATTTAAGATTGTCTTCTTGGATAAACACCACCCCAGGTCCACAAGGATTACTTGGACGACGCAACCCATGACTGCTGATAAAGATCCTTCGGTCAGCTCGGGTCGACTACCTCCTCTGACTAAGTAGACTAGGGACCGCGATATCCTGGGATGACAGAACCATGTGATTCAGATTGAGCACATCATCATTCCACCAACCATATGCTTTAAGTTAAATAATGGTGAATTTCATAAATTCTAAATCCCAAATTTTATACTCTACATGCTGCTACTATATGTTATGCATTTAACGATCTAATGACTAGTCTTAATCAAAAGTTCTCTCTTAGTATTGGGAGGGGTAATTAACTATAGGTGCTTACGCCTATAAGAAACCTAAAACCAGTTCTAAAGTCCTCACAAAATGAGGGCAAAATCTCTGGGTAGTGTCTTATCTACTATTCCATCTGCCTTATGAAAATTTCACCGATACTTAAATCACACTCTCTTTTATGTGAGAGGTTGGTGGCGAATTTTCGAAGCCCATAAGCTTAATGGTTTCTCATCAGTTCAATTTTACTATAACAAATATAAATATAACATAATTCAATTCTTATTATCATTTATATAATACTTAAATAATTAGTTGAATATATATATATGTGTGTGTGTGTGTGTGTGTGTGTGTGTGTGTGTGTGTTTTGATTAATTCTTATAATGGCAATATTCAGAACATACATATATGATTTATAACGATAATAATTAGATTAAATAACTATCAAATATAAATTAATTTTAACTTTAGTTTTAATTTTAATTTAATAGGTTCAATTTTATCTTTTAAAGTGCTTATTTTCTCTCCTTTTTTTAGATTCAATATTTTTATATGCCTAGAATTTCATATACCTCGAATTTAGTATTAGTTTCAATGAAATTCTTCATGCCACATTCCCATGCAATATGGATGTCTAATTTAGATGAATATGTCATTTCAAACACAACGATACAGTTTTTTTGCGATCGTAGATTTTTCAGTTGATCTCGTTGTCAAATTCAGTTCAAAGATGGGCATTTCGACATCCAACTACTCCACACTCACGCAGACTCGTCTGAATCGAGTGCAGATAGTTTTGTTTCATAGGTTTTATCATTTTGACGCTAACAACATTATCAATTTTATGAATGGAGGTTGTTTGGATCTCATCGAGGCCTCCCGACTTTGATATTACACAAAACTACATCAATGACTCGTCTCTTGCATTGATGTGACCATTAAACGAAGTGAAAAGCTTCTCTTGGCTAATTTCAACATTTTGGATATAGTGGTGTAATTGATTTTACGTTTGAAGGATATTTCGATCAATTTTAGTGATGATATGACACTTAAAATACCACTAGTCAAAGTACGAATCATGATGTCAAAAGCAAGTTGATCCTAAGTTGAAACTAGTCGAGATCAAACACTTAAAATATCATTGAAAACTTTGGGATATTAGTTAAATACCTAAATAGCTCTTAAACATGGAGTTTTTGTAGTCAAATCGAGCATCTCGACGAGCCGGATCTAACAAGCTCAAGATCTCATAATTTTGACTTCATTTGAGCATTCAAATACGTCAAATGATCAAAGGAATCATTTCGAGCCGTCCGATGGAGTGGAGTGGTTCGGGTTTTGCATGTATTTATAGAAATGCCACTCCTCTAATCTATAAATAGCCCCTCATTCTTCACATGAGGGAGGCCAAGCAAGAGAGAGGAGAGAGCTCTAAAGCTTGAAAATCCTCCAAGCATAATCGTGCCACCACTCGACGGTCGCCGACCACCCCCGTTGGTTGCCAACCACTACCGCCGGCTACCGCCGTCAGCCGCCACCGCTGATCCTCGCCATCGTCAATCCTCGCCAGGCGTCACCACTATCGCCGCATTATCGGCATTGTTAACCACCGTCGCCGGTCATCGTTGTCAACCATCATCGCCGGTCATCATCGACGACCACCGATGCCGGTCACCGCCACCGGCTACCATCGCCGGCCATCTCCGTCGGTCACCATCACGACGACCTTCATCGCCGTTCGATCTCCGTTTCACCATCATCTTACTACTGGACTATAACTGAACGTGACTATATACTGTTGTCGATTGGATTCCCATTATCAACCCTTCTCATATATAATTCTGTAATCCCATATCAGGAAAATTTTATACTCTGAAATAGATACATAGTGGAATATTTTTACTGGGCTAGGCCCAGTGATTTTTTCTCTCTTTTTAAGGTTTTTTCACGTAAAAATTCTGGAGTTTCCTTATTAATTTTTCAACATCTGTGTGTGTGATGGACTCTATAACAAAGCTAAAGTGTAAACTTTTACTCTACTGCAACTGATTTTCTAACACGCAATAGTTTGGCGCCATCTGTGGGAAGAGAACCCCTCAATCATAATTTCTGTGAACACCCGCATTTTGGCTAATAGGCGCAATACTCGTAATAATGGAGCCTCCCACTCCAACTCCTATCACTCTCGAAACCAATCATTGAACTAAGGATGCCAAGCTTCTACCTCACTCCCCCCTGATAGGCATGACCCTGTCGATGAAGGCGCAACAGGAATCTCTTTAGAAGATCATGTGCACCGAATGGAAGAGTCTCAAAATGAGATGATCCGACTTTTACGAGGAACACTAGAGCATATGAGGAGTGTGCCTTCTCCCTTGGACCTAGGGGGTTTTTATAGACCTACAGGGGCAAAAAGGTAAAAAATCAAAGAAAAATTACAAAAACCCGTTGAAAACCACCCAAAACTGGTGAAAATGGGCCAAAACGCAAAATGGACATATTTGTGCGGCACGGGACCGCCAGCCCGACGCGTCGAGCCGTGATGCCCCGTCCGCTCACCCAGGTGTGCTTTGCTCGCTATGACCGCCATTCTTGCGTCAGCCGACACGACACTCGCTCCCTCTTCCAGCGTGCCCACGCGACTGGTGATCCCGCGAAACCCGCATTCACCAGGCATTCGCGGGCGCCATGGCCCATGGCGCCATCGACGCCATCACAAGAGCCGCGATCGCGGCGATCATCGCCGTAGTGCTCGCAAACACCAGAATGTCGGATGGGTCCATAACCCCAAAACCTTACACCTACACGTACCTGTACACATCCACGGCCCTGCACCCACTTCCGTGATCATAATCTTGTGCTCACATGAAGATTCGTTCTCTCAAAATGTATGGTTAATGGACCCGCAAATTTCATTGAAGAATTTGCTATTTTCAAGTATTTGATGTATATATTTTTGGACCATTGAGATAATATCATCCAAAAATAGGAGGCAACTGATATGACACTTAAAATACCACTAGTTAAAGTACGAATCTTGATGTCAAAAGCAAGCTGATCCTAAGTTGAAACTAGTCGAGATCAAGCACTTAAAATATCATTGAAAACTTTGGGATATCAGTTAAATCCCTAAATAGTTCTTAAACATGGAGTGTTTATAGTCAAATCGAGCGTCTCGATGAGCCGGATCTAACAAGCCCAAGATCTCAAAATTTTGACTTCATTTGGGCATTCAAATACTTAAAATACATAAAATGATCAAAGGAATCATTTTGAGTCGTCCGATGGAGTGGAGTGGTTCAAGTTTTGCATGTATTTATAGAAACGCCACTCCTCTAATATATAAATAATTCTTCATGAGGAGGCCAAGCAAGAGAGAGAGCTCTAAAGCTTGAAAATCCTCCAAGCATAATCGACCACTGACGGCCGCCGACCACCCCTCCGGTTGGTTAACCACCGCCACGGCCACCGCATCACCGCCACCGATCTCACCATCGCTAATGCGGCCGCCACCACACCACTATCAGCCATCGCGTTTGCATTGTCCAACCACCGTACCATCATCATCAATCATCATATCGTCATCATCGCGACCACCGATGCCGACACCGCTGCCGACTACTATCGTGCCACCGCTGGCCACCATCATCGGCCATCTTCGGTCACCATCACGATGATCTCGCTGATCCCCACTGTTCACCATCATCAACTACCACTAACAACTGTTACAACCTAAACATGACAATATAGTTGTCGATTTTGGGATTCTATTGTCGACCATTCTCATATACACTGTAATCCCAGATCGGGAAAATTTTGTACTCAAATAGATACATAGTGGAAGATTTTCTTGGGTTAGTAGTTTTTCTCTTTGGTTTTCCATGTTTAAGTTTTTATTAATTCTTCAAACATCTATATGTGTGTTTGGACGAACAAAGCAAACTTTTACTAAATGATTTTCTAGCACTCAATAAGTGAAAATTGAGATGATTTGATTTTTATCAATGTAACATAGCGCCTATATGCCGTTGATTTCAACGTACATGCCTGATTCAACATGTGAAATATATATTGAGGTCAAATATTGAGGTATGTATGTAAATCTTCTTCTTTTTTATATTTGAATTTTAAATTTTCTCTATTTTTCTCCTAATTGAATTTGGAGATAACTCCAATCTCGATTCTTCTTTCGACTGCACTTCTTTGTCCTGTTGAAAAATCTCACGAAATCAATACCAATCTCCATGAACTGACCTCCGATTCCTCCCATCAAGAAACCTCCAAGTCGAACTCTACAATTAGTCCACGCCGATCCAAGACGTTCCGCAGGCCGTCCTTCCCTATACCTGTGACTCTCTCAGCCGCCGATCATTCTATGGTGAGCTCGATTCAACCAAGTCCGTAGTTCCCAGCTCTGGTCGAAATCCCAATTCCTCTCCCGCAGATTCCTCACTGTGCTGGCTCCAATTCCCGTCGCCAGTCAGTCCCAGCCGCATCATTCCTCCATTCCTGTTCTTCTTTTCCCGCAAACAATCCAAGCCGAATGAACGACCCATCCCAGGCCGGACATCCACATTGTCGAGCATCTCTCCCCACGACCGAAGCCAACTTTCCTCGATTCCTGTGATTCTCCAATTCGTGACATCCTTACCCATCAATCTTGTTCAGCTAATTTCTCTCCTACCAATTGAGCTCTAGCCTCTAGTCGATCAGCCGTCGTGTCTCGCCTCTCTCTATTGGGTACAATTACAGTCGAACAGTATCTTTTCTTCTACTTGATAGATTAGCCAAACAAATCTCCTTACCTCGTAATCCGTATTTCCTCGATGTTTATGTAATTTACTTCAAAATTCGGGTCATTCGTGCTGATGTCATCTTCAACAATCATCAACTTGATTTGTGTCAAAGGTAAAACACAGTCAAATTTTCTAAAATTTTAACTACTTATTTATGTTCAACATAGTTGAGAAATTTATTTTAAGTACTCACGTATTTTGCAATTTGATCTTATGAAAAAATTTATAAAATTTAAATATTTGTGTATGCCAAAATACAACCTTTAGAGGAAAATTTGTAAAATTTAAGTACCTGTGTGTGCTAAGACTCGACATTGTTGGAAAATTTGTTGATATTCTGATATGTGAGCTCAGAAAATTTATCATGACCTCTTGATAAAAGAGTATTTTAAAGTGTCGTGTAATTTTCGGACAGATAGAATAGTAGATAAGACACTACCCGGAGATTTCATCCTCATTTGGAGAACTTTAGATCTTCCGGTTTCCTATGAAGCTATAGTTAATTACCTCATATGAGAGAACTTTTGAATAAGGCTAATCATTAGATCGCTGAATGCGTAGCGTATAGTAGCGACATATAGAGTTTCAGAATTTAGACTTTGAAATTCATCATTTCAGCTTAAACTAGATGGTTGGGGGAATGATGACGTGCCTGATCTAGATCCCATGGTTCCGTCATCCCCGGGAAGTCGCGGTCCCAAGTCTACTTAGTCAGAGGAGGTAGTCATCCCAACCTGACAGAAGGATCCTCATCAGCAACACATGGGTTACGTCATCCAAGAAATCCTTATAGACTTGGGGTGGCGTTTGTCTAAGAAGACTGTCTTAAGTCTACCTTAGCTGACAGAGGACTTTTTGCCCTATCAAGTCTACCCTACGATTCACAACTCAAAGGGCAGAGCCATTGAGATTTCTGCTGTAGTAATATAATGGAGCCACTCAAACCACGATTAGGACTCGTCAGAATCGCTTCATCCGTGGAGACTAGTCAAGCCACACAGTTAGAGGATATGATGTGACATCCTTACTAGCGTGAGATTGATTGAGAGTGAACTAGTAGAACACTTGATTTGACATTGACTCCTTTGTGAGCTAGAGTTTTCTTAATTTGTCACTCCTGACAAATAATTACGGAAGGTGGATAGATTGAGTTTTACTTTAAGCTTTTAATGATAGAGTTTTATTTAAACATTTTTTTAGAGTGACACTCAATTTAAGTTAGTTTGATTTGAAAATAGAATCACATTTTGATGGAAGTATCCCCTCAGGTTGAAATCACCATTCAACACAACCATCTTCGGGATAGTTAATTGATTGAATCGAATATATTTGAGAACTTTAGATCCTGTCGACTCTGTGTTAGCTCCTAATGGAGGATCAGATCTACTATCACATGATAGAATTAGCTTATTAGATATTTCATCAAGTTGAAATTCACATAATTGATTTTAGGTTTTAACGGGACGATCTATGACTAAGGAAGCAACCCGCAAAGATCCTCGAACACTTGAATTTAAACATTCAAAGATGTGGCACATGCAGGTGTATTTAAGATTTTATATAGTTTTCATTTCTGAGTTATGAGATTGATTTTGTATTTTTATTTAATTCCAATTTAGCCTGTGTAGTCTTTTATGACATTAAAATTCACACTTAAATTCTATGTGAAAGCACGTGTTTATAGTTTTATATAATTTCACCTAATTAGTGATTTATTGATTTTGAAAATCATAATTAGAATGAAATTCCTTAATTTTGTATCAAGGAAAGCTCCATGATTTTTTATAGATTTTGGTTTAGTTCTCATTCATGTGTAAAAAGAGTTGCAGATCCGGTGGTGAAGTGTTTTAAAGCTATAGATTTAAAAGATTGTTTAATTTGTTGTTTTTAAAAGAAGATTCACCCCTCAGAGTTACTTTTATGAATCAATAGGGTATAATATTTAAGTTGATTCCTCCTTTTTTTATTTTACTTTTGTGCTTGTTGTATATTATTTTCCTTCCCCCTTTTATTATTTAGAGTTTTTAATTTGAATTTTAGCTTTAGGTTTTCTTGCTTAACATTCTTAAGTCGATTCTTTTATTCTCTCATTTTTTTAAGATAAAAGATTTGACATAATTTTGTATCTCTCGTCATCCGTGTAATCGAGAGTATATGGTTTTCTTGGTACCATGAGCGTAGTAGTGGTGTCTTGAGATACGCCCATCTTCACATTACTACCAATGGGCATTAGAATGGTCTTAAAACCTGTAGAAAAAATGTAAGCAATAATTTTAATTCAGAATTAAGTCTAAATTTTGGCAGCATTTTGGTAGTATTTCAGCGTCATCCCCGTGTAGGGGGCTACATCAGAACTATTTTGGCTTACTTGGTACGCCCTGATGATCGTAGTGAGAGATGTCTTGTGATACCACAATCATATTCATGCACCCACTATGCCCTAATGGGCATTAATAGGATCTTGAAACCTGCAGAAAGAAAAAGCACAAGCACAAATATTCCGTATACACATAATATTTATTTATCTATTTTTTCCCACCGATGAGCGTGGACGTCGTGTTTTGAAACACCTCTCGATTTCATCTCATCATGCCCTGATGAGCATAACGTGGTCTTCAAACCTTCTTCAATTCTACTTTTGGAGGACAACGTTCTTGATAAAAACTCTGCATCGACATAGCCTTGAAAGTCAAACTCTTCCTCAACTGGTTGATTTCAGCCTCTTGGTTCTCCTTAGACTTTGCTTGTATGTTAGTCTTTTCCAATTCCTTTGCATTAATCTTCTCTTCCAGCTTTGTAAAATAATCCTTCATTTTCTCTGCATGCTCCTCCAATTTGAAAGAAAATTCCTAAGTGTTCTTTCGTTGAGCTTTTGTGTGAATAGTTAGACTTTGCATGGCTTCAGAAGATGCACCATCATCAACTAAACGAGTGCTCCCAAGCAACACCCACTGTGAGCTTTCTATAGTAACAGTATTTACTCTCTTAGTAGTTGTACCAAATGTTATAATTTCTGAATCATTTCCACTGGCCTAAGTTGCCATTTGTTTGCGAGGTATCATCCCCAAGGAAAATAAGATGATTTGCATTAAGAATGTCTATGGCTTCTCGGCGTGTTCTTATCTTTATATCCATTCTTCTCGATAACCTTTTCTTTTATCTCATTATTTATAGTTAAGTTCTCGATAATGGATCCTTCTCTTCTTATTCATGGTCGTTTTCTGAACCACTTTTGGTGTGAAAAGCACCTCCATGAGTTTGCGATGAATTATTGGTCTTGAATAAAATTAGGGCTAAGAAGATCGACAACAGCCTCGAAAAGGGGATCACCCCTTCCTATTAAGGATATGGATGACCTCGTCGCACCATTGATCCCAACCAATGAAGATGGTGGTGTTTGTTGTTCTTCCTTAAACTTCATTATAACCATGGTTGAGCAAAACATATTATGCACTCAATATATTTTTATCCAATAGAGAAGCAAAGAGGAGGAGCGAATGCGAGCCAACGAAAGAGAGGATGATCTTGCGTGCGGTTTGAAGGACGGAAGTGGCTTCTTTTTTTTCTTTTTCTTTTAGAGTCTTCATGGGAGTGTCAAGAGAGAAAATATGGAGTCCCGCACGTTTTTATGTGCGGACTCAATCGCGCTCCAGTTTTTTCCGTTTAGCTTAACGCGCCAGAATGAGGACGACGACCATGTCGTTATATCTACTGCCCGACCCATTCGCCTCGTTCAAACAATGGGAGAAGAAAAATGAGACGGGCATCATTCGACATTCCTCCCTCGTATGAAAGTTTAGGGCTTTCTTGCTAGAGCTTACTCGACGATAACGCCCATGCCGTGGTTTGAACGAGTCTTGCGAATAACTAGAGGTATGAAGCGTACATAAGGTATTTACACGTGTTTCAACTTTAATGAATTTAGGGTTTTCTCTATTCTTCTCACCGAAGATGTGAACATTTTAGAACATTTGAGTTCTTTAAATGAGCGGATGTATTTTAGTAGTTTTAGAGATGTTTGCATGTGTACTCTATATTGTCAAAGATGGTACATTATTTTCAAATTTTTGATTAAATTTTGTGAAATGTATAGTATCACATGAGGATGGTCATGTTTCAAGATGAGTTCATTCTGATTAGGGATGATAGTATGTTCGATGGAATTAAAATTGTGGCTGATTTCTATCTGGACTCTGTACTCATGAGAGTCAGAGCATTTTCATTTCTTTCCTATTTCTTTGGTCTGTTTGGAGGAAATTTGTTCATTGCAATCCATCAGGAACAATTTGGATGTTTGGTTGATTTTTTAGTGTTATTTTGCATCTCTGTCACTCTCGAGAGTATAGATGCTTTGGATATTTTTCTCTTTCTTTGGCTGTTGTTGATTATGTTCATTAAATTCCAGTGAAAGCAATTTGGTTGGTTTAGTAGTGTTATTTTGCATATGTACTCTCTGTACTCTCTTGAGAGTATAGATGATTTTGTGGATATTTTTTCCAGTTTCTTTGGCTTGGTTGTTCAGAGTCTATTCATTACATTATATTGGAAGCAATTTGGTGACTGTTTGGTTGGTTTAGTAGTGTTATTTTGCATCGTACTCTCTGAGATGATGATTTGTGGACATTTTTTCCATTGGCTGGTTGTTGATTATATTCATTACATTCAGGAAGCAATTTGTGGCTATTTTGTTGGTTTAGTGTTATTTTGATATGTACTGCATTTCTCGAGAGTACTGATGATTTTTGATATTTTTTTCTAGTTTTCATTTGTTATTATGTTCATTACAAAGCAATTGGTGGAATGTTTGATGGTTTAGTAGTGTTATTTCAGACTCTCTTCTCTGAGAGTTTAGATAATTTTATGGACATTTTTTCTTGTTTTTGGCCGATTATTCAGATATGTTCATTACATTCGGAAGTAATGTGTTTGGTTATTTAATAGTGTTATTTTGCATTCATTTCCTGTACTCTTTGAGAGTACTGATGATTTTATGGACATTTTTTGCTTGGTTGTGATTGTCATTACATTACATTGGAAGCAATTTGGTGGGATGTTGGTTGGTTTAGTAGCATTATTTTGCATATGTACTCTTTGTACTCTCTTGAGAGTATAGATGATTTGTGGATATTTTTTTCTAATTTTTTGGCTGTTATTGATTATGTTCATTACATTACATTGGAAGTAATTTGGGATGTTGGTTTAGTAGTGTTATTTTGCATCTTACTCAGACTTGAGAGTCTGATAATTTGAAAATTTTTTCCGCTTTCTTGTGATTATGTTCATTACATTACATTGGAAGCAATTTTTGTGGGATATTGGATGGTTTAATAGTGTTATTTAGCATATGTACTCTCTATACTCTCTTGAGAGTACAAATAATTTGTGGACATTTTTTTCAGTTTCCTTGTCCTGGTTGTTCAGATTATGTTCATTACATTACATTGGAAATAATTTGGTGGGATGTTGGTTGGTTTAGTAGTGTTATTTTGCATATGTACTCTATGTACTCTCTTGATAGTACAAATGATTTGTGGACATTTTTTCTAGTTTCTTTGGCCTGGTTGTTCAGATTATATTCATTACATTCTAGTGGAAGTAATTTGGTGGCTGTTTGGTTGGTTTAGTAGTGTTATTTTACATATGTACTCTCGTACTCTGAGAGAATAATGATTTATGGACATTTTTCCAGCTTTGGCTTTGGTTGTTCGGATTATGTTCATTACATTTTAGTGGAAGTAATTTGGATGTTTTGTTAGTTTAAGTGTTATTTTATATATACTTTGTGCTCTCTGAGAGCACAAATAATTTTGTGATATTTTTTCCAGCTTTACCCATTGTTGATTATATTCATTACATTACATTGGAAGCAATTTGGGATGTTGGATTTAGTAGTGTTATTTTGCATTCATACTCATTTCTCGAGAAACGAAGATTTTATGGATATTTTTCTTATTTCTTTGGCTATTGTGATTATGTTCATTACATTGGAAGCAATTTTGTGGTCTTTGGTTGGTTTAGTAGTGTTATTTTGCATCAGTACTCACTCTCTGAGAGTACTGATGATTTTGGATATTTTTCCAGCTTTCTTGTTGATGTTCATTACATTACATTGAAAGCAATTTGGTGTTTTGGTTAGTTTAGTTGTTATTTTGCTATTCTCTATACTCTCGAGAGTACGATAATTTTGTCGACATTTTTCCAGCTTTGGTTGTAAGAGTCTGCTCATTACATTACATTGGAAGCAATTTGGTATTGTTTGGTTTAGTAGTGTTATTTTGCATATCTCTCATTCTCTTGAGAGATGATTTTGGACATTTTTTAGTTTCTTTGGCTGGTTGTTCATATTATGTTCATTACATTACAAAGTAATTTGGTGGGATGTTGGATGATTTAGTAGTGTTATTTTGATCAGATTCTCTCAGACTCTCTGAGAGTACTGATGATTTTATGGATATTTTTTCGCTTTTTTGTTTAGATTATGTTCATTACATTACATTGGAAGCAATTTGGTGGGATGTTGGATGGTTTAGTAGATTATTTGCATTAGATTCTCTGCACTCTTGAGAGTACTGATTGGATATTTTTTCCTATTTCTTGGCTGGTTGATTATGTTCATTACATTCCATTTGAAGCAATTTGGTCGCATTTTGTTAGTGTTATTTTGCATCGACTCTCTATACTCTGAGTAGATATTTGTGGATATTTTTCTGTTTCTTTGGCTCATTGTTGATATGTTCATTACATTACATTGGAAGTAATTTGGTATGTTTGGTTTAGTAGTATTATTTTCAGATCTCTATACTCTCTGAGAGTACTGATAATTTGTGGACATTTTTCCAGCTTTGGCTGGTTGTTCGATTATGTTCATTACATTACATTGAAAGCAATTTGGGATGTTGGATTTTAGTAGTTTTATTTTGCATTCAGATACTCTATCTCTCAAGAGTATGATAATTTAGACATTTTTTCCTATTTCTTTGGCGTTGTTCGATTATGTTCATTACATTCAGGAAGCAATTTTGTGGTTTGGTTTAGTAGTGTCATTTTGCATCTGTACTCTCTGTACTCTCTTGAGAGTACAGATGATTTTGTGGGCAATTTTTCTAGTTTCTTTGGCCTGGTTGTTCAAATTATGTTCATTACATTACATTGGAAGCAATTTGGTGGGATGTTGGATGGTTTAGTAGTGTTATTTTGCCTTTGTACTCTCTGTACTCTTGAGAGTCTGAGATGAACATTTTTTTTTCTTTCTTGGTGATTATCATTACATTCAAAAAGTAATTTAATGTTTGTTAGTTTTTAGTGTTATTTTGCATCAGATCTCTCAGACTTGAGGTATAGATGATTGTGGATATTTTTCTTTTTTTTCTTTCCTTTGTTGATTATGTTCATTACATTCAGGGAAGCAATTTGGGCTATTTTGTTGGTTTAGAAGTGTTATTTTGCATCAGATTCTCCTCTCGAGAGTATATGATTTTGTGGATATTTTTCTTATTTCTTTGGCTGTTGTGATTATGTTCATTACGACTTTTCATTTTGAAGTTTACAATGTCCGGGAAAAGGATAACTGAGATGCGCTACCATTAGAACTGTTCGATAATATTGCGATGATTTAGATGAAGTCATTGACATTTTAAAGAGGCTTCATCTGATAATTCATTAGACTCCATGAAGAGACTCAATCTCCATTACCTCAATCCTCTCTTGCTGGGAGATAGAGAAGCAAGCTTTCTTTTTGGGTGGGTAGTGCATTCCTTTCACCCCCAATGAAGTTGCAGTAATTGTAGGGATGCCAAACAGAGGGGTGAAGGTCTTATGGTAGAAATCCCCACTGTCGTAGTTCAGTTCAGTGGACTATAAGACTATGCTTGAGCATTGGATACTCATTTCTGTATACAATTTGTACAACATACATTTTCTCAAATCATTTTTTTTTTTTTTGTATATCACAACTATAGGGTGCATCGAATTGATTGCCTATGCCGATGACATAGAAAATTTGTCAATACAATCAAGGTGAGCCATCTGTTTCACAATTTGATGGTATTACATCAAAGATTCATACCCAGAGGACACCCGGGTACATGAGTGGATTTGTCACTCTTCTTATGGTATGTTTTATATCTTCGGTTATGTATTATTTGATGCATTGAAGTTAACTTAAATAAAATAGATCTGGATACATAAGCATCATGAGGTCGCCATCTCCATTTGCAAAGCCACGATGTCGCGATGGCCAAAAATAAAGTTTCGATGAATCCTTTCATTTAGGAGGACACAGTGACATATAATAATATCACTTAGTTCTTATAATTATATTTATTTGTTGTAGTTATCACATTTTCTTATGGTTTAACAGTGTCCGCTTTCATTCGAGGACATATCAAGAGGAGACTTGGCTCTTGAATCATTTTCCGCCCAACATGTACATTGGAGCTGATCCCATTCTAAGTCCATGAGTTTAGCCCCATTGAATCTCCATATGTCTCTCCTCGATATTCTCCCCATCCAGTTCAGCCCTTTACTACCCCCACAGAAGGCTCTACGGTGGAGAGGATACTTGCAGGTTTTAGGGACTTGAAAGATATAATATCTTATTTTCAAGCAATAATGATAGAGAGAATGGATGGGATTGATTTGCAGGTTACTGCTATCGAGGAGGTTCTTCGGCAGGGTTCCTACCATCCCAGGAACTGAGCCGCTCTATGGATACTTCCACTTGGGAAGTTGTCCCTGGATACTTCCACTGGGAAGGCTCGCTCTGTGGATACTTCCACTGGAGCCTGTGGATACTTCCACTTGGGAAGCTCATGGATACTTCCACTTGGGAAGCCCCTGCCTCCTAGGGAAGCCCCGCTGAGTCACCATAGGGAAGCTATCATGGAGGCCTCCAATGCATGGTGAAGATGCTCCAAAACCTTTAATTGGCAAAGATTGAGCATGGTGTGAAAGCTCCAGATAAGGAAGAGGAAAGCTATTTCCCCTTCACACACACTTTGAAGTCACGAGCAAGAATAAGTGATGTGGTGGCCTCCACTCAAGATGAAGCCTACAGAGATATTAAGTTACTTTCTTTTAAATTTAAGATAATAGAAATGATTTCACTAAATTTTTTATAGGTTCACAAAGATGAGCCAAGAAAAGGTCGACACCCACGACCGCTATCGGTGGAGGAGCATCACGGAGGTATGAATCATCTCGAGATCGATCCTTAATTCATAGTGAATCTAGCTCTTTATCACTAACTTTCATCATCGCATTTCAATTGCCAGAGGCACATCATTTGTTGAGTTCTCATCCATTGTTTTGCCTAAGCCGATGCTCCATCTTATCACGTCATGCTCCCACCAGGACAAGTAAGTCAATCTTCAATCGCCTTCATACATAAAATAACCTATTCGTTAATTAAGATCACTTTAAAATATTATCACTTGTAGGGTGATACGATTTGGGAATATCATTATTGCGAGGCGATCGAGTTCGACATATCAATATCTCTCGATGCACATTGATGCCTTCGCTTCTTATTGTCGAGAGTATTCGCTCTCCCTGGGTCAGATATGTCCCCTATTTGTACATCTCAGCTTGCAAAGTTACCCCACAAATATGTGGTATTATAATTCAATCATTATTTGTATAGATGGAAACTACAATTTATAAATGTTCTCTTCTTTTCTTACGAGCTATGCAAAATATGGCCTACACAAGAAAGCAAAATGTTCATCCAAAGATGTCACCGCAGACAAGGTGTCATGGTCGAGCTACTCTTACTTCCAATTATAGATAATCAGCACTGGACACTCCTGGTTGAGCATATTAAGCTAGGGGCCTTGTATTTTTATGACTCATTACCAAAATCAACCCATAAGGCCTTTCTTCCAGAGATTGTAAGAGTTATTTTCAATTTGGTTTTCATAAACTGGTTTTTTTTAACCCCCCTTATTGACTATACTTACTTTTCGATCAAATTACTTGTTGAAGATGTCACGTCAGTGATCCCACAAAATGGCTAATCAAATGGTGAGTGTACCCAAGATAATAAAGTGTTGCGAGATGTTTGTGCAAGTACATGGAGGAAATTGAAATCCCACTTAATCACACCAAGATTGGCCTAAGAAGATGAATTGCTTTCGAAGTTCGCTTATGCTATCTTTGGTAATGAAAAGTCAAGCTAAGAATACATTTAAAGTTTGATAAGTAGGAAATAATTGCATGGGTATTTCATTTTTTTTTTCATTATTATTGTGAGAACACTTAAAGTTTGTTAAGTAGGAAATATTATTTTTTCAATATTATCTAAAGAGTTTGGATCTTTTATTATCGAGACTCTCGTCTGCTTATGCTATGTGCTCTATACTCCTCATCAGATTATTTTTCAGAATTGTTTTTTCCCAATTCCACTTTTGCTTTGGATGAAGAGGAATTGTTCACTATAACCAAAGAAAGTCGATAAGGTTTTTTATGAGTTTTCGGCGCTTTGCATGTTTATACTCTATACTCAGTACTCTCATTTTCTCAGACTCTGAATTTATATTATATTTTAAATTATCAAATGAAGGTGAAGCTAAAATTTACATTATCTCAGTTTGGTGGTAATCTATATGATTACTTATATATATCAAATGGAAAGTAACTCAAATGATAAATATTTTTTAGATGACAATATTCTGACCAAAATTCAATTATTTTGATATGAGAATACTATAAAAGTTTATTAAGAATTGATGTATTATATTTTTTTTAAATAAAATCAATAGTTTAGATTTATCCTATCTTAAAATATTTTTTATCATAGTTTTAGAGAGTAACCTCCAAAATGAGAAAAACATGATACATATTATGCTAAGATGTGACTAATTTTATCATTCATATGATTGTTTTCATCCATCATTTTATCTCTTAACATAAATAAAATATTCAATATGAATCATATGCATATTATAACTATATTATTTATCTAATAATTTAGTTATATTTATCTTTAAAATTAATTAAATTATACTTTTTAATTGAATTAAAAGATAGTGAAATAAAAAATATAAATAATAAATTAAATTACTCATAATACAAAATATACCGGATGATAATTTACCAAATATATTTTCGAATAAACAATAAAATTAGCCACTTATATATTTGAAGATGATGAATTTTTTCAAATAATGTAATAACTGAAAGTGTCATCTCAATTAAATTAATATCGATAAATTTATAAATAATTACTAAACTAATATCGGATTTCTAATATAATCATCACAGATTTTTTTTTATTCATAAAATGTAGTACTTTATAGAGTACATATATCAAACTATGTAATGCCTCCAATGGAAATCAACTCATTCTAGTAGAGACTCATCAATAAAATACCGCAATTTGGTAAAATATGAGATTTAGCTGCCTAAGTATTACAATAATAGTACGTTTCAAAATAAAGCTGCTCAAAAGAAGAAAGTCATCCTGACAAAGAAATGATTGCACAGTCTGGAGCATGAGAAGGTCATCCTAATGCCGCAACTCTGAGGAAGTCTTCCTAACCATGAGACCCTGTGCCTAAGTAAAAGAAAGTCATCTTGAGACTCTAAAGCTTTGCGAAATGATTGCACGTAAGAACACATAATTAAATGATATCATGCATTGAAATGTTTTCCGTAATAATATCCATCATCAACTTAGTGTACCACCGACCGACCGACATTGAGCTTAGTTGAATTCTGAGGTAGAACATCCATCGTTAATGATTTTAACAAAGATCGATGGTGCTATTCTATGCATCTCAAAAAATACACCGCATAATAGAGAAAGGTGTTCCAAGGGGTGACGAAACACATTCTGCGACACTATCAGTTTGAACTTTAGTTTCTGTAACAACAAAAATATGTTGGTTTGAAGATTAGTAGCAATGTTTTAAATAATATAAATTAAGAGGCAAATAGAGAATTACTCTTGGCTTTCTTGGATCTCTCCCAATATCCCTTAAGCTTTGCGTTGGAAACACCCTTTGGACATTATCCTTTCAAGATGTCTTTTCCTTGTCTGTGGTGACTTCTTCTTCTTAGCTTCAGCCTAGAAGAGAATTCCCACTTAGTTAGAGTCGATCATCGATAGTTTTTTTAAGGATTGAAGCATATAGTCGCCTTGTTATTACCTTCTTATTTGATATGCATATCGACTAACGCTCAAAAAATAATGCCGCAAGCATTTCCATCTGTCTCGACATCTCTTAATTTTCTATATGCACTATCGATGTAAATATCCCTCTTTGCTCTAGACCATCGCATGAGAAGATACTTATCCGAATGCACTACATCTTCCTGACTAAGAACTCTGATACAATGGACACAAAGTAATCCCATCATTTCAAATTTCTTACAAGTACAGGTTACATCTAGGGTAGTCCCATCGAAATGGATAATCCATGTTTTGGACAAATTTTTATTCTCTAAGTTTCTCACCAAATATGGTCATTATCCGACAGCATCGATAGCCTCCAACTCCATGCAAAAATTCTTCCTCAAACATAGTATACATTTTCTTATATAAAACATAGCTTGTTTTATAATTGATGTCTTAACAACAGAATAATCGATGATTTACACTTGAAGTCTTCATCATGTTCATTCCATGTCTCCATAACCTTCTCCAACCCCAAGAAACAATCATGAGTGAACTTGTTGTTTAGAGATTCCTTGACATACGTTGTTCATTGACTCACTATTGGTTGACAAGATGCCCATGCGAATGAGTCACAATGCAAACCACTTGGATCTAATTTTATAAGCTCGCACAAGATGATCATGCAAATTGCCTTCTTCTAGCTACCAAGCTTCTTCAAACTCTTCCTCAGTCACATTTATGCATGCATAAAATAGCCCTTGTACCTCTTATTTCTATTAAGGAACCTTGGAAGGAACTTTCTTCAAATATGCCATCGCACAACCTATGACGAGTATGCGGTAATACAATTGATAGCCATAATCTTGATCAATGAATATTATTGTAGGATGTCTCACCCATCAATCGAAGAAATATCTGAATAGCCATGAGAATGACTCAATCGCCTCTTCGATAAAAAAGGCTACCCAAATAACACATTTTTCCGGATGATTCACTCCAACAAGAGGGGCACAAACAAGATTATATTTATTGAGTCGATAGCTTGTATCAAAATTATCACATCACCAAAACAAATCATATTCTATCCTAGACATGCCATTGCTCCAAAAAAACTTACTAAGCAAGACTCATCAACTTGTACATCCCATGCAAACATCCCATCCGCCGCTTGCCTTTCCTCAACAAATCAGATTAATGCATTATCACCATTCGCAATTCGATCTTTTTTCTTCAATAAAATTGAAGCATCTCTTTTGTGAATCCAATATTCTCTACACCGCCAACCTCCTCACTTAGATAAAATGCATCGGTTGCTACTCGCCTCACATTATCTTCAACATAAGCCTTTTCATCGCTAATGCATCCGGTGGATCCGAGAAGATGTAGTCACAGTTTTGCCAATGAATGATTATGACTTTCTATATATTTTAACCATCCGCCTTCCCAAGTCAACAGAGATCTAATCACGGACAAGCCGCCCTTGTATCTTTTCCGGAATTTTAAAGCCATTTGACAGATTTCTTCGACCGCTTTTGCACATAAAAAAAATTTTGATTTTAATTTCTTGAGTTTGGCCAATAACTAGTATGGTCCTTCCAACACCGAAGTTTTGATGTGCAGTCACAATAGTGCATACGCCCGCTTATTCTCAATAGTGGTGCCAAGGAGTTTCCCAAATTTGGTCATTAGACATCATAACTCATTATCACCGCCATTGATAGATTCACCGCAAGACATTCCACATAAATGTGACATGTAAAATAGCTCCACAAATAAACATATTCCTCAAAATAGATAAAGAAAGGGGAAAAATGAGCTAAATACGAGAGTACAGATGCAAAATCATCCAAACATCCCACCAAATTGCTTCAATGTAATGAACATAATGAACAACCAGCCAAAGAACTGGAAAAATATCCATAAAATCATCTTGTAATCTCAAGAGTATAGAGAGTACTGATGCAAAATATACGACTTCTCCCTTCGTTGCATCCCTACAATTCGCAACTTCATCTGGGGTGAAAGGAACACCGCCCACCCGGAAAGAAAACTTGCTTCTATGTCCCAACAAGACAGATCAGGTCATGGCTATTGAGTCTTCAATTTCATGGAGTCTAATGAATTGATGCATGAAGTCTCAGAAAATATCAATGACTTCATTACTAAAATCTCCGCAAATGTAATTTATGAGACAGTATGCAAAAAATCTCCTAGAAACCATCGCCAAGAGTATTTCCATCTGCCGAGACATTCTTAATTTTCTATGTACCATCGATGTAAATATCTCTTGCTCGTAGACCATCGCATGAGAAGATACTTATCCGAATGCACTACATCTTTCCCTCGACTAAGAACTCATACAATGGGCACAAAGTAATCCCATCATTTCAAATTTCTTACAAGTTACATCAGGTAGTCCCATCGAAATGGATAATCCATGTTTTGGACAAATTTTATTCTCTAAGTTTCTCACCAAATACTCCATGGGTCATCCGACATGCCATCGATAGGCCTCCAACTCCCATGCAAAAATTCTTCCTCAAACATAGTAGCTTTCTTATATAAAACATGAGCTTGTTTTATAATTGACCGGTCTTAACAAACAGAATAATCGATGACTACACTTGAAGTCTTCATCATGTTCATTCCGGTGCCATGTATCCATAACCTTCTCCAACCCCAAGAAACAATCTATGAGTGAACTTGTTAGTTTAGAGATTCCTTGACATACGTTGTTCATTGACTCACTATGGCCGACAAGATGCCCATGCAATGAGTCTCACGAATGCGGACCACTCTAATTTTATTAAGCTCGCAGCCAAGGATGATCATGCAAATTGCCTTCTTCAGCATGCCAAGCTTCTTCAAACTCTTCCTCCGAGTCATTTGCCCATTTGCATGCATAAAATACTTGTTCCCTCTTATTTCTATTAAAGCAAGGAACCTTGGAAGGAACTTTCTTCAAATATGCCATCACAACCTATGACGAGTATGCGAATACAATTTGATAGCTCGTGCCATAGCCTGATCTTGATCAATGAATATTATTGTAGGATGTCTGTCACTCATCAATCGAAGAAATATCTGGAATAGCCATGAGAATGACTCAATCGTCTCTTCTGATAAAAAGGCTACTCCAAATAACACATTTTTCCAGTGATGATTCACTCCAACAAGAGGGGCACAAATAAGATTATATTTATTGAGTCGATAGCTTGTATCAAAAATTATCACATCACCAAAATCATATTCTATCCTAGACATGCCATTGCAAAAAAAACTTACTAAGCACCATCAACTTGTACATCCCATGCAAACATCCCATCCGCTTGCTTTCCTTGAACAATTTAATGCATTATCACACCATTCATATCTTTTTTCTTTTCTCAATAAAATTGAAAGCATCTCTTTTGTGAATCCAATATTCTCTACACCGCCAACCTCACTTAGATAATGAATGCATCGCTCTAATCGCCTCTATTATCTTCAACATGGAAGCCTTTTCATCGCTAATGCATCCGTGTGATCCGAGAAGATGTAGTCACAGTTTTGCCAATGAATGATTATGACTTTCTATATATTTTTTAACCATCCGCCTCCCCAAGTCAACAGAGAATCTAATCATGGCCGACAAGCCGCCCTTGTATCGCTGAATTTTGCTAAGCCATTTGACTGGCGATTTCTTCCGACTTTTGCACATAAAAAATTTTTGATTTTAATTTCTTGAGTTTGGCCAATAACTAGTATGGTCCTTCCAACACAAGTTCTTTGATGTGCGAGTCACAATAAAGGTATACGCCCGCTTTCATTCTCAATAGTGCCAAGGAGTTTCCCCAAATTTGGTTCATTAGA
Organism: Cymbidium sinense; assembly: GCA_021442155.1. Taxonomy (NCBI): domain Eukaryota; kingdom Viridiplantae; phylum Streptophyta; class Magnoliopsida; order Asparagales; family Orchidaceae; genus Cymbidium; species Cymbidium sinense. The sequence goes on from CM038219.1 coordinate 143,205,996, forward strand.
CATCATAACTCACATCGACCGCCATTGACGATTCACCGCAAAGAGACTCCACATAAATGTGACATGTAAAATAGCTCCACAAATAAACATATTCCCTCGAAACAGGATAAAGAAAGGGGAAAAATGAGCTAAATACAGAGAGTACAGATGCAAAAATCATCCAAACATCCCACCAAATTGCTTCCAATGTAATGTAATGAACATAATCAACAACCTGAAAAAAAAATATCCATAAAATCATCTCAATCTCAAGAGAGTATAGAGAGATGCAAAATAATACCACCCTTCTCCTCTTTTGGTATCCCTACAATTACTGCAACTTCATCGGGGGTGAAAGGAATGCACTGCCCACCCAGAAAGAAAACTTGCTTCTCTATGTCCCAACAAGATAGGATTGAGGTAATGGCTATTGAGTCTTGCTGAATTTCATGGAGTTTAATGAATTGATGCAGATGAAGTCTCAAAATATCAATGACTTCATTACTAAACATCAAATGAATGTACAGAGCAGATGCAAAAATCTCCTAGAAACCATCCAAACAAGCCAAATTGCTAACGGAATGTACTCTCAACAACTGCCAAAGAAACCGACAACATGACCAAAATTATATGTACTCTCATAAGAGTACGAGAGTACATATGCAAAAAAAACACTAACAAATCAACCAAAAGCCTCCAAAGGTCTAATGAACATATCCGATAGGCCAAAGAAACGTGACAAAAATGACCAAAAATTACCCTCGGAGAGTACTGAGAGTACATGGGTCACATCGACACGCATTCATAGCCTCCAACTCCATGCAAAAATTCTTCCTCAAACATAGTATACAGCTTTCTTATATAAAACATAGCAGCTTGTTTTATAATTGGACTGGTCTTAACAACAGGAATAATCGATGATTGGCTACACTTGAAGTCTTCATCATGTTCATTCCGGTGCCATGTATCCATAACCTTCTCCAACCCCAAGAAACAATCTATGAGTGAACTTGTTAGTTTAGAGATTCCTTGACATACGTTGTTCATTGACTCACTATGTTGCGTTGACAAGATGCCCATGCGAACGAGTCAATGCGGGACCACTTGGATCTAATTTTATTAAGCTCACAAGGATGATCATGCAAATTGCCTTCTTCTAGAGACCAAGCTTCTTCAAACTCTTCCTCCGAGTCACATTTGCCCATGCATGCATAAAATACTTGTACCCTCTTATTTCTATTAAAGGAACCTTGAAGGAACTTTCTTCGAAATATGCCATTGGCACAACCTATGACGAGTATGCGGTAATACAATTTTGATAGCTCGTGCCATAGCCTGATCTTGATCAATGAATATTATTGTAGGATGTCTGTCACCCATCAATCGAAGAAATATCTGGAATAGCCATGAGAATGACTCAATCGTCTCTTCTGATAAAAAGGCTACTCCAAATAACACATTTTTCCAGTGATGATTCACTCCAACAAGAGGGGCACAAATAAGATTATATTTATTGAGATAGCTTGTATCAAAATTATCACATCACCAAAACAAATCATATTCTATCCTAGACATGCCATTGCTCCAAAAAAAACTTACTAAGTAATCGACTCATCAACTTGTACATCCCATGCAAACATCCCATCCGCTTGCCTTTTCCTTGAACAAATGATTAATGCATTATCGACCATTCGCAATTCTCGATCTTTTTTCTTTCTGAATAAAATTGGAAGCATCTCTTTTTGTGAATCCAATATTCTCTACACCGCCAACCTCCTCACTTAGATAGCATAATGCTGTTGCTCTACTCGGCCTCACATTATCTTCAACATGGAAGCCTTTTCATCGCTAATGCATCTGTGATCCGAGAAGATGTAGGTCGAGTTTTGCCAATGAATGATTATGACTTTCTATATATTTTTAACCATCCAGTTCGCCCAAGTCAACAGAGAATCTAATCACCGGACAAGCCGCCCTTGTATCGCTTTTCGAATTTTATTTGACCGCGATTTCTTCACCGCTTTTGCACATAAAAAAATTTTTGATTTTAATTTCTTGAGTTTGGCCAATAACTAGTATGGTCCTTCAACACCGGTTTGATGTGTGAGTCACAATACGCTGCATACCGCTTTCATTCGAATAGTGGTGGAGTTTCCCAAATTTGGTTCATTAGACATCATAACTTCGTCATCGCACTGCTCATTGACCGCATTCACCTGCCAAGACAGCTCCACATAAATGTGACATGTAAAATAGCTCCACAAATAAACATATTCCCTCAAAATAGGATAAAGAAAGGGGAAAAAATGAGCTAAATACAGAGAGTACAGATGCAAAAATCATCCAAACATCCCACCAAATTGCTTCCAATGTAATGTAATGAACATAATCTGAACAACCAGGCCAAAGAAACTGGAAAAAATATCCATAAAATCATCTGTAATCTCAAGAGAGTATAGAGAGTACAGATGCAAAATAATACTACGACCTTCTCCCCTCTGTTTGGTATCCCTACAATTACTGCAACTTCATCGGGGGTGAAAGGAATGCACTGCCCACCCAGAAAGAAAACTTGCTTCTCTATGTCCCAACAAGACAGGATTGAGGTCATGGCTATTGAGTCTTGCTGAATTTCATGGAGTCTAATGAATTGATGCAGATGAAGTCTCTGTAAAATATCAATGACTTCATTACTAAACAGTGCTGCAACAGAATGTACAGGAGTACAGATGCAAAAATCTCCTAGAAACCATCCAAACAGCTGCCAAATTGCTTCCAACGGAATGTACTCTCAACAACCAGGCCAAAGAAACTGGACAACATGACCAAAAATTATATGTACTCTCATAAGAGTACAGAGAGTACATATGCAAAAAAACACTAACAAATCAACCAAAAAGCCTCCAAATTGTGCCTAATGAACATATCCAAACAGGCCAAAGAAACAGACAAAAAATGACCAAATAGCTCTGTACCCTCAGGAGAGTACAGAGTACAGAGAGTACAGAGAGTACAGAGAGTATAGAGAGTACAGAGAGAACATAGAGTACAGAGAGTTCAGAGAGTACAGAGAGAACATAAAGTACAGATGTAATGAAAATAATCTCAACAACTAGTCTGAAGAAACTGGAGAAAATGACCAAAAATTATCTGTACTCTACAGATGCAAAATAACACTAAAAAAATAACCAAACAGCCTCCAAATTATTCCTCATAGATTGTAATGAACATATTCCCTCCAAACAGGCCACAGAAACTGAAAAAAATAACCCAAAATGATCTCAGTACTCGTGAGAGTATAGAGAGAGAGAGAGTACAGAGCATGATAAATCCTCCAGAAACCATCCAAACATCTCTCAAAATTGCTTCCACTGGTATGTAATAAATATAATCTGAACAACCAGGCCAATGAAACTGGAAAAAAATGGCAAAAATTGTATGTACTCTCAAGAGAGTACAGAGAGTATAGATGCAAAATAACACTAAAAAACCACCAAACAGCCTCCAAATTGTTTGTGATGGATTGTAATAAACATATTTCCTCCAAACATGCCACACAAAGTGGAAAAAACTATCCAAAATGCTCTATACTCTCAGGAGAGTACAGAGAGTATAGATAAAAATCTCCCATAAATATTAACCAAACAACCACAAAATTGCTTCTAATGGAATGTAATGACCATATTCTCTTCATCCAAGAAAAATAAACTGCAAAATATTCAAAAAATCATCTGTACCCTCATGAGAGTACAGATGCAAAAATCTCTCAAAATAAGCAAAGTCCTCTTGCAAAGAACTCCAAACAGTGTAGGAAATATACACTAAATAAAAGAATTTCAAGGAATAACACTACCAAACCATAAAAAAATTGTACGTATACAACGGTTGAGAAAAATTACAGATGAATTTTTATTTAATACATCCTCAGCTATTTCCTCAAGGCCTTTGTTCTCCATCTTCATGGTTCTTTCGTAAAAAGGAAATGAGAAAACTCTTTCTCTCTCTAAGCTCAGTTTGCAAGAAAAAAATACACCCCTAAACCCTAATTCTAGATATATATTTCTTTTAAATTCCTCCCACTCATTCCAACGATGCTTCTTCTCCCACTGTTTGAATGAGGTGGGTCGGGCCGGGATAAACGGCGTGGTCAGTACATGCTGTTAAGCTAAAATGGGAAAAAATACCTGGACACGCGTCGGGCCGGATTGGAGTCCAAGACATAAAGCTACGATGGACGAACGTAATATTTTCGAATGAGAGAGAGAGAAGAAGAACCACCTAAGAAGAGAGAGAGAGAGAGCGGGAGCCAGAGAATGGAGGATAGAGCCCTTGCAGTTATTCTTTCATTGCCATTCCATTTTTCCGTTCTCTTCTCTTTTTCAAAATTGACAAGGGAGACTTTTTTGATGAACCAAAAGAGGCAAGATCAGTTTTTTTTTGTACGGTTAAGGGAAGAGTAGAGGGAACGATTCTTCGATTAGGGATATTTAGACTTAGTTAATTTCTCAAAATATTTAATTAAATCTGAATTATGAGTTTTATGCCAACAAATTCATATAGTCAATATATAGATATATCAATCCTAAGTTATTCCGATATTCTGGACTCAATGGCACAGTCTATTTCATAATCGGAGGCCGTTTGGTTCAAGTCGATGTCAAATTGAGTCCATTTCAGCTCAAAATGTGCATCGCCGCTTTCGACCACTCTATTTTCACATAGACTCATCCGAATTTAGTGTGAATAGTCTTACTTGATAGATTTTGATATTTCAAAGCCAATGGAATGATCAATTTTGCAAACAGAGGTCGCTTGGTCCTCGTCGATGCCTCCTGACCTCGATATGCATGCAGGCATGTTGACGACTCGAGTGCTTGGTCGGTTGATCATCAAGTCATACAATATTTATATTCTAACCAGTTTCGATGTTCTGAATGCGATGGAAAAGTCCGTTCATCAATCGGACGTCATTTGAGTTGATTTTGGTGACGTACAGTGCATTTCAGCATAGATTTGTGCATTATCATTTCAAATTATTTGACATTTGCATAGACTCATCTGAATTGAGTGTAGACAGTCTCATTTGATAGATTTCAACATTTTAAAGCTAACGATGCATTCAATTTTATGCACGAGGGTAGTTTGGCTTGCGTCAGTGCCTCCTAACTTTGATATGCACGTCGACACATTGATAGCTCGAGCGCTTAATCGATTGCTTGTTAGATTTTGTAATATTTATATTCTGATGAATTTTGAAGTTCTAAACATAACGACGAAGTTTGTTCATTGATCGGAGGTCATTTCGATCATTTTCGGTGACGTCTAGTACATTTTGAGCCTCAATTTACGCACTGTCGCCTTCGAAGTCCGTCGAATTTAACTTGTGGACTTGTCTTGATTTATGACACATATGTGGAGGTCAACAAATTCCCCCTAATAAGTGTGATTCACACATGGAGTGTGTCATGTTTGTTGAAAACTGGTTGACCTTTTAAGATGGCCACAGAACTTAGATCTTTTCAGCTTTGATTTTGATAGCTTACAGAAGTTTGACAAAATTTGTCATTAGTATGCTGCCTTATTCACGACATGCTAAATGATGGGTTTGACCGATTTGTTAGAATCTACTTATCGAATAGAGAAGAGTTCTTACACCATCTACTTCAATGGCTTTGCTGATGATCTCTTTCTCTTATGTAATTACAGATTTGAGTTTCCTCTAACTCTAGCTTCATGCTTGGTTGGGTTTGATGGAGAAAATAGTATGCTTATTTTGATGAATAATTTTGCTGGGGTATCAGTTTATCCGTGCTTGGTCGAATTTGAAATTCCTTATGTCCTTGCTTTGAGCTTCTTTGGACTTGATGATGACGGATTTGTCCATATTGACTTGTCGTGAAGTGTATGTACGCCATGAACCCCGTACGCTTTGATTCATTGAAGGATGCGTACAGATGACCTAGCCTTCCAGCTTATATAGGGTCAATGTTGAGTTATTAGCCTAACAACGTGTGCTTTAACAGAATGAATAACCACAAAATTTCTTTAGTTCAGCCATCGGCTTTGTATGAACTATGAAATTACTTTCTGTCTGTGCTTTCGCATGATGATGAGGAGGTAGGCTTTGATGTGCTTTAAGCTTGATTATCATTTGAAAATATATTGAAATATCACCTGCTGTAATATAAAGATTCATTTGGCGTCAATTGAGCATTTCCGATTGCCTTGATCTATCGATCAAGTAGAGAGATCTCCTGGATCCTGATTGCTTACAATCACTAAGCTGGATCTGGTTTGAGATTGAACAGTTATCTTCATTGGATTGATAAGTGGGGTCTCTTTCACTGGGCCTTTTTCTTACGGCTTATTTAGTGAGGAGAGCGTCAACAACTCGGCCATATTTGAGCTTATTGAGTTCAACCTTTAGAACCTACTCGAGTCTTTGACTTGAGTTGTAGTGGTTTGGTGGTTTTATCATCAGACTGATGAACAAGGGCTTTTTCACTGCGGTATTTTCTAGCGGCTTGTTGAGGTGAGAGCTGAGGAGAGCCAACAACTCTACCATATTGTTTATCGAGTCAACCTTAACTACCGGCCTTTTGACTTGAGTTGTAGTGGTTTATTTTTATCCATCAATGATTTTAAGCTTCTAGAATCAAGAGTTCTCTTTCGCTTGATCTCCAAAATTTGGTAATCGAACTAAATTTTTTGATATTTAGCCGATATCTGCCTGGGTCTTATGCATAAAAATTGATTCTTTTTATTTCTGCAAGAACATGCAACTTAACAATGATAATTATAGATATATTTAGGGATTTTGGTGTAATGCTCGATGTCCATCTGAATCAGAATATATTTGAGGATCTCGTCTTATGGCCCGATGTCAACTCAAATAAATTTAATATAAACTAAAAAAAATGCCCCCTATTTTGCAAGGGGGATTCTAAAGTACATTTAGAAGAATTGTCCATATGAAAATATACAAATACATCTGTATTTGAATTAATGTACTCTTAAGGAGATTTTAACATACAACATTGATTTCATTTGTATATAAAAATCTAAAAATTCCTCTATTTAATAGGGAATTTTCACAAAAAAAGTTCTTCATATGGAGTATATTTATTCAGGGATCTCAGCCTGAAGAATGATGTCAACCTAAATAAATATACTAAAAAAATATCCCCTATCTTACAGGGGGATTTCTATTATACCTCGAGAATGTGGTCATCAAGTATAGCACTTTTTCAAGTATCGACCATTAATTGGCAGCATTGGTCTTTCACCATTTAGGTCAATAAGTTGGTATGCCCCTCTTTGATACACTTTCTCAATGACAAAAGTGCCCTCCAAATTAGGCTCAAATTTGTCATCAAATTTTTGATTAGGAATAATTAGCCTTCTCAGCACCAAGACCAATTCCCCTTTCTGGAATGTTCGAGGTCTCATTGTATGATCAAAAGCCATGGACATATTTGCTCGATAAACTTCCAAATTTTGTTGAGCTTGGAGCCTGACCTTGTCAAGCGCTTCAAACTCTTTCATCCATAGATGTGCATTCTCCTCTTGAGTGAGATTATTTTGAATGATTACTTAAAGTAAAGGTAGTTCAACTTCAAGTGAAAATATTGCTTCAGCTCCAAATGCTAGCGCATAAGGAGTAAATTTTGTGGGAGTATAGTCTAGATGTCACATCATTATCTTTATGTAAGACAATTCCACTTTGAGATTTTGGCCTCCAAATTTGCTCACCTATTTGTCGGGACCTTTTGACGGTGGATTCTTCGACCTATGGTCCAAGTGTCATGCCTCGATGCTTACCTGTGTGGGACTTGAATTGGTAGACATATTGCTAGAGTATAGGAGGTGGTCTCTTTGAAGGAGCAACTCTGGCCTCCCTGATGATAAGACTTTTATATTTTCTTTTATCAATCCTTTCTTCTTAGCAACTTTGAGAACCTGATGCACTCTTGCATATACATTTTCAAATTTTCTCACCAGAGAAGCTGGGATTTGACGTTGTCGGGTCCAAAAGAACTATTTGATTTGACCAGTGGAGCTGTTCCATTTTACCCATCTTAGGATGTCAAATTGGTTATGGGTTGAAACACTCACTTCTGGTTCCACAGCTAGTTGTATAATTTTCAGCTTGAACAATGAGGTGAGCACACTTTAGTTTTTCTTTCCTTTGTAAGGTTAACTTGCTTCCGGATGAAGAAGCTTTTGTGTTGCTACTTGGGCTTCTTCAACCTCCATATTTGTTTTTCTTTTACCGTGACTTTTCAAGAACGGATTCCTGTGTCACGTCCTGATGCTCTCCATGTAGGAATTTCTTAGAACATTCTTAAGCTCTTACTACTAATAATTGTAGCTTTTGTAGTGGAGCATTTTTGACTTCTTTGATAATTGACATTTGATACATGTTCTTCATAAGACATTTTTTCTTAATAACCTTCAGAACTCTATGCACTCGAGTAGATAGAGTTTCATGTTGTTTCTATTGTTGAGCCTAAAAAATACCATTTAACATCATCAATAGAGCTATTCCTTTTCACCCATCTCAAAAATTTTAAATTTATTATGGGATAGAAATACTCGCTTTTGGTTGTAAGGTTGGTTGTATAACTTGTGATTAAGACAGTAACTACTGAGCTCATAGTTTAGTGTTTCTTCTCCTTTGCCTTCTACTTAATTTTCCCCTAGAAGAGGCTTCAACATTATGCCTCCCTAATGCAAAAACTTCAACTGGCAGAGTAGTCGCATTCACATGTATGATTGAAACTTTCTGCCAGTGATGGCTCTTTTCATGACTGGCGCCTCAAAATGAATCAATCATTTAAGTACAAAGGCTTTATTTTAGGAACCTCAGTAGCAGTAGTGGTCATTTCAATTATCATCCTCCATTGCATAGGTTGATGTGTACAATATGCAGATGTTTCAAATGGAGATTATTCACAACAGTGATAGCTAGGAAGTCTACACTACTAAATTGAATAGTAGCTCCAACATCTTGATACAACAGCAGCTGCTACATATTGATTCCGCAGCCTACCGCATGATGAATGAGTGTTTCAAGATCCATCGATATAGAAAACAAGCGGATTAGTCATAATGACATAATTAGCTTAGATTTAGTTTCATTGATAATTGATTTTACATTTCAATTTTTATCAGGCTTTACTGCTACTATAGCTCAAATTTGACTAGCCAAAGATGGAAAGAGAATCTTGTTCCCAGTAGATTCGCCAGAAATCTATGGGCTCCAAAATTCGCCACTGACCTCTTTAATGAAAAGAGTGTTTTAAAGTTTCGGTGTAACTTTTAGAAGGTTGGAAAAGTAAATAAGACACTACCCAAAGATTTTGTCCTCATTTAGTGAAAACTTTACATCTGGTTCCAGGTTTCCTATAGGCGCAAGCCCCTATAGTTAATTACCCCTTCCAGTAAATGAGAGAGAACTTTCGATTAAGGCTAGTCATTAGATCACTGAATGCGTAGCGTATAGTAGCAACATATAGAGTTTTAGAATTTAGACTATGAAATTCATCATTTTTGCAAAATCAGGATGGTTGGGGGAATGATGACGTGCCCGATCTAGATCCCATGGTTCCATCATCTCGGGCAGTTACAGTCCCTAGTTTACTTAGTCAGAGGAGGTAGTTGACCCAACCTGACAAAGGGATCCTCATTAGCAACACATGGGTTATGTCGTCCAAGAAATCCTTGTAGACCTGAGGTGGTGTTTATCTAAGGAGATAATCTTAAGTCTACCTTAGATGACAGAGGGTTGTTTGCCCTATCAAGTATACCCTATGATTCACAACTCAAAGGGCAGAGCCATTGGGAGCATACACTACGATGATCTTATAATGAGTTGACCGCCAAACCACCATCGTGAGGACACTGGTCATAACTACTTCATCTGTGGAGTTGACTGGTCAAGCCACACAGTCAGAGGACACGGGCCACGTTCTTACTAGCGTGAGATTGATTGAGAGTGAACATAGTATAACACTTGATTTGACATTGACTCTTTCGTGAGCTAGAGTTTTTTTAATTTGTCACCCCTGACAAACAATTGCGGAAGGTGGATAGATTGATCTTTGCTTTAACCTTTTAATGATAGAGTTTCATTTAAACATTTTTTATATTGACACTCAAATTGAGTTAGTTTGATTTGAAAATAGAATCACATTTTGATGGAAGTATCCCCTCATGTTGAAATCACCATTCAACACAGCCATCATCGGGATAGTTAATTGATTGAATCGAATATATTTGAGAACTTTAGATCATGTCGACTCTGTTTAGCTCCTAATGGAGGATCAGATTCACTATCACATGACAGAATTAGCTTCTTAGATATTTTATCAAGTTGAAATTCTCATAATTGATTTTTTGATTTTGTTAACCCGGACCCAGTCCTAAGACTAAACCGGGAAGCAACCCACGCAACATCCTCACACACTTGAATTTAAGCATTCAACATAGTGTCGGGGCACATGCAGGTGTATTTAAGACTTTATGTAGTTTTCATTTTTGAGTTATAAGATTGATTTTTTATTTTTTATTTAATTCCAATTTAGCCTGCGCAGCCTTTTTAGACATTAAAATTCACACTTAAAATCTCTATGTCCGAGCACATGCAGGTGTTTATAGTTTTAGATAATTTCACCTAATTAGTGATTTTGTTGATTTTGAAAATCATAATTAGAATGCAATTCCTTAATTTTTGTATTTAAGGAAAGCTCCATGATTTTTTTGTAGATTTTAGTTTAGTATCGCCTACTGTCTGCTTGTACAAAGAGTTACAGATTCAGTGACAAAGTATTTTAAAGCTATGGATTCAAAAGACTGTTTAATTTGTTATTTCTAAAAGAAGATTCACCCCTCAGAGTTACTTCTGTGAATCAATAGGGTATAATATTTAAGTTGATTCCTCCTTTCTTTTGTTTTACTTTTGTGTTTATTGTATGTTATTTTCCCTCCCCCTTTTATTGTTTGAAGTTTTTAATTTGAATTTTAGCTTTAGGTTTCCTTGCTTAACATTCTTAAGTTGATTCATTTTATTCTCCTATTTTTTTAAGTCAAAAGAATTGATTAATTTTGGTCCTCTGTCATCCTTGCATTGATCTAAGGCTTTCTCAAGACGCCTGAGTTTTTAGTGGTGTCTTGCAACACCATAGCCGTCTTCACACCCACTATGCCCTAATGGGCTAGCGGGGTCTTAAAACCTACAGAAAAAAAATGTAAGCAATATTTTCAATTCAGAATTAAGTTTAAATTTTGGCATCATTTTGGTAGCATTATGATGTCATCTCCGCGTAGTGGGCTACATCAAAAATATTTTGGCTTACTCAAGATGTTGATGAGTGCGAGCAATGTATCGAACACCATATTCATGCACTCCAGGCCCTAATGGGCATTAGTGGGGTCTTGAAACCTATAGAAAGAAAAAACATAAGCACAAATATTCCGTATACACATAATATTTATTTATTTATTTTTCGCCACGCCCGAATGAGCATGACGGTCATTGTTTTGAAATACCTCGGCCGATTTCATCTCATCACACCCTGATGAGCATGACAAGGTCTTCAAACCTTCTTCAATTCCACTTTTGGAGGACTAAGTTCTTGATAAAAACTCGGCATCGACATAGCCTTGAAAGTCAAACTCTTCCTCAACTGCCGGATTTCAGCCTCTTGGTTCTCCTTAGACTTTGCTTGTATGTTAGTCTTTTCCAATTCCTTTGCATTAATCTTCTCTTCCAGCTTTGTAAAATACTCCTTGTGGGCTCCAAAAATTTGCCACCGACCTCTTCGATGAAAAGAGAAGTTTAAGTGTCGGAGAAATTTTAAGAAGGCAGATGGAATAGTAGATAAGACACTACCCAGAGATTTCATCCTCCTTTTGTGAGAACTTTAGATCTGGTTCCAAGTTTCCTATAGGCACAAGCCCCTATAGTTAATTACCCCTCCCAGTAAGTGAGAGAGAACTTTCGATTAAGGCTAGTCGTTAGATCACAAAATGAATAATGTATAGTAGCAGTATGTGGGGTTTTAGAATTTAAGATATGAAAGTCATCATTATAGCTTAAACTGGATAGTTGGGGGAATGATGACATGCCAGATCTAGATCCCATGGTTTCATCATCCGCCGGTTTAGTTAGTCGAGGAGGTTGTCGACAACCCCACGTGAAGGATTCTCATCAGCAACACATGGGTTACATCGTCCAAGAAATCCTTGTAGACCTGTGGTGGTGTTTGTCTAAGAAGACAATCTTAAGTCTACCTTAGCTAACAGAGGGTTGTTTGCCCTATCAAGTATACCTTATGATTCACAACTCAAAGGGCAGAGCCATTGGGGAGCATACGGGCTACGGTCATGATCGTAATATAATGGAGCACCGCCAAACCACTGATCGAGGACTCGTCATAACGCTCTTTGGGGCCAGGCCAAGCCATGCAAATGAGGACACGGTCACGCTCTACTAGCAAGAGATTGATTGAGAGTGAACATAATAGAACACTTGATTTGACATTGGCTCCTTTGTGGGAGTTTTCTTAATTTGTCACCCCAAAAATAGGAAGGATAGATTGAGTCTGATTTAAGTCTTTAATAATAGAATTTCAATTAAGTCATTTTTAGATTGACACTCAATTTGAGTTAATTTGATTTAAAAAATTAATTAATTTGAATATATGGAGCTTTAGATCCTTTCAACTCGCTAGCTAAGAGGATTAGATCTACTATCACATGACATAATAATTTTGATATTTCACCGATTTGAAACTCTTATTATAGGTTTTAGGTTTTGTTAACCGGACCTAGTCCAATGACTAAACCGAGCAACCCACAAAGATCCTCGACATTTAAATTTAAGCATTCGGAGTGTCTCATGTGAGTAATTAATAATTCAGATAATTTTATGTTCGAATTAAGAGCTTTAGATCCTGTCAACTCTGTTTAACTATTAATAGAGGATCAAATCTACTATCACCTGACAAAATTAGTTTCTCAGATATTTCATTAATTTGAAACTCTTATTATAGGTTTTTAGATTTTCTTAACCCAGACCCAGTCCTAAGACTAAACTGGGAAGCAATCCGCTCAGCATCCTCAGACACTTGAATCTAAACATTCAGCATAGTGACGCGGCCCATGCGGGTGTATTTAAGATTTTATGTAGTGTTTCTTTTTGAATTATGAGATTGATATGAGATTGCTACTTAATTTGATTTGAAAAATTGATTAATTTGAATATGTTTAAGAGCTTTAGATCCTTTCAACTCGCTACCGCAGAGGATTAGATCTTATCCGGCGGAATCGCTTTATCGATATTTTACTAATTTGATACTCTTATTATAGGTTCTTTGTTAACTGACGGCCCCTAAGACTAAACCGGGAAGCAACCCATACAGCATCCTCAGACACTTTTAAGCATTCAACATAGTGTTGGGGCCCATGCAGGTGTATTTAATAATTCAGATAATTTTGTGTTTGAATTAAGAGCTTTAGATCCTATAAACTCTGTTTAACAGTTAACAGAGGATCAGATCTACAATCACCTGACAAAATTAGTTTCACAGATATTTTACTGATTTGAAACTCTTATTATAGGTATTTAGGTTTTGTTAACCCGGACTCAGTCCTAAAATTGAACTGGGAAGCAACCCGCGCAGCATCCTCAAACACTTGAATTTAAGCATTCGGCGTAGTGTCGGGCCCCATGCGAGTGTATTTGAGAATTTAGATAATTTTGTGTTTGAATAATGAGATTGATTTTAGAGTTTCATTTTATTCCAACTTTAGCCTACACAGCCTTTTTGGACATTAAAATTTGCACTTGAAATCTCTTTGTCTGAGTACATGCAGAGGTTTATAGCTTAGACAATTTCACCTAATTAGTGATTTCGTTGATTTTGAAAATCATAATTAGAATGAGATTCCTTAATTTTTATATTGAAGAAAAAGCTCCATGATTTTTGGAGAATCGGATTTAATATCGCCTTCTGTCTGCTTGTACGAAGGGTTACATATTCGGTGGCGAAGAAGGCATTATAAATTGATCTAATATCTTATTAGATTTTTCAGATTAATATTTAATATATTCCAATTTAACCTGCGAAGCCTTTTCAAATATTAAAATTTGCACTTTGAATCTCTATGTTTGAGCACATGCGGAATTTATAGTTTTAGATAATTTCACCTAATTAGTGACTTCATTGATTTTGAAAATCATAGATTAGAATGAAATTCTTTAATTTTTTTGAAGGAAGTTACATGATTTTTGTAGATTTTGATTTAGTATTGCCTTCTTTCTGCTTGTACCAAGAGTTGCAGATCCGATGGTGAAGAAGACATTTTGATTTAGATTGTAGTTTAAAACATTACTTGCACTTAGTTTACTTGTTGAGTTTTTGTAATTCTCCCAATTTGATTAAGCTTAATTTACATTAATTTTAATAAGTTATGCCAATTTCAATGTTTATTGCTTTAGTCATACTCATGCTTATCAACTAGCATAGTAATCACCTCCACATTTGTATAAGAATTATTAAACCCAATTTGGATTTATCCTTAGATTTTGAGTTTATTGCAAGTTTATTATGAGTTTGGCATTAGTCCCCCCTAAATTCTAATTAAAGCTTGTTTAATTTTGAGGAATTTACAAGAAAAAGGAACTCACTTTACCGCTTCAATTTAAGCCATAGAAAATTGTAATTAGAGTTTGTGAGTTTAATATTAGCCTCCTTAAAGTTTGTGAGTTTAATATTAGCCTCCCCCAAATTTTGTGAGTTTAATATTAGCATCCCCAAATATTACTCGGATTTTGAATGAATATTCTATTCTTTTCAAAATTTGCTTTAAAGGCTCCCCCTATTTTTTCATGTTTGGCACTTTTAGTTTAAAACTAGTTGCAAGTTTTACTATTTAGCGTTCTTAAGTCAGCCCATTTCACTCTCTCATTTTTTTTAAGTCAAAATATTTTATGCAATTTGGGAAGCTTCCCGGCGTCATCCCCATGTAGGGGTTGCATAGTGTTTTGCTCTCGATGCCTATTGAGATAGCGGTGTCTTACACACAACCGATTTTCATCTTGTCGCGCCCTGTTGAGCACGATGAGGTCTTTAAACCTGAAAGAAGACATATAATGTAATATTTATTCATCCCCCCTTTTTTTTTAAGTCAAATTTCGTGACATTTCGATCACAGGGGAGGCGGCGACATAAGTGTTAGCTTACTTCGGTATGCCCTGTTATAGCGGTGTCTTTGCGACACAACAAGCTTTTCACCTCGTCGTGCCTCTTGAGCATAGAGTCTTCGAACTGAAAGAAGTATATATATATATATATTCACATTCATAAATCCACATGTTGGCATTTTTTGTCTTTGAAAATGACAAAGGAATAAGGTTAGGTATGTGATTGGGAATGTAAGGTAAGGAGTGTGACACCAAAAATCAAAAGAAGAATTCACCTATTGATGATGTTCTTCCCCAATTTGCGACACAGCGAAAATGAGGCTACTAAAGCGAGGGGTGTGACGTCAAAAATCGATGGAAGAATTCTCCTACTGACGATATTCTTCCCTCATTTATGGTGTAGAGAAAATGGAATGGCCAAAGTAAGGGGTGCGACACCAAAAATTGAAGGAAGAATTTTCTCGGCGATGTTCTCCCGATTTATAGTGGAAATAGTTAGGCTAAGCGAGGTGCGATGCCAAAATGAAGGAAGAATTCACTGGACGATGTTCCCTAATTTGTGACAACAAAAATATGAATTCATCGAGTGATTGAGAAAATTGAAGGAAGAATTCATCGTGATGTTCTTCCATGATTTAGAGAAAAAATAGGGCGGTAAAATTGGGGATGCGGCGAGTAAAGGAAGAATTCTGTGATGTGATTTGGTGCAAAAAAATGGAATAGAGAAAAAGGTTGCTGCGAGGCAGACATTACTTGAAGCAGGTTGACAATGGGCTATTGGTGAGGTGGTCTGAGAATGAAGATTGAAGGGAGGAGTTTTACGAAGAGTTCTTGGCCGGTACATGATTTACAATAAAGAGCAACGACTTATATGTTAAGTAAGGAAGCGATTCAAGCCATCGAGAAGACCAATGGGAGTGTTGCATGATTTAGGGCAACTTAAATCGTCAGTCTATGAGTAGGAGCAACAGTCTGCCGCAACGGGGTAATTCGGGCTGAAATGACAGTACAAGCCTTGAGGAATCACGCTTCAAAGGCGCAGTCAGCCTGGGTGGCATCACAACTGAAATTTATGCAAAGAAAACAATTCATCGGATAGGTCCCAGCAACAACAAATGTCGGACAGGGCCTTGAGTAGCTTGAAGCCAAACGGATTAGCGAGGTTTAAATTCGCGGATGCGCTGTCACATGAAAGATAGAACTGCTCGGTGAAAAAAGCTGAGAGAGTATCTCCATAAGCTTAACGATCCGCGAGAGGTCGTCATCAGGTGGCTCCAGTGCTTATGCCAGCAATGATAAGACCAAGGTCAGTTTCCGGGGCCTCATAATGGCAGCACCATTAGTAATGAAAACATCGTTGAGGCCTTCAAAAGAAATTGAGCGCATAATAGCTGAATACCACAGATAGGGATTGTGCCCATAGTTCTGTTAACCAGAGGATGGCAAGGGGTTTCCAGTATGTAGTCTGAGTCGGATGGAATCCACGGCTTCCTGGAGCGCAATAGGATTGCCAGACGTCCAGAGTCGCGTTAAATGCAATGCCCGAGCACGGAAGACCCGGTATCTTGCCCAGTGAAGCAACTGAAATTATGTCAACTTCAGGTCACCGCGAGGAAAAGAGGCGAAGTGTGGATTTAGCCATTCCTGGGTTACGATGTCAGCCCTGTTTGGTAAGGCGGTGTGAAATTCTGGATTACCATATGGGATGAAACTGAAAGGAGGTGGGGAGAATTACCTTGATGTTTTTTTCTTTCATTTTGATTCGAGAGAAATGCGAGAGGAGAGTGGAAGGAAAAATGAGAGAATGTAATAGGGAGTTGCCTTTTCAATTTTTTTATTTTTTATTTTGGCAGTTTTTTTGAAAAACTGAAAATAGGGGGGAAATGGGGGTACTTTGGAGATTTTTAAACAAATTTAAATTTATTAAAGGATTTTAATGTGGATTTTGCATCGACAAATATACATAGTCAATATATATATTGATTGAAGGTAATTTTGATGTTCTGAATGCAATGGCGTGGCCCGTTTCGTAATCGGAGGCCGTTTGGTTCGAGTCGACACCAAATTAAATTAATTTATTTCAAAATGCGCGCTCGACCACTTTTCGATTTTCATGCGAATTGCGAATTAATGTATTATATTTCAACATTTTGAAGCCAATCATATGATCAATTTCATGAACGGAGGTCGTTTGATCCTCGTCGGTGCCTCCTGACCTCGATAGGCATTTAGGTGTGTTGATGACTCGAGCGCTTGGTCGGTTGCTCATCAAGTTGTGTAATATTTATATCCTAATAAATTTTGATGTTTTGAACATGATGGCGAAGTTTATTCATCGATCGGAGGTCATTTGAGTTGATTTTGGTGTCCTGCATTTCATTTTCGATTTATCATCCTCATTATTGACATTGCATACTCATCCAAATTAAGCATGAGCTCATTTGATAGTTTTGATGTTTTTGAAAGCGTGATTTCATGAAGCGAGGTCATTGGATATCGTCATAACTTACAAACCTGATATATGTGTCATTGATAGCAGCTTAAATAATTCGTTAGATTTTGTATATACGATCAATTTGATCAGCTGATAGAAGTATGTTCATCGATCGAAGGTCATTTTGACCATTTTTAAGTCAGGTGCATTTTGAGCTTCAATTTGCTACACCTCAAGTCCATCAAATTTAACTTGTGGGCTTGTCTTGATTTATGACACATATATGGAGGTCAACAAATGCCCCCCCCCAACAAATGTGATTCATGCATGGAGCGAGTCACGTTTGTTGAAACTAGTTGACCATTTGGTCAGCCAGAACTTGGATCATTTTAGCCGATTGCAATAGCTTACGAGCTTTGTAGGATTATCATTAGTATCTTTGCCTTATTCAAGACATGCTAAATGATAGGATTGGCCGATTTATTAGAATTGACTTGTAGGATTGATAAGAGTTCTTACACCATATACTATCTGCTTCAATGATTTTGCTAAAGATCTTTTTTTTTATGTCATTACAAATTTGAGCCTCCTCCGACCCTGACTTCATACTTGGTTGGGTTTAATGGAGGAATTGGTCTTCTTGTTTTGATGAAGGACCCCACAGGGGAATCGGTTTATTCATGCTTTGTCGGATTTGAAATTCCTTCTCTCATAGCTTTAAGTTTGGGGACTTGATGAAAGTTGACTTGATTTATCAATATTGACTTGTCGAAGTGTATGTATGCCATGAATCTATGCTTCTTTGCTTTGGATTGTTGAAGGATACATACAAATGATGACCGACTTATATAGTCAATGTTGAGTTATTAGTCTAGCACGTGTGCTTTAAATGAATAACCAAAATTCCTTTAGTTGCCATCGACTTTGTATGAACTATGGAATTGCTTCGATCTGTGCTTTCTACTTTGACGGACTTGATGAGGAGATAGGCTTTGATATGTTCTTTGAGCTTGATTAGATCATTTAATAATATATTGAAATATCACCCTGTGGATAATATATTGATTGATTTGAGGTAGCCCTGAAATGAGCATTTCCTCAGATTGCCTTGATCTATCGATCAACTAGAGATCTCTTGGATCACGGTTGCTTGTAATCACTAAAATTTGGATCGTTTGAGATTGAAACATCATCGTCATTGACGTGAGCGGGGGCTCTTTCATTGGCCTTTTTTCTTATGGCTTGTTGAGTGAGGAAGCGTCGACTTCGGCACATTTGGGCTTATGAGTTTGACCTTTAGAACTACTCGAGTCTTGACTTAAGGCATAGTGGGTTGGTGTTTTTTCATCAGGGACGAGCGGGGCTCTTTCATTGCACCTTTTCTTGCGGCTTGAATGAGGAGAGCATAACTCAACCATTTATGGGCTTGTTGAGTCCGACCTTTAGAACACATCCATGTCCTAGCCTTTAGGATGTATAGATTGATGTTTCTCCAACTTAGTTGATTGAAGCTTCCAAAATTGAGAGTTCTTTTGACTTGATCTCCAGAATTTAGCAAATCTAAAAGATAAAATTCTTGACATTTAGGGTTATCTTTTCATGCGTAGAAATAGATTCTTTTTTATTCAAGATGCAACTTAATAATTATAGATATATTAGATTTCGTGCTTGATGTCAACCTGAATTAGAATATATTTGAGGATCTCATCTTATGAGACGATGTCAACTCAAATAGACTTAATATAAATTGAAAAAAATGCCCCTATCTTGCAGGGGGAATTTTAAAGTATATTTAGGAGAATTTTCAGGATAAAAATATGCAAAAACATCCATATTTGAATTGATGTACTATAAAGGAGATTTTTAAAGGAGATTTTAACATACAACATTGATTTCATCTGTATATAAAAAATCTAAAAATGCCCCATGTATAACATGGGAATTTTCATGGAAAAGTTCTTCATATGGAGTATGTTTATTTAGGGATCTCGGCATGAAGCACGATGTCAACCTAAATAGATATACTAAAAAAATGCCCCTATCTTGCAGGAGAATTTCTATTACCGAAAATGTATTATCAGTATAATACTTTTCAAGTATCGACCATTAATTGGTGCATTGGTCTTTCACCCTTTAGGTGATGAGTTGGTATGCCCCCTTGGTATACTTTTCAATGACAAAAGGCCTTCCCAATTAGGCTCAAATTTGCCACCAAATTTTGATTAGAATAATTGGTCTTCTCCACGACCAATTCTCCTTTTGGAATGTTGGTCGCCAGTATGGTCAAAAGCCACGACATCTTTGCTCGATAAATTCATTTTGATGAGCTTGCAATCTAACTTCATCAGCGCGTGAGTTCCTCCATTCTCGAAGCATTTTGATCTTGATTAGATGTATTTAATGGTTACCAAGTGAAGGCAACTCAACTTCAAGAAGAACGCCGATTCAAATACCAATGAATAGGGAGTGGCTTTAGTCGGTGTCTTGTAGGTAGTTTGATACACCCATAGTGCCTCTACTAACTTGGTATGTCATTCTCTTTTATTTTTAGTGAGG
Source organism: Cymbidium sinense (assembly GCA_021442155.1). Classification (NCBI taxonomy): domain Eukaryota; kingdom Viridiplantae; phylum Streptophyta; class Magnoliopsida; order Asparagales; family Orchidaceae; genus Cymbidium; species Cymbidium sinense. Next base: position 143,226,173 of record CM038219.1, read on the forward strand.
ATCTTCTTGAGTAGCTTTACGAATGTCTTGTTGAAGGCTTCTGCCAAACCATTTGCTCTTGGATTATATATTGAAGAGTATCGCCAATCAATTTTGTGTCGATCGATGAATCTATAAATCTTTGCACTTTTGAAAAGTGCCATTATCAAAATTATTTGGCACTCCAAATCTATACATTATGGAAGAAGTTGATCACTCGATCGGCGTAACTTCTTTAAATGGGATCTTAGAGAAATAATCGATCATTTCTAGGATGAAGTGATGCGGTGACGACGTGGATCAATTGGTCCAATTACATCGTACCCCAACATTGAATGGCGAGATGCTATTGTTGGGTGTAATGGATTTGGAGGTTGATGGATGAGATTCCCATGTACTTGACATTCATGACACTTCTTAGCATGATTGTATAATCTCTCACCATAGATGGCCAATAAACCCATCCTTTTGATCTTTTGCCATCTTGGGACTGTGATGTGCATACAAAGTCCTTCATGAACTTCAACCATCACTTTGCTAGCTTCATCTACATTTAGGCATCATAGCCACATTTGTTCAAAGGATCTACGATATAAAGTGTTGTTGATGAAAGCATAGCGTAACATTCTCTTCTTGATTTGAGCTACCAGTGATTTATTATTTGGTAATTTGCCTTCTTTAAAGTAGTCGATGAAGGGTTGCCTCCAATCGTGACTCTTACAACAAAGGCTTCACTCACTTTTACGAGGCAATGTCATTCTTAGCTCTTCTTGGTACAACTTCTTGTTGATTTTGGGGAGTATGAGAAGCAATCTCATCCTGGTCAAATTTGGTAACCTCTACAGCGGATTGATACTTTATTATCTAGAACTCATCGAGTAAATAAATATGATCATGACATAATCACCATTCATACTTGCCATTTCTTAGCTAATTTTGCTAAGCAATCGACTTTGCTATTCGGATCGAGAGAGACTTCGAGTTAGTGTGATATTTGGTATCTACTTCATAAGCTTGAGAACTCACTTGTGATAGAAAGCTAACTCTAGCTTGTTGATTCTATAGATGCAAAGTACTTGATTTATAATAAGCTGAGAATCGCAGAAAATATGCAAGTTTTGAATGCCTATGAAAATAGCTTCTTTTAAGACCTGCCATTAATGCTTCATATTCAACTTCATTATTAGTTCTTGGCTCGATCAATCTATATGATGGTCTCATTATCCCCCCTTCTAGTGTTAGGAAGACGATGCCGATTCTTGCTCTTGCTCTTGAGAAATTTAGATGTTGGACTTGTTTGATCGATGAGGCTCCATCAAAGTTCATTTCCTAAATTTGTGATTTTTATCTTTCATGAATGATCATAATTTACTCATCGAATCGTCATTAAGAGAAGAGTCCAGGATGGGATGTGCGGCAAAAAAATTTCTAAGACTTGTCCTTTCTTTCTTTCTGACATATGTGATATCAAATTGTAAAGCAATACATCTTGCCAGACATCAACCCTCTTGTCATCAAGTACTTTAGCGGATTGATCCTTGAGATGAGGGTAATCTTGTGAGATAACATATAATGATAAAGCTTTTGGACTACAAAGATCAATGCTAAACAATGCTTCTCTATCGGAGAGTATCTCATTTCTGCTCCAATTAATCTGATATAATAAAGAGCATTCTCTTTGTCTTCTTCATTGTGTTATGCCAATAATGCTCCAAGGGACTCTTCTGCATGTGTATAGAATGAGGGGCTTCCCAGGAATAGCTTGATTGGTGGATTTAACGTAGCTTTTAATGCTATTAAAGGCTTCTTGGCACTCCTTGTCCCATTTGAATGGAGCATCCTTCTTCATTAACCTTGCAAACGGTTGACAACATCCTGATAAGTTTATATAAATCGATAGATAAATGCGAGTTGTCCTTGTAAAGAATGGAGCTAACGCAAACTCTTTGGTGGAGGCATCTCCATGATTGCCTTGATTTTAGCAAGATCAATTTCAGTACCTCTATGATGTATAAGGAACCCCAGGAATTTTTTGGAGGATACCACGAATGCATATTTTAGAGGATTCATCTTAATATCATATTTTTTTAATTCTCTCTAGTACAATTCTCAAGTCTTTAAAGTGATTTTCATGGTTTAAGATCTTCACCACCAAATCGTCGATATAACATTCCACCTTTTAATGAATCAACTCATCAAAAATACATGTCATAGCTCTTTGGTATGTAGCTCCAGTATTTTTCAAGCCAAAGGGCATGATTGTGTAGCAATAGATGCCAATAGGTGTTCTGAATGATGTATGTTTTTTATCTTCTTGTGCCATTTTGATTTGGTTGTATCCTGACGATCCATCCATGAATGAGAACATGTCATAGTTGGAAGTGATGTCCACCAATAGTTCTGATATTGGAAGCGGGAAGTCATCTTTTGGGCATGCCTTATTTAGGTCGGTCAATGCAGAGGATTTGATTCTTCTTTCTAAGGGACAATGTTGGCTATCAATGCATACTTCTCCTCCCGGATGAAGCCTACTTCAATTAGCTTTTAGTTTACGCAATTACACGTTCTTCAATCTCCAATCTCATTCACCTGAGCTTGCTTAACAAGCATTTCTTAGTTTTGCTAGCTAGTTTGTATGCTACATCGAGGATAAGCACGGCATTTAGAATATGTCAGGAAAAGCAATCCCTGAATTCACAAAGTAGCATTTTTAGCTCTTCAACTTTCTCATTCGGTAGAAGGGCATTGACGAAAGTTGGACGAGGATCATCCTCAGCCCCTAGGTTGACTTCTTTAAGTTCATCCATAGTAGCTATTTGTCCACCATCTTCAAGTTCTTTAGGTGCGGGCTTGGCTTCTTCTTCATCATTTTAAGAAGAATTTCATGAGAATCATCTTCTTCATCACTAAGAGTTTATCTCGACTATTATATTATAGCACTCTATTTTGATGAGATTTATGGATGAACCCCGGACCTTTAGTGATAAACTTATCACTTCTTGATGCTTGAGGACTTCTTTGGCTCCACATCTTGTTAAAGATTTGAGTCCTATGTTTAGTAGTTCAATATGAATTCCAAGCTTATGCATCATTCTTAATTTGTGGATAATATATTGGTATTCTTGTTGGCACTATCTCATTAGAATTTTCATGTTGAGTGGTTGTTCAAAAGAGGAGACTCTTGATTTGTAAAATAGAGTTCTGTTTTGCCACTCTCACTTTAACACAGAATGTTATCAATTCTTCAATATTATGAACCTCCAGTGGAGTGATTTCTTTGAAGCACTATTGAGGGATGGGTATAATTTTGAGTGAGTCATCTGACTCTGCCAAGTGAGCTATCCTCCTTGATGTAGCCATCTGAACTCTATTTCCATAAGTAGATTCAAAATCAGAGTCTGAATCAGAATCACTTATTTCATACTCTACTTTTCTTGAGAGCTTATAAGTTCCCTTAGGTTTGATAGGCATATCTTTTTCTTCTTCCGTGTCACTTCCCAAATGAGGAACTAATTTTCTTGACTTATGTGTAGAATCAAGTGCTTTAGGGAGAGTCGGCATTGCCTTCTTTCTTCCTCCTTGCTTCTGCTCTTTCATTTTGTAAAATTGCTCTTTAGATCCTAAAGTGGATGCTACCGCTTCAAGAGGCTTTGTTGGCTTGGGCTCTTTGAGGATGAAAGTATTTTGCATCTTCATAGATCTTTTCTTCATTGATGGAGAATGGTTGTAGGTTACCGAATTTGAATTCTTCTCCATCTTTAGGTACTTCATACATTGATGCATAGTTGATGGGACCATGCCATACTCATGCGAAGAGAGCTCTAAATGATGTATCGGCATCGATTACATGAAACTTGGCTTACGTATATAAATCTTTGAACTTGGCGGAGAATAAAAGAACCGAGTTTTTCTTTTTCATTGAATCCATGAACCATCAATTTATCTCTCCCAAGATGTTGAATATCGAGTGATAATCCTCTCAATACCTTTAGACACATGAGATTGATAGAAGAATCTAGATCAATAAATATTTGAATGATCGAGATGTCATCACTCTCTACAGTGACATATAGAGGATGGTTGTGATATGTCATTCCCAACATAAGATCCTCTTCAAAAAATGTGATTACTAGGAGATCTTGAGTTTGCAATGCTTGATCATGCATTTTCATAAAGTAAGCTTCATAACTCTGGATCTTTGAGAGCCTATCAAAGTTTCTTGGAGGTCTTTTGACATCAAGATCGCACATTACACCTCGGTTATGCGAGGATCTTTCTCAGATGTGATAGAATATTATAATCTATTTTCTTGCTTGATTTAGGCTTTGTCCTAGGATTTCTAGGAATAATATCTTCGTTGACTTCAATTTGTTTTCCTTTATCTTTATTTGTATTTTCCTTCTTTGATGAAGGTGGTAAGACTTTACCACTTCTTAACTGAACTTGAATAACTTTGTCTCGCTTAGATTCTTCTGAAGAGGTAGTTTCTTGAAATTTCTTTCTTATTTTGAAAGATTGGCCAAATGGGTTAGACTCATTTTTCAACGTCACCCATTTCATATGTGATGATATTGATGAGTCTAACTCTCCTCCATTGGGAAAATATAGATCTTCATCTGAACTGTTATTATCTTGTTGAGTCATTAAACAAAATTCAGACACTAGCTCCTCAAGCTCTTCTTGCTTTCCTGATAAAAATTTTGATGGATTGGTCAAGTTTGTCTGACTATCCTTGTCATCTTGAAGTAACTAATGTTGAAGAATATATGACGCATGATGATTGACATATCTCGATTCACCATTATCTTCTTCATCTAATTCAATAAGTTTAGGCATAAAGTCACAAGCCTAAATGGTATCTTCTTGTTGGTGATACTCCTCTAGATTGTTAATGATCTTTTGAGTTGTAGTTCTCTTCTTGATCTTCTTTTTCTTAGCAACTTCTTTGATTTATGGGGCTTGCATTTGGTTGACTGCTTCTCTTTGTGATAGTATCAAATGTTGAGAAGCCCAAATACTTGGTTTAGGCATCTCTCTTAAGTCCAATATAGGTTCAAGCGGTGATTTCCACTTGACACTGGGGACGTCTTTTAGCTATTTTAGCATTTTCACACTCTTTTTGGAAATTACTGTTTGTCATTCTTCAGTATGAACTAATTTCTTCTTCTTTGTCTTATGGATGATATGAAGAGGACATAATCATCTTGTAGATTCTCTTTTGGGTTGACTAGAACACGGATAGTGTAAATTCACCTCGATACTTCCTTTCTAGCCAATCTTTGAAGACATAATCTTCAATAGGGTGTGATCATCGATGATAGGGATAATAATTTGGATTATTGACTTGATCGACTTCTTGCCTTTTAATTTTCGGTAAATGTAAACCGGCTTTGATTACTTGCAAAATAATTTAGCCACTATCCCTTCTAAAGGAATATTCTTTATTTTTTTTCCTTAGAGATGGGCGCTCATCATCTCTTGTTGCTTGCTTTGGACGCTCCCCACTACATGGAAAAGTCTGAGATTTGTCATTACCTCCTAATACCAATTTTGGTTAGGGATTAGAATAAACAAGCTTCTTTCCCTTATTATCATTGTACACTGGCTGCTTTCCTTTATCCATGATGTATATCACCCGCTTTTCTCTATTTGAGTTGTAAGAAGCGACGTGAGTTTCATTTCTTCTTGAGTCCAAAGGTTTGTTTCTCTTTGCTTTATCTGCATAAAATTCAGACTAAGGGCGATCCAACTTTTTGAATTTAGCCACTCTATCGAGCAAGTCTTGGAATATTGCAATCGACGCCATGCATAGAAATGGTGTCATTTTATCATCCATATTGCCTATTAGCAATTGGATCACATGTTCTTCTTCCAATTGTTGCTCGCACTTCATACTTAGGTTGCACCAATGACTTATGAATTTCATCACTAACTCGTCTTTCCTTCTTTTCAATAAGGCAAGGTCGTGGTGATTTTCTTTCAGTTACCGACAAACCTTTTAACAAATATGGTCTCAATTCAAATATTTTAATTGAATCATTTGGAAATTCGCTACCATTTGGCGAGGTCAAAAACTGAATTGATGGAAAAGCATCGTTCTCTCAGTTACCACAAGTAGCCTTAAATTAGGCTAGATGTTGCTTTGGATTACAAGCCCACTAAAGTATTGAATTTTGACAAGTAACCTTTGAATGACACTTTCATATTCGGTGGGTAAGGCGAGCAACCCTTACTCACCAACTTTTCAACCTACTCTAAGGCTATGACTGCCTTTATCTTTTCATTGATTATTACTAGGCGGCATTACGTTCCCAGTGTGCTAGCCAAATTTTGAATTGTTGGCTGGAGAGGTGTTTGGTTAACTCCACTTGCTTCATATGCATGTCTTGTAGGAGCTTGAGGACCAGTGCACGGTGGTATATAAGTTGCATTATTAACTACATTGGTTAGTAGATAACAGTGTTTGCACTTGATGTGATATTCTTCATATCTCCATCATGATGTTCATTTGTACCATCATATCATTCATTTTGGTACCAATGTGCAATCTCCTTATCTTTGACCTCCATTTGTGCATTTCTCTTTGCTCTCTAAATAGTGCCATGACATGTCGGATAGGTTCTTCCTCTTCTTCTATTTCTTGTTCTTTATTCTCCTTGCTCATTTTCGGAAGAACTTGATCCTTCTCCTTGTGCATTTATAGAGATAGTTGTTATTGGGGTTGTACGATGACGCTGATTATAAAAGTGTGTACAGTGATCATTTCTGTTCAACCATATATGACTTTGACACCCATGATCTCTTTTCATTCTGGTCTTCTTCTTCTTCATCTTAAGATTGAAGATCCATCCTCTATTTGCTTCTGAAGACTCTTCTTCATAAGCATCAAATTAGGTTCGATTCCCATTTTGATTCTTGCGATGGTCTTTGGGGGAGTTCATCTATATCTCGACCATATAGACAACTTCCACTTCCATAGAATCTTCTTCATTATTTTCTTCACATGAATTTTTTGATCGGCGTTTCGGTGGATCTCGGTTCAATGTGAAACAACCACTTCTATTAAAGGACCATGATCAACGTCAACCTTCTCTTGTAGGGGTGAAACTGATCGATGATGGGATCCACTAGAGGATTCTCCAGGGTGTCGACCATCATATCTTTCATCATTGATATCCCTTCTTTTGGGTATCCACTTATGATGAGTTGATTTTGAGGAGATTTGAGTATATGTATCGGATGTCACACCTCTTCATTAGAGTTTCATTATGGGGCCTTGGCCTCCATATTTGCTTATCTTTGTTGGGACCTTTCGATTCTTGGACATGCGGTCCAAGTGTCATCGATGCTCACCATGCTGAAGCGTCTTGCTCGTAGTTACGAAGAGATGACAATTTTCTTGGTGGCGCTTTGGTAATTTCCCTCACCACAGGCCTCTGAAATTTTCTTTTCATTAGTCCTTTGTTCTTAACTACTTTGAGAACTTTATATACCTGACAAATAGTGTTTTAGGCTATCTCCTCAGTGGTTGTGGAGCTTGACATGGTTGGATCTTCCAGAAAGAATGCTTTACTTTGCCAATAGAGTTGTTCCTCTTTACCCACTTCAGATTGTCATAGTCATTGTGGGTAGGAATACTCACTTCCAACGGCAGTATCACTTATTCACTAGGTCGTTCAAAGGGGATCTGAGCCCTCACTCAATATTTATCCTTCTTCTTCTTACGGTTAATTTGCTTCCCAATGAGGAAGCTTCATGATCATGCTTCAGTACCGGTTTCAATCGGCTGTACCACGAGGAATTAAAGACACAATTTTCCACATTCTTTTTTCATCAGGGGCTTAGATTGACCTAGCTCTTGAAAAGAAGTTCTCTGTTGGAGAACTCCTTGGATGGTTGTTGAATTGGTTGGCGTGGCTAGGAGGAGCTTGATAAGAGGCCTTCCGCATGGCCGAGCGAATGTACCACGTGGGTACTTGGGGTTCATACGATAGTTGGGAAATTCAAGCTAAATTGAATGGTAGCCACGACATCTGTGTTGATGATGGTGTTAGCAGAAGCGGATGTTCACGCTGGCGATGTTAGTGAAAGGAGTGCTTTGTGGTGTTTAAGTGTGAATTGAATTTTAAAGATTTTATTCTACTAACACATATATGACTACCAAAGATGGAAGAGAATCATATCTCCAGAGTCGCTAGAAATCATGAGCTCAAAAATTCACCAAACCTCTTGATGAAAAGAGTAGTTTAAGTGTGAAATTTTTAGAAAGGCGAGATGTAGTAGATAAGACATTACCCAAAGATTATGTCATCATTTGTGAGGACTTTAGATCGGTTCGGGTTTCTATAGCAAGTCATAGTTAATTATCCCTCCCAGTAAGTGAGAGAGAACGTTTGATTAAGGCTAGTCGTTAGATCATAAAATGCCTAGTGTATAGTAGCAACATGTGGGGTTTTAGAATTTAAGATATGAAAGTCATCATTATAGCTTAAACTGGATAGTTGGGGGAATGATGACATGCCCAATCAAGATCCCATGGTTCCATCATCCCGGGCAGTCGCGGTCCCTAGTCTACTTAGTCAGAGGAGGTAGTCGACTGACTTCGAAGGATCCTCATCATGGATTACATCGTCAAGAAATCCTTATAAACATGGGGTGGTGTTTGTCAGGAGACAATCTTAAGTCTAGGCGAGGTTTTGCCTATCAAGTATACCTATGATTCACAACTCAAAGGCGAGCCATTGGGGAGCATCCTACGGTCGTGATCATAATATAATGGAGCTGGCCACGTCGAGGACTACGGTCGTAACTAATTCATATGGAGCTATTGGCCAAACATGTCGGAGGACACGTCACATCCTTACTGGCAAGAGATTGATTGAGAGTGAACATAATAGAACACTTGATTTGACATTGGCTCCTTTGTGAGCTAGAGTTTTCTTAATTTATCATCCCCAATAAATAGTTGTAGAAAGTGGATAGATTGAGTCTGATTTAAGTCTTTAATGATAGAATTTCAATTAAGTCATTTTTAGATTGACACTCAATTTGAGTTAATTTGATTTGAAAAATTAATTAATTTGAATATATTTAGAGGTTTAGATCTTGTCAACTATTTACTTAGCAAGGATTAGATCTTGTCACCTGACAAATAAGTTTCTTAGATATTTCACTGATTTGAAACTCTTATTATAGGTTTTTAGGTTTTGTTAACCCATACCTAGTCCTATGACTAAATTGATAAGTAACCTGCGTAGCATCCTCAGACACTTGAATTTAAGCATTCAGCGTAGTGTTGGGGCCCATGCGAGTATAATTAATAATTGATAATTTTATGTTTGAATTAAGATTTTAGATTTTTTCTGTTTAACTAATAGAGGATCATTTCTACTATCACTTTTACATAATTAGTTTAATATTTATTTGATTTATAACTCTTATTGTAGGTTTTAGGTTTTGTTAAAGTCTAAGACTTGAAAAGCAATCTTGATTCTACACTTGAATAAACATTGAGATGGGCCCATGCGGGTATTTAAGACTGTAGTGTTTATACGAATTATGAATTTAATTTGATTTGAAAATTGATTAATTTGAATATGTTTAAGAGCTTTAGATCATATGAATCTGTTTAGTTTTAATAGATTAGATCTCTTGTCACTGATCTTTTCTGATATTTCCTTTATTTGAAACTCTTATTATAAGTTTTTAGATTTTGTTAACTTGACCCATAAAGATTATCATAGAATTCAAGATTATTATGTGTATTTAATATTAGAGATAATTTTATGTTTGAATTAAGAACATTAGATCATATATTTGTTTAACTTTTACATAGATTCTACGGTCTTTGAATGAATTAGTTTCATAGATATTTTCTTGATTTGAAACTCTTATTATATTTTTTATTTATTACAAATAAATTAACAGGACTTCATTTAACACTTGAATTTAAACATTGTAGTGTGAATAATGGTATTTGAGTAGGTTATTTGTATTTGAATAATGAGATTGATTTTAGATTTTTCATTTAATTCCAACTTTAGCTCGACAGCACTTTGAACATTAAAATTTGCAATCAAAATATTTATATTGTCTGTTTATAGCTTAGATAATTTCACTAATTAGTAATTTCATTGATTTTGAAAATCATAATTAGAATTATTAATTTTTTTGTATTGAAGGAAAGCTCAATGATTTTTATAGAATTGGTTAGTATCACACATCTCTTGTAGAATTGCGGTCGATTAAAAGCATTATAAATTGATCTAATATTTTATTAGATTTTTTTATTAATATTTAATATATTCCATTTAATTTCATGTGCTTTTGATATTAAAATTTATACTTAAAATCTCATGTCAAACACATGCAATTTATAGTTTTAGATAATTTCACCGACGATGTTCTTGATTTTATGAAAATGGAATGGAAAATTCACTATGAGCAGCACTGGATGCAGAATGGCAAAAAGTGGCTTGTGGGCTAGTGGGCTGCTTGCGGCTGTGTTTACGGGCCGCGAGGAGTTATAGAAAGCAGATTCAGGAAGGACAGCCAGCAATACGACAAAGGGTCAGCGGGCAGAAAAGGCAGGCCGGCAGCGGATTCAACGCGAATGCAAAATTCAGCGGCGGGCCATAGTACAACGGCGGCGGACCGACAGCGATCGCGTGCGGGTCGATACGGAAGCGCAGAACAGGCTCAGGTTACAGGTTTTACGTGTTCAGGTCGCAGGCAGCAAAGACAGGGCAAAGATCGCAAAGCTATCGCACAGGAGCAGGCCGAGGTCAGGATGTGGAGCGGGTCGACGGGCTTTGCGCGGGATTCACTGCAGGAGGACAGCGCAGGTCGCAGGTTATGGCAAGAAAAGATTGTGGGCCGACTAAGGCAGCGACAACAGACCGTGCAGGAATGATTTGTGAAGCGCGGACGTCACCGGTGGTGGGGAAATGCGTAGAACTGAGGAAACCTAGGCGTGGAGAATTTTACCTTGCGTTTTTCTTTTCATTTTCCGACGAGAGAGAGGAGAGTGGGAGGAAAAATGAGAGGGAATATAGAATAGGGCGGAGTAGTTGCCTTTTAAAGTTTTTTTTTTTTTTTGGCAGTTTTTTAGGGGGGAAATGGGGGTAATTTGGAGATTTTTAATTAAATTTAAATTTATTAAAGGATTTTAATATAGATTTTGTGCCGGTAAATGCACATAGGTAATATATATCGATTGATATTGATGTTTTGAACAATGCGTGTATTTTGTCGGGGTTTGATTCAGTGTGATGAATTAATTTTAGCTCAAAATGCGCGTCGTGCTTTCTGGCTCGATTTTCAGACTCGTCGAATTGAGTGAACAACTCGCTTAATAGATTTTATTTTGAAATATCGAAGATTTATAGCAGAGGTGTTTGATCCTCATCGATGCCTCTTAACCTTGATAGGCGTGGCTCGTTGGCGACTTCACTTTTCTTCAAATGTGATGCATATTTATATCCGATTTCAACATTTTGAGCGTGATGTGAGTTAAATTCGTCGAGAACATTTGAGTTGATTTTGGTGGCGTCATTGCATTTGATTCGTCTTGCTATCGATTATTTGATATTGGCATAAACTCGTCTGAATTAAGTGTGAGCGATTTTTGATAGTTTTCGATGTCTGAAGCTAACATGATCAATTTGTGAGCAGGTCATTGAACATCGTCACTTATTATGTGCGTGACACTTGATTAGAGCAATTATTAGATTTTGATATATATTCGATCAATTTAGGCATTCGACGCGATAATACGTTCGTCGATGGAGGTTGTTTTACCATTTTAGGGGCGTATGCGTTTTGAGCATTTGTGTCATCCTCAAATCTGTCAAATTTGACTTATTGTCTTGTCTTGATTTAGGACACATATGTGGAGGTCAACGCTCCTTCATTTTCTCGGCATGCTCCTCCAATTTGAAAGAAAAGTGTTCCTTCGTTGAGCTTTTGTGTGAACAGTTAGACTTTGTATGGCTTCAGAAGATGCACCATCATCAACTGAAACGAGTGCTAGGCAACACCGTTGTGATCTTTCTGTACTAACAATATTTCCTCTCTTAGTAGTTATACCTGTTATAATTTCTGAATCATTTCCACTGGCCTAAGTTGCCATTTATTTGCAGTCATCCCCAGGGAAAATAAGACGATTTGTATTAAGAATGTCCTCTGGCTTCGTTTTTCTCATTCTCGTCTACGTCCATCTTCTTGATAACCTTTTTCTTTTATCTCATTCTTGGCTATACTTGCTAAGTTCTCCGATAATGGCTCCTTCTCCGCCTTCTTATTCATGGTCGTTTGCTCGGCAACCACTTTTTGGTTGGTAGCAGAAAGCACCATGAGTTTTTGACGAATTGTTCGGTCTTAGATCGGACTGACGGCTAAGAAGATCGACAACAGTCTCGAAAAGGGGATCGGTCCCTTCTGTGATATGGATGAGGGCCTCCTCGTCTGCACCATTGATCCCAACCAATGAAGATGGTGGCGTCGGCTGTTGTTCTTCCTTAAACTCAGATTATAACCATGGGGCTGGAGCAAAACATATTATGCACTATGCAGAATATATTTTTTATCCAATAGAGAGAAGCGAAGAGGAGGAGCGAATGCGAGCCAACGAAAGAGAGGATGATCTTGCGTGCGGTTTGAAGGACGGAAGTGGCTTCTTTTTTTTCTTTTTCTTTTAGAGTCTTCATGGGAGTGTCGGCAACGAGAGAGATAGAGAAGAAGAACCACGGCGAGAGAGAGAGAGAGCGGGAGCCAGAGAATGGAGGATAGTGCCCTTGCAGTTATTCTTTTCATTGTCGTTCCATTTTGTCGTTCTCTTCTCTTTTCCAAAACTGACGAGGGAGCCTTTTTTGATGAACCGAGAGAGGCGAGATCATTTTTTTTGTACGGTTAAGGGAAGAGCAGAGGGAACGGTTCTTGGATTAGGGATATTTAGACTTAATTAATTTCTTTAAATATTTAATTAAATCTCAATTATGAGTTTTTTATGCAATATCTATAATGATATATATATATTCCAATGTTGACTACAGTAGTGGTTTACATGAGGCCGTTTGGTTCAGTGCCTCAGGTGAGTTAATTTAGCCGATATGGCGTGCTTTTCGATTTTCACGTCACCTAAATGCGAATAGTCTCTAGGTTTCGTTTGAAGCCATACAATCAATTTTGCAAAGAGGTTGTTTGGTCCTTGTTGGCGCTCGACTCGATATGCTGCGGCGGGTTGTCGACTTCGGCTTGTCGGTTGTTAGTCGCATTTATATTCTTTGGCGTTCGAGCGTGATGACAAAATCCGTTCTCGTCGGTAGTCATTGAGTTGATTTTGGTGACGTCATTACATTTTATTTTATTGCGTTGTCATTTCAAATCATTCGACATTTGCACAGACTCATCGGAATTGAGCGCGGACAGTCTCATTTGATAAATTTTGATGTTTTGAAGCTAACGGCACAATCAATTTCGTGAACAAGGGTAGTTTTGCTTGCGTCAACGGCTCCTGACTTCGATATGTGCATCGACACATTGATAGCTCGAGCGCTTAATTGATTGCTCGTTAGATTTTGTAATATTTATATTCAGATCAAATTCGATGTTATGAACGTAACGATGAAATCCGTTCATCGTCAGGTCGTTCGACCATTTTATGATGTCCTGCATTTTGAGATTTCGCGTATTGTCGACTTAGTCGTCGAATTTAACTTGTGGCTTGTTTTGATTTGTGACACATATGTGGAGGTCAACATCACGTGATTGAAAACCGCACTTAAATAGCGTCGAGTTATTAAAGACTTCATTATGGTACCAAAATACCATAAATCCGTACATGATGAGTAGGCCAAAGCACTAAATTGCAATGTGGGAATGATGTTAGGAAATTGTTGAAATCTTCTTGGAATTTTGATTAAGGCATAATAATACAAAGACTAGAATATTGTTTCTCAAAATAAATTTTAGATATAAAATTAAAATTTTAATTTAAAAATTGGGTTGTGAAGGTATGCTTGAAGACATGCTAAGCTTGCGAGTTATTGAATACTTAGCCCGCGGTAACTCAAAACTCCAACATCACATCTAAAGACATGATGGACTTTTAACGACAAGTAGCGGTTATGTGAAGATAACAACGAGATATTGCCAATTTATAAATGACAAGACTCAAAATGAACTTTTAAACCCCAAAAAAAAGAATTAATTTAAATATGCACTTTGAAAATTGAATAATAACTACATTAAAATTTCAAAATTAAATTTAAATTTATTAATTGTACACATTCTTATATATAGATTAGACTACAAATCCCATTTAACCAATTTAATTCTCTTTCTTATAAAGAGAAGAGTCGATAGGATTGATTTTGAATATCATAAATCTGATCTTTTGCTAAGTAGAGTTGATAAGGTCTACCGATGATGGCCATGTTGATTGTAGATTTTAATCGAATGGGATGCTATTATCAAAAGTCATTTAAATTTTTTAACTAAGTAAGCATGAAATTAAGCTACAATTAAATATAAATTTAAATAAAATGAAGTTCATTATTACAAATAACTTAAAACAAATAATCTATCAACTTATCTGCCATCATTTGTTGAGGATGACAAATAAAAAATTCTTATCTCACAAAAAAACTAATTATCAATTCACCTACTAAATAATGCCTAAGCAATTAGGCCTAATAACTAATCTTAATCAAAAGTTTTCTCATTCTTGAAAGAGATAATTAACTATAGGCGCTTGCACTTATAAGAAACTAAGAACCAAATCTAAAGTCCTTAGAAAATGAAGGTGAAATCTTTGGATATTTTCTTATTCATAAATAAAATAAAATTATCTAATTTTCAGAAAATTTACTTGGCAAAACTCTAAATTCTTTTTCATCAAGAGGTCAGGTGCAAATTTTTGAAGCCCACATCAACTTTATGCTTTAATGTAAAAATAGAAATGACTTCTACATTATTTGTGAAGATATTATTAATCAAAATTTACTTAAATATTATAATGTGAATAAGTTGTATATAGAAATTAGAAAAATGTACATAGTAAATAATTCTTATGCATTTACATATCTTCCACCTAATATTTTAATACCACTTCTCATTTTATAACTTATAATAAAACGTTGAGTAAAAGAACTTTTCTAAAACTAATTTATACTGACACATCAAATACATATAATGATAAAAAGATCTTTTGACATAATTCAAATCAGCAAATATTTTTATTATAAAAAAGAAAAAAAAATAATTATAATATAAATATTTGTTGTGTTAGTCTATTATTTACTCTTTGTGTGTGTGTGTATATACATAATCTCAATATAATATATAAATTAAATACTTATAAAATTAAATTTAATAAATGAGCTTTATTTTTAATAAATTTATAATTAGAAAAAAGTTTATGATGAGTTGAGCTTAATTAAATCAAAGTTTATTGGTTTGAATCTAATGAATCTAATAAGTGTAAATTTTATGACACATTTTGAAGAAGTAAATAATTTATGAATGTTAAGTGATGATAGTCAAAAATAAGCATTACTTTAATATACTTTATTGAAACTGCTCGATTGAAATTTTATTACAAAGGGGTCACAGTATTAATGCTTGTTTTTATCTTTCCTTTAGTCATTGAAATTGTAGGAATTGAAAAGATGTTTAGAATTTTCCACGCACATTATACAAATCAGAGAAGGCTGAAGTTGATAATGACAAAGGAAACTTCCAAATTATATATTTTAGCATTATTCTTAGAACTTTGACTTCAGATGTCTATACATGCACTTGTTAATTCACATTGAATGATCGGAAAGTTTTTAAAATATTAAGATTAATAATTTATTTTAGAGCCTAAAATCACCCTTTCAATCTTGACTCTATGATGCTACTTTATTATTATTATTATTATTATTATTATTATTATTATTATTATTATTATTATTTAAAACATAACAATTAATTGATGTTAAAAATATGTCATCACAGGCAATGATTTCTTTCCTCTTCGCTGACAATCTTTGTATAAATTCATATGATAGTTGACGATTTTAGTAATAATCTTAGACTTATATATATAATCACATGACAACATTAGTTATATTAAACAACTAATTAATATAGATTGGTGTTAATTTTAAATTTTGATATAATTCAACTGACTTAAAATAGTGCATGATATTATATTATATTATATATATATATATATATATATATATATATATATATATATATATATATATATATATATATATATATATATATTTTCTTTATTTTCTTTGTAAAATTTCGCACCTCTCATGTGTCTAGATCTATGTGCAACGACTTTGTTAGCATAGATAAGTGCATTTCATATTCACACATGGAACATGCGAAGTGAATGCCCTTTTAAAGTACTTTTAATGTTTTGAACTTCGTCGACAATCCATTTTCAATGAAAGGAGATCAAAATTTATTTGAAGAACTCAACGATGATTGAAATAAATTTATCTCAATTTGAACGACTCATATTAAGTTAGTTGATTTCATTGAGAGCGATCGAATTGAATGTGAGGGATTTTTCTTCGATATATTTTGACATTTAGAATGCATTCAAGCAATTTGTTTTAAGTGTAGTCATCGTTTAGGCAATTTTGGCTATGATTAAGATAATTTTGATCTAACTTGTATGTGTCATTTTTACTAACTATCAAACTCATCGCATTTGGTTTGCTCGATCACAGAAAATTCTCCTCCTTATAACTTAGGTGTTCTTAAATGTTTTAGTGAGGTTCTATTGCATAGCAAGAGAATTTCAAGCATGAATATAGTATTTTGCATTGAACATCATGCGACGCTTCATCTTATTACTATCATTGATCTTATTTTGAATTGGATCCAGTTCGCAATGCATCATGACTCATATATGTATGTCAACACAAATCATATGCATCACTCTACTTGTATTCTGTAACATACTCATATTCTGATTATCATTATCATCATTATTAGTTATCTTTCATTATTATTCATACCACATTAATTATAATCAAATTTAATTAAACTTAAAATTTTAATATAAAATATTTATATGACTTGAAGGAGAAGTTGGCTATATATTTAAGATGGATCTCATTCAAAGAAAGCAAAAGAAGGTTTATATAGATTATAGCAGCATTCATCCGGCATATAATTATGTGTTTTTTTTTTCCAATTTATTATTTTAATAATGATTTTAATTAGCAAAAAAAGAAAAGAAAAGACGTTTACTATATCAATAAAACAAATCATAACTTCAACGAGTCTGTTAACGTGTTTATGGCGATTCCAAATCATTAAATTTGAATTATAAGTATTATGTAATTGATCTTTTACAATTCAGCTCATTTGTTTTTAATGTCATATAGTATAGTAAATTTCACCGTTAGTAAGAGAGGACATAGACTTTCGTAAGCCTAAATTTCAGTAGTATAATAAAATGAGAGATTATTATGAGCAGAATTTAAATACAATTATATATTTAGATTCAAATAATATAATATAATATGATGTTCAATTAATATATAATTGAATATTAATTATATATTATATATTAATATATATTAATATAATATTAATTATATATATATATATATATATATATATATATATATATATATATATATATATATATATATATATATATATATATATATATATATAATATCATTTTATAATTAATTTATATTAATATATATGATATATAGTAATAAAATATCATATCATATTATAATATTAAGTTATATTTAAAATCTCGTCCATAATAAATTTTTTAATAAAGTCTTTGAAGTCAATAAAAGATACACCACGATGGATCCCAACTAACAAAGGCTTCCGCAAGTTGTTTTTATTTGACCGGTGACTTTCTGACTCATCCCCGCCCAGCAATAGCAAATCACTCCATATATATATAAGACAAATCAACAATTTTTTGGTATCTCATGTATTCTGTCTCAGTTAGCAAAAGAAAATGAGCCTTTTAATTCTCCGAAATCCAATTTTGTTCTTCGGAATAGCAGTTATTTTTCTCTCCTCCATACAATAAAAGCTGTAATAATTTCTCCATCCGGGAGCACGAGAACCGACCAGCTTGCTCTGCTTGCCTTCAAATCTGTCATCTCTGACCCACATGGAGCCTTGAGTTCCTGGACAAATGCATCTCCCGATCCCTGCAGATGGAAAGGGGTCAGTTGTGGACCAATACCTACAAGGCGGGTAACAGCTTTGGAGCTTCAATCACTTCAACTTGAAGGCCCTTTATCTCCCTCCATCTCCAACATCACCTTCCTGAGAAAGCTCCACCTACCATATAATCGCTTTCATGGCAGCATACCACAAGAGCTTGGTCAGTTATCACGCTTAGAAGACCTCAACCTGACAAAGAATTCTTTAGAAGGTGGAATTCTTTGGTTCCTTCCAATGCTCGCTAGCTTGACTCTCGATAATAACAATCTTAGTGGTGTCATTCCTCTATTGCTTGGTAACTCCACTTCTCTAACTTATGTGAGCCTAAGAAATCTATCGGATTCATTCCACAATTTCTTATGAACAATTGCTTGAATTTCTTGATCTATCCAAAACCTTCTCAGGAGACATCCTTGGGTACTCTCTCCAATCTTTACTATCTCGATCTTTCAAGCAACAATCTTGAAGGAAGAATCCCTCCTTTGCTAGGTACACAAGAATCAACTATTATTCTAGCTTCTAATAATCTAACATCCCTCTTCATTACTCAATAGCTCAACACTTTACTTTTTTGGTTCTTGCCAAAATGGCTTGATCAGAAATTCCACCCATCAAATCATCTTCATCACTTGGCTATCTTGATCTCAGAACCGCCTCTGAGTCATACCCCATCATTGGGAAATCTATCCTCCTAAATTAATCTTTATAATAAGTTGGAAGGAAACATTCCAAAAGCTTAGGCAAGATATCCATTGAAAGTGTTGTTTATGCCTTCAAACAAATTATTAAATTTCCTACTTCTTTTTATAACCTCTCATCCATCACTTATATTCTTGGCACAAAATGATCTTTCTGGAATGCTTTTGCCGACAATGGGCATAGAGCTTCCAACACTTCAAATATTAGACTTGCAAGAAAACAATTTTGAAGGATCCATTCCTCATTCATTATGCAATATTTCTGGACTACAAATTCTTAATCTTGCAGGAAATGGTTTTTGGATGATTCCATCCTATTTTGGAAGTCTTCTGGATATGACTCAAATTGATGTTGGGTGGAATCAGTTGCAATCAAGTGACATGAACTTTCTCTTCTGACAAATTGCACTTTTGAACAAACTCTTCTAAAAAATAACTTACAAGGAGAACTACCGCCAATTGGTAACTTCTCCATGAAACTTGAATATCTATTGTTGTCCAACCAAATATCTCATGATTCGGAGATAAGTAATCTTGGCCTAACGTTTTTTATGAATCAAAACCTATTTGTAAGCATTCCATCCACTATGGTAATCTTCAAGTTGAAACTTGATTTGTCTAGAAACCATCGAACCACAAATTCCATTCTCCATTGACAACTTAACTAAGTTGATTTCCCTGCACATGGAAGACAATCAATTGAGTGGCATCATGCCATCAACTTTAGGAATGAATTGGAGATACTTAGAAGAATTAAACCTTTCACATAATGCTTTAGTGGAAGCATTCCTAATGAAGTTGTTAGCCTATCATCCTGTTGTACTTCGTTCAGTTACGTATTGCTAATTTTTGAGTGCCATTAGAAGTTGGCAAATTGCAAAATCTTGTTGCCTTGAGCGTATCCTATAACCGGTTATCGGAGAAATTCCCAACTCTTGTGCTTAGAGTTGCGTTTTAAAACTTGAGATGAACTTCTTCGAAGGAAGTATTCTCAATAAACTCAACAGAATGAATGCCATGATTGAGCTTGATCTTTCTTGCAACAATTTATCTGGGCAAATTCCAGAATTCTTGGAAAATTTCAGTTACTTGAATCTTTTGAACTTATCATTCAATAATTTTGAGGGTGAAGTCCCAAAACATGGCATTTTCACCAAGCAATCATCATTTCTCTAATTGGCAATCCGAATCTTTGTGGTGGTAACCCAATCTTGCATCTACAATCATGCTCAGGAAGAGGAAAAAGCTCAACCAAACTCAAAATCATATTCCCAATTGCCACTTCAGTTCTTGTGGTCATATTATTATGTGCATTTTGCATTTTCTATAGATTAAAGAAAAGGTCTTCTGCATCACCTTTGGTAAGTTCACCTAATTCATCATTTACATATGCTGAAATCTTCAACGCAACCAACGGATTTTCTGAAACAAACTTGATCGGAAGTGGCAGTTTTGGTTGTGTCTACAAAGCAAAGATGCTTCAGGGAGAAAATGATGTTGCCATTAAGGTGTTTAATCTTCAGCAAAGAGGAGCCATGAGAAGCTTTATAAGTGAATGCCTATTCTTGAGAAATGTTCGACATAGAAATCTTCTGAAGATTATTACACTATGCTCAAGTCTGGATTCTAACGGTTATGAATTTAAGGCTCTTGTTTTTGCATACATGCCTAATGGCAGCCTAGAGAGTTGGTTGCACCCAGAAGATGAGGACCAGTTTCTTAAGTCTAAAAGATTGAGTTTGTTTCAGAGGTTGAATATAGCCATAGACGTGGCTTCAGCACTGGATTATCTTCATAATAATTGTGTGCCACCGGTTGTTCATTGCGATATAAAGCCAAGCAATATTCTTCTAGACGATTATATGACAGCCATCGTCGGTGACTTTGGCTTGGCGAGGATCATGTCTTCAGCCTTCTCTGTAGATTCGTCCTTAAACTCGGCAAGCTTGATGAGGCTTCAAGGATCCATTGGATACGTCGCCCCAGGTAAAATAATATCAATCTGCTAATATTTTTCTTGTGAAAATTTATAGAATACACGAAATTAATATTATGAACTCATAAAAAAAACTTTTTCAACATTAACAGAATATGGGATGGGATGCCCAACTTCCTGTGAAGGAGATGTATACAGCTATGGAGTTCTTCTTCTAGAGATTCTGACAGATAAAAGGCCAATCGACGACTCATTTGTACAAGGTTTAAACCTACACGGATATGTGGAGAAGTCATTTCCAGAAATGATTAGTGATATTTTAGATCCTCAGATCTTGCGAGAGATAGAAGATGAATCAAATGGCCGATGTTTTGGAGCTCATATGAAGGAGTGCATGGTTTCTTTATTCCGGATTGGACTCACTTGCTCAAGTGAATCACCAAGACAGAGAATGGGGATGACTGCTGTTGTCAAAGAACTCCATTCGTTGAGAGAAATATTCTTTGGAAGTTCTCAAGTTGGCCAATGCAGAATTGAAAAAGAATGATATTATATCATGTGAAAGGCTTGAACAACTGTTATTGTGGTTTTTTTAAGCTAGATTAAGTTGTTATATGTAATGAAGTCATTGATTTAATTTGTGTAAAATTAAGGCCTTAGCGATGAATTATCGACTGATTCAGAAGTCTATCGTAAATATGCAACCAATTGGTAAAATAATCTGTCACAAATTTGATGTGTTCTACCTGTGATATAATGGCCAACAAATATGATGGAGATCAAGAAAGTAAAATGAATTAATTACTATTTATTAATCGCACTTTCAAGGCGCCTGTGACATATCTATATTCATGAAATTTAAAGTGCCTTTTCAGTTTAGCATAACATGCAATTAATCTCTTTAAAGTTTTTTTTTTAAATCTAAAGTAAATTAAAATGAGGATATCTGCATCGTTTATTGTGACAGATTCACATTTAATTACTACATACTAAATAAAAATAGAAATTATAAAAATTTAAGCTAGATTATGCATTATTAATTAGACTCAATCATCTCAAGTCAATTCTTCATAGAAATTAAAAGAACCACTATAGTCATCTTCAATGAAGGATTTTGGTTTTTTCGTTTTTATTTTCGTGTATAATTGAGAACAAAAAAGACTTGTAGAATCTTAGTCAACATGAGCAACTAGCTTTCACATTGATCTGTGGCCCCAACCAATTAATAAGTATATTCATACGCAAGAGCTGGGGATGGTGGCATCAGTGGTGGGGAAGACAGCTCGCATATCTTCTTTTTATATTTTGACTCAAACATCTCATTAGTCAATTCGTCATAGAACTTTTAAAAAATGACTTACTAATAAATAAATCAATAAATATGTAAAAACATTTAAAATTATTTATATATAATATAAAGATAGATATATATATATATATATAATCAATAATATACACAATCAAATAAATATTATTTGTGTTCGGCTTATTAATAAAAAGAGTTTGAAGTAACCTTTCAATAACAAGATGTTTTAATTCACTTGAAGTTAATACTAAATAATGAACATGATAGTGATGATGACAATGGATATTACACTATCAAAAGACTCAATTTTGTTTAATCTACTCTTCTTCTATTCACCAATATCCGATATCCACAAATCTACTCTTCTTCTATTAGACTATCTAAAGCTTCTTTCCATATATATTTGATTGGATATCTCTTTCAATTGCAAGAATTTATGTTATATAATATTAAAAAATAAAAAAAATAGTTTTATAAATTAAAGTGGAATAGTATATCATATATATTAATGATATTATTTCTATTTTACTTTTATATCCTCCCAATTTTAAAATTTTCCTAAGAAGCATTATCCTTCCTCTAATATGTCTTAGAATGCGCCTGAGAGAGAGATGGTTCTCGACCAAACTCCATATTTTATAAGTGCAAATATAAACCAATATTCATTACACTTATATAAATGGAAAATTTAGTAAATAATTATTCCCACCTCCCAATAAATTCTTGTGGTATTTATTCTTTGCTGTCAAGAAGGTGATGTTGGAGATGGAGGGTCATAAAGGGTGGGTCTTCATGTTGAAGTGCTTGAAGATACAATTTGTTATTAGATTTCATCAAATAAACTTCAGCTCTTGATTTATTGAATTAGGAGCAAAATGTATTTTTAGTGCAAATTTTTTAAGAATTTTTGTATTTGATTTGAAAATTTTAAAATATAGTGTAAAATTTCAATGTATTTTAAATTTATTATAAAATTCAAATTTGATGTACTATGAATTCGTCAAATTTGAGTAATTTTTTAATACATCATTATGATTTAGAAAATGAAGCTTTTTTCTAAAGTGAGGCAAGTCTAAGTTTAAGAGTAATTTTCTATAAAGACTTTGACTCTTAAAGCAAATTAATAATCACTTTTGATCACATCATATGATTAAAAATAATGAGTAGAATCTTAACGTTTTGAATTTCAGCACTCATCCAACTCAATAATAATAATAATAATAATAATTAATAAGAAAATATACTTATAATTAATTCTATATTATTTTTCTATTTTTCGAGAAATAGAAGATATCATTTTTTTTGCATAAAACATAATTTTTCATTATAATATAATTTACATAAACTTTTATTTATTCATTAACATGATTAAACTTTATATAATAATAAAAAAAATAATTAGTTAGTGAGCCCTCAATTGAACACCTTCCAATATTTCATTATATCCCTACGAATATAAAGACATCGACCACTCATTTAAATGTTAATCAACTCTTGTAATATTCTGGTAAAATTTGAATCAACTTTATTAACTCAAATATAAATAATAATAATAAAAAAAACAAATTGAGTTTCAATTAGACCAATGGCTCAAATCCAAGTACTAATCCGATGGATGACAAAGCACATCAAAGCTTCCACAAGAATCTCCTAGCTAAGCTACTCAAATGTCTAAAGAAAAATTAAAATCTTAGAATTATTATTTTTTAATTTTTATATATATATATATATATATATATATATATATATATATATATATATATATATATATATATATATATATATATATATATATATATAATATTATATAAGCTCAAAATACCGCTAATCAAAGTCCAATCTTAATATCAAAAGTATGATTGAAGTCAAAATCGAGATTAAAGACAAATATCTTGGAATCTTGATATCAACATCCCAAAATAGCTCTTAAATATAGAGTGTTTATAAAGACTCGACGGCGATCTAAAGCCTAAGATCTCATAATCACTTCATTTGGGCATAAATGCTCAAAATACATCAAATGATCAAGGAACCATTCTAAGTCATCAGAGGAGTAAGACTTTGCATAAGAAAATCCTCCCATCTATAAATAGAACTCTATCCTCACATGAAAGGGGAGAAGAAGAAGGATGAAAAAGAAAATTAGATATTAACCACCACTTTATTGATTTATTAAGCAAGGAAGAAGAGAAGAATCAAACAAGGAAGAAGAGGAAGAATAAACAAGGAAGAAGAGGAAAAGTAAGCAAGGAAAGAAGAAGCTCAAGATCCTAATGTAATGATGACATCAACCACCATCATCGTAATTATCCTGATCTCCACCTATTACCAGAATATTACAATATCATTGTTACAGGTTTCTCATCACTCAGTAATCTGTAATCGGAAGACTTTGTACTCAAAACAAATACATAGTGCTTTTTATCAAAAGATTTTTTTCCCCTTTTGAGGTTTTCCACGTTAAAATTAGTCTTTAGCTTTTTTTAATTATGTTTCTATCAACAAAAAATAAATATATATATATATATATATATGTTTATATATATATATATATATATATATATATATATATATATATATATATATATATATATATATATATATAATGCTTGGCTATGAAAAAATATCATCAAACTATAATCACCATTAATATTTTTAAATTAAGGCTTGAAATTTCAGACTTGTGGATCACAGAGAAGTATCACATTAAGATATTTTGTGTGATTAAGGTATCATTAATTATAATAATTTCTTAATTCTCTATTGAATAGTGTGCTTTTGATTTATTATTAAGGACTTCTTCGGAAGACTTGTGGACTATGAAACTTTGCCTCAACCCAACAAGCTTTCAAAGTGTTGTCCCGATTCTAACTTGGCCAAAAATTTGACTCCCGACCAACCCTAAATAAATAGTATTCTCATTCATATCTTTAACATAGTGTCCTATTAATTCAAACTTAATTGTAATAAATCTTTCGTTCAAATTATTCTTTTATAAAATATGATAAAAGTGTGTGATCAAATATTTTTTGACTCGAACCGAAAAATTTAAAGTGGGACATATGTGATTAGGTGACCCACCCTCAAATTTCTTTTCCACTTATTACGTATTGCTTTTTATTTTATATTTATTTTGTCCCCTCTCAATTTATATTTTATATAATAA
This sequence comes from Cymbidium sinense, assembly GCA_021442155.1. Lineage (NCBI taxonomy): Eukaryota > Viridiplantae > Streptophyta > Magnoliopsida > Asparagales > Orchidaceae > Cymbidium > Cymbidium sinense. The sequence goes on from CM038219.1 coordinate 143,251,471, forward strand.
ATCTCTCCCCTAAAAAAAAACTTATTATTCTCAAATAACTACTTAATTAAAATAAAAGTTCATAAATTTAATAATCTTACCCACTCATATTTTTTTTCTTATAAATTTATTGAAATTATTTTACTAATTATTTATACATTTTTTGAATTAATAAATTTATGTATTTTTATTTTTAAAATTATTATATTATTTAATTTTAAAATTTTGCCTGTTAAATTATGAGATAATTTTTTAGGTGTTAGTTGTTAGTAGAGATTGACCTAATAGGCTCAATTATGGAGTCCACCATTGAACACAATAGGGTTAAGGGGATGGTAGCCTCCATTGTATAGTTCTTTATTATTTTTGGGCTTGCATTCATACGTGCACACACGTGTGCGCATATATGCTTTGAGTGCGACGAAATACAAAAAAAATTGATTTTGATTTTATTTGAAAATGAAATCTTTATTCAATAAATTTGGGTAAATTGAATGAGGATGTTCATTTGTGCTTTTTGAAAGATGAATTTTGTTATATTTGGAAAAGAAATTTTCATTCAATAAATTTGGGTATATTGAATGCGGATGTTCATTTGTGCTTTTTGAAAGATGATTCTTGTTTTATTTGGAAAGGAAATTTTCATTCAATAAATTTGAGTATATTGAATGAGGATGTTCATTTGTGCTTTTTGAAAAATGATTTTTAGCTTTGATTTTTGAAAAGATCCTACCTATAACAATCCTGAAGATTGTTAGATGAGGTTAAGGTATATGTATTTTGTGCAAGTATGTGAACTTTTTGGAAAAGTGCTTTTTGGAAAGTGATATTTTTGTAAAGGATTTGTTTTTCTTTCTTTATTTTTGGAATGAACCTTTCCTTACCATAGAAATGGTAAGAAGGAAGGTCTTTAATAATCTCTTTTTATTAAATTTTTATTTTCACATATTGGGGGACCCAATAGGAGTTTTAAGACCTACACTGAGTGAGGTCCTAAAACCTAAAAGTTGTTGGCTAGCTTAGCTTAAGAATGAAATAAACTAAGTGCTAATGGAAAATAAGGATAGTCTTGGATTCATATAAAATACAAATCCACTATCGATATTTGAAGACAACGATCATTTACCAAAGATGAAGAGAGGAACCATCCCCAATGGAGTCGCCAGAAAAAGTTGTGGTGTTTGTTTCTCAAACTCGAGGATTTGAAAGATAAATATGTTGTATATGTTGGGACACCACATAGATCTACAGATGTACTTATTAGGATGATCGAGTATAACATTGAGGAATGATGTATTATCTCGAGAGACATAAGTCACCATCCTACAATGAACCTAATCACCTAATAAGGATTTCTAAGGATAATGGGTCTTCGAATGTACCAGAGATCTTTCTCCTGCTTTACATACAAAAGTAAAGTAGGGTTTATTTTAAATTGGGTTCGTTAAGTTCCCTATGGAGGCAAGCCAACATAGTTAATTACATCTTAAGGAATGAGATTCCTTAAGAATACTCTCGATTAAGATAGATCGTCGTTGTCTCCAAAGATTTCAAAGATAGGACTATCAACAAATTAGTTATTTTTTGAAAAATCAAGTGGGATTGATCAAAATGAGGGAGTTATTATCGAAACCAAAAGGAGATGAGTAGGGGATGCTCATGATACTAGGAAACCTAATAAGCATCCCAAGCTATTCTATGGTTGGGCTTTATATTTTTGAAATTTGAGTTGAATTTTTATTAGAAATCTAGGGCTTACAATTCCATAACATGAGATCGTGGAAATGCCTAAGAGGTAAAGATTTATTATGCGTGTAGCCCGCAAAGGAAAATAGCAACCTCAGATCCTAAATCTAGGAAGCTTTGGCGAATGCCAAGGCATGACCTAAATCTAAGGCAAAAATGACTATATAATTTATCTCCACAAGAGAGGATAAACCACTCGACTGGTAGACTTACAACAGCTTGGGGCTAGCCGTCAACTAACTCCTCCTATCATTTTTAAATACATGTAGGCAAGTCTTGTGCTTTGCAAGATAGCTAGGCTATTATTTATTTAGAAAAGAGACTAAATCCTTAAACACATTCCCTAAAAGATTAGATCATGAAGGGCATGAATAAATGACTTAATCTAATTCAAATTTTGATAAGTTTTAATTTTTGGATATTTTGATTTGACACAAGCTATGGGATTTTATATGCCTAATGCATGAGAAGGTTGATTATGGACCAAAATCAGAAAGAAAGAAGTGTGTTTCCACCATAGCTCTCAAAGGTCAAGCCATTTTCTCTGGCAAAGGTGGAAGCACTCCATTAGCAAGAGTCAAGTAATATGTTTTTATGTATGATGTGGGGCATACAACATCCAGCTAAGGGGTTGCTAAATCTTTTATTATCTTGATTTATGTCCTAGGCTTTAGGTGAGGTTACGAGTTATTAATTTTACTTTTGAGTTGATTAATTGGATAGAAAATTTATTTTTTCCTAAGAGTCTAATTGCATCCAGGCCATTCATCAAATAATTGAAGAAACTAGGAAAATCATGCCATCATAATTCTATAATTATAAATAAAAAATTAATCAATTTATAAAATTAGCTCAAAAGAATAAGAGGCAGATGTGGTTGGGCTCCACTGCACAAACCCGAAAAGGAAAATGAGTAGCCGAGCTCTACCCTTATATAACTCAAATTACAAATGAATAATTATAATTAAAAAAGAATTCATGTTATGGGGCTCTTCATTCTTTATTTCTTTATTTCTTCCTTCATTTCTTTCTTTTCCTCACTTTTTTCTTCCTTTTGATTTGACTTGAGATATGGTTTGCTCCATAGCTTCACATGATACATAAGACATGGTCTTATGACCAATGTTCACCTTAATTTCCCCATAACATTCATTCCAAATTTCAATTACAAAATTTACATCAAAATGGGAAAGATAAATCTAACTAAACCTACAAAATAGAGATTAACTAAACATAACACACAACCCAAGCAGTTAGAGGAATACTTTGGACTCAACACCCCACACATGGGTAACCAAGTCTACTTGTCTTAGTTTGGATCATGCTTAGGTGTATAAACAACCTGCATAGCAAAAACATTTATATTTTTATTACAATGCCCCTTAAGCACAATCCCCTGTAAAAGATATAATTAGACTAAGATCATCCTATCATCTAGTCTACGTACATGCACCCTAATATCCAATCTAAAAATATTACATCACAAAATAAAATCAGGCATCAAACCATGCACCGCCCTAATATAGAGCTAGAAATGGTGACTTAGCCTAATGTGTGTGTGCCATTTAAGGCTTGTGTGGCATGTCTTAGCTAAGCTTTAATATTAGAATTTTCTAAGTGTGAAGGCTTCAACTTAGAGGGTGGTTTTATTTTAAGTGGTTGATTTGTCAATTTTATTTGCTGATTTGATTAGGTTTGAATGAACCTACATTTGGTTACTAAAGGTTGTAAAGAGATGAAAAGAGAAGTGAACTTCTCTTTCATCCCTACCTTAAGTAATTTCTAAAGTAGATTCATTAATGATTTTTCTTTAGTGAATATTTTATTATGTGTTTTAATTAACCCTAAGTTTAAATTTGCTCTAAATAAACCTATTCAATAGAAAGACATCTTAGGATTAGTTAAGGTAAATTACTATCACATAACACACATCTATTTATTTCTTTCCACCATGCATACCATGCATATGGTTAATCTTAAGAATACCTATACATGCAATGCAAATTTTAGCACACCTTGATGATGAATGCTAAGAGATATGATTTGAAAATTTGAATATTCCATTGATGCATGCATTTATTATATAGAAAAGGGGGATTTTTTTATCCATTAACAAAATGCACATCCACACGTATAAAAGATATAAGTGAGTACATCGCCATCATTTTCTATACCAAAAGTGTAAGGTATAAGACCTACTTGGGGCTACTTAAAGGCTCACAACATCGGGATGTTCAAACTAATATACCACTTTTATTAAATACATGTAAATGTACAAAAGAAAACAAATGGATGAAGAATCATGCAAAAGATTTTGTGTTTGATTTAGTTGTATAATTTACATGTGTAATGTGAAGATCCTTCTTAAGTCATAACATAGAAGTGCATAGGAATAGATTTAAGCAAGTGTTATGTTCTTTTCAAATGAACTATACACTTTGCAAATCCTATTCAAATCCATGTTAAGAGAAGAGAAGAAAATCTCATAATACACATCTTATGCAATAAACACATACGAGCTTATAAGTACTAATAAGTAGCATCACTTCATTTATAATATTTGATTTATAGGTTTTGAAAATACTTTTTTTGGGTTTAATAGTGATGATAGCCACTCATATTATTAATCTTTAGCCAAAACATGCAATTTGACATAAAAGAAAATATTTCATTTTATTGATTTTTCAAAAGAGATGAATGCATGGTCTCATATGGCAAACAATATTTATCATGCTTGGAAAGAAATAAAGTAATGTAAGCATATGACTTCATTCACCTTAATTAATTCCTAAAAACAATCCTATGAAATCAGATTATTTAAAGTTAATCAAAATTCTTTAAGGTGATTTTTATTTTTTTTTTTTAATTTGATTTGACTTAAAAAAGATAAAAAGAGTTTGTCGGCCTTAACCCATTTCCCCCATGTGTGACTTGGTTCAGTTTAATTTTAGAACAATTAGGTTGATTTTATGTTTTACTTAGGTTAAAGTGTTAATTAAATCCATTAATTACCCCTTACCTATACCACTATAACATGATTAAATAAACAATTATAAGCCAACATATGATATGCAACCACATGAAAATTAAATCAACAATGCACCTAAAAAATAAAGGGGCCTAATGCAATTGGCTCATAATTATTGATTAATTAAGCTAAATGGTTTAATTAAGTACTTTCATAACCACCCTACACATGTAGTTTGATTATAATTTCTTTTGAAGTCTCTTAGGTTATTGAACACCTAAGAGTCTACCCAAGAATTAAGATGATTAAGTTCTAGAATAATTTGGTTTTTAGTTTAGTTAGTTAAGCCATTTAATGAAGTGATTAAATCATTAATCAATTTGCAAATTATTTAACTCTTTATCCAAATGAAATAAACTTAAGGGAAAAGATTTGGAAAAGAAATCCTAATCTCATTCCCTAAGACCATTCACTATTTCAAGATGATTAACAAGCTTAATTAATGAATTTATCACCATTTTATAGGTTAATTAATCATTTAATTGATTAAGGAAGTGATTAGAGATGAAATAAGCAATTACCCTAATTAATCCAATAATAAATTCCAAGAAAATCATGAGAGGCAGAGGTCATCCCACTAACTAACCTTAGGAAGTTTGGAATTAATTACTGAAGTAATTAAGGAGTAATTAGCCTAATTATATTTCCAATAAAACCTAAATTGAGTGAAAGTCACTATTCAAAGTCCATTAATTTTAATTTTATATTATTCCTCACTGAATTTTCTTTAAAATGAACTTGAGTTTGTATTTTTTTGGATTTTTTGTACAATTAGTTATGATTTTATGAAGATTCTGTGATTAGTGGATTTTTAAAATTTCCTAATAAATTAACTAATATCATCAATGCAACGTGGACTGCTGACACGGCACGCTTTTCATGTGGCACGATGGGATTGGTTATTTAAGTTATCACATCGCGCAACGCGTCAGTTAGCGGTGGACGTGCTTTCTCCACTGGCCGTCCGATCTAAGATCGGATGCTCCCGATTAATCCCACAGTTTAGGCTTAAATTAAAGGAGATCTAACATGATTAAATCACTTTCGTCTGTTCCAAACATGTGGAACGGACGGTGTATGATTTATCTCCTCCCAAGCGGTGAGAGACGGATGCCATTCATCGATCGTCGCTCGATCTGAGATCACCCGAGCTCGGATGGAGTTCAAACTCAACCCACACCTTCAGAGGAGCATAAACAAATGATCCAACAGCTAATGGGATTACAATTCCTTTCATAAAGGACCAAACAAAAATTCCTATGTCTACAGTTTTGAGCAATATCTCGCTGGAGGCTATCCCTAGTACTTCCAATGGAGGAGGTAGCTTCATCTAGAGATGAAGCCTGTTGAAGGTATCAAGCCTTATTTTAAAATGGATGGCTCTGACTAAGCTTCCCTTCAATGTCAATCCATTGATCGAAGTCCTCCTTCGCGTGTCTTGGTGACTTGGGAAACACCTTGAGTGAGCTCGACTAGGTGCCTTGATGGTGCTTGTAAGTTTAATTTAGGTCTATTGGAGAATTGGATGAGTTGGAGTTGATTTGGATCTCCCTTATTTTGGCTTTGAAGAAAAATGAGAAAAAGAAAATGGGGGGAGCTCGGGAATGCTTGCCAAGGCTTGGAGAAGCTTACTTTCAATTCCTAGAGCTTAATCGAATTCAATGTCTATGGTTTGAGTGGGAATGAGGGGGAGTATATCTCCCCCTTGTTGGATCGGACATCGAGATTAGCTTTGTCATTTTAGCTTAATTGCTTGGATTGATCCATCGCTTAGGTTGTTAGGCACTCCATGTGATTCATTTTAGGTGAGGAGTGGAGGAGAGGGAGTGTCCATGTGCTGTGAGTGTATAAGGTGATCCAAGTGTCCAATTTTCATTGAGGAGTCGTTTGGCCTTGGGTTGGGTCATGACCCAAGCCCATTGAGTCATGTTCACCACCTCCTTAGTGTCCATGTGGACCATTAGAAGATGCCACATGGCCATGAGAAGAATTGGCCAAATTCCAAGTGAATTTGGCCATAGGATACCCTTTGACCTAGGGGTAAAATAGTAATTTAGCCTTGATTTTAATTTAGGCAGATTTGGAATGATTCAAAAATGGGTTGGGCCAAATTTCAAGTGATTTGGAGTTCATTTGGTTTGAATTGGTTCAATTTGACCTATGTATGTCAAGTTAGGTCAAATTGGGTTAGGTTGACCAATTAGTCAAATTGGGTCAAACCATGGGTTAGGTCAAGTTCAAATGATCATTTGGAGCCTATGGGTATCATTGGTTTCGTTCAATTTGATTTATATTTGGATTTGGCTCATTTAGGTTCATTTAGGTCAAATGGGTCAAGTTGACCAATTTGACCCATTTGACCCAATTGGGTTAGGTCATGGGTTGATTTAGGCTTGGTTGATCATTTGAAATATATTGCAAGCTTTGGTTTCAATCAATTTTGGTTTGGTTTGATTTCAAGTTGATTTGACCTTTTCAAGTTGTTCAATGATCAATTGGGCAAGTTTGGGTCTAGTTGGCTAGTTGAAGCTTTGGTTAAGTTCAACAAGTGTTTTAGAATGAGTTTGACTCATTGGTTGCAATCAATTTAGCTTAGATCAAGATTTAACTCATTTTGATATTTTAGGTCAACTTGGGTCAACTTAGGTCAGGTGGCCAATTAGGCTTGGTTTGGCTCAATTGATGGTCAAGTTCAATCTTTAATTATGGATTGGTTTAGATCAATGGTTTCAATCAATTTGGCTTATGGTGAAATTTGGCTAGTTTGGGTTTCATTTGGGCTAAATGTTGACTTGGTCAAAGGCTAGATTTGACTTGGTTTGACCCAATTTAAGTGATTGATCATCTTAGGATGATTGTTACTCACAATGTGAGGCTTAAATGGGCTTAGTTCAATCTAATTTGGGTTGGATTAGAATTTGGCTCAAAAATGTGCTTTAGGTGACTTTGGGTCAAGTGAGCCAAAGTGGGTCAATTGGCTTGATCAAGACTTGATTCAAGTTTGGTTTAACCTATATACGGACTTATGATTGAAATATAAATCCAATTGCAAGTGATTTGGAGTCAAATGAGTTTTGATTCATTTAACAATTTTAAGTGAATATGGGTTTGACTTGAGTTAGTTTGATTTTGGTTTGATGATTGAAGTTTATGTTTATATTTGGGCATGTGATTGAAGGAATGATTGTTTGAAGAGAAAATCTAAAGGTTTGGATTGATTTGAGAATGATTTGGCTAAGGTCAAGGATTTGACTTGAAAGAGCATAAGTTGGATTTTGGTTAAATTTGGATTTGAGTTTTGAATTTGGTTTTGATTATTTGATTTTATATTTGTGAATATGAATAGAATATGGATTATGAAAATCTTTTGAGTTTGAAGTGATTTTGATTTGATTTGAGCTAAGTCCATAAGATGAAATCAAAAGGGCTTAGGAAAGATTTTGGATTTGGAATTGAGTTTTGGATTTAGTTTTGGTTATTTGAATTTATATTTTATTTATAGTTATGAGAAATTCTTTTGAGTTTGAAGTGATTTGGATTTGATTTGTGCTAAGTCCATAAGATGAAATCATAATGGCTTAGGAAAGATTTTTGGGATTTGAATTTAATCATGGGTTTCAATCATTTGATTTGGAATTGATTCACAATTTGAAAATCCAGTTGAAATTGATTTAAGATTTGATTTGGAATTGATTTGAATTTGAAATTTGACTTGAAAAAAGGAAGTAAGGGTTTGGTTCAAGCTATAGGGTAGGCAAGTTTTCCTCATACCTTTAAGGCAAAATTTATTCATATGGCTAACTCTTCTAAGTCTCTAGGGTTATTTAAGTGTCACCTAATCACTAGAAGTGTCTTAAGACTAAGGAACTCTTAGTGTTTAGAGGAGTCTTTATGCCTGGGATGAAGAAGTTGAAAGCTCACTCCAAAAGAGAGGTCAACACTCACAAAGGGGCAAATGTCAAATCAAGTGTTATGCTATGTTATGTTCAAACTCAATCAATTTCATGTCCGTAAGGATGTGACATGTGTCCTTTGACTGCATGGCTTAGCCGATAGGCTCCACAGATGATACGCTATGACCGTGAGTCCTCGGGGTGGTTTGGCAAGGCTCATTATATTATGATCATGACCACGTATGCTCCCCAATGGCTCTGTCTTTTGAGTTGTGAATCATAGGGTACACCTGATAGGTAAAAATTTCTATGTCACCTAAGGTAGACTTAAACTTGTCTCCTTAGATATACACCACCCCAGGTCTACATGGATTTCTTGGACAACGTAATACATGTGTTGCTGATAAGAATCATTCGGTCAGGTTGGGTTGACTACCTCCTCTGACTAAGTAGACTAGGGACCACGACAGCCCGGGAGATGGAACCATGGGAACTAGAACAGGCACGTCATCATTCCCCCAACCATCCGCTTTGAGCTAAGATGGTGAATTTCATAAATCTAAATTTTAAACTCCACATGCTGCTACTATACGCTATGCATTTAGTGATCTAACGACTAACCTTAATCGAAAGTTCTCTCTCAACTTTGAGATGGGTAATTAACAATAGGTGATTGCACCTACTGGAACCAGATCTAAAGTCCTCACCAAATGAGGATGAAATCTTTGGGTAGTGTCTTATCTACTATTCCATCTGCCATCTAAAAATTACACCGACACATTTAAAATCATACTCTCTTCAAATTGTTGAGAGGTCGGTGGCGAATTTTCAGAGCCTATAAGATGGATCGAACAGGGAGAGGGAGGATCGAACGCCAGGTGAGGAGGAACGGTGAATGGGGCCTCATGCGCGCCGGTCGTCGCTCAATATGCACAAGTGGAATTAGGCCTATCTGCTAGGTGGGATAGAATGATTAATATATATTATTAACCTTTTTAAGTGTTTAACCAATCTTAATATGAATTTTACATCGAAAAAATTATATAGTTAATATATATATCAATCTTAGATTATTCTGATGTTCCGCATAACTTACCGCTTTCACAATGGATGCTTTGGTTCAAGTCGATGCCAAATTGAATTAATTTCAGTTTAAAAATGTGTGTAGTTACTTTCGACTGCTCGACGTTTGCATAGACTTATCCAAATTGATCCCGAACAATCTCATTTGATAGACTTTAATGTTTAGAAGCTAACAATGCAATCAATTTTATAAACGGAGGTCGTCTGGACATCATCACAGCCTTCTGACCTCGATCTACGTGTAGACGCTTTGACAGCTCGATCTCTTGATCGGTCGACTGTTAAATTATGAAATATGTATATTCTGATTAATTTTGACGTATTGAACGCAATAGCGAAGTCTGTTCGTCGAACGGGGCTCGTTTTGATTTATTTTGATGATTTATGGTGCATTTTAGCTCTGATATGTGTGTTGATACATTGCTAGCTCGATCTCTTGATCGGTTGATCATTATATTGGACAATATTTATATTCTGACCAATTTTGACATTCTGAATGTGATGGTGAAGTCCATTCATCAAGGGTCATTTGATCGTCATACTCCCCGACTCCAATATGCATCGATATCACGAGTCGACGTCATGATTAGCAATATTTATATTCGACCGCTTTCAACATTTTGAATGCGACGACCAAGTCAGTTCGTTGATCGGAGATCATTTGGGCTAATTTTTGATGATGTATAGTGTAATTCAACTCTGATTTGCGTTCTGAAACATCCAAAGTCGATCAAACTCATCTTATAGGTTCAACTTGGCTTATGTAGCATATGTGAAGATCAACAATAATATTAATTCTATTTTACTTTTATATACTCCAAAATTTAAAATTTTCCTAAGAAGCATTATCCTTCCTCTAATATGTCTTAGAATGCGCCTCAAGAGAGATCGTTCTCTACCAAACTCCATATTTTATAAGTGCAAATATAAACAAATATTCATTACACTTATATAAATGGAAAAATTAGTAAATAATTATTCCCACCTTCCAATAAATTCTTTGTTAGTTAAGGTATTCTATCACGATCACCACCCAAGTTCTTGTGGTATTTATTCTTCCCTGAAAATGATTATATGCTGGATGGAGCTTTTCTCAAGAAGGTGATGTTGGAGATGGAGGGTGATAAACGGTGGATCTTCATGTTGAAGTGATTGAATATCCATTTTGTTATGAGGTTTCATCAAATAAACTTCAGCTTTTGATTTATTGAATTGGGAGCGAAATGTATTTTTAGTGCAAATGTTTTAAGAATTTTTGTATTTGATTTGAAAATTTGAAAATTTTAAAATATAGTATAAAATTTCTATGTATTTTAAATTTATTATAAAGTTCAAATTTGATGTACTATGAATTCGTCAATTTTGAGTGATTTTTTAATACATCATTATGTTTTAGAAAATGAAGCTTTTTTCTAAAGTGAGGCAAGTCTAAGTTTGAGACTCCATAAGTCCTAAGTTTAAGAGTAATTTTCTATAAAGACTTTGACTCTTAAAGCAAATTAATAATCACTTTAGATCACATCATATGATTAAAAATAATGAGTAGAATCTTAAGGTTTTGAATTTCAGCACTCATCCAACTCAATAATAATAATAATAATAATTAATAAGAAAATATACTTATAATTAATTCTATATTACTTTTCTATTTTTCGAGAAATAGAAGATATCATTTTTTTTGCATAAAACATAATTTTTTCATTATAATATAATTTACATAAACTTTTTATTTATTCATTAACATGATTAAATTTTTATATATAATAAAAATAATTAGTTAGTGAGCCCTCAATTGAACACCTTCCAATATTTCATTATATTCCTATGAATATAAAGACATCGACCACTCATTTAAATGTTAATCAACTCTTGTAATATTCTGGTAAAATTTGAATCAACTTTATTAACTCAAATATAAATAATAATAATAATAATTGATATGACCCTGAAAATTCTACTAGTCGAAGCACGAATCTTGACGTAGAAAGCAATCGACGCGAATCAAGACTAACTGATCAAGCTATTATCAATCGACTAAACATGGAGTGTTTATAGTCAAATCGAGCGTCTTGACGAGCCGAAATTTATCAAGCCCAAGATCTCATAATTCCGACATCATTTGAGCATTCAAATACACAATATACATCATATGATCAAGGGAATCATCATGAGCCGTTCAATGGAGAGGAGTGATTCGATTTTGCATGTATTCTGAGACGCTCCTCCATATAAATAGCTCTTCATTCCTCATATAGAGGCCAAGAGAGAGAGAGAGCTCAAAGCGAAGATTCTCCAAGCAATCTCGCCACCACTGACGGTCACAACCACCGGCCGCCACCGCCAATCCTCCTGTCACAATCTCTCTCCATCATGATGACCTTCATCGTCAGTCGATGTCCCTCGTTGTTCACCATCATCTGCTACCACTAGCAACTGTCCACTTGAACGTGACTATATGGCTGTTGTTGTCTGATTTTGGGATTCCAATTGTGAGCCCTTCTCATATACAATTATGTAATCGCGTTATTGGGAAAACTTGTACTTCAAAACAAATATATAGTGGAAGCTTTTTATCAGTGATTTTTCCCTCTTTTCGAGGTTTTCCACATTCTAGTTTTCTTGTTCACTCTTTAAATACATGTGTGTGCCGGATTTCACAACAAAAGGCGTAAACTTTCACTCTACTGAATGGTTTTCTAGCACGCAACAATTTGGCCACCAGGAACTGATTCCCATTATTTCATCTTGTATGACACCAAGTTTTCCAACAAAATCAAAACCACCATCGGTGGAGCATTTCAAGCTTTTAAGGAGCACAAGCAAAGAATGAAGATTCATCAAACTGCTCCTTCGATTTTTAAAAGGGGCAACTTTTAATCTCGTAAGATCATCCATGTTAATATGTTAAGCATCCTAATCGACATCATCCCAAGAAACAAGTCAAAGTTGGAGGATATTTCAACATTGAGAAGAGATATAGCTTTGCAAATTATGTTTTTCCAGTCATACTCATGGAAAAATAAGACCAGGGTTAAGGAGCAACTTTGGCTACAATCACAAATAGATGTTTTAATTCGACCTCTTCCATACAGGTTAACGTCATCGGGTAACACTCTAACAAACAACCTAGGATAGGTCAAAAGGTCCTTGGTGGACTTCCCACGACCTCTTCCATACAGGTTAACGCCATCGGTAACACCTCGACAAATAACCTGATAGGTCAAAATCATCACCGATTCCGACCTCTTCCATACAAGTTAACGCCATCAAGTAACACCACGACAAACAACACCGGATGGGTCAAAATCTCGGCCGGATTCAATTCAACCTCTTCCACATAGGTTAACGCCATCGAGCAAAGACTCGACAAACAACCTCGGGTCTAAAATTCTCGGCGGATTCAATTCGACCTCTTCCATGCAGTTAACGTCGAGTCACACTCGACAACCTCGGATAGGTCAAAATCTCGGCCATTTAATTGACCTCTTCCATACAAGGTTAACGTCGTGGGTAACACCGAAACAACCTCGGATGGGTCAAAATCGATTGATTCAACTCTTCCACATAGGTTAACGTCATTGAGCGACTTCCGACAAACAACCCGGATGGTCAAAAAAATCTTCAGATTTAATTGACCTCTTCCATCAGTTGCGTCATCGAATCACACTCGGCGAACAACCTCGAATAGGTCAAAGACCCCCCTCAGCGCCGACCATCGCCCGGCAATCTTTCTGCGGTCACCTATCGTCGCCGGTCATCCCCGCGGACTAAGCGCTGAATATGTCGCTAATTGCCGCTGCGACCACCCGTCGGCCGCCAACAACGATCGCCGGTCACCGCCATCGACCATCGCCGGCAATTTTCGGTCGCGCCGCGTCGTGTATTGTCGTCCTACCCCTGCTTCAGTCTCCCACGACCATTCTATTAGGTTTTTATTGCCGACCATCCCCTTGGCCTTAGCGGCATCGTCGGTCTGCCGTAGATGCGGCCGTAATCACCACCGTCATTACCGTCGGCCGGATTCGCGGTAGGCACCCGTCGACGCCACCGCCGTCGCCGGTCGCGCCCGTCGGCGGTCACGCATGACCATGGCCGACGATCTCCATTGGTCATCTCTGGTCATCCTGTTCCGGCCGCCACCGCCCGTCATCACCATCTCCGGTTATCATCGCCGATGATCGCCTCAGAACCCGGTCGGTCCAACGAGGTCAGTTGACATCTCTTTCAAGGGAAAACTAGAGCCTTGCCGTATGAACTACATGTCTTGATGCCTCCGAACCCGGTCGGTCCGACGAGGTTAGTTAACACCTCTTTCGAGGGAAAACTGGAGCCTTGCCGTATGAACTATGGGTCTTGATAAACTAGAACCGGTCGGTCCGACGAGGTCAGTTAACACCTCTTTCAAGGGAAAACTAGAGCCTTGCCGTATGAACTACGGGTCTTGATCGCCTCTAAACCCGGTCGGTCCGACGAGGTTAGTTAACACCTCTTTCGAGGAAAAACTGGAGCCTTGCCGTATGAACTACGGGTCTTGATCGCCTCTGAACCCGGTCGGTCCGACGAGGTTAGTTAACACCTCTTTCGAGAGAAAACTGGAGTCTTGCCGTATGAACAACGGGTCTTGATCGTCTCCAAACGACCTTCTCTAAAAAAAAAAGGTGCCTTCTCCCTTGGCCCTAGGGGAGTTTTTATAGACCCCCTAGAAGGGCAAAAAGGTAAAAAAGCATCAAAAACCACCCGAAACCGTCAAAAATTGTCAAAAACTGCCAAAAACCACCATTTGCGCTATGAAGGCGCTCCAGCGTGGCACGACCAGATGACCAGCGTTATTCAGCCGCTTTCCGCGCTCCCCGCGTCCGGTTCTGCGACCACTTCGGCCCCTGCGATCAGTGCCGACCGCATTGCTGATCCGCGCCGACTTAGCGATCTGCGTCAGTTCCGACCTGAGGCCATTGTCGCGTGCCATGCGTGTCAGCCGTGTGACCCTAAACCGTGACATTATCGCGGCTGCCCTTGTGCCAACGCACTGCCTCGCCGCCGCGGAGCCAGTGAGCACCCATGGCCGTTCGTTCGGATAGGCCATAATCTCAAAATCTCGCCTACACACATCATGGCCAGCATCCACTTTCGTGGTGATACTCTTGTGTTCCCATGAAGATCTGTTCTTTCAAAATGTATGGTTAACGGACTCGCAAATTTCATTGAAGAATCTGCTATTTTCAAGTATTCGACATATATAATTTTGGATGATTGAGATAATATCATCCAAAATAGAGACAAGCGATATGACGAAAATTCCACTAGTCGCCGAATCTTGGACGTAGCAATCGATGCGTGAATTAAGACTAACCGAGATCAAGTGTTTATTATCAATCGACTCTTAAACATGGTGTGTTTATAGTCAAATCGAGCGTCTTGACGAGCCGAATCTAACAAGCCCAAGATCTCATAATTTTGACATCATTTGAGCATTCAAATACACAAAATACATCATATGATCAAGGGAATCATCATGAGCCGTTCGATAGAGAGTGGTTGGATTTTGTATTTACGAGCGCCACCTCCTCTATAAATAGCCTTCATTCCTCATGAGGAGGCAAGAGAGAGGAGAGAGCTCTAAAGCTTGAAGATTCTCCAAGCACAATCCACCACTCGATGGTCGTCAACCACCGCCGTACGCCCGCTTGATCCTCGTCGTCAATCTCGCGGTCTCCATCATGGCGACCTTCATCGGTCGATGTCCTCGTTGTTCACCATCATCATACCACTAGTAAACTGTTACCACACGAGCTATTTATATGGGTTGTTGTCCGATTTTGGGATTCCCATTGTCTTCTTATATACAATTATGTAATCCATTATGGAAAACTTGTACTCCAAAACAAATATATAGTGGAAGCTTTTTTTTTGCTAGGCCGTGGTTTTCCTCTTTTGAGATTTTCCACATAAAATTTTGGAGTTTTCTTGTTCACTCTTTAAATAAATCGTGTGTGTCTTTGGATTTCATAAAAAACTTTCACTCTACCACAACTAGTTTTCTAGCACGCAACAATAATAAAAAAAACAAATTGAGTTTCAATTATACCAATGGCTCAAATTCAAGAACTAATCCGTTGGATAACAAAGCACATCAAAGCTTCCACAAGAATCTCCTATCTAAGCTACTCAAATGTCTAAAGAAAAATTAAAATCTTAGAATTATTATTTTTTAATTTGTTTATATTTATATATATATATATATAATATTTTAAAAATAAAAAAATATATAAATAAATGCTTGGCTATGAAAATATCATCAAACTGTAATCACCATCAGTTAATATTTTTAAATTAAGGCTTGAAATTTCAGACTTGTGGATCACGGAGAAGTATCACATTAAGATATTTTGTGTGATTAAGGTTTCATTAATTATAATAATTTCTTAATTCTCTGTTGAATACTGTGCTTTTGATTTATTATTAAGGACTTCTCCGGAAGACTTGTGGACTATGAAACTTTGCCTCAACCCAACAAGCTTTCAAAGTGTTGTCCCGATTCTAACTTGGCCAAAAATTTGACTCCCGACCAACCCTAAATAAATAGTATTCCCATTCATATCTTTAACATAGTGTCATATTAATTCAAACTTAATTGTAATAAGTCTTTCGTTCAAGTCATTCTTTTATAAAATATGATAAAAGTGTGTGATTAAATATTTTTTGACTCGAAGAAAAATTCAAAGTGTGACATGTGTGATTAGGTGACCCACCCTTAAATTTCTTTTTCCTCTTAAAAAATTACTTTTTATTTTATTTTATTTTTTCTCCTCTCAAATCTCAATTTACATTTTATATAATAAATCTCTCCCCTCAAAAAAAAAAAAACTTATTATTCTCAATTAACTACTTAATTAAAATAAAAGTTCATAAATTTAATAATCTTACCCACCCATATTTTTTTCTTATAAATTTATTGAAATTATTTTACTAATTATTTATATTTTTTTGAATTATTAAATTTACAGATTTTTTATTTTTAAAATTATTATATTATTTAATCATTTAAAAATTTTGCCTATCATACAAGTTAAATTATGAGATAATTTTGTAGGTGTTGGTTGTTGTAGAGATTGAGTTAATAAGCTCAATTATGGAGTCCACCATTGAACCCAATAGAGTTAAGGGGATGGTAGCTTCCACTGTATAGTTCTTTATTATTTTTGGGCTTGCATTCATACGTGCACACACGTATGCCTATGTATGCTTTGAATGCAACCAAATAAAAAAGAAGAAGCTCCTAGACTTTTTAACAAATAATCAAATATAAAATAAGTATTTTAGGTATATGATTTCACTTTATATTACATTTAAAATGTTTGAAAATTCTAAATACTAGCAAATAAATAGCCTTATAAAATTAGAAAATCTTAGAATATTTTATTATTAATTTTTTAATTATTACTTTACATAATGTTAAAAAAAATACTAAATTTATAAAAACATCTATATAACAAGAGCCCACCCCCAACAACATTTTTTCGAGGCAATGTTGTAAAAAAGAGCCAAGAGTAATAACAATGAGAAAATTGAAGTACCATGCTACTAAAGTCATCAATTTTGTTTAATTTAAATGAAACACTAATTCCTTGCATTCATGAAATATAAATATCATTTGCTTTCTGAGTAGAAATCGCCCACATATCAAATGATTTTTGTTTTTCTCGTGTTCAAGAGAAGGTAATGAAAGAGGGGATCAAGATTTCATTAGTAGAAATTAAAATTTCAGATCTTTTCAACACATTTAAATTAATCTACTATGTAAATAATAACTATTATAATTAAGTTTTTGGTCCAATTGAGAAAGATGAGATTATAAAGTATGGATCATATACTGATCCTCATTGTAGTTGAATTGGAAGACAATGTTCATATGATGGTGACGAATGGATGGATACGTATTCATTACGGTGAATTATGATTGTCGGACAGCATTCTCTACTGATCTACATTGAGCGTCATTACAATTGTCTGATATAGATCTTTAACTCTTTTCAAGTTTAGATTAAGGTATACCTTTATGTGTAAAAATGAGTCTATTTATAATTTTTGGGAATGATATTTTAATAATTTTAGCAAAAAAATAAATTAAAGTACTTAATCAAATGATCAATGTTGATTCTTTTATTTATAATTATTTTTTCAACATTTAAGTATATTAAAAATCTCAAATTTGAGCAATTTCAAGCTGATTAGATTCTTCTTATCAAGATAATCTATTTGACTATAAGTATAAAAAAAATTGAAGAATGTTTGGCCCTGTAATAGATGTCATGAAACTTTTAATTGTATTTAAAATTATTGATTTAAGCTCATTTAGAATTAAATAAAATCACTTAGTTAGGTTCATCCTAGAAATACTTTCAACACTAGTTTGCTAAAATCAAATTTTAAAGTCCTTAATTTAATTTTTAAAAAAATGTAATTTAATAGTTGCATCAACATTCTTGTCAGATTGAGCTGATTTTCTAGTGATGTATTATGTGTGAATGCATATTTATGTGTGTATGTATGAATGCATAACCAAGTTGAGCATGAAGACAACGATCACAACAGAATTTTAAAGATAAGTCAACTTCATTAAAAATAAAATTTTGAATGAGCCAAACACAAATATGCAACAAGCTCGCTCATTTACAGTACCCCTAGGTCTACTTAATATAATTATGTTGATGATATGCGTTTGTCTTGCATAATAAAATTATTATTCTCTAAAATAAAATAAAAACATGAATTACCACATAATGCGTTCCCATGTCGATGAAAATCAAATATTAGAAAAATTATGCACTTTTTTTCTAACATCAATATTTTTTGTTCAGATTTCTAAGTTATATCCCTCGAAATGCTAACTTTTCCTATTCATCAACGTTACAATGAGAAATTAAAGAGCTGGCGATCTCTCCAACTTCTTCTTCATCAATGGATGATGAAGAAGTTGAAGAACTCGTCGTCGAAGCTGTGTTATTCCAATCTTTAACTATAGCTGCATTTTTTGATTTGAACTCACTGCAAAATGTCTTGTGCGCCTTCAAAGCATCCTCGACATTTTCATTTCCTTCGTTCCTACCATTCTTCATCTCTTCATCCACAGCCTCAGAGCAGATTCCACAAATCCATTTCCCGTTAAAGTTAGCCTTCACCTGGCCTACGTATTCTTGAGTGCATTTTTCTTTCCATCCACAGCATTCACAATATGCTGAAATGACCTCCATGATCGAGTGATTTTGTGAGGGGAGCTTTGGAAGAAGAAGCGCTCAAGGAGAAGAGAGGCTTTTAAAAGATGCTTTTCTCAATCAATTATTGGCTTAAAGGAGAGTGCTTGTTGCTTAAAATAAGGATGCGGATGAGGTAATGGTTAGTATTTATGCTAACTTGTAGAGTGGATGAACAAATACTGATTGGATAATGATAATTTTGTCAAGAAGCTAAAATTGTAATAGTTATTATTGAATTGAATAATATTTGATACAATAGTGTGTGTATATATAGGCACTAAAAAAATAATTAAAAACACTATAATACATAAAAATATTCTCAATAATGAGAATATATTATAATAATAAATACTTTAAATTCATTCTTATTATGAATATTAACATGTTTTAATTATTTATATGTCAATAAATAATTGGAAGATTTACATGCATACCACACAATTCAAATGAATTTATATATCTAACACTTAAAGTTTGATATTTACTCATTTAATAAATTTTCAATATCAGAAAAGATGCATTTCACTTTAAAAAAAGTGAATAATGACGGTGATGTTTTTGATGTAATAATTAAGATTGAGGTGTTATATATGTAAAAAGTAAAGTTTAGGTGCTAGATATATAAATGCATAAGAATTATGTGGAATGTATGTAAATCACCCTAAATAATTTCAAAAACTTTAATAAAATTATTCAAAAATATTATAATCATATGGTTTAAGGAAAAATTTAAAATTATTCTCATAGAAAAAGTCTTTTATAAAGGCAAATATTGTATTTTGGTTCATACTATATCAGTGGAAATTCATTTTTTTGGATAATATCTTTAGATTTTTAGGATACATTGCTTCTCAAGTCTATAAACTTCATGTATGTGGTATTTATTATTGTTGTAGAAAAACTTGTTGAGTGAAGAGATATTGTTGACATTGTTTTTTGGTGTAGAACATGCTTGATTTTGTTCAAGTGGGTCAATAACTTGATTAATACACACTTTCCACTTATTCAACTTAGGACATCTTATCACATATCTTTTTTCTGACTCAATATCCATGCTTTGATCATACCTATAATCTAATCAATTCATCTTTGACACTTTCACACTGCAAATTGAGCGTACTCATTGTCATAGTAGCCCAAATATACATTAGAAGCAGCATATGTTGGTTAAAAAACTTAAGCCAACCTTTAGCCATTTTAGGTTCTATGCCATCTTGATTACAATGTGGTAGACTTATCATCTCTAAGTCAGTCCATAAACTACTCTAATAAATCTTAGACTTTTTTACATAATAGCTTAGTTCTTAACCTAATGGTTAAATTAAGTCAACCCAAACACTGTGGTCCTTGCACCTAATTTTATGTTGACATTTTCCCAACCTAACTTGACTTTACCATCATCAGAGGTTCTATATAGGATTCACTCACATGACTTAAGACTTTAAGCGATCAACCTAATTTTCCTTAGGTTAAATCATTTTACTACAAGTTAATCTTATGTTTACAACCCCTAAATCTAGTCAAACCTAAGACAATATGTAGATCCATGGTCCAACATATCCTAAGTTAGTCTAGACCTAGCACATAAGAGCCCTAAGCAATTAACCCATTCCTTAAGATTATGTAGTTGATCCATCTAACTTAACTTAGTCAAACCAAATTTTAATTTATTAATCTAATCAACCTAATTTGATTAGTGTAATTGAATAAGCCTAATGTTACCAAAGATAGTCTACCTAAGAAAACCTAAGACCTAACATGCCTCCTAGACCCTCTTCGAATCCACCAAGGTCAATTCAAACACACTTTGTCAACCTTGGGTTTTAATTGATTAATTTAATTAATTCAAGTTATATAATTTAATTATAATTTAATAATTTATTAGTACAACCTAAGCTATCCTCCTTAAGAATTTGAGATCTTAGTCTACCACTTAGGAGTGACTAACTTAAATGAACTCAAACCCACTTGGTCAATTTGAGTTTTAACCAACTTCAAATAAAAAGAGCATCTAAACAAGCAATTAGTATCCAACTTTAAATATTCATATATCAATAAGCAAGCAAAAAAGCATCATCACCAACCTAACTCTTAAAATCACCAAATGAACTAGAGCTCGATCCAAAATAGAAATTAAGTCGAATGATGAGTTGTAGCAATGAAGATATGCAAATACATAAACTGAAAACCCATATAGAGCAGCTACAATCCCCAAATTTGAGGATATTAATAGTTAAGATCCACCATCTCCACAAAAAATAAGAAATTTTGAAATCATTATATGAGACATAATTAGAAAATGGTGTAAATCAACGCCAAGTAAGCATAAACATAAAACAACTCCCTACAATAGGATCTAGAGAGCCAAATCATATTTTCAGCTTTTTGAAATATGGGGAATCAGATTTATCTAGATTGACATGATCAAGCAAATATTAGGGATACTATCATGGAAGAATTCAACAAAATTACTTATACAACATCCATTTTTAACTAACCACTTAGCACAAAATTACCTTCTCTCTCTCTCTCTCTCTCTCTCTCTCTCTCTCTCTCTCTCTCCAAATATGAGATATAGTAAAGTTTAGCTAGGCTCTTTAACGACCTTCCAATCTTTCTCAGACTATACAATAGTTCAGCATTTTTATCATCATTAGAATGAATAAAATGAAGAAAAGATACGACATCAACTTCAATCCAAAAATTATAAATATTAAGATTATGACAAAGCTCCAAGAAAAATTTAAAGCAAAAAAGCTCAACATAAATAACTTAGGACATATGAGGAGGACTTGAAAAAGCAATTATAACATTCCAATCAGTGACTAATAAGACCACCACAAACAGTCTTATGATTAAAAACAGAACTATCAAGATTGATATTATATAAATTTTCCTAAGGTTTAACCCAATAAAGAATTTTACGAGAATGGATAGAAGTATCGTTATTTAAAAAATATCAAATTGCATAGCTAAATAATAATAGCTTTTAAAACTTATATGATTAATAAGATTAACATTAAACAAGGCTTTAATCTTAACATTCACTTTAGCACTAATGTCAAGATAGTTCATATGTATGTTGCTTTGTTTTGCATTGATATGTCACTAAAAACTCTCCTAGTTGAAGCACAAATCTTGATATCGAAAGCAATTTGATTTTGAGTCGAGACTAGCCTAGATCAAGCACTTAAAATATAATTGAAAACTTTGGGATATGAGTTGGATCCCTAAATAGCTTATAAATATAGGATGTTTATAGTCAAATCGAGCGTCTTGACGAGCCAGATCTAACAAGCCTAAGTTCTCTTAATTTTGACTTAATTTGAGCATTCAAATACTTATAATACCTTAGATGATTGAAGGAATCATTTTGAGCCGTCAGATGGAGTTGTTTGGATTTTGCATATATTTATAGAAATGCCACTCCCATAATCTATAAATAGTCCCTCATTCTTTACATGAGGGGACCTAAGCTAAAGAAAGGAGGGAGCTTTGAGACTCGAAGAATCTCAAGGCATAATCGAGCCACCGGCCGACCACCGCCGGTCAAAGCTGGCCACCTCCGTCGGCCATTACTATTCGGTCGCAGCCGTCACCACCCCGACTTCCACCACCCGACATCACGATCACCGGCCATGAATTGGTCATCGCGTTCACCATCGCCCATACCAACCGCCACCCGACCATCTTTCAATAGTTTTTATTGGATCATCACACTACCACCTCAAGCAAGGCCTTCATTGCTAATCTAGTGAAGCTTCTCAAAAACTTACTCTTGTAAGCTATCCTTCTCCAACTTTGAAGAAAGGATAATAATTGTAACAAAAGCTGATATAGCGAAATTATTTCTAAGTGGGCAACGCCTCGTGGTTTTTCCCTTCTTGGATTTTCCATGTAAAAATAGTGAGGTCTCTCAAACTCTTTTGCTGTGTGTGCAAAACTTTTGTACAATGCAAAGACATCAAATTCTCTTACTTTATCGACCCGAATCTTTCTACACGCAACAGTTTGGTGCCATATGTGGGAAAGAGAATCCCATAATCAATCTCTGTGAACACCTGCACTATGGCCAACATGCGCAATACTCGCAATAAATGATCCTCTCCCTCCAACTCCTATCACTCCATACATCAATTCTTAAATCAAGAACGTCAAGCTTCTGCCTCATTTCCTCCTAATAGGTGTTACTTTGTCAGCGAAGGTGCAACAAAAACCTCTCTAGAAAATCGTGTTCGCCGAATGGAAGAGTCTAAGAATAAGATAATTCATCTTTTAAGAAAAACATGATAACCACGACTACAACAAATACATCTCTCCCAAGATCGATTATTAGCTAGTGGAGGTCAAAATGCTTACATGGGGCCTTATCGCCATCAAGCTGAAGTTCTCTGCTTCCAGACCATGATGCTAACCTCCTTGACACTGCTAGGTCTACTCACCCCTCACTTGCAGCTCGACCGATCGCTAACCCACCAATTTTTTTCGATGGCTTGACACGTTCTTGCCCTGTTGATTCTATCTATCATATTATACGTGCGGGATTACAATTCTTAATGTGAGATAAATTCTACCTTAAAGATAAAAATCATCTCCCCTCTCACCGTGGCTATCAAGAGTCTTCACCTTTAGCTGAAATAATTCTTCAACATCCTATTCTCGTAGGTTTTAAGCTTCTAAGCATCGACTCCTATGATGGGAAAACCGACCCATATGAACACATCAACCATTATAGAACCATCATGAACATCCAACGGGCTCCTAGCACACTACTTTGTCAAGTCTTTCTAGTCACCCTCAAGGGTCAAGTTCGCACTTAGTTCTACTCCCTTCCAAGGGGATCTATCCATACCTTTGATGGACTCGCCAAGATTTTGTAGAACAGTTTATTGTGAACCAGAGAATCATTAAAGATTCCTATCATCTCTTAGTCATTTGCCAAAATGAAAGTGAATCACTTAAGGAGTACTTCTAGAGGTTCTCATTAGAAGCTCGCCAAATACTAGGGGTGAACCCTGAATTACTAAGAGGAGTTTTCCTTGGAGGGCTCCATCCAGGCCTTTACTTGTCATTGTCGTGATATGGTCCCATATCGACTTGGTTCATCATGTGGAAGCGCAAATTTCTGTTGATAAGGCGATGAATGCCCATCGAAAATAGTTTGAACAATCCACAGAAAAATGTAAGAGTGCCCCATTGAACACCGATCAACAATCCCATTGAAAGAAGCAACAAGACAGTCGTGATCTCCCTTTACAGCCCCCACACCAATGACTTAAACCACAACCAAAAAAAGATTGCACACTACTGAACACATCTCATGTTAATGTCTTGATGGTCATTCGAGATGAAAAGACCATTAAGTGGCCACATCTGTTGAAACCAAATTCAAAAAATTAGAAGCAATATTGTCACTTCCATTGAAGTCATGGACATACTACAAAGGCATGTAAACAACTCAATTGAAGAGATCAAGAGGCTCATTCAACAAGGATATATGGGTTAATTTATGCAGAATTAGTCAACTCAAATAAACATAACTCCAATTGGGGGGCAACAGGGACAATCATCGCATAAATAATAAAATAGTCACCAAATAGTTAGAGAAATTGAAACATTCACAGGAGGACCACTACTATCTAATCAAGTCTTCATTGCCACCTCCGAAGAGTCGGAGTTAAAGAAATCTCATATTGATCATTCCATAACTTTTAATGACTCAGACTTAGAAAGAGTTCAAGTTTCGCATCAAGATCCACTTATCATTAGTGCAGGATCGGTGACCTATATTATAATATTAAGAGAATTTTGATTGATAATGGGAGTTCTATTGATGTTTTATTTTACTCCATTTTTCTTAGCATAGGCCTGGTTGGGGAAAAGCTCCAACCCACTGTAGGACCACTATATGAGTTTGATAATCATCCTATACGAGTGGAGGGGGAAATCACCCTTCCTGTTATTCTCAAAGAATTTCTTCAACAAGTAACTCATTCAATTCAATTCATAGTGGTCAAGTTAGATTCAGCATACAACACTATCTTCAAAAGGCCCCTCCAATCAATCTTTGGTGCTTTTACTTTGGTACCTCATCTTAAGATGAAATTTTCAACCATGGTTGGGATTGGAGTGGTCTGTGAAAATCAACAAATAGAACAATCATGTTACCTAAGACAAGTTCAACCACGCCCTTCGATGACCTTCAACATTAAAAATTCTAACTTTCGAGATGAAAAAGTACCTTAGAGGGCTTTGCTTATAGAAGACTTGCTCTCTGTTTCATTATCAGATAACCAACTTCTATGAATAGTGCAAGTAAGATCTCTACTCTCAGACGAATAGAGGGTAAAATATATAAACTTCTTACGCAAAAATCAGGACATCTTTGCTTGGAGTCTGACAAATATGCCTGGGCTCGACCATAATGTAATCATGCACTCCCTCAAAATTGATCCAACATTCAAATCAGTCATCCAAAAAAGTAGAGTTTTACACCTGATCACCTCCAAGCTATTGAACAATAAGTTAACAAGCTCTTAGAAGCGGGATTCATATGAGAAATACATTACCCTACATGGTTAACAAATATTGTCATGGTTAAGAAAGCAAATAGAACTTGAAAAATGTGTGTTGATTACATTAATCTCAATAAAGCTTGCCTAAAAGATAGTTTTCCCCTCCCCCAAATTGATCAATTAGTTGATGCCACATCTGGGCATAAAATGCTCAGTTTCTTAGATGCTTACTCAGTTATAAATACACCCCGGCTTGAAGAACCCACATCTTTCCAAATAGATAAAGGTTTATATTATTACCAAGTTCTATCGTTTAGGTTAAAGAACACTGGTGCTACCTATCAACACCTCATGAATAGGGTTTTTAAAGACCTCAGAGGCCACACAATGGTGGTATATGTGGATGACATGTTAGTAAAAATCTTAGAAGAATCACAACATATTTTTGACTTAGAAATATGCTTTAACTTTCTTTGATGTTATAACATGCGAATCAACCCAACCAAGTGTGCCTTTGGAGTTACGTCTGGAAAATTTCTTGGGTTCATGGTCACCTATCGTGGGATTGAAGCTAATCCCGAGAAAATCAGAGTGCTCAGAGATATAGCTCCTCTAAAAAATATCAAGGAAATTCAATGCTTGAATGGGCGAATTGCTGCATTATCTCGCTTTTTAGCTCATTCTAGAGATAAATACTTGTCATTCTTTAAGATATTCGCAAAAATTGCATCCATACTTCTAAGCTCACAGCATCGGTGGTTATACCTATTTATTGCGAAGGGTCATTCTACAGAAATCGGAGGCATCTAGAAGGTTAATCAAGTGATCTGTAGAATTGATAGAGTTTGATATCCATTTTTTACCTAGGCCAGACATAAAGTCTCAAGTACTCGCAGACTTTATAGTTGAGTGCACCATCCTTACTCCAAATGAGCTATCTACTATATCCCTTTCATCTCCTCAATGGACCCTCTATGTTGATGGAGCTTCAAGAAACGTTGGTGTTGGAGCAAGAATCTTACTTATTTCTCCAGTAGGACACCTTAGAGTATGGACTTAAAATTCTCTAATAATGTAATGAGGCATCATCAGGGTTAAGGCTTGCCATCAATTATGAAGCTCAAAATGTAATGATCTACACTAACTCTCAGCTTGTTGCCTCCTTGATTGAAGGAGAATTTAATGCTCATAATCCCCAGCTAGCATAATATCTCACCTTACTGAGGTCACTTCTTGCCCATATCAAGACACATCAAATCATTCACATACTTCAAGAGAAGAAAAATCGAGTTGATGTTCTCGCTAAGCTCGTTACCTCAACTACTGAAGATCTATTTAAGAGAAGGTGCATTGAGAAAATATATTTTCCTAGGATCTAGGGTCATGGGTAATACAAGCAATTAATGAGACAAAGGATCCTTCGTGGATGGACCCCATCCTATCCTTTCTACAAGAAGGGACCCTTCCTGAAGACCCAACTGCTGCAATTCATCTCCAAAGATAAGCAATAAATTTTATTATTATCAGAGGCGAATTACACAAACAAGCTTTTTCTGGATCATACCTTAAATTTCTCTCACCATTAGAGGCCTATTATGCATTAAGAGAGGTTCACTCTAGAATATGTGGAGAACACTTAGGAAGAAGGGTGCTAGCTCTTAAAATGATGAGGCAAGGGTTCTATTGATATATGATTAGGCAAGATGCCTTAGATTTTACAAAAAAAAATGTACGAGTTATCAGTTGCACTCTAACCTCTCTCATATACCACCTAGAGAGCTCTCATCCCTTCAAAGCCCATAGACTTTTTTGGTGGATGGATTGATAACATGGGACCTTTTAGGTTGTATAAAAGTTTATCATTTTAGCTGTTGACTACTTCACTAAATGGGTGGAGGCTGAATTACTCGCTAAAATTACAGAGGCAAATGCTAAATAATTTGTTTAAGAGAATATAATATGTCGATTCAATCTTCCTGCAAAGATCATCACTAACAATGAAACCCAATTTATTAGAAAAGTCTTTACATCTTTTTGTAAAGATCTTCACATTCAGTTGCTCTATACGGCTGTAGCCCATCCTCAAACTAATTGACAGACTTAAGCTACCAATATGACTATACTCAAAAGGTTAAAAATGCGCCTCGAGAAGGCTGGGGGAAAATGAGTTGAGGAGCTCTCTAGTGTTCTTTGGGCTTACACTTTTCTTCACTAGTGAGACACCATATAATGTTTTTTAGCATAGAGGCTATTATTCTAATAGATCGAAATTCCAACTCCAAGGTGTTCAATCATAATAACATTGAAAAAAAACTCGACATAACCTTCCTTGACTTCACTTTCAATGTTTCCTATCACCAAAGAGTAGCTCATCACTTCAATAGAAAGTGGCCCCTATCTCTGGTGACTTGGTCCTATAAAGTCTTGAAGCTACTAGCAAAGACCCTCATCTCAATAAGCTCTAATCTCTTTAGGAGGGCCTTTATGTAGTTATAGCTATGGTCAAACCAGGAACATTTAAGCTCAAGAATCCAGAGTGAAAAACCTTGCCTCGAACTTGAAACACAAAGAATCTCTAAAAGTATTATCAGTGATTATTACTACATAAATATTATAGCCTTTATTTTGTCTCGTTTGTCATTTCCTCTCCACCCCATGTCTTTTGCTAACTCTCGTTCCTCTTATTAAGTTATCTTATGATAATATTGTATCTTCGACCTTATCAAAGTAACGAGTTTATGACTTTTTTCTTTCAAAGCTTGTGGCACATAAATAATCTTCTTCATTCAATCCTCTCACTTGATAAATGCACAACTCACGTTATGTCTCAGTCGGGGCATGATCAATCCCAAGGGGATTTGATCGGACCTCTTTCATATAGGTAAGAAGTCAACTAACACTTTGACTAATACCTAGGATAGGTCAAAAAATCCTTGGTGGACATCCCATGACCTCTTCCAAACATATAAGATGTTAAATAATACTTTGACTAATACCTAGGATAGGTCAAAAAGTACTTGGTGGACTTCCCATGACCTCTTCCATACGTTAGTGTCGTCGAATAATATTTCGACCAATCACCTCAGATAGGTCAAAAAAAGAGAGAGAGCAAATCACTCAAAATTTTTAGTTTACTAATGTCATTGATAGCTCTAATATGATGATATAAGAAAGAATTAAAATTTTAAATATAAGAAAATTAAAAAATAAAAGAAAAAGAAATGTATCCTCAATTGATACTACATGATATCAACATCCTCATCACCGCTGGAAGATGCTACCTTAAACTCACTTTCAACCCCTTCATCTCCTGAATCTGGTGAAGAGTCTTTATATACTTGGCTGAGAGACAAATTCTCAATACTAAATCTAATTTTGTGATGTACTAAGTGAATTCCTTTTAGGAATCCTCGGATAAAGCCTTCCTCTAAACATTATCGGTCCTTCACTTCAACATCAAGAATATGATTATGAGCTTCTTGGATATAATCCTCGATAGCATCATGATAAGTTAGGGAGTTCTTAAATTCTTCCACTGCTTCCAACGATATGGCATTTTCTTCTGCTTCTGACATAATAAGCTCCTTCTTAGAAAGACGATCATGTAATGCTTTCTTCTCTTCAAATGCCTTGAGTCTTTTCACTTTCATGAGTCTCACGCCACTTCAATTAGCTCATCACAAGTATGCTCCACCTCCTGATGCTGGAGAGAAAGAGAAGTTGACATGTTTGTTAGCTCAGTTCTACACCCAATTAGTTGGTCTTATAGAGCTATCACTTCTTTGGCCTTAGCACTCATTCTTCGCTCGTACTAACCTTAAAAGTATTTTATCTTCACAAATTCAGTATTCCACTTATCTAGAGTGACACCCAAATGAGCCATAAGCCCTAATATTTGGGTTACCTATAATAAAAATCACAAATATTAGACTTAAAAAGATAGAGAGAGAAAAGAAGAGAGAAGAGAAGATAACATACTAATTTGTCTTGATGTGCATCGTGCTTTAACACATCCTCGAATATGCGACAAGATGAATCACCCCATTATGAGTTGAGATAGCTAAACTCTCAGAAGCCAACTAGGGGAGAACATCTTCTTCGCAACCTCCATAATTATTTGACATAATTACTCTGACACATGTATTCATTTTTTTTTAGAGAATAAGCATTGTTGCCACTATGACTTCATAACGGGATTCTTGAAAGAGTTATGTGAATATGAGGAGACCTTTCATTACCTTTATTTGATCTCTTCAGTGGAAGAGCATGGGATTTCCCTACCTAAATAAAAAGGCCAACATTGAACATTCAATCTTCAATTATATACTTGCCAATGTGACGTAACTCATGCTGCAAGCTTCCTACATTAGAAACATTAAGAGTTGTTAGAATTTTATTCTCTTCAATCAGTAATGGATCGGAAAGGTTGTTCAATTTTCCCCATCTCTCAGGGAGACCCCACTCATTTTTCATAAAAAAGAACCCATTAGACCAACTTCTAGATGGATCTGCGCTAAAAATTCTATCTAATTTTTTATACCTCAATATTAAATATGTCCTTGAGCATCACATGTGAACCTACATTCTGCATAAGTACTTGATGTTCAAAGTCACACCATGCTCTCTATAGAAGACGGTCAAACCAATAATGATCACTAGAGCTCGAAATAAAAATTATGATAAAGCTACACCGCATATTTTAAAAATCTCAATCAATTCGGGAGCCAAAGGGAATCACAGTCTCGCATGAAGAATCATCTCAAAAATAGTAATGTATCCTTGTAGAGGAAAATGTGCTCGATTAGACTTTTTGGCAATAAGAGCTACCAACTCATTTAGGAAATGAAATTTTCTACGGAGCACCATTAAAGTGTTAGCTATGATAGTGGATTGTATATCATCTGTAGCTATCATGCTATTATATTTCTTCCAGCCATCATCCTGTGAAAATTCATAATAAATATTAAACAAGAAGAGGAGAAAAAGACAAATATTTGAGAAATGTATAAAGTAACTCACTTACCTCTATACTTGGGCACATCCTCTCCTGACTTTATTTTTCACATATAGTTTTGGATATAATCTTTCACCTATGATCTGATAAAAAATACATGTATACGTATGAGTTCACAAAAGAAGTTATATCTCTCTAATGATACTCTGAAATTACCTGCTAGATTTTCTGAGTTTCTTGAAGAATGATTCTTAATCAACGCTTCCCCCTTCCCCGCCACCTTGGTAGTTGTCAACTATTGAACAATCCATTGGAGTTTCAAGAAAATCAGTTTTCTACAAGTAGAGATATGAGCTTTGATCACCTCCAAATGATTCGGTGATGGACAATTGATACTTTTAAGGAAAAATCGGAGCCTCGCCATATGAACTATGGGCCTTGATCATCTCCAAACCCGGTCGATTCGATGAGGACAATTGACACACATTTCTATGAAAAACTAGAGCCTCGCTGTATAAACTATGAGCCTTGATCGCTCAAACCCAGTTGAGACAGCTAGTTCATGCCTTCGAGAAAATGAACTACTGAACTAGTCTTAATCAACAAAGAAAATAACCTTCTTTAGAAGAAAGTTAGAGCCTTGCTGATAAAAAGGAAATTTATTTATTTATATTACCCTTAGCCCTTGAACTTCTGCTGGATAATTTATCATCCAATGCACGACAACATTTGAGCATATGGGAGAAAACTGTGTCTCTTTACTTGACCCTAAGAGAGGATATTTATAGATCCATAATAGGGGTAAAATGGTAAGATATTTGGAAATATTTAGAAAGATTTCAAAAATTTTGCCCTAAAATATATTCTTCCTTTTAGAAAAGTGAAAAAGGAAGAAAATAAGAAAAAATCAGAGGAAATATAAAAAGAATCCAAAATTTTCATTATTTGTGCTCACCCACATGTGTGCACTGCGCGGGAGCCAGCGACCACTGTCGCTGCGGCACATCCCAGTGTCTGCGGCCTCGCTCATGGCCTCCGATGTGCGGTATTTATGGTCATGGTGCAGCCCCATGTATTTTCTGCTGTCCGTGATTTGCGCATCCCAGGGCCTCGCGTATGCCTTCAGCGGCGCCCACATGCCATGGCCACGTTGCATGTGTGCACCACACTAAGTTGGACCGATCTCGCGTGTGTTGCTCACAGCCCGCATTTGTGCCTCATGCACATATGTGACTGGTCTTTTGCGCTCGCTTTGTGATCGTAGTCTTGTGCATCCATGAAGATCTATTATCTTAAATTATATTTGATGCAAATGTTAATGAACCCAATTTCATTAACATAAAAGAAGTTATTAAATAATTTTCTTAAATTGTAATCAATTATTAGAAAATTATTCATCGACTTGACATATATTTTTTGATGATAGAGATGATTTCATCCAAAAATAGGGGGGCAATTGATATGTCACTGAAAATTCTCCTAATTGAAGCATGAGTCTTGATATCGAAACCAATCTGATTCTGAGTCGAGACTAGACCATATCAAACACTTAAAATATAATTGAAAACTTTGGGATATCAATCAAATCCCTAAATAGCTTCTAAATATGGAATGTTTATAGTCAAATCGAGCGTCTTGACTAGCCGGATCTAACAAGCCTAAGATCTTTTAATTCTGACTTTATTTGAGCATTCAAATACTTAAAATATATCAGATGATCAAAGGAATCATTTTAAGCCGTCCGATGGAGTGGTTTGGCCTATTTATAAAAATGTCACTCCCATAATTTATAAATAGCCTCTCACTCTTCACATGAGGGGACCAAGAAAGAGAGCTCAGAAGAATCTCAAAGCATAATCGGGTCATCGACCACGCCACCGCTTGCCATCGCCCAGTTACCACCTATACCACCACATTCGAATCACCGTCACTGCATTGTGCCGTCACCATCGTCTACCGCCAGACCATTTTTTGATAGTTTTGGTCAATCATCAGACTACCGCCTTAAGCAAGGTCTTCATCACTAATCCAGTGAAGCTTGTCACAAAACTTACTCTTATCAGCTATCATTATCCAACTTTGGGGAAAGGATAATAATTGCAATAAAAGTTTATATAGTGAAATTATTTCTAAGTGGGCTACCCCATGTGTTTTTTCCCTTCTTGGGTTTTTCACATAAAAATCCCGAGATCTCTTAAACTCTTTTGTTGTGTTTGTGAAACTTTTGTGTAACGCTAATATATCAAATTCTCCTACTCCATCAACCCGAATCTTTCTATACGCAACAAACATCATAATGATCCATCCAAATTAATCCTAAGATACAAAGAGGTAGAATAACACTAAGATGCCCCTTGCCACTAAGTTTAATAGCAGTAATCCAAATCTCCAAGAAATCTTTTTTAGAGTTAGCTCTCCCAATTATGTTAAGACCAAATAAAGCATCAACCAAAGCCCAAACACATGAATAATAATAGGGCCAAGTAAAAAAAACATAATTTACAATTTTATAGGCAAAATAACATTGACATTTTTATGTAATAATTATGCATTTTCTTTTAAATTCATTATCAATAAGGATATAGTCATTCAAAATGTAACATAAGATGGAGATAGAGGTGGGAATTGAATTGTGCTAAATAAAAAAAGATGAAATGTCATGTTTAGTTCTAATATTATTTCAAACATATTTACAAGAGAACATACCTAATGTAGAGAATGTGTAAAAAGAAATGACTTTAGCTAGTGGGTCAAGAGGAATCTTGATAACTTCATTAACCAAATTCAAAGGGATCACATTGCTAAGAGTCAAGCTATTCCAACCATTCTGATTAAAGAAAATGTTAACCTTGATAAAAGGCAAAGAAAATGTATTAAAATATGAGTCTAAGGAGCCCCATCTAGTCCAATTATGCTACAAAAATAAAATAGATCCTTCACCAAGGCCCCATTGATTTGATTTTTCTCTTACACAATTAGTTTTACATAGTCTTCTCTAAATAGGAGAGTCCCCTTTTTTTAAAGACATGATGGATGTTTATTTTAATAATTTTTTTTCTCATAAATTGAACCCAAAGACTATGTCTAATTTCAAAAGTCCACCAAAGTTTAATAGAGAAAACCTAAGAAAAGTCATCCAAAAATTTGCAACCTAGGCAACCATCCATGAAAGGCCACAATAGTCACTCAGAAGGCCCAGTGGACTTTCTTAGAGTCACTAGTGGACCCCCATACAATTTTGTTTAAAAAACTTTTCAATACGATTACACACAAACACCATTGTGTTAATGGATTGATGAAGATAAATAGGAAGAGAGCATAGAACACTTTTAATAAGAGTTATTTGGCAAGAGAGAAGCTTAAATTCTCAAGAAGGAATTTTTAATTGATTGAATTAATTCATCAAACAAATAAGATCTCTTTTTTCCCTTATAAAGAAGAATCGCAAAGAATCTAAGAGGTAGAGATTGGTGTTTAAATCCTATCAATTTCTTCAATTAATTCAATCTATTATCATTGATGGAATAAGGGATAATGAAAGAACTTTTCTCTTTACTAATAATAAGATGGCTAATTTATTGAAATATATCACAAAAAAAGTCTTAATATTTTTAATGGCAAGGGTAGCCCCATTCGTAAAAATTATGAAAAGTCGAGTCTTTCTCTATTAATTTTAATAGCACTTTGCTTTTAGACTCCTTTTTGGCTAAGCAAAGTCAAGTCTTCCTCAATTATGCATTTGTAAGGAAGAGATTAGGTGAGAATATTATATATAGATCTCCTATTTTTATTATGATGAATTTGAATGACGATATATTTAAATAGCATATGATTAAGATTTTGATTATAATTCCTACATGAAAATAAAAATTAAGATATATATATATATATATATATATATATATATATATATATATATATATATATATATATATATATATAATAATAATAATAATAATAATAATAATATGATATAATTTTAAGACTCAAATTGCACTTTTAAATATTTCATGACACATGACATAAATTGCCAAACTATTGAGAATATATTATGTATCATGTGTTAAATTTTAGAGTTTATGCTAATATAAGTTGGGCCACAATATTCTTGCTTTTTTTCCTTACCTTTTAGCCATTAAAATTGTTGGAATCTAAGTTTTTTTTTTTTATTATTATTATTTTATTATTTTTTAGTTAAGGGAAAGTGAGAATTCAAAAGAGGTTAGAGAATTTTTTCATCAATCACTCGGTCAAATAAGAGAAAACGAACGTTGATAATGTTGCAGGAAACTTCCATGTTTAACTTATCGATATCATTCTTAGATTTCAGACTCAAAAAGTCTATACATGCCCTTTTCCACTTTTCTTTTCTACCGCTTAAATAATAAAATGCCAAAAAAAAAGAAGTTGAATGGTAGTCATTGAATGACCAATAGATTAAAAACGTTTTTTTTTTTTTTTGATATATAACATTACAATTTATGATATCAAAAATATGTTAATGCTATCAATTATTTCTTTCCTCTGCATAGACAATCTCTATATAAATTACTACGCCATGTTATCAGTTCTAACACATCAAAAATGGCAACTAATTGCAAGGATAATCTCATCACCCTTCTCCTTCTCCTCGTCCTCCTCCTACTCCTGCACACTATGGATTCTATAGTAAGTGGTGAGGATAATTCAGAAATGGAAAAAAGTGAGTTGATGAATATGTCTTCTTCTCCTTCCATTGTTTTTGTTTAGAAATGGGAAATCGGAGTTAGAAGTTTAGATCCCTGATGTTTAACAAATCAAACAAATTGCTATGTATATATTTTGTAACATATTTCCATTCTTATCATCACCAACACCTTTCATTAGCACTCATATCACAAATGTTAATGAACTTAGTCAAACTGAAATAATTAATTTAAAATTTTAATTGTCTTGCAGACTGCATTCATAAAAATATATTCAAGATAGATAGATAGATCTCATGACTGAAAAATATTGAAAAGGTCAAATATCTTTTATCTCCTGTGATGTGTATGCGTGTATATATAAACATATTCTCATTCTTAATTATCCTCATCATCACCATCTTTGATTAGTAGATATTATCTCAATTGTTAGTAATATGAATTGATCAAACTGATATATATATATATATATATATATATATATATATATATATATATATATATATATATATATATATATATATATTATTTCTGTTACTTGCAGGAGGCATCCTTAAAAATTCAATCAACGTTGATCAAATTAGATGGCTGATAAAACATTTTGGCTACATGCAAGGCTCCGACCCAAATATTGGAGTTACACCATGTTCCCCTCCTTCTGAAAATTGTATAAAAATGCCACAACGTATATCATGCCCTTGTTATCCCTAAGTTCTTGCAGTTTCAAAATCTGAATCTTGGAGGCATTTATATGTCATTATTTGGTTAAGCACGACTTGGTTAGAAGTGATATTAACACTCCATTATCTTTAATGATTTTGCATTGCTATCTTTTAAAGTCAAAAATTACATAATTAAGATTGTTATGATATATGATTTCATCATTAACTTAAGGTTTGAATATTTTTGTTTCTGTTTTTGTATGGAAGGTTTGAGAACTTGGGTGTAATACATGTATAATCATGAACAAATGTGGTATTAATAGTCAATAATAATGTATCATAATTTTTATATAATTTAATTCCTCTTTTTTAAAAGTAGTCATGTAGAAAAGCATTGTCGATGGCTAGTTGTTTGAGCGATTTACTTATGGAGAGAGCACAATTCAGAAACGATTGATGAACATTTACCTGTTTGATTGCGAGGCTAAATGTTTCATAATAGTTAATGTGGGCATGCTGGTGAAAATCTTTCCTTATAAAATAATAATTATAGTAATTGATAGAGCTATTCAGATTGTGTTTTATTCAAAACACATACTGCTGGAAACATATAAAGAATTTCGTGCAGGATCTCATGTCAAATCATCGAAGAGATTTAATCGGAAGCGTACCTAGATCCATGGAAGAGCTAATGCGAGAATTTTGGCCTTCCACTTCTAAAGCGGTGTTCTTGTGTGTGTGTGTGTGTGTGTGAGAGAGAGAGAGAGAGAGAGAGAGAGAGAGAGACTTCTTTTCACTCAAAATGGGATATGAGAAAAATAAGAGCCAACCCTTTAAAATGAGGACCATGACCCTATTTATAGTTGAGTTTCATTTATTTATTATCATTAAAATAAAATAAAATGTCGGTCTCATGATAATTCCATACAAAATTAATAAGATGCCTCAAAAACCTAAATATTATTAATCTTTATTTGATCACAAAATTAATAGGCTTAAAAATAAGATAGAGCATAATGTATAATTAAATTCATATGTGAGACCACATTCAAAAATTCTCAACAATCTCTCACTTGGGCCACATATATATTGCTTGACAATTATACATTATTAAATACTTTAAGAGCTCAATATTTGCTATCTTTAAAGAGGAATATCTTTAGGCAATCTGGTCCACTAATAATATTAACATAGAATCAAATTGATCTTTATTATAATTTTTCTATAACAAGACTCATCAGTGATCATTAAATCAATATGATTAATGACATAGATCAAGTATATATGTGTAGTATGAAAATTTCATATAATATAATCATATATATCATTTTATTTTCAACTGTCTATTATAACTCAAAAGAGTTATAAATATAGTTTCATTTATTTATGCTAAACTGCAGTTGAAATTACATAACTTTATTTCAGAGGTTTCATCTATAAGATAATAACAATACTTTATTTTGATCAAAAAATATATTTACAATCATTGAACATCATAAGAAAACTCCCACTATGCTAGCATGTTATCAAAGTAAATCACTCTCATACGAGCCACATGCTCATGAAATATTTTAGGTGGTAAACCTTTTATATGTGGATTTGCAATCATAAAATTTGTACTAATATGTTCAATAAATACTTGAGAACTCTGAACTCTTTCTTTTACAACAAGAAACTTTATGTCAATATGCTTTGATTTTGACGAACTCCTGTTGTTCTTTAAATACAACTTTATGGCTCTATTATCAAAATTTATTTTTAATGATCTCTCTATTCTATCAAAAATATTTAGCCCAATGATAAAATTCCGCAGCCATATTCCTTGATTTGATGTCTTATAACAAGCTATAAATTCTGCTTCTATAGTGGAAAAAGTTATGAGTGATTGTTTAGCACTTTTCTAAGATATAGATCCTCTAGTAAATAAGAAAATATAACTTGAAGTGGATCTTCTACTATCGAGGCAACCAGTAAAATCTGAATCGGAGTACCCTACAATCTCCAAATGATCTGATTTATAATATGTGAGCATAAGGTCTTTTGTTCACTTGATACCATTTATTTTTGCTTTCCATTCATTCTTGGGTTACTTAAATATAGCATTCCAATAATGTCCAATATCAGGACTTGGCATACATAAGACTCCCTACTACAGATGCATAAGAGATCTTTTCCAACTCTTTCTTTTCAAGTTCATTTCTTGGACATCGAAGCAAGTTAAATTTATCATCTTCAGCAATGGGTGTATTTCCTGGTGCACAATCTTTCATGCCAAATCTACTTAGCACTTTATCAATATATGCCTTTTGTGATAAATAAATAATATCATGAGAACGATCTCGATGAATTTGTATACCCAACACAAAAGATGCATTCCCAAGATCTTTCATTTCAAAATTATTTGAAAAAAATTTCTTGATTTCATGCAAAAGGCCTATATCGCTGCTTGCTAATAGAATATCATCAATATATAGCCCTATGATGATAAAGTTACTCCCACTGATTTTGTGATAAATGCATTGATCAACAGTATTTTCTTTAAAACCAAAAGAAGTAATCACTTGATCAAATTTCTTATACCATTGACGGAAAGCTTGCTTTAGATCATAAATTAATTTTTTTAATTTGCATACCATGTGTTTTGAATTAGAAGATTGAAAATTTTTTGGTTGCACTATATATATAGTTTCTTCAATGTCACCATTGAGAAATACAATCTTTACATCCATCTGATGTAACTCTAAATCATAATGAGCTACTAGTGGCATAATGATTTTAAAAGAGTCTTTCAAAAAAACTAGAGAGAAAGTCTCTTTATAATCAATGCCTTCCATTTGAGTGAAACCTTTGGCGACTAGATGTGCTTTATATCTTTCGACATTGCCTTTTGAATCCCATTTGATTTTAAAAATTCATTTACAACTAATGGGTTTTATTGATTTAGGAAATTCGATAAGATCCTAAACATTATTGTCTTTTATTGATTTTATCTCATCCTCAATGGCTTCTAACCATTTATGGGAGTTGACACTTTGTTTGACTTGAGTGAAAGAGATTGGATCACTTTTCCATCCAATATTAAACCCATGTTCTTAAAAATACATAACATAATCATCTGAAATTGCTGATCTCCTCTCCCTAGTGGATTTTTTTAATGGCACTTCAATTTGAGGTTATTGTGATTCCTCACTATGAGTGAGAGTTAACTCAAGAATATTTTGATTATCTATATTTATAACTTGAAAAAAGATCAAAAAAAATTATCTGATCAGTTTCTACTGTAACTATAGGAAGAGTAATAAATTGCTCTTCAAATATAAAATTCTTAGGTTTATTACTCCCATCATATTCAACTTCCTTAATAAATTTAGCATTGTTCATCTCGAAAAAAGATTTTTTTGAAGAGTCATAAAATTTAAAACCCTTCAACCTTTCTAAGATTATCTGTTAGCATTAATTTTCTTAATATTTGTTTGTTTTCCCTTGATGCATTCTATATAGAGTTTATTATCTAAAAAATCAAGGGAATCAAGAATTCTTTCTCACATAATTCTTTCAATTCTTTGTTTAGAAATATGTCCAAAATGCTTGTGCCATAACATATAAGAATTCTCATTCATAAATTTTTATTTTGTACAAAAATTACTAGCATGCAAAGTTTCATTAATTTATGAAGAAAAAATGTCTAATTTATATAGATTACCAACCAAAGAACTAGTACCAATAATATTTGAATACTGAACAAGATTAAAATTTTCATTTCCAAATGAATAAGAATAAACAGATTTGTCTAAACAAGAAATAGAAATTAAATTTCGTGTAAACGATGGTACATAAAAAGTCTCATGTAAATTCAAAATACAACCGGATTCTAGATGTAATCTATATAAGCATATTGTTTCAATAGGAGCTTTATTACTATTTCTCACATAGATGAATCTTTCTGACAAGGTTCATTCATCTCAACATATAGTCACTTATGTGTAGTTGCACCTATATCTATCCATGAAGTGTGATTTGGTACTAAGGATAGATTAACTTCAGAACAAACAAAGTTGATAAGTTTACTCTTTTTCACGAGCTAATTTGCATACTTAGGACAATCCTTCTTCACATGACCTTCTTGAAATAAGTGACAACATTATCTTATTTAGTATACTTTATCTTTGAAGTCCCTTTGTCCTTTGCATTTATAAGACCTTTTTCTTTTACTAATAATGCCACGAGAGGAAGTAGCTAAGTGAGCACTTTTTATATTGTCATGTTTCATTCTCTCTTCCTCTTTACACTTAAAAAAGCTCATTAAGAGTCCATTTTTCTTTTTTGAGTATTATAACTTATCATAAAGGATTAAATTTTGTAGGAAGAGATCAAAAGCACAAGAATGTCATTGACATCTCTAATTTTGCTCTCACTCTAGTGACAAAATTAGACATCTCCATAATATACTCCCTTATATTTCTATTACCTTTATATGACATTGAAACAAGTTTACTAAGGATAATTCAGACCTTTTAGAACTAATGAAATGGTCTATTTTTCTTAAACTTTTATCCTCTTCATTACACTTATGATTTCTGGAATAGAATGCTTCATGATCATAAGACTCATGTGGTTAGAATGCTCCCATTTTTCAAAGTTAACTGTTGTTCAATAGTGCTTTTCTGATCGGAGGGCGTTGATCATGATAGTCAAGATCCATACACCCAAGAACAATGGTGATATGCTTTTTTCATTTTTTAAAGCTAGTGTCGTTGAGCACTGAAATGTTATTGAAATTGGCAGATATAGAAGAAACATTAATTGAAAAGAATAAAAATAATACTCATAATTAACAACATTGTCATTTCCATATACATATATAATGTAAACAAAATATCAATAAAATACATGCTTGAAATGAAATGTTTAATAAAGTTGGCACATATAAGATACATAACATAACATTATAATTTAGTCTTTGGACAGAAATAATAATTTGTAAATGGTGCTCTTAAAATTATAATAAAAATGATAATAAATTCAACGATATATTATCTTTGGATCACGTATATATGATTAATATAAATTTTTTACATATTTGTTCTAATCGGCTAAAATAATCTTCCTTGGGTAATTATTTTTTAAATAGATAAATATAAGTAATATTTATATATTTCAAAAAATAAATAAATTGATATAATAGAGGTCACTTTGGTGACATAATATTTTAATTTAAATTATTTTGAAGTAATAAATATTAATTGAATCCATTTAATATCATAATACAAACTTTAGTGAATAATTTAATTAAAACAGTTACTCGTAAACTTTATCAAATGCAAATTCTAAACAGAAGTATTAAATTTAATAACATGAATGTTTACATTCAATTGGATAATTAGAAACATTCATAAAACATTTATTACATATTATAATATGACATATATATATATATATATATATATATATATATATATATATATATATATATATATATATATATATATATATATATATATATATATATATACGAAAACGAATGAATTAACTAAATAATTAACTCATTCTTTGATATGATGCTACATTAAGCATTTAAGATTTTAAATTGGAGTATACTGAAACGTCTATTGAAATTAATTACTATGCCAATATTAATGAGTTAATTAATTGGAGTAAACTGAAACGTCTATGGCATAGAATCACATCAGTTTATTGAAATTAAATACTCATGAAATGACGCATATGAAGTATTCAACCTATGGAATTTATTACAATAACTTCGGGTAAATAAATTAGTTATTTTAACATAAAATAATAAGCAATTTGTCAAATGAATCGTTTCATTTACCGCAGGCTTTACCTTTTTTTAAATATTTTTATAATAAATCAGCACAATTAATGGCAAAATA
The DNA here is from genome assembly GCA_021442155.1 of Cymbidium sinense. NCBI lineage: Eukaryota > Viridiplantae > Streptophyta > Magnoliopsida > Asparagales > Orchidaceae > Cymbidium > Cymbidium sinense. The sequence goes on from CM038219.1 coordinate 143,293,161, forward strand.
TGAGAAATGTAATTTTTTTTATTTTCTTAAAATGTTAATACGTGAATAATAATATTATCATGTTTGAAGATGAATATGAGGAAATCAATTTCATATAATCAAATATGAATTTTATTTCTCAAAATAAGTCACAATTGCAAGACTAAACATATGGATTATATGAAAGTTTCAATTGCAATCGAACTAAAAATAAATAAAAAATTTTGCTATATCCTTTTATTCAACATCAAGAACGAAAGTGATCCAAAATATATCGATTCTATATGCACAAGATAAAATAAATTGCATAATTTCTTTTTGAATCACATACTTTAATCTAAAATTCTCAAATAATAAATGTGAAAGATTAAGAGAAATATGATTCTTCAATAATTCAACATGATAGTGGCTCTGATACTATTTGTTGGAAACATATGAAGATAAAAAAAATAAATTTATCATACCCATATCTCATGTCAAATCATCGAAGAGATTTAATCAGGAAGCGTACCTAGATCCATGGAAGAGCTTATGCGAGAATTTTGGCCTTCCACTTCTAAAGCGGTGTTCTTGAGAGAGAGAGAGAGAGAGAGAGAGTATTCTTTTCACTCTAGATAGGATATGAGGAAAAATAAGAAAACCCTTTAGAATGGAGACCTATTTATACTGAGTGTATTTCATTTTATTTATCATTAAAATAAAATAAAATGTCGATCTCTACATGTTAATTCCATACAAAATTAATAAGATCTCAAAGCCTAAATATTATTAACCTTTATTTGATCACAAAAGTAATAGGCTTAAAAATAAGATAGTACATAATGTATAATTAAATTCATATGTGAGTCCATATTCATAAAATTCCTAACACGTACTTCCATCCAATAAGGAACAATTGCAGCAGTTGCTATATGGAAGGAGAGAAAAAGAAATGCCATTGCTAGTAATAAACTTGTATTTTGGATAATTGAAAGATCTATTTTGTGTTGAGATTTCATCAAATAAACTTCAGCTGAAATCATTAGTGAGGTGGAGAATTCTTTGCTTTTAAACTTCTTTTAATGGAACAGTCAAGTCCTCCCTAATTAAAAAATAAAGTCTTTCTCAATTATGTATTTATGGAGGAAGAAAATTGGGCGAGAATATTATATATGGATCTCAATAATCCATAATGTAGTAGTCTTGGACATCCCAACAACAAGACTCTCTCTCTCTCTCTCTCTCTCTCTCTCTCTCTCTCTCTCTCTCTCTCTCTCTCTCTCTCTCTCTCTCTCCTCTCTCATATTAGTACACACACACAAAATAATATCCATCTTTAAGTATGTCACGATACAAACTTTTATATCATGGCAGATCATATCTGTCAAAATTGTAGTCGATTAAATACTCAAGATCTATTGGAAAAAATGTATTCTTTAAATTGATAAATACAGAGGTAACTATCATCAAAATATCATAGAATAAAAAAAAGTCAAGCAATAGTGAGTAATAATTTACACAATAATAATAGTATAATTCTTCCATCAACAAAACATGTATATCATCATGGCTATCAAAAGAATAAATCTAAAGTAGTAATATACATAAGGTCTCTCAACAATAGCTAATAGTCTCTACTCAACTTAAGTCTTATCATTTTTTGAAATAACATGTGAGAATAAAATAAAGGTGAGCAACCACAGCTTAGCATGCTACTCAAAATCTACTATAGTTTTTAATACAAAAGTGACAAAAAAAAAATAGATAATTGATAAAATATAATCTTATAGATAATAAAATGTATTTCAAGTGAACTAAAATAACATCTAAATGTCAATATCTATCAAATATAGTGTTAGTACAAGAATTAATGTCAATGGTTGGCGTCAAGCAATAGTGTGAATAATATGATATTAAAAATGAGCAAAATAACATGAAATAATCATTCATTTCTTTATTTAGAATATTTTATAGTTTTCCCTTTACACCTTATATATATACTTTCATTTATATATCAACTTATTCATAATTTTTATTGCCCTTATGTCTTCACTTTCACTTATTACTACACTAGTTCACATTTGTTTAGACATATAAAATATAAAAATGGATAATTTTATAGATGTACAGACCTTTATAAATTCATTTGAATATACATAAAATATAGTCTTCCAAAGCCACCTGAACTTTTCAACCTTTTTCTCATTTTTTACACATATATATATATATAAGCATAGAATATCATCAATTTTAATATATATAGAAAAATTTCATCCAAATATGTTACAGAATTTTGTTAATGTTAGTAACATAACAAATCAAGATTATGAAAATTTGTGAATAAATCAGATATAAAATTTACTAAAAAATTCATAAAAAAAATTAGTGAACATAAAATAAACTTGTTAATATTACCATATCACAAATCCTATCATTATAAGTGGTTCTAATTACTATAGAACTAATTATCCCAATGTATTTTTTCTTTTATAGAGTCTTATAAACTTATAAAATGGCTAAATGTCACAAACACCCCTTTTATATGCCTACTACTTTTACTTTTCATCCTCTTGAATTACTATATTCTAATGTATGTGTTCCTTTCCTAGTACTTTCTACTCAAGTTTATAGATACTATATTTTCATTATCGACAAATTTTCTCACTATTCATGGGTATTTCAAATGAAAAATAAATATTAAACTACAACCCGAATCTTACAATTTCTCAAAATGTTTGAAAATCAATTCTAATCTTCAATCAAAAACTTTCATTTGAATGGTGGAGGAGAATACAAAACTAATGCCCTCACTAATCTCTTTTCACAAAATAGATATTACTCATCAATACAGCTGTCATTATACTTCTAAATAAAATAGAGTAGCTGAACGAAAATACAGATATTATTAAGATCATTCAAACTCTTGTCATCGAAGCTAAATGTCTATATCACATATGGGTTTATGTGCTACTTATAGTCGTCTCCTCATTAATAGATCAACATCAACACTCACAAAGTCCAAATCACCTTATCAACTTCTCTATAATAAACCACCACAATACTCTCACTCATGAGTCATCAATCAAGTGTTATCCATTTTTCCAACACCTTTCTCCACAATTTATCGCCTACGCCCCTTCACGTACTTCATTGACTATGCTTCTAATTGTAAAGGTTATAAATGTTATAAGACTATTAAATTTAGAAATTAAAATAAATTTAATTACAATTCATTATCCACACTTTGATCATGCATTTTATCTATATTTGTAAGTGCATTTCTATAACCTACGATTATTTTGTTTATAAAATTTAATTATGCTAGTAAAGTTGTCCCTTTAAGTTTAACGTATCATGTAATAGCACACTTTTTTAATAAAATTTAACCTAAATTAATATGACGATATCTGCATCGTTTATTGTGACAGGTTCAAACCTAATTAATATACAATAAGTAAAAATAGAATCCTTAAAATATAAGCTGAATGTGTGTAGGATTATGCATTATTACTTTTTTATATTAATTAAATTTACGCGTATTGAGTCAACTAAACAACCTTCATCATTGCCTCCCCAACAACTAATAATGTATTAAAATTTTAGAAACCTATAGTCTTCAAGAGGTAGAATTTTTATAGGTAGTTTGTTTTATTTCTCTATCAGTGTGATTAAGTTCTTCTTATTTTTTCTCTCTCTCTCTCTCTTACGTTCTGATATAGTAATTGTGCTGCTTATAATAATGCAAAGAAGACCAATATTGAGCACAAAACGTATGCCCTCCAATTTTTGTTATTATGTTGTTGATATGTTGAATCTCATTACCAACCATTTTCGTCTTGTTGTGAAATCATTTTAAGATCAAGAAAGCTCATAGCAAAAATATTTTGAAACTTGGTTGGCAATTTCATATTTTTGAAAAATAAATTGAACGTTAGAAAATGTTTGAAATTGAGATTCATAGATGATTTAGAGATTAAACTACGAGATTTACTAGTTTAAAAGTCTAAATTTCGTCCCTTAATATTTTTATTGATAGAAGACACCGTCATATTATTTAAAGTAATTATAAATTATTATATTTTCGTTTGAGTGTAAGAAAAAAAAATGTAGGTGAATAAAATCATAAAAAATAGTTTATAAGGTGCATTGCTATCGGTAAGTCGACAAGCCTGCTCGTGCTGCCCAATCTGCCCGTTCTCTCTCTCTCTCTCTCTCTCTCTTGCCTCTTGCCCCATTCAGTAAAATAATTTTCCAGAACAAGCCTTCCTTCTGCCTTTATTCCATTAGAGTTTAGAGATCGTTGCTTCAAAGATTGATGAGACTGCATCGGAAGAGAGAAACAATTCCTCTTAGTGGAGCATAGTTTCTATGATATGCCTCTTTATGCTCAGATCTACTTTCAGTACACAGTTGTGGGAATAGATCCCTAAATCTGATCTTCTTGCGGTGGAATTTCAATTCAATTTTATATTTTCCATGTTTATTTCATAGTTGTTTCGATGAATTTTTCTCATGTTTTCTTGATTTATTCTTGATATGACACTTAAAATACTACCAAAGAAATCTTGATGCCAAAAGAAATCCTAAGTTGAAAGAGATCAAACACTTAAAATATCATTGGAAACTTTGGGATATCAATTAATTCCCAAAGTAGCTCTTAAACATGGAGTGTTTATAGTCAAATCAAGCGTCTCGACGAGCCGGATCTAACAAGCCCAAGATATCATAATTCTAACTTCATTTGAGTATCCAAATACTTAAAATACATCAAATGATCAAAGGAATCATTTTCAAATTCATGGAGAGTGGTTCGGATTTTATATGTTACATGACGCCACCTCCACCTATAAATACTCATTCTTCATATGAGGAGCCCAAGCAAAAGAGAGGAGAGAGCTCTAAAGCTTGAAAATCCTCCAAGCATAATCGTGTCACCACTCGATGGTCGCCGACCACCCTTGTTGGTTGCCACCGCCGCCAACCGCCACCACCGCGATCTCACTGATCAATCTCCGCCGGTCATCACCGCCAACCACTGTCGCCGGCAACCGTCGCTGGGCATTGCCGTCAACCACCGTCGTCGGTCATCGTCATCGACCACTGTCGCCGGCATCCGTCGCCGGTCACCATCATGACGACCTTCATCGTTAGTCGTTGATCCCTGCTGTTCACCATCATCTACCACTACTAGCAACGGTCACAACCTGAACGTGACAATATAGCTATTGTTGTCTGATTCTGGGATTCTCATTGTCACCCCTTCTCATATACAATTCTGTAATCCCGTATCGGGAAAACTTTATACTCCAAAATAAATACATAGTGAAACATTTTTACTGGGCTAGGCCCCGTGGTATTTCCCTCTTTTCGAGATTTTTCACGTAAAAATTTTGGAGTTTTATTATTAATTCTTCAAATATCTGTGTGTGTGCTGGATTCCGCAACAAAGCTAAGGCATAAATTTTCTCTCCTCAATGGTTTTCAAGACGCATAGCTTCCGCTGTGAGAATCAAAACCCTCAATCACAATTTTCATGAATATCCGATCATGGCCAATAGGCAATAGAACAATGGAGCCTCCTCTCCAACTCACTAAATCAATCCTTGAACCAAGGAGGCCAATCTCGCCTCACTTCTCGATAAGCATGACTGAAGTGACAGAATCTCTTTAGAAGATCGTGTGCGCTGAATGGAAGAGTCTCAAAATGAGATGATCCGACTTTTAAGAGAAACCCGACAGCCACTGCCACAGCAAACACATCTCCCCCAAGATTGATCGTTAACCGTGGAAGGTCAAAATGCTAATCTCCTTGACACTAAAGTTCCTCCGCTTCTAGACCGTGATGTTGATCTCCTTGACACTGCTAGTTCTACTCATCCATAATCCAAATCCACCAATTGTGGTAGCTTGGAACGTTCTCGTCGTTGACTCCACTCCATGTTATAATGCGAATTACAATGCTTAATGCAAGACGAATTTCACCTTAAAGACATAAATCTTCCTCCCCCTCACCGCGGCTATGAGGAGTCCTCACCTTTAGCTGAAGCTATTCTTCAACATCCTATTCCTGTAGGTTTCAAGCTTCCGAGTATTGATTCTTATGATGGGTAACCTGACCCACATGAACACATCGACTATTACAGGACCATCATGCATATCCAACGAGCTCCTGACACAATGTTTTGTCAGGTCTTTCCCGTTATCCTCAAGGGGCAAGCTCGTACTTGGTTCTACTCCCTTCCAAGGGAATCCATCCATACCTTTGACGAACTCGCTAAGATCTTTGTGAAACAGTTCATTGCAAACCGGAGGATCATTAAAGATTCCTCTCATCTCTTCGGCATTCATCAAAATGAGAGTGAATCAATTAAGGAATACTTCTAGAGGTTCTCCTTAGAAGCTCGCCAAATACCTAGAGTAGACCCTGAATTACTAAGAGGAGTTTTCCTTGGAGGGCTCTGTCCTGGACCTTTCTACTCGTCGCAAATGCGAGATACTCCCGCCATACGACTTGGTTCACCATGTAGAAATTCGCTATGAGGCTATTAATGCCCACCGAAAATAATTTGAATAATGCACAGGAAAATGTAAGAGTGCTTTAGGAAACACAAATCAACAATCCCATCAGAAGAAGCAATAAGACAGTCATGATATCCCTCTACGGCCCCCACATCAACGACGCGAACCATGACCGGAAAAGGAATACACACCACTAAACGCATCTCGTGTTAATGTCTTGATGGCCATTCGAGATGAAGAGACCATTAAGTAGCCACATCCACTGAAACCAACATCAGGAAATCAGGAGCAATATTGTCACTTCCATCAAAGTCGTGGACATACTACAGAGGCATGTATGCAACTTAAAGAAGAGATTGAGAGGCTTATTCAATAGGGATATCTGCGTCAATTTGTGAAAAATCAATCAACTCAAGCAAACATAGCTCGAACTGGGGGGGCAACTGGGACAATCATCATAGAAACAACACAATAGTCACCAAATAGTTGGAGAAATTGAAATGATTGCTACTATCTAATCAAATCTTCATCATCACCTTTGAAGTGTCAGAGTTAAAAAAATTTTGTATTAATCATCTCATCACTTTTAATGACTCAGACTTGGAAGGAGTCCAAGTTCCGCATCAAAATCCTCTTATCATCAGTGAGGGGATTGGTGACCCCTGTTATGTTATTAAGAGAATTTTGATTAATAATGGGAGTTCCATTGATTTTTATTTTACTCCATATTTCTTAGCATGGGCCTGGTTAAGGAAAAACTTCAACCCAGCAGCAAGATTATATGAGTTTGATAATGCATAGTGGAGGGACAATCACCCTTCTCGTTGTTCTCAGAGAATTTTCTCAACAAGTCACTCACTCAATTCAATTCATAGTGGTCAAGTCAAATTTAGCATACAATGCTATCTTTGGAAGACCCCTCCAATCAATCTTTGGTGCTGTCACCTCGGTTGGAGTGGTCTATGGTATGTGGAAATTTCAAACTCCCATTGGGGTTGGAGTGGTTTGTGGAAATCAACAAATAACACAATCATATTACCTCAGACAAGCTTAACTACGCCCTTCGGTGACCTTCAACATCAAGAATTTTAATCTTCAGGATAAAGAAGTACCTCAGAGGGTTTTGCTTGTAAAAGACTTGCTTCCCACTTCATTATCAGATGACCAACCATTAAGCTATGACCAAAGATTCAGAGGAAAAAATCCTCCCTAAAATTTGGAACATGGAGGGTCTCTGAAAAGTGTTATATGTAATCCTTGGTGCATAAATATTGTAGCCTTTAATTTACCCCGTTTATCTTTTCCTCTCCACCTCTTGTCTTTTATTAACTCTCTCTCAAAATGTATCTCGTCCCTTTTGTTAAGTTATCTTATGACAATATTGTATCACCGACATTATCAAAGTAATGAGTTTATGGCTTTTTCTTACAAGCTTGCTTTTTCTTCATTTAATCCTCCCACTTGAGAAATATACAACTCACGTTGTATCTAAATTGGGGCATGATCAATCCCAAGGGGACTTGATTAGACCTCTTCCATACAGGTAAGAAGTCAAGTAACACTTTGGCTAGTACCTAGGATAGGTCAAAAGGTCCTTGGTGGACATCCTGCGACCTCTTTCATATAGTTAACGCCATCGAAGTCACACTCGACAAACAACCTCGATAGGTCAAAATCCTCACCGGATTCAATTCAACCTCTTCAATACAGGTTAACGTCATCGAGTCACACTCTGACAAATAACCTCGGATATGTCAAAAATTCTCAGTGGATTTAATTCGACCTCTTCTATATAGGTTAACGTCATCAAGTAACACTCTGACAAACAACCTTGGATAGGTCAAAAATCCTCAGTGGATTCAATTCAACCTATTCCATATAGGTTAACGTCATCGAGTCACACTCTGACAATCGGATAGGTCAAAAATCCTCATCGTCATCAAACTCCGTCGCCGGTTGTCACTGCCGTCGACCACTGTCGCCAGCCACCATCGTCGGGCATGGCCATCAACCACCATCTCTGGTTATCATCGCTGATCATCGCCTCAACCCGGCTTCTGACGGACGGGCTGATGCCTCTTTCGAGAAAACCAGTATCGCCAGATGTACCACTACTTTGATCGCTTCCAAACCCGCTGGTCCGACGAGGCTTGATGCCTCTTTCGAGGGAAAACCGAGCTTATATGTGTACATCGCCTTGATCGCCTCTAAACCCAGTTGGTCTGATGAGGCCAGTTGATGCCTCATTCGAGGGAAAACCGGAACCTCGCCGTATGTACCACGGGCCTTGATCGCCTCCAAACCCGGTTGGTCCGACGAGGCCAGTTGATGCATCTTTCGAGGGAAAACTGGAGCCACGACGTATGTACCGCGGGCCTTGATCGCCTCCAAACCCGGTCAGTTCAATGAGGCTAGTTGACGCCTCTTTCGAGGGAAAACTGAAACCACGACGTATGTAACGCGGGCCTTGATCGCCTCCAAACCCGATCGGTTGACGAGGCCAATTGATGCCTCTTTCGAGAGAAAACCGGAACCACGACATATGTACCGCGGGCCTTGATCGCCTCCAAACCCGGTCGGTCCGACGAGGACAGTTGACGCCTCTTTCGAGGGAAAACCAGAACCACGACTTATGTACCGCGGGCCTTGATCGCCTCCGAACAACCTTCTCTTAAGAAGAAGAGAAACACCAGAGCATGTGAGGTATTTACCATCTCCCTTGGCCCTAGGTGGTTTTTATAGACCCCTATAGGAGCAAAAAGATAAAAAAGTCAAAGAAAAATCGCAAAAACTACCAAAACCGCCTAAAGTATAGAACGGCCAAAATGGGCAAAACGGACGCTGCAATGCATGCGCTGGCAAGACTGCCGCACGCTGCAAGACGCCGGCCAGATGGCCCGCCCGCTCCCACCTATGGCTCGCCGTCTGCCACGCGTCCCGCGGCACGATCAGCCCGCAGCCCGCGATACCCAACCCACTCCTCTTCCGCACACCGACCCATAAGACCAGATTCGTGGCGACCGCCCGTGATGTTTCCATGACTTCGCCCATCAAGCACGCCCACCATCACAAGGCGACTCACGGTGCACGCTGAGCCCACGGCCGCCTATTACGCGCGGCGCCGCGTGCTCCGCAAGTGCTCAGAATGTCCCGGATGGGTCCATAACCCTAAAACCTTGCGCTGCATACCCGCATAACATCCGTAGCTCGCACTCGAATCATAATCTTGTACTCACATGAAGATATATTCTTTCAAAATGTATGGTTAATAGACCCGCAAATTTCATTGAAAAATTGGCTATTTTCAACCATTTGCCGTATATATTTTTGGACGATTGAGATAATGACATCCAAAAATAGGAGGCAACTGATATAACACTTAAAATACCACTAGTCGAAGTATGAATCTTGATGTCAAAAGCAAGTTGATCCTAAGTTGAAACTGGTCGAGATCAAGCACTTAAAATATCATTGAAAACTTTGGGATATCAATTAATTCCCAAAGTAGCTCTTAAACATGGAATGTTTATTGTCAAATCGAGCGTCTCGACGAGCCGGATCTAATAAGCCCAAGATCTCATAATTCTGACTTCATTTGAGCATTCAAATACTTAAAATACATCAAATGATCAAAAGAATCATTTTCTGTCGTCCGATGGAGTGGAGTGGTTCGGATTTTGCATGTATTTAGATGCCACTCTTCAATCTATAAATAGATCTCATTCTTCATGAGGGAGCCAAGAGAGAGAGAGCTCTAAAGCTTGAAAATCCTCCAAGATAATGCATCACTGACGGCCATCGACCACCTCCGTTGGTTGCCAACAACGCGCCGCCGCTCCAACCGCCACGATCCTCCTGTTGCCAATCTCGCCGCCGGTTTTCACTATCACCATCTCGGCAACTATCGCCGAAATTCGGTCAACCACCATCGCCGGCCATCGCTGCTTGACCATCGCCGGCAGAACCGCCGCCGGACCATCACGACGACCTTCATCGCCGGAATCTCGCTTGTTTTCCATCATCTACCACCACTAAGAATCACAACTCAACGTATATATATATGTTGTTCTGATTATTATCACGCTCTTCATATACAATTCTATAATCCCCTATTGGGAAAACTTTGTACTCCAAAATAAATACATAGTGGAATATTTTTACTGCGCTAGGCCTTATAATTTTTTTCTTTTTTCGAGATTTTTCACATAAAAATTCTGAAGTTTTATTATTAATTCTTCAAACAATTCTAAAATTATTTTATTTTATTGTAAATTTCATGTTCATTGATGATATGCCGCTATGCAGTAACCATTTTTTCAGTTTTCAACATATTTTTATTTTTGCCCGTGTAATTTAAGTGTTTTTGCTGTGACTTTAACTATCTTTCTTACTTGTTGAATTTTTTTTTTAACTTTTTGCAGTATTTTAATATATTTTTTAGTTTGCTTAATTTTTTATATAGAAAAAAAATAAAATAATGCATAAAGTTAAAAAAAAATTAATAAATAAGTTAGAAATATAACTATAAAAGTTACCTTAAAAAAAAATACACAAATTAAGTGGGCAAAAATAATATTAAGAATATTTAATGATTAATAATTTAGATATTATAAATGAATTATTATAACCTCTACAAAAATTATATTAAGAATACAGTGAAATTAATGTATCGGTTGCAGATGCTGAGAGAGAGTGGTATGATTGTTCATTATATAAAGTGTCTCATTTTGAAATTTTTTTTATGTTGATGTTTCAGATATAATTCTAACGCAACACTCAGTTGACAATCTATATGAAGAAGTGAATAATAATAATAATTTAATATTATTATCTTGTTGAGTTGTTCTATACTATGGTTAAAATGCAATTTCAGAATTGAGCAATTATTTCTCTGAAATAAATGTTAAGTTACTTATTTCTGTGACATACTTAAACTCAAGTGATTTATTCTCTATTTTTGAAAAGGAAAATTTAGTTTATTTTGAAGAGTTATATGCTGATTTTTTAAAAGTTAAACTTATGACTCTTGAGCATCAACTATTCACTTATATTATTGATATATGCAATTGTGATAATTTCATCTCTTCATCCACAGCATCAAAGCAGATTCCACAAATCCATTTCCCGTTAAAGTTAGCCTTCAATTGACAATCTATTTGACTTTAAGTATAAAAAATTGGCTCTGTAATAAATGTCATAAAACTATTAATTGTATTTAAAATTATTGATTTAGGCTCATTTCAAGTCAAATCAAATCACTTTGTTAGGTTTATCCTAGAAAACATTCAATACAACTACTTTGCTAAAATTAAATTTTAATGTCCTTAATTTAATTTCAAAAAATTGAAATTTAAAAGTTGCATCAACAGACTTGCCTGATTGAGCTGATTTTCTAGTGATGTATTATGTGTGAATACATATTTATGTGTGTATGTATGAATGCATAACCAAGTTGAGCATGAAGTCAATGATCACAATAGAATTTTAAAGATAAGTCAACTTCATTAAAAATAAAATTTTGAATGAACCAACACAAACATGCAACAAGTTAGCTCATTTACACAAAAAATTGAAGAATGTTTGGCCCTGTAATAGATGTCATGAAACTTTTAATTATATTTAAAATTATTGATTTAAGCTCGTATAGAGTCAAATCAAATCACTTAGTTAGGTTCATCCTAGAAATACATTCAACACTACTTTGCTAAAATCAATTTTTATTGTCCTTAATTTAATTTAAAAAAATGTAATTTAATAGTTGCATCAACATTCTTGCCTGATTGAGCTGATTTTCTAGTGATGTATTATGTGTGAATGCATATTTATGTGTGTATGTATGAATGCGTAACCAAGTTGAGCATGAAGACAACGATCACAATAGAATTTTAAGGATAAGTCAACTTCATTAAAAATAAAATTTTGAATGAGCCAAACACAAATATACAACAAGCTCGCTCATTTACAGTACCCCTAGGTCTACTTAATATAATTATGTTGATGATATGCTTTTGTCTTGCAAAATAAAATTATCATTCTCTAAAATAAAATAAAAACATGAATTACCACATAATGCGTTCCCATGTCGATGAAATCAAATATTATAAAATTTATGCACTTTTTTTCTATCATAAATATTTTTTGTTCAGATTTCTAAGTTATATCGCTTTAAATGCTAACTCTTCCTATTCATCAACGTTACAATGAGAAATGAAAAAGCTGGAGATCTCTCCAACTTCTTCTTCATCAATCGATGATGAAGAAGTTGAAGAACTCGTCGAAGCTATGTTATTCCAATCTTTAACTATAGCTGCATTTTTTGATTTGAACTCACTGCAAAATGACATGTGAGCCTTCAAAGCATCCTCGACATTTTCATTTCCTTCGTTCCTACCATTCTTCATCTCTTCATCCAAAGCATCAGAGTAGAATCCACAAATCCATTTCTCGTTAAGTTAGCCTTCACCTGGCTTACGTATTCTTGAGTGCATTTTTCTTTCCATCCACAACATTCACAATATGCTGAAGTGACCTCCATGATCGAGTGATTTTGTGAGGGGAGCTTTGGAAGAAGAAACGCTCAAGGAGAAGAGAGGCTTTTAAAAGATGCTTTTTCTTAATCAATTCATTGGCTTAAAGGAGAGTGTTTGTTGCTTAAAACAAGGATGCGAATGAGGTAATGGTTAGTATATATGCTGATTGGATACTGATAATTTTGTCAAGAAGCTAAAATTGTAATAATTATTATTGAATTGAATAATATTTGATACAATAGTGTGTATATATATAGGCACTAAAAAAGTAATTAAAGAAACTATAATACATAAAAATATTCTCAATAATGAGAATATATCATAATAATAATTCATTCTTATTATGAATATTAAACATGTTTTTAATTATTTATATGTCAATAAATAATTGGAAGATTTACATACATACCACACAATTCAAATGAATTTATATATCTAACACCTAAAGTTTGATATTTACTCATTTAATAAATTTTCAGTACCATAAAAGATGCATTTCACTTTAAAAAAGTTAATAATGACGATAATATTTTTGATGTGATAATTAAGATTGAGGTGTTATATATGTAAAAAAGTAAAGTTTAGGTGCTAGATATATAAACACATAAGAATTATGTGGAATGTATGTAAATCACCCTAAATAATTTCAAAAACTTTAATAAATTTATTCCAAAATATTATAATCATATGGTTTAGGGAAAAAATTAAAATTATAAATGTCTTTTATAAAGGCAAATATTGTATTTTGGTTCATACTATATTAGTGGAAATTAATTTTTTAGGATATTATCTTTAGACATTTTAGGATACATTGCTTCTCAAGTCTGTAAACTTCATGTATGTGGTATTTAGTATTGTTGTAGAAAAACTTGTTGAGTGAAGAGCTATTGTTGACATTGTTTTTGGTGTAGAACATACTTGATTTTTTTCAACTAGGTCAATAACTTGATTAATACACACTTTCCACTTATTCAACTTAGGACATCTTATCACATCTCTTTTGTTTGACTCAACATCCATGCTTTGATCATACCTAGAATCTAATCAATTCATCTTTAACACTTTCACACATGCAAATTGAGCCTACATATTATCGTAGTAGCCCAAATATACATTAGAGAAACATAAGTTGGCTAGGCTAAAACTTAAGCCAACCTTTTGCCATTTTAGGTTCTATGCCATCTTGATTACAATGTGGTAAACTTATCATTTCTAAGTTAGTCCATAAACTACTCTAATAAATCTTAGACTTTTTAAACATAACCTAGCTTAGTTCTTAACCTAATGGTTAAATTAAGTCAACCCAAGCACTATGGTCCTTCCACTTAATTTTATGTTGAAATTTTCCCAACCTAGCTTGAATTTACCATCATCAGAGGTTTTATATAGGATTCACTCTGATGACCTAAGACTTTAAGCGATCAACCTAATTTTCCTTAGGTTAAACCATTTTACCACAAGTTAACCTTATGTTTACAACCCCTAAATCTAGTCAAACCTAAGACAATATGTAGATCCATGGTCTAACATATCCTAAGTTACTCTAACCTAGCACATAAAGCCCTAAGAAATTAACCCATTCCCTAAGATTATGTAGTTGATCCATCTAACTTAACTTAGTCAAACCAATTTTTATTTTAATAATCTAATCAACCTAACTTGATTAGTGTAATTGATTAAGCCTAATGTTACCAAATATAGTCTACCTGAGAAAATCTAAGAACTAACATGCCACCTAGACCATCTTTGAATCCACCAAGGTTGATTCAAGCACACTTTGTCAACCTTGGGTTTTAATTGATTAATTTAATTAATTCAGGTTACATAATTTAATTATAATTTAATAATTTATTAGTACAACCTAATCTATCCTCCTTAAGAATTTGAGATCTTAGTCTACCACTTAAGAGTGACTAACCTAAATCAACTCAAACCCACTTGGTCAATTTGAGTTTTAACCAACTTCAAATAAGAAGAGCATCTAAACAAGCAATTAGTATCCAACTTTAAATATTCATATCTCAATAACTGAAGCAAAAAACACCATCACCAACCTAACTCTTAAAATCACAAAATGAACTAGAGCTCGATCCAAAATAGAAATTGGGTTGAATGATGAGTTGTAGCAATAAAGATATGCAAATACATAAACTGAAAACCCATATAGAGCAGCTACAATCCCCAAATTTGAAGATATTAATAGTTAAGATCTAGCCCTCTCCACAAAAATACAAAATAAGAAATTTTGAAATCATTATATGAGTCATAATCAAAAAATGGTGTAAATCAACTACCTAGTAGGCATAAACATAAAACAGCTCCCTACAATAGGATCTAACCAAATCATATTTTCAGTTTCTTGAAATATGGGGAACCAAATTTATCTAGATTGGCAAGATCAAGCAAATCTTAGGGATACTATCATGGAAGAGCCCAAAAAAATTACTTATACAAATCCATTTTTAGCTAACCATTCAACACAAGATTACCTTCTCTCTCTCTCTCTCTCTCTCTCTCTCTCTCTCTCTCTCTCTCCAAATATGAGATATAGTAAAGGTTAGCAAGGCTCTTTAATGATTTTCCAATCTTTCTCAAACTATAAAATATTTCAGCATTTTTATCACCATTAGAATGAATAAAATGAAGAAAAGATATGACATCAACTTCAATCCGAAAATTATAAATATTAGATTATGACAAAGCTCAACATAAATAACTTAGGACATATGAAGAGGATTTGGAAAAGCAATTATAACATTCCAAAATCAGTGACTAATAAGACCACCACAAATAGTCTTATGAGTAAAAATAGAACTATCAATATTGATATTATATAAATTTTCTAAGGTTTAACCCAATAAAGAATTTTATGAGAAAGGATAAAAGTTATTTAAAAAATATTAATTTACATAGCTAAATAATAATAGCCTTTAAATTTTATATGATTAATAAGATTAACATTAAACAAGGCTTTAATCTTAACATTCACTTTAGAATTAATGTGAAGATGGTTCATATGTATATTGTTATGTTTAGCATTGATATGTCACTGAAAAATCTCCTAGTTGAAGCACAAATCTTGATATCGAAAGCAATATGATTCTGAGTCGAGACTAACCTAGATCAAGCACTTAAAATATAATTGAAAACTTTGGGATATCAGTTGGATCCCTAAATAGCTTCTAAATATGGAATGTTCATAGTCAAATCGAGCATCTTGACGAGCCAGATCTATTAAGCTTAAGATCTCTTAATTATGACTTAATTTGAGCATTCAAATACTTAAAATACATCATATGATCGAAGGAATCATTTTGAGCCATCCGATGGAGTGGTTTGGATTTTGCTTGTATTTATAGAAATGCCACTCCAATATTCTATAAATAGCCCCTCATTATTTATATGAGGGGAACCAAGCTAAAAAAAGGAGAGAGCTCTGAGACTCGAAGAATCTCAAAACATAATTGGGCCACTGACCAACCACCGTTGGTCAACATCGGTTGCCACCGTCGGCCACCACTATCGGTCACCACCGGCCGCCGCCACTGATCACCACCACCAGCTTCCACCACTCGACAGTCATCAGATCACCACTGACCACCACTGTTGGTCACCTCCATTCACCATCACCAACTGTTACCAATCACTACCCAACCATCTTTCAATAGTTTTCATCGGATCATCAGACTACCACCTCAAGCAAGGCCTTCATCGCTAATCCAGTGAAGCTTGTCAAAAACTTACTCTTATAAGCTATCCTTCGCCAGCTTTTGAGAAAGGATAATAATTATAACAAAAGTTGATATAATGAAATTATATCTAAGTGGGCTATACCCCATGATTTTTTCCTTCTTGGGTTATCCACGTTAAAATCCCGAGGTCTCTCAAACTCTCTTATTATGTGTGCGAAACCTTTGTGTAATACTAAGACATCAAATTCTCCTACTCTACCAACCTAAATCTTCCTACACGTAGTAGTTTGGCGCCATCTATGAGAAAGGGAATCCCATAATCACATTCTCTGTGAACACCTGCACTATGGCAAATAAGCGCAATGCTCACAAAAATAGAGCCTCTCGCTCTAACTCTCATTACTCCCGAGTTTAACTCTTAAACCAAGGATGTCAAGCTTTTGCCTCATTTCCCCATGATAGGTGTTACCTTATCAGTCATGGTGCAAGAGGAACCTCTCTAGAAGATTGTGTTCATCGAATGGAATAGTCTCAGAATAAGATAAGTCAACTTTTAAGAGAAACATGACAGCCACTACTACAACAAATGCATCTCCCCAAGATCGATTATTAGCTAGGGGTAGTCAAAATTCTTAACCCACCAATTTTTTCAATGGCTTGACAGGTTCTTACCCTGTTGATTCCACCTGTCATATTATACGTGTGGAACTACAACGCTTAATATGAGAAAATTTCACCTTAAAGATAGAAATCATCTTCCCTCTCACTGTGGCTATCAGGAGTATTCACCTTTAGTTGAAGTAATTCTTCAACATCTTATTCCCATAGGTTTCAAACTTCTAAGAATCAACTCCTATGATGGGGCAACCGACCCATATGAACACATCGATCATTACAGAACTATCATGCACATCCAAAGAGCTCGATACACGCGCTTTCTTTCCCCACCCTCAAAGGTCAGACTCACACTTGGTTTTACTCCATTCCAAGGGGATCTATCCATACTTTTGACGAACTCACCAAGATTTTTGTAGAATAATTTATTGCGAATAAGAGGATCATTAAAAATTCCTCTCATCTCTTAAGCATTTGTCAAAATGAAGGTGAATCACTTAAGGAGTACTTCCAGAGGTTCTCATTAGAATCTCGCCAAATACTAGGGGTGGACCCTGAATTGCTAAGAGGAGTTTTCCTTGGAGGGCTCCATCCTGGGTCTTTTACTCATAATTAATGTGTGATACGGTCCGCTCGTATGCCTACTTGGTTCATCATGTGGAAGCACAAATTTCTTATGATGAGGCTATGAATGCTGATAAAAAATTATTTGAACAATCCATAGGAAAATGTAAAGTGCCCCATGAAACATCGATCAATAATCCCATTAAAAGAAGCAACAAGGCAGTCATAATCTCCCTCCACGGCCCCCGCACCAACGACATGAACCACATCCAAAAAAAGAATACACACTATTAAAAACATCTCATGTTAACATCTTGATGGGCATTCGAGATGAAGAGACCATTAAGTGGCCACATCCACTGAAACTAAATTCAAGAAATCAGAAGTAATATTGTCACCTCCATCGAAGTCGTGGACATACTATAGAGACATGTAGACAACTCAAAGAAGAGATCGAGAGGCTCATTCGACAAGGATATCTGGGTCAATTTACATTGAATCAGTCAACTCAAGCAAACATAACTCCAACTAGGGGGCAATAGGGACAATCATCATAGAAATAACAAAATAGTCACCAAATAGGTGGAGAAATTAAAATAATTGCAGAAGGACCACTACTATCTAATCAAGTTATCATCGCCACCTTCGAAGAGCCAGAGTTAAAAAAATCTTGTATTGATCATTCCATAACTTTTAATGGCTCATCCTTAGAAAGAGTCCAAGTTTTGCATCAAGATTCACTTATCATTGGTGTAGGGATCGATAACCCATGTTATAATGTTAAGAGAATAACGGGAGTTCTATTGATATTTTATTTTACTCCACTTTTCTTGGCATCGACCTGGTTAGAGAAAAGCTCCAACCTACTGTAGGACCATTATATAGGTTTGATAATCTCCTTGTGCAAGTGGAGGGGGCAATCACTTTTCCTGTTATTCTCATAGAATTTCCTCAACAAGTGACTTATTCCATTTAATTCATAGTGGTCAAGTCTGATTCAGCATACAATGCTATCTTCAAAAGGCCCCTCCAATCAATCTTTGATGCTGTTACTTTGGTACCTCATTTTAAGATGAAATTTCCAAACCCAGTTGAGGTTGGAGTGATATGTGAAAATTAACAAATAGCACAATCATGTTACCTCAGACAAGCTCAATCATGCCCTTCGATGACATTCAACATCAAAAATTTTAACTTTTGAGATGAAGAAGTATCTTAGAGGGCTTTGTCTATAGAAGACTTGCTCCCTGTTTCATAATCAGATGACTAACTTCTACTAACATTGCAAGTCAGATCTCTACTCTCATATGAATAGAGGGTAAAATATATAGACTTATTGCACAAGAATCTAGACATCCTTACATGGAGTCTGACAGATATGTCTGGGGTCGACCTTAATCAAATTCGGTCATCCGAAAGAAGTGGAGTTTTCCACCTGATCACCTCCAATCTATTGAATAAGAAGTTAACAAGCTCTCAGAAGCAGAATTCATATGAGAAGTACATTACCCTACATGGTTAGTAAATATTATCATGGTTAAAAGAGCAAATAGATTTTGAAAAATGTGTGTTGATTACACTAATCTCAACAAAGCTTGCCCAAAAGATAGTTTTCCCCTCCCCCGAATTGATCAATTGGATGATGCTACATTTGAGCATAAAATGGTTCATTTTTTAGATGCTTACTTAGGTTACAGCCAAATAAAAATGGACCCAGTTGATGAAGAACCCATATATTTCCAAATAGATAAAGGTTTATATTATTACCAAGTTATGCCGTTCGAGTTAAAGAATGCTGGTGCTACCTATCAACGCCTCATGAATAAGGTTTCTAAAGACCTCTTAGGTCAGACAATGAAGGTATATGTGGATGACATGTTAGTAAAAATTTAGAAGAATCACAACATATTTCTAACTTAGAAATATGCTTTAACCTTCTTCGACGTTATAACATGCAACTCAACCCAACCAAGTGTGCCTTTGGGGTTACATCGGGAAAATTTCTTGGGTTCATGGTCACCCATCGAGGGATTGAAGCTAATTTCGATACAATCAGAGCACTCAGATATATGGCTCCTCCAAAAAATATCAAGTAAGTTCAACGCTTGAATGGACGAATTGCCACCTTATTCTGCTTCTTAGCTTATTTTAGAGATAAATACTTATCATTCTTTAAGATATTAAAGGGAGCTAAAAATAATAATTTTTAGTGGATTGATGAGTATCAAGCTGCTTTTGAACAACTAAGGAAATATTTAGCATATCTAGCCTTATTATAAAAACCTATCCAATGAGAGATATTATACTTATATCTCGTAGTCTCCTCCCACGCAGTAAGCTCAATTTTAGTGTGAGAGAAAAATATGATAAGATGGCTTTGGGTTTAGTTTTCTCATGGCAAAAATTGTATCCATACTTCCAATCTCACACCATCAGTGCTTATACCCATTTACCACTAAGGGCCATTCTATAGAAATTGGAGGTGTTTGGAAGGTTAATCAAGTGGTCCGTAGAATTGGGAGAGTTTAATATTCATTTTATACCAAGGCCAAGCATAAAGTCTCAAGTACTCGTAGACTTTATAGTTGAGTGCACTGTCCCTACTCCAAATGAGCTATCTACTACACCCCTTTCATTTCCTTATAGACCCTCTATATTGATGGAGCTTCAAGAAACACTAGTGTCGGAACAGGAATCTTACTTATTTTTCCCCAGCAAGACACCTTAGAGTATGGAATTTGCATAAAATTCTCTGCAACTAATAGTATGCTGAATATGAGGCTCTCATCACAAGGTTAAGGCTTTCTATCAATTATGAAGCTCAAAACTTAATGATTTATATTGACTCTCAGCTTGTCACCTTCAAGGTTGAAGAAGACTTTAATGCACATAATCCCCAGCTAGCATAATATCTCATCTTGGTGAGGTCACTTCTTGCCCATATTAAGACACATCAAATCATTCACATATTTTGAGAGAAGAACACTCGAGCTGATGCTCTCGCTAAGTTCACTATCTCAACTACTGGAGATCTATTTAAGAGAAGGTGCATTGAGAAAATAATTTTCTTAGTTTCCAAGGGTCATGGGTAATACAAGTAATTAATGAGACAAAGAAACCTTCATGGATGGACATCATATCCTTTCTACAAGAAAGGGCTCTTCCTGAAGACCCAACTACTGCAATTCATTTCCGAAGGAAATCAATAAACTTTATTATTATCAGAGGAAAACTACACAAATGAGCTTTTTCTGGACCATACCTTAAATGCCTCTCCTCATCAGAGGCTGATTATGCATTAAGAGAGGTTCACTCTAGAATATGTGGAGAACACCTAGGAGGAAGGGCGTTAGCCCTTAAAATTATGAGGCAAGGGTTCTATTGGCCTATGATGAGGCAAAACACCTTGGGTTTCATAAAAAAATGTATGAGTAATCAGTTGCACTCTAAACTCTCTCATACACCACCTAGAGAGCTCTCATCCCTTTAAAGGCATGGCCTTTTTGCTCAATGGGGAATTGGTAATATGGGACCTTTTTCAGTAGTGTCAGGGCAATAAAAGTTTATCATTTTAGCTATTGACTACTTCAATAAATGGGTGGAGGCTGAACCACTCACTAAAATCATGGAGGCAAATGCTAAACAATTTGTTTGGAAGAATATAATATGTCGATTCGGTCTTCCTATAAAGATCATCACCAAAAATGGAACCCAATTTACTAAAAAAGTCTTTACGTCTCTTTATAAAGGTCTTCACATTCAGCTACTTCATATGCCTGTAGTCCATTGTCAAACTAATGGATAGACCAAAGATACCAAAAGGACTATACTCAAAGGGTTAAAAATGCGCCTTGAGAAGGCTGGGGGACAATGGGTTGAGGAGCTCTCTAGCATTCTTCAGGCTTACTGCACTAGTTCACGAACTCTAATTAGTGATATACTATATAATTTGTGTCTCAGCATAGAGGCTATTATTCTAGTAGATATCAAAATTCCAAGTCCAAGAGTTCAATCATTCAATCATAATAATAATGAAAAATAACTCTGACATAACTTAGACCTACTCCCCAAAACTCATGACACGGCCCTATTTCAGACTGCTTCCTACCACCAAAGAGTAGCTCGTCACTTCAATAGAAGAGTGAAACTATGTCCCATCTCTGTCGGTGACTTGGTCCTACAAAGTCTTGAAGCTACTGGCCAAGGCCCTCAATGTAATAAGCTTTCACCTCTTAGGGAGGGCCCTTATGTGGTCATAGTTATGGTCAAGCCAGGAATATTTAAGCTCAAGAATCAAGAGGGAAAACCTTGCCTTGAACTTGAAACATGGAGAATCTCTGACCTTGGTGGACATCCCATGACCTTTCTCGTACATGTAAGATGTCAAATAATACTTTGACTAATACCTAGGATAAGTCAAAAAGTCCTTGGTGGACTTCCCACGACCTCTTCCATATAGGTTAGTGTAGTCAAATAATATTTCGACCAACCACCTCAAATTGGCCAAAAAGAGAGAGAGAGAGAGAGAGCAAATCACTCAGAATTTTTAATTTACTAATGTCATTGATAGCTCTACTATGATGATATAAGAAAGAATTAAAATTTTAAATATAAAAGAAATAAAAAATAAAAGAAAAAGAAATGCATCCTCAATTGATACTACATGATATCAACATCCTCTTCACTATTGGAAGATGCTCCCCTAAACTCACTTTCAACTCCTAAATCTAGCAAAGAATCTTTAGATACTTGGCTAGGAGACAGATTCTTAATCCTAACCCTAGTTTTGTGATGTACTATGCAATTTTCTTTTAGGAATCCTCGGATAAAGCCTTCCTCCAAACATTGGCGCTCCAAGTCCTTCACTTTAACATCAAGAATATGATTCTGAGCTTCTTGGATATGATCCTCGATAGCATAAAGATAAGCTAGGGAGTTCTTAAAGTCTTACACTACCTTCAAGGATATGACATTTACTTCCGCTTCTAACATAATAAGCTCCTTCGTAGAAAGACGGTCCTATAATGCTTTCTTCTCTACTACAAATGCCTTGAGTCTTTTCTCTTTTTGGCGAGTCTCTACCTTCAATTCAATCAGCTCATCATGAGTATGCTCCACCTCCTGATGCTGGAGAGAAAGAGAAGTTGGCATGTTCACCAGCTCAGTTCTACACCTAATTAGTTTATCTTCCAAAGCTGTCACTTCTTTGGCCTTAGCACTCATTCTTCACTCGTACTCGTATTGCAAGTATTTTATCTTCATAAGAGTGACATCCAAATGAGCCATAAGCCCTAATGATTGGGTTACCTACAATAAAAAAAATTACAAATATTAGACTTTAAAAGAGAGAGAGAGAGAGAGAAGAAAAGAAAGAGAAAGAGAAGATAATATACTAATTCGTCTACTTATTGATGTCCAGTGCATATGTGCTTTAAAACATCCTGAGGAATATGCAGCTTCGAAGATGAATCTCCCCATTATGAGTTGAGATAGCTAAACTCTCAAAGGACAACTGGGGGAGAACATCTTCTCTGCAACCTCCATAATTATTTGATATAATTACTCCGACATATGTCTTCTTTTACTTCAGAGAAGAAGCATTGTTGTCACCATGACTTTGTAACAGGATTCTTGAAAGAATTCTTTGAATATGAGGAGACCTTTCATTACCTTTATTTGATCTCTTCAGTGAAAGAGCTTGAGATCTCCCTGCCTAAATAGAAATGCCAACCTTGAACATTCTATCACCAATTATATACTTGCCAATGTGACATAACTCATGCTGCAAGCTTCCTACATTAGGAACATTGAGAGTTGATAGAATTTCATTCTCTTCAATCGATAATGGATCTGGAAGGTCGTTCAATCTTCCCCATCTCTCAGAGAGACTCGACCCATTTTTCATAAAAAGGAACCCATTAGACCAACTTCTAGATGGATCCCATGCTGAAAATTATATCCAACTTTTTATACCTCGATATGAAACACGTCCCTGAGCATCACATGTGAACGCACATTTTTCATAAGTACTTCATGTTCAAAGTCACACCACGCTCTCTATAGAAGATGGTGAAACCAATAATGATCATTAGTGCTCGAAATGAAAATTATGATAAAGCTATACTACATATTTTAAAATCTTAATCAATTCAAAAGCCAAAGGGAATTGCAGTCTCACATGAAGAATCATCTCAGAAATAGTAATGTATCCTTGCAGAGGAAAATGTGCCTGATTAGACTTTTTGGCAACAAGAGCCACCAACTCATTTGAGAAATGAATTTTTTACGAAACACCATTAAACTGTTAGATGTGATAGTGGATGATATATCATCTATAGCTATCATGCTATTACTTTTCTTTCAGCCATCATCCTATGAAATTCATAATAATTATTAAACAAAAAAGAGGAGAAACAGAAAAATGTTTGAGAAATGTATAAAGCAACTCACTTACCTCTAAACTTGGGCACATCCTCTCCTGACTTTACTTTTCATAGAAAATTTTGGATATAATCTTTCACCTATGATCTAACAAAAAATATAGCTCTATGTATGAGTTCACAAAAGAAGCTATATCTCCCTAATAACACTCTAAAATTACCTTATAGATTTTTTATGTTTTGAAGAATGATTCTTATCGACGCTTCTCCGCCACATTGGCAGTTGTCAACTGTTGAATAATCTATTGAAGTTTCAAGAAAATTAATTTTCTACAAGAAAAAGTAGAATATACGAGCCTTGATCACTAAAACCTGATCAGTCTGATGAGGACAGTTGACTCCCCTTTCGAGAGAAAATCAGAGTCTCACAGTATAAACTATTGACCTTGATCACCTCCAAACTATTGAAGGGATAATAACCCCCTTCGAGAAAACTGAGCCTCAGATGAACTAAGAGCCTTGATCCTCCAAACCCGGGCCGGTCCAAAGACGCTTGAACTGGTCTTAATCAATAAAACAAATAACCTTCTTTTCAGAAGAAAGTTAGAGCCTTGCTGACAAAAAGGGAATTTATTTATTTTTATTACCCTTAGCCCCTGAACTTCTGCTACATAATTTCTCATCAAACGTAGAAGAACATTATGATATATGGGAGAAAATTGTGTCTCTTTACTTGACCCCAAGAGGGACTATTTATAGATCCATAATAGGGGCATAAAGGGAAGAAATTTAGAAATATTTAGATAGATTTCAAAATTTCTACCCTCAAATATATTTGTCCTTTTAAAAAAGAAAAAAAAGGAAGAAAATAAGAAAAAAATTAGAGAAAATATAAAAAATCTAAAGATTTCATTATTTGTGCTTACTAGATATTTGCATGTCGCCCACACCATGCTCGCTATCCTGTAGTGCAGGTGTGTCATACGTAGCCCTCAGCTCGAGCACCGCGATGCACCCATGACCGCTTCGAGAGTGCTCACGTGCTGGGCTCTGGCTGAGCATGGAGTGCTCACGAGCCAATGGCTCGAGTCACCCGCATCTTTACATCCCTGTGCTCATGAGTGCCTGCGACCCTTCACGCTCGCATCCCAAGGCCTCCTGCGATGACGTGCCCACGGTCACACATGCTCGTGGCCTTACGCGCCAACGTCCCTACACGTTCGCATGTGTGTGTCTACCAAGTTGGCCATGACCTCGCATGTCCGCCGCTCTGCTTGCCCATGCATTCATGGCCTCATGCACCTATGTGATTGGTCTTTTGTGCCCACTTCTCTGATCATAGCCTTGTGCGCCCATGAAGATATATTCTCTCTAATTATATCTGAAATAAAGGTTAATGAAACCGTAAATTTTATTAACATAAAAGAAGTTATTAACTGAATAATTTTCTTAAAATTATAATCAATTATTAGAAAGTTATTCATCGACTTGACATATATTTTTTGATGATAGAGATGATATCATCCAAAAATAGGGGGGCAACTGATATGTCTCTGAAAATTCTCCTAGTTGAAGCATGAATCTTAATATAAAGCAATGATTCTAAGTGACTAGCCTGATTAAGCACTTAAAACATAATTGAAAACTTTGGGATATCGATCTAAATAACTTCTAAATATGAAATATTTATAGTCAAATCGAGAGTCTTGATGAGCAAGATCTAACAAGCCTAAGATCTCTTAATTCTGACTTCATTTAGGCATTCAAATACTTGAAATACATAGATGATCGAAGGAATCATTTTGAGCCATTCGATGGAATGGTTTTTATTTTGCATATATTTATATAAATGCCACTCCCATAATCTATAAATAGCCTCTCACTTTTCACATGAGAGGATCTAAGCTAAAGAAAGAAGAGAGCTTTGAGACTCGAAGAATCTCAAATCATAATCGAGACACCTGCCAACACCGGTACCTCCATTACCACCGCCACCGCCACCACCGACCACCAATCCACCCACTGTGGTCATCACCGTTCACCATCGCCACCGCACACCAGACTCAATCATCTTTCGATAGTTTTCATCAGATCATCAGACTACCACCTCAAGCAAGACCTTCATCGCTAATCCAGTGAAGCTTATCACAAAACATACTCTTGTAAGCTATCCTTCTCAAACTTTGGAGAAAGGATCATAATTGTAACAAAAGCTGATATAGTGAAATTATTTCTAAGTGGGATACGCCCCGTGGTTTTTCCCTTCTTGGGTTTTCCGCGTAAAAATTCTGAGATCCCTCAAACTCTTTTGTTGTGTGTGCGGAACTTTTGTGTAACACTAAGACATCGAATTCTTCTACTCTATCGACCTGAATCTTCCTACACGCAACAAGCATCATAATGATCCATCGAAATTAATCATAAGATACAAAGAGGTAGAATAACACTAATATACCCCTTTCCACTAAGTTTAACAGTAGTAATCCAAATCTCCAAGAAATCTTTTGTAGAGTTAGCTCTCCCAATTATGTTAAGACCAAATAAAGCATCAACCAAAGCCCAAAAACATGAATTATAATAGGGCCTAGTAAAAAAACATAATTTACAATTGTATAGGTAAAATAATATTGACATTTTTTTGTAATAATTATGCATTTTCTTTTAAAATCATTATCAATAGGGATATAGCCATTCAAAATGTAACATAAGATGGAGATAGAGGTGGGAATTGAATTATGCCAAATAAAAAAAAAGATAAAATATCATGTTTAGTTCTAATATTATTCCAACCATTTTTACAAGAAAACATACCGGATGTAGAGAATGTGCAAAAAGAAAGGACTTTAGCTTGTGCGTCAAGAAGAATCTTGACAACTTCATTAACCAAATTCGTAGGGATCACATTGCTAAGAGTTAAGCTATTCCAACCATTCTGATTAAATAAAATGTTAACCTTAGTAGAAGAAAAAGAAAAGGTATTAAAATATGAGTCTAAGGAGCCCCATCTAACCCAATTATGTTGCGAAAAGAAAATAGAACCTTCACCAAGGCCCCATGGAATTGATTTCTCTCTTACCCAATTAGTTTTACATAGTCTTCTTTAAATAGGAGAGTCACCTTTTTTAAAGACAGAACAAGATGGATGTTTAATTTAATAATTTTTTTTATCATAAACTGAACCCAAAGACTATGTCTAATTTCAAAAGTCCACCAAAGTTTAATAGAGAAAACCTAAGAAAAGTCATCCAAAAATTTGCAGCCTAGGCTACCACCATCCATGAAAGGGCCACAATAGTCACTCTAGAAGGCCCAATGGACCTTCTCAGAGTCATTATTGGACCCCCATACAATTTTGTTTAAAAAACATTTCAATAGGATTACACACAAACACCATCGTGTTAATGGACTGAAGAAGATAAATAGGAAGAGAGCATATAACACTTTTAATAAGAGTTAATTGGGAACCAAAAGAGAGAAGCTTAAATTCTCAAGAAGAAATTTTATTTTTAATTGATTGAATTAATTCATCAAACAAATAAGGTCTCTTTTTGCCCTTATAAAGAAGAATCCCAAATCTAAGAGGTAGAGATTGGTGTTTAAATCTTATCAATTTCCAATCAATTCAATTTCTATTA
Organism: Cymbidium sinense; assembly: GCA_021442155.1. Lineage (NCBI taxonomy): Eukaryota > Viridiplantae > Streptophyta > Magnoliopsida > Asparagales > Orchidaceae > Cymbidium > Cymbidium sinense. The sequence continues at coordinate 143,321,054 of CM038219.1, forward strand.
TCATTGATGGAATAAGGGACAATGAAAGAACTTTTTCTTTACTAATAATAAAATGGCTAATTATTTGAAATATAACAAAAAAGTCTTAATATTTTTAATGACAAGAGTAGCCTCATTCATAAAAATTATGAAAAGTCAAGTCTTTCTCTATTATTTTAATGACATTTTGCCCTTAGACTCCTTATTGGCTAAGCAAAGTCAAGTCTTCCTCTATTATGCATTTGTGAAGGAAGATATTAGGCGAGAATATTATATATAGATCTCCTACTTTTTAATGATGAATTTAAATGAAGATATATTTAAATAGCATATGATTAAGATTTTGATTATAATTTCTATATGAAAATAAAATTAAGATATATATATATATATATATATATATATATATATATATATATATATATATATATATATATATATATATATATATATATATATATATATTTTAAGACACAAATTGCACATTTTAAATATTTCATGACACATGACATAAATGCCAAACTATTGAGAATATTCTTGCTTTTTTCCTCACCTTTCTGCCATTAAAAATCAAGTTTTTTTTTTGTTAAGGAAAGTGAGAATTTGAAGAGATTAGAGATTTTTCATCAATCACTGGTCAAATAAGAGAAAACACGTTGATAATGATATAGAAACTTCCATATTTAACATATCGATATCATTCTTTGATTTCGGAAAAGTCTATACCGCCCTTTGCACTTTTCTTTTCAGCTTAAATCATAAAATGCCCAAATAAATAAAATAAAATAAAATAAAGGAAGTTGAATGGTCGTTGAATGACGATAGATTAAAACGAATTATTTTATTTTATTTTTGGTATATAACATAACAGTTAATGATATCAAAAATATGTTAACATTGTCAATAATTTCTTTCCTCTGCATAGACAATCTCTATATAAATTACTACGCCATATTATCAGTTCTAACACATAAAAAATGATGACTAATTGCAAGGATAATCTTATCACCTGTCTCCTTCTCCTCGTCCTCCTCTTGCACACTGATTCTGTAAGTGGTAAGGATACACAAAAGGAAAAAAGTGAGTTGATGAATATGTCTTCTTCTCCTTCCATTGTTTTTGTTTAGAAATGGAAGAAATGGGAAATCAGAGTTAGAAGTTTAGATCCCTGATCTTTAACAATTCAAACAAATTGTTATGTATTTATTCTGTAACATATTTCCATTATTATCATCAACATCACCTTTCATTAGCACTCATATCTCAAATGTTAATGAACTCATAAATAAAATAATTTTAATTGTTTGCAGAATGCATTCATAAAAATATATTCAAGATAGATAGATAGATCTCATGACTGAAAAATATGAAAATGTTAAATATCTTTTATCTCCCGTGATGTGTATGCGTGTATATATAAACATATTCTCATTCTTAATTATCCTCATCATCAACATCTTTGATTAGTACTTATTATCTCAATTGTTAGTAATATGAATTGATCAAACTGATATATATATATATATATAAATTATTTCTGTTACTTGCAGGAGGCATCCTTAAAAATTCAATCAACGTTGATCAAATTAGATGGCAGATAAAACATTTTGGCTACATGCAAGGCTCCGACCCAAATATTGGAGTTACACCATGTTCCCCTCCTTGTGAAAATTGTATAAAAATGCCACAACGTATATCATGCCCTTGTTATCGCTAAGTTCTTGCAGTTTCAAAATCTGAATCTTGGAGGCATTTATATGTCATTATTTGGTTAAGCAGACTTGGTTAGAAGTAATATTAACACTCCATTATCTTTAAAGTTTTTGCATTGCTATCTTTTAAAGTCAAAAATCACATAATTAAGATTGTTATGATATATGATTTCATCATTAACTTAAGGTTCTAATATTTGAGTTTCTATTTTTGTATGGAAGGTTTGAGAACATACAGATGGGAGCAATAAATATATAATCATGAACAAATGTGGTATAAATAGTCAACAATAATGTATCATAATTTTATCTAATTTAATTCATCTTTTTTTAAAAGTAATCATGTAGAAAAGGATTGTCGATGTCTTGTTGTTTGAGCGATTTACTTATGGAGAGAGAGCAAAATTGATGATTGATGAACATTTACTGTTTGATTCGAGGTTAAATGTTTCATGATAGTTAATGTGGGCATGTTGGTGAAAATCTTTCTTTATAAAACAATAATTATAGTAATTGATAGAGCCATTCGGATTGTGTTTTATGCAAAACACATACTTCCATCCAATAAGGTTCCATTCGGATTGGTGTAATGAAAATTCTATTATTTTTTTGGGGATTAGGTCATAATTAGGAATCATTAGATAAATTTTAGGGATTACTGATAACAAGCATGTGAGAGAAGCTTATTTCCTTTGCTTACTTTTCTACTTTGAGTAAGGTATTAAATTTTTTAACTTTTTGTATGTATAGAAAAATTAATACATAATTATATAGAGATTTGAAGACATGCAGTGCGAACGAGCTAGTCAGCTCTTATTCATCTTGAGGGAGGAACAATTGAAGGTTTTGCTATATGGAAGGAGAGAAAAATAATTGCCATGGCCAATAATAAACTTGTATTTTGGATAATCGAAAGATCCATTTTGTGTTGAGATTTCATCAAATAAACTTCAGCTGAAATCATTCGTGAGGTGGAGAGAATTATTTGCTTTTAAACTCCTTTTTAATGGAATAGAGTCAAGTCTTTCTTAATTAAAAATATAGTAATAAAAGTCTTTCTCAATTATGCATTTGTGGAAGAAAATTGGGCAAGACTATTATATATGGATCTCAACTATCCATAATGGCATAGTAGTCTTGGACATCCCAACAACAAGACTCTCTCTCTCTCTCTCTCTCTCTCTCTCTCTCTCTCTCTCTATCTATCTATCTATCTATCTATCTATCTATCTATCTCTGTGTGTGTGTGTATGCACGAGGTTGTAATATGTCACAACCTGAACCAATACAAACTATCATATCACATCATGTCAAAATTGTAACAGTCGATTAAATACTCAAGATCTATTTGGAAAAAAAATTTATTTTTTAAATTCATAAATGCAGTGATAACTATCATCAATTTATAATAAAATAAAAGTAGTCAATGTCAGATCATATTACAATTATATAATCAAAATAATTTACACAACAATAATAATATAATTCACCAAAAAAACATGTATATCATCATGACTATCAAAAGAATTAACTAAGTAGTAATATACTTAAGGTCCTAAAGAATAAACAATTATTTCTACTCAACTCAAGTCTTATCTTTTTCTAAAATAACACGTGCGAATAAAATAAAGGTGAGCAACTACAGCTCAAAATGCTACTCAAAATCTACTATAGTTTTCAGTACAAAAAATAGATAATTGCTAAAATATCATTTTATAGATAATAAAATTTATTTCAAGAGAACTAAAATAACATCTTAACAGGTCACGTGCTATGTCTATCAAGTATAGTGTTAGAATAAGAATTAACATCAATAGTAGGCATATGTAAGCATTAGTGTGAGTAATATGATATAAAATTAACCATTACATGAAATAATAATTTATTTCTTCATTTAGAATATTTATAGTTTTCCTTTGAATCTTATATATATATATATATATATATATATATATATATATATATATATATATATATATATATATATATATATATATATACACTTCATTTATATATTCACTTATTCATATTTCCCATTTGTTGCTTATTAATTTAAAAATTCGCCACCCACCTCAAGAAGAGAGTAAAAATGTACAAATTTTTAAGGTAGATGGAATAGTAGATAAGACACTATTAGATTTTGTCATTTTAGAGAACTTTAGATCTAGTCCGCTTTCCTAAGACCAAAACACCATATTAATATCCTCAATGAGAGAGAACAATTAAGGGTAGTCGCTATCACAATATGTAGCTTATAGAATCAAGTGAAATTTGAGATTATTAAAAAGCTCATCCCAATTAGTTTATTTATATGCATCTAATCTATAAATTTGGAAAATATTATTGCCTAATGGTGCATATACCTTTCATGTCATTGAAAACTTTGATTATTTGCACACATTTTGAGATGATAAATTTAATTATAAGCTCACTTCATAATCCATGCAAGAGTTCAAGTGAAGCTTAAACCCAATTAACACCTTATGCTTGTAAGATGTGTTCAAAAATCCATGGAAGATGTTTCAGCTCTTGTTCAATTATTTGAAATAATATTTATTTGCTTTTGCATTTAGTTTTGAATTCATTGAGGTCTTAAGCTTTAATAAGACTCAGTTAATGTTAGTTGATGAGCTCACAAAATTATCACGAATCTCATTTAAATTCTTTAGAACACACGATTCATCCAATATGTCACACTCAAATGCTTATTAAAAGGCTTTACACATCTTCGTTAACAACTAAATTATTTTATTCTTGCATGTATGTGAACTATCAAGTTGATCAGCCTTCAAATTCTCAATAAATTCATCATTTTCAATATTTGTTCTAGCTCATATATGAGTTCGTGAGATTATTCAAGTTTCTTTTGATTTAATAAGAGATTTGTTCACCATGATAAATAGTGTGAATTGAATGTTTAATGAAACTGATTGAGGCTCACCCATGAGTCTTTAATAGTTACAAATATTTTATGAGCTATATTAGAAATAAAATAAATATTTGAAGACATTGCAATTCGAGTATAGTTCAAAATCGATATGTAAGATCCAATTGTTTCTTTGAAAGATTTCATTCATGTTCCCTGAGAGTTGCCCAATTTTGTTCTTGCTTCTAAGCCATTGTTAGGTGATGTTCTTGTATGAGGTAAATTCTCAAGACTTTACAAGTTCCTTTTGTAAGTCTCACTTAAACATAACTTTGCAAAATTTTTTTATTTCAAGCTATTGTAATTTTTGTTTGATTTTATTTTATTTTGAGTTAAGTTTTCATTTCAAATTCAACTTAAGTTATTTTTAAGTTCAATCATTCTCTTATTTATTTTCATTCAAGTCATTTGTTACCGCCTAATCGGCATCATCACAAAGAAGGAGGCTACATTGGGGACTGCTTTGACATGCCTGTCATGTTCTTCTAAGTGCAGCGATCGGTGTCTTGTGATATCGCGGTCGTAGTCTTCAATCCCACCATGCTTTTCTAAGCATAGTGGGTTCTTCAAATATCTGAATAGAATAAAATATACATACATATATTTTTGAATGTTAATTTAACTTTGATTTATTATTTTCATTTAAGTTGAGTTTAAAATCATTAGTATTTTTATTTGATTCTCTTTAAGCTTTATCTCAAATTCAACAACCTCGTTCCCACATAGAGTGCATCGACCGCTTTGACTTACCTACCACGCTCTTCTAAGCTCAGCGATCGGTGTCTTGTGACACTATGATCATAATCTTTAATCCCACAATGCTCTTCTAAGCATAGTGGGGTCTCCAAACACCTGCATGAAAATCATAAGTTTTCCCAGAAAGCCAAAAAAAAGCATGCATGGGTACTAATTTTGGCAATTTAGTGAGCTTGTATTTGCATCTTGAAGCAATTTTCAAATAAGCTTTTTTGCTACCTGGGTGACCGCATTGTGAGTAGTGTGGACACCTTATAGCCACACTCTCAAATGGACAAGGCATATCAGGATCTAAGAAGCTTCACTGCCTTCAAGGAATCCAAGAATTATTTCTTTTCCAACTTCTGATAACTTATCCAAAATATCATCATATGAAAATAGCTTCACAAAATGAAGAGCTATTTCAGCACCAAAACTTAACACTCTTTGCAAATCAAGGTACTTACCAACTAGAAGAGCGATGGCTACCATCTATTTTCTCCTCAAACCAAGACCAGCTTCAATATCAGATAAGTAATGGCATTCAAAAGGCTCATTGGAATTAGAATGGAGGCACTTTATTACACATTTTGCTCCAAAGAGGGAGGTATCACTATCAGAGGTAATGCAATCATCAACATGGCCTTCATTGTTCAATTGTGAATAGAGAGCTCCAGGCTCCAATTGAGCTTTCAAAATAGGCATACCATGCACTCCTGCACCCACACAAAGAATACCTGGTTCTATTACTTAATAGTAGCATGCCCCCACCAGGCGACTTTTTTGAGAATCGAAAGCTCCAATCTCGAACCCCGAAGGAAACACTCCATCCTCGCTTGTTCCATGAGCAGCAAAGGCTCTCAATCCACAATAAATAGGGAGTCAAGATATTTTCTATGAATGGCAGCATCATGCTGAATGACCTGGCAGCATCATGCTGAATGACCCAAAACGAGAGATCTATCAGAGGTTGGGAGGTTGAGGCGCTTGGCTCTACGTGTGACAGATGAGGTAGGCAGCTCATTCGAATAAAGAGTGTGGAGTTGTGGAATGGCTACTGCATCATTTAGTTGGGATGGAGGCAAGGGAAGGAGTCCGTTTGAAATGCTCCCTGGCTAGAGACAGACAAGAAGAGAGAGAGAGAGAGAGAGAGAGAGAGAGCTCATTCCATTCACTGTAGAGATGGAGAACATGAGGGGTTTCACTTGTTCAGTTGGGGTTTCCCTATAGAGGATCACAAAAGAGCTACTTGGTTTGGTCATCCAATAAAAGGAGTAGAGACAGGAGGAGGCTTTTAAGTCTGTTGCAAGGCATAGATGAACAAGAATAGAGAGTAGCTCATTCAGCTCGTACGAATAAAATGCTGAAGAGGGAGACTAAGATGGAAAGGAATTAGATTTTTTTTTGTTCGTTCCCTCGATAGAAGGAATTGATGAGAGATAGGGAAGTAGGGGGTTCAGCCATTCCACATGGAATGTATGATGTGGTAGCCTATTACTGGTCGAATGGGAGGTGGAGGCATGGTGATGGGCGACTGGAAGTTTTGAGGTGTTGATTAGGCACAATTAGGAGATAATTAGGTAGATTTGTGTTAAAATGAATGCTAATTTAAATAAAATTTTAAGCGTGATAAATTTAACCAAATTGGATGTCTAGTCAAAGTAATTTTGACTTTTGACACATGATGGCATAACCTATTTTGTGATTGGAGGTCGTTTGGTTCAAGTCAATGATGGATTATATCACTTTTAATTCAAAATTATGCGTTGTTATTTTTGATCACTTCGTGTTCACATAGACTCATTCGAATTGAGTGCAAATAGTATCATTTGATTGGCTTTGACTTTTTGACGCTAATGGCGGGATTAGTTTCATGAATGAAGGTCATCTGGGCATCGTCGCAGCCTCCTAATCTCGATATGTGCATAGGCACTTTGACGGCTCGACCTCTTGATCAATCAACCGTTGAACTATGCAATATATATATATATATATATATATATATATATATATATATATATATATATATATATATATATATATATATCAATTTCAACATTCTGAACATGACGACAAAGTTCGTTAGTCAATTGAAGATCATTTCGAGCAATTTTGGTGACATCCAGTATATTTTAGCTTTGATTTGTGCATTATTATGTCCAAAGCCCATCAAATTTGTTCCATAAATCCAATCTGAGCCATGGATCATATGTGGAGGTCAACAAATTCCCCTCCAATAAATGTGATTTGTGCATGGAGCAAGTCATATTTGTTGAAAACTGGTTGACCCTTTGAGTTGGCCATGCATTTCAAATTCCTTCAACTTTAATTTCAATACCTTATGGAGCTATGATGAAATTTGTCATTAGTATAATGTCTTATGTTTGGATGAGCTAAATGACATGATTGACTGATTTATCTTGATTGACTTGTCAGAAGGATAAGAGCTTCTTCCACCATCTGCTATCTGCTTCAATGGGTTTGTTGAAGATCTCTTTCTTTCTTTTTTGTCATTGTAGATTTGAATTTCTTTTTACTCTAGCTTCATGCTTGATTAGGTTTGTTGGAGGAATTGGTTTGTTTACTATAAAATTTGAAATTCCTTCTATCATAGCTTTAAGCTCAATGGACTTGATGAAGGATTGACCCGATTTGTCCATATTGACTTGTCTGTTAAGAAGGATAAAAGCTTCTTTCACCATCCACTCTATACTTCAATAGGTTTATTGAAGATCTCTTTTATTTGTGTTATTGTAGATTTGAATTTCCTCCAGCTCTAGCTTCATGCTTGACCGGGTTGGATAAAAGAATTGGTTTCTTTATTTGAGATTTGAAATTCCTTCTGTCATAGCTTTAGGCTTGGAAGACTTGATGAAGGGTTGACTTTGATCTATGCTTTGTGCTTGATCAGCTCACTTGAAAAGAGATTGGAATATCACCATGCAGGAAATATATAGATTGATTTGTGGCAACTCTAAATTAAGAGTTTCCTTAGATTAGCTTGGTCCATCGATTGAGTGGAAAGATCTCTTGGATTCTGGTTAATTCTAGTTATTAAGATTGATCTTATTTGAGATTGAATAGCCATCATTATTGGACTTACGAGCAGGTGCTCTTTCATTGTAGCCTTTTTCCTATGGCTTGTTGAGCGAGGAGAGCATCAGCAACTCAACCATTTGTGGGTTTATTGAGTCTGACCTTTAAAATCCATCTATGTCTTTGACTTGAAGATGTAGAGGTTGATATTTTTCCAACTTAGTTGATTGAAGCTTCCAAAATTGAGAGTTCTTCTAACTTGATCTTTGAAATTTGATGAATCTTGGAGAGGGGCTCTTGATATTTAGGGCTATATTTCTTAGTATGGAAGTGGATTCTTTTGGTTATTCTAAGAGCTTGCAACTTTAACAGTAATAGTTATAGATATATCTAGGAATTTCGGCATAAAGTTTGATGTCAACCAGAATATATATATGAGAAGGCCTCCTGTTTCACAAGAGAGGATTGAACAACTTTGATTATATATAAAATAATGCTCCTTGACTAACAAGTAGATTGTAGATTAGTTCAAAAATGTTTTATTGAGTTTGAACTTTTAATATAAACAAATATAGCTCATTTTGATTATTATATATATTTATCTGAGAATCTCGGCTTGAAGCACGATGTTGACTTAGAAAAATTTATAAAAATACCCCTTATCTAACTAGGGGGGGGGGGTTCTCATTTCATGAGAGAATTTTCAAGTGACATTACATATATATTTGGCATGAAAGCCTTATTGGTGCAAGATTCATTTAAGCATTTATAAACTTATCCGTGATCTGCTGTGATATTTCTTGAGATATCGACCGTTTATTGGTGGCATCAGCCATTGACCATTCATGTCAATAAGCTAATAGGCTCTTGCTTCGTACACCATTTTTATGATGTAGGGACCTTCTCAGTTAGCTTTGAATTTATCATCGATCTAGCAATGAGGGATGATAGGCCTTCTTAGCACTAGAACCCATTCACCCTTCTGGAATGTCCAAGGATGTGCTAAATTATTAAATGCTTTAGACATCCTTGCTTGGTAGATGTCTAAACTTTGTTGAGCTTGGAGTCTAACTCCATCAAGTGCATCCTAATCTTCCATTCACAGACAAGTGTTCTCATCTTGAGCAAGATTGAATTGGACAGCTACCTGAAGTGATGGTAGCTTAACTTCAAGTGGTAGAACAGCTTCAACTCAAAATGTTAGAGCATAAGGAGTGGCCTTGGTTGGTGTTTTGTAAGTTGTTCTATATGCCCATAGTGCTTCCATCATTTTAGTGTGCCATTCTTTTTTATTCTTTGTGAGAATTTCCTTGAGAAATTTCACTGAGATTTTATTGAAAGCCTTTGCTAAACTATTGGCCCTTGGAATGTAGATTGAGGATTACTACCAATCAATTTTGTGTCGATCAGCAAATCTGTATATCTTCGCACCCTTGAAAGCCAGGTCATTGTCTGAAATGATTTATTGTGGCATTCTGAATCTATAAATAAAATTGTTGGTTAAGAAGTCAATGAGTCGATCAGCAGTGACTTCCTTAAATGGAGGAGCTTCAACCCACTTGGAGAAGTAGTCAGTAGCTACCAAAATGAATCGATGTTTAGCTGATGATGGAGGATCAAGTAGCCCAATTATATATGTGCCCCAACTTTTGAACAGCCAGGATGTTGTTGTTGGGTGCAAAGGATTCAGAAGTTGATGAATGAGATCCCCGTGGACTTGGCATTCATGATATTTTCTCGCATGAACTATGCAGCCTTTCACCATTGATGGCTAATAATATCCCATCCTTTTGATTTTTACTGCCATTTTAGGGCCTAACTGATGCACCCCATAAAGTTCTTCATGAATTTCAAACATAACTTTGTTGGCTTCATCCTTCCATATGCATCACAACCACATTTGTTCAAAAGATCTGCGGCACAATATGTCATTAACATAGGCATATCGTAGGATCCTTTTTCTAATCTGCATGGCTAGGGATTTATTGCTCGATGATTTTCTTTCCTTGAAATAATCGATTAAGGGTTATCTCCAATCATCAGACTCTTCCGCTATGAAAGCTTCACATGGTTTCTTTGTAGTACATTCAAACTTTTCCCTCTCTTATACTTACTATTCTTTAGGAGAGTGAGGAGCAATTTGAATTACTTTCTACTGGATTAAGTTTGATGCCCTATCTACCAATAGGGAATATAGATTTACTGGTTGTAGAACTTGACGAGTGGACACTTCAATCAAGACATCATCGTCGTCTGTGTTCATCATTTCTTTTGCTAGATTGGCCAGGCATTCTTCTTTGCTATTCTTTGACCAAGAAACTCAGGTCAGTTTAACATTCAAAATTTGCTTTATGAGCTCAAGCACTTGCCTATGATAGTATGCCAATTCAAGCTTATTAATCTTATAAACACTCAACACTTGGTTGATCATTAATTGAGAGTCTCTAAAGATTCTCAAATTTTGCATGTCAAGAACAACAACTTCTTTGAGACCTACCACCAATGCCTTGTATTTAGCTTCATTGTTGGTTTTTAGCTCAGTTAGCCTGTATGAGCACCTCATTATGCCACCTTCTGGTGTTATGAAGATGAGGCCAACGCTAGCTCTTTCTTTTGGTAAATTTGGGGGCTGAAAGGACTAAATAGATGATGCACCATTAAAATACATTTCTCAGATTTGCAGCCTTTCTCTTTCATGGATAAGCAGAATTTGTTTATTAGGTAAATCATAATTGAGTGTTGAATCTGCTAGGATAGGGTGCGCAACAAGAAAATTTGCTAGTATTTTCCCCTTTATAGTTTTCTAAGGTACATATATGATATCGAACTATACTAGGAGCACTGCCCAACTTGGCAAATGATCCGTCAATGCTGATCTTATCATCAAGAACTTCAGTAAATTGATCTAAACATTCAACATAGTATCGGGGCACATGCAGGTAATTAGTAATTTAGATAATTTTATTTCTGAATTGTGAGATGGATTTTATATTTTTATTTAATTTCAACTTAGCCTGCACAGCCTTTTCAAACATTAAAATTTGCACTCTGAATTTCCATGTTTGAGCACATGTAGGAGTTTTTAGCATAAATAATTTCAACTTATTTATAAAATCATTTATTTGAAAATCATAATTAGAATGAAATTTCTTAATTTTTTATTGAAGGAAGCCCTATAATTTCTGTAGAATTTAATTTAGTATCGCCTTCTATATGCTTATACGAGAAATTATAGATCATGGAAATACCTAAGAGGTAAAAATTTATGCTTGTAGCCCACAAAGGGAAGCAACAATCTTGAATCCTAAATCTAGGGAGTTTTGGTGAGGGGCAAGGCATGACCTAAATCTAAAGTGAAGATGGGTATATAGTTTACCTCCACAAGAGAGAATAAATCACTAGACTGTTAGACTTACAACCACCTGGGGATGGCCGCCAACTAACTCCTCATACGATTTTAAATACATGTAGGCAAGTCTTATGCTTTGCAAAGGTGCTATTTATTTAGAAAGGAGATGAAGTCCTTAAACACATCTCTAAGAGACTAGATCATGAAAGGCATGAATAAATGACTTAATCAAATGTAAATTTTGTTAAGTTTTAATTTTTTGACATTTTGATTTGACATAGGCTATGAGATTTTATATGCTTAATGCATGAGAAGATTGGTTATGGGCCAAAATCAGAAAGAATGAGGTGTGTTTCCACCATGGCTCTCAAAGGTCAACCCATTTTCTCTTGTAAAGGTGGAAGCCCACCATTAGTAAGAGTGAAGCAATATAATTTATGCATGATGTCAAACATACAACATCCATCTAAGAGGTTGCTAAATATTTTATTATCTTGATTTATATCCTAGGTTTTAGGTGGGGTTATGAGTTGTTTAATTTAATTTTGAGTTGATTAATTGAATAGAAAATTTAATTTTCCCTAAGAATCTATTCACATACAAGCCATTCATCAAACAATAAAGAAACTAGAAAGATCATGCCATTCTAATTGCACAATCATAAACAAAATATCAATCAATTTATAAAATTAGCACAGAAGAATAAGAGGCCAATGTGGTTAGGCTCCACCGCACAAATCTGAAAAGGAAAATGAGTAGCTAAGCTCTACCCTTATAAAACCCATATTACAAATGAATAATTACAATTAATTGGAATTAATGTTATGGAGGTCTTCATTCTTCAATTCTTCATTTCTTCATTTTGATTTTGCTCCATTTCTTTCTTTTAATTTGACTTGAGATATGGTTTGCTCCAAGGCTTCACATGGCTCACAGGACATGGTCTTATGACCAAAGTTCACCTTAATTAGCCCATAACATTCATTCCAAATTTCAATTACAAAATTTACATAAAAAAGATAAATCTAACTAAACCTGCAAAACAGAGATTAGCTAAACATACCACACAATACAACCAGTAGTTATATGAATAGTTTGGACTTAGCACCCCACACATAGGTAACCAAGTCCACCTATCCTAATTTGGTACGCTTAAGGGTATAAGCAACCTGCACAACAAAAGCATTTATAATTTTATTACAGTGACCCTTAAGCATAACCCCCTGCAGAAAGCATGATTAGGCTAATATCGGTATGTTATCTCGACTAACACATATACACCCTAACATCTAGTCTAAAAACATTATATCACAAAATAAAATCAGGCATCAAATCATGCACCACCCTAATATAGAGCTAGAAATGGTGACTTAGCCTAATGTGTATGCCATTTTAAGCTTATGTGGCATGTCTTAGCTAGGATTTAAATTTTCTAAGTGTGAAAGGTTCAATTTAGAAAGTGGTTTCATTTTAAGTGATTTAGTTGATTTGTTGATGTTATTTGATGATTTGATTTGGTTTGAATGAACCTGCACTTAGTTACTAAATGTTGTAAAGAGAAGAAAAGAGAAGAAAAGAGAAGAGAACTTCTTATCTTAAAATATTTCTAAGGTAGATTTATTGATGAATTTCTTTTAATGAATGTTTTATTATGTGTTTTAATTAATCTTAAGTTTAGATTTTGCTCTAAATAGCCTTATTCAAGAAAAAAATATTGTAAGATTAATTAAGGTGAATTACTACCACATGACATACAACCATTTAATTCTTTCTACCATGTATACCATGCATATGAATGATCCTAAGCATACCTATACATGCAATGCAAACTTTAGCACACTTAGTTGATGAATGCTAAGAGATATGATTTGAAAATTTGGATGTTCCATTAATGAATGTTTTTATTATGTAGAAAAGGGGGAATTTCCCAACCATTAACAAAGTGCACATCCATATGAATGAAAGATATAAGTGAGTATTATTTTCTACATCAAGGGTATAAGGTACAAGACCTACTTGAGCTACTTAAAGCCCTGCCATGATGTCCTGACTAATATGCCACTTTTCTTAAATTCATATAAATGTACAAAAAAATGGATGAAGAATCATCCAAAAGATTTTTCTATTTGATTTGGTTGTATAATTTACATGTGTAAATGTGAGGATCCTTCTTAAGTTATAAAATAGAAAGCATAGGAATAGATTTAAGCAAGTGTTATGTTCTTTTCAAATGAACTATACACTTTCCAAATCCTATTCAAATCTATGTTAAGAGAAGAGAAGAAAATGACATAAAACACATCATATGCTATAATCACAAGCAAACTTATAAGTACTTATAAGTAGCATCACTTCATTCATAATCTTTAATTTATAAGTTTTGGAAATAATTTTGTTGGTTTAATAGTGATAATAGCCACTCATATTCTTAATTTTAACCAACACATGCAATTTGACATAAAAGGAAAACATTTTATTTAATTAATTATCAAAAGAAATGAATGCATGATTTCATATGGCAAATAATATTTAGCATGCTTGGAAAGAAATAAAGTGATGTAAGCATATGACTTCATTCATCCTAATTAATTCCTAAAGACAATCTTATAAAATAAGATCATTTAATGTGAATCAAAATTCTTTAAGAAGATTTCTATTTTTATGTTTTGGATTTGATTTGAATTAGGAAATGTGAAAAGAGTTTGTTGGTCCTAACCCATTTATCCCATGTGTGAATTGGTTTAGTTTAATTTTATATTTTATTTAGGTTAAGGTATGAGTTAAATCCATTAATTACCCTTTTTCTATACCACTTTAACATAATTAACAAGTAATTATGAGCCAACATATGATATGCAACCACATGGAATTTAAACCAACAATGCACCTAAAAAACAAAGGGGCCTAATGCAATTGGCTCATAATTATTGATTAATTAAGCTAAAGGGTTTAATTAAGTACTTTCATAACCATCCTACACATGTAGTTTGATTATAATTTTTTCGAAGTCTCTTAGGTTATTGAACACCTAAGAATCTACCCAAGAATTAAGTGATTAAGTTTTGGAGTGATTTAGTTTTGAGTTTGATTAATTAAATTAGTTAATGAGGTGATTAAGCCATTAATTAATTTGCAAATTTATTAAGTGTTTATTCAAATGAAATAAACTTAGGGGAAAGATTGAAAGAGAAATCCTAATCTCATTTTCTATGTCCATTCACTATTTCATGATGATTAGTAAGCTTAATTAATTAATTTATCACTATTTAATATATTATTAATCATTTAATTAATTAAGGAAGTGATTAGGGATGAAACAAGTAATTCCCTAATTAATCCAACAATAAATTCTCGAAAAATCATGGGAGGCGAGGTTATCTCTAATTAACCCTAGGAAGTTTAGAATTAATTGCTAGAGAAATTAAGGAGTAATTAGCCTAATTACATCCCCAATAAAACCTAAATTGAGTGAAAATTATGATTCAAAAATAATATATTTTATATTAAGTTTGTATTTTTTTAGATTTTTCAACAATTAGTTATGATTTTTGGAAGTTTCAGCATTAAAAATGAATTAATTAGAGCTAATTAAACCCCATCTCATGGTGGCGAGTGCTTCCCACATGTACCCAGGATAAGTTATTTAATTTGTCACATTCATCGCCGATGACGTGCTTTCTCCACTAGTCGTTCGATCTAATAGCCGTAATTAATTCCATGGTTAAGGCTTAAATTAGAGGGAGATCTATCATGATTTAATCACAATTGTTCATTCCAATCATGCAAAATAGACGGCGTGTGATATGTCTCCTCCCGAGCGATGAGAGATAGATGTCATCTGTCAATTGTCGCTCAATCTGAGCTCACCTGAGCTCAGATGGAGTTCAAACTCACCCCACACCTTTGGGGAAGCACAAGCAATGTATCCAATGGTCAAGATCTTAAGAGATTACAATTTCCTTGAAAAAGGACAAATCAATTTTTCTCCTAAGATCAGTTTTGAGCAATACCTCACCGAGGCTATCACCGGAGGAATGGAGGTAGCTTTGTCTAGTAGAGATGAAGCCTTGTTGAAGGTATCAAGCCTTGATTTTGGTGGATGGTTTAGTTGATGAAGTTCCCCTTCAATGGTTATCGACCTTGATCAAAGTCCTCCTTCTCATGGCTTAGTGACTTGGGAAATAATTTGATAGAGCTCGATGATGTCCCTTGATGGTGCTTGCAAGTTTAATTTAGTTTTGATGGAGAATTGGATGAGTTGGAATTGGGATGGACCTCCCCTATTTTGACTTTGAGTAAAACTGAGATGAAGAAATCAAGGGAGCCTGAAAATGGCTTTGGGAAGTTTAGGGATGCTTGGTTTTGATTCCTAAAGCTCAGTTAAATTGAGTGCTTACTGTTTGAGTGGGAATGAGGGGGAGTATATCTCCCCCTCCTTGGATCGGATGATCAAGAGCTTTTAGCTCAATTGCTGAGATTGGTTGATTGTTTAGCATCCCATGTGATTCATTTTAGGTAATGAAGGGAAAGAGAGTGAGTGCCCATGTGCTAGGTGAGTATCTTGGGTGATCCAAGTGTTCAATTTTCATTGAAGGGATCAGTTTGGCCTTGGCTTGGGTCATGTTCACCACCCTCCTTGGTGCCCATGTGGACCAATAGGAGGATGCCAAGTGGCCTTAAGGAAGAAATGAGCAAATTCCAAGTGAATTTGGTCATAGAATACCTTTTGACCTAAGGGTAAAATGGTTATTTGGCCTTGATTTTGATTTGGGTAGATTTGAAATGATTCAAAAGTGGGTTAAGCCAAATTTCAAGTGGTTTAGAGTTCATTTGGTTTGAGTTGGTTCAATTTGACCTATTTAGATCAAGTTGGGTCAATTTGGGTTAGGTTGACTAATTGGTCAAATTTTGTAAAACCATGGGTTAGGTCAAGTTCAAATAATCATTTGGAGCCTATGGGTTGCATTGGTTTGGTTCAATTTGATTTATATTTGATTTTGGTTCATTTAGGTTCATTTAGGTCAAATAGGTCAAGTTAACCAATTTGACCCGTTTGACCCAATTAGTTAGGTGATGGGCTGGTTTAGGCTTAGTTGATCATTTGAAATGTATAAAAAGCTTTAGTTTCAATCAATTTTATTTTGGTTTGATTTCAAGTTGATTTGACCTTTTAGGTCAAGTTGAGTTCAGGGTCAATTGGGCTAGGTTGGGTCTAATTGGTCAATTGAAGCTTTGGTCAAGTTTAACAAGTGATTTAGAATTAACATGACCCATTAGTTACAATCAATTTGGCTTAGATCAAGATTTGACCCATTTTGAATTTTTAAGCCAACTTGGGTCAACTTAAGTCAAGTGGCCAATTAGGTTTGGTTTAATTTTAATGGCTTGATTAAGTTCAATTATTGATTATAGATTGATTTAGATCAATGTTTTCAATCAATAGTAAATTTGGCTAGTTTTTCATTTGGGCTAAGTATTGACTTGGTCAAAGGCTAGGTTCGACATGGTTTGACCCAATTTGAGTGATTGATCATCTTAGAATGATTGTTGATCATAATGTGTGGCTTAGATGGGCTTAGTTCAATCCAATTTGGGTTGGATTAGAATTTGGCTCAAAAGGGTGCCTTTGGTCACTTTGGGTCAAGTGAGCCTAACTGGGTGAATTAGCTTGATCAAGGCTTGATTCAAGTTTTGTTGAAATCACATATGGACTTATGATGGAAATATAAATCAAATTGCAAGTGGTTTGGAGTCAAATAGGTTTTGATTCATTTGACAATTTCAAGTCAAAAGGGTGAACATGGGTTTGACTTGTGTTTGTTTGATTTTGGTTTGGTGATTATAATTTATGTTTATATTTGGATATGTCATTGAAGAAGTGATTGTTTGAAGAGAAAATCCAAAGGTTTGGATTAATTTGAGAATGATTTGGCTAAGTTTAAGGATTTGACTTGAAAGAGTATGAGTTGGATTTAAGTTGAACTTGGATTTGAGTTTTGAATTTAGTTTTGGTTATTTGAATTACTATTTAATTTATATTTATGAATATAAATGAGAATATAAATGGGTTATGAGAAAATATTTTGAATTTGGTGTGATTTGGATTTGATTTGAGCTAAGTCCATAAGATGAAATCAAAGGGGCTTAGGAAAGATTTTGGATTTGATATTGATAATAGGTTTTAATCATTTGAGATTTCATTCATGATTTGAATTTTGGAATTGATTTATGATTTGAGAAACTTAGTTGAGTTGGAATTGATTTATTGTTTGAATTGAAGTTTAGTTTGAAAGAAGGAAGCAAGGATTGGTTTCAAGCTATAGGATAGGCAAGTCCTTCTAATACCCCTAAGTCATGACCTAATTCTATGACTAACTCTTCTAAGTCTCTAGGGTTAGGAAAAGTGTTCACCTAATAACTATAAGTATTCTAAGACTAAATAACTCTTAGTGTCTAGAGGAGTCCAATGTCTAAGATGGAGAAGTTGAGAGCTCACTACAAAAGTGACGTGAACAAAGGGAGCCCAATATGTGGTGTGACAAGGTACACACATGGTTGATCGAGATGATTAACAACACTGAATGATCATAAACACTAAAATAAATGATCTACTCCTAAGCCCAAGGTGTAGAAGGAATCAAAAGCTTAGTGCAATGTGACTATACTTATGTCAAAAACATAAGAGAGCGAAGGGTTAATCCACTAGGGATGGAGTATGTGAACCTTCTACTAGGGAAGCAGGTTCAAGTCATCCACTGGGGGATGAGAGGTTGTGAAATCCACTTGGGGATTAAAATTTCAAATCCACTAGGGAAAAAATGTGAGCCTTCCATTAAGGGAGCAAGTTCGGGTTGGATTGGATTGATTATGCTAGGGAAATTGGAAAGATTTGCATCTCATTGAGGAGAAGCTGATTGATTTGATTGTTTAATTTGACTCCACTGGGGAAGAGGGTCAATTTTGTTTCAAATTTTTAAATTTTGAATTTTGAGATGGATCCTGTCGATTTGCGATGGACCACTGGTAGGCCATGTTGCTTTTACTTAGATTTACCAATCCAAAGGGGTAGTCTACCAACTGCAGGGTAGTACAATCCAATCAAAGGGGTTGCCTTTCATGTAGGTACTAGTAAGAAAGCATAGTAGACTTATATCCTCCAAAGTAGGGATCAGTCACTGGGGTTACTAGTTGGAGGGGCAATGGGTTGAACCCAACATTAGGCTGACTACTGAATGAATGCCTCTGGGGGACTTAAATCAGCTCAAAGATAGTCAAAATTAATTTTATTTTTAATTATATTAAATAGATCTCATCAGTTTTTGATGGACTGGACTATGTAAGGGTCATGTCAGCCTTGGCCTTCTTCAAATTTATCGATCCAAAGGGGTTAGCTTCCTGACTGAGGGAAAAACTATCCAACCCAAGGGGTGCCTTCTAGTTTGTAGTGACTCTACTAGGAAGAAAGCGTAGTTGACTTATATCCTCCAAAGTAGGGATTAGTCACTAGGGTGACCAGTTGGCGGGGCATTGGGTCGAACCCAACCTTAGGCTGACTACTGAATGAATGTCATTGGGGGACTTAAATTAGTACAAAGATAGTCAAAATTAATTTCATTTTTCATTATATTTGATGGATCTTGATAGTTTACGATGGACTGCACTGAGTAGGGGCCATGTAAGCCTTAACCTACTTCAGATTTACAAATCCAAAGGGGTTAGCTTCCTGGCCGATGGGGAAAACTATCCAATCAAAAGGGTGCCTGGGCCATAAATTCGAGAAGAAATCGACTCACATATTTCTTGAATAGAAGACCACTGGGGAGACACATTAGCAAAGTAACATGTCAACCCAGCCTAGGGCTTCCCATCAATTTGTGACACTCATGCTAGAAAGAATGCATAGTAAACTTACATCTTCTAAAGTGAAATGACTATCAGAGCAACCTGATTGTGGAAAAACAAATTGAACCCGACCTAAGGTCGACTATAGAGAGAGTGCCAACCCGGAGACTTATCTCAACTCAAGTGTAGTCAGGAAATTTTATAAGGAGTTTTGTTGACACTACCCTAAAGATAGGATGCCTACTTAGGAAAAGGGGTCGCTAAGGACTTGAATTCCTAATCCATAAGCGAAGGTATATTTGTTTGTTTTATTTGTTTGTTTATCATGGACCCTATTGGTTTGTAAGGGATTATACTAAGATGGAGCATATTAGCTAGACCTATCTAGATTTCTTGGTCTAAGGAAAATCTATGCATCCGGAACAAATTCTCCAACAATGGGGTGGCTACCAAGGGGGTTGTCCAATCCAAGAGTAGCCAGGGTAGTATCTAAATGGGGTCACTAAGGACATGATCCAAATAGAGTGCCCATAGGGGAGGTGCCACTAAGGACTTTATCCAAAACCCTGAAGAAGATGATATCTATAGGTATTCGGTGGCCACTCAAGAGAAAGTATGGACTCAGATGCAAAGAGTGGTGTATCCAGGGTGAGTTGTTGTCGACATACATCAATCAACCTAAAGTGCCTATCAATTTGTAACAATCAGCCTATGAAGAAAGCATATGGGGCTCACATCCTCCTACAGAACGATTCGGGTTAGTATGTATATTTCGTGCTACGGGATTAATGAGTAAATGCCACTGGGGGACTTATAACAACTAAAGTGTAGTCAAGAGGAAAGGAACCACTAGGGGACCTTTCCTAAAGCTCAAATATATTCCACCTAGTTAGTGCATGATGGCTAGTTCAAGAAGAAAGCATGTAGGTTTACATGCTCTTAAACAAAATCAACATGAGGTGGCTTACTAGCTGTGCAGTGAGATCTACCAAATTAATAAGGCACTTGTCAATTTGCAATGGTCAAGTCTAGAAGAAAGCACAGGGACTCACATCCACCAAACAAATGACCATTGGGTTGACATACTAGCAAGGTAGCATGTCAACCTGACCTAGAGCAACCAATGAGTGAGTGCCGCAAGGGGCTTGCTACCACATCAAAATTGCCCAGAAAAAAGACATGTGTTTGTGATTGTATTTGTGTTTGAAGAGGATAGGATGCCGCTTGGGTTCTCTTACACCTATCCTAGTCGTGCTAGTTGAAATATGATGCCTCTTGGGTTCTCTCACGTCTATTCTAGTGGCATTGGCGAATCATGTTTAATTTGTATTCATGTTGTGAAAGAGGGATAAGATACTTCTTGGGTTCTCTTACACCTACCCTAAACACGTCGTGGCGGATATGCAAAATAAGCAAATAATGCTTCAAATGAAGAGAACATTTTGATGAATTGGAATGAAATTTTTTTGATGATAATTATTTTCAAACATGATTTTATGGGTATTTCTTCAAATAGAGCCCATTAATTGGAAGCATCGGGTGTTCACCTTTACAATGAATAAGTTGATAAGATCCTCTTTGGTAGGCATTCTCTATGACAAAAGGGCCTTCCTAAGTGGATTCAAACTTGCCTCCCATCTTTTGACGGGCAATAATTGGTCTCGTTAGAACTAAAAGATGCTCTCCTACTTGAAAAGATTTAGTGCAAACCAGCTTGTTGTGACATTGAATCATCTTGGCTTTGTATAACTTAAGGTTTTAGCATGCCTGTAAGCATCTCTCTTCCAAACCTTTGAGCTCTTCTAATTGCAACTTCGCATTCTACTCTATAGTGATTTTACTACCCATTACTATCCTTAGTGATAGGAATTGAACTTATAATGGTAGATTTGCTTTGGACCCATACACTAAGGAGAATGGGATGAGGGTTTTGTTGAATGCTTATGCTAGGTCATTTGCCACAGGATAGTAGATGGTGGAATCTCTCCAATCTACTATATCTCTTCACAAAGCTATATTGATCTTGGTGCTTGAATGTAGTACCATTATCGAATATAATTTATTGAGGCACCCCGAACCTATATATGATATGGTTCTTGAAAAACTGGAGCACATGCTGAGTTGTGACCTCTCTGAGTGGGATTGCCTCTGCCCACTTGGAAAAGTAGTCGATGGCAGCTAAGATGATTAATGACCCTTAGAAGATGGAGGATCGATAAGACCCACAATGTCGATACCATAACACTCAAATGGCCATGAGCTCAGTGTAGGATGTAGAATGTTGGGTGGTTGATGTAGGACCACACCTTATACCTCACACTGATGGCATCTCCTAGCTATGTCCATACAATCTGTGATCATCAAAGGCTAGGATCTTGTTGATGGCATCTCCTATGTTCATGCATGCGATCATCATTAAAGGATCTTAGTCTCTTGATCTTTACTTACATCTTCAGACCAAATTGATACGCTCCACATAGACCTGACTATACCTTCGGTCACGATCTTACGGGCTTTGTGTTTGTCTAAATAGTGTAACCACATTTGATCAAAAGATCATTGATGCAAGGTGCCATCCATGAGAGCATAGGAAAGAGCTCTCTACTTCATCTGATCGGCTTGCGATTTCTCTTGAGGTAGTTTGCCTATGTTCAAGTAATCTATGAACGGTTGCCTCCAATCTAGCTCCTCATTTTTATTGGTAATGGTAATCTCCCCTTCAAGAGAAAGTTTCTTGACGAGTTCATCATTAATAAGAGATAGGACTTGTCTATTTTGGACCCTATTGGAATGAACTCATCTTCAGGACATGCAAATTCCATGGCGAGTTTGGCCAAAGCATACGCTATTGTGTTCTCTCCTTGAGGGACCTTGTAGATGGTGACCTTTGGGCCAACACTTCATGGTGTACTTGTGATAGTGACAAAGCTTAGGTTTTAGAACCTTATAGGATCCAACAATGTGGACCAACTGAGAATCCCCATGGATGTTGATGCTTTTGACACACACTATAATGGATACTCTATACTGGCAATTGAAGCCTCATACTTAACTTCATTGTTGGTGCATGGATTGGAGAGATAGTATGAGAACCTCATCACATCATAGCCTGGAGTTAATAGAATAATTTCTACCCCTGCCTTTCCTAGAAGTAGATCATGGTTCTTCTCCTTTATGAAAGGAAGCGCACCATCAAAATATATCTCTATGGTGAAAATATTCTCTACCTTCATTTATCCTTTTGGAAGGATAAATGAAAACAAAAAAAATATGCCTTTAGGACACCAGATCCATAGATGTTCTTATTATGGTATGACATTGAGGAAAGGTGTACTATCTCGAAGATAGAAATCACAGGACCTAATCTAATAAGGACTCTTAAAGATTATGGGTCTTCGTATGTACCAGAGATTCTTCCCCTACTTTATATGGACAAGTAAAGTAGGGTTTATTTTAAACCAGGTTCATTAAGTTCCCTATGGGGAAAGCTCCAATAATTAATTACATCCTAAAGAACAGGATTCTTTAGGAATACTCATGAGTTAGGTAAATGATCATTGTCTCGAAAGATTTTAAAGATAGGATTATCAATCAATTTTGGTGTATTTTTAGAAGATCAAGTTGGATTGACCAAAAGGGAGGGAGTTTTTTTTAAAGCCAAAGGAAGATAAGTAGGGGATGCTTCTAATATTAGGAAGCCTAAAAAAATCCCAAACTATACTATGGTTGGGCTTTATATTTTTGAAGTTGAATTGATTTATTTGTTTGAGTTGAAGTTTCATTAGAAATTTCAAGCTAACAATTCCATAATTAAGGTCATGAAAAATGCCTAAGAAGTGAGGATTTATGCTTGTGGCTCGCAAAGGGGAGAGGCAATCTTGAATCCTGAATCTATGGATCTTTGGTGAGGGCCAAAGCACGACCTAAATCTAAAGCAAGAATGGGTATTTGGTTTACCTCCACAAGAAAGGATAAACCACTCGACCGTTTGGACTTACAACCTCGAGGGGTGGCCTACTACTACATACTTTTAAATTTAAATACATGTAGTTATATGTATGCAAGATAGAGATTTTGTTATTTATTTAGAAAGAGCCTAAGCCTTAAAAAAAGTCCCTAAAAGACTAGATCATGCAGGACATGATTAATGACTTAAATCTAATGGAAATTTTTTATATATTTTATTTTCATTTTGGACAATTTCATTTGACTTAGGCTATAAGATTCATATGGCTAATGCATGAGAAATTAGATAATGGGCCAAAATCACAAGATAAGGAGGTGTGTTTCCACCATGACTTTTAAAGGTCAAGCCAAATTCTCTGGCAAAGGTGGAAGCTCTCCAATCAAGAATGAAATAATTTGCTTCTTATGCATGATATGAGAAAGAAAATACAACATCCAGCTAAGGGGTTGCTAATTCTTTTATCTTGATTTTATAGCCTAAGCTTTAGGTGAGGTTATGAGTTATTTTATTTTTAGTTTGAATTGATAGTTGGATAGAAAATTTATTTTTCCTAAGAGCCTAATCATCATCCCGCCATACATACAGCAAGGAAGAAACTAGGAAAATATGTCATCTCTAATGCACATGTTAAATAAACATCAAATATTTTATAAAGCTAATGCAAAAGAATAAGAGGCCTTTCATGGTTGGGCACCACCGCACAAACCCAAAACCAAATGTGGTAGAGCTCTACCCTTATACAACCCGGATTACAAATAAATTAATTATAATCAAGTAAGAAATTCATGTTATGGGGTATTCATTCTTTCTTTCTTCTTTTCTTCATTTTGGTTCTTTCTTCCTTTTAACTTGGTTCAGATGTGGATTTTTCCAAAGGCTTCACATGGTATATAAGATATAGTCTTATGACCAATGTTCATCCTAATCCCCCATAATAATCATTACAAATCCTAATTTGCAAAATTACATGATAAGGGAAAGTAAATCTAACTAACACCTACAAAATAGAGATTAGCTAAACAACCCAAACAATCCCAAGCAGGTATATTGAATTTAGCACCCCACGCATGAGTAACTAAGTCCACTAGCCTACTTTGGATTATGCTTAGGAGGAGATGTCACTTGCACAATCTCTACACAGATGAAGATAATGGTTTGCAAACATCAAACCATCTAAAATATCACATCACAACATAGCAAACATCAAAAGTGATGACATGACATAACTAATGTGCCATTTAAAATTTGTGTGGTATGACTAGTTAGGCTTTTAAGTTTATATTTTCTAAGTATGAAAATATTTAACTAAGAGCATGGTTTCATTTAAGTTATTTAGTTGATTTGGGTTAATTTTATTTGATGATTTTGTTTGTTTTGAATGAACCTATGCTTAATTTCTAAGTTGTAAACAGAGGGAAAAGTGAAAAGAACTTCTCTTTCCTTCCCTACCTTAAGTAATTTCTAAAGTAGATTCATTATTGATTTTTGTTTAGTAAATATTTTATTATGTGTTTGATTAATTAGTGGTGGCATTTATAGATTGCTTTGATCTTTTCTGGATCTATCTCTATTCCCTAATGTTAGACAATAAAACTAAGGAATTTCTTTGAAGGTACTCTAGATGCACACTTTAGGGGATTCATTTTGAGGTTATATTATCTTAATCGTTAGAAAACTACACTCATGTTAAAGATATGGTCTTTATTTTCTTTGATCTTGACTATTAAATCATCAACATAGCACTTAATTGATGATGGTTGAGTTCGTTGAAGATTTGAGTCATGGCCCGTTGGCATGTGGCACCAGTATTTTTAAGGTCGAAAGGCATGACCGTATAATAATATATTATAATCGGGGTTCAAAAAGTAGTGTTTCTTTTATCCTTGGGGGTCATCTTGATTTTATTATAGCCAAATGACCCATCTATGAAGGAAAAAACTCCATGAGATGAGGCAATGTCCACCATTAATTCTTGAATAGGAAGAGAAAACTCATCCTTAGGGCATGCCTTATTTAATTCCCTGAAATCAATGCATATGCGAATTTGGCCATTCTTTTTTCACTGACACTTGCTAAACCAGTGAAGTATTTTTCTTCCCTGATGAAACTAGCATCAATCAATTTCTTGACTTCAGAAATGACCTGTTATTCGATTTCTAATCGCATGCATCTAGGAGCTTGCTTGATAGGTTTAGTGCTAGGATTTATTGCTAGTTTGTGGACTGCTACATCGTGAAATAATCGGCATTTCTTCATAACTCCAGCGGTCCTTAAACTTATTCAAGCTAAGTCATTGGTTTCTTCTTCATTCAAAGAAACTAATGTGCGATTTTCTTCCATCCTAAGGTTGATTTCTTTGAGTTTGTGAATTATTGAATGGATCTACTCTTCAAATTTTGGTGATGCATTTTGATTTGGAGATCATCTAGATTATTTGAATTTTCTTAGCATACCTCCTCGTAAGAGTTGGTATGATTGGAGAATCATCATCATGGGATACTATCTTAGTCCTAATCTTGATTGTGCTTCCCTGCTTGTGTTGTTCCACAGCTTTTCGAAGTATTCTGACCTATGCTTAGATCATGTATAAGGAATCAAATCTTTCTTTGCAAGATTAAGAACACAAGGTAAATACCAATCAAAAAATAATTTCATTAATTCTTTATATGAATTCTCCTCAAGTTCTACATCAACTTCAGGACTTGAGGATGATGATCCCAAAAAGAATCTTTTGACTTCGCATCAATGGAAGACTTAACGGCTTCCTTAATCACTAAACCTTCAACTTTTGAGATGAAAGTGAGGTTAGAACTAAAGTTCCCAACCCCTAATAGTTTGACATACATTTGATTTGAATACTTTTCTTTTGGTGGCGGTCTTCTTAGCAGTGTCACCTCTAATGAAACTTGCTAAGAGGGGTTCGCTACTATACTAATCACATGAGACTCATCCTCTGAGTTGGATTTCAAGTCGATGTGAATAGTAGGGTACACTCCTATGAATTGGAACATAACCACTATTGGTTGGCTACTAACTAGAGGGTCTTCCACCTCTAGGACTGTCTCTATTTCTGCCTCTACCTCTACCTGGTGGAGGTCGACTCATTCTGCCCACATGTCCATATGATGGAATGAACTGTGAGTGGAATGTGATATGTGGCTCTACTTTCAATTTTCTATTCACTTGGATTTTCATATTTCTTTTCTCTTTCTTTTACTTTTCTTTCTCTTTTTCTTATTTTTTTCTTTTGCATTTGAGTTTTGACCAAGTTTATGAGGAAAGGTGTTTTGAGAAAGATAATAGGTCGCATCTTCATAAATCTCTCCTAAAATGGCTTTTCATCTCCTTTGACATGGTATTCAATCTCATCCTTATTGAACTTAATGCATTGATGTAGGGAGGATGGAGTCATCATGTTCTGATGTATCCAAGGCCTACTAAGCAAAGCATTGAATGAAGTATTCAAATTAATTATGTAAAACTTGGCTTCAGTCTTCCATTCACCTATCTCCAAAGGTAAAATTATTGAACCTAAAGCCCTCACACCTTGTTTATTGAATTCTCTCAACATCATCTGATCTCCTCGGAGTGTGGAGATGTTGATCCTCAAATAAGTAAGGGTCTTTAGACTCATAATGTTTATCGATGCACCTGGATCAACAAGAACTCTAGAGAGTTTGAATCTACCCAAGTCCACTGTAATGTAGAAGGGATAGTTGTGCCCCATGTCCCATAGAAGATCTTCATCTGTGAAAGTGATCCCCTAGGCTTCTCTAGAATAATGTGCCTCCTCTCTAATAAAGGTTAGTTGAGCTAAGCATATCTCAAGATCAAGGAGAACCTTGAGTAATGACTCCCTCAGCTCTTTGGATAAGAGAAGGGCATCATATATGCTTAACTTAGATGGCAACTTTCTTAGGTCAGAGACAACATTGTTAGCTGATCCTCCATAAGCATATCTAAGGGTGGAGCATCTTGTGGAGGGGCTTCTCAATCATCAAGACCAATGACTTATTTTCTCTCTTGAGGTGCCTCCCAGGAGGTAGAACATTATGGAGGTTAACTTTTCTCTTGGCAAGTTAGTGCAAGGTTCTACCTACTCATCAAGCTCACCTATAGCTTCTCCTATGGGACCCTCAAAATCAGATGATTCCAAGTCTATCTCAAGAGGCACCCATTGTATTGAGAAGGAAAGTCCATTCAATCGAGAAAGGGAAGATCAGAGTTGTTATAATTATTGTTTAGACTCGAAGGTTTTTCTAAAAGAATAGAGTTAGACAACCCATCAGAAGTGATACAGATATAATTTAAATTAAATTTATTCCTTGATTTCCTGGGTTTTGAAGGAGGTACATAGTATAAGTTAAGTAAAGTAAGAGGGGTGAGGGATTTGATGCCTGCATCCATCGATTCAAGATGTATACTAAAGGAAGAGCTAGGCGAGGTCAGCGTAGTGCAACTATGGACTAGAGGCTGGACTTAGTCAGTTCTTGTGCTACTTGGTTATTGCGGGCTAGCATAGGCTACAACTACTAAGCTCCCACCTTCCCTAAGTTTTCTTGAACAACTTGCAAACCTTCCTTGATGTTGAGGTTTGGTGACCGAGGCACCTACAAGGAAAGGTTCTTTATTTAGACAATTTTCTTAGAGGTGGATAAGGAGATATCCCAACCATCTTTGGTTTTGTAAGGATCACCAGTATCCCCAAGGATTACCCTAATGGAGCTAGATGGTTTTCCAGGTATTCCTTTGGGATAACTAACACCTTGAAGCTATGTTCAAGCAAGTCCTTGAATGTGAAGCAATCTTCTGACCTAGCATAAGGTGGTAGGGGGAATTAGGATGCTTTCTTTTGCCCACTTGACCTTTTAGGTTTGTGTAGCCAAAAAATCGTTTCTTTAAGAGATTCTTAAAGATCTTCTTGATTAGCTCTCTTAATGAATAAAGCTTGTTAAGTTTTTCCAAAAGAGAGTAGGATGATACTTAGCGGCGGTATGTGTACCTACTCTCATATGTCGAGGAGGAGGAGCCATGGAGGCTGCTGTGGTGGCCGATACAACTACCTCAATGGTGGTTGAGGAGGTGAAAGTGATGGTTGTGGAACTTGAGGTCTCTCAAACTGCTCTCTAGCTTGTTGTTTCCCCTTGTCTACTGCTATCACTGCCCCAGACTTCTTCTCGTAAGCTTTCTACGGCTTTGGCATTATAGATTGATCAAGAAAAGGTAGCTATTTGGGTTCTCCTTGTAAGCTAGTCACCTTGTTGATTAGCTTCTCAAAGGTTTTGTTGGTGAAACATTTGAGCATGAAGGTGACCAAGACATGGATATTCTTAAGCAAAATTTTAATTACATGTAGTTCAGATAGCTATGGTTAGCATTTCATACTCAAATTATATCATCTAAGAATGTAATCAACATGGGACTCACCATGGTGTTATTGAGCCATAATGAGATCGCCTACAGCCACCCTTTATTGAGCTCCAACAAACCTCTTGATGAAGAGTTGCTCTAACTTAGTAAATGCCTTCACTGAAATATCGGGAAGTTCAGCGTACCAATCAAAGGCTATACCTGCTAAACTTCTGATGAAGAGATGGAAGAGTAAACTATCACTACCACCAACATAGCAACAATTGGCTATGAAATATGCAATGTTCCTTGGGTTCCCATCAAAGCTCTTGAAAGAAGGTGGTACGAAACCCTTAGGATACTGGATGGTATCAAATTCCTCTGGGTAGTGTCTACCCTTTCTAATTGATGATCCTCCTTAGGCTTGAGCCAATGCTTCTCTCACCTATTTCTCAACCAATGCTTTTGATGTATTTTTCCTATGGAGGTACTATCTACCTTCCTATACAAGTGTTTGCCTATTCTCTTGGAGGTAAAGTCTTGGGATCTAAGACATGCAACTCTAGTTAGTCTCTATTATGGTAGGATGAACTGTCCATGCTTGGTTCTGGAGTGCTAAGATACTTAGCAAATCCTCAAGCTACTTCCCCATCCTATCTATTTGTTCATCCTTTTGTTTTAGTTCTTTGATGAATGAAGTGTTGTCTGTCTTCACATCACCTTCCAAAGTCTACTGATCACGTAGAAGAGAACCCCTGGTGTCAACCATGTGGACTCCCGTTGAATCCTTTAATAGATCATCCTCATTAAGATCAAAGTTGATCTTCTCATCCTTTAAATCAAACCAAGCATATCCTAAGATCTCCTGCTTCTCCACTATATACTGAGCTACAATGTCATTTAGGGAATGGTCTAGCTGAACAAGTACAAAAGGTCAAGGCTAACCAGTAGTAGGATCACTATCATGAACAGAAATGCGCCTACCTCTGCAGTTGCTGAAGAGCTAACCCTACGAGGGCTATGCTCAGTGGAAGAAAGACTCTCCTGGCTACCACTAGATGTGTATGGAGTAATACTCCTTGGAGAGTTGATGGCCATAGAGGCAATTGCACTATCTCCTAGTCTCTCAACTACTACTACCTCCATAGCCTGCTGAGGTGGTGGTGGTGATGGGATGACTATGATACTCTGAGGTCACCATTCTTTCCAAACACAACTATGGCAGAAAATCGAGCAGGAGATCTTGGCCTCATCACAGTAGGTCATATAGATGGATCAGGATCTCTTGGCAATAGTTGGGTCACTAATGGAGTCCTCTTCTCCCCAGATGTGGCCTTCATAGCCTTTGGTGGAATGGTAGATGTTGAAACATGTACAACAGGCGGTGGATGTGCGGTAGAGTGGTGTGGTGGAGGCACCACTGACTCTCTTTGAATAGGAGCTGATCTCTTGTGATGGGTAGTCCCCATGAGCAAGATACTGTCAATTTGATTGATGTGAGTAGCACGCCGATCTAGAAAATCCATAAGTGAGGAGGCTGTTGACTATCAGTTGTACCTCCAGCACTCCTAGCTAATGACATGAACTGATGTACGGGCTTCCCTAACACTCTCCTGCCTAAGATACCTACCCACACTAATCTCAGATCAAACTGAGCCCCAGATTCCGATCGTCCGTAGGCTCCGCCAACTCGGTGAAGAACTATCTTTAGGCTGGTGTATGACCTGCTCCTCCTCTCACTAATAGGAGCCTAAAATTGAATTGCTGGAGGAGGTGAAGCAGAAATCCTCCTAACAACTTCTCTATCAGAATCAGAGAGGGGGTGAAACTAGTTCTCCATAATGGGAGGAGAGACAATCTTGGGTGTCTCCACATTCACCAACTATGTAGGTTCCTCTAGCTCTCTCGCTATGCCAGTGTGATATCGCAGATTTAAGCAATTCTTATTTTTCTTGAGTGAGTCAGGAATGAGAGCTACAACCTCGAAGGCAGAGGAGACAATCACTAGAATCAAGGGGTCCTTCCCCTTAGAGAGGGCCAAAGAGTGGGTGCTAGCCCTCACTAGGGCTGAATAGGAAACCACTGGGCACACACACACTGACACTGCTACTGCTGCTATGAGAACTTCCGCAGCCTTCCTCTTCAGTGAGGGAATCTCTGCATCTGAAGGCATCTCGACCTGGATGATCAACTTATGCATGGTCACCACGCTCCTGCTCACTATCATGAGGGAAGTTCCCTCACATTTAATCTGGCCCCTCAAAGCCTCGACCAAAGTGGATGTGGTGGGCATAGTCAGAGCGTGGGAGGTTGTCCTAATCCAAGGCCAAATCCATCTCATGAGAAATTAAGAACACATACTTCTGTGCCTCCATTGAAAATGAACTGGACTAAAATTGAAAGTGAAATTAACTAAAGTCGACTGAAAGTCTGCAATGTTGAAAAAAAACTTGAATCATTTTTCTATTTTGTTGATTTCTTTTTAATTTTTGATTTTAGAGTTTGAACCCATACTCAACAACTTAAAAGTGTTAAGTGGGGCTCAAATGAATTTAGAAGAGATTAGAAAGGGGATTTTTGAATGTAGAATCTATTTTTAACAAATTTCTGTATGTTGAAAATGGGATCAAATATTTTTTGGAGACATGCTTCCATAGGTTCATATTTGATTTGATTTGAGGACCCTTTATTTAACAAATTTGAGTATGTTAAAGTAAAGAGTCAATTGATTTTGTGTTTTGATTTGGAATTTTGGATTACTCACTCAACAAATTTAACTATGCTAGGTAAGGTGTTTGAAAATAATTTTCTTCTTCTTTTGGTTATTTTGTGAATCATGTGATTTTGAAAATGGAATCTTGTCTTAGTAAATTTAGGTATGCTAAATAAAGAGTCCAAATGTGTTTTATTTTGTTCTTCTAAATTTGAAAAAGGAGAATTTCAACTTAGCAAATTTAGGTATGCTAAATAGAAGATCCTAATATGTTTAACGTTTTGATTTTATTTATTTTAAAAGAGGATTCTTAGCAAATTTAGGTATGCTAGGGGAATCCAAATGTGTTTCTTTTGCTTTTGATTTAATTTTGAAAAATAAGATCCTTAGTAAATTTAGGTATGTCAAGGAAATCCAAATGTGTTTGATCTTTTGTGATTTTGATTTTGAAAAA
Organism: Cymbidium sinense; assembly: GCA_021442155.1. NCBI lineage: Eukaryota > Viridiplantae > Streptophyta > Magnoliopsida > Asparagales > Orchidaceae > Cymbidium > Cymbidium sinense. Next base: position 143,353,116 of record CM038219.1, read on the forward strand.
ATGGATTTCTTCTTAGCAAATTTTGGCATGCTAAATAAAAAATCTAAATATGATTTTTGTTTGGAATTTTATTTTAAAGATGATTCTTAGCAAATCTTGGTATGCTAAGGGAATCCAAATGAGTTTCATGTTTTTGTCATTTTGAAAAGTGGTCCTTCATTTAGCAAATTTGAGTATGCTAAATGAAAGATCCAAGTGTCATTTCAATTTTGAAAAGATGATTATTGATTGGTGATTTTGATTATGTTGAAAATGAAATCTTCATTCAATAAATTGAATGAAGATGTTCATTTGGTGCTTTTGGAAAATATGACTGTTGATTTTGAAAAATGATTGTTGATTTTGTTTTTGTTGAAAATGAAATCTTCATTCCACAAGTTGAATGAAGATGCTCAAGATTGTTGATTTTTTTATTAAAATTGAAATCTTTATTCAATTAATTTGAATGAAGATGCTCATTTGTGCTTTTTGAAAATATGATTGTAAATTATTTTTCGAAAATGAAATCTTCATTCAATAAATTGAATGAGGATGTTCATTTATGCTTTTTGAAAAGAATAATTGTTGATTTTATTTTTGAAAATAAAATTCTCATTCAGTAAATTAGATTAGGAAGTTTATTTATTCTTTTTTAAAATATGGTTGTTAATTTTAGTTTTGAAAATGAAATCTTCATCAAAATAAATTGAGTGAAAATATTCATTTGTGCTTTTTGAAAATATGATTGTTGATTTTATTTTTGAAAAGATCCTACATATAACAATCATGAAGATTGTTAGATGATGTTGATTTATGAAGAATTTTTATGCAAAACATTTTACTATGTGCATTTTAAGAAGTGCTTTTGGAAATTGATGTTTTATAATGGATTTATCTTTTTTTTTGAACTTTTACCATAGAAATGGTAAGAAGGAAGTCTTTAATTATTTCTTTTCATTAAATTTTAATTTTCACCTATTGGGAAACCAATAGGGTTTTAAGATTACACAGTGAGGTCCTAAAACCTAAAGGATGTTGGCTAGCTTAGCTTAAAGATGAAATAAACTAAGTGCCAACAAAAAAGTAAGAAAGTCTTGGATTTATACAAAGTATAAACCCACTATCGATACTTGGAGACAATGATCATTTTCTAAAGATGGAGAGAGGAACCTTCCCCAACGGAGTCCCCAGAAAAATCTATGGTGAAATTATTCTCCTGCCTTCATCTATCCTTTTGGAAGGATAAAAGAAAACAAAAATATATGCCTTTATCGAGACACCATGCAGATCCGCAGATGTTCTTATTAGGGTGATCGGGTATGACATTGAGGAAAGATGTACTATCTCAAAAAATAGAAATCACCACCCTATAATAGACCTAATCACCTGAATATGAACTCCTGGGACTATGGGTCTTGATGTAGATTCCCTACTTTATATGGAAAAGTAAAAGGTTTATTTTAAACTAGGTTCATTAACCTATGGAGGAAGCCCCAGTTATTTCCCAAGGGATTCCTTAGGAATACTCTCCATTAAGGTTAATGATCGTTGTCTCCAAAGATTTCAAGATAGGATTATCAATCAATTGGTGTATTTTTAGAAGATCACATGGGATTGATCAAAAGCGAGGGAGATCTTTTCAGAGCCAAAGGAAGATAAGTAGGGATGCTTGATACTAGTAAGCATCCTAAACTATCCTATGGTTAGGCTTTATATTTTTGAAGTTGAACTGATTTATTTGATTGAGTTGAATTTTCATTAGAAATCTAGGGTTGACAATTCCACAATGCAAGGTCATAAAAAATGTCTAAGAGATGAGACTTTATCTTTGTGGCCACAAAGGGGAGAAGCAACCTCAGATCTTGAATCTAGGGAGATTTGGTGAGGGCCAAAGCATGTCCTAAATCTAAGGTGAGAATGGGTATTTGGTTTACCTCCACAAGAGAGGATAAATCACCCAACTGTTTGGATTTACAACTGCCTAGGGGTGGCTACCAACTAACTCCTCCTATGATTTTAAATACATGTAGGCAAGTCATATATTTATGCAAGATAGCAAGTTTGATATTTATTTAGAAAGAGACTAAGTCCTTAAATACACTCCCTAAGAGACAAGATCATGTAGGACATGATTAATGACTTAAATATAATGCAAATTTTTCATATATTTTATTTTCATTTTGGACAATTTCATTTGAGTCAAGCTATATGATTGATATGCCCAATGCATGATAAATTAGATTATGGCCAAAAATTAGCAAAATAAGGAGGTGTGTTTCCACCTTGGCTCTCAAAGGTCAAGCCATGTTCTCTGCCAAAGATGGAAGTCCTCCAATCAAGAGTCAAACAATATGCTTTTTTATGCATGATATGAGAAAGAAAATACAACATCTAGCTATGCTAATTCTTTTATCATGATTTTATAGCCTAAGCTTTATGTGAGGTTATGAGTTATTTTATTTTAGTTTGAATTGATTAGTTAGATAAAATATTTATCTTTTGAAGAGTCTAATCATCATCCAGGCTATACGTCAAAGCAAAGAAGAAACTAGGTAAATATGTCATCTCTAATGCATAAGCTAAACAAACATCAAACATTTTATAAAGCTAATGTAAAAGAATAAGAAGCCTTCCGTGATCAGGCACCACAGCATAAACCCAAAAACAAATGTGGGTAGTTAAGCTTTACCCTTATACAACCAGGATTACAAATGAATTAATTACAATCAAGTAAGGAAATTCATGTTATGGGGGTCTTCATTCTTCTTTCTTCTTTTCATCATTTAGTTCTTTCTTCCTTTTAACTTGGATGGGATGTGGCTTACTGCAAAGGCTTCACATGGTACATGAGACATAGTCTTATGACAAATGTTCATCATAATCCCCTGTAACAATGATTCTAAATCCTAATTTGCAAAATTTCATGAAAATGGAAACAAAATTTAACTAATATCGACAAAATAAATATTAGCTAAACAAATCAAACAATTCTGAGCAAGTATGTTGGACTTGGCACCCCACAAATGGGTAACTAAGTCCACTTGGCCTATTTTGGATTATTCTTAGGGGTAGAGGCCACCTGCACAGCAAAATAAATTCTATTTTTAATACTCCTCCACTTAAGCACAATCCTCTATAGAAGATAATGATTAGACTAAGATCCTACCATTCAGTCTACATACATACCCAACATCCAGTTAAAATATCACATCATAAAATAGAATGAAACATAAAATAATCAACCTAACATATGGGACTAGAAGTGGTGACTTAGCCTAATGTGTGTGCCATTTAAGGTTTTTGTGGTATGTCTAGTTAGGTTTTTAGGTTTATATTTTCTAAGTATGAAAATATTCAACTTAGAGGGTAGTTTCATTTAAGTTGTATAGTTGATTTGGGTTAATTTTTTTGATGATTTTGTTTGGTTTGAATGAACCTATGCTAAATTACTAAGTTATAAAGAGAAGGAAAAGAGAAGAGAACTTCTCTTTCCTTCCCTACCTTAAGTAATTTTTAAAGTAGATTCATTATTAATTTTTGTTTAGTGAATGTTTTATTATGTGTTTTAATTAATCTTAAATCTAGACTTTCCCTAAATAAACTTATTCAAAAAGAAAAGTATTTCAAGATTAAGTAAAGTAAATTACTATCACAAAACACACAATATTTTATTTCTTTCCCACATGTGTATCATGCACATGAATGAATCCTAAGCATATCTATACATGCAATTTAAGTATTTAGCACTAATGATGAATGCTGAGAAGTTACTTATGCTTCATGATGTGTGATTTGGTTAAATAGACAAAGAGAGATTCTCTTATCCATTTACATATGCACATTTACAAGTATAAAAGACATAAGTGAGTACAACGCCATTATTAGCACCAGGGGTGTAAGGGACAAGAACTACTTAGGGCTACTTAAAGCCTCGCAACCCCGGGGTTATCTAGACTAATATACCACTTTTCTTAAATACATGTGCATGTACAAAATATAATGCGTGGAAAGAGAATCATGCAAAAAGTTTATGTTTATTTGATCTTGGTTTGATTGTTTAGTTTACATGTGTGATGTGGAGTTCTTTCTTAAGTAATGACATAGGAGTGTATAGAATGAATTTAGGCAGGTGATGCCCTTTTCAAATGGACAATACACTTTGGCAAATCCCATACAAGCCTATGTTAAGAGAGAGAAGGAAATCACATAACACATTTTATACTATTTACATGCAAGTTTATAAATATCACACTTTTCATTTATAATGTTTGATTTCTAAGTTTTGAAAATAGTTTTATATTTGATAGTGATAATAGCCATTCATATCCTTACTTTAGCCAAAACATGCAATTTGACATAAAGGAAACATTTCATTTTTAATTTGATTTTTCAAAAGACATGAATGCACGATTTTCATATGACATACATTTTTAGCATGCTAGGAAAGAAATAAAGTGATGCAAGCATGTAATTTCATTCACTCTAATTAATTCTTAAATACAATCTTATGGAATAAGATTATTTAAAGTGAATCAAAGTTGGTTTAAGAAATATTTAATTTGGTTTTGAGTTTGATTTGAATTTAAGGAATGTGAAAAGGGTTTGCTGGACCTAACCCATCTCCCACATGTGTGTGTTATTTTAGTTTAATTTTTAGAACCCTTAAGTGGATTTTATGTTTTACTTAGGTTAAGGTATTCATAAAGTTCATTAATTACCCCTTACCTACACTACTTTAATATAGTTAACCAAATAATTATGAGCCAATGTATGAAATAAAACCACAAGGAATTTAAATTAGCAATGCATCTAAGAAAGAAGGGGGCCTAATGCATTTAGCTCATAATTAATGACTAATTAAGCTAAAGGATTTAATTTAAGTACTTTCATAACCCTTCCCACACATATGGGTTAGATATGATTTTCTTAAGTTTTAACACCTCAAGCATCTACCCAAGAAGGAGATGATTAAGTTTAGATTGATTTGATTTAAACATTTTGATTAATTAAGCCATTTAATTAAGTAATTAAACTATTTAATTAATAATTAGATTTTATCCAAAGAAATGGGAAAAATTGGGAGAGGGCTCCTAATCTCATTCCTAGACTTACTATTCTAAAATTAATAATTAAATTTATCACTATTTAATGAATTGATTGATCATTTAATTCATTAAAGGAGTAAATAGGAATGAACCAAGCAATCACCCTAATAAAACCATTAATAAATCTCAAGAAAATTAAGAGAAGCAGAAGTCATCCCACTAAATACTCCTCAGAAGTTTGGGATTAATCAATGGGATAATTACATAATTACATTCCCTAAAACCAAAATTTAGAAAAATGTCAAAATCAATTGAATTTAATTTTAGATTATTCCTTTTTGAATTATCTCCACAATACATTTTATTTTGGATTTTTCAAAATTTTCTACATTTAGTTATGAATATTTAAAGATTACATGATTAAAACCTAATTAAATAGTTAATCCCGCTATTGGCACCACGTGGACCATTGATGCAGTACGCGCTTTCCATGTGGTATAATGAGATTCTATTTAAGTAGTCACATCCAATTCCACGTTAGAAATGACACTATGCGCTTTCTCCACAACGGTCCGATCAAAGATCAAACGATTATGATTAAGCCCGCAGTTATGTCCATGGATCCTACATGGATTAATCATGACCATTGATCCAAAACATACGGATGGACAGTCCATGATCCATCACTAAACTAGCCTATGGGAGAGGGCATCCGCCCACTCTTAGGGCAAGAATCGAGCTTGATTGAGCTCCAATTGAGCTAAACTCAACCCACACCATCATCATGCAAGGGGCAAGACATCCAATGATCAATTTTCAATGGGTGAAAGTTTCTTTTGCAAAGGACTAAACACTTTTTATTCAAGGTTCAATTTGAAGGCATACCTCGCCGGAGGCTATCACTGGCACTCCCAACCATCAAGGTAGCTTCTTCTAGTAGAGACGAAACCTTGTTGAAGGTTTGAGGGGTTGAGGTTGAGCAGATCTTCCTATGAACCAAGCTCTTCTTAAAATTCTTGTGACCTTAGTCTAGCTCCCACCTCCCTTACCTTGGAAGCTTGGAAGAAGCTTTGGATCAACTCAATTGATTCCCTTGAGGGTGCATGCAAGAGCAATTAGCTTGATATTGGGTATTGATTGAGATGGAAATCCTTGCTACCTTCCCTATTTTTAGCTTAGGCAAAACTGAGAATGGGGAAATTGAATTGTCTTAGGGGAGCTTGGGGAGACTTGCTCTGAGTTCCCTAGCTTCAATCGATTGTGAGTGTGTGAAAATGAAATGAAATTAGATGGAGTATATCTCCCCCTAGATGGATTGGGTAGCCACAAGCTATCCTTCCATTTTGGATCAATTGATCATATGCAATGGATTTGTTAGGTTATTTTAGCTTGCACATGGTTCAATTTTGGTAGAGGAAGGTAGTGGAGAAGTTTCCATATGCTTAATTGAGTGGAGGAGGGATCTTATGTGCTCAATTTCTAGGTTGGTTGTCGGTTTGTCCATTGGGTTGGGTTTGGCTGACCCAAACCCATTGGGTCATGTGCACCATGTTCATTAGTGTCCACTAGATCAACTAAGAGGGTGCCAAGTGGCCATGAAGAGGATTTGACCAAATTTTAAGTGAATTTGGCCAAGAATTACCCTTTGACCTAAGGGTAAAATGATCATTTAGATTTGATTTTAGTTTGAATATGTTTGATACGATTGAAAAATGGGTTGGGCCAAGTTTCAATGAATTTGTAATTGATTGACCAATTTGATCCATTTGACCTAATTAGGGTAGGTCATGGGTTGGTTTAGGTTTGGTTAGTCACTTGAAATGTGTTGCGAGCTTTAGTCTTAATCAATTTTGGTTTAATTTGATTTTGGCTCCATTTGACCTTTTACATCAAGTTAGTTCATGGTCAATTGGGCTAGGTTGGGTCTAGTTAGCCAATTGAGGCTTTAGTCAAGTTCAACAATTACATTAGAATGGATTTGACCCATTGGTTGTAATTGATTTGGATTAAATCATGTTTTGACACATTTGACTTTTTAGGTCAAGTTGGGTCAACTTGGGTCAAGTGACCAATTGGGCTAGGTTAGGCTCAAATGATGACTTGGTCAAGTTCAAACATTGATCATGAATTGGTTTTGATTAATGGTTTCAATCAATTTGGCCTATGGTGAATTTTGGCTAGTTTGGGTTTCATTTTGGCTAAGTATTTACTTGGTCAACCCTAAGGTTTGACTTAGTTTGACCCAATTTTTGTGTTCGATCATCTTATGATGATAGTTGCTCATAATGTGAGGCTTAGATGGGCTTAGTTCAATCCAACTTGGTTAGGATTAGAATTTGGCTCATAATGGGTATTTTAGGTCACTTTGGGTCAAGTGAGCCTAAGTGAGTCAATTGGCTTGATCAAGGCATGATTCAGGTTTTTTTGAACTCACATATGGACTTATGATTGAAATATAAATCCATTTGCAAGAGATTTGAAGTCAAATGGGTTTTGATTCATTTGACAATTTCAAGTTCAAAAGGAGAACATGAGTTTACTTTGGGTTTGATTTTTGAATTTAGTTTTGATTTGAGGATTGAATTTTATGTTTATATTTGGATTCATGATTGAAGGATTGATTGAATCATGAAGAAAAATCAGGAGTTTGGCTTGATTTGAGTTTGATTTGGCTAAGTTCAAGAATTTGACTTGAAAGGATTAGGTTGAATTTTGATTAGATTTGGGTTTGATTTTTTGAATTTAGTTTTGGTTTGATGATTGAAGTTTATGTTTATATTTGGATTCATGATTGAAGTATTGATTGAATCATGAAGAAAAATCAAGTGTTTCACTTGACTTGATTTTGATTTGGCTAAGTTCAAGAATTTGACTTGAAAAGATTAGGTTGAATTTTGATTAGATTTGGGTTTGATTTTTTGAATTTAGTTTTGGTCATTTGAATTTATTTTAAACAAATTGAAATTCTATATTTTAAACAAAATCAAATAAATCAAATCAAATCAATTACTCAAATTCAAATGGGTTAATTAAGATACTTAAGGACCTTAGTTAGACTCTTTAGAAGTTAGGATGTAGAATAGGGTGAGTTTTGTCTACAAATGGAATTCATTCTACTCTTCATTCTAGAAAACTTAAACATCACTTTAACCAAATAAAAGTTAAATAAAAATAAAAAGTAAATCATTAAATCATTTAAATTGAAATCACCCAAAGGTAAAATTTAAACAAACGCAAATTCCAAATTGAAACTTAAACTAAAGAAGCCTAGTAAAGTCTTGCCACACAAGCCTTAAGCACACATATTAGAATACTAAGTCATAACTTCTAGTGCTAAGTTAGGGCATTGTATGTATGATGTTATGATTTGTTTTGTGATGTAATATTTTAGACTGGTTGTTAAGGTGTATATTTCGGAGACTAGATGTTAGGTCGTTAGTAACCTAATCATATTTTTATAGGGGGTTGTGCTTAAGGGGCCATTGTAATAAAAATATAAATGCATTTGCTATGCAGGTTGCTTTGCCCCTAAGCATAACCCATGTTAAGACAGGTGGGCTTGCTAACCTGTGTGTGGGGTGCTAAGTCTAAATTATTCATATAACTGTTTGGGTTGTATGGTGTGTTTAGCTACATTTATTTTGCAGGTGTAGATAGATTTACTCTTCCTACTTTAAATATAATTTTGCATTAGAAATTAGGATTAATGTTATGGGAGATTAAGATGAGCAGTGGCCAGAAGGCTTAATCCTAGCGGTGCCTTGTGATGCCTTTGGAGCAAATCAAAATCAAAAGAAAGAGAAGAAAGAAATGAAGAAAAGAAGACCCCTATAGCATGTAGTTTTTTGTAATCTGGGTTGTCTAATGGTAGAGCTTAGCTACCCATCTTTTTTTTTACTTTTGGGGTGTACGGTGGAACCCGAATGCACTAGCTTTTTATTCTTTTATGATAGTCTATAAAATTATTTGATTTTGTGTTTAGATTGTGCATTAGAACAACATGATTTTCATAGTTTCTTTATGATTGATGCCTGAATGTATGGCTTGCATGTAGTAGGCTCTTAGGATGAAATTAATTTTTTTATCCCAATTAATAACTCATAATTAAAATTTAAAATAACTCATAACCTCACCATAAAGTCTGGGAATTAAATGAACAAAATTAAATTTTTAGCAACCCCTTAGATGGATGAATGAATGTATGATATCATGCATGTCATATTCTTCCACTCTTATTAAGAGGGGGCTTCCATCTTTGCAAGAGAATGAAGGCTTATTCTATGAGAGCCTTTGATGGAACTCCTTTCTCTCTTGATTTGACACATAATTAAGTTCTCATGCATTTAGGCATAAAAATCTCATAGCCTGTGTCAAAACAAAGAGTCCAAAAGAATCAAATAAATTTGATAAAATTTGCATTGGATTAGGTCATGGTTTCATACCACTCATGCTCTAGTCTCTTAGGGAGTGAGTTTAAGGACTTAGTTTTCTCTCTAAATAAATAACAGCCTAGCCATCTTGTAAAGCATAAGATTTGCCTACATGGATTTAAAGCGTAGGAGGAGTTAGCTGGTTGCCACTCCAGGTGATAATAAGTCTAGCAGTCAGGTGGTTTATTCTTTGTTATGGAGATACACCATATACCTATTTTTGCCTTAGATTTAGGTCATGCTTCATCCCTCGCCAAAGCTCCCTAGCTTAGGATCCGATGTAGCTATTTTCTTTAGGCTACAAGCATAAATCCTCACCTCTTAGATATTTTCATAATCTTATATTATGGAATTAATTAAGTCCTAGCAATCGAATAAAATGTCAACTCAAATAATTAACTCTCTTCAATTTCAAAAATATAAAGCCCAATTATAGGGTAGATTGGAATACTCACTAGGCTTCCTAGTATCATGAGCATTATTTTCTTCCTCCCTTTGGATTCCAAAAATAAGTCTTCTCCTTAATCTATCCCATTTTATTTTCAAAAATAGCCAATCTTTTGATAGTTTTAACCTTGAAATATTTGGAGACCCTAATTGTTTACTTTAATCAAGAGTATTTATTAAGGAATTCCCATTCCTTAAGATGTAATTAACTATGGGGGCTTGCCTCCATAGGGAACTTAACGAACCTGACTTAAAATAAATCCTACTTTACTTTTTCAAGTGAAGTAAGGGAAAAATCATTAATACATTCGAAGACCCATCATGTCTTAGGAGTCCTTATTAGGTGATTAGGTCCATTATAGCATGGTGATTTCTATCTTTCGAGATAGTACATCATTCCTTAATATCATACCCGATCAATTCAATAAGAACACCCTAAGATCTGTGTGGTGTCCCACATCTCAAAAATAAACACCACAAATTTTTCTAGCATCTCCTTTGGGGATGGTTCCTCTCTCCATCTTTAATAAATAATTATTATCTCCAAGCATCGATAGTGGAATTATATTTTATATAGGCCTGAAACTATCATTCTTTCCATTGGTACTTAGCTTATTTCATCCTTAAGCAAAGCTCGCCAACATCCTTTAGGTTATAAAACCTCACTCTATGTAGGTCCTGAAATCCCTATTGGATTCCCCCAACAGGTGAAAATTAAAATTAATCAAGTAAAGGAGATGACCAAAATTAAGAACCTCTTCACCATTCTGATGGTGAGGCAAGGTTCATCCCATGAACAATACAAAAATAAAACCCTTCTACAAAATAACATGTCTTTCCAAAAGCACTTTTCAAAATCCACATAATAAGATATATTTACACAAAAATTTGTAAGAAATTTTCAAGAAGGCAAAAAACACATATAACCAAATCTCATTTAACAAATCCTATGATTGTTACAAAGAGGTTTCTTTTAAATTAAAATCAACCATTTTAATGTCTTTTTCAATATTTTCTTTAAAATAGCTATCCCCATCCCACACACTCAAATTTATTGGATGGAGATTCTATTTTTGAATAAAATTATGATATAAAATTGAAACTCCACTTAATGCTAGAGTTAAAGTTTCCCCTCTTTTTGAAAGTAATAAACCATACACACATAAAAGAGAAGTCAAGACATATTTGAACCCCCCACTTGACATACCCAAATATGTCAAATGGGAGTTCCCCTTCCCTTGGAGAAGGTAGAACAAATTGAATTCTATTTGCATTTGTCTGATAAAACTCCTTGCCAAAGTCTTGGACTTCAAAACACATTGGGAGCTCATTTGACATGTCCAAGTATGCCAAATGAGAACCCCCTTTTTGAAAATCATAAAAATAAATTGAACTCCATTTAACATACCTAAGTTTGTTAAATAAGTTCTTTTATTTTCAAAATCATAAACACATTTGAATTTCACTTAACATACCAAATTTATTAAGTGAGAGTTTCATTTTCAAAAATCATAACACATTTAACTTTCACTTAAGATTCCAAATTTGTTAAGTGAGAGTTTCACTTTCAAAATCATAAACACATTTAACTTTCACTTAACATACCAAATTTGTTAAGTGAGAGTTTCATTTTCAAAAATCATAAACACATTTAACTTTCACTTAACATGCCAAATTTGTCAAGTGAGAGTTTCATTTTCAAAATCATTAACACATTTAACTTTCACTTAACATACCAAATTTGTTAAGTGAGAATTTCATTTTCAAATCATAAAAACATTTGACTTTCACTTAACATACCAAATTTGTTAAGTGAGAGTTTCATTTTCAAAAATCATAAACACATTTAACTTTCACTTAACATACCAAATTTGTTAAGAGAGAGTTTCATTTTCAATAATCATAAACACATTTGAATTTCACTTAACATACCAAATTTGTTAAGTGAGAGTTTCAATTTCAATGTCATAAACATATTTAACTTTCACTTAATATACCAAATTTGTTAAGCGAGAGTTTCATTGTCAAAATCATAAACACATTTGACTTTCACTTAACATACCAAATTTGTTATGTGAGGGTCTCTTTTTCAACACACATTTGATCCCTATTTTAACATACAAAATTTGTTAAATAAGGGTCCAAATTGTTTATGTCAAACCACACTTGAGCTTTCACTTAACATATCAAATTTGTTAAGTGAGAATCTCATTCTCAAAGAAAAACAAATATATCTCAAATAAATTTGGTGCTTTCACTTAACATACCAAATTTGTTAAGTAGGGACTCCCATCTTCAAGGAAAAGTAAATTTATCTCACAATCACATTTAACTTTCACTTAGCATACCAAATTTGTTAAGTGAAAGTCTCATCATCAAATACAAATCAAACACATGTGGCCTTTACTTAACATACCAAATTTGTTAAGTAAGAAGCCCCACTTTCAAATCAAAAAAATCACACAATCAAATCTTAACAAGCAAAAATATTTCAAATACAGAATCAGAACCTCTTCTTAGCATACTCAAATTTGCTAAGTAAAGGTCTTTCAAACTATCAATATTTTCAAACAAGATGCACAAAACATAAATATCTCCAAGAAAATCTCTCCTCAAATTTTAGAACTCCACCCAACCTACCTAAATTGGTTGAGTATGGGTTCTCAATTGAAATCAAATGGCAAAGACTCTCCTTGATATCCAAATATCTCTAATGAATCCCACTTAACACATTTGAATCATTGAGTGTGGATTCAAAACTCTATACTCCTGTTATTTGCATGGAACAAATATCAAGGTAGAAATCTGATACAAGTTATATTTCCACAAAAGCAGACATATAACTTAGATAAGTCAGTGCAGTGTTTGCAATTTTCACACATGGAAGCTCAAAAGTATGTGTTTATTTTTCCTTTCGGGATGAATTTGTCCTTGGATCAGGCCAACCACCTGCAGACCGATTTTGCCTACCTCATTCATTTTGGTCGAGGTTTCAAGAGGGCTAGGATCACTTTTCCAGTCATCCAGGTTGAGATGTCATCTGACTCAGAGTTTTCCTCACTAAAAAGGAATGCTATGGAAGCTCCCGTAGTAGTTGTAGTTCCAATGCCATTGCACTCAGTGGTTCCCCTTTCTGCCCCTTTAAAGGCTAGCACCCACTCATTGGTTCCTTCCTAGGGGAAGGCTACCCTATCTTCAAGGATAGTCTTGCCCACCTACGAGGTTGGGTCTAGTTCTTATGCTGCCCCTCCTAGTAGGACTCAACACCACAACCAGTGCTGCAAGATCAAGCGACATTATGACCGCATAGCCAAGGAGCTAGAGCCAGCTTCGCACTCTACAGTAGAGTAGTTACCTAGGATTGTGTCTCATCTTATCACATAGAAAAAGTTTCACCCCCTCTCTAGTTTCGATGGAGAGGAAGACATTAGGAGGATCTCATTTTTACCTCCACCTATAGTTCATTTGGAGGCTCCTATTAATGATAGTAGAAGGTATGTCGGCCTTAAATTAATTCTACTTCAAGTTGGCGAAGCTTACGGATAATCAGAGTCTAGGGCTCAATTTGATTTATGTTCTATCATCCCTCCTAGTGTAGGCAGACACATCAGACAAGAGAGAGCTAGGGAGGCCTGGGTATCAATACAGATTACTAATAGAGAGACTTAAATATGCTGAGATGGCATGCCACCGTGGACTTTCGATCGACGTACACCCTGATCATAATTGATAGCATTCTATAGACAAGTACTACCCACCATAGGAGAGGAGCTCCTCCATCACACCGATCCACTCCTCGCCCACCATCACCTGTTCAGGTACCTCCATCCACCACACCTACAAGAGGCATAGAAGATAACATTCAGGGAGAAGAAAGCCCCATTGGTGAAGAAAGGGTCCCACTTTATCTACTACACCGATTGAGGTGAGGCCAACTTCACTTACTCGACCTCCTTCTTCAATCTTGGTGAAGAAAGAGTGACAACACTGCAGTGTCGTGGTCGCACTGCAACTACCATCACTATCATAAGAATTGACAACAGTAGCCATAAAAGGGGAAGGGGACAGTTCTACATTCCCCATGGCAGTGGGTCTCACTAAGGGCACTACTCCAACCATGAGCAACCATGAGTATGTCTCTTCTAGTAGTCATGACCCTCATAGAGCTAGCACTCCAGTGATAGTCAGTGTTAAGTGCATCTCCGTCAGTGAGCATAGCCCCTCCACCAGTCAGTAACGTGTATTTGTACCAGCACAATTAGATCGTTCCATAAAAGAGATTCTAGAATAGTACTTTACAGTAAAAAGAGAGCTTCTAGGAAGTGACCGATCAGATTGTGGAGGTAAAGGTCATCTTTGATCTGAATGAAGATGATCCCCTTGAGGATTCGACCGAGGTCCACATGGTTGATGCTAGGAGCTCCCTTCATAGAGATCAGCATAGTCAGGAAGGTATTGTGGTTGAGGAAAATGATGTCATCCATTCAACCCAATACCTTTGTCGATAGCTTAAACAAAAGGATGATCATATCAACTGGATGGAGAAGAGGATGGAAGACTAGTTGGTAGCCCTCCATGCACTTCAAAACCAGGCCTCAGTACTATAGCATATACTGCTAGAGATAAATCATCTTGAGTTAGCGAATGTCATAGATCAGCCCAAAAGCACTTCTCCAGTAGATTAGGACAGTGGTAGCTTGCATAGGAAGGTGGTAGACAACACCTCCATGCAAGAAAAAGGCATCAAGTAGTTGGTGGAGAAGCAAATGAAGGATGCATTGGTGCAAGCCCGAGGTGGCTCATCTGTTCTAAAGGGTAGACCATACCTGAAAGAATTTGATGGTGTCCAATATCCTAAGGGTTTTGTGCCTCCTTCCTTCAAAATTTTTGATGGCATTGGGAACCCTCATCAGCACATAGCACACTTCAAGGTAGAATGTTGCAATGCCATTGGAAATGATGCACATCTATTTTATCTCTTTATTAGTAGTTTGACAGGAATCATATTTGATTTGTATGCTGAACTACCCATTAGTTCAGCGAAGATATTTGCTGAGCTAGAGCTCTTTATTAAGAGATTTATTGGAGATCAACAAAGGGTAACTGTGGGTGATCTATTTGTAGCTCAACAACACCCCGGTGAGTCCCTTGTGGATTACATTCTTAGATGGCACAATTTAAGTATGAAATGCAAATCATAACTGTCTGAATAGCATGCCATTAAAATTCAACTCAAGAATATTTATGGCCTAGTCGCCTCATGCTTAAAGGGTTTATCATTAAGACATTTGAGAAACTAATCAACAATGAGGCTAGTCTATAGGGAGAGGTTAAACAATTACCTTTCCAAGATTAGTTAGCCAAGCCTAAACTATAGAAAGCATTTGAGGAATAGCTAGGGGTAGTCCTAGTAGTTGACAAAGGGAAGCTGAGCCGGTTTAGCGCAGACTGAAAGCATGGCCTCTCTAGCCTCCTTGCCACCACCGACCGTCAAATCAACCACCCCGCCACAATTGCATCCACCACCACCGCCAACAAGATTCTCCATCCACGATCGGATTAATATCCCTATCCTCAACATTAGCAATAGTACTTTATCCACCACCAGGTAGCTATAATTTACCTACTCTTGCTGACAAATTAAATAAGCCTTATTCATTGAAGAGGTAGGTAGTTAGAAAAATCTTTAAGAACCTCTTAAAGAAGCCTAATTTTCAATTACCAGAGCATAGGAGGCCAGAGGATATGGGCAAGAGTCATGATCCAAACTTTTGCCCATGCCACCATATGTTAGGTCATGTCTTAGAAGATTGCTTTACCTTTAAGGACTCGTTTGAGTGTAGCTATAAGTCGAGTGTCATTGTCATCCCCAAGAAATATTTACTAGAATAACCCTCCAGTTCTGTTAGGGTAATCCTTAGGGATACAAGCAATCTTCTTAAGATAGAGGAAGGTTGGGATATCTCCAAATCCCGAACCTCCAAGAAAATCTTCTCTAAGATCAGAAAGTTACCCCTGCAGGTGCTTAAAGCAGCTCAAACCTCCAACTCCAAAGAAGGTTTGAAGTTGCTAAGGATAACTTGAAGGAGGTAGATGCCCAACAGCAGTCCATCTTACTTTCCCGGGATACCATAGTAGCACAACCACCATCTAAGTCTAGCACTCCATCCACCATTGTAGCTATTACTTCTTTCTCCACTAGCTCCACTTTTGCCAGCAGGAGCGATGTATCAGCGGACAAAGGCACTAAACTGCTTACCTCGCTTACTTTATTAGATTTCTATCATGTACCTTCATCCAAGAAGAAACTAATGAAGAAAACTTTCACTTACATCTTATCCATTTCTGATGCTCTAGACTTTATTCCTCTCAAAAATTCTCCAACTATACAAAATAATAATGATAACTCTTGTTCTGATCATTCCTTTCTAATTTAGAAATGGATTTTCCATTCTTGAATCATTCTAGTTTGCCCATTAAGATTGATTTGGAGTCACCCAACTCTGATGATCCCATAGGAGAACATGTAGGTGAACCTGGTGAGCAAGTAGAACTTTCCACTAAATCATCTCATGAAGTCTTTGAAGTTACAGTGACAAAGTTCTACCTCCTACGGTTGCACCTCAGGATAAGGGTAAACAAGTCATTAATTCTAGTGATCAAGAAACCCCTCCACAAGATGCTCTACCCATGGATATGCTTATAGAGGATCAACCTAGAGTTGATTATAATGTCCTCACTCACCTAAGAAAGTTTTTAGCTAAACTAAGCATATATGATGCCCTTGTCTTATCCAAAGAGATGAGAGAGTTATTGATCAAAGCTCTTCTTAATCCAAAAATATGCTTAGCTCACTTAACTACTATTAGAGAGGAGGCATGTTTTTCAAGGGAAGCCTATGGAGTTACGTTCAAAAATGAATACCTTATTTTGTGGACAACCGAGCACAACTGTCCCCTCTACATCATAATGGACATGGGCAGATTCAGGCTCTCTAGAATATTAGTTAATCAAGGTGCATCAATGAACAATATGAGTCTAAAGACCCTTGCCTACTTAAGGATTGATATCTCCAAACTCTAAGGAGATCATATGATGTTGAGAGGATTCAACGAATAAGGCGAGAGAGCTTTAGGCTCCATAGTGTTGCCACTAAAGATAGATGATTAGAAGATAGAAGCAAAGTTCTACATATTAGATTCAAAAATACCTTTCATTGCATTGCTCTATAGGCCTTGGATACATATAAACAACATGGTTCCATCTTCTTTACACCAGTGCATCAAATTCAGAAGAGGTGGAATCGAGTATTGTGTCAAAGGAGACTTGAAGTCATTCTCAGATAGAAAGGTTAAGATTTATGAAGAAGCAACCTAATATCTTCTTCCAAATCAAAAAGCCTATTTCGCAAGCTTGGCGAATGTACAAAAATAAAAGAAAATGGAGAAAAAAAAAAAAAAAAAGAAAAGAAAAAGGGAAGAGAAAATGAAAATACAAGTGAGCGAGAATCAAAAATCAAGGAAAAGGTAGAGACAGATGTTACATTTCACCCACAGTTTGTTCCTCCATATGAACACATGGGTAGGATGACTTGGCCCCCACCATGTGAGGAAGAGGTAAATTCAGAGGCAGTTTTGAAGGTGGAAGACTTCCTTGCTGATGGCCAACCAGTAAGAGCTATGTTCCATCTCACAGGAGTACCCCGCTATCCATATAGACTTAAAGTCAGTTTGAAGGATGAGTCTCATGTGGTTAGCATGCCGGACAACCCCTCTCAATGGGTCCCTTTGAAGGTGACATTCGAGCCAAATAGTGATGAAAACTAGGCCTCTTAGCAAAGAATGAGTTTATATGAATCATTATTATGTAGAAGAGTCAGGAAGCAATTGGGAACTTTAGCTCTAAGCTAACTGTCTTCCTAGGTAGTTGAAGGTTAGTAGTTAAGGAGGTACCCAAGTCATCCACAGATGTGAAGCCAAAAAGATTTTTATTGGGAGCATCATCCTCAAGTCAAGAAGTTAATGTAAAACTTGAGGATGATTCATATAAAGATATAATAGAATTACCTTCTGATTGGTACTCGCCTTATATTCTTAACTTAGCAAAGAAGGGATTAATCCCACATACTTGATCTAAACATAGGTCAAACTACTTTGAAAGGCTATGGGGCAACCAAAGCAAACATCCTCAATCAAGACCAAACATAGGATTTAAAATAGTGGGTGAAGTCAATGATGATAACCATTGCCTAGTCATCATAAATAATTTAGAGTCTGATAGGTTCTTCTCAAATCATGCTAACTCTTATAAGGAATTATGTTTAGAAACTTCAGATGACCCAAGTGAGCCTGAAGTTAGAGATGCACGACCAGAGTTCGAAGAAGAGATCAAATCAACCATCGACGAGCTCAAAGAAATCAACTTGGGAATTGAAGACAATCCACATCCGACATGCATCAGTTCTTTGTTAAATGAAGAAAAAACCAATGACTTAGTTAGCCTATTAGCTGAGTTTAAGGACTGCTTTGCATGGAGTTATGAAGAGATTCCCAATATATCCCTTAACATAGCAGTCCATAAACTGGCAATAGAACCTAATGCTAACCCTATTAAGCAAGCTCCTATATGCATGCAATTAGACATTGAATAGCAGGTCACTTCTGAAATCAAAATCTGATCGATGCTAGCTTTATCAAGGAAGAAAAATATCTCACCTGGTTAACCAGTGTCATCCATGTTAAGAAAAAGAATAGACAAATTCACATATGCGTTGATTTTAGCGATCTAAATAAGGCATGTCCTAAGGATGAATTTTCACTTCCTATAGAAAAATTAATGGTGGACATCGCCTCATCTCATGCAGTATTCTCCTTTATGGATGGGTCATCTGGCTACAACCAAATTAAGATGGCCTAAGAGGATGAAAGAAACATTGCCTTTCGAACCCCGATTGGAATCTATTGTTATAAGGTCATGCCTTTCTGCCTCAAAAATGCCGGTGCTACATACCAGTGGGTCATGACTCGAATCTTTGACGAACTCCTTCATCATCAAGTTGAATGCTATATTGATGATCTCATTATCAAAAGCAAAGAAAAGGAAGACCATCTCTTTAACTTGAGATTAGTTTTTGAACAGTTAAGAAAATACAACCTCAAAATGAACCCCCTTGAGTGTGCATTCGGAGTAGCTTCAAGAAAATTCCTTGGGTTTTCTGTCTAACACCAGGGAATTGAAATCAATCCAGAAATGATCAAAGTGATAATAGAAATGCCACCCAAAAAATCATAGCACAACTTAAGTCATTCCAAGGGCGGTTGGCGTATTTAAGATGCTTCATTTCTAACTTATCAGAAACATGCCAACCATTCTCAGCACTTATCAAAATGGATGCCAAGTTCAAATGGGATGATAAGTGCCAATATGCTTTCGAAGATATCAAGCAATATCTGATGATGCTGCTAATTTTAGTATCCCCTATTTTGGGCAAGCCGCTCATATTATATATTGCTGCATTAGATGACTCCCATGGCACTTTATTGGCCTAAGCCAACGACAAACGAAAAAGAAAATGGTCTTTATTATCTCAGTCGTTGTCTAATCCCTGTTGAGGTAAACTGTACACTTATTGAAATGCACTGCCTAGCTTTAATCTTTGCATCCCAAAAGTTATGACATTACATGCTTTCTCATAAGGTGAACTTGATCTTTAGAGTGAATCCATTACAACATCTCATGACATGGTCGATCTTATCTGGACGGTTGGCATGTTGGTCCATGATTTTGTCTCAGTTTGACATAACATTTGTACCCCTCTTTTGTAAAAGAATAAGCACTTGCAGATTTCTTAGCAGCACATCCACTCTCTGTTGATTTTTTTGCTTAATGATGATCTCCCCAATGAAAAAATCATGAATTTGTGCTCACCGTTAGGAGATGTACTTTCATGGTGCAGCTTCCTCTCAAAGAGGAGAAGAGCCACAATTTACTATCCCAGGGAAGGCAGGGGTAGGAATAGTTCTCCTAACTCTGGACTACGATGTGATGAGATTTCTGTTGATTTTTTTGCTTAATGATGATCTCCCCAATGAACAAATCATGAATTTGTGCTCACCGCTAGGAGATGTACTTTCATGGTGCAGCTTCCTCTCAAAGAGGAGAAGAGCCACAATTTACTATCCCACGGAAGGCAGGGGTAGGAATAGTTCTCCTAACTCTGGACTACGATGTGATGAGATTCTCATATCATCTATCTAATCCATGCACCAATAATGATGTTGAATATGAGGCTCTGATTGCCGATCTGGAGTTAGTCATTACACTATGCGTCTAGAGTATCAACATCTTTAGGGATTCTCAGTTAGTCATCAACCAAATCGTTGGGTCTTACAAAGTTCTAAAGCCCAAGCTCCATCATTACTACAAGGATACCATGGAGTTGTTGGCCCAAATCCTAGAGGTTACCATCTACAAGATTCCTCAAGGAGAAAATGTAGTAGAAGATGCATTTGTCAATCTTCCTAAGTTGGCATGTCTGAAAGATGAGTTCATTTCAATAAGGGTCCAAAATAGACAAGTCTTATCCCTTATTGATGTTGAACTCATCAAGTGATCCTCTCTTGTAGGGGAGGTTACTATTACAAAAAGGATGGGGAGCTAGATTGGAGGCAACCATTCATGGATTATCTACATACTATCAAACTATCTCAAGAGAAATCACTAGCACACCAAGTGAAGCAGAGAGCCCTTTCCTACGCTCTCGTGGATGGCACCTTGTACTGGTGGTCTTTCGATCACATATGGTTACATTGTCTGGACAAACACGAAGCCCATAAGATCATGATTGAGGTACACGTAGGTTTATTTGAAGCACACCAATCTAGTTTGAAGATGAAAGCCAAGATCAAGAGACTAGGATACTACTGGCCTTCAATGATCATAGACTGCTTGGACATAGCTAGGAGATGCCACCAATGGTAGGTGCACAATGTGGACCTACATCAACCACCCAATATTCTACATCTTACATTGGCCTCATGGCCATTTGAGTGTTGGGGTACTGACATTGTGGGTATGATCGATCCTCCTTCTTCTAAAGGTCATCGATTCATTCTAGCTGCTAAGGCAATCCCACTTAGAGAGGTCACAGCTCAACATGTGCTCTAATTTTTCAGGAACCATATTGTATATAGGTTCGGGGTGCCTCAACGAATTATATCCGATATGGTACTACATTCAAGAGCACTAAAATCAATAGCTTTGTTCTAAGACACAATATAGATTAGAGATATTCTGCAATCTACAACCCAAGAGAAAATGGGTTAGCATAAGCCTTCAACAAAACTCTCATTCAAATACTGAAGAAGACACTAGATGATAACAAACGATGATGGCATGAATAGTTGGTTGAAGCCTTATGGGCTTACCATACCACATATAGAACTCCAACTTAATTTACCCCTTTCTCCTTAGTGTATGGGTCCGAAGCCATTTTACCATTAGAAGTCCAACTACCATCATTAAGAATAATCGTGGGTAGTAAAATCACAATGGAAAAGAATGCCAATTTGTGGTTCGAAGAGCTCGAAGGTTTGGAGGAGAGATACCTACGGGCATGCCAGAACCTCGAGTTATACTATCCATAAAATTTTTTTGAAAATTATTATTAATAAAACTTCTTTTTATCTCAAATTTCATCCCTTCTATGTTAGAAATATCTTTGCTTGTAATCGCAATGATATATTAGGGTAGGTATAAGAGAACCCAAGAGTCATCCTATCCCTCCATAACACAAACACAAACTACAAAATGATCCTCCAGTGCTATTAGGATAGGTATAAGAGAACCCAAGAGGTATCCTATTTTGACTAGTACAATGAAGTTAGGTGTAACAGAACTTGAGTGGCATCCTTTCTTGGTGGAGTCACAATTGCCCCTGCGACACAAGTTCATCCATTCTATGACGTGTTTAAGATAGATGAAAGAGAACCCAAGCGACATCTTATTCCCTCTTTTATAACACAAATAAACATATATCTTTTATCTCAGGTTACTTTGATGTGGGAGCAAGCCCCTTGTGGCACTCACTTGTCTGGATAAACATGAAGCCCATAGGATCATGATTGAGGTACACGTAGGTTTATGTGAAGCACACCAATCTGGTTTGAAGATGAAAGCCAAGATCAAGAGACTAGGATACTACTGGCCTTCGATGATCATAGACTGCATGGACATAGCTAGGAGATGCCACCAATGGTAGGTACATAATGTGGACCTACATCAATCACCCAACATTCTACATCTTACATTGGCCTCATGGCCATTTGAGTGTTGGGGTACTGACATTGTGGGTATGATCGATCCTCCTTCTTCTAAAGGTCATCGATTCATTCTAGCTGCTAAGGCAATCCCACTTAGAGAGGTCACAGCTCAACATATTCTCTAGTTTTTTAAGAACCATATCGTATATAGGTTCAAGGTGCCTCAACGAATTATATCTGATATGGTACTGCATTCAAGAGCACTAAAATCAACATCTTTGTTCTAGACACAATATAGATTGGAGATATTCTACCATCTACTACCCAAGGGAAAATGGGTTAGCATAAGCCTTCAACAAAACTCTCATTCAAATACTGAAGAAGACACTAGATGATAACAAACAATGATGGCATGAATAGTTGGTTCAAGCCTTATGGGCTTACCATACCACATATAGAACTCCAACTTAATCTACCCCTTTCTCCTCAGTGTATGGGTCCGAAGCCATTTTACCATTAGAAGTCCAACTACCATCATTAAGAATAATCGTGGGTAGTAAAATCACAATGGAAAAGAATGCCAATTTGTGGTTCGAAGAGCTTGAAGGTTTGGAGGAGAGACACCTATGGGCATGCCAGAACCTCGAGTTATACTATCCATAAATTTTGTTTGAAAATTATTATCAATAAAACTTCTTTTCATCTCAAATTTCATCCCTTCTATGTTAGAAATATCTTTTGCTTGCGAATCTGCAATGATATATTTAGGGTAGGTATAAGAGAACCCAAGAGTCATCCTATCCCTCCACAACACAAACACAAACTACAAAATGATCCTCCAGTGCTATTAGGATAGGTATAAGAGAACCCAAGAGGTATCCTATTTTGACTAGTACAACGAAGTTAGGTGTAACAGAACTCGACTGGCATCTTTTCTTGGTGGAGTCACAATTTCTCCTGTGACACAAGTTCATCCATTCTATGATGTGTTTAGGATAGATGAAAGAGAACCCAAGCGATATCTTATTCCCTCTTTAACAACACAAATAAACATATATCTTTTATCTCAGGCTACTTTGATGTGGGAGCAAGCCCCTTGTGGCACTCACTCATTAGTTGCTCTAGGTCGGGTCTACATGTTACCTCGCTATTATATAACCCCAGTGGTCACTTGTTGGAGGATGTCAATCCCCACGCTTTCTTTCTAACTTGACAATTGTGAACCAATGAGTGCCTTGTTAGTATGGTAGATTTCACTACCCAGTGAGCTACCTCATGTTGACTTTGGATAAGGAGATGTGAGTCTCCTTGCTTTCTTCTTCAAGTAGCCATCATGCACTAACTAGGTTGAGTATATTTGAGGTTTAGGGTAAGTACCCCAGACTCTTTTCCTCTTGACTACATTTGAGATGATTTAAGTCCTCTAATGGCATTCACTCAGTAGTTTCCTAGGTCGGATGGCACCTATTGAGCCAAAGATAGACTATCCCAGTAATCAGTTCCACTTTAGGAGGATGTGAGACCCCGAGCTTTCCTCCTAGGCTGATTGTTGCAAATCGATGGCACCTTAGGTTGGTTGATGCTCGTTATGCTAACAGTGACTCACCCGATGGATACACCACCCTTGGCAGATGTGAGTCTCCGCGCTTTCTCCTTGAGTTGGCCATCAAATACTTATTTGATATTAAACCTTTTATCATCTTCTCCAGAGTGTTGGATTAAGCCTTTTGTGGCCCCATTCACTATAGGCATTCTATTTGTATCACGTTCTTTGTGACCCCACTTAGACACTACCCGAGTTACTTTTGGATTGAACAATCTCCCTTCCTTAGTAGCCACCCCTGTGGTTAGAGAATTTGTTCAAAAGATGCATAAATTCTCCCTTAGTTCAGTAAACTTGAGATAAGTCTAGGCTGATATAAGCTCCTTCTTAGTTTGATCCCTCAGAAATGGTACTTAATGCTTAAAAAAACTAAACAAATAAATAAAATTAATTCATTTGTAGATTAAAAATTCAAGCCTCTAGTGGCCCCTTTCCCAAGTAGGAATCTTATCTTTAGGGCATTGTCAGCAAGACTCCCTATAGGAATTGCCTAACTACTTTGAGTTGAGATAAGTCCCTAGGTCGGCACTCTCTCAATAGTCACCCTTAGGTCGGGTTCAACTTATCGTGCCATCGAGTTACCCAAGTGTTTTCTTTTTTAAATATATAAGTTTATTATGCATTCTTTCCAGCACGATCATTGCAAACCAATGGGCAGCCCTAGGTCAGACCTGATTTGTTGCATAAGCAATCGATCACCTTAGTGGTTCCTTATTTAGGAAGATGTGAGTCCCCACGCTTTCCTCTTAACTTGACTATTACAAATCAAAAGACACCTCTTAGGTTGGTTAATTCTACCTAATGGCTGGTAGACTATCCCTTTTGATTTGTAAACCTAAGATAAGTCTAGGCTCGTATTAGCTCCTTCTTAGCAGATCCATTGCACACTGACAAGGTCCATCTAAAATTAAATCAATTCTAACTATTCTTGAGTCGATATAAGTCCACAATGGCATTCACTCAAATAGTCGCCCTAAGTTGGGATTGATCTATTATGCTATCGATATTTCAGCCCAACGATTTAACCCTTCTTTGGAAGATATAAGTCTGCTATGCTTTCTTCCTAGTACAATCATTGCACACTGAAAGGCAACCCTTAGGCCGGATAGTCCTACCTTGTGGCTAGTAGACTACCCATTTGGACTTGTAAATTTGAGACAAGTAAAGGCTGACACAGCTCTTCAGTGGGTCCATCACACACTAATAGGGTCCATAACATAACACACCAAACTAAATTAAATTAATTCAAATCAAATCAATATAAATCAAATTAATCATCAGGACTACTCTTGAGTTGAGGTAAGACCCTCAGCAGTGCTAACTTAGTAGTCACCTTAGGTAGGGTTCGATTTGTTGTGCCATCGACAAATCACCCCAATAGCTGATTCCAACTTTGGAAAATGTAAGTCTGTTATGCCTTCTTCCTAGTACAGTCGTTGCACACCAAAAGGCAACCCCTTAGGTGGGATAGTCCTACCTCATGGGAGGTAGACTACCCCAGTAGACTTATAAATCTAAGATAGGCCAAAGCCCCCATAGCACCTTCTTAATTTGGTTCATCGCACACTGACAGGGTCCATAATAAAATAAATTCAAAACCAACCTCTCTAGTAGAGTCAAATTAAACATATCAAACAAACCAAATTTCTCTTCGGTGAGGTGCAAATCAAATTAACCTCCCTAGTTGAGCTTAGATCTAAATCAAATAAATTCAATTAAATGTACATCCCTAGTGGATATGCCCTCAATCTAGAACCCTTCTCTTTAGTGGAGCCATAATAAATTAAACCAACCTCCCTAGTGGAGTCTAATCAAACAAATCAAAAAAATCCAATCAAATTCTTATCCCCAGCAGATAGCTTGGACCTGTTTCCCAAGTGGAAGGTTCATGTACTGAATCCCCAGTGGATACACACCCAAATGAATCATACTTATAATCAAACTCAGATCCATATCCCCAGTGGATAGCTTGAATGTGTTTCCCTAGAGGAAGGTTCATGTACTCAATCCCCAACGGATTCTTTCTTGCTCTCTTATGCCCTTGGCATAAATAGAGCTACATTGCACTAAGATCATGATTATATCTACCTTTGGTCTAGGTATAGATCACTTCTGTTGTTTGTTGTAATCTTTTGGATGTTGTTGATCATTTTGATCAATTACACCACACTTATTGGAGGTCCTTTTGTTGACCTCACTTTTGGAGAGAGCTCTTAACCTCCTCTCCTTAGACTTAGGACTCTTCTAGACACTAAGAACTCCTTAGTCATAAGACACTTCTAGTGATTAGATGAACAATAAACCTAAGCCTGGAGACTTAGAAGTGTTAATCATAAGATTAGGCTGTGCCTTAGACCTTAAACAAAATTACCTATCCCATAGCCTAAACCCAATCTAGATACACTTTATCAAATCAAACCCCAATTCTCAAAATAAATCTTAAATTTAAATTCAAATTCTAAATCTAGTTTTAAATTTGACTCCAAATGAGTGAAACTCAAAATCAAATTCAAATCCTAAGACCCTTCTTAAGCCATATGAACCACATTCATAAGCTTAGTCAAAACTCCCTTTAGATAAAATCAAACTCAATTG
This sequence comes from Cymbidium sinense, assembly GCA_021442155.1. Lineage (NCBI taxonomy): Eukaryota > Viridiplantae > Streptophyta > Magnoliopsida > Asparagales > Orchidaceae > Cymbidium > Cymbidium sinense. The sequence continues at coordinate 143,379,475 of CM038219.1, forward strand.
ATCTCTCTATAAATCAATTATTCCTTCATTTATATTCACAAATATAATTGAAATATAAATTCAAATGACCAAAATTATATCAAAAATTAAATCCAAACTCAATCTAAGCCCTTTAAGCCAATTCTTTGGACAACCAAATTTTATCCAGATCAAGTCAAAACCAATGAATTTTCTCTTGAATCAATCATTCATTCAATTATCTACCCAAATATAAATGAAATCTACAATCATCAAATCAAATTGAAGCCAACCCAAGTCAAACCCAACCTAGCCCTTTTGACTTGAAAATTTCAAATGAGCCAAAATCCCTTAGACTCCAAATCGATTATTGTTGAATTTATATTTCAATCTAGAGCTCATATATAAGTTCAACTAAATTTGAATCAAACCAAAACCAAACCAATTGATCCATTTAGGTCCACTTGACCCAAAGTGACCTAAAGGACCCATTTGAGCTAACTTCCAATCCAACCTAAATTGAATTGAACCAAGCTCACCAAAATCTTCCACTATGATTGTTGAGCACCCTAAGATGATCAACTGCAATCAATTGGGTCAAACCTAGTCAACTTAGTCATTTGACCAAGTCAATCCTTAGCCCAAATGAACCAAAACTAGACAGAACTCATCATACATCAAATTAATTGAAACCAATGATTTGAATCAACCCAAAATCAATATTTAAATATGACTTGACCACTTATTGAGCCAAACCAAGCTCAATTGGCCATTTGATCCAAGTTGACCCAAATTGGCCTGACACAAATCAAGATCTAACCCAAATTGATTGCAACAAATGGCTCAAGTTCATTACAAATTGATTATTGAACTTGACCAAAGTCATAATTAAACCCAATTCATTCAATTGAGCCCAATTGGTCAACTTGACCCAACCTAGCCCAAATTGGCCTAAAGGGTCAATTTGGCCTAAATCCAAATTAAATCCAAATTAATTCAAACCAAAGATCACATTCATAATCAATTAACCAATTGAACATGAATCAACCCATGACCCAAGCTAATTTGGCCAATTTTGGTCAAATTGGTCAATTTGACCCAATATGACCCATATGACAGCCATAACCCATTGGGGGCTAATCAAACCAAACCAAATCCAATTGGGATTAGCACAAAATTCACCCAACCTAATTAAATCCCTCGTGGATCCTCCCCCACATAGGATTCCACTCAACCTCATTTAATTCTCCCCCATCACATGCACTTAACTCCTCCCCAACCTTTGCATTCAATTAAGTTAATCATATGGCAGTAAAAAAAGACATTAGAGCAAAATTCCAAAGTCCTCAATCAATCCATCATCCATCCCAACCACTCCATGCAAGATGGCAATCAATTTGGAGCCAAAAAATTTTTGGCCATTATAAAGAAATGGATTCTTCCTCCCACCACCATAATTCTTCTCCCACCTCTTTGAGCCATTTTTGAGCTCAAAAATACAAATAGAAACTTTTTCGGCTAGGCAACGGTGAACATTGGAGAAGACGACATTTCAAAGGGAGACAAAGGTTAAAAATCATTTTAAAGCTTCCTCACATACCTAGAGTTTGCATCTTCACGCCAAAAATCATCCAGGTAAATTTTGTCTAACTTTAGGATTAGATTTTATGTTAACTTTCTTGTGATTTTAGGAATATCCCTTAGATAAACACTACATTTTTCATTTTATTTGATCCAATATGAAGTATACTTTTTTTGAAAAAGTCAACTCAAAAATGAGCTCAATCGGACCTCATTTCATATTTTTTTGCATTTTTTATCAATTTTGCTTGTTGGTGAGCAGTGGTCGTCCGATCCCATGATCAGTGGATCGGACAACCCAGATAGCATCAGACCCCACATCATTCAGATCCCTGGAATGCAAGACCCACTCTCTGATCTTGCAGATTGGATCTGGACCATCCGATCCGATCGAGCTTTAGATCGAACCACGATTTTTCATTAAAAAAATTATTTTAAATCACCTTCAAAAAATTCATAGAAAATAAAATACTTAATCAAAATAGCAAACAAGGGCTCGTTGGATTCGCCTTTCTGAGGGAAATCTAACAAACCCAAAAATCTCCAAACTTCACTGAGTATTTTAAGAATAATTTGAGTTTAAGTAAAAATCAAATTTCATTAATTAAATCAAAAATACATGTCATATTAAGTTGAAATTTTCAAGATTGAAACTAAAGTTAAACACCCCTACCATAAAAATCTCAAGTAAAAAGGACTTCTGGATTGGGAGAAATTAAAATTTGAAGTTCAGATTTTCCATTTTAATAAAATAAATCAAATAAAAATTTAGAAAATTACAAAAATCTTCAAAATGGCTTAAATCACTTCAATTGATATCTAGGACTCTTAGGAAATAATGTGATTTTCTGAATCCTAATGAACCACAAATAAACACTTAAGATTAAAGTTTAATCAATTAAGGACTTAATCAAAATATAATCTAAAAATAATTTAAATATCAAAATCAAAATAAGAAATGAAATAACACTTAAGCAATCATTAATCAAACCTTAAATCAGAAAAATATCATTCTTAGAGGAAATTAAATTAAATAAGATTAAACCTATTTAAGTTAATAAAACCAAATTAAATGATTAAATCTTAAATCAAACTTAAAATTAAACAAATCTAGGAAACTTTAATATGGGTCAAACTAGTATAACTAAACCTACACTAAGCATGGAGTCTTATTCATATGAAACTCCTTAATAAATATAAAGAATTTGAAACTAATTGATCATTAAATAAACTAAAAATAAAATTGACTAACAAACCAATTCAACATAATCATTTGATATTAATCAAATTAAATCAAATAAAGTCAAAGTAAACTTAATTAACATATGACTAAATCACATCCATTTCGAATAAGATAATTAATTGGCCATTCATACGTAAACTGAACAACCAAATCAAACATGAATGAAATATAATGAACATAATAAATGAAGAAAATCAAACTTAACTATGATTATGAATAATCAAGTTTAATTGAAACAAAAATAAATAATTAAATCACTTAATATAATGAAATGATAATAACAATATTCCTTTAATAAAATCAAACTTAAGTAAAACACTTAACTAAATCAAATCAATCACATGTGCAAAAATAAGTCATTAATTAAATAAATCTTTGATTAATCTAATGATTTAAAAAAGTTTAATTATCCTTAATCAAACTTAATTAATTAAACATTTAATTAATACAAACTTAATGAATTCATCTATCATCTTAATGAACCAAATTAATTTTATAAATCAAATTAAAATTAATTCAAATCAAACACTTAATTAATCTACTAATTTATTTAATCACCCCTTTTAAATAAACTAATTAAGTTAATCAAATTAATCACATTAAACTTAAACTTAATCAAACATAAATTCAATTAAATACCAATCAATTCTTAATTTAAACTTAAATCATTAAGTCATTAATTACATCATTAACCTAAACAAATAAATATCAAATTTAAAAAAAATTAAACAAATCCTTACTTAATTTAATAATTGATCACACCTCCTAAACAAGCTAATTAAGTTAATCAAATTAATCATATTAAACTTAAGGTTAATTTAACATAAATTTGAACATAATCAAAATGCCATTAAATATTAATCAAAACTTAAATTTAAATTATTAGTCATTAATTGCATCATTAACCTAAATAAATATGAAATCAAATAGAAAATTAAACAAATCTTTATAATTAACATAAATACACTTCTAAATTAAATTATTACATAATCATATTGAAGCTAAGCAAACCCATAGACTAATAAAGCTAATCAAATCAAATTAAATCAAATTAAATTAAATTAAGAAAGACTCTCATCAATTTAATATGTAATCAAATCAAATCTCAATCAACCTATTTAAATAAGATAAACTAATTAACAATCCAATGTGTGAAATCAAAATGCAAACCAAACTTTGATAAACATGACAAATGGATGAGATTAAAAATAAAATTCTAATTACAAAGAATCAAACTCAATTAAAATCAAAATAAAATATCAATTAATCTAATCTGATCAAACTATAAATAAATGAACCAAAATCAAATCTAATAAGCATCAAATTAAGTCACATAACCATAATCAAAGAAAAGAAATAAATATTAATTTAAAAGGATATTGATTATCAAGATGTAATTAAACCAAAACATCAAAATCAAAATCAGTCAATCAAATACTTAAACAAATTGAAATTCTAAATTCTAAACCAAATCAAATAAATCAAATCAAATGAATTACACAAATTCAAATGGGATAATTAAGATACTTAAGGACCTTAGTTAGACTCTTTAGAGTTAAGATGTAGAATAAGGTTAGTTCACAATGGAATTCATTCTACTCTTCATTCTTAAAAACTTATATATCACTTTAACCAAATAAAAGTAAATAAAAATGAAAAGTAAATTATTAAATCTTTTAAATTGAAATCACCCAAAGATAAAATTTAAATAAATTCAAATTTCAAATTGAAAACTTATAAAGAAGCCTAGTAAAGTCTTTCCACACACCTTAAGCATACACAATAGAATAAGTCACCACTTCAAGTGCTAAGTTAGGGCATTGTATGTATGATATTATATTTTATTTTGTAATATAATATTTTAGACTGGATGTTAGGGTGTATATTTTGTAGACTGGATGTTAGGCCATTATTAGCCTAATCATATTTTTTGCAGGGGATTGTACTTAAGGGGCTACTGTAATCAAAATATAAATACATTTGTTATGCAGGTTGCTTAGCCCCTAAGCATAACCCATGTTAAGATAGGTGGGCTTGGTTACCCATGTGTGGGGTGCAAAGTCCAAATTATTCATTTAACTGTTTAGGTTGGATGGTGTGTTTAGCTAATATTTATTTTACAGGTGTAGCAAGATTTACTCTTCTTATTTTTAATGTAATTTTAAATTAAAAATTAGGATTAGGGTTATGGGGGATTAGAATGAGCAAGTAAGGCTTATAGAGCCTGATGCCTTTGGAGCAAATCAAAATCAAAAGAAAGAGAAGGAAGAAATGAAGAAAAGAAGACCCCCATAGCATGTATTTTTTTTTTAATCCAGGTTGTACAAGGGTAGAGCTTGGGTACCCATCTTTTTTTCTTTTTTTAGGGTGTATGGTAAAAAACCGACTGCACTGGCCTTTTATTCTCTTACGGTAGTCTATAAAATTATTTGATGTTGTGTTTAGATTGTGCATTGGAACAACATGCATTTCATAATTTTGTTATGATTGATGCTTGAATGTGTGGCCTGGATACGGTAGGCTCTTAGGATGAAATTAATTTTTCTACCCCAATTAACAACTCATAATTAAAATTTAAAATAACTCATAACCTCAACATAAACCTAAGAATTAAATCAAGATAATAAAATTTTTAGCAACCTCTTAGCTGGATGAATGAATGTATAATATCATGCATGTCATATTCTTCCACTCTTATTAAGAGCAAGCTTCCATCTTTGCCAGAGTGTGAAGGCTTAACTTGTGAGAGCCTTTGATGAAAGAACAAATCTTTTCTCTTGATTTGACCCATAATCAACTTTTTAGGCATTTAGGCATACAAAATTTCATAGCCAATGTCAAAATAAAGAGTCCAAAAGAATCAAATAAATTTGATAATATTTGCATTAGATTAAGTCATGGTTTTATATCACTCATGCTCTAGTCTCTCAGGGAGTGAGTTTAACAACTTAGTTTTCTCTCTAAATAAATAACCTAGCCATCTTGCAAAACATAAGACTTGCCTACATGGATTTAAAGCATAGGAGGAGTTAGCTGGCTACCACTCTAGGCAATAATAAGACTAGCATTCTGGTGGTTTATTCTCTCTTATGGAGATATACCATATACCCATTTTTGCCTTAGATTTAGGTCGTGCTTCGGCCCTTGCCAAAGCTCCCTAACTTAGGATCCAAGGTAGCTATTTCTTTAGGCTACAAGCATAAATCCTCACCTCTTAGGCATTTTCATAATTTTATATTATAAAATTATAAGCCCTAACAATCTAATAAAATGTCAACTCTAGTAATTAACTCTCTTCAATATCAAAAATATAAAGCCCAATTATAGGGTAGATTGGAATGCTCACTAGGCTTCTTAGTGTCATGAGCATTTCCTACATTCTCTCTTTGGATTCCAAAAATAAGTCTTCTCCCTGATCTATCTCATTTTATTTTCTAAAATAGCCAATCCTTTTATAGTTTTAACTTTGAAATCTTTAGAGACCCTAATTATCTACTTTAATCGAGAGTATTCTTTAAGGAATTTCCATTCTTAAGGCTATAATTAACTATGGAGACTTGCCTCCATTAGGAATTTAACGAACCTGACTTTAAATAAACCCTACTTTACCTTTTCATGTAAAGTAGAGGAAAGATCTCTAGAACATTCGACGACCCATCATGCCTTAGGAGTCCTTATTAGGCGATTAGGTCCATTATAAGGTGGTGATTTCTATCTTTCGAGATAGTATATCATTCCATAATGTTGTACCCGATCACTTCAATAAGTACTCCCTAAGATCTGTGTGGTGTCCCACATCTCAAAAATAAACACCACACTTACCTTACCATAGAAATGGGAAGAAGGAAGTCTTTAATTATTTTTTTTCATTAAATTTTTATTTTCACCTATTGGGAAATCCAATAAGGGTTTTAAGACCTACACGAAGTGAGGTCCTTAAACCTAAAGGATGTTAGCTAGCTTAGCTTAAGGATGAAATGAACTAAGTGCCAATGAAAAAGTAAGAAAGTGTAAACCCACTATCGATACTTGAAGATAATGTTCATTTATCAAAGATGGAGAGAGAAACCATCCCAGAAAAAAAATCTGGTGAAAAAATATTTTCCTACTTTCATCTATCCTTTTGGAAGGGTAAATGAAAACAAAAATATATGCCTTTGTTGGGACACCACGTAGATCCACAAATATTCTTATTAGGGTGATCGGGTATGGCATTGAGAAAAGGTGTACTATCTCAAAAGATAGAAATCACCACCCTACAATAAACCTAACCACCTAAATAAAGACTCCTAAGGGCTATGGGTCTTGGTATGTACTAGAGATTCTTCCCCTACATTACATGAAAAAGTAAATCAGGGTTTATTTTAAATCAAATTTATTAAGTTCTCTATGGAGGCAAGCCCCCATAGTTAATTACAACCTTAGGAATACTCTCAATTAAGGTAAATGATCATTGTCTCCAAGATTTCAAAGATAGGATTATAAATCAATTGGTGTATTTTTAGAAGATCAAGTGGGATTGATCAAAAGTGAGGGAGTTCTTTTCAAAGCCAGGAAGATAAGTAGGGATGGTTACTGAAAGAAGCCTAATAAGCATCCCAAACTATCTATGGTTGGGCTATAAATTTTTGAAGTTAAATTAATTTATTTGTTTGAATTAAATATTTATTAAAAATCTAGGGCTGACAATTCCATAATACAAGGTCATGAAAAATGACTAAGATGTGAGAATTTATGCTTGTAGCCCATAAAAGGGAGAAGCTACCTCAGATCCTGAATCTAAGAAGCTTTGGCAAGGGCCAAAGCATGACCTAATTCTAAGGCAAGAATGGGCATTTGGCTTACCTCTATAAAAGAGTATAAATCACTCAACTGTTTGGACTTACAGTCGCCTAGGGGTGGCTGCCAACTAACTCCTCCTATGATTTTAAATACATGTAGGCAAGTCATATGTTTATGCAAGATAATAAGTTTGTTATTTATTTAGAAAGAGACTAAGTCCTTAAATACACTCCTTAAGAGACTAAATCATGTAGGACATGATTAATGACTTAAACCTAATGCAAATTTTTCAAATATTTTATTTTCATTTTAGACATTTTCATCTGAGTGATTCATATGTCTAATGCATGATAAATTTGATTATGAGCCAAAATCAGCAATATAAGGAGGTGTGTTTCCAACATGGCTCTCAAAGGTCAAGCCAAGTTCTCTGGCGAAGGTGGAAGCCTCCAATCAAGAGTGAAATAATATGCTTTTTATGAATGATATGAGAAAGAAATTACAACATCTAGCTAAGGGGTTGCTAATTCTATTATCTTGATTTTATAGCCTAAGGGTTAGGTAAGGTCATAAGTTATTTTATTTTTAGTTTGAATTGATTTGTTGGATAGAGAATTTATTTTTTGTTATAAATAATGCAGAAACTAGGAAGAAACTAGGAAAACATGTCATAAATAATGCAGAAACTAAACAAACATTAAACATTTATTAAAGCTAACGTAAAAGAATAAGAAGCCTTTCATGGTTGGGCACCACTGCACAAACCCAAAAATAAATGTGGGTAGTCGAGCTCTACCCTTATACAACCTCGATTACAAATGAATTAATTATAATCAAGTAAGAAAATTCATGTTATGGGGGTCTTCATTCTTCTTTCTTCTTTTTTTTTTTCATTTGGTTCTTTCTTCATTTTGGTTCTTTCTTCCTTTTTGACTTGGTTGGGATGTGGCTTACTCCAAAAGCTTCACATGGTACATAAGACATAGTCTTATGACCAATGTTCATCTTAATCCCCCATAATAATCAATCTAAATCCTAGTTTGCAAAATTTCATGAAAAGGGAAAGTAAATTCAATTAACACCGACAAAATTAAGATTAGGTAAACAAACCAAACAATCCCAACCAAGTATATTGGACTTAGCACCCCACACATGGGTAACTAAGTCCACATGGCCTATTTTGGATTATGCTTAGGAGTAGAGGCCACCTGCACAGCAAAAGTAATTATATTTTTATTACAGTGCCTCTTAAGCACAATCCCCTATAGAAGCTAATGGTTAGAATAAGATCACCCTACCATTTAGTCTATGCACATACACCCTAACATCCAGACTAAAACATCACATCACAAAATAAAAGCAAACATATAAATAATCAACAGCCTTAACATAGGACTAGAAATGGTGACTTAGCCTAATGTGTGTACCATTTAAGGTTTGTGTGGTATGTCTAGTTAGATTTTCAGGTTTATATTTTCTAAGTATGTAAATGTTCAACTTAGAGGGTGGTTTCATTTAAGTTGTTTAGCTGATTTGGGTTAATTTTATTTGATGATTTTGTTTGGTTTGAATGAACCTATGCATAATTACTAAGTTGTAAAGAGAGGGAAAAGAAAAGAGAACTTCTCTTTCCTTCCCTACCTTTAGTAATTTCTAAAGTAGATTCATTACAAATTTTTGTTTAGTGAATGCTTTATTATGTGTTTTAATTAATCCTGAGTTTATACATTCCCTAAACAAACCTATTTAAAAAGAAATGCATTTCAAGATTAAGTAAAGTTAATTACTATCATAAAACACACAACATTTTATTTCTTTCCCACATGTGTATCATGCACATGAAAGAATCCTAAGCATATCTATACATGCAATATAAGTATTTAGCACACCTTAATGATGAATGTTAAGAGAAGTTACTTAAGGAAATTTGTATGCTTCATGATGCGTGATTTGGTTAAGTAGACAAAGAGTGATTCTCTTATCCATTTTCATATGCACATTTACATGTATAAAAGACATAAGTGAGTATGGCACCATTGTTAGCATCAGGGTGTAAGGGACAAGACCTAATTAGGGCTACTTAAAGCCTTGCAACCCCTGGGTTGTCTAGAGTAATATATCACTTTTCTTAAATACATGTTCATGTACAAAAAGAAATGCATGAAAATAAAATCATGCAAAAAGTTTATGTTTGTTTGATCTTGTTTGATTGTTTAGTTTACATGTGTGATGTTGAGTTCCTTCTTAAGTTATGACATAGGAGTGTATAGGAATAAATTTTGGCAAGTGTTATGTCCATTTTAAATAGACTATACACTTTGGCAATTCCCATACAAGCCTATGTTAAGAGAGAGAAGGAAATCACATAACACATTGTATACTATTTACATGCAAGTTTAAAAGTACTTATAAATAGCACACTTTTCATTTATAATGTTTGATTTCTAGGTTATGAAAATAGTTTTGGATTTAATAGTTATAATAGCCATTCAAATCCTTACTTTAGCCAAAACATGCAATTTAACATAAAGTAAATATTTCATTTTAATTTGATTTTTTGAAAGACATGAATGCATGATTTTCATATGACATACACATTTAGCATGCTAGGAAAGATATAAAGTGATGCAAGCATATAATTTCATTCACTCTAATTAATTCCTAAAGACAACCTTAGATTATTTAAAGTGAATCAAAGTTGGTTTAAGGAAATTTTGATTTGGTTTTGAGTTTGATTTGAATTTAATGGATGTGAAAAGGGTTTTTTGGTCCTAACCCATATCCCACATATGTGTGTTATTTTAGTTCAATTTTTAGAACCCTTAAGTGGCTTTATGTTTTACTTAGGTTAAGGTATTCATTAAATTTATTAATTACCCCTTACCTACACCACTTTAACATATTTAACGAAATAATTATGAGCCAATGTATGACATAAATCAGTAATGCACTTAAGAAAGAAAGGGGCCTAATGCATTTGGCTCACAATTAATGATTAATTAAGCTAAAGGTTTAATTTAAGTACTTTCATAACCCTTCCCACACATATGAGTTAGATATGATTTCTTTAAGTTTACTTTTATTATTGAACGCCTACGCATCCACCCAAGAAGGAGATGATTAAATTTAGATTGATTTGATTTTAAAATTTTAATTAATTAAGCCATTTAATTAAGTGATTAAACTATTTAATTAATTTGTATTTTGATTAGATTTTTATCCAAAAGAAATAAACTTAGGAGGAAAAGATTTGGGAGAGGGCTCCTAAGCTCATTCACTAAGTTCACTCACTATTCTAAGGTAATTAGCAAATTTAGTTAATGAATTTATCACTATTTAATGGATTGATTAATCATTTAATTCATTAAGGCAGTAATTAGGAATGAACCAAGCAATTACCCTAATTAAACCATTAATAAATTGCAAGAACATTAAGAGAGGCAGAAGTCATCCCATTAAATACATCTAAGAAGTTTGGGATTAATGGGGATAATTAGAGAGTAATTAATATAATTGCATTCCCAATAAAACTTAAATTTAGAAAATGTCACTATTTAAAATCAATTGAATTTAATTTTAGATTATTCCCCTTTGAATTATCTTCACAATGCATTTTATTTTGTATTTTTTTATTTTTCTACATTTAGTTATAAATATTTGAAGATTCCATGATTAAAACCTACTTAAATAGCCTAATCAAATAGTTAATCCCATCGGTGCCATGTGGACCACTGACGCGGCGCGTGCTTTCAATGTGGCACGATAAGGTTCTCTATTTAAGTAGTCACATCTAATGTCGCATCAATAGTGGTGCTACACGCTTTCTCCTTGATGGTCCGATCAAAGATCAGATGGTCACGATTAAGCCCACAGCTCTTAAGGGATAAATCCATGGATCCTACATGGATTAATCATGACTATCCATCCAAAATGCATGGATGCACAGTCCATGATCCATCACTGAGCTTGCATATGGGAGAGGGCATCCATCCACTCTTTAAGACAAGATCTAAGCTCGATTGAGCTAAGATTGAGCTCAAACTCAACCCACACCATCATCATGCAAGGGGTAAGACATACAATGGTCAATTTGTAATGAGCTAAAAGTTTCTTGGACAAAGGACCAAACACTTCCTATTTTAGGCTCGTTTTGAAGGCATACCTCACAAGAGGCTAATACCAGTGCTCCCAACCATCTAGGTAGCTTCATCTAGTAGAGATGAAGCGAAGATTGAAGGGTTGATGTTGATCTCCCTATGGACCAAGCTCCTCTTCAAATTCTTATTGGCCTTGGTCTAGCTCCCACCTACCTTGCCTTGGAAGTTTGGAAGAAGCTTTGGATCAACTCGATTGACTCCCTTAAGGGTGCTTGCAAGAGCAATTGGCTTGATATTGGGTATTGAGTGAGATGGAAATCCTTGCTACCTCCCCTATTTTAGCTTAAGCAAAACTGAGAATGGGGAAATCAAATTTTCCTGGGGGAGCTTGGAGAGACTTGCTCTTAGTTCTCTAGCTTCAATCGAGTGTGAGTGTGTGAAAATAAAATGAAATTAGGGTGAGTATATCTCCCTCAAGATGGATTGGATGGCCGCAAGCTATCCTTCCATTTTGGATCAATTGATCAAATGAAATGGATTTGTTAGGTTGTTTAGGTTGCACATGGTTTAGTTTTAGCAGAGGAATGTAGTGGAGAAGTTACCATGTGCTTAATTGAGTGGAGGAGGGATCCCATGTGCTCAATTTCTAAGAGGGTGGTCAGTTTGGCTATTAGGTTGGGTCTGGCTGACCCAAACCCATTGGGTCATGTGCATCATGTTCATTAGTGTCCACTTGGTCTCCTAAGAGGATGTCAAGTGGCCATGAAGATGATTTGACCAAATTCCAAGTAAATTTGGCCAAGAATTACCCTTTACATAGGGGTAAAATGGTCATTTGGCTTTAATTTTAGTTTGAACATGTTTAGTATGATTGAAAATGGGTTGGGCCAAGTTTCAATGAATTTTGAATTGATTTGATATGATTTCACTCATGTTGACCCATTTAGGTCAAAAATGGGTAAACTTGGGTCAAGTTGACCAATTGGTCAAATTAGGTCAAACCAATGGTTGTGTCAAGCTCATATGACCATTTGAAATATGTTGGCATCATTGGTTTGGTTCAATTTGGTTCATATTTGGATTTGGTTCATTTGATTTCAATTAGGTCAAATGGGTCAAGTTGACCAATTTGACTCATTTAACCTAATTGGGTTAGGTCATGGTTGGTTTAGGTTTGGTTGGTCACTTGAAATGTGTTGCAAGTTTTGGTTTCAATCAATTTTGGTTTAAATTGATTTTGGCTCAATTTGACCTTTTAAGTCAAGTTGGGTTCATAGTAAATTGGGCTAGGTTGTGTCTAGTTGGCCAATTGAGGCTTTGTCAAAGTTCAAAATCACTTTAGAATGAATTTGACCCATTGGGTGTAATTAATTTGGATTAGACCAAGTTTTGACACATTTTGACTTATTTGGTCAAGTTGGGTCAACTTGGGGTCAAGTGGCTAGAAGTTAGGCTCAAACATTGATCATGAATTGGTTTTGATCAATGGTTTCAATCAATTTGGCCTATGATAGATTTTGACTAGTTTAGGAATCATTTTGGCTAAGCATTGACTTGGTCAACCATTAGGTTTGACTTGGTTTGACCCAATTTGAGTGATCAGTCATCATATAATGATTGTTGCTCACAATGTGAGACTTAGATGGGCTTAGTTCAACACAATTTGGCTAGGATTAGAATTTAGCTCATAATGGGTATTTTAGGTCACTTTGGGTCAAGTGAGCCTAAATGATTCAATTAGCTTGTTCAAGGCTTAATTCAAGTTTGGCTGAACTCACATATGGACTTATGATTGAAAAATAAATCCATTTATAAGAGATTTGAAGTCAAATGGGTTTTGATTCATTTGACAATTTCAAGTTCAAAGGGTGAACATGAGTTTGCCTTGGGTTTGATTTTTGAATTTAGTTTTGGTTTGAGGATTGAAGTTTATGTTTATATTTGAATTAATGATTGAAGGATTGATTGAATCATGAAGAAAAATCAAGGGTTTGGCTTGATTTGAGTTTGATTTGGCTAAGTTCAAGAAGTTGACTTGAAAGGTTTAGGTTGAATTATTTAATTTAAGCTAACTCCATATGGTGGAATCAAAGGGAATTAGGAAAGATTTTAAATTTGGAGTTTAGTTTTGGATATTTTAATTTATATTTCATTTATAGTTGTAAATATAAATGAGAATATAAATGGGTTATGAGAAATTTCTTGAGTTTGGATTTTGACTTAAAAAAAAGAGAGAGTAAGGACTTGGTTTAAGCTATAGGGTAGGAAAATTTTTGTAACACCCCTAAGACATAAACTATTCCTATAGCTAACTCTTTTAAGTCTCTAGGGCTAGGTTAAGTGTTCACCTAATCATCAGAAGTGTCTTAAGACTAAGAAAACTCTTAGTGCCTAAGAGAAGCCTATGTCTAGGATGGAGGGGTTGAGAGCTCATTCTAAAAAAAATGAGGTTAACAATCTCCCAACAGTGATTGTCAACCTCCCCTAAGTTTTTGATTTGTTCATCAGAGAGGTCATCACTAAGCAGAGAATCAGTAGAAAGTGGGTGTACTGCTAAGAAATCTGCTAGTGCCTATCCTTTCACTGCACAGAGGGGTACGAATATAATATCAAACTATGAGAGAATCATGGACCAACGTGTCAACCATCTAGATAATGTTGGCCGTGTCATGAGATACTATAGTGGATTGATTCTTGAAATCAAGTTCACCTTATGAGAAAGCATATAATGTCATAGCTTTTGGGATGTGAAGATGAGAGCTAGGAAATGTTTCTCAATAGGTAGGTAGTTTGCTTCAGTAGGGATCAGAGGATGGCTAAGGTAGTAGAGAGCATTCTCCTTCCCTTCGTCGTTAATTTAAGCCAATAATGCACCATGGGAGTCATCCAATGTAGTAGTATAGAGGATAAGTGGCTTGCTGATGCCGCTAGACGACTTCACCAAATACTATTTGATGTCTTCAAAAATTGGCACTTATCATCCCACTTGAACTTAGCATCTTTTCTCACAAGTACTGAAAATGACTTGCATCTCCTTGATAGATTGGAGATAAAGCATCTTAGATACACCAACATCCCTTAGAAAGATCTGAGTTGAGTTAAATTTTTAGGGGGTGTCATTTCTAAGATAGGTTTGATTTTTTTGGGTTTATCTCTATTCCCTGGTATCGGACAACAAACCTAAGGAACTTCCCTAAAGCTACTCTGAATGCACACTTCAGGGAGTTCATTTTAAGGTTGAATTGTCTTAACTGTTCGAAAATAACTCTCATGTCAAAGTGATGGTCTTTATTTTCTTTTGACTACTAGATCATCAACATAACATTCAACTTGATGATGAATGAGTTCATTGAAGATCAGTCCGGTATATAGCCGAGCATTTTAAGGCAAAAGGCATGATCTTACAATAATACATTTCGATCAGAGTTTGAAAAGTAGTATTTTTTTAATCCTCAGGGGTCATCTTAATTTGGTAGCCAGATGATCCATCCATAAAGGAAAATACTGTCTGAGATGAGGCAATGTCCACCATTAATTCTGTATATGAAGTGAAAATTCATCCTTAGGACATGCCTTATTTAAGTCCCTGAAATCGACGCATATGTGAATTTGGCCATTCTTTTTCTTAACTATACACAGCTAACCGGTAGGGTATTTTTCTTCCACGATAAAGCTAGCCTCAATTAGTTTCTTGACTTGAAAATGACCTGCTTTCGATTTCTAATCGCATGCATCTAGGAGATTGCAAGATAGGGTTAGCGTTAGGGTCTGTTGTTAGTTTGTGGACTACTACATCAAGAGATAATCCAAGCATCTCTTCATAGCTCCATGCAAAGTAGTCCTTAAACTCAGGCAATAGCCTAACTAAGCCATTAGTTTCTTCTTCATTTAATAAGCGATGTATGTGCGTGGATCTTCTTATCCCGAGGTTGATTTCTTTGCGTTTATCGATCATTGAATAGATTTCTTCTTCAAATTCTAGAGATGCATCTTTGATTTGAAGATCATCAGGATCATCTGAAGTTTTTAAACACACCTCCTCATAAGAGTTAGTGTGGTTTGAGAAGATCCTCGACTTCAAATGATTGGTGACAATTAGCGGTCATTATCACGGACCACTATCGAATCCTAATCCTGGTCTTGATTGTGCATCCCTACCTTTGTTGTTCCATAGCTTCTCAAAATACTCTAACCTGTGCTTGGACCATGTATAAGGAATCAAACCTTTCTTTGCAAGATTATGAATACAAGGTGAGTACCAATCAAAAAGTAATTTCATTAAATCTTTATATGAATTATGCTCAAGCTACATACTTACGGACTTGATGATGATTCCAAATTTGAACCTCTTCGGCTTGACATTCATGGAAGACCTAGGGACTTCCTTAACTACTAAACCTTCAACTTTTTGAGAAGAAAGTCAGGTTAGAGCTAAAGTTCTAAACTACTGTCTAATAGGTTTACAAAAACCTGATTCAAATACATTCATGCTTTGCTTGGAGGCTTGGTCTTCGTCACTATCTAACTCGAGTGTCACCTCCAATGAAACCCACTGAGAAGGGTTGGTTGGTATGATAATCACATGAGACTCATCCTCCAAGCGGATTCCAAGTCTATGTGATCGAGTACTCCATGAACTGGAACATAACCCATGTTAGCTGGTGGCCAACAAGGAGTCTTCCACCTCTAGAATTTTCTCTATGTCTGCCTCTACCGCTGCCTAGTCAAAGTCGAGTCATCCTACCCATATGTTCGTATGGTGGAATGAACTGTGGGTTGAATGTAACATGCGGCTCTACCTCTTCCTTGGTGTCACTTTCTCGCTCACTTGTTCTTTCCCTTTTCTTTTCTTTTTCTTTTTCCTTTTCCTTTTCTTCTTTTTCTTTTTCTTTTGTATTTGAATTTTGACCAAGTTTGAGAGAATAGATATTTGGATTTTGAGGAAGATAGTAGGTTGCATCTTCATATATCTCGACCTCTCTAATTGAAAATGGTTTTCATCTCCTTTGACATAGTATTCGATTCCATCTCTTCAAAACTTGATGTATTGATGAAGAGAGGATGGAATCATCTTGTTCTGGTGTATCCAAGGCCTACCGAGCAAAGCAGTGAATGATGTATTTGAATCAATTATATAGAACTTGGATTTAGTATTCCATATGCCTATTTCCAAAGGTAACACTATGGAGCCTAAATCCCTCTCGCCCTATTCATTTAATCCTCTCAACATCATCTGATCTCCTCGAAGCTTAGAAATGTCAATTCTCAAATAAGCAAAGGTATTCAAGCTCATAATGTTCACCAATGCACGATCAACTAAAACCTAGAAAGTCTGAATCTACCCATATCCCTTTGTGATGTAGGGGATGGTTGTGCTCATGTCCCCAGAAGGTCTTCATCGATGAATGTGACTCCTTGGGCTTCTCTTGAATAATTTGCCTCTCCAATAGCGATCAGTTGAGCTAAGCATATTTTTGGATCCATTGATTAATGATTCTCTTATCTCTTTGGATAAGACTAGGGCATCATATATGCTTCTTTAGCTGAAATTTTTTAGGTGGCGAGGATAATGTAAACAACTCTGGGCTGATCCTCCACAAGCATATCCATGGGTGGAGCATCCTGTGGAGGGGCTTCTTGCTCGTTGGTACCAATGACTTATTTCGTCTTATCTTGAGGTGCTGCCCTAGGAGGTAGATTGTTTCCACTGCGGAGGTTAACTTCGGTTACTTCTTGTGGCGGTTTAGTGGAAGATTATACCTGCTCGTTAGGCTCATCTATAGCTTCTCCTATAGGACCCTCGGAATCAGATGATTCCAAGTCTACTCAAGAGGTGAACCCTTAGTATTCAAAAAAGGAAAGTCCATTTCTGAATCAGAAAGAGGATGATCAAAGTTATTATAATTATTTAGACTTGAAGAGTTTTCTAAAAGAGTAAAGTCAGACAACCCATCATAAGTGACATAGATGTAATTCAAACTAGCTTTATTCCTCAATTTCTTAGATTTAGAAGGAAGTACATAGTAGAAATATAGTAAAGTAAGTGGGGTGAGGAATTTGATGCCCTCATCCACCGATACAAGATGTCTACTAGAAGAAGTGCTAGTTGAAGTAAGAGTGCCGGCTAAAATAATAACTGCAATGATGAAATGGAGGTTTGCTCGTGGTTGCACTACTTTCTATCGGTCAAGTATGGGATGATGCTGATCTCCTACTTTTCCCCAAGTTATCTTTGGCAACTTATGAACCTTCCTTGATGTTGAAGGTTTGAGCAACCACAGAGTTTCTTGATTTTAAAAATAATCTTTTTAGAGGTTCGGGATAAAGAGATATCCCAACCTTCTTTTATTTTGAGAGGATCACATGTATCCCCAAAGATTACCCTAACAAAACTGAATGGTTGTTCTACTAGATATTCCTTGAGGATAAGTATTGTGCCTAACTTGTAGCTATGCACAAGCCATTCCATAAATGTAAAGCAATCCTCCAAAACATTTCCTAGCATGTGGTGGTAGGGGCAAAAGTTAGGATCATTACTCCTGCCACTTCCTCCGACTTCCTAGTTTTGGGTAGCTAAAAATCTAGTTTCTTTAAGAGGTTCTTAAGGATCAACCAGACTATTTCCCTCTTAAATGAATAAGTTTTGTTTAATTTATCCAAAAGAGTAAGTGGATGATAGCTACCTAGGGTGGGTATGTACCCTCTTGAGAGTATGGGCGAGGAGGGGTCATGGAGGTTGTTGTGGTGGCCGGTAGGATGGCCTAGGTGGTGGTAAAGGAGGTGGAAATGATGGTTGTGGAGCTTGAGGCCTCTCATACTGATCTCTAGGTTACTTCCACTTATCTAATACTACTACTACCCTTGGCTTCTTTTCCTAAGCTTTCTGTGACTTTGGCTTTAATGACTAATCTTAAAAAGGCAACTGTTTGGCCTCTCCTTATAGACTAGCCACCTTGTTGATTAGCTTCTTAAATGTCTTGGTTGTGAAACCTTTAAGAATGAAGGCGACCGAGCCATGAATATTCTTTAGCAGAATTTCAATAACATGTTGTTTAGAAAACTGCGGTTCGCATTTCATGCTTAACTTGTTCCATCTAAGAATATAGCCAATGAGGGACTCACTGGGGTGTTGTTGTGCTACAATGAGATCGCCCACAGTTACCCTTTACTAAGCTCCTGCAAACCTCTTAACAAAGATTTGCTCCAACTCGACAAAAACTTCACGAATTGTTGGGGTTGTCAATCTAAGGCTATACCTAGGCTCTTGTGAGAAATAATAGTGCATCATTGCCAGCGTTGCAACAAATGGCCTAGTGCTATTTGTTGGCGTGGGTTCTCGCCATCAAAACTCTTGAAAGGAGGCACAAAACTTTTAGGATATTGGATAGCATCAAATTCCTCAGTATCTACCCTTTGGGCGATAAACCACCTGCTTGGGTAGCTTCTTTCACTTGTTCAACCATGAGTTTGATATATTTTTCTTGTATGGAGGTACACTACCTTCCTATACAAGCTAGTGCTACTCTACTCTACTGGAGGTGAGCTCTTGGGTTGATCGAGATAAGCAATAACTCTGGCTGCATAGTATCCACAATGGTAGAATGTGCTATTGGAGCTTGATTATAAAGTGCCAGAACTATAGCTAGAAAATCATCAAGCCACTTTCCCATCTTGTCAATCTACTCATCCATCTATTTGCATTATTGAAGGAGGTGTTGGGTCGAATAGGCTGTATCATCCTGTTCGATCGTAACACCTTCAAAACTATGCTGATCCCGAAGGAGGGAACCCCTGGTGTCAACCATATGCACCTCTGTTGAGTCTTCTAGCAATTCATCTTCATTGGCATCAAAGTTAACCTTCTCTTCCTCTAGGTCAGACCAGTCATACCCTAGGATTTCTTTCTTCTCAATGAGATACTATGCTACAATATCATCCAGGAGCGGTCCAACTGTGCAGACACAAATGATCGCGGCTGATTGGTGGTGGGATCATGTTCATGAACAGAGATACATCTAACTTCCCCTACTACCAGAATACTGATCTTGTGAGGGCTATGCTCTTTAGAGGATACATGCTCATGGCTATCAACTACCATGGCTGGAGTGCTTCTCCTGGGAGGATATATCACCATGAGGATAATGAAACTATCTCCTTCTCCCTCTATTGCTTCTATATCCATGATCTGCTGAGGTGGTGGTGGTGATGGCATGACTACAATGCTACAAAGTCTCCACTCCCTCTTCACTACAACTAACATAGGAGGTCGAGCAGGAGAGCTCAGCCTCACCTTAGTCGATAGCGTAAATGAAATAGGATCCTTTGGCCACAGCCGGATCACTAGTGGGGCTTTCTTTTCCCCTGATGCTGCCTTCATGTCTTTAGATGAAAATGTGGAAGATGGGACATGTACTGGTGATGGCAGATGTGGAGTAGAGCGATGTGATGGAGGCAACACTGACTCCCTCTATGTGGGGGCTCTCTTCTCATGATGGGTAGTACCAGTCAATAGAATACTATCAGCGTGGCAATGCGTCGATGGGGAAATCTATGAGGCGGCTTCTTTTGGCATACCTTCACCTTAATTTGTTAATAATATGAACTGATATACGGGCCTTTCTGTCCCTCTCCTGATGAATATTGCGAGGAATAACAAATCGTAAATCAAATTGGGCACCATACTCTGATCGACCGTAAGCCTCGCCAACTTGGCATAGAACTGTCCTAAGGCTGGCATACAACCTCCTCCTATCTCTGGTAGGTGCCTCATAATGAACTGCAGGTGAAGGTGACACTGTAATCCTCCTAACATTTTCCTCTCCATTAGATCCAGAAAGAGGATGGAACTTATTTTGTGTAATCAAAAGAGAAACTACCTTAGGTGACTCCCTCTACAATGTGAGAGACTGCTTCCATCTCCTTGGCTATGCGCACATGATGTCTCTTGATCTTGTGGCTCTTATTGTGGGACTGAGTTATGTTGGGAAGAGTAGTAAGTGAACAAGACCCAATCTCAAAGCTAGAGGAGACTATCCCTCAAGCTAGGGTAGCCTTCACCTTGGAGAAAGCCAATGAATGGGTACTAGCCATCTTTGATGGGAATCTTGAACATATGCACTAGAGCTATGGCTCTGAGAACCTCCACCGCCTTCCTCTTGTGAGGGAATTGATCGAAGGCATCTCAACATGGATGACTGGCTGTTGCCTAGTCACCACATTCCTACTGACGGTGGTGAGGGTTGCCCCTTCACAAGTAATCCTGGCCCCCTTGAATCCTCGGTCAAAGTGTATCCGATGAGTGAAATCAATTTTTGAGAGGCTAGCCCGATCCAAGGCCAAATCCATCTCAAAGAGGAAAGTGAACACATACTTCTGAGCATCCATTAGCATTATACTCAACTCGAGAGAAAGTTGACTTAGACTGAACTGGAACTCTATAATTGTTGAAAACAAACTCAAATCAGATTTTCTATATTAATTTGCTTAGAATTTGAACCACTCAATAATTTGAATATGTTAAGTGGGGCTCATTGAATTTAAGAGAGATATTTTGAATGAATTAGAGAAGAGATTTTGAGTTTAGAATCCACTTTCAACAAATTTGTGTATGTTGGAAATGGGTTCAAATATTTTGAAGAGATTTTTATGCTTCCATTGGTACATATTTGAATTTAATTTTATGTTTGGGGACTCTTTATTTAATAAATTTGAGTATGTTAAATAGAGGTCAATGATTGATTTGGGATTACTCATTTAGCAAATTTGGGTATGCTAAATGAGAGTTGAAAATAAATTTCTTCTTTTTTTATTTGCTCATGTTGAATCATGTTTTAGAAATAGAATCTTTACTTACCAAATTTATGTATGCTAAAGAAAGTCTAAATATTTTTGTTTTGATTTCTTGAAAATGGAACCTTTACTTAACAAATTTGGGGTATGCTAAATAAAGTCCAAGTGTGTGTGTGTGTGTGTGTGTGTGTGTGTGTGTGTGTGTGTATTTGTGATTTTGAAAGAGGATCTTTACTTAGCAAATTTGGGTATGCTAAATAAAGTTCAAGTGTGTTTGATTTTTGTGTTTTCTTGATTTTGAAAAAGGATCTTTACTTAGTAAATTTGGGTATGCTAAATAAAAATCAAATGTGTTAAATTTTTTTTTTTTTTGTTATTTTTGAAATGATGGATTTCTATTTAACAAGCATAGTAGTGTTAAATGGAATCCAATTTATTTTCAATTTTCTTTTTGAGAAATGAAACTCTTATTTGATAAATTTGGGTATGTCAAATTGAATTCCAATGTATTTTGATTTACATGATTTTGTGAAGGAGATTTCCATTTAACAAATTTGGGTATGTAAAATGGAAGTCAATCATGTTTTATTTTCAAAGATGAAATTTTGTGTGTGATTATTGCTTTTTGAAAAGAAAGGAATTCCAACTTAACACATGTGGAATGTTTTGAGTGGAATTTCAAATGGTGTGATATTGTTTGAAAATGGAACCTTCATCCAACATATTTGGATATATTGAATGAAGAGGCTTATCTTCAAATTTGTACTTATTGAAAAGAAAGGAATTCCAATTTCAACATATGTGAGATATATTGAAATGGAATTCCAATTTTATGATATGCTTTTATTTGGAAATGAAATCTTCATTCAATAAATTTGGGTATATTGAATGAGGATGTTCATTTTCAAATATGTGCTGAAAGATGATTTTAATTTTATTTGGAAAGGAAATCTTTATTCAATAAATTTGGGTGTATTGAATGAGGATGTTCATTTTAAATTTGTTCTTCTTGAAGGATGATTCTTAACTTTAAATTTTGAAAAGATCATACATGTAATAATATTGAAGATTGTTAGATGAGGTTGAGTTATAAAGTTTTGTGCAAGTATTTTATTATGTGAACTTTTTGAAAAGTGCTTTTTGAAAAGTGATGTTTTTATAAAGGATTTATTTTTTCTTTATTTTGGTAATGAACCTTACCTTACCATAAAGATGGTAAGAAAAAGATCTTTTATTTATCTCTTTATTAAATTTTGTTTTCACCTATTGAATTGTGAGGATTTTAAAACCTACATGGGTGAGGTCTTAAAACCAAACAATGTTGGCTAGCTTAGAAGAATGAAATGAGCTAAGTTCCAATAGAAAAGAAGCATAGTCTTGAATTTATATGAAATACAAATCCACTATCGACACTTGGAGACGATCATTTACCAAAGATGGAGAGGGGAACCATCCCGGAGTCACCAAAAAATCTATGGTTATTTATTTTTGAGAGAATGTTATGGGACATCACATAGATCTAGATGTACTCATTAGGGTGATCGGGTGTGACATTGAGGAATGATGTACTATCTCGAGAGATAAAAGTCAACATCTTACAATGGACCTAATCACCTAATAAGGACATCTAAGGACAATGGGTCATTGAATGTACCAGAGATCTTTCCCCTACTTTATATGGATAAGTAAAGTATGACTTATTTTAAACTGAGTTTGTTAAGTTCTCTACGAAGGCAATCCCCCATAGTTAATTACATCTTAATGAATGAGATTCCTTAAAAATTCTCTCTATTAAGCTAAATGATCATTGTCTCCAAAGATTTCAAAGATAGGACTATCAACAAATTGGTTATTTTTGAAAAAACATTTAAGTGGGATTGATCAAAAGGAGGGAGTTATTATCAAAACTAAAGGAGATGAGTAGGAGATGCTCATGATACAAGGAAAACCTAGTCAGCATCCCAAACTATTCTATGGTTGGGCTTTATATTTTTAAAATTTGAGAAGAATTATATGTTTGAGTTGAATTTTTATTAGAAATCTAGGGCTTACAACTCCACAACATGAGATCGTGGAAATACCTAAGAGGTGAGGATTTATGCTTGTAGCCCTCATAGGAAAATAGCAACCTCGGATCCTAAATCTAGATAGTTTTGGCGAGGGCCAAGGCACGACCTAAATCTAAATCGAAGATGGGCATAAGGTTTACCTCCACAAGAGATGATAAACCACCCAACTATTGGACTTAAAATTGCCCGGGGGTGGCCGCCAACTAACTCCTCCTACAATTTTAAATACATGTAGGAAATTCTTATGCTTTGTAAGATAGCTAGGCTATTGTTTATTTAGAAAGGAGACTAAGTCCTTAAACACACTCCCTAAGAGACTAGATCATGAAAGGCATGAATAAATAACTTAATCTAATACAAATTTTGTTAAGTTTTAATTTTTTGACATTTTGATTTGACATAGGCTATGGGATTTCATATGCCTAATGCATGAGAAGATTGTTTATGGGCCAAAATCAGAAAGAAGGAGGTGTGTTTTCACCATGGCTCTCAAAGGTCAAGCCATTTTTCTAGCAAAGCTGGAAGCCCTCCATTAGCAAGATTGAAGCAATATGATTTATGCATGATGTGAGACGTACAACATCCAGCTAAACAGTTGCTAAATCTTTTATTATCTTGATCTATATCTTAGGCTTTAGGTGGGGTTATGAGTTATTTTATTTAATTTTGAGTTAATTAATTAGATAGAAAATTTATTTTTTTTCTATGAGTCTATTCGCATCCAGGCCATTCATCAAACAATGAAAAAACTAAGAAGATCATGCCATCTTAATTACACAATCATAAACAAAATATCAATCAATTTATAAAATTAGCATAAAAGAATAAAAGTCGATGTGGTGGGCTCCACCACAGAACCTAAAAGGAAAATGGGTAGATCTACCCTTATACAACCCAAATTACAAATGAATAATTACAATTAAAAGGAATTCATGTTATGGGGGTCTTCATTCTTTATTTCTTCATTTCTTCATTTCTTCATTTTGATTTTTCTCCATTTCTTTCTTTCTTTCTTTTGATTTGACTTGAGATGTGGTTTGCTCCAAGGCTTCACATGGAGCACAAGACATGGTCTTATGACTAATGTTCACCTTAATTCCCTCGTAACATTCATTCCAAATTTCAATTGCAAAATTTACTTCAAAAGTGAAAGATAAATCTAACTAAACTTGCAAAATAGAGATTAGCTAAACATACCACACAACTCAAGCAATTATATGAATAATTTGGACTTAGCACCCCACATAAGGGTAACCAAGTCTACCTATCCTAATTTGGATAATGCTTAGAGGTATAAGCAACCTGCATAGCAAAAGCATTTACATTTTTAGTATAGTGCCCCTTAAGCATAACCCCATGTAGAAAGCATGATTAAGCTAATATCAGCCTAACATCCAGACTAACACACATACACCCTAACATCTAGTCTAAAAATATTATATCACAAAATAAAATCAATCATCAAATCATGCACCGCCCTAACATAGAGCTAGAAATGGTGACTTAGCCTAATGTGTGTGCCATTTAAGGCTTGTGTGGCATATCTTAGCTGGGCTTTAAGGTTGAAATTTTTTGAGTGTGAAAGGTTCAATTTAGAGGGTGATTTCATTTTAAGTGATTTATTTGATTTGTCTATTTTATTTGATAATTTGATTTGATTTGAATGAACCTACACTTAGTTACTAAATGTTGTAAAGAGAAGAAAAGAGAAGAGAACTTCTCTTTCAACTCTACCTTGAAACATTTATAAGGTAGATTGATTGATGAATTTCCTTTAATGAATATTTTATTATGTGTTTTAATTAATCCTAAGTTTAGATTTTGCTCTAAATAGCCCTATTCAATAAGAAAGACATCTTAGGATTAATTAAGGTGAATAACTACCACATGACACACAACCATTTAATTCTTTCCACCATGTATACCATGCATATGAATGATCCTAAGCATACATATACATGCAATGCAAACACTTTGATGATGAGCTAAGAGATATAATTTGAAAATTTGGATGTTCCATTAATACATATTTTTATTATGTAGAAAAGGGGGATTTCCCATCCATTAACAAAATGCACATCCATATGTATAAAAGGCATAAGTGAGTATGGTGTCATTGTTCTCTACACCAGGGGTATAAGGTACAAGACCTACTTGGGGCTACTTAAAGCCTCACTACCTTGAGATGTCTAGATTAATATACTACTTTTCTTAAATACATGTAAATGTACAAAAAAAAAAAAATAAATGGATGAAGAATCATGCAAAAGATTTTTGTTTGATTTGGTTGTATAATTTACATGTGTAAATGTGAGGATCCTTCTTAAGTCATAACATAGAAATGCATAGAATATTTTAGCAAGTGTTATGTTATTTTCAAATGAACTATACACTTTGCAAATCCTATTCAAGTCCATGTTAAGAGAAGAGAAGAAAATAACATAAAACACATCTTATGCTATAATCACAAGCAAGCTTATAAGTACTTACAAGTAGCACACTTCATTCATAATCTTTAATTTATAAGTTTTGGAAATAATATTTTTGGTTTAATAGTGATAATAGCCACTCATATTCTTAATTTTAACCAACACATGCAATTTGACATAAAGGAAAACATTTTATTAATTGATTTTTCAAAAGAAATAAATGCATAATTTCATATGGCAAATAATATTTAGCATGCTTGGAAACAAATAAAGTGATGTAAGCATATGACTTTTGTTCACCCTAATTAATTCTAAAGACAATCCTATAAAATAAGATCATTTAAAGTGAATCAAAATTCTTTAAGAAGATTTCTATTTTTTTTTATTTTGGATTTGATTTGACTTAGAAAATATGAAAAGAGTTGGTTGGTCCTAACCCATTTCATCCATGTGTAAATTAGTTTAGTTTAATTTTAAAATAATTAGGTTAATTTTATATTTTGTTTAGGTTAAGGTATGAGTTAAATCCATTAATTACCCCTTTCTACACCACTTTAACATCATTAAACAAGTAATTATGAGCCAACATATGATATGCAACCACATGGAATTTAAATCATCAATGCACCTAAGAAACAAAGGGGCCTAATGCAATTGGCTCAAAATTATTGATTAATTAAGCTAAAGGGTTTAATTAAGTACTTTCATAACCATCCTACACATGTAGTTTGATTATAATTTCTTTTGAAGTCTCTTAGGTTATTGAACACCTAAGAATCTACCTAAGAATTAAGTGATTAAGGTCTAGAGTGATTTAGTTTTGAGTTTGATTAATTGAATTAGTTAATGAGGTGATTAAGCCATTAATTAATTTTCAAATTTATTAATTTTATCCAAATGAAATAAACTTAGGGAAAAGATTGAAAGTGAAATCCTAATCTCATTCCTAAATTCATTCACTATTTCATGATGATTACTAAGATTAATTTATGAATTTATCACTATTTAGGTTAATTAATCATTTAATTAATTAAGAAAGTGATTAGGGATGAAACAAGCAATTCTCTAATTAATCCAATAATAAATTCTAAGAAAATCATGGGAGGCAGAGGTCATCCCACTAATTAACCCTAGAAAGTTTGAAATTAATTATTGAAGTAATTAAGGAGTAATTAGCCTAATTACATTCTAATAAAACCTAAATTGAGTGAAAATTACTATTCAAAATCAATTAAACTTAATTTTATATTATTCTCCTTTGAATTATCTTTCAAAATGAACTTGACTTTGTATTTTTTTTTTGAATTTTTTTACAATTAGTTATGAATTTTAGAAGTTTCAACATTAAAAATGATCTAATTAGAGCTAATTAAACCCCATCAATCCCATGAGCCACATGGTGATCTCGATGGGATAGGTTATTTAAGTTATCACATCCATCACTGAGTCACCGATGGTGGACACACTTTCTCCATAGGGCATCTGATCTAAGATCAAACATTCGTGATTAATCCTACAGTTTAAGCTTAAATTAGAGGTAGATCTATCATTATTTCATCACAACCGACCATTCCAATCACATGGAACGGACAGTGTCTGATCTGTCTCCTCCCTATCGATGAGAGGCGAATGCTGTCAATCGATCATCGCTCAATCCATGCTCACCTGAGCTTGGATGGAGTTCAAACTCACCCCACACCTTCGGGGAAGCACAAGAAATGTATCGAAAGGTCAAAATCTCAAGGGATTACAATTTCCTTGAAAAAGGGCAAAGCAATTTCTTTCCTAAGATCAGTTTTGAGTAACACCTTTGGAGGCTATCGGTGCTTCTAATGGAGGAGGTAGCTTTGTAGTAGAGAAGCCCGTTGAAGATAATAAGTCTTTATTTGGGGTGGATGGTTCTTGACCAAACTCCCCTTCAATGGTGATCGGCCTTGATAAAGTCCTCCTTCCCATGGCTTGGTGACTTGGGAAATAACTTGATTGAGCTTTGATGAAGTCCCTTGATGGTGCTTGCAAGTTTAATTTTGGTTTTGATGGAGAATTGGATGAGTTGGAAATGGGATGGACCTCCCCTATTTTGACTTTGAGCAAAACTAAGAAGGAGAAATCAAGGGAGCTTGGAAATGGCTTTAGGAAGCTTAGAGATGCTTAGCTTTGATTCCTAGAGCTTAGTCGAATTGAGTGCTTATTGTTTGAGTGGGAATGAAAGGGAGTATATCTCCCCCTCCTTGGATCAGACATTCGAGAGATGAGTTGTCATTTTAGCTCAATTGCTGAGGTTGGTTGATCGATTTGGGATGTTTAGCATCCCATGCAATTCATTTTAGGTAGTGGAGGGAAGGAGAGTGAGTGCCCATGTGCTAGGTGAGTGTCTTGGGAGAACCAAGTGTTCAATTTTCATTGGACGGATTAGTTTGGCCTTGGGTTGGGTTATGGCCAACCTTAGGTCAATGGGTCATGTTCACCACCCTCCTTGGTGTCCATGTGGACCATTATGAGGATGCCAAGTGGCCTTGAGAAGGAAATGACCAAATTTCAAGTGAATTTGGTCATAGAATACCCTTTAATCTAAGGGTAAAATGGTTATTTGTCCTTGATTCTGATTTGGGCAATTTGAAATGATTCAAAAATGGGTTGGGCTAAATTTGAAGTGGTTTGAATTGGTTCAATTTGACTTATTTAAGCTAAGTTGGGTCAATTTGGGTTAGGTTAACTAATTGGTTAAATTGGGTAAAACCATTGGTTAGGTCAAGTTCAAATGATCATTTGGAGCCTATGGGTATCATTGGTTTAGTTCAATTTGATTTATATTTGATTTTGGTTCATTTAGGTTCATTTAGGTCAAATGGGTCAAGTTACCAATTTGTCTCATTTTACCCAATTGGGTTAGGTCATGGGTTAGTTTAGGCTTGGTTAATCAATTGAAATGTATTGCAAGCTTTGGTTTTAATCAATTTTAGTTTGGTTTGATTTCAAGTTGATTTGACCATTTAGGTCAACTTGGGTTTATGTCAATTGGGCTAATTTGGGTCTAGTTGGTCAGTTGAAGCTTTGGTCAAGTTCAACAAGTGATTTAGAATGAATTTGACCCATTGGTTGCTATCAATTTGGCTTAGATCAAGTTTTGACCCATTTTGACTTTTTAGTTCAACTTGGGTCAACTTAGGTAAAGTGTCCAATTAGGCTTGGTTTGGCTTAATTGATGACTTGGTCAAGTTCCATTTATTGATTATGGATTGGTTTAGATCAATGGTTTCAATCAATTTAGCATATAATGAATTTTAGCTAGTTAGGGTTTCATTTGGGCTAAGTGTTAACTTGGTCAAAGGCTAGGATTGACTTCATTTGACCAAATTTGAGTGATTGATCATCCTAGGATGATTGTTTATCACAATGTGAGGCGTAGATGGGCTTAGTTCAATCAATTTTAGTTTGGATTAGCATTTTGGCTCAAAAGGGTATTTTAGGTCACTTTAGTCAAGTGAGCCTAAGTGGGTGAACTTGCTTGATCAAGGCTTGATTCAAGTTTGGTTGAACTCACATATGGATCTTATGATGAAAATATAAATCCAATTGCAAGTGGTTTGAAGTCAAATGGGTTTTGATTCATTTGATAATTTCAAGTCAAAAGCATGAACATGGGTTTGACTTGGGTTAGTTTGATTTTGGTTTGGTGATTGTAGTTTATGCTTATATTTGGGCATGTGATTGAAGAAGTGATTGTTTGAAGAGAAAATCCAAAGGTTTGGATTGATTTGAGAATGATTTTGCTAATTTCAAGGATTTGACTTGAAAGAGTATAAGTTAGATTTAAGTTGGATTTGGATTCGAGTTTTGAATTTAGTTTTGGTTATTAGAATTTATATTTCATTTATATTTGTGAATATAAATGAGAATATAAATGGGTTATGAAAAAATCTTTTGAATTTGGAGTGATTTAGATTTGATTTGAGCTAAGTCCATAAGATGAAATCAAAGGGGCCTAGGAAAGATTTTGGATTTGATATTGATCATAGGTTTTAATCACTTGAGATTTGATTCATGATTTGAATTTTGGAATTGATTTAGAATTTGAGAAAATTAGTTGAGTTATAATTGATTTAAGGTTTGAATTTGAAGTTTGGTTTGAAAGAAGGAAGCAAGGATTGGGTTCAAGCTATAGGGTAGGCAAGTCCTCCTAATACCCCTAAAGCATGACCTATTCCTATGGCCAACTCTTCTAAGTCTCTAAGGTTAGGTTAAGTGTTCACCTAATCACTAGAAGTGTCCTAAGACTAAGGAACACTCAGTATCTAGAGGAGTCCTATGTCTAAGGTGGAGAAGTTGAGAGCTAATTCCAAAAGTGAGGTCAATAAATAATTATCTAGCTTAAGATCATTAATAATCTTTTAAATATTTATCAACTCATCATATTCAACTTTTGCTCTTGCACAGATAGTTTATTATGCATACTTTAAGCAAATTTATTTGAATTCAAGCTTCTTTTGAATACAAACCAATTAGTCATTAAGAAGTCTTGCCTATACTTGCAAATATGCCATTCAGTTATAGTGAAAACCTCTAATGAATTTTATCTGGAACCTATTAGTTTTTAAGATAGACACTTAGATATATCAAAATTCTCATTGTGTTTCAAATTCAATTTTAAAAGCTTGACCCAAATGGTTCTTTTAAAGCCTATATTTATGAATGATCATGAGTTGCCTTACTGAATTTATGTTTATAAGAATGCTACTAAATTTCTTACACACTTTTGTTCTCAATTTGAAATTGGACATTT
The DNA here is from genome assembly GCA_021442155.1 of Cymbidium sinense. Classification (NCBI taxonomy): domain Eukaryota; kingdom Viridiplantae; phylum Streptophyta; class Magnoliopsida; order Asparagales; family Orchidaceae; genus Cymbidium; species Cymbidium sinense. Next base: position 143,410,206 of record CM038219.1, read on the forward strand.
GGATTTACCACCAATCATTTGTCATTTAATATTCAATTGAGATCTTTACTTCGTTTGATATTAAATATGATTTCTCACATAAAAAGGGCTTTAAATCCAATATGAATTTATCCTCAACTCATCAAGTTTCATATTTATTTAGTAATTGGACTTCAAATTAATCTTAAGTCTCTGAGTTTCGGTTCATGTATATTAAAAGAATTCAAGTTTATTTCAAGTTTTATAGGCTAACTTAAGTTTGATCCCTATTTTCTTATTTGAAATATGATTTTCAATTTTATTTGTACTCAATTCTCTTTCAAATTCATTTCAAGTTTATTTTTATTTAATTTCTAATTCACTTCTTTAGGACTTTATATTTTATATTTAACATAATGTTAACTCATTTTTTTTGTTAAGTCCCAAAAATTTGATGAAATTTCGGCATTATTTTGGCTTCATCACCACATAAGGGGGCTACATCGAAACTATTTTGGCCTACCTGGTACACCATATTAAGCATAATGAGCAGTGTCTTGTGACACCATAGTCATCTTTCAATCTCGTTACACCCTAATGAGCATAATTGGGCCTTGATCATGCAACAAAGATATATAATTTTCACATATTTAAGCCTTTTCTTTTTTTCTAAGTCCCAAATTTTGATGAAATTTTACGATGATTCGGCATCGAGGGCTACATTTAATAGTTTTAGGCTACTCGGTATAATGAATGATGTCATGCAACACAATTGTGTCTCTTCACACCCCTATTATGAATTAGCAGGGTCTTGAGACCTACAAGTAGCAAACATATATAATTTTCACATATTTAAGCCTCCTCATTTTTATCAAAGTCCCAAATTTTGATGAAATTTTGGTAGCATTTTGACATAAGGGGACTGACATCTAATAATTTTGGCTTACTTGGTACACCCTAGTGAGCATAGCGAGTGGCGTCTTGTGATACCACAACCATTTTTGCACCCACTACGCCCTATTGAGCATTAGTGAGGCCTTAAAACCTGCAGAAAGAACTGCAAGCATATATATATTCACTATTCACACATTTGTACTTCTCTCCACATCCACAACTAATAACAATAATTAACTTGCACTCTATGGGATTGATTTGCAACTAAACAATAGTAATATTTGAACTCAAATTTTTTTTTTGGCTAGCAAATGGTGAAGGGCAATATTGAGTATCGACGGTAAGTAAGGAAAAGTTATTGGATTGCAAAAGTGTGAGATGGAAAGCCATTGAGTGAAGGATTTATGTGGGTTAGCTCGGCGATAATAATTAATTTATGGGACATCTATACGTATATATTTTTGTTTTGTGGAGATGGAAAGAAATGTTGTATGAATAAAGTATAGGTGGAGTAGTGGCCGGTAAAGAGAATCGTTGTTGTATATGGTGAAAATAATAGGCTCGGTTCGGAGATTGAAGATGTGTGACCAGCTATAAGTCAAGCAAGGATTAGTGGTTTTGGTAATGTTCAGCCAAAGAGGATTGAGATCTTAAGGACTTTGATTGAAGCTTTTGGACAACCTTCATTAAATCAATCTTCTGATATGGGAGGATTGTAAAACTGAATGAATGGACGGGAATGTTGTTGGCTTAGAGGGAAGAGAGAGAGAGAGAGAGAACTTACGATTTGAAGAGATCAGGAGAACAAGAGAAAAGAGGAATTTGTGGCTTGCGGCTCGATTGGAGACAAGGAAAATGAGAGAGTGTTGGATGAAGGGAATCAGGATGATGAACCCGTGCAACTTGATTGTCCCTTTTCTTATCATTCCTTTATGGTTTCCAGAGAGAAAATAGAGAACAGGAGAAAATAGGGAACTGGTGAGGTGGTTGCTTCTGGTTGCTAGGAGTTTGAATGGAAGAGCGGGAGGAGGAAGAAGGATCGAACATCAGCTTTGGGAGGAACGAACGAAGGGGCAAAGCCTTCATTCCTTTAGATTGACCAAGATGAGGTCGAACAAATTAAGGGCTCATGTGCATGCTTCCTATGAACAAAAATTAGGGATCGATTTTAGGGATTTAGGTTATTAGGCCTTTTAATAATATTTTTTAATCAACAATAATAGAAATTTTATCCCTACATCATTATATGTTCAATATATATGTTTATTCAATATTATTCTGATGTTTCAGACACAACGTCGCAATCCGTTTCATGATCGAAGATCATTTGGTTCAAGTCGGTATTGAATTGGATCAATTTTAGTTTTAAAATGTGCATTATTACTTTAGGTCACTCGACATTTGTATAAACTCATCGAAATAGATCACAAATAGTCTCATTTGATAGATTTTGATGTTTGAAAGCTAATGGTTGATCAATTTTATGAATGGAGGTCATTTGGACATCATCGCAACTTCCTGACCTCGATATGCATGTCGGTGTATTGATGGCTCGATCTCTTGATTGGTTGGCCATTAAATTTTGGAATATGTATATTATAATTAACTTCAATATTCTAAACTCAATGGCAAAGTCCATTCATCGATCGAGGATCATTTCGATTGATTTTTAACACCATTGAGTGTATTTTAGCTCTTTTTTGTGCTGAAGCATTCCAAGTCTATCGACTTGGTCTTGTAAGCTCGATTCGACTCATGTAACATATATGGAGGTCAACACTTTCACCAGAGACTTGTTCATCATCTTCTTCTTGGGGTGAGTGATGAGGGTTGCTACTTTAGGTCGGTATTACCTTCTTTCTTCCTTTTTCCTTCTTCAATTCTTTGGATTGTTTACAGCTTTAAGGTAGAAGCCTTGGATTGTATTCAACAAATTGTATTTTGCATCTTCATAGATTTTAGCTTCATGGATTGTAAATGGCTGAAGATTACCAGGAATTTTGTGTTTTTCCTTGTCTCTTACGTATTTCATGCATTGGTGCAAAGTAGATGGGACTATTTCGTACTCATGTAGCCAGGGATACCCCAATAAGACCCTGAATGAGGGGTAAGTATCAATGACATGGAATTTGGCTTCTATGTGAAGTTTCCCGAATCTTAGTGGTAAGGTCAAAAGATCTAAGAGTCTTTTGCCATTTTTCATTGAAGTTGTGGATCATCAATTTGTCTCACCCTAGATGTTAAATGTCAAGAGACAATCCTTTCAATGCTTTCAGACTCATGAGATTGATAGATGAACTTGGATTAATTAGAATGTGATTGATTATGACACCATCGCTCTCCATAGAGACCTATAGCGAGCAATTATGTTCTGATGTTCTGAGCATAAGATCTTCCTCAGAGAAGGTGATTGTCAGAAGATCTTGAGATTGCAGAACTTCAGTCATACATCGTTCTGCAAAATATGCTTCAAAATTCTCTGGATTTTTAAGAGCTTGAATTAAGGTTTCACAAAGATCCTTTAACATTAAGAGGGCCTCATACACACTCAATTGTGTAGGGATCTTCATCAAATGCTTCAAGACATTGTAGTCAATTCTCTTACTTAGGTCAGACTTCTTATTGGGCTCTTTAGGAATGATGCTTTCATTAATTTCAATATTTGTTTTCTTTGTCTTTATTTAGTTGCCCTTTCCTTGGTGGCAGCGGTAGTATTTTGCTACCTCTTAGTTGCACTTAGGCGACTCTGTTTGGCTCAGACTCTTCTGAAGAAGTAATCTCTTCAAGAACAATATTTACCTTTTTTAGTCCTTGCCAAATCTTATGCATTCCACATGAGGTCTCATTGATGATTATGAGCCATTTCCCTAGTGAAAGCATAGATTATCCTCAACTAACATTTGTTTGTCTTGCCATCAAGCAAAACTTAGGTGCTGCATTTTCAGCCATCTATCTTTTAGTTGGAGTAGACCTTTTGAGCTTACTCGAACATTCTACATGTATTGAGGCTATTTGAAAATAAATATCATAAGGCAGCTCTATCGAAGTGCTTGATGACATTGAAATAACTTGACACATTTCTCTAGGAAGTGATTCATCTTCTTCTTCATCATCTTCCTTATTTAGTTCAACAATTTGGAGACCAGACATGAAGTCAGCAAGCTTGATAGGTTGTCGCATCAACTAATGATATTCTTCAAGATTATTAATGATATTTTGAACTATAATTCTCTTCGTAATCTTCTTCTTATTACTTGATTTCTTTGATGTACATGGTTTATGCTTAATAGACTCTTCTTTATACTATGATAGAGTGTTATGATTATAATGCCATTGAGAAGCTGAGGTGCTCGCTCTAGACATTTCTTTCAACTCTAGCATTGGCTCAAGTGATGATTTTCGCTTGATACCAGGAACACCTTCTAGTTGCTTCAACATTTTGATAGTTTTCTAGAAGACTGCAGTCTCTCAATGTCCTTCTTGTACTTTTTCTTTTGCATTGTTCTCAATTGAAGGTATGAAAGGGGATGTGATCACCAATATAGCTTCTTTCTTTGGGTGAATAAGGACACTATTGGACAGTGTGAATTCACCTATCTTGAATATTCTTTCTAGCCGGTCTTTGAATACATAACAATCCTCAATTGGGTGGCTAACCACTCGATGATATGGTTAACAGTTTGGATTGTCAGTTTGATTTGATTCTTTGGGCCTTTTACATTCTTGTAATTCCATCCATGTCCTAAGAGCTTGGCAAAATAATTTGGCTATACTTTCTCTTTTAAAAGAATATTCTTTGTTCATCTTTTCTCTAAGAGATGATTGTAAGTGTTTCATATCTCTTATTATTTGCCTTGGGTGCTCTCCATCACCTGAGAAGTTTTGAGGTTTATCGTTGCCTCCAAAGACAAGCTTGGGCTGAGGATTGATTGACAGTTTGACTTTTTCTTCAACATAAATAGGTTGTTTTCCTTTATCAACATTATAAACTATTCGTTTGCCTTTACCCAAGCTATAAGAAGCAGTGTGAGATTCACTCCTTTTTAAGTCTGAAGGCTTACTCCTTTTACTTTATGATTCTGGGCTTGGAAAAATTTAGCTTTTCAAATATTGCTACCCAATCTACTAGCTTTTGAAAAGTAGTGATAGAAGTCATGCAAAGATATGGCACCATCTTATCGATATTTCTCATCAACAATTGTATTGCATGCTCTTCCTCCAACTATTTTTTCACACCTCATGCTCATATTACATGCTGTAATACATCTAGTTATTGACTCATTCTTCTTTTCTCTAAGGCAAGGTCGCAATAGTTGTCTTTTTTTGGTACTAGTGAATCTTTTGATAAACATTGTCTCTAACTTCGATAAAAGTTTTGGAGTCATTCGACAATTCAACATAAAATTTGAAAGCGGTTGAAGTTAAACTACTAATGAACTGATGAAATAATAACGCATCATTGAGCCTAGTATTGCCATAGGTCGCTTTGAATTGTGCCAAGTGTTGTTTAGGGTTACCGTTGCCATCAAAGGTATTGAACTTTAGCAGTCAATAGCCTTTAAGGTATGTCACCTGGTCATATTCAACTAAATACGGGTGACCTTTGTTTACCAATTTTTCTACTTGCTCCACAGCAATAATAACTTTGATTTTCTTATTTAAAATAGTTTCTAATTGAGCAGCTATCACATGCTCTGATGTACTGGGCATGTTTTGAGGGGTTGGCTAGGAAGCCAACTGATTAATTTCATTTCTCCCCTTACGAGCACAATGAGCTCTCGAAGTTTGAGGTGTTGGCTCTATTGGCGGATTGGTGGAGATGATATTAACTACTTGAGCATTAGTAGGTGGAACTAGTAGTGGCATTGCTGCTACATTTCTCTGCATTATTTGCATCATTAAATTTATCTAAGCCACCATCTCATTCATTTTACTTTTAAGTTGCTCAAATTTTTTATCTTTTTCCTTCATCTGGCGCTTCATGTGTCTCACAGAGCTAGTGTGGTAATATTAGTGAATACAAGATTCTCCTCCCTTTCTAGCTCTTCTCTTTCATCATTAAAAAAAATCTCATTCATTTTACAAGCTCATCTCTTTCTTCTCTTCATGTGTCTCGAGAGAGTGTGGTAATATTAGTGAATGCGGTTGATTCATGAGGTGACCAAGGATGGTATGTCATTATAGAATATCACCTGACATACCATATACCATTCCCATGGTCTCATCAACTTCATCTTATAATTCTTCTTATAGCCTCACTTCTGAGTGTCGTCTCTATCGAATCTCAGGCTCAGGTTGTGGCATGAACATTTCTTTAATTGGAGGTCTTTGATCGAAGTCGACTACTTCCTAAGGAGATTGAGCTATTTGGCAATGGGATTCCATAGAGGACTCTCCAGGGTGTCGACAATATATTAGCTCATTAATGGTAATATTCTTTTTTGGGACCCATTCCTGTTGGACCCTATCACTAGCGGATCTCCAGGAACACAAGCCGGATGTCACGCCTTTATTCTTCTCTATGATGATTTCTTCTCAAGGCTTTAGCCTCCATATTTGATTTCCTTTTGTGACCTTTGGGTGTGATTCTTGGACATGTGGTCCAAGTGTCATACTCGATGCTCACCGTCGAGCCTATTTGTAACTCTCTTGAGTTCTTACTACCCCGATGGTAGTTTATAGTGGAGCATTATTGACTTCTCTAATAATTGGCTTTTGATATCTCTTCTTCATAAGGCGGTTCTTTTATAACTTTCAACACCACATGCACTCTAGAGGATAAAGTCTCAAGATGCCTCCTTTGTAGGGCTAGAGTTTGGTATCGTTTCTCCCAGAATGATTACATAGTATCACTAGTGGAGCGGTTCCATTTCACCAACTTGAGATTTTCAAACTTGTTGTGAGTGGGAACACTCGCTTTTGGTTGTAGGGCTGGTTGTGTAACAGAGGGGCCTAGTGAAATATGATGGGCACACGGCATTCCTTCTTCTCTCGTCTAGTTAGCTTTCCCGGATGAGGAAGCTTCACCATCCTCGACCTTATGTAAAGAGCAAGGTCAGCAAGGAAGTAATGTTGGCATGCATTACTAAAATTATTTGCCTGATTATAACTCTCTTCATGGCTAGAGCTTCAGTGTGTCCCAACCTTTCAAATATAGAAGCTCTCTTTGGAGAACCTCCCGCGTAGTGACAGCTTTTAATTTGGCTTCTACGCAGTTAATGTCCAAATTGAGCATGATTGTCTCGTGCAAGCTAGCAATAGTTTGAGTAGTGATCCGGAAAATCCATGCTACCAAATTGTATAGTAGCTCCAGCATCTCCGTTATTGGTTCATTAGCTAGTCGGATGTTGGCTCTACGACACCATGAATGAGGTGTTCTAAAGATCAATCATGAAATGAAAGATGAGGATTAGTAATGATTGATATATCATCCCACACTTTCAATATGTAGAGATATAATTGAACAAACAGATATAATAGAACATTAAAATATGTTATACATAAAAAATCTTAAAAAATTTTGGATAATATTCATTATAAATTAATTTTAAATTTCAACTAATTTTATTTTATAAAATGAATTTTAATTTTAATTATGCTCACTGGTATTATAGCTTTTGATTGACAAAGATGGAAAGAGAAACCGCCCCTCAAGAATCTCTCAAAATTTTCCACCACCTCTCGATGAAGAGAGTAAATTAAATCATGGAATTTTCAAAAGGTAGATGGAATGGTAGATACACTACCCAGATATTTCCCTCATTTTATGAGGACTTTAGATCTGGTTCCGTGTTTCTATAAAGCAAGCATTTATAATTAATTACCCTCTCAATGAGAGAACTTCGATTAAGGCTATTAGATCATTGAATGTAGCTTATAGAAGATGTGGAGTTTTGAAATTTGGGATTTATAATTTATGAAATTCAATTAAAGCTTATGGTTGGGGAATGATGATCGATCTAGATCCAATGGTTTAATCTTAGGCTAGTGGTCCCTAGTCTTCTTAGTCGAGGAGGTACCATACCGAAGAATCTCGCCACATGGGTTGCATCAAAGCAATCCTTATAGATATGGGAGTTTATCTTAGAGACATGCTTAAGTCCACCTTAGTCAGAGCACTTTTTCCCTATCAAGTGTGCATTCACATCTCAAGGTACAAGCCATTGGGAGCATACTGCATCATATAATAATAGTGCAATTTAGAGAACCACCATCGAAGACTCTGAATCGCATCATATGTGGAGCTTCGCCAAGCCATGTAATCGAGGACACATCCTTGATGCCATAAGATTGATTGAGAGTGAATATAGAAATACACTTGACTTGATTTTCCTTTGTGAGCTAGTTTTTCTTAATATTCCACCTATGATAAACAATCAGATGGATTGAGTTTTAGCTTTAAGTTCTTTAAAGATTGAATTTTATTTAAGCATTTAACATTTAAGAATATGTTAGACTTTGCATTTGGATTGATACTTACTTTATATTAACTTGACTTGAAATTTTAAACATATGTTGATAGTAATATCCCCTCCAGTTGAAATATTTATTGAACATAGCCATCATCGGGGTATATAAGTTTGCTTGATCTTTTAATTTGTTATTTTAGATCTCTATTAATTTAATAATAGAATCATATCTACTATCATGATAGAATTAGCTTAAATATTTTTAATAAGTTGAAATTTTTATAATAATTAGGGTTTTATTAACGACTCTCCCCAAGACCAAATTGAGAATAAAACAAAGACATCCTCGACATTAAGTTCATGCTTTCATAGTCGAGCTCAGGTGCTTAAATCATTTAATTTATTATTTGATCCGACTTTATTAATTTAATAATAGAGATCATACCTAGATTTATATTTTGAGGATTTTGAATTTGAGATTATTGAATATAATATCTTAAATATTTTGATAATAATGACCCCTCTGGTTGATATCTTTAGTCAACTCAACCATCATTAGGGTGGATATATTATTTTGTTATTCTAGATCCTATCGACTCTATTAATTTAATAAGAGGATCGATTCTTGTCATATGATAGAATTAGCTTCTAAGATATTTTATTAAGTTGAAAATATTATAATTGTATTATTGTATTTTTTAGGTTTTATTAACGATGAAAATCGGGAATAAACCCACACGATCCTCAATTTTAAGCATTGCATAGTGTGGGGCCCATGCTAGTATATTTAAGGATGTTTGCACACTTTTGAGCTATTAACTTTGAATTTTAATTGTACTTTATAATGTGTACAAAGCTCATCCCATTACTTTATTTATATGCATGCATATAAATTTTAATATTTTATATTTATAGTGCATATACTCTTCAATTCATTAAAACTTTGATTATTTGCACACATTTTAAGATGATGAATCTAATTATAAGCTCACTTCATAATCCATGCAAGAGTTCAATTGAAGCTTTAATTAACATCATCTGTTCGCTTATACGATGTGTTGTAAATCTTGTGGCATAATGTATTTCAGCTCTTGTTCAATTATTTGAAATAATATTTATTTTCTTTTGCATTTAGTTTTGAATTCATTGAATTCAAACTTCAATTAGAATGTTTGTTGATGAGCTTACAAAATCATCATGAGTCTCATTTAAATTCTTTAGGCCACTTCTGATTCATCTAATCCATCACATAGTGCAACTTAAGTGCTAATTGAAAGGCTTTACACTTCTTCATTAACAAGCTAAATTATTTTATTCTTGCTTGTACATGAACTATCAAGTTGATGAACCTTCAAGTTCTCAATAAATTCATCATATTCAATATTTGTTCTAGCTCACAGATGAGCTTGTGAGATTATTCAAGTTTCTTTTGATTTAATAAGAGATTTAATCACCATGATAAATAGTGTCAACTAAATGTTTGATGAAACTCCTGATTGAGGTCCACCCACGAGCTATTTACTTGCTGCAATTCTTTTATGAACTATATTAGAGTTTCATTCTAGCTTGAAAATAAATATTTGAAGACATTGCAAATCCTGAGAGCATTAGTTTCAAAATCAGATGTAAGATCCAAATGTTTCTTTGAAAGATTTCATTCATTTTCACTGAGAGTTGCCCAATTTTGTTCTTGCTTTTGAGCCATTGTTAGGTGATGTTCTTGTATGAAGTAAATTCTCAAGACTTTACAAGTTCCCTTTGTAAGTCTCACATAAACATAACTTTGCAAACCTTTTTTTTATTTTAAGTTCCTGTAATTTTGGTTTGATTTTATTTTATTTTGACTTAAGTTTTCATTTCAAATTCAACTTAAGTTACTTTCAAGTTCAATCATTCTCTTTTTTATTTTCATTCAAATCATTTGTTATTGTCCAATCTAACAATATTTCAGCAGACTCCCGGTGTCGCCCTGCATAGGGGGCTGTATCGGAGACTACTTTGACTTACTCTTCACACTCTTCTAAGAAACAATGGTCTTGCTGACACCACGTAGTCTTCAATCCAACCATCTTTTCTGCGTGGGGTCTTCAAATATTCGCATCGAATAAAATATACATACATATATTTTGAATGTTGATTTAACTTTGATTTATTATTTTCATTTAAGTTGAGTTTAAACTCATTAGTATTTTCATTTGATTGTCTTTAAGCTTTATGTTGGTCCAAATTTGAACCTCCGTGCCCCACATAGGCTACATCGAGACTGACTACCGCCACGCTTCTTCTAAACGGTTGGTGTCTTGCAACACTGGTTATAATCTTCAATCTCACCATGCTCTTCTAAGCTAGTGGGTCTCCAAACGTCTGCATGAAACTCACAAATTTCCCCACCAAACCAAAAAAAAGCATGTACGGGTACTTATTTTGGCAATTTCATGAGCTTGTATTTGCATCTTGAAGCATTTTTCAAATGAGCTCTTTTGCTGCCTGGGTGACCACATTGTGAGCAATATAGAGACCTTGCAGCCACACCCTCAAATGGACTAGGCGTATTAGGATCTAAGAAGCTTCAATGCCTTCAAGGAATGCATGAATTATTGCTTTTCCATCTTCAAATAACTTATCCAAAATATCATCATCTAAAAATATCTTCACAAAATGAAGAACTGTTTCAGCACCAAAACTCGGCACTCCTTGTAAATCATGGTTATTACCGACTAGAAGAGTTATGGCTACCATATGTTTTCTCCTCAAACCAAGACCAGCTTCAATATCAGATAAGTAATAGTATTCAAAGGGTTCTTTGGAATTAGAAATGGAGGCACTTCATTACACATTTTTCTCCAAAGAGGAATGCATCACTGTCAGATGTAATGTAAGCATCAACATGGACTTCATTGTTCAATTGTGCACAGAGATCTTCAGCCTCCGATTGAGCCTTCAAAATAGGCATACCACACACTCCTGCACCCACACAGAGAACACATGATTCTGTTGCTTAACAACTGGAGTAGCATGCCCTGCCACAGCCGCAAGCGGCTTTACAAGAATCAAAAGCTCCAGTCCCAAACCCTGCAGGAAACGTTCCATCCTCACTTGATCATTAAGCGGAGAAGGCTCTCAATCCACAACAAATAGGGGGTCAGGATATTTGCTGCAAATGGCGGCATCATGTTGAACGACCCAGAAAGAGAGATCGGTCGAAGGCTGGGAGGTTGAGGCATTTGGCTCTACGTGTGACGGATGAGGTAGGGAGCTTGTTCAAACAGAGAGTGTGGAGTTACGGAATGGATGATGGAGCGTTCAGTTGGGATTGAGGCGAGGGAAGGAGTCCGTTTTAAATGCTCCCTAGCCAGAGACGAGAGAGAGAGAGAGAGAGAGAGAGAGAGAGAGAGCTCATTCCATTCACCATAGAGATGGACAAAATGAGGAGTTTCACTCATCGGTTGGGGTTTCCCTATAGAGGATCGTGAGAGAGTTGCTTGGTTTGGCCATCCAACAGGAGGAGTAGCGACGGGAGGAGGGAGGAAGCTTGCGGGTCTGTTGCAAGGCACGAACGAATGAGAACGGGGCACAGCTCATTTGGCTCGCACGAAAGAGAGAAGCTTAAATTCTCCAGAAGAAATTTTATTTTTAATTAATTGAATTCGTTCATGAAACAAATAAGATCTCCCTTTGCCTTTATAAAGAGGAACCCCAAAGAATTTAAGAGGTAGAGATTGGTGTTTAAATCCTATCAAATTCTTCAATATATTCATTCTATTTTCATTCATGGAATAAGAGACAATGAAATAACTTTTCTCTTTACTAATAATAAGATGGCTAATTGATTGAAGTATATCACAAAAAAGTCTTAATATTTTTAATGACAAGAGTAGCCCCATTCATAAAAATTATGAAAAGACAAGTCTTTCTTTTTTAATGGCACTTTGCTTTTAGACTCCATTTTGGCTAAGCAAAGGCATGTCTTCCTCAATTATGCATTTGTGAAGGAAGAGATTAGGTGAGAATATTATATATAGATCTATTTTTTATTATGATGAATTTAAATGATGATATATTTAAATAGCATATGATTAAAATTTTGATTATAATTTCTACAGAAAAATAAAATAATATATATATATATATATATATATATATATATATATATATATATATATATATATATATATATATATATATATATATATATATATATATATATACATTTTTAAATATTTCATGACACATGACAGAAATTGCCAAACTATTGAGAATATATTTTGTATCATGTGTTAAATTTTAGTGTTTATGCTAATATAAATTGGGCCACAATATTCTTGCTTTTTTTTTACCCTTTTAGCCATTAAGATTGTTGAAATCAAAGTTTTTTTTTTTGTTAAGGGAAGTGAGAATTCAAAAGAGGTTAGAGATTTTTTCATCAATCACTGTCAAATAAGAGAAAACTTTCATATTTAACTTATCGATATCATTCTTAGATTTCACTAAAGTCTATACATGCCCGATCTTTAACAAATCATACAAATTGTTATGTATATATTTTGTAACATATTTCCATTCTTATCATCACCAACACCTTTCGTTAGCATCCATATCTCAAATGTTAATGAACTTAGTCATACTGAAAAAATTAATTTAAAATTTTAATTGTATTGCAGAATGCATAAAAATATATTCAAGATAGATAGATCTCATGATTGAAATTTTAGATCCTTGATCTTATATTCATGAATAGATCGATTAAAAGGTCAAATATCTTTTATCTCTCGTGATATGTATGTGTGTGTATATAAACATATTTTCATTCTTAATTATCCTCATCATTGACATCTTTGATTAGTACTTATTATCTCAATTGTTAGTAATATGAATTTATCAAACTGAAAAAATAATATAAATTATTTCTGTTACTTGCAGGAGGCATCCATAAAAATTCATTCAACATTGATCAAAGTAGATGGTAGCTAAATCGGGGTCCTACACCATCATCCGAATGTAGTGGCTTTAGGCATGGCCCTGACCCAATTATTGGAGTTATACCATGATGCCCTCATTGTGAAAATTGTATAAATATGCCACAAAGTATACCATGCCCTTGTAATCGTTAAGTTCTTGTAGTTTCAAAATCTGAATCTTTGAGGCATTTATATGTCATTATTTGCTTAAGCACGACTAAATTAGAAGTGATATTAAAACTCCATTATCTTTAACATTTCAGCATTAACTTAAGGTTTGAATATTTGAGTTTCTATTTTTGTATGGAAGGTTTGAGAACATGCTGATGGGAGTAATAAATGTATAATCATGACAAAATATGGTATAAAATAGTCAACAATAATATATCATAATTTTATATATAATTCCTCTTTTTTAGAAGTAGTCATGTAGAAAAGCATTGTCGATGGCTAGTTGTTTGAGTGATTTACTTATGGAGAGAGAGCACAATGAAATGATTGATAAACATTTAATTTGATTGTGAGGCTAAATGTTTCATGATAGTTAATGTGGGCATGTTGGTGAAAATCTTTTCTTATAAAACAATAATTATAGTAATTGATAGAGCCATTCAGATAGTGTTTTATTCAAAACACATACTGTTGGAAACAAATGAAGATAAAAAAAATGAATTTATCATACCCAGATTTCATGTCAAATCATCAAAGAGAATTAATCGAAAGTGTACCTGGATCCATGGAAGAGCTAATGCGAAAATTTTGGCCTTCCACTTCTAAAGTGATGTTCTTGAGAGAGAGAGAGAGAGAGAGAGAGAGAGAGAGAGAGAGCCTTCTTTTCACTCAAGATGAGATATGAGAAAAATAAGAGCCAACCCTTTAAAATGGGGACCATGACTCTCTTTATACTTGAGTGCATTTCATTTTATTTCAGCCCATCATTAAAATTAAATAAAATGTCTGGTCTTTACACATGATAGTTCTATACAAAATTAATAAGATGCATCAAAAGCCTAAATATTTTTAATCTTTATTTGATCATAAATTTAATAGGCTTAAAAATAAGATAGCGCATCATGTATAATTAAATTCATATGTGAAGCCACATTAAAAAATTCTCAACAATCTCCCACTTGGGCCACATATATATTGCTTGACAATTATATATTATTAAATACTTTAAGAGCTCGATATTTATTATCTTCAAAGAGGAATATATTTAAATAATGTGGTCCTTTAATAATATTGACATAGAGTCAAAGTGATCTTTATTATACTATTTCTATAACATGACTCATCAGTGATCACCAAATCAATATGATTAATGACATAGATGAAGCATAGATGTGTAGCATGAAATTTTCATATAATGTGATCATATATGATGCATATTTCCAACTGATCTTATATTATAACTCAAAAGAGTTATAAAAATAGTTTCATTTATTTATGCTAAACTGTAATTGAAACTACATAACTTTATTTCAGAGTTTTCATCTATAAGATAATAATAATACTTTATTCTAATTAGAAAATATATTTACAATCACTGAACATCATAAGCAAACTCCCACTATGCTAGCATATCATCAAAGTAAATCACTCTCATATGAGCCACATGCTCATGAAATACTTTAGGTGGTAAACCTTTTGTAAATGGATCTGCAATCATAAAATTTGTACTAATATGTTCAGTAGATACTTGAGAACTCTAAACTCTTTCTTTTACAACAAGAAACTTTATGTCAATATGCTTTAATTTTGATGAACTCCTTTTGTTCTTTGAATACAACTTAACAGCTCTATTATCACAATTTATTTTTAATGGTCTCTCTATTCTATCAAAATTATTTAGCCCAGTAATAAAATTCTATAGTCATATTCCTTAATTTGATGTCTCATAACAAGCTATAAATTCTGCTTCCATAGTGGAAGAAGCTATGAATGATTGTTTAACACTTTTTCAAGATATAGCTCCTCCAACTAATTGGAAAATATAACCTAAAGTGGATCTTCTACTATCGAAGCAAAATCAGAATCGGAGTACCCAACAATCTCCAAATGATCCGATCTCTGATATGTGAGCATAAGGTCTTTTGTTCACTTCAGATACCACATAACCCATTTCATTGCTTTCCAATGATCCATTCCTGTGTTACTTAAATATCTTCCAAGCATTCCAACAATGTATGCAATATTCCAACGGATACAAGCTTGAGCATACATAAGACTCCCTACTATAGATGCATAAGGGATCTTTTCCAACTCTTTCTTTTCAAGTTCATTTCTTGGACATTGAAGCAAACTAGATTTATCACCTTTAGTAATGGGTGTATCTACTGGTGTACAATCTTTCATGCCGAATCTACTTAGTACTTTTTCAATATATGCCTTTTGTGATAAACCAAGTATATCACGAGAACGATCTCGATGAATTTGTATACCCAATATAAAAGATGCATTCCTAAGATCTTTCATTTCAAATTTATTTGAAAGAAATTTCTTGATTTCATGCAAAAGGCTTATATCTCTACTTGCTAGTAGAATATCATCAACATATAGCACTATAATAATGAATTTACTCCCACTTATTTTGTAATAAATATATTAATCAACAGTATTTTCTTTAAAATCAAAAGAAGTGATCACTTGATCAAAATTCTTATGCCATTGACGGGAAGCTTACTTTAAATCATAGATGGATTTCTTTAATTTGTGTACCAAGTGTTTTGAATCAGAAGATTGAAAATTTTTTGGTTGCACCATATATATAGTTTCTTCAATGTCACTATTGAGAAATGTAGTCTTTACATCCATCAAATGTAACTCTAAATCATAATGAGCTACTAGTGATAATGATTCTAAAAGAGTCTTTCAAAGAAACTAGAGAGAAAGTCTCTTTATAATCAATGTCTTCCTTTTGAGTGAAACCTTTAGTGACTAGATGTGCTTTATATATTTTGACATTGCCTTTTGAATCCCATTTGATTTTAAAAATCCATTTACAACCAATGGATTTTACTGATCTAGGCAATTTGACAAGATCCTAAACATCATTATCTTTCATTGATTTTATCTCATCCTCAATGGCTTCTATCCATTTATGAGGGGTTGACACTTTGTTTGACATGACTAAAAGAGCTTGTATAACTTTTCAATCCAATGTCAAACTCATGTTCTTGAAAATACACAACATAATCATTTGAAATCCGATCATCTCAAAGGATTTTCTTAATGACACTTCAATTTGAGGTTATTATGATTCCTTAGTATGAGTGAAAGTTAACTCAATAATATTTTGATTATCTATATTTACAACTTGAATAAGATTAGAAAAAATTATTTGATCATTTTCAATTGTAACTATAGGAAGAGTAATAAATTGCTCTTCAAATATAAAATTCTTAGGTTTATTACTCCCATCTTATTCAACTTTCTCAATAAATTTAGCATTGTCTATCTCGAAAAAGAATTTATTTGAAGAGTCATAAAACTTAAAACTCTTTGACCTTTTTGAGTATCCAAGAAAATAGCAGCTAATAGTTCTTGAGTCTAAATTTCTTTCATTAGACTTATACGGTCTAGCTTCAACTGGACATCCCTAGACATGAATATGTCTAACACTAGGCTTCTTCCCAATTCATAATTCATATGGGCATTTAGCTACTACTTGGAACTCTATTAAATATGTAAACTGTAGTATTTAAGGCTTCTCCCTAAAGTGATTCTAGTAAGAAAGAATGATTTATCATACTTCTAACCATATCCATAAGGGTCCGATTTCATCTCTTCACTACACCATTTTGATCTGGAGTCCCTAACATGGTGTATTGAGGAACGTTGCCACATTCTACTAAATATTTGGCAAAAGGACCTAGACATTGTTCACCTGATCCATCAAATCTATCATAGTATTCACCACCACGATCAGATTTGACAGTTTTTATTTTCTTTCCAAGTTAATTTTCAACTTTAAAATTTTGAATATGTCCAAATTGATTGTGACTTCTCATAAATCAAGTATAAGTACTCATAATGATATTAACTGTCTATGTATTAATTTCAAAATGCTTAAACTCCCATTATCACTAATTTTCTTGATATTTATTTGTTTTCCCTTAATGCATTCTACAAAGAGTTTTTATCTGAAAAATCAAGGGAATCAAAATTCTTTCTGACATAAGTTTTTTAATTTTTTATTTAGAAATATGTCATAAATGCTTGTACTATAACATATATGAATTCTCATTTATTAATTTTCATTTTGTATTAAGATTACTTGCATGCAAGGTTTCATTAATTTGTGAAGCAGAAAATATCTAATTTATATAGATTATCAACTAAAGAACCAATACCAATAATATTTGAATACTGAAAAAGATTAAATTTTCCATTTTCAAATGAACAAGAATAACCAGATTTGTCCAAATATAAATTAGAAATTAAATTTCATCTAAACGATGGTACATAAAAAGTCTCATGTAAAATCAAAATACAATTGGACTCTAGATGTAATCTATATAAGCATATTGCTTCAGCAAGAGCTTTATTGTCATTTCTCACATAGATGAATCTTTCAACATCAGTTGGTATTCATCTTCTTAGACAACCTAGCATAGTCACACTTATGTTAGTTGTATCTATCCACCAAGTGTAATTTAGTACCAAGGATAAATTAGCCTCAAAATAAATAAAGTTGAGAAGTTTACCCTTTTCACGAGCTAATTTTCATACTTGGGACAATCCTTCTTCACATGATTAGCCTTCTTGCAAAAAGAAAAAAGTAACATTATCTTGTTTCTATTGCACTTTATATTATTAATTCCCTTTGTCTACACTCCTTTGCATTTATAAGTCCTTCTTCTTTAGTAACAATGCTACGAGAGGAAGTGGCTAAGTGAGCACTTTTATTTTGTCATGTTTCAATCTCTCTTTCTTGCACACATTAAGTAATAGCATATTAAGAGTCTATTTTTTAATATTATAATTTATCTTAAAAGGATTAAATTGTGCAAGAAGAGAGATCAAAACTAAGCACAAGAATGTCACATCTCTAATTTTAGTACTCTCAGTCTAGTGATAAAATTAGACATCTCCATAATGTACTCCCTTATGTGTTCATTACCTTTATACGACATTGAAATGAGTTTACTAAGGATAGTACTCATTTTGACCATTTCAGAACTAGTGAAATGATATGTTATTTGGCTTAGAAACTATTCAGCACATTCTTCTTCAAGCATTAAACCTCTTATGGTTTATGTAATGAAATGTTTCGTGATCATAAGACTCATGCGGTTAGAACTCTCTCACTTTTCAAAGTTAGCTCTTGTTCAATAGTACTTTTTACAGTAAGAGCAGGAGGATGTTCAGTCTGAATCGCATAGTCAAAATCCAAATACTCAAGAACAATGGTGATATGCTCTTTTCATTTCTTAAAGTTAGTGTCATTATTTACTGGAATGTTATTCAAATTGGCAGATATAGAGGAAACATTAACTGCAAAGAATAAAAATAACACTCACAATTAACAACATTGTCATTTCCATATGCATATATAATGTAAATAAAATATCATCAAAATACATGAAAATGAAATGTTTAATAAATAAAGCACATATAAGATACCTAACACAACATCTAGCTAGAATAAACTCTTAAAATTATATAATAAATATTGATAATAAATTCGCCAATGATATCTATCTTTGAATCGCATATATCAGAATGATTAATATAAATTTATCACATATTTAGAATCACAAAATCGCCAAAAAAAGAATCGCTTTGGCGATTATTTTAGCATAGATTTAAATATAATCCTTGAGTAATATTTATATATTTCAAAAATAAATAAATTGATATAATTGAGGTCACTTTGGTGACATAATATTTCAATTTAAATTAATTTGAAATAATAAATATTAGTTGAATCCATTTAATATCATAATACAAACTTTAGTTAATAATTTAATTAAAATAGTTACTCATAAACTTTATCAAATGCAAATTCCAAACAGAAGTATTGAATTTAATAAGTTTACATTTATTACATAATTATAATATAACATGTTTATAAATATATATATAAGAGCTTTAAGATGAAGTAGCTATACGAAAACGAATGAATTAATTAAATAATTAACTCTTTCTTTTATATGATGCTACAGTAAGCATTTAAGATTTTAAATTTGAGTAAACTAAAACGTCTATTTAAATTAATTACTATGCCAATATTAATGAGTTAATTAATTGGAGTAAACTGAAAAGTCAATGGCATAGAATCACAACAGTCTATTGAAATTAATTACTGACGAAATGACGCAAATGAAGTATTCAACCTTATGAAATTTATTACATTAACTTTGGGTAAATGAACTAGTTATTTTAACATAAAATAATAATTAATTTGTGAGATGAATCGTTTCATTTACCATAGGCTTCACCTTTTTTATTTTTTTTGAATAAATCAGCACAATTAATGGCAAAATATGAGAAATGTACTTTCTTTATTTTCTTAAAATGTTAATAAATGAATAATAATATTATCATGTTTGAAAATGAATATGAGGAAATCAATTTCATATAATCAAATATGAATTTTATTTCTCAAAATAAGTCATAATTGCAAGACTAAACATATGGATTATATGAAGTTTCAATTCCGATCGAAGTAAGAAAAAAATAAAAAAAAATTTTGCTATATCCATTTATTCAACATCAAGAATGAAAGTGATTGAAAATATATCGATTCTATATGCACAAGATAAATAAATTGCATAAAAAATTTTTGAATCACAAACTTTAATCTAAAATTCTCAAATAATCAATACGAAAGATTAAGAGAAATATGATTCTTCAATAATTCAACATGATAGTGGCTCTGATACCACTTGTTGGAAACATATGAAGATAAAAAATAAATTTATCGTACTCGCATCTCATGTTAAATCATCGAAGAGATTTAACTGGAAGCATATCTGGATCTATGGAAGAGCTAATGCGAGAATTTTGACCTTCCACTTCTAAAGCGATATTCTTGAGAGAGAGAGAGAGAGAGAGAGAGAGAGAGAGCCTTCTTTTCACTCAAGATAGGATATGAGGAAAAATAAGAATCAACCCTTAATAGAATTACTATTTATTTATACCGAGTTCATTTCATTTTATTTCAATCATTATAATAAAATAATGTCCGATCTCTACTCATGTTAATTCCATACAAAATTAATAAGATGCCTCAAAAGTTATTAATCTTTATTTTATCACAAAATTAATAGGCTTAAAAATAAGATGTCACATAATGTATAATTAAATTCATGTGCCACATTCAAAAAATTCCCAACACATACTTCCATCCAATAAGGAACAATTGAAGCAGTTGCTATATGCAAGGAGAGAAAAGGGAAATGCCATTGACACTAATAAACTTGTATTGGATGATAATCCGAAAGATCCATTTTGTGTTGAGATTTCATCAAATAAACTTGGTTGAAATCGTGAGGTGGAGAGAATTATTTCTTTTAAACTTCTTTTAATGGAATAGAGTCAAGACTTTCTTAATTAAAAAAAATTCTTTCTCAATTATGCATTTATGGAGGGAGAAAGGCTGAGAATATTATATGAATCACAATAATCCATGATGGCATAGTAGTCTTGGACATCCCAACAAGCAAGACTCTCTCTCTCTCTCTCTCTCTCTCTCTCTCTCTCTCTTTCTTGTGTGTAATGTGTGTGTGTACGTGCATCTTTGTAAAACAATATCCATCTTTAAGTATGTCATAACGACATTCAAACTTTTATATCATGGCGGATGCAATGCATCAAAATAATGACGGTCGATTAAATACTACCGAATCTATTTGGACAAAAAATTTATTCTTTGATAAAATGGAGGTAACTATCATCAAAATATCATAGAATAAAAATCAACATCGATCATATCACAATTATAATAATTTTGCTAATAATAGTATAATTTGCTTTTTCCACCAACAAAGCATGTATATCATCAAGCTATCAAAGAATAAATCTAGTAGTATATGAGCTTTCAACAATAGCAATAATAGTCTCTACTCAACTTAAGTCTTATCATTTCTAAAATAACATGTGGATAAAATAAAGGTGAGCAACCATCCTACTCAAAATCTACTATAGTTTTTAATACAAAAGAGACAAAAAAATAAAAAGTAAATGATAAAATATCATCTTATAGATAACAACATGTATTTCAAGTGAACTAAAATAACATCTAAATAGGTTACGTGCTATATGTCTATCAAATATAGTGTTAGCATTAATGTCAATGGTTAGTGTCAAGCAATAGTGTGAGTAATGTGATATTAATGTGAATATTAGTAAATAACATGAATAATCATTCATTTCTTTATTTAGAATATTTTATAGTTTTCCCTTTACACCTTATATATATACTTTCATTTATATATCCACTTATTCATAATTTTTATTTGGCCCTTATGTCTTCACTTTCATTATTACTACACTAGTTCACATTTGTTTAGAACATATTAAAATATAAAATGGATAATTTTATAGATATATAGATTTTGTAAATTCATTTGAATGTACATGAAATATGGTCTTCCAGCCGCCTGAACTTTTTTCTCACATATACTTTGATATATATATATATATATATATATATATATATATATATATATATAGAAGCATAGAATATCATCAATTTTAATATATATAGCAAAATTTCATCCAAATATGTTACAGAATTTTGTTGTTAATGTTAGTAACTAATCAAGATTATGAAAATTTGTGAATAAATCAGATATAAAATTTACTCTAAAATTCATAAAAAAAATTAGTGAACATAAAACACTTGTAAATATTACCATATCACAAATCATATCATTATAAGTGGTTCTAATTACTATAGAACTAATTATCCCAATGTATTTTTTCTTTTATTGAGTCTTATAAATCGTATAAAATGGAAAAATGTCACAAACACCCTTGAAATACTATATTATAATGCATTAGTTCCATTCCTTGTACTTTCTACTCAAGTTTATAGATACTATATTTTCATTATCGATGAATTTTCTCACTATTCATGGGTATTTCATCTGAAAAATAAATATTAAACTACGACCCAAATCTTACAATTTCTCAAAATGTTTGAAAATCAATTCAATTCTTCAATCAAAAATTTTTATTTCAAGGGTGGAGGAGAATACAAAACTAATTGCCTCACTAATCTCTTTTCACAAGAAAGACACTACTCATCAATTCAGCTATCCTTATACTTCTAAATAAAATGAAGTAGCTGATCGAAATTATAGACATTATTAAGATCATTCAAACTCTTGTCATCGAAGCTAAATGTCTATATCACATATGGATTGATGTGCTACTTATAGTCGTCTCCTCATTAATAGATCAACATCACCAATCACAAAGTCCAAATCTTCTCTATAATAAACCACCACAATACTCACTTAGTCATCAGTTAAGTGTTATCCATTTTCTCCACAATTTATCTCTCCTTCACATTTTACTTCATTGACTATGCTTCTAATTGTAATGGTTATAAATGTTATGAGACTATTAAATTTAGAAAATAAAATGAATTTAATTACAATTCATTATCCTCACTTTGATCATGCATTTCTATCTATATTTGTAAGTGCATTTCTATAACCTATGATTATTTTGTTTATAAAATTTAATTATGCTAGTAAAGTTGTCCCTTTAAGTTTAACGTATCATGTAATAGCACATTTTTTTAATAAAATTTAACCTAAATTAATATGACGATATCTGCATCGTTTATTGTGACAGGTTCAAACCTAATTAATATACAATAAGTAAAAATAGAATCCTTAAAATATAAGCTGAATGTGTGTAGGATTATGCATTATTACTTTTTTATATTAATTAAATTTACGCGTATTGAGTCAACTAAGGCAACAATCTTCACATTCATCAGTTACCCCTCTACCAACCAACTAATAATGTATTAAAATTTTAGAAACCTATAGTCTTCAAGAGGTAGAATTTTTATAGGTAGTTTGTTTTATTTCTCTATCAGTGTGATTAAGTTCTTATTATTTTACTCTCTCTCTCTCTCTCTCTCTTCGTTACTGTGATATAGTCCATGTGACCTGCTTCCATGCAATAATGCAAAGAAGACCAATATTGAGCACAAAACGTATGCCCTCCAATTTTTGTTATTATGTTGTTAATATGTTGAATCTCATTGCCAATCATTTTCGTCTTGTTGTGAAATCATTTTGAGATCAAGAAAGCTCATAGCAAAAATATTTTGAAACTTGGTTGGCAATTTCATATTTTTGAAAAATAAATTGAACGTTAGAAAATGTTTGAAATTGAGATTCATAGATGATTTAGAGATTAAACTACGAGATTTACTAGTTTAAAAGTCTAAATTTCGTCCCTTAATATATTTTTATTGATAGAAGACACCGTCATATTATTTAAAGTAATTATAAATTATTATATTTTCGTTCGAGTGTAAGAAAAAAAAATGTAGGTGAATAAAATCATAAAAAATAGTTTATAAGGTGCATTGCTATCGGTAAGTCGACAAGCCTGCTCGTGCTGCCCAATCTGCCCGTTCTCTCTCTCTCTCTCTCTCTCTCTCTCTCTTCCCTCTTGCCCCATTCAGTAAAATAATTTTCCAGAACAAGCCTTCCTTCTGCCTTTATTCCATTAGAGTTTAGAGATCGTTGCTTCAAAGATAGATGAGACTGCATCGGAAGAGAGAAACAGTTCCTCTTAGCGGAGCATAATTTCGATGATATGCCTCTTTCTGCTCGGATCTACTTTCAGTACACAGTTGTGGGAATAGATCCCTAAATCTGATCTTCTTGCGGTGGAATTTCAATTCAATTTTATATTTTCCATGTTTATTTCATAGCTGTTTCGATGAATTTTTCTCATGTTTTCTTGATTTATTCTTGATATGGCACTTAAAGTACCACTAGTCGAAGTACGAATCTTGATGTCAAAAGCACAAACCTCGATCAAGACTTAAAATATTAAACTTGGGATATCAATTAAATCCCAAAGTAGCTCTTAAACATGGAGTGTTTTTAGTCAAATCGAGCGTCTCGACGAGCCGGATCTAACAAGCCCAAGATCTCATAATTATAACTTCATTTGAGCATCCAAATACTTAAAATACATCAAATGATCAAAGGAATGGATGGAGTGGAGTGGATTTTATATGTATTCTGAGCACTCCTCCATATAAATAGCCTCATTCTTTGTAGAGGAGCCCAAGCAGAGAGGAGAGAGCTCTAAAGCGAAAATCCTCCAAGTATAATCGATTACGCTTGCCACCCACCGCCCCGCCGTTGATCCGCCGGTCGCGTCACCGCAAGCTGCGTGGGGCATTACCGCAACCACTGGCCATGATCGCTATCGACCATCGTGGGCACATCAGATCACTTCATCGTTAGTCATCGATCCCCACGCCGTTTTCACCATCATCTACCACTTAGAATCTACAACATAATTTATATATGTTGATTCTGATTCATTCTCATTGTCACCCTTCATATAATATACGTAATCCAGACGGAAAACTTTGTACTCAAAACATAGTGGAACATTTTCTGGTTAGGTGGTATTTCCTCTTTCGAGGTTTTTCACGTAAAATTTTGAAGTTTTATTATTAATTCTTCAAACATGTGACTGAAACAAAGCCAAGGCATAAATTTTCTCTACCGAATGGTTTTCTAAGACGCAGCAAGCAGGAATCAAAACTCAATCATAATTTTCATGAATATCGATCATGGCTAATACATGCAATACATAATAATGGAGCCTCCTCTCCCCACTCGAAACCAATCCGAAGAGGCCAATCTCGCCTCTTCCCACGATGGTGACGCCCGATGAGGAATCTCTTTAGAAGATCGCGTGCCGAATGGAAGAGTCTCAAATGAGATGATCCGACTTTTAAGAGGAACCCCAAAACACATCTCAGATTGATCGTTAGCCGCGGAGGTCCTAAAAAGTTCCTCCGCTTCCAGATGTTGATCTCCTCGACCTGCTAGTTACTCGCCACCGCATCCCGCGGCAAACCGCCTGCGATACTGGCGCTCCTTTTCGCGATACCGGCCTCCTCTTCCACGACCGACCCATGTGACCCGGGCGCTCGCGACCAGCGATGTTGCTTATCGCGCATTGTCAGTGCCCGGTTTGGCTCCAGGGTGCTCATGCTCCATGACAGCATGCAGCGCTTGGCGAAGAAGCCCATGGAGGCTGGCCATGCGTCAGTGGTGCCCGCAGAATGTTCTGAATGGGTTCATAACCCCAAAACTCCGCAGGCCCGTTCACATCCATGCACCCGCGCTTTAATCATAATCTGCGCACATAAAGATAAGTTCTTTCAAAATGTATGGTTAATAGACCTGCAAATTTCATTGAAAATTTGGCTATTTTCAAGTATTTGTCGTATATATTTTTGGACGATTGAGATAATGTCATCCAAAAATAGATATGACACTAAAAACCATATTTCAACGAATCTTGATGTCAAAAGCAAGTTGATTGTCCTAAAATAGATCAGCAAGACTTAAAATATCAAAACTTTGGGATATCAATTAAATCCCAAAGTAGCTCTTAAACATGTTTATAGTCAAATCAAGCTCTAATGAGCCGATCTAACAAGCCCAAGATCTCATAATACATTTGAGCATTCAAATACTTAAAATACATCAAATGATCAAAAGAATCATTTTCACCGTCCAGATGGAGTGGAGTGGTTGGATTTTGCATGAGATGTTATTCCTCCACCTATAAATAGCCTCATTCTTCATAGAGAGAGCCAAGCAAGAGAGAGAGAGAGCTCTAAAGCTTGAAAATCCTCCAAGCATATCGTGCCACCACTGACGGCCATCAACCCTCCGTTGGTTAACCCACGCCGACCGCCATCAACCGCCGCCATCCGATCTCCGCTTCGCCAATCTCCTTCGCTGCCACCGCCGACCACTATCGCAACTGCCGCCGTATCATTGCGGCAAACCATCGGCCGTCATCGCGCCAACCACTGCCGTCACCACGGCGACCTTCATCGCCGATCCGCGTCATCATCATACCACTAAGAATGTCACAACTCAACGTGGACTATATATTGTTTATTGATTCTTTGTTTCGCCGCCTTCTATATACAATCCCGTATAGGGAAAACTTTGTACTCCAAAATAAATACATAGTGGAATATTTTTACTGGGCTAGGCTCCATGATTTTTTTCTTTTATCGAGATTTTTTACATAAAAATTCTGAAGTTTTATTATTAATTCTTCAAATAATTCTAAAATTATTTTATTTTATTATAAATTTCGTGTTCATTGATGGTATGCCGCTATGCAGTAACCATATTTTCAGTTTTCAACATATTTTTATTTTTGCCCGTGTAATTTAAGTGTTTTTGCTGTGACTTTAACTATCTTTCTTACTTGTTGAATTTTTTTTTAACTTTTTGCAGTATTTTAATATATTTTTTAGTTTGCTTAATTTTTCATACAGAAAAAATTAAAATAATGCATAAAGTTAAAAAAAATTAATAAATAAGTTAGAAATATAACTACAAAAGTTACCTTCAAAAAAAATACACAAATTAAGTGGGAAAAAATAATATTAAGAATATTTAATGATTAATAATTTAGATATTATAAATGAATTATTATAACCTCTACAAAAATAATATTAAGAATACAATGAAATTAATGTATCGGTTGCAGATGCTGAGAGAGAGTGGTATGATTGTTCATTATATAAAGTGTCTCATTTTGAAATTTTTTTTATGTTAATATTTCAGATATAATTCTAACGCCAACACTCAGTTGACAATCTATATGAAGAAGTGAATTATAATAATAATTTAATATTATTATCTTGTTGAGTTGTGCTATACTATGGTTAAAATACAATTTCAGAATTGAGCAATTATTTCTCTGAAATAAGTGTTAAGTTACTTATTTCTGTGACATATTTAAACTCAAGTGATTTATTTTCTATTTTTGAAAAGAAAAATTTATTTTATTTTGAAGAGTTATATGCTGATTTTTTAAAAGTTAAACTTATGGCTTTTGAGCATCAACTATTCACTTATATTATTGATATGTGCAATTGTAATAATTTCATCTCTTCATCCACAGCATCAAAGCAGTTCCACAAATCCATTTCCCGTTAAAGTTAGCCTTCAATTGACAATCTATTTGATTTTAAGTATAAAAAATTGGCTCTGTAATAAACGTCATAAAACTATTAATTGTATTTAAAATTATTGATTTAGGCTCATTTCAAGTCAAATCAAATCACTTTGTTAGGTTTATCCTAGAAAACATTCAATACAACTACTTTGCTAAAATTAAATTTTAATGTCCTTAATTTAATTTCAAAAAATTGAAATTTAAAAGTAGCATCAACAGACTTGCCTGATTGAGCTGATTTTCTAGTGATGTATTACGTGTGAATACATATTTATGTGTGTATGTATGAATGCATAACCAAGTTAAGCATGAAGTCAACGATCACAATAGAATTTTAAAGATAAGTCAACTTCATTAAAAATAAAATTTTGAATGAATCAAACACAAACGTGCAACAAGTTAGCTCATTTACAGTACCCCTAGGTCTACTTAATATAATTATGTTGATGATATGCTTTTGTCTTGCAAAATAAAATTATCATTCTCTAAAATAAAATAAAACATGAATTACCACATAATGCGTTCCCATGTCGATGAAAATCAAATATTATGTAAAATTTTTTTTTCTATCATAAATTTTTTTGTTCAGATTTCTAAGTTATATTTCTTTAAATGCTAACTCTTCCTATTCATCAACGTTACAATGAGAAATGAAAAAGCTGGAGATCTCTCCAACTTCTTCTTCATCAATCGATGATGAACAAGTTGAAGAATTCGTCGTCGAAGCTGTGCTATTCCAATCTTTAACTATAGCTGCATTTTTTGATTTGAACTCACTGCAAAATGTCATGTGCGCCTTCAAAGCATCCTCGACATTTTCATTTCCTTCGTTCCTACCATTCTTCATCTCTTCATCCACAGCATCAGAGCAGATTCCACAAATCCATTTCCCGTTAAAGTTAGCCTTCACCTGAACTACGTATTCTTGAGTGCATTTTTCTTTCCATCCACAGCATTCACAATATGCTGAAATGACCTCCATGATCGAGTGATTTTGTGAGGGGAGCATTGGAAGAAGAAGCGCTCAAGGAGAAGAGAGGCTTTTAAAAGATGCTTTTTCCCAATCAATTATTGGCTTAAAGGAGAGTGCTTGTTGCTTAAAACAAGGATGCGGATGAGGTAATGGTTAGTATTTATGCTAACTTGTAGAGTGGATGAACAAATACTGATTGGATAATGATAATTTTGTCAAGAAGCTAAAATTGTAATAGTTATTAATGAATTGAATAATATTTGATAAAATAGTGTGTGTATATATAGGCACTAAAAAATTAAAGACACTATAATACAAAAAATATTCTCAATAATGAGAATATATTATAATAATAAATACTTTAAATTCATTCTTATTATGAATATTAAACATGTTTTTAATTATTTATATGTCAATAAATAGTTGGAAGATTTACATACCACAATTCAAATTCAAATGAATTTAAAGTTTGATATTTACTCATTTAATAAATTTTCAATATCAGAAAAGATGCATTTCACTATAAAAAAGTGAATAATGACGATGTTGTTTTTGATGTAATAATTAAGATCGAGGTGTTATATATATATATATATATAAAAGTAAAGTTTAGGTGCTAGATATATAAATACATAAGAATTATGTGGAATGTATGTACATCACCCTAAATAATTTCAAAAACTTTAATAAAATTATTCCAAAATATTATAATCATATGATTTAGGGAAAAATTTAAAATTATTCTCATAGAAAAAGTCTTTTATAAAGGCAATTATTGTATTTTGGTTCATAATATATCAGTGGAAATTCATTTTTTTGGATAATATCTTTAGACATTTTAGGATACATTGCTTCTCGAAGTCTTCATGTATGTGGTATTTAGTATTGTTGTAGAAAAACTTGTTGAGTGAAGAGCTATTCTTGACATTGTTTTGGTGTAGAACATACTTGATTTTTTGTTCAACTAGGTCAATAACTTGATTAATACACACTTTCCACTTATTCAACACATCTTATCACATATCTGTCCGACTCAATATCCATGCTTTGATCATACCCATAATCTCAATTCACACTACAAATTGAACGTACTCATTGTCATAGCCCAAATATACATTAAGAAGTTGGTTAGGCTAAAACTAAAGCCAACCTTTAGCCATTTTAGGTTCTATGCCATCTTGATTACAATGTGGTAAACTTCTCATCTCTAAGTCAGTCCATAAACTACTCTAATAAATCTTAGACTTTTTATACATAACCTAGCTTAGTTCTTAACCTAATGGTTAAATTAAGTCAACCCAAACACTATGGTCCTTGCACCTAATTTTATGTTGACATTTTCCCAACCTAGCTTGGCTTTACCATCATCAGAGGTTCTATATAGGATTCACTCACATGACCTAAGACTTTAAGCGATCAACCTAATTTTTCTTAGGTTAAACCATTTTACCACAAGTTAACCTTATGTTTACAACCCCTAAATCTAGTCAAACCTAAGACAATATGTAGATCCATGGTCCAACATATCCTAAGTTAGTCTAACCTAGCACATAAGAGCCCTAAGCAATTAAACGATCCTTAAGATTATGTAGTTGATCCATCTAACTTAACTTAGTCAAACCAAATTTTAATTTATTAATCTAATCAACCTAACTTTATTAGTGTAATTGATTAAGCCTAATGTTACCAAAGATAGTCTACCTAAGAAAACCTAAGACCTAACATGGCTCCTAGACCCTCTTCGAATCCACCAAGGTTGATTCAAACACACTTTGTCAACCTTGGGTTTTAATTGATTAATTTAATTAATTCAGGTTATATAATTTAATTATAATTTAATAATTTATTAGTACAACCTAAGCTATCCTCCTTAAGAATTTGAGATCTTAGCCACTTAGGAGTGACTAACCTAAATCAACTCAAACCCACTTGGTCAATTTGAGTTTTAACCAACTTCAAATAAAAAGAGCATCTAAACAAGCAATTAGTATCCAACTTTAAATATTCATATCTCAATATGAAGCAAAAAACATCATCACCAACCTAATTCTTAAAATCACCAAATGAACTAGACATCCAAAATAGAAATGAATGATGAGTTGTAGCAATGAAGATATGCAAATACATAAACTGAAAACCCATATAGAGCAGCTACAATCCCCAAATTTGAGGATATTAATAGTTAAGATCCAGCCGTCTCCACAAAAATATGAAATAAGAAATTTTGAAATCATTATATGAGACATAATGAGAAAATGGTGTAAATCAACTGCCAAGTAGGCATAAACATAAAACAACTCCCTACAATAGGATCTAGAGAGCTAAATCATATATTTTTTTTGAAATATGGGGAATCGATTATCTATCTAGATTGACATCAAGCAAATCTTAGGGATACTATCATGGCAGAATTCAACAAAATTACTTATACAACATCCATTTTTAACTAAGCACTCAGCACAAAATTACCTTCTCTCTCTCTCTCTCTCTCTCGCTCTCTCTCTCTCCAACTATGAGATATAGTAAAGTTTAGCTAGGCTCTTTAACAACCTTCCAATATTTCTCAGACTATAAAATATTTCAGCATTTTATCATCATTAGAATGAATAAAATGAAGAAAAGATATGACATCAACTTCAATCCAAAATTATAAATATTAAGATTATGACAAAGCTCAAAGCAAAATTTAAAGCAAAAAAGCTCACATAAATAACTTAGAACATATGAAGAGGACTTGGAAAAGCAATTATAACATTCCAAAATCGTGACTAATAAGACCACCATTATGATTAAAAGAACTATCAATATTGATATTATATAAATTTTCCTAAGGTTTAACCCAATAAAGAAGTTTTACTGAATGGGTATGAATTATTTAAAAAAATATCAAATTGCATAGCTAAATAATAATAGCCTTTAAAACTTATATGATTAATAAGATTAACATTAAACAAGGCTTTAATCTTAACATTCACTTTTGCACTAATGTGAAGATATATGTATGTTATGTTTAGCATTGATATGTCACTAAAAACTCTCCTAGAAGCACAAATCTTGATATCGAAAGCAATTTGATTTTGAGTAGTCGAGATCAGCACATAAAATATAATTGAAAACTTTGGGATATCAGTTGGATCCCTAAATAGCTTATAAATATGAAATGTTTCTAGTAAAATTGAGCGTCTTGACGAGCCAGATCTAACAAGCCTAAGATCTCTTGATTCTGACTTAATTTGAGCATTCAAATACTTAAAATACATTAGATGATCGAATGAATCATTTTGAGCCGTCCGATGGAGTAGTTTGGATTTTACATATATTTATAGAAATGCCACTCCCATAATCTATAAATAGTCCCTCATTCTTTACATGAGGGGACCTAATCTAAAGAAAGGAGAGAGCTCTGAGACTCGAAGAATCTCCATAAGAAATACCACCGCCACCCGCCGTCAGTCAACTGGCCCGCTAACCACCCGGTCACCACCGCCGCTTCCACCACCGACATGTTGGATCACCGCCACCATATCAGTCGCGTCGTTCACCATCACCGCTAAACCACACCATCTTTCAATAGTTTTGTTGGATCATCACACTACCACCTCAAGGGCCTTCATTGCTAATCCAATGAAGCTTGTCAAAAACTTACTCTTGTAAGCTATCCTTCTCAACTTTGGAGAAAGGATAATAATTATAACAAAAGGATATAATGAAATTTCTAAGTTACGGTTTCTTCCCTTCTTGGATTTTCCACGTAAAAATCCTGAGGTCTCTCAAACTCTTTTGTTGTGTGTGTGAAACTTTTGTGCGACGCAAAGACATCAAATTCTCCTACTTTACCGACCTGAATATTTCTACAAGCAACAGTTTGGTGCCATCTGTGGGAAAGGAAATCCCATAATCAATCTCTGTGAACACCTACACTATGGCCAACAAGCGCAATACTCGCATAACAGATCCTCTCGCTCCAACTCCCATCACTTCAGAGATCAATTATTAAATCAAGGACGTCAAGCTTCTACCTCATTTCCCCTTAATAGGCATTACCTTATCGACCAAGGTGCAACAAGAACCTCTCTAGAAGATCGTGTTCACCGAATGGAAGAGTCTGAGAATAAGATAATTCAACTTTTAAGAGAAACTTGATAACCACTACTACAACAAACACATCTCCCCCAAAATCAATTATTAGCTGGTGGAGGTCAAAATGCTTACACAGGGCCTTATCGCCATCAAGTTGAAGTTCTCTTGCCATGATGCCGACCTCCTTGACACGCTAGTCACTCATCCTCACTTGCACCACGCAACCCTAACCAATTTTTTTGATGGTTGACACGTTGATTCCATCTATTCCATCTATTATATGTAGGGATTACAATTCTTAATGTGAGATGAATTCCACCTTAAAGATAAAAATCATCTCCCTTCTCATCGTGACTATCAGAAGTCTTCACCTTTAGCTGAAATAATTCTTCAACATCCTATTCCTGTAGGTTTTAAGCTTCTAAGCATCGACTCCTGTGATGGGGAAATCGACCCATATGAACACATCAACCATTATAGAACCATCATGAACATCCAACAAGCTCCTGACACACTACTTTGTCAGGTCTTTCCAGTCACCCTCAAGGGTCAGGCTCGCACTTAGTTCTACTCTCTTCCAAGGGAATTTATCCATACCTTTGACAGACTCGCCAAGATTTTTGTAGAACAGTTTATTGAGAACCAGAGGATCATTAAAGATTCCTCTCATCTCTCAGTCATTTGTCAAAATGAAAGTGAATCACTTAAGGAGTACTTCTAGAGGTTCTCATTAGAAACTCGCCAAATACTAGGGGTGGACCCTGAATTACTAAGAGGAGTTTTCCTTGGAGGGCTCCGTCCTGGGCATTTTACTCATCATTAATGCGTGATATGGTCCTCTCATATGCCGACTTGGTTCATCGTGTGGAAGCACAAATTTCTGCTGATAAGGCTATGAATGCCCATCGAAAATAGTTTGAATAATATACAGGAAAATGTAAGAGTGCCCCATGGAACACCGATCAACAATCTGATCGAAAGAAGCAACAAGATAAGATATCCTCCACGCCCCACCAACTTAAACCACAACCAAAAAAAAAAGATTACACACTAAAACACATCTCATGTTAATGTTGATGTCCATTCGAGATGAAGAGACCATTAGACCACACATTTGAAACCAAATTCAAGAAATTAGAAGCAATATTATCACTTCCATTGAAGTCATGGACATACTATAGAGGCATGTAAACAACTCAAAGAAGAGATCGAGAGGCTCATTCGGCAAGGATATCTGGGTTAGTTTATGCAAAATTAGTCAACTCAAACAAACATAACTCCAACTGGGGGGCAACTAGGACAATCATCGTAGAAATAATAAAATAGTCACCAAATAGTTAGAGAAATTGAAACATTCGTAGGAGGACCACTACTATCTAATCAAGTCTTCATTGCCACCTCCGAAGAGTCAGAGTTAAAGAAATCTCATATTGATCATTCCATAATTTTTAATGACTCGGACTTAGAAAGAGTCCAAGTTTCGCATCAAGATCCACTTATCTTTAGTGCAGAAATCAGTGACCCAT
This sequence comes from Cymbidium sinense, assembly GCA_021442155.1. Lineage (NCBI taxonomy): Eukaryota > Viridiplantae > Streptophyta > Magnoliopsida > Asparagales > Orchidaceae > Cymbidium > Cymbidium sinense. Next base: position 143,444,215 of record CM038219.1, read on the forward strand.
GTTATAATATTAAAAAAATTTTGATTGATAACGGGAGTTCTATTGATGTTTTATTTTACTTCACTTTTCTTAGCATAGGCCTGGTTAGGGAAAAGCTCCAACCCACTGCAGGACCACTATATGAGTTTGATAATCATCCTGTGCGAGAGGAGGGGCAATCACCCTTCCTATTATTCTCAAAGATTTTCCTCAACAAGTGACTCATTCAATTCAATTCATAGTGGTCAAGTTAGATTCAGCATACAACACTATTTTCAAAAGTCCCCTCTAATCAATCTTTGGTGCTTCTACTTCGGTACCTCATCTTAAGATGAAATTTTCAACCATGGTTGGGATTGGAGTGGTCTGTGGCAATCAATAAATAACACAATCATGTTACCTAAGATAATCTCAACCAGGCCGCCCTTCGATGACCTTCAACATTAAAAAGTTTAACTTTTGAGATGAAGAATTACCTTAGAGGGCTTTGCTTATAGAAGGTTTGCTCTCTATTTCATTATCAGATAACCAACTTCTACGAATAGTGCAAGTAAGATCTCTACTCTCAGACGAACAGAGGGTAAATTATATAAACTTCTTATGCAAGAATTAGGACATCTTTGCTTGAGAATTACGGGCTGCCATAATGTAATCATGCACTCCCTTAAGATTGATCTAACATTCAAATCAGTCATCCAAATGAAATGAAGTTTTACACCTAATCACCTCCAATCTATTGAACAAGAAGTTAAAAAGCTCTTAGAAGCAAGATTCATATGAGAAGTACATTACCCTACATGGTTAGCAAATATTGTCATGGTTAAGAAAACCAAATAGAACTTGAAAAATGTGTGTTGATTACACTAATCTCAACAAAGCTTGCCCGAAGATAGTTTTCCCCTCCCCTAAATTGATCAATTAGTTGATGCTACATCTGGGCATAAAATACTCAGTCTCTTTAATGCTTACTAAGGTTACAACCAAATAAAACACCCATCAGTTGAAGAACCCACATCTTTCCAAATAGATAAAGGTTTATATTATTACCAAGTTCTGTCGTTCGGGTTAAAGAATGCTGGTGCTACCTATCAACACCTCATGAATAAGGTTTTTAAAGACCTCTTAGGCAACACAATGGTGGTATATGTGGATGACATGTTAGTAAAAATCTTAGAAGAATCATAACATATTTCTAGAAATATGCTTTAACTTTCTTTGGATTATAACATAAAATCAACCCAACTAGTGTACCTTTGGAGTTACATCGGGAAAATTTCTTGGGTTCATGGTCACCTATCATGGGATTGAAGCGAATCCCAAGAAAATCAGAGTGCTTAGAGATATGACTCCTCCAAAAAATATCAAGAAAGTTTAATGCTTGAATGGGCAAATTGCTGCCTTATCTCGCTTCTTAGCTCATTCTAGAGATAAATACTTACCATTCTTTAAGATATTAAAGGGAGCTAAAAATAATAATTTTCAGCGGATTGATGAGTGTCAAGCTACTTTTGAGCAACTAAGAGAATATTTAGCATCTCCACCTTTACTATACAAACTTATCCAATGAGAGATATTATACTTATATCTTGCAGCCTCCTCCCACACAATAAGCTCAGTTTTAGTGTGAGAGAAAAATACGATAAGATGGCTTTGGCTTTAGTTTTCTTATCACAAAAATTATGTCCATACTTCTAAGCTCAGACTATCAGTTCTTATACCTATTTACTACTAAGGGTCATTCTACAGAAAGTGAAGGCATCTAGAAGGTTAATCAAGTGGTCTGTAGAATTAGGAGAGTTTGATATTCATTTTCTACCAAGGCCGGACATAAAGTCTCAAGTACTCGTAGAATTTATAGTTGAGTGCACCGTCCCTACTCCAAATGAGCTATCTACTACATCCCTTTCATCTCCTCAATGGACCCTCTATGTTGATGGAGATTCAAGAAATGCTGGTGCTGGAGCAAGAATCTTACTTATTTTCCCTAGTAGGACACCTTAGAGTATGGACTTCGCTTAAAATTCGCAACTAATAATGTGGTTGAATATGAGGCTCTCATCATAGAGTTAAGGCTTGCCATCAATTATGAAGCTCAAAACTTAACAATCTACACTAACTCTCAGCTTTTTGCCTCCTAGGTTGAAGGAGACTTTAATGCTCATAATCCCCAGCTAGCACAATATCTCACCTTGTTGAGGTCACTTCTTGCCCATATCAAGACATATCAAATCATTCATATACTTCAAGAAAAGAAAAATTGAGTTGATATTCTCACTAAGCTCACTACCTCAACTACTACACATCTATTTAAGAGAAGGTGCATTGAGAAAATATAGTTTTCTAGGATCCAGGGTCATGGGTAATACAAACAATTAATGAGATAAAGGAACCTTCATGGATGGACCCCATCCTATCCTTTCTACAAGAAAGGACCCTTCCTGAAGACCCAACTGCTGCAATTTGTCTCTGAAGATAACCAACAAATTTTATTATTATCGGAGGCGAACAACACAAACGAACTATTTCGGATCATACCTTAAATGTCTCTCACCATTAGAGGTAGATTATGCATTAAGAGAGGTTCACTCTGGAATTTGTAGAGAACACCTGGGAGGAAGGGCGCTAGCCCTTAAAATGATGAGGCAAGGGTTCTATTAGTGTACGATCAGGCAAGATGCCTTTGATTTTACAAAAAAAATGTATGAGTTGTCAGTTGCACTCTAACCTCTCTCATACACCACCTAGAGAGCTCTCATCCCTTCAAAGCCCATAGCCTTTTTGGTCAATGGAGAATTGATAACATGGGACCATTTTCAGTTGCGTCAGGGCAATGAAAGTTTATCATTTTTGCTGTTGACTACTTCACTAAGTGGGTGGAGGCTGAATCACTCACTAAAATTATAGAGATAAATGCTAAACAATTTATTTGGGAGAATATAATATGTCGATAAGTATTCCTGCAAAGATCATCACCGACAATGGAACCCAATTTATTAGAAAAGTATTTACATCTTTTTATAAAGATCTTCACATTCAGCTGTTGTATACGACTATAGCCCATCCTCAAACTAATGGATAGACTGAAGCAACCAATATGACTATACTCAAAAGGTTAAAAGCATGCCTCGAGAAGGCTAGGGGACAATGGGTTGAGGAGCTCTCTAGTGTTCTTTGGGCTTACGCACTACTTCTCAAACTCTGACTAGTGAGACACCATATAATTTGTGTTTTAGCATAGAGGCTATTATTCTAATAGATATCAAAATTCCAACTCCAAGAGTTCAATCATTCAATCATAATAACATTGAAAAAAACTCTGACATAACTTAGACCTATTCCGTCAAACTCAGGACATGGCCCTACTTCGGACTGCTTCCTATCACCAAAGAGTAGCTTGTCACTTCAATAGAAGAGTGGAACAGCATCCTATCTCCATTGGTGACTTGGTCCTATAAAGTCTTGAAGCTACTGGCAAAGGCCCTCAACTCAATAAGCTCTCATCTCTTTGGGATGGCCCTTATGTAGTTATAACTATGGTCAAACCAGAAACATTTAAGCTCAAGAATCCAGAGTGGAAAACCTTACCTCGAACTTGAAATATGGAGAATCTCTAAAAGTATTATCAGTGATTATTACTGCATAAATATTATAGCCTTTATTTTGTCCCGTTTGTCATTTCCTCTCCACCCCTTGTCTTTTGTTAATTCTCATTCCCCTTGTTAAGTTATCTTATGATAATATTGTATCTTTGACCTTATCAAAGTAACGAGTTTATGATTTTTTTTCTTTCAAAGCTTGTGGCACATAAATAATCTTCTTCATTCAATCCTCTCACTTGAGAAATGCACAACTCACGTTATGTCTCAGTCGGGGCATGATCAATCCCAAGGGGATTTGATCAGACCTCTTCCATATAGGTAAGAAGTCAACTAACACTATGACTAATACCTAAGATAGGTCAAAAAGTCCTTGGTGAACATCTCATGACCTCTTCCATACAGGTAAGATGTCAAATAATACTTTGACTAATACCTAAGATAGGTCAAAAAGTCCTTGGTGGACTTCCCACGACCTCTTCCATACATGTTAGTGTCGTCGAATAATATTCTGGCTAATTATCTTAGATAGGTCAAAAATAGAGAGAGAGAGAGAAAATCACTCAAAATTTTTAGTTTACTAATATCATTAACAGCTCTAATATGATGATATAAGAAATAATTAAAATTTTAAATACAAGAAAAATAAAAAATAAAAGGAAAAGAAATGTATCCTTAATTGATACTACATGATATCAACATCCTCATCACCACTGGAAGATGCTCCCTTAAACTCACTTTCAACCCCTTCATCTCCTGAATCTGGTGAAAAGTCTTTATATACTTGGCTGAGAGAAAAATTCTCAATACTAACCTCAATTTTGATGTACTAAGAGAATTCCTTTTAGGAATCCTGATAAATCCTTCCTCTAAACATTGTCGCTCTAAGTCATTCACTTCAACATCAAGAATATGATTATGAGCTTCTTGGATATAATCCTCGATAGCATCATGATAAGTTAGGGAGTTCTTAAAGTCTTCCATTGCTTTCAAGGATATGGCATTTTCTTTTGCTTCTGACATAATAAGCTCCTTCTCAGAAAGACGATCATGTAATACTTTCTTCTTCAGTTTAAGAGCCTTCTTCTCTACTGCAAATGCCTTGAGTCTTTTAACTTTCTGGCGAGTCTCTGCCCTCACTTCAATTAGCTCATCACAAGTACACTCTACCTCCTGATGCTGGAGAGAAAGAGAAGTTGACATGTTTGCCAGCTCAGTTCTACACCCAGTCAGTTGGTCTTACAGAGCTATCACTTCTTTGGCCTTAGCACTCATTCTTCGCTCGTACTCGCATTAAAAGTATTTTATCTTCACAAATTCAGTATTCCACTTATCTAGAATGACACCCAAATGAGCCATAAAACCTAATATTTGGGTTACTTACAATAAAAAATCATAAATATTAGACTTAAAAAGAGAGAGAGAGAGAAAAGAAAAGAAAGAGAATGAGAAGATAACATACTAATTCATCTGCTCATTAACGTCTAGTGCATACGTGCTTTAACACATCCTCAGAAATATGTAGCTTCGAAGATGAATCCCCCATTATGAGTTGAGATAACTAAACTCTCAGAAGCCAACTAGGGGAGAACACCTTCTCCACAACCTCCATAATTATTTGACATAATTACTTTGACACATGTATTCATTTTTTTTAGAGAAGAAGCATTGTTGCCACCATGGCTTAGTAACGGGATTCTTGAAAGAATTATGTGAATATGAGGAGACCTTTCATTATCTTTACTTGATATCTTCAGTGGAAGAGCATGGGATTTCCCTGCCTAAATAAAAAGGCCAACATTGAACATTCAATCTTCAATTATATACTTGCCAATGTGCCGTAACTCATGCTGCAAGCTTCCTACATCAAAAAAATTAAGAATTATTAGAATTTTATTTCTTCAATCAGTAATGGATCTGGAAGGTTGTTTAATTTTCCCCATCTCTTAGGGAGACTCCACTCATTTTTCACAAAAAAGAACCCATTAGACCAACTTCTAGATGGATCCTGTGCAAAAAAATCTATTTAATTTTTTATACCTCAATATGAAATACGTCCTTGAGCATCACATGTGAACCCACATTCTGCATAAGTACTTGATATTCAAAGTCACACCATGCTCTCTATAGAAGACGTTCAAACCAATAATGATCACTAGAGCTCGAAATGAAAATTATGATAAAGCTACACCACATATTTTAAAAATCTCAATCAATTCGGGAGCCAAAGGGAATCACAGTCTCACACGAAGAATCATCTCAAAAATAGTAATGTATCCTTGCAGAGGAAAATGTGCCTGATTAGACATTTTGGCAATAAGAGCTGCCAACTCATTTGGGAAATGAAATTTTCTACGGAGCACCATTAAAGTGTTAGCTATGATAGTGGATTGTATATCATCTGTAGCTGTCATGCTATTAGTTTTCTTCCAGCCATCATCCTGTGAAAATGCATAATAAAATTTAAACAAAAAAGAGGAGAAAAAGACAAATATTTGAGAAATGTATAAAGTAACTCACTTACCTCTATACTTGGGGGCACATCCTCTCCTGACTTTATTTTTCACAGATAGTTTTGGATATAATCTTTCACCTATGATCTAACGAAAAATATATGTATACATATGAGTTCACAAAAGAAGCTATATCTCTCTAATGATACTTTAAAATTATCTGCTACATTTTCTGAGTTTCTTGAAGAATGATTCTTAATCGACGCTTCCCCCTTCCCCGCCACCTTGGTAGTTGTCAACTATTGAACAATCCATTGGAGTTTCAAGAAAATCAGTTTTCTACAAGAAAATGTAGAAGATACGAGCTTTGATCACCTCCAAACCCGGTCGATTCGATGAGGACAGTTGATGCCAATTTTGAGGGAAAATCGGAGCCTCGCCGTATGAACTATGAGCCTTGATCACCTCCAAATATGGTTGATTCGATGAGGAAAATTGATGAACCTTTCTATGAAAACCAGAGCCTCGTCATATGAACTACGAGCCTTGATCACCTCCAAACTCAGTCGGTCTGACAAGGATAGTTCACGTCCCTTTTGAGGGAAAACCGGAGCCTCTCTGTATGAACTACGAGTTTTAATCAACAAAGCAAATAACCTTCTTTTTAGAAGAAAGTTAGAGACTTGCTAACAAAAAAGAAATTTATTTATTTATATTACCCTTAGCCCTTGAACTTCTGCTAGATAATTTATCATCCAATGCAGGAGAACATTAGAGCATATGGGAGAAAACTGTGTCTCTTTACTTGACCCCAAGAAAGGGTATTTATAGATCCATAATAGGGGTAAAAAGGTAAGATATTTGGAAATATTTAGATATATTTCAAAAATTCTTCCCTAAAATATATTCTTCCTTTTAAAAAAGTGAAAAAGGAGGAAAATAAGAAAAAATGGAGGAAATATAAAAAGAATCCAAAATTTTCATTATTTGTGCTCACCGACCATGCATGTATCATGATCCTCCATCTCAGCGCCAGTGAGTGCACATGTGCACCTCTGCCCCTGGCCATAGGCCGGCGCTGGTCTGGCCATGAAGCGTGCCATGGCCCTACACCCCTGCTCACGAGCCGTGTGCGACCCTAACATGCGATCTCAGTGGCCTCGCCCATGGCCACACATGGCCCTCCCCTTCAGCCTCAGATGTGTGTGCTGACTAAGTTGGACACCACTCATCCGCTCGCTTGCCCATGCATTTGTGGCCTCATGCACATATGTGACTGGTCTTTTGCGCCCGCTTCTGTGATCGTAGTCTTGTGCGTCCATGAAGATCTATTATCTCAAATTATATTTGATGCAAAGGTTAATGAACCCATAAATTTCATTAACATAAAAGAAGTTATTAGCTGAATAATTTTCTTAAATTGTAATCAATTATTAGAAAATTATTCGTCAACTTGACATATATTTTTTGATGATAGAGATGATATCATCTAAAAATAGGGGACAATTGATATATCACTAAAAATTCTCCTAGTTGAAGCATGAATCTTGATATCGAAACCAATCGATTAAGTCGAGACTAGACCATATCAAACACTTAAAATATAATTAAAAACTTTGGGATATCAATCAAAACCTAAATAGCTTCTAAATATGGAATATTTATAGTCAAATCGAGCATCTTGAAGAGCCAGATCTAACAAGCCTATGATCTTTTAATTCTGACTTCATTTGAGCATTCAAATACTTAAAATATATTAGATGATCAAAGGAATCATTTTAAGTCGTCCGATGGAGTGGTTTGTCTTTTGCCTGTATTTACAAAAATGTCACTCCCATAATTTATAAATAGCCTCTCACTCTTCACATGAGGGGACCCAAGCTAAAGTAAGGAGAGAGCTCTAAGACTCAAAGAATCTTAAAGCATAATTGGGTCACCGGCCGACCACCGCCGGTCAACGCTTGCCATCACCACTAGTCACCACCACTAGCTACCACCACCCGACATTCTCTGAATCATCGCCGACCACCACTGTTGGTTATCGCCGTTCACCATCAGCTACCAACCGCCACCATTCATCTTTCGATAGTTGGATCATCGACTACACCAAGCAAGGCCTTCGTCACTAATCCAGTGAAGCTTGTCACAAAACTTATCCTTATAAGCTATCATTATCCAACTTTGGGGAAAGGATAATAATTGTAATAAAATTTGATATAGTGAAATTATTTCTAAGTGGGCTACCCCCTGTGGTTTTTCCCTTCTTGGGTTTTCCACATAAAATTTCCGAGATCTCTTAAACTCTTTTGCTGTGGTTTGCGAAACTTTTGTGTAACGCTAAGATATCAAATTCTCCTACTCTATCGACCTGAATCTTCCTACATGCAACAAACATCATAATGATCCATCCAAATTAATCATAAGATACAAAGAGGTAGAATAACACTAAGATGCCCCTTGCCACTAAGTTTAACAAGAGTAATCCAAATCTCAAGAAATCTTTTTAGAGTTAGCTCTCCAATTATGTTAAGACCAAATAAAGCATCAACCAAAGCCCAAAAACATGAATAATAATAGGGCCAAGTAAAAAAACATAATTTACATTTTTATAGGCAAAATAACATTGACATTTTTATGTAATAATTATGCATTTTCTTTTAAATTCATTATCATTAGGGATATAGTCATTCAAAATGTAACATAAAATGGAGATAGAGGTGGGAATTGAATTGTGCTAAATAAAAAAAAGATGAAATGTCATGTTTAGTTCTAATATTATTTCAAACATATTTACAAGAGAACATACTGGATGTAGAGAATGTGCAAAAAGAAATGACTTTAGCTAGTGGGTCAAGAGGAATCTTGATAACTTCATTAACCAAATTCATAGGGATCACATTGCTAAGAGTCAAGCTATTCCTACCATTCTGATTAAAGAAAATGTTAACCTTGGTAGATGACAAAGAAAATGTATTAAAATATGAGTCTAAGGAGCCCCATCTAGTCCAATTATGCTGCAAAAATAAAATAGATCCTTCACCAAGGCCCCATTGATTTGATTTCTCTCTTACCCAATTAGTTTTACATAGTCTTCTCTAAATAGGAGAGTCCCCTTTTTTAAAGACAGAACACAATGGATGTTTGTTTTAATAATTTTTTTTCTCATAAATTGAACCCAAGGACTATGTCTAATTTCAAAAGTCCACCAAAGTTTAATAAAGAAAACCTAAGAAAAGTCATCCAAAAATTTGCAACCTAGGCTACCATCCATGAAAGGCCACAATAGTCTGAGGCCCAATGGACCTTCTTAGAGTCATTAGTGGACCCCCATACAATTTTGTTTAAAAAACTTTTCAATACGATTACACACAAACACCATGGTATTAATGGATTGATGAAGATAAATAGGAAGAGAGCATAAAACACTTTTAATAAGAGTTAATTGGCAACCGAAAGAGAGAAGCTTAAATTTTCAAGAAGGAATTTTATTTTTAATTGATTGAATTAATTCTTCAAATAAATAAGATCTCTTTTTGCCCTTATAAAGAAGAATCCCAACGAATCTAAGAGGTAGAGATTGGTGTTTAAATCCTATCAATTTCTTCAATTAATTCAATCTATTATCATTGATGGAATAAGGGATAATGAAAGAACTTGTCTTTACTAATAATAAGATGGCTAATTAATTGAAATATATCACAAAAAAAGTCTTAATATTTTTAATGACAAGAGTAGCCCCATTCATAAAAATTATGAAAAGTTGAGTCTTTCTCTATTAATTTTAATGGCACTTTGCTTTTAGACTACTTTTTGGTCAAAGTCAAGTCTTCCTCAATTATGCATTTGTGAAGGAGGTGAGAATATTATATATAGATCTCCTATTTTTATTATGATGAATTTAAATGACGATATATTTAAATAGCATATGATTAAGATTTTGTTTATAATTCCTACATGAAAATAAAAAATTAAGATATATATATATATATATATATATATATATATATATATATATATATATATATATATATATATATATATATATATATAATTTTAAGACTCAAATTGCACTTTTAAATATTTCATGACACATGACATAAATTGCCAAACTATTGAGAATATATTCTGTATCATGTGTTAAATTTTAGAGTTTATGCTAATATAAATTGGGCCACAATATTCTTGCTTTTTTTACTTACCTTTTAGCCATTAAAATTGTTGGAATCTAAGTTTTTTTTATTATTATTTTATTATTATTATTTTTAGTTAAGGGAAAGTGAGAATTCAAAAGAGGTTAGAGATTTTTTTCATTAATCACTTGGTCAAATAAGAGAAAATGAACGTTGATAATGTTGCAGGAAACTTCCATAATTAACTTATCAATATCATTCTTAGATTTCAGACTCGAAAAGTCTATACATGCCCTTTTGCACGTTTCTTTTCTACCGCATAATTCATAAAATGCCAAAAAAAAAAAGAAGTTGAATGGTAATCATTGAATGACTGATAGATTAAAAACGTATTATTTGATTTTATTTTTGATATATAACATTACAGTTTATGATATCAAAAATATGTCAATGCTGTCAATAATCTCTATATACATTACTACGCCATGTTATCAGTTCTAACACATCAAAATATTAATTAATTGAGATAATCTCATCACCCTTCTCCTTCTCCTCGTCTCCTCCTCCTCACACTATGGATTCTGTAAGTGGTGAGGATAATTCAAAATGGAAAAAGTGAGTTGATGAATATGTCTTCTTCTCCTTCCATTGTTTTGTTTAGAAATGGGAAATCGAGTTAGAAGTTTAGATCCATGATGTTTAACAAATCAAACAAATTGCTATATATTTTGTAACATATTTCCATTCTTATCATCACCAACACCTTTCATTAGCACTCATATCTCAAATGTTAATGAACTTAGTCAAACGAAATAATTAATTTAAAATTTTAATTGTCTGAATGCATTCTTAAAAATATATTCAAGATAGATAGATAGATCTCATGACTGATACATATTAAAAGGTCAAATAAATTTTATCCCCCATGATGTGTATTTGTGTGCATATAAACATATTCTCATTCTTAATTATCCCCATCATCAACATCTTTGATTAGTACTTATTATCTCAATTGTTAGTAATATGAATTTATCAAATTGAATATATATATATATATATATATATATATATATATATATATATATATATATATATATATATATATATATATATATATATATATATATATATATATATTATTTCTATAGGAGGCATCCATAAAAATTCATTCAACATGGATCAAAGTAGATGGAAGCTAAATATGTATAAACCAACACCCCATTGTACTGGCTACAAGCAAGGCCCTGACCCCCCAAATATTGGAGTTACACCATGTTCTCCTCCTTGTGAAAATTGAATAAAGATGCCACAAAGTATATCATGCCATTGTTATCCTAAGTTCTTGCAGTTTCAAAATCTGAATCTTGGAGTCATTTATATGTCATTATTTGGTTAAGCACGACTTGGTTAGAAGTGATATTAACACTCCATTATCTTTAATGTTTTTGCATTTCTACCTTTTAAAGTCAGAAATTACATAATTAAGATTGTTATGATATATGATTTCATCATTAACTTAAGGTTTGAATATTTGAGTTTCTGTTTTTGTATGGAAGGTCTGAGAACATACTGATGTGAGTAATACATGTATAATCATGAACAAATGTGGTATTAATAGTCAATAATAATGTATCATAATTTTTATATAATTTAATTCCTCTTTTGTAAAAATAGTCATGTAGAAAAGTGTTTTCGATGGCTAGTTGTTTGAGCGATTTACTTATGGAGAGAGAGCACAATTCAGAATGATTGATGAACATTTACTTGTTTGATTGCGAGGCTAAATGTTTCATGATAGTTAATGTGGGCATGCTACTGAAAATCTTTCTTTATAAAACAATAATTATAGTAATTGATAGAGACATTCGGATTGTGTTTTATTCAAAACACATACTGTTGGAAACATATAAAGATAAAAATAAATTCATTTATCGTACCCGAATCTCATGTCAAATCATCGAAGAGATTTAATCAGAAGCGTACCTAGATCTATGGAAGAGCTACTGCGAGAATTTTGGCCTTCCACTTCTAAAGCATTGTTCTTGAGAGAGAGAGAGAGAGAGAGAGAGAGAGAGAGAGAGAGAGAGAGAGAGAGAGCCTTCTTTTCACTCAAGATGAGATATGAGGAAAAATAAGAGCCAACCCTTTAAAATGAGGATCATGACCCTATTTATTCTTAGTGCATTTCATATTATTTCAGCCCATCATTAAAATAAAATAAAATATGGTAACATATGATAATTCCATAATAAGATGCCTCAAAAGCCTAAATATTATTAATCTTTATTTGATCACAAAATTAATAGGCTTAAAAATAAGATAGTGCATAATGTATAATTAAATTCATATGTGAGGCCAGATTCAAAAATTTCCAATAATCTCCCACTTGGGCCAGATATATATTGCTTGATAATTATACATTATTAAATACTTTAAGAGCTCAATATTTGTTATCTTCAAAGAAGAATATTTTTAGGCAATCTGGTCCACTAATAATATTAACATAGCAACAAAGTGATCTTTATTATAATTTTTTTATAACAAGACTCATCAGTGATCACTAAATAAATATGATTAATAACATAGATCAAGTATAGATGTGTAGCATAAAAATTTCATATAATATGATCATATATCATGCATATCAATTAATTTTATATTATAACTCAAAAGTTATAAATATAATTTTATTTATTTATGCTAAAATGAAGTTGAAACTACATAACTTTATTTGAGTTTTCATAAGATAATAACAATACTTTATTGATCAAAAAATATATTTACAATCATTGAACACCATAAGCAAACTCACTATAGCATGTCATCAAAGTAAACCAATTCATACTACATGCTCATGAAACACTTTAGGTGGTAAACTTTTATATGTGATTTACAATCATAAAATTTGTAATATCAATAGATACTTGAGAACAACTTTCTTTTACAACAAGAAATTTTATGTCAATATGCTTTGATTTTGATGAACTTTTGTTCTTTAATCCTCATCGCTCTATTATCACAATTTATTTTTAATGATCTCTCTATTCCATCAAAAATATTTAGCCTGATGATAAAATTTCGCAGCCATATTCCTTAATTTGATGTCTCATAACAAGCTATAAATTATGCTTCTATAGTGGAAAAAGTTATGAGTGATTGTTTAGCACTTTTCCAAGATATATCTCCTCCAATAAATAAGAAAATATAACCTAAAGTGGATCTTCTACTATTGAGGCAATAAAAAATCAAAGTATATCCAAATGATCAGATCTCTAATATTTGAGCATAAGGTCTTTTGTTCACTCCAGATACCACATAACCCATTTTATTGCTTTCCAATGATCCATTCTTGGGTTACTTAAATATCTGCCAAGCATTCCAACAATTTATGCAATATCCAGACATTAACAAACTTGAGCATACATAAGACTCCCTACTATAGATGCATAAGGGATCTTTTTTAACTCTTTCTTTTCAAGTTCATTTCTTGGACATTGAAGCAAACTAAATTTATCACCTTTAGCAATGGGTGTATCTCCTGGTGCACAATCTTTCATGTCAAATCTACTTAACACTTTATCAATATATGCCTTTTACGATAAACCAAGTATATCACGAAAATGATCTCGATGAATTTATATGCCCAACACAAAAGATGCATTCCCAAGATCTTTCATTTCAAATTTATTTGAAAAAAAATTCTTGATTTCATGCAAAAGGCCTATATCGTTATTTACTAGTAGAATATCATCAACATATAGCACTAGGATGATGAATTTACTCCCACTAATTTTGTGAAAAATGCATTGATCAACATTATTTTTTTAAAACCAAAAGAAGTAATCACTTGATCAAATTTCTTATACCATTGAAGGGAAGCTTGCTTTAAATAATAGATGGATTTTTTTTAATTTGCATATTATGTGTTTTGAATCAGAAGATTGAAATTTTTTTATTTGCACCATATATATAGTTTCTTCAATGTCACCATTGAGAAATATAGTCTTTACATCCATCTGATGTAACTCTAAATCATAATGAGCTACTAGTGTCATAATGATTTTAAAAGAGTCTTTCAAAAAACTCGAGAGAAAGTCTCTTTAAATCAATGCCTTCCTTTTGAGTGAAATCTTTGGCGACTAAACGTGCTTTATATCTTTCAACATTGCCTTTTGAATCCCGTTTGATTTTAAAAATTCATTTACAACCAATGGGTTTTACTGATTTAGGCAATTCGACAAGATCCTAAACATCATTATCTTTCATTGATTTTATCTCATCCTCAATGACTTCTATCCATTTATGGGAGTTGACACTTTGTTTGACTTGACTAGAAGAGATTGAATTACTTTTCAATCCAATGTTAAACTCATGTTCTTGAAAATACATAATCAAATTCTTGATCTCCTCTCCCTAGTGGATTTTCTTAATGATACTTCCAATTTGAGGTTATTGTGATTCCTCAGTATGAGTGAGAGTTAACGCAAGAATATTTTGAGTATCTGTATTTATAACTTGAAAAAGATCAAAAAAATTATCTGATCATTTTCTGTTCTAACTATAGGAAGAGTAATAAATGGCTCTTCAAATATAAAATTCTTAGGTTTATTACTTCCATCATATTCAACTTTCTCAATAAATTTAGCATTGTCCATCTGGAAAAAAGATTATTTAAAGAGTCATAAAACTTAAAACCCTTCGACCTTTATAGCCACTAAAATAATAGCTAATTATTCTTGAGCCTAACTTTCTTTCATTAGACTTATATGGCCTAGCTTCATCTGGACATCCCAGACATGAAGATGCCTAATACTAATGCTTCTTCCCAATTCATAATTCATATGGGTTTTATTTCTTGCTTTCTTGGAATTATTAAGTGTAGTCTTTAAGGCTTCTCCCTAAAGTGATTCTAGTAAGGAAGAATGATTTATCATACTTAACCATATCCATAAGGGTCGATTTGTCTCTTCTTACACCATTTTGACTTGGAGTCCTTGACATGGTGTATTGAGGAACAATGCAACATTGCAAAAATTTAGAAAAGGGCCTTGAATTCTATCCATCATATCGCTGTATTATTCACCATGGTCAGATTTGATAACTTTTATTTTCTTTCCAAGTTAATTTTTAACTTCAGTCTTAAAAATTTTGAATACGTCCAATGACTGTGACTTCTCATAAATCAAGTATAAGTACCCATAATAATAATAATCGTCTATGAAAGTAATAAAATATTGTTGGTCATTCCAAGTAGCTAAAAGAAATGAACCACAAATATCAGTATGAATTAATTTCAAGATGCTTAAACTCCTGTTAGCACTAATTTTCTTGATATTTATTTATTCTCCCTTGATGCATTCTATATAAAGTTTATTATCTGAAAAATCAAGGGAATCAAGAATTCTTTCTAACATAATTATTTTAGTTGTTTGTTTAGAAATATGTCCATAACACTTGTGCCATAACATATATGAATTCTCATTCATTAATTTTTGGTTTTATACAAAAATTACTAGCTTGCAAAGTTTCATTAATTTGTGAAGCAAAAATGTCTAATTTATATAGATTATTGACCAAAGAACTAGTACCAATAATATTTGAATACTGAAAGAGATTAAATTTTTCATTTTCAAATGAATAAGAATAATCAGATTTGTCCAAACAAGAAATAGAAATTAAATTTTGTCTAAACGAGAGTACATAAAAAGTCTCATGTAAATTCAAAATACAACCAGATTTTAGATGTAATCTATATAAGCATATTGCTTCAATAGGAGCTTTATTGTCGTTTCTCACATAGATGAATCTTAACATCTGACATTTCTTCTTACAACTCGATCATACACTTATATGAGTAGTTGCACCTATATCTATCCACGAAGTGTGATTTGGTACTAAGGATAGATTAACTTCAGAACAAACAAAATTGAGAATTTTATCCTTTTTCACGAGCTAATTTGCATACTTGGGACAATCCTTCTTCACATGACTAGCCTTCTTGCAAAAGAAATAAGTGACAACATTATCTTATTTCTATTGTACCTTATGCTGTGAAGTCCCTTTGTCTGCAGCTCCTTTACATTTATAAGACCTTTTTCTTTTAGTAATAATAAGAGGAAGTAGCACTTTTATTTTATCATGTTTCAATCTCTCTTCCTCTTGCACACATTAAGCAATGAGCTCATTAAGAGTCCATTTTTCTTTTTTGAGTATTATAACTTATCTTAAAAGAATTAAATTATGTAGGAAGAGAGATCAAAACTAAGTGCACAAGAATCTCTAAGTTTACTTCTCATAGTCTAGTGACAAAATTATACATCTCCATAATATACTCCCTTATGTTTCCATTACCTTTATACGACATTAAAACAAGTTTACTAAGGATAGTACTCGCTTCGACCTTTTCAGAAGTAATGAAATGGTCTGCTATTTGGCTTAGAAACTTTTCAGCACATTCCTCTTCAAGCATTGCACCTCTTATGATTTCTAGAATGGAATGCTTCATGATCATAAGACTCATGCGGTTAGAATGCTCCCACTTTTCAAAGTTAGCTGTTGTTCAATTGTGCTTTCTGCAGTAAGGGTGTGAGGACGTTTAGTCTGGATCGCATAGTCAAGATCCATACACCCAAGAACAATAGTGATATGCTCTTTCCATTTCTTAAGCTAGTGTCATTGAACACTGAAATGTTATTCAAATTGGCAGATATAGAAGAAACATTAACTGAAAATATAAAAATAATACTCACAATTAACAACATTATCATTTCCATATGCATATATAATGTAAACAAAATATCAATAAAATACATTCTTGAAATGAAATGTTTAATAAAGTAGGCACATATAAGATACCTAACACAATATTATAATTTAGTCTTTGGACAAAAATAATAATTTGTAAATTATTCTCTTAAAATTATAGTCAATAAATATTGATAACAAATTACAACGATATGCCTATCTTCATATATAATGTTAATATAAATTTATCACATATTTGTAACTCCACAAAATCTGGCCAAAAAATAATATTCTTTTAGGCCGATTATTTTTTGCATAGATTTAAATATAATCCTTAATTAATATTTAAATATTTCAAAAAATAAATAAATTGACATAATAGAGGTTATTTTGGTGACATAATATTTCAATTTAAATTATTTTGAAATAATAGATATTAACTGAATCCTTTTAATATCATAATACAAACTTTAGTGAAAAATTTAATTAAAACAGTTACTCATACACTTTATCAAATGCAAATTCCAAACAAAGGCATTAAATTTAATAACAGGAATGTAGTAAGCATTTAAGATTTTAAATTGGGGTAAATTGAAATGTCTATTGAAATTAATTACTATGCCAATATTAATGAGTTAATTAATTGGAGTAAACTGAAAAGTCTATGGCATAGAATCACATCAGTTTATTGAAATTAATTACTCATGAAATGACGCAAATGAAGTATTCAACCTTATGGAATTTATTACATTAACTTCGGGTAAATAAACTAGTTATTTTAACATAAATTAAAAATCAATTTGTCAAATGAATCGTTTCATTTACCACAGGCTTCACATTTAAAAAATTTTATAATAAATCAGCACAATTAATGGAAAAATATGAGAAATGTAATTTTTTTATTTTCTTAAAATGTTAATATGTGAATAATAATATTATCATGTTTGAAGATGAATATGAGGAAATCAATTTCATGTAATCAAATATGAATTTTATTTCTCAAAATAAGTCACAATTGCAAGACTAAACATATGGATTATATGAAAGTTTCAATTGTGATCGAAGTAAAAAAAATAAAAATAAAAAATTTTGCTATATCTTTTATTCAACATCAAGAATGAAAGTGATCCAAAATATATCGATTCCATATGCACAAGATAAAATAAATTGCATAAAATTTTTTTGAATCACATACTTTAATCTAAAATTCTCAAATAATCAATACGAAAGATTAAGAGAAATATGATTCTTCAATAATTCAACATGATAGTGGCTCTCATACCATTTGTTGGAAACATATGTACATAAAAAATAAATTTATCATACCCGGATCTCATGTAAAATCATCAAAAATATTTAACCGGAAGCATACCTAGATCCATGGAAGAACTTATGCGAGAATTTTGGGCTTCCACTTCTAAAGCGGTGTTCTTGAGAGAGAGAGAGAGAGAGAGAGCATTTTTTCACTCAAGATGGGATATGAAGAAAAATAAGAACCAACCCTTTAGAATGGAGACCATGACCCTATTTATACTCTAGTGCATTTCATTTTATTTCAACCTATCATTAAAATAAAATAAAATATCTGATCTCTACACATGTTAATTCCATACAAAATTAATAAGATGCCTCAAAAGCTTAAATATTATTAATCATTATTTGATCACAAAATTAATAGGCTTAAAAATAAGATAGTGCATAATGTGTAATTAAATTCATATGTGAGCCCACATTAAAAAATTCTCAACACATACTTCCATCCAATAAGGAACAATTGCAGCAGTTGTTATATGGAAGGAGAGAAAAAGAAATGCCATTGCCACTAATAAACTTGTATTTTGGATAATCGAAAGATCTATTTTGTGTTGAGATTTCATCAAATAAACTTCAGCTAAAATCATTCGTGAGGTGGAGAGAATTATTTGCTTTTAAACTTTTTTTAATGGAACAGAGTCAAGTCTTCCCTAATTTATGGAGGAAGAAAATTGGGTGAGAATATTATATATGGATCTAAATAATCCATAATGGCATAGTAGTCTTGGACATCCCAACAACAAGACTCTCTCTCTCTCTCTCTCTCTCTCTCTCTCTCTCTCTCTCTCTCTCTCTCTCTGTGTGTGTGTGTGTACGCACATGCACTTGTAAAAAAAATATCCATCTTTAAGTATGTCACAACCTGACCCAATACAAACTTTTATATCATGGCAGATCACATCGTGTCAAAATTGTAATGGTCGATTAAATACTCAAGATCTATTCGGGAAAAAAATGTATTCTTTAAATTGATAAATACAAAGGTAACTATCATCAAAATATCATAGAATAAAAATAGTCAACATCAGATCATATCACAATTATAATAATTTACACAATAATAATAGTATAATTCTTCCACCAACAAAACATGTATATCATCATGGCTATCAAAAGAATAAATCTATAGTAATATACATGAGGTTTGGCTCTCAACAATAGCTAATAGTCTCTACTCAATTTAAGTCTTATCATTTTCTAAAATAACACGTGCAAATAAAATAAATGTGAGCAACCACAGCTTAGCATGCTACTCAAAATCTACAATAGTTTATAATACAAAAGAGACAAAAAAAAAATATAGATAATTGATAAAAAATCATCTTATAGATAATAAAATGTATTTCAAGTGACCTAAAATAACATCTAAACAGGTCACGTGCTGTATCTATCAAATATAGTGTTAGTATAAGAATTAATGTCAATAGTTGGCATGTGTCAAGCAACAGTGTGAGTAATATGATATTAAAAATGAGCAAAATAACATGAAATAATCATTCATTTCTTTATTTAGAATATTTTATAGTTTTCCCTTTACACCTTATATATATATTTTTATTTATATATCAACTTATTCATAATTTTTATTTGGCCCTTATGTCTTCACTTTCACTTATTACTACAGTAGTTCACATTTGTTTAGACATATAAAATATAAAAATGGATAATTTTATAGATATACAGACCCTTAAAATATAGTCTTCCATCCACCTGAACTTTTCAACCTTTTTCCCATTTTTTATGCATATACTTTGATATATATATATATATATATATATATAATTTCATTCAAATATGTTACAGAATTTTGTTAATGTTAGTAACATAACAAATCAAGATTATGAAAATTTGTGAATAAATCAGATATAAAATTTACTCAAAAATTCATAAAAAAAAATAGTGAACATAAAATAAACTTGTAAATATTACCATATCACAAATCCTATCATTATAAGTGGTTCTAATTACTATAGAACTAATTATCCCAATGTATTTTTTCTTTTATACAGTCTTATAGATCTTATAAAATGGCAAAATGTCGCAAACACCCCTTTTATATGCCTACTACTTTTACTTTTCATCCTCTTGAATTACTAAATTCTAATGTATGTGTTCCTTTCCTAGTACTTTCTACTCAAGTTTATAAATACTATATTTTCATTATCAACGAATTTTCTCACTATTCATGGGTATTTCAAATGAAAAATAAATATTAAACTACAACCCAAATCTTCAATCAAAAACTTTCATTTGAATGGTGGAGGAGAATACAAAACTAATGCCCTCACAAATCTCTTTTCACAAAAAAGACAACAGTTGTCATTATTTTTTTTATTATTATTTTTTTTTAAGGAAACCCCATGATACGGGGGTATTTTATTGCCACAAAAACAAGGTTACAAGATCCTTAAAAGGGATTACACTTTAACCATCGCTCAAAGAGCTACAATCAACCTAAGGAGAAAAATCCCAATCTAAATACATCCAAAATCCAAAGAAAGCATTAAAACAATTAAAAGTAAAATAGTAACTGGAGCAAACCTGCAAAACAATAAGAGAGCAGCAAAAAGATATAGCAGTTAAGGTAATGCCGACAATAAGTGGAGGAAAACACCATAAAGTGAGAATGATATTAAGGAAATGTGATAGAAAAGGCTCAGGCTCAATCACATCCTGATGGGGCAGATGCAAGTATGAGCATCCGAACTTAAACAGAAGGGTTACATCACAGGAGCTACTACCAATAGGAAGTGAGATCACACGCCATCATAGCCAACAAACGAGAGAAGGCAACATCCGGTTGTTGATAGACAAGTGAGCTTTATAACCGCAATCCTAATCAAGCTCATCTAGAGATTAACACCATCCCAATAGAATATATCGGAAAAAAGTCCTGTGAAACCCTCCCCTTATAAATGACCTTGGGATAGCGGGTAGTAAAGCATTGTATTTCACGTGGTATGAAATACAAACATCCAAAATACGCATCCAAGAATTGCATTTAGAGGAATACCAACAAGCAACATTCGGTGTCATATAGGTAATTCAGGTCATGAAACGAACCGAAGAGAACAAATTATTAATCCGGAGAAAATCATAATTGATGGGATCGTCAACCACAAGCAGCAAACAGGGGAAGAGATATTCACGGATTTTTTTTCCAACCGAAAGATGAGAAGGCGATAACCAACATATTAAAGAAATGAGTGACAAAATGCAAAGAAGGTAATATATGCGCAATTAAAATGTAACAACTAACCAAAGTATAAACCAAATTAATGCACTTAGAGCAATTCATATGAATATTCACAGAACAACAGCCCACAAGTTTCAAAAAAATGTTTAGATCTCAGCTAAGCAGATTTGCGTACCATAAGCGTAAAAAATGAAAGCCCAACTCAACCCAAAGAATCATGCTAAGTGACAAAATGCAAAGAAGGTAATATGTGCAGCCTAAATGTAACAACTAACCAAAGTATAAACCCAAAGAATGCACTTAGAGTCGCAATTCCCATATGAACATTCGCTAGGAACAAGAACCACAAGTTTCCAAAATCAGATCTCAGCTCCAAGCAGATTCCGTACCATAAGCGTAAAAATTTTCCGATAATTCATATCAATCGATCCAGATAAAAGGACAATATAAGCACCATAATCACCAAAGAAGAATTGCATCCACAAGCAAGAAACCGATAACAATTACTCACCAAAGGAAACTTTTCCAAATGTGGGATTAGAAAACAAAGAAACCAATGCATGATGAAAGTAAATAAAACAATCCGTAAATCTTTCAAGAAAAAGGTCGCAAGGCCTAACGCAATGCATCCATTGTAACAAACAACCCAAAAAATTATCCAAAAATCGCTTTAGAGTAGCATTTCCAAATAGGGTCGCCATACGGTAATCCAGATCAAAATTAACCTGTGGAACAATACGATATTCCCCTGACGATAAACATCAAACACAAACAGCCTATAAATCGAGATATTCACGCCTGTCCAACAACCCACAGATCTTCAATGAAAAGAGGCAACAATGCTTAATGGGGACCCAATCCAGATCAACAATAACATAAAGCGATAGGTGCTTCAAAGATTCGTAAAAAATATGAAGACAAGATGCAAAGTCTCAAAAAATGTCATGATCTAATGTAAGGCAAACCCGCCTTGTCCAAAGTTAACCAATCCTTGTAAGTGTTTAGAATAGAATGGTTATCAAAATTAGTGGGCTCATTCAATCTAGTTCCTAAGTTAGCAAGGTAATCAAGACAAGCATTTCCTTCCCTCCATATATGAGTGATTTTGTAACAAAATTGATTGAGGTAATTTTAGTTTGTTTAAATAATATAATTCCACATTGCCATTTTTTTTGGATTGCAGGAGATCAATTAGTAGTAAGGCATCCACTTCAAGCCAGATATTAAGCCAACCTTTCTGTAATGCAATGTTAAGAGCATTATACACTGCCATAAGTTCAGCAAAAGGAACTGAGTTAGTAATAATAGGATTAGCAAAGGCCATGAGAACATCACCCTTGAAATTTCTAAAGATGCCACCACAACCGTAAGCATTAGGGGATCCATCGGTGTTAATTTTGATAACGTTATCATGTGGTTTGGCCCAATAAAGTATTTTGGCTTGATTAGAGGTGTTTGTATCGTGCAAATGCAAACCCAATTTAGAGGCGACAAATTTACACCCTTTTAAGTGTTTATATTTAATAAGGTTGGCTTTAAATAGATCACGATTTTGAATTTAGTTTTGGCAATTATTTTGGAATGATTCATAGAAATATCGTTATGCTTAGCATCATTTCTAGCCATCCAAATGAACCGAGAATAATGATCGAGAATAATTTTAATATGACCTTTTATATTGTTTTCAAAATATATCTCGAGGAGTTGATAAATAGAAAGCGAGCCGTTATATTTGTCAATGGAGAAAAGATTATCGTACCAAATCCAAAGTTTAGATGAAATCACTCCACTCACGAATTGGTGATTTACATTTTCAATATGGGAGCAACAATGACATTTTGATGGGAGGTTAAAACCTTTACCCCACATCAAGGAATCAATAGGGACAAAGCTTTTTAAGATACGCCAAGTGAGTATGGAATATGAGGTGGGAATATTATTATGCCAAAGTCGAGCATACACTTTGGAATAATCCCGAGGTTCTTTGATCATAAGCCAAACATTTTTAAAACTGAATTCGCCATTGTGAGAGAGTTTAAAAAGAATCTGGTCTTTTTTATTGGATGTAATGTTTATGTTATTGAGTTTGTCTAAAAAGGATGAAGGGATATAATCAATGAGCCTGGAAAAGTTCCATTTATTATTATTCCAGAAAGATTTGACTTTGATGGTATCAATAGAACATGAGGAAATTAATTCATCAAAAGAGTTATTTCCAAGCCGCTTATCTTGCCGAAGAAAGAGTTGCCGAGTTAATGCCCCAAAAAATTAAAGATTCCTTCCATTTGATATTACAAAGTCTTTTCCAAATAGGAGAAGCGTTAGTTTTATAAGAGCGTTCAATGGGTGCTTAGATAGCAATATTTGTTTGTCATGAAGTTAGCCCAAAGGCTATTGTTGCTTCTAAAATTCCACCAAAGTTTATAAGAGAATGCGTTGATGGTGTCTTTGATAGATTTGCAGTCCATACCACCTTCCTCAGAGATGCCATAGATTTTGTGCCAAGAGGACCAGTGTATTTTTGAGGAAGAGGTATTAGACCCCCAAAAAAATTTATTAATTAGCCTCTCAATTCTATTAATACAAAAATTGGTTGGAACGATAGTTTGAATAAGATAAAGAGGCATCGAATTAAGGGTACTCTTAATCAGAGTTAACCTCCCTCCAAAGGATAGAAAATGATATTCCCAAGAGGAGATACGGTTGGATATTTTGTGGATTAAATCGTCAAAAAGGTAAGATCGTTTATGTCCTTTGAAAAGAGGAGTACCTAGATAATTGATCTAAGATGATGTTGATGAAAGTTAGTGATCCGTTATCCGATTAATCCTATTATTGTTGATTTTATTAGCGGTTATGAAGCAACATTTATTTTGTTAAGGAGGAGACCGCTTTCTTTGCCAAATTTTTTAAAGAATTTCATAATGGTTTTGACGTTGGTATAGAAGCATTGCAAAATGATAAAATCGTCGAAAGCAAAGATGAGTAATGGGAAATCCACCTTGAGTTTTGTAAATCATACTTGGCTTATTATAGAAAAGATCGCTCGTGCTCTGGATAAATAATCTAGCCTATAATAAAAAGTTATGGCGATAATGGATCTCCTTGGCGTAAGCCGTGTTTAGAAGTGAAGAAACCAGTCGATTCTCCATTAACGATAACCGAGAACCAAACATTAGTGATACAGCTTTTAATGATACAAATAAATTCGTTTGAGAATCCGAAAAGTTGGAGTATAGAAACCAGGAATTCCCAAGAGATTGTCAAAGGCTTTAGAAATGTCCAGTTTGAAAGCAATGTTACTTCTAATAGGAACATCAATATCATGAATCATTTCTTGTGCTAAAAGGATATTATCACTATGGTTCTCCCTTTAATGAAACCAGTTTGATTTGGGAGATAATGTTAAAAGAGGGTTGATAGTTGATTATTTTGGATATTAGCTTGTTAAAAAAGGTGCATAGACTAATCACCTAAAGTCATTCCATGTTTTCGGATGGTTGTTTTTAGGGATAAGTATTATGGAGGTGCTAGAAAAGAATCTAGGAAGGGGGTTGCCATTGAAAAAGTCAATAACGGCTTCAATTAAATCGGACTTAATAATGGACCAACACTGTTGGAAGAATATAGTAGTAACCATCCGCCGAATCGAATCAATTCATGCTTTGGAGAACATTACTAATTTGAATCCGTGACACCTACAAAGAGAGATGTTTTGATCAAGTAATTTTGAGGGAATCGATGAGGGTTAGCAATAGGTTCCATGTTAATGTTATTGTTTAACAAATTTTGGAAATGATGGATAACCGAGTCTTTAATATCATTTTTGTCCGATATCCAATTATCATTATTGTTTTAATTTTCTTAATCGAGTTTATAACTTTTCTTTTGTTGAAAAGAGCGTGGAAATATTTTGTGCTTCTGTCGCCATCTGCAATATGTTTAGTAGCAGCTTTTTGCCGCCAATAAGTTTCCTCCATATTTTGATATTTAATCAAGTTATCTCTAGCTTCGTTGAGTTCATCATTTTATTGTGGTCAAACAGCTTTTCTTCAAGAGAGCAAACAAGATCTTCCATAGTTTTAAGATTTGCAAAAATGTTTTAAAATGATGTTTATTCCACCAGAGTTTGTTTTAATCTTTTAAGTTTAAGCCAAAATGGATCATGCCTTTAATGGAGTTATGTGGTGAATAGTCCCGTTAGTAAACAATGACATAAAGTCATTATGTTGCAACCACATATTTTGGAAACGAAAGGGGACTGGTGCGGGTATTGAAGTAGGGGGTGTTTTCACAGTGATCAGAAGAGGAGCGTGATCAGACAGTGTTCTACTTAAGTGTTCTACTGAGGTATTAGGCCATTGATCAATCCAAAGGTGGTTAACAAGGATACGATCGAGACGTTGCCAAAGTCTAGAATTGTTCCACGTGTAGTTGGAACCTGAGAACCCTATATCGAAGGTTACGAATCATATTAGCAAATCTTCCATAGAATTAATATTAGGAGATGACCCTCCCCTTCTTTCAGAAGTAGAGAGGATGGTGTTGAAATCTCCACCAACCATCCAGGGTTGAGTGACAGAGGAAGCTAAAGATCTTAAGTTATTCATAGAATGTTCCTACCTCTATTACAAGATGCATAAATAAAAGAGCACATCACGGTGAAAACACCCACAGAAATCTGAGCATTAATCAATTGTTGTTGGTTGTCAAGGATATTGATGCTGATTGAATTATTCCAAAACAACCAAATTTTGTTATTAATGTTATGAGAAAAATTAGGGAAACCTAGTGTTCTAGCGGTAGCCGCTATCTTAGAAGAGTGGATAAGTGGTTCAGTGATAGTAAGGAGAGATATATTATGAATGCAAGAGGCTTCTAACGCGACATAACTAGAGTAGTCCCAATACCACGAATGTTCCAAATGATGAAATTAATCATAATTGTTGGAATGGAAAAATTGATTGGATGAGAATGAGGAGAAAGGAAATTATTGTTGGTGTAGGGTTGATGAAGATCTTGTGATCAGTTGCATTTTTAGAGTTGTTTTGGATTTGAATGATTTTTTTGTTTATAGCTTTAAAAGGGTCTCGGTGTCCAAGGTATCTCCGTCAAAAAAGAATAGTTAGTGTGATCCAAAGTTTCATTATTAAGCAAAGGAATCGATGGTAATTTCCCTTCTTCCATATCGAGAATGATTGATTAGTTATGCTATCATTTTGGCCATTCAAAGTGTTGGGGATGTAGGAATAGTTTCATCTTCTTTTCTAGATTAATGGTTTGTTTTATTTTATTTTGTTGCTGATCCAAACTAAGATTTACAGTCGAGGTGATGTTCCCAAGCCTAATTTCATCAATTTCTTTGTTTTGGGTCATTAGTTGTGGGCCCGCATGTTACCAATGGGAATAGTAGTAGGCATATTTTCTAAGTTCCCAAAACCAACTGTGTCATCAATGTCATTGTTCAACACCTGATTAGCCTCCTTTGCAATTCAGCTCTAGGTAAAGATTGATTTTGTGGAGGATGATTATTTTGGTTAGCTTTTGGCACATATGTCATTTTAGTTGGTTGTTCCTTAGTCACCAAATAGTAGGAATAGGAAGATTGTTTTTTTGAGATGTGGATGTAAATAAAACAATGTATGTTCATGAATTTTGCGGTGTACGAAAGAGGGAAAGTTTTCAAATTCAACCTTTTGATTATAACCCATTTTTTCAGATCCAATCCAGATTTCTTTTGGATGTTTTTTAGTTATATCAACTTCAACAAGTATCCGAGCT
This sequence comes from Cymbidium sinense, assembly GCA_021442155.1. NCBI lineage: Eukaryota > Viridiplantae > Streptophyta > Magnoliopsida > Asparagales > Orchidaceae > Cymbidium > Cymbidium sinense. The sequence goes on from CM038219.1 coordinate 143,471,408, forward strand.
ACCGAGGGCCAGGATCTTACGTCCGTAGCTTGATCAATTTGAAGAGGCCGTCCAAAGATAGCCCCCACAGCAAACAAAACCTGATGCGTAACAAAGTGTATGTGCATATTGGGCAAAGCGAGCCAAATAGGAACAATTGGTGATTCCTCTTTAATATCAAAACTAGGTGTCCACTTAAGAAGTCGCGCTTAAAACGAAATAAGAACGACGTGCAAAAACTCTTGAATAATCCAAATCATTTGATAATTGAATTAGCACATGCCTCGGATCGATCAATCCCACAGAAAAAGTGCCCGTGAGCTTCAGACTATGAAAAAAGAGCGGATATTTTCTAAATTCGCGTTCAAGTTGAATTTACCCACCAACGAGAATTCAAATGGCTTAGCAAGAATTTCCACATCAGAATCCGAACACATTATTGCAGGCATACCACGGAAATCAGTAGACATTAGTTTAACCGAAGCAGTAGGGGGAACGGATTTACCCGAGAGAGCATCCTTGAAAGATTTAACAGAAGCCGTAGGTAAGGATACTGGATCGAGCGTACCGGGGTGCATTTTGTCCAGAGCAAGCGCGGAAAAAGCCATTTCCGCCATCCGAAGAGAGGCGGTTTACATTACCAACTAGAGCAGGGGAGAGATCGATACCAAATCGCGGAAGAACAACGGTTGATTGCAGTCGGAAGCAAGGAAAACACGGGAGCCGCCAGGAACGCGCTAGGTTTTGTTGATTCTCACCTTTCAATTCATGATTTGCACTATTAACAAACTATTTTTGAAAATAACCATCATTATATTTCTAAATGTCTATATCACATATGGATTGATGTGCTACTTATAGTTGTCTCCTCATTAATAGATCAACATCACCAATCACAAAGTCCAAATCATCTTATCAACTTATCTATAATACTCTCACTCACGAGTCATCAATCAAGTGTTATCAATTTTTCCAGCACCTTTCTCCACAATTTATCACCTAAGCCCCTTCCACGTACTTCATTGACTATGCTTCTAATTTTAAAGGTTATAAATGTTATAAGACTACTAAATTTAGAAATTAAAATGAATTTAATTTTAATTCATTAACCGCACTTTGATCATGCATGTCTATCTATATTTGTAAGTGCATTTCTATAACCTACGATTATTTTGTTTATAAAATTTAATTATGCTAGTAAAGTTATCCCTTTTAAGTTTAAAGTATCATGTAATATCACACTTTTTTAATTAAATTTAACCTAAATTAATATGAGGATATCTGCATCGTTTATTGTGACAGGTTCAAACCTAATTAATATACAATAAGTAAAAATAGAATCCTTAAAATATAAGCTGAATGTGTGTAGGATTATGCATTATTACTTTTTTATATTAATTAAATTTAGTGATTGAGTCAACTAAAACAACCTTCACATTCATCAGTTGTCTACCAACCAACTAATAATGTATTAAAATTTTAGAAACCTATAGTCTTCAAGAGGTAGAATTTTTATAGGTAGTTTGTTTTATTTATCAGTGTGAAGTTCTTATTACTCTCTCTCTCTCTCTCTCTCTCTCTCTCTCTTCGTTACTGATATAATGTAGATGTAATAATAAAGAAGACCAATATTGAGCACAAAACGTATGCCCTCAATTTTGTTATTATGTTGTTGATATGTTGAATCTCATTGCCAACCATTTTATTTTGTTGTGAAATCATTTTAAGATCAAGAAAGCTCATAGCAAAAATATTTTGAAACTTGGTTGGCAATTTCATATTTTGAAAAATAAATTGAACGTTAGAAAATGTTTGAAATTGAGATTAATAGATGATTTAGAGATTAAACTACGAGATTTACTAGTTTAAAAGTCTAAATTTCGTCCCTTAATGTTTTTATTGATAGAAGACACCGTTATATTATTTAAAGTAATTATAAATTATTATATTTTCGTTCGAGTGTAAGAAAAAAAAATGTAGGTGAATAAAATCATAAAAAATAGTTTATAAGGTGCATTGCTATCGGTAAGTCGACAAGCCTGCTCGTGCTGCCCAATCTGCCCGTTCTCTCTCTCTCTCTCTCTCTCTCTCTTCCCTCTTGCCCCATTCAGTAAAATAATTTTCCAGAACAAGCCTTCCTTCTGCCTTTATTCCATTAGAGTTTAGAGATCGTTGCTTCAAAGATAGATGAGACTGCATCGGAAGAGAGAAACAGTTCCTCTTAGCGGAGCATAATTTCTATGATATGCCTCTTTCTGCTCGGATCTACTTTCAGTACATAGTTGAATAGATCCTAAATCTGATCTTCGCGATGGAATTTCAATTCAATTTTATATTTTCCATGTTTATTTCATAGTTGTTTGATGAATTTTTCTCATGTTTTCTTGATTTATTATTGATATGGCACTTAAAATACCACTAGTAAGACGAATCTTGATGCCAAGTTGTTAATCCTAAGTTGAAACTGGTTGAGATCAAACACTTAAAATATCATTAGAAACTTTGGGATATCAATTAAATCTCAAAGTAGATCTTAAACATGGAGTGTTTTTAGTCAAATCGAGCGTCTCGATGAGCCGAATCTAACAAGCCCAAGATCTCATAATTCTAACTTCATTTGAGCATCCAAATACTTAAAATACATCAAATAATCAAAGGAATCATTTTCAGTTGTGGAGTGGAGTGGTTGGATTTTGCATGTATTTACATAATGCTCCTCCAATCTATAAATATCATTCTTCATATGAGGAGCAAGCAGAGAGGAGAGAGCTCTAAAGCGAAAATCCTCCAAGCATAATCGATTGACGTGCCGAAGTTGTAACACACCGCCGCCAACCGTACAATGATCTCATCGCCGAATATGCCGCCGGTCGCCACCGAACCACTATCGCCGCAGAATCCAGGAATTACTGCCAACCACCGGTTGCCGATCATCATCGACCATGCCGCTGATCGTCACCATCACGACGACCTTCATCGTTAGTCGCTAATCCCGCTGTTCACCATCATCTACCACTACTAGCAACTTTCACAACTAACGCGGACTATATAGTTTAATAATTCTCATTGTCACTTCTCATATAATTATGTAATCGTATCGGAAAACTTTGAACTCAAAATAAATACATAGTGGAACATTTTACTGCCAGCCCCGGTATTTCCTCTTTTGAGGTTTTCACGTAAAATTTTGGAGTTTTATTATTAATTCTTCAAACATCTGTGTGAGTGCTGGACTCCGCAACAAAGCTAAGGCATTAATTTTCTCTACCGCAACTAATTTTCTAGCACGCAACAGTTTGGCGCCGTCTATGGGAATCAAAACCCCTCAATCACAATTTTCATGAATATCGATCATAATAGGCGGCATCTTCCGCCTCACTTCCCGATAGATTGCCTTGAAGGCGTAGAATCTCTTTAGAGATCGTGCGAATGGAAGTGTCTCAAAATGAGATGATCCAACTTTTAAGAGGAACCCGACAGCCACTGTCGCGGCAAACACATCTCCCCCAAGATTGATCGTTAACCACAGGAGGTCAAAATACTAATCTCCTTGACACTAAAGTTCCTCCGCTTCCAGATCGTGATATTGATCTCCTTGACACTGCTAGTTCTACTCATTCATCACATGCAGCTCAACCGACCGCTAATCCACCAATTATGTGGTAGCTTAACGTTTCGTCGTTGACTCCACTCGATGTTATAATCGGATCATAACGCTTAATGCAAGATGAATTTCACCTTAAAGAGTAAATCATCCTCCCTCACCGCTATGAGAGTCTCACCTTTAGGCTATTCTTCAACATCCTATTCCTGTAGGTTTCAAGCTTCCGAGTATTGATTCTTATGATGGGGCAACTGACCCACATGAACACATCGACTATTACAGGACCATCATGCATATCCAACGAGCTCCTGACACACTGCTTTGTCAGGTCTTTTCCGTTACCTCAAGGGGCAAGCTCATACTTGGTTCTACTCCCTTCCAAGGGGATCCATTCATACCTTTGACGAACTCGCTAAGATCTTTGTGGAACAGTTCATTACAAACCGGAGGATCATTAAAGATTCCTCTCATCTCTCCAGCATTCATGAAAATGAGGGTGAATCAATTAAGGAATACTTTCAGAGGTTCTCCTTAGAAGCTCGCCAAATACCTGGAGTAGACCCTGAATTACAAAGAGGAGATTTCCTTGGAGGGCTCCATCCTGGACCTTTCTACTCATCACTAATGCGAGATACGGTCCGCTCATACGCCGACTTGGTTCACCATGTAGAAGTGCAAATTTCTGCTAATGAGGCTATTAATGCCCACCGAAAATAATTTGAACAATGCACAGGAAAATGTAAGAGTGCTTTAGGAAACACAAATCAACAATCCCATTAGAAGAAGCAATAAGGCAGTCATGATCTCCCTCTGCGGCCCCCACATCAACGACGTGAACCACGACTGGAAAAGGAATACACACCACTAAACGCATCTCGTGTTAACGTCTTGATGGCCATTCGAGATGAAGAAACCATTAAGTGGCCACATCCACTGAAACCAACTTCAAAAAATCAGGAGCAATATTGTCACTTCCATCAAAGTCGTGGACATACTACAGAGGCATGCAAACAACTTAAAGAAGAGATTGAGAGGCTTATTCAACAGGGATATCTGCATCAATTTATGCAAAACTAATCAACTCAAGCAAACATAGCTCTAACTGGGGGGCAACCGGGACAATCATCATAGAAACAACACAATAGTCACCAAATAGTTGGAGAAATTGAAATGATTGCAAGTGGGCCACTACTATCTAATCAAATCTTCATCATCACCTTTGAAGTGTTAGAGTTAAAAAAATCTTGTATTAATCATCTCATCACTTTTAATGACTCAGACTTGGAAGGAGTCCAAGTTCCGCATCAAAATCCTCTTATCATCAGTGAGGGGATTGGTGACCCCTGTTATGTTATTAAGAGAATTTTGATTAATAATGGGAGTTCTATTGATTTTTATTTTACTCCACATTTCTTAGCATGGGCCTGGTTAAGGAAAAACTTCAACCCGCTGCAAGACCGTTATATGGGTTTGATAACGCCTGCAGTGGAGGGGACAATCATTCTCGTTGTTCTCGAGAATTTCCTCAAGTCACTCACTCAATTCAATTCATAGTGGTCAAGTCAAATTTAGCATACAATGCTATCTTTGGAAGACCCCTCCAATCAATCTTTGGTGTTGTCACCTCAGTACCTCATCTTAAGATTAAATTTCAAACTCTCATTGGGGTTGGAGTGGTCTGTGAAAATCAACAAATAACACAATCATGTTACCTCAGATAAGCTTAACCACACCCTTCGGTGACCTTCAACATCAAGAATTTTAATCTTCAGGACAAAGAAGTACCTCAGAGGATTTTACTTGTAATAGACTTGCTTCCCACTTCATTATCAGATGACCAACCATCAAGCTATGCCCAAAGATTCATAGGAAAAAATCTTCCCTAAAATTTGGAACATGGAGGGTCTCTGAAAAGTGTTATATGTAATCCTTGGTGCATAAATATTGTAGCCTTTAATTTAACCTGTTTATCTTTTCCTCTCCTCCTCTTATCTTTTGCTAACTCTTTCTAAAAATGTATCTCGTCCCTTTTGTTAAGTTATCTTATGATAATATTGTATCACTGACATTATCAAAGTAATGAGTTTATGGCTTTTTCTTACAAGCTTGCTTTTTCTTCATTTAATCCTCCCACTTGAGAAATATACAACTCACGTTGTATCTCAATCGGGGCATGATCAATCCCAAGGAGACTTGATCGGACCTCTTCCATGCAGGTAAGAAGTCAAGTAACACTTTGACTACACGGATAGGTAAAAAGGTCCTGGACATCCCATAACCTCTTTCATAGTGTTAACGCCATTAAGTCACACTCGACAAACAACCTCGATAGTCAAAATCCTCAACGATTCAATTCAACCTCTTCCATAGCGCCATCGAAGTCACACTCGACAAATAACCTCGGATAGGTCAAAAATTCTCAGCGGATTCAATTTGACCTCTTCTATACAGGTTAACGTCATCAAGTAACACTCTGACAAACAACCTCGGATAGGTCAAAAATCCTCAACGGATTCAATTCAACCTATTTCATATAGGTTAACGTCATCGAGTCACACTCTGACAATCGGATAGGTCAAAAATCATCATCGTTTGGGCCGCCACCGCCGCCAAACCCGCCACCACCATCGGGGCATCGCATCAACCACCATCTTGTTATCATCGCGATCACGCCCAACCCGGCCGGTCCGGCGAGTTGATGCGATGGAAAACGAGCCAGATGTACATGCCTTGATCGCCCAAACCCGTGGTCCGACGAGGCTAGACTTTTCGAGGGAAAACGAGCTCACCGTACACCGGCCTTGATCGCCTCCAAACCTAGTTGGTCCGATGAGGCCAGTTGACGCCTCTTTCGAGGGAAAATTGGAGCCACGCCATACGCACTCACGCCGATCGCTCCAAACCCGTTGACGGCCAAGCTCTTCGAGGGAAAATCGAGCCAATGATGTATTTATGCGGGCCATGATCTCCTCCAAACCTGGTCGGTTCAATGAGGCCAGTTGATGCCTCTTTCGAGGGAAAACTGGAACCACGACATATGTACTGCGGGCCTTGATCGCCTCCAAACCCGGTCGGTCCAATGAGGCCAGTTCACGCCTCTTTCGAGGGAAAACCGAAACCACGATGTATGTACCGTGGGCCTTGATCATCTTCAAATCCAGTCGATTCGACGAGGGCAGTTGATGCCTTTTTCGAGGGAAAACTGGAACCATGACTTATGTGTCGCGGGCCTTGATCGCCTCCGAACGACCTTCTCTTAAGAAGAAGAGGAACACCAGAGCATGTGAGGTATCTGGCCCTGGGTTTTATAGATACCTTATGGGCAAAAGATAAAAAAGTCAAAGAAAATCAAAAACCCACAAAAATTGCCCAAAAGCAAGAACGCCAAAACGCGGCAAAAAATTAAAACCGGATGTTTTCTCCAGGCAAGCGCGAGTAAGGTTCGCCGCTTCGCAGACGAGCCCACAGGCGCTCAATCGGGTCTGCCACTCCCACCCACGACTGCCCCACGCTGTCTGATCATCACCACCGGATACCCAAACAATTCCTCTTCCATGACCGACAGGACTGTCATGCCCGCAGCTCGACTTGTCGCGCCCATTGTAGCTCCACGCTTGCTAAGCGGTGCTGCTGCCCTCATCATATATGACGATGTAGCACGACAAATAAACCTCATCAGATGCTCTAAATATCCGGATGGGTCCATAACCCCAAAACATTTCGCCCATAACACATTAAAACACCGCATACGTAATCATAATCTTGTACGCACATAAAGATATGTTCTTTCAAAATGTATGGTTAATAGACCCGCAAATTTCAATGAAAAATTGGCTATTTTCAAGTATTTGTCATATATATTTTTGGACGATTGAGATAATGTCATCCAAAAATAGGAGGCAACTGATATGACACTTAAAATATCACTAGTCGAAGTACGAATCTTGATGTGAAAAGCAAGTTGATCCTAAGTTGAAACTGGTCGAGATCAAGCACTTAAAATATCATTAGAAATTTTGGGATATCAATTAAATCCCAAAGTAGCTCTTAAATATGGAGTGTTTATAGTCAAATCGAGCATCTCGACGAGCCGGATCTAACAAGCCCAAGATCTCATAATTCTTACTTCATTTGAGCATTCAAATACTTAAAATACATCAAATGATCAAAAGAATCATTTTCAGCCGTCCGATAGAGTGGAGTGGTTCGGATTTTGCATGTATTTACAGAGATGTTATTCCTCTAATCTATAAATAGCCTCTCATTCTTCAGGGGAGCAAGAAGAGAAAGGAGAGAGAGAGCTCTAAAGCTTAAAAATCCTCCAAGCATAATCGTATACCATGACGGCCATCGACCACTTGGTTGAATAAACGCCACAACCGCCACCGCCATCTGCCGCCAATTTTGCCACCGCCGACCATTGCAATGCCGCCAGCATTGGTCAACCACCGCCGGTCATCGCCGCCGACCATCGCGCCCAACCATCATCGGCCAAAATCACGACGACCTTCATTGTCGCCGTTGATTGTTCATATCATCCGCCATACCAAGAATGTCACAACTTGAATGTGACTATATATTTGTGTTGGATTCCGGATTCTCATTCGTTCTCATATACAATTATGTAATCCGTGATAAAAAACTTTGTTCCAAAATAAATACATAGTGGAATATTTTATCAAGCTTGGTTTTTTCTTTCAAATTTTTCACGTAAAAATTTTGAAGTATTATTATTAATTCTTCAAATAATTCTAAAATTATTTTGTTTTATTGTAAATTTCGTGTTCATTGATGGTATGCCGCTATGTAGTAACCATATTTTCAGTTTTCAACATATTTTTATTTTTGCCCGTGTAGTTTAAGTGTTTATCTTACTTGTTGAATTTTTTTTAACTTTTTGCAGTATTTTAATATATTTTTTAGTTTGCTTAATTTTTCATACAGAAAAAATTAAAATAATGCATAAAGTTAAAAAAATTAATAAATAAGTTAGAAATATAACTACAAAAGTTACCTTAAAAAAATACACAAATTAAGTGGGCAAAAATAATATTAAGAATATTTAATGATTAATAATTTAGATATTATAAATGAATTATTATAACCTCTACAAAAATAATATTAAGAATACAATGAAATTAATGTATCGATTGCAGATGCTGAGAGAGAGTGGTGTGATTGTTCATTATATAAAGTGTCTCATTTTGAAATATTTTTTTATGTTGATGTTTCAGATATAATTCTAACGCCAACACTCGTTGACAATCTATATGAAGAAGTAAATAATAATAATAATTTAATATTATTATCTTGTTGAGTTGTTCTATACTATGGTTAAAATGCAATTTCAGAATTGAGCAATTATTTCTCTGAAATAAGTGTTAAGTTACTTATTTCTGTGACATATTTAAACTCAAGTGATTTTTTAAAAGTTAAACTTATGGAGCATCAACTATCCACTTATATTATTGATATGTACAATTGTGATAATTTCTTCATCTCTTCATCCACAGCATCAAAGCAGATTCCACAAATCCATTTCCCGTTAAAGTTAGCCAACAATTGACAATCTATTTGACTTTAAGTATAAAAAATTGGCTCTGTAATAAATGTCATAAAACTATTAATTGTATTTAAAATTATTGATTTAGGCTCATTTCAAGTCAAATCAAATCACTTTGTTAGGTTTATCCTAGAAAACATTCAATACAACTACTTTACTAAAATTAAATTTTAATGTCCTTAATTTAATTTCAAAAAATTGAAATTTAAAAGTTTCATCAACAGACTTGCCTGATTGAGCTGATTTTATAGTGATGTATTATGTGTGAATACATATTTATGTGTATATGTATGAATGCATAACCAAGTTGAGCATGAAGGCAACGATCACAATAGAATTTTAAAGATAAGTCAACTTCATTAAAAATAAAATTTTGAATGAACCAAACACAAACATGCAACAAGTTAGCTCATTTACAGTACCCCTAGGTCTACTTAATATAACTATGTTGATGATATGCTTGTCTTGCAAAATAAAATTATCATTCACTAAAATAAAATAAAAACATGAATTACCACATAATGCGTTCCCATGTCGATGAAATCAAATATTATAAAATTTATGCACTTTTTTTCTAACATAAATATTTTTTGTTCAGATTTCTAAGTTATATCCCTTTAAATGCCAACTTTTCCTATTAATCAACGTTACAATGAGAAATGAAAAAGCTGGAGATCTCTCCAACTTCTTCTTCATCAATCGATGATGAAGAAGTTGAAGAACTGGTCGAAGCTATGTTATTCCAATCTTTAACTATAGCTGCATTTTTTGATTTGAACTCACTGCAAAATGACATGTGAGCCTTTAAAGCATCCTCGACATTTTCATTTCCTTCGTTCCTACCATTCTTCATCTCTTCATCCAAAGCATCAGAGCAGATTCCACAAATCCATTTCCCGTTTAAGTTAGCCTTCACCTGGCTTACGTATTCTTGAGTGCATTTTTCTTTCCATCCACAGGATTCACAATATGCTGAAATGACCTCCATGATCGAGTGATTTTGTGAGGGGAGCTTCGGAAGAAGAAACGCTCAAGGAGAAGAGAGGCTTTTAAAAGATGCTTTTCCTCAATCAATTCATTGGCTTAAAGGAGAGTGCTTGTTGCTTAAAACAAGGATGCGAATGAGGTAATGGTTAGTATTTATGCTAACTTGTAGAGTGGATGAACAAATACTGATTGGATACTGATAATTTTGTCAAGAAGCTAAAACTGTAATAATTATTATTGAATTGAATAATATTTGATACAATAGTGTGTATATATATAGGCACTAAAAAAGTAATTAAAGAAACTATAGTACATAAAAATATTCTCAATAATGAGAATATATCATAATAATAAATACTTTAAATTCATTCTTATTATGAATATTAAACATGTTTTTAATTATTTCTATGTCAATAAATAATTGGAAGATTTACATACATACCACACAATTCAAATGAATTTATATATCTAACACCTAAAGTTTGATATTTACTCATTTAATAAATTTTCAATACCATAAAAGATGAATTTCACTTTAAAAAAGTTAATAATGACGATAATTTTTTTGATGTAATAATTAAGATTGAGGTGTTATATATGTAAAAAAGTAAAGTTTAGGTGCTAGATATATAAATGCATAAGAATTATGTGGAATGTATGTAAATCACCCTAAATAATTTTAAAAACTTTAATAAATTTATTCCAAAATATTATAATCATATGGTTTAGGGCAAAATTTAAAATTATTCTCATAGTAAAAGTCTATTATAAAGGCAAATATTGTATTTTGGTTCATACTATATCAATGAAAGTTCAATTTTTAGGATAATATCTTTAGACATTTTAGGATACATTGCTTCTCAAGTTTGTAAATGTATGTTGTATTTAGTATTGTTGTAGAAAAACTTGTTGAGTGAAGAGCTATTGTTGACATTATTTATGGTATAGAACATACTTGAATTTATTTAAATAGGTCAATAACTTGATCAATACACACTTTCCAATTAGTCAACTTAGGACATCTTATCATATCTCTTTAGTCTGACTCAATATCCATGATTTGATCATACCTATAATCTATTCATCTTTGACACTTTCTCACATGCAGATTGAGCCTACTCATTATCATGGTAGCCACATATGCATTAGAGAAACATAGGTTGGTTAAGCTAAATCACTTAGGAGTGACTAACCTAAATAAACTCAAACCCACTTGGTCAATTTGAGTTTTAACCAACTTCAAATAAGAAGAGCTTCAAAACAAGCAATTAGTATCCAACTTTAAATATTCATATCTCAATAATTGAAGCAAAAACCATCATCACCAACCTTACTCTTAAAATCACGAAACGAGCTAGAGCTCGATCCAAAATAGAAATTGGGCTGAATGATGAGTTGTAGCAACAAAGATATGCTAATACATAATTTGAAAACCCATATAGAGCATCTACAATTCCCAAATTTGTGGACATTAATAGTTAAGAGCCAGCCCTCTCCACAAAAATACGAAATAAGAAATTTTGAAATAATTATATGAGACATAATTAGAAAATGGTGTAAATCAATTTCCATGTAGGAATAAACATAAAACAACTCCCTACAATAGGATCTCGAGAGAGCTAAATCATTTTTTTAGATTCTTGAAGTAGGGGGAACCAGATTTATCCAGATAAACAAGATCAAGCAAATCTTTAAGGATACTATCATGGAAGAATTCAACAAAATTACTTATACAACATACATTTTTAGCTAACTAATCAGCACACAAATTACCCTCTCTCTCTCTCTCTCTCTCTCTCTCTCTCTCTCTCTCTCTTCGTCTCCTTTTCTCTCTCTTCAAATATTAGTTATAATAAAGTTTAGCTAAGCTCTTTAATGAGCTTCTAATCTTTCTCATATTATAAAATATTTCAACATTTTTATCATCTTTAGAATGAATAAAATGAAGAATAGATATGACATCAACTTCAATCCAAAAGTTATAAATATTAAGATTATGGAAAAGCTCAAAGCAAGATTTAAAGCAAAAGAACTCAACATAAATAACTGAGGACATCTGAAGAGGACTTGAAAAAGCAATTATAACATTCCAAAATCAGTGACTAATAAGACCACCATGACCAGTCCTATGATTAAAAATAAAACTATCAATATTTATATTGTATAAATTTTTCTAAGGTTTAACCTAATAAAGAATTTTATCAGAATGGACAGAAGTATCGTTAATTGAAAAACATCAAATTGCATAGCTAAATAATAATTGCCTTTAAAACTTATATGATTAATAAGATTAACATTAAACAAGGCTTTAATCTTACCATTCACTTTAGCACTAATATGAAGATCGTTCATAGTGATCATAATGATCCATCCAAATAAGCATAAAATACAAAAAGGTAGAATAACCCTAATATGTCTCTTTCCACTAAGTTTAATAGTAATAATCCAAATCTCCAAGAAATCATTTTTAGAGTTAGCTCTCTCAATTATGTTAAGACCAAATAAAGCATCAACCAAAGACCAAAAACATGAATAATAATAGGTCCTACTAAAAAACATAATTTACAATTTTATAGGCAAAATAACATTAGCATTTATATATAATAATTATGCATTTTCTTTTAAATTCATTATCAACAGGGATATAGCCATTCAAAATGTAACATAAGGTGGAGAAAGAGCTGGGAATTGAATTGTGCAAAATAAAAAATAGATGAAATATCATGTTTAGTTCTAATATTATTCTAAAAATATTTACAAGAGAACATTCTAGATGTAGAGAATGTGCAAAAAGGAAGGTCTTTAGCTAGTCGGTCAAGAGGAATCTTAACAACTTCAATAACCAAATTCATAGGGATCACATTGCAAAGACTCAACCTATTCCAACCATTATGATCAAAGAAAATGTTAACCTTGGTAGAAGACAATAAAGATGTATTAAAATATGAGTCTGAGGAGCCCCATCTAGCCAAATTACCTTGCGAAAAGAAAATAGATCCTTCACCAAGGCCCCGTCAAATCGATTTCTCTCTTGCCCATTTAGTTTTACATAGTCTTCTCTAAATATGGGAGTCACCTTCTTTAATGACTCAACAAGATGGATGTTTATTTTAATAAATTTTTTTCTCATAAATTGAACCCAAAGACTATGTTTGATTTTGAAAGTCGGTCAATTTAATAGAGAAAACTTAAGAAAAGCCATCCAAAAATATGCAACTTAGGCTACCATCCATGAAAGGCCCACAATAGTTACTCCATGAGGCCCAATGAACTCTCTTAGAGTCATTACTAGAGCCCCAAAAAATTTTGTTTAAAAACTTTTCAATACGATTACACACAAACACCATGGTGTTAATGGATTGAAGAAAATAAATAGGAAGAGAGCATTGAACACTTTTAATAAGAGTTAACTAGCAACCGAAAGAGAGAAGCTTAAATTCTCAAGAAGAAATTTTATTATTAATTTATTGAATATATTTATCAAACAAACAAGATCCCTTTTTGCCCTTATTAAGTGGAATCCCAAGGAATCTAAGAGGTAGAGATTGGGGTTTAAATCCTATTAAATTCTTCAATTGATTCAGTCTTTTATCTTTGATGGAATAAGGGAAAATGAAAGAACTTTTCTCTTTAATAATAATAAAATTGCTAATTGATTGATATATATCACAACAAAGTCTTAATATTTTAATGGCGAGTAGCCCCATTCATAAAAATTTTGAAAAGTCAAGTCTTTCTCTATTATTTTTAATGACTTTGCTTTTAGACTCCTTTTTGGCTAAGCAAAGTCAAGTCTTCCTCTATTATGAAGGAAGAGATTAGGTGAGAATATTATATATAGATCTCCGCTTTTTATTATGATGAATTTAAAATGATGATATATTTAAATAGCATATGATTAAGATTTTGATTATAATTTCTTCTTGAAAATAAAAATTAAGATATATATATATATATATATATATATATATATATATATATATATATATATATATATATATATATATATATATATATATATATAATTGATATGAAAATATAACAATATGATATAATTTTAAGACTCAAATTGCACTTTTTAAATATTCATGACACATGACATAAATTGTCAAACTGTTGAGAATATATTTTGTATCATGTGTTAAATTTTAGAGTTTATGCTAATATAAATTGGGCCACAATATTCTTGCTTTTTTCCCTTACCTTTTTAGCCATTAAAACTGTTGGAATCAAAGTTTTTTTATTTTTTTTATTTTTATTTTTTGTTAAGGGCGAGTGAGAATTCAAAAGATGTTAAAGAGATTTTTTCATCGATCACTCGGTCAAATAATAGAAAACACGTTGATAATGATATAGGAAACTTCCATATTTAACATATCCATATCATTCTTAGATTTCAGACTCGAAATGTCTATACATGCCCTTTTGCACTTTTCTTTTCTACCGCTTAAATCGTAAAATGCCAAAAAACAAAAAAAACAAAAAAACAAAAAAAACAAAAAAATCAAAAAAAGTAGTTCAATGGTTGCCATGGACTTACGGACAGATTAAAAATGAATTATTTTATTTTATTTTTGGTGTATAACATAACAGTTAATGATGTAAAAAGATGTTAACGTTGCCAATAATTTCTTTCCTCTGCATAGACATTCTCTATATAAATTACTACACCATGTTATCAGTTCTAACACATCAAAAATGAAGACTAATTGCAAGGATAATCTCATCACCCTTCTCCTTCTCCTCGTCCTCCTCCTGCACACTACAGATTCTACAGTAAGTGATGAGGATAATTCACAAATGGAAAAAAGTGAGTTCATGAATATGTCTTCTTCTCCTTCCATTGTTTTTGTATAGATATGGAAAATTGGAGTTAGAAGTTTAGATCCCTGATCTTTAAGAAATCAAACAAATTGCTATGTATATATTTTGTAACATATTTCCATTCTTATCATCACCAACACCTTTCATTAGCACTCATATCTCAAATGTTAATGAACTTAGTCAAACTGAAATAGTTAATTTAAAATTGTCTTGCATAATGCATTCATAAAAATATATTCAATAGATAGATCTCATGACTGATAATTTAGATCCTTGATCTTATGTTCATGAATAGATCGATTAAAAGGTCAAATATCTTTTATCTCCCGTGAAGTGTATGTGTGTGTATATAAACATATTCTTGTTCTTAATTATCTTTGATTAGTACTTATTATCTCAATTGTTAGTAATCTGAATTTATCAAACTGAAAAAAATATATATATAAATTATTTCTATTACTTGCAGGAGACATCCATAAAAATTCATTCAACATGGATCAAAGTAAACGGAAGCTAATCCGAATGTAGTGACTTCAGGCATGGCCCTAACCCAATTATTGGAGTTATACCATGTGAAAATTGTATAAAGTTGCCACAGAGTCTACCATGTCCTTGTAATCGTTAAGTTCTTGCAGTTTCAAAAATCTGCATCTTCGAGGCATTTAAATGTCATTATTTGGTTAAGCTCGCCTTAATTAAAAGTGATATTAATACTCCATAATCTTTAACGTTTTTGCATTGCTATCTTTTAAAGTCAATATCACATAATCAATCAAGATTGTTATGAAATATGATTTTAGCATTAACTTAATTTTTGAATAGTTGAGTTTCTGTTTTTGTATGGAAGGTTTTAGAACATATTGATGGGAGTAATAAATGTATAATCATGAAAAAATATGATATAAAATAGTCAACAATATTGTATCATAATTTTTATATAATTTAATTCCTCTTTTTAAAAAGTAGTTGTTGCGTGCTAGAAAACCAGTTGCGGTAGAGTAAAAGTTTACGTCTTCTTTGGAGTCCAAAGACACAATAGGTATTTAAAGATAACGAAAAAACTCGGAATTTTACGTAAAAACCTCAAAAAGAGGGAAAACCACGGGCTAGCCCAAGAAAGCTTCCACTATGTATCTATTTCTGAGTACAAGATCTTCCGAGATCGGATTACAGATTTATGTGAAAAGAACGCTAGTAATACAATGTTGACGATGATGTGATGATGATGTTGGCGTAAGTTGACGTCGTTGACGAATGTTGAGCCGATGACCGACGATAGTCGTAGAATGATGACTGCAACAATGGTAATGGCGCGGATCGCGGTGGCGGCGTGGCGGTGGTTTGACCGAGTGGCACGATTATGCTTGGAGGATCTTTAGAGCTCTATCCTCTCTCTTGCTTGCCCTCCTTCTCCTTCCCTTCTCCTCCCCTCATATGAGGAATAAGGGGCTATTTGTAGATTGGAGGAGTGGCGTCTCTGTAAATACATGGAAAATCTAAACCACTCCTCTCCATCGGACGGCTCATGATGATCCCCTTGATTATATGATGTATTTTGTGTATTTGAATGCTAAAATGATGTCGGAATTATGCTATATTTGTTAGATTCACCAAGACGCCGATTTGACTATATAAACACTCCATGTTTAAGAGTCGATTGATAAAACGCTTGATCTTGGTTAGTCTTGATTGATTCTTGCTTCGTGATCAAGATGCTCACCAGAGGAATTTTCGGTCATATCGGTTGACCTATTTTTGATGATATTATCTCAATCATCAAAAATATGTCATGTACTTTAAAATAGCAAATTCTTCAATGAAATCATACATTAACCACACATTTTGAGAACGATCTTTATGTAAGTACAAGATTATGACTATGGAAGTCGACGCATAGAACGCGCATAAGTACGCGTGCGCGATTTCGAGGTTACGGACCCATCCGGTGAACCGAGCTCAGCCATGGCGCGCATGCGGAAGCGCCAGCTGGCTACTGTAGCGGTCAGCGGGCGCTCACGGGTCATAGATCGTCGGAAAACCACGCCGCGCTGGGTTCAGGAGTGGAAGCGCTTAAGACGGTCGTCACGGCTGCTGGCCCGACGGCTACCGCAGCCACGCCGAGCGTCGTCTCACGGGTCGACGGTTATACTCATGAGCTGCGGCGGGGGCGAGGGCGATAGCGACGTGGACCGGCGATAGCGGCGTCGGGCGCGTCGCAGACTACAGCGTAAGCCACTGTGAGCGCGGCATACGGCCCGGCAACATTTTGATTTCGCGGTTCAAATTGTTTTCATTTTTTTTTTTGCCCTGAGGGTCTCAAAACCCAGGTGGAGAAGGCACCTTCTTCTTCTTGAGAAGGTCGTGAGGCGGCCCGTAGTTCATACTGCAGCTCGCTTTCCTTGAAGAGCGACCGCCTTGTCGGACCGACCGGGTTTGAGGCGATCAAGACCCGTAATTCATCTGGAGAGCTGCTTTTCCTCAAAGAGGCGTTGATCTCGCCGACCGATCGGGTTTGGAGGCGATCAAGACCCGTAGTTCATACGGTGAGGCTCCGGTTTTCCCTCGAAAGAGGCGTTGACTGCCCTTGTCAAACCGACCGGGTTTGGAGGCGATCAAGACCCATAATTCATACTGAGGCTCCGCCCCTCAAAAGAGGCGCCAACCGCCTTGCCGACCGAGGTAGATGATCAAGACCGTAGTTCATACCGCGAGGCTCCGCTTTCTCGAAGAGGCATCAACGCCTTGTCGGACCGACCGGGGCGATCAAGACCCGTAGTTCATCTGGCGAGGCTCCGCTTTTCGAAAGATCGCTGACGCTCTTCTGACCGACCGGAGGGCGATCACGGAGACGGGTCGCGAAGATGCTCGATGATGGTGGCCGAGGATAACCGCCGACGATGGTGGTGACCGGATTGCCGATGGTCTGAGGCGGACCGCGACAGTAGCGATGACCGGATATAAGTTGGCGGCCGACGGGGTGGTCGACAATGAATCGGCGACGTAATGAGATGACGACGGCGTCGAGTCAGCGGGATGACCGACGACGATGGTGGTGACCCAAGATTGCACGATGGTCGGCAGCGACCGGCTGACGAAGTGAAATGACGGGCGGCAAGAATGCCGACGCAATGCGGCGACCGGCGCCAGTCGCGGGATGACCGCACGATGGTGGTGACCGCCAGATTGCCACGGCGATCGGCAATGCACCGGCGACCGCACAGTAGTCGTGATGACCGCGACGGGTTGGCAACACGGGCAAGCAATTGGCGACGGTAGTCGACGATGGCGATTAGCGTCGGTAAATACGGGGATAAGACGACGATGGTGGTGACCTACGATGGTACGGCTTCGCACGAGAGTTACGAGGGTGGTTGGCACGAATAGCACGCAATGAATCGCGGCGACGGGATCGAAGCACGACCGCATTACGGTGGTGACCGCGAGATGTCGTATCGTGACCAGACGAGGTCGACTGCAATGACCGCGATGGTAGTCTGCGGAGATGACCACGACGTTTACCGATGGGGTGGTCGCAGGCAATAGCGACGGTAATGACGTCAGCCGCGGTAGTGATGACGCAGCGATGGCGCCGGCCATGATGAGTGCGACCACGGCGATGGCCGACGTGTCGAAGAAGAATGCGCGTACTGGCGACCGGACAGAATGGCCAGCGATGACCCATGACAATGGTGACGACCGTAAGATGCCGGGCATATGGCGCGGGACGATGATGGTTGGCGCAGGGACGGTGGTCGCGCAAGTAAACCGGTAGTATCGAGCGCATGCAGAATGGGCGGATGACCCAATACAATGGAGATTTTTGACCTATCCGAGGTTGTTTGTAAGAGTGTTTGCTCAATGATGTTAACACGATAATGTTAACCTGTGTGGAAGAGGTTGAATTGAATCCGCTGAAGATTTTGACCCATCCGAGGTTGTTTGTCAGAGTGTTACCCAATGACGTTAACCTGTATGGAAGAGATCGAATTGAATCCATTGAGAATTTTTGACCTATCCAGGTTGCCGGTGTTACGACGTTAACTCGTATGGAAGAGGTTGAATTGAATCCGAGGATCTTTGACCCATCGAGGTTGTTTGTCGAGTTACCCCGACGTTAACCTGTGTGGAAGAGGTTGAATTGAATCCGCTGAGGATTTTTGACCTATCCGAGGTTGTTTGTCAGGGTGTTTGCTCGATGACGTGAACCTGTATGGAAGAGGTCGAATTGAATCCGCTGAGAATTTTGACCCATCCGAGGTTGTTTGTCAGAGTGTTACCCGATGACGTTAACCTGTATGGAAGAGGTCGAATTAAATCCGCTGAGGATTTTTGACCTATCCGAGGTTGTTTGTCAGAGTGTTACCCGACGTTAACTGTGGAAGAGGTTGAATTGAATCCGAGGATTTTGACCTATCCAGGTTGTTTGTCGTGTTTGCTCGATGACGTGAACCTATAAAGAGGAATCAATCCGAGATCTTTGACCCATCCGGTTGTTTGTCGAGTGTTACCCGGCGACGCTAACTGTGGGAAGAGGTTGAATTGAATCCGCTGAGGATTTTTGACCTATCCGAGGTTGTTTGTCAGAGTGTTTGCTCGATGACGTGAACCTGTATGGAAGAGGTCGTAGGAAGTCCACCAAGGACCTTTTGACCCATCCTAGGTTATTTGTCAGAGTCTTTGCTCGATGACGTTAACCTATATGGAAGAGGTCGTAGGAAGTCCACCAAGGACCTTTTGACCTATCCTAGGTTGTTTGTCAGAGTCTTTGCTCGATGACGTTAACCTGTATGGAAGAGGTCGTGAGAAGTCCACCAAGGACCTTTTGATCCTAGGTTGTTTGTCAGAGTCTTTGCTCGATGACGTTAACCGTATGGAAGAGGTCGCAGAAGTCCACCAAGGACCTTTTGACCTATCCTAGGTTGTTTGTCAGAGTCTTTGCTCGATGACGTTAACCCGTATGGAAGAGGTGAAAACATTTGTTTGAGCTTATAGCCAAAGTTTCTTCTTAGCCTTGGTCTTATTTTTCCATAAGTATAATTGGAAAAAATCTTCTAACTTTGACTTGTTTCTTGGGATGGTAATCGATTAGATGCTCACCATATTAACATGGGCAATATTCTGAGATTAAGAGTTGCCCCGTCTCGTAATCAAGAAACAAAGTTTGATGAATCTTCATTCTTCGCCTCTTTAAAAGCTTGAAATGCTCCACCTCGATAGTGGTTTTGATCTTGGGAAACTTGGTCGTCATACAAGATGAAATAATGAGAATCGCGATCCACGTGACGGCTAAACGTATGCGTTAGAGAATTTTATTCCGGTAGATGAGATCAGAGCCCAAAATTATCCAACACACAAACAGGAGATATGAACACGTGTTATAATGGAAAACCGTTAAGGAAAACCACGGCCTTGCCCAGTAGAACTTTCGCTATGTGTTCAAAAGATACGTCCTTGCTTGATATAGACGCTTGCATGTTGATTCCCACTTACCATGCCGATGCCACCGGTATCGGAATTTCATCTTGAGGTGATGGATGACCGGAATATGACCGGAGAGGTCTCCCAAATATTGTATCAGCGCTGACTCACTTGACTACAATAAATTGTATCAAGTGGGTTGTTGGGAAATTCTCCAAGAGTTACGGAAGACTGATTGTCCCTTCCACTAATAGGCCGATTGTCAAATCCATACAGGACCGCCGTTGAAGCTTCTCTTCTATACCCATGCTAAGGAAAGTGGAGTAAAAAAGAACATCAACCGAACTCCCATTGTCGATCAATATCCTTTTAATATTGAAGCATGGATCACCGACCCCTGCACTGATGACAAGGGGATCTTGATGTGGGATGCGAAGCCCCTCTAGATCTAAATCATCAAAGGTGATAGAATGGTCAACCCGAGACTTCTTCGGCTCTGGCTCTTGAAGGGCGGCAATGAATATTTGGCTAGATAACACTGGCCCTCCTGCAATTGTTTCTATCTCTCCGACCGCTTGAAATGCTCCACCTCGATAGTGGTTTTGATCTTGTTGGAAAACTTGGTCGTCATACAAGATGAAATAATGGGAATCGATCCCACGACGGCAAGCTGCGTAGAGAATTTTATTCCAGGTAGATGCGAGATCTTCGCCGTAGCCAAAAATTATCCAACACACTGGAGAGATATGAACAAGGGGTTATGGAAAACCCTAAGGGAAAACCACGGCCTTGCCCACCAGAACTTTCGCTATGTGTTCAAAAGATATAGGTCCTGGATTTTCCAACGAAAAACTTTACTCTACCGCAATTGGTAGCACGATGCTTACCCGTGTGGATGTTGATTCCCTTTATTTCATCTTGTATAGCGACCAAGTTTTCCAACAAGATCAAAACTACCATCGAGGTGGAGCATTTTAAGCTTTTAAGGAGCGCAAGCGAAGAATGAAGATTCATCAAACTTAGTTCCTTTAGACTTTGTCGGAAACTGGGAGGCCAAGTGAAGTGAAGTGAAGTGAAGAACAAGAGGAGCCATCGCTCGACGGTTGTCAACCACCACCGTCGGCCGTCAACCACCACCGCCGGCCACCGTCGTCGCTGATCCTTGCCGCCGTCAATCTGCCAGGCCAAGTGAAGTGAAGTGAAGTGAAGAAGAAGAGGAGCTGAAGCAAGTAAAGAAGAGATGAGTCCGAGCAAGGAAGAAGAGGAAGAGTCCGAGCAAGGAAGAAGAGGAAGAGTCCAAGCAAGGAAGAACGGGAAGAGTCCGAGCGAGGAAGAAGAGGAAAAGCCCACGTGAGGAGGAAGAGAGAGCTCTGAAGCTTGAAGATCCTCCAAGCAAGATCGCACTGCAAGATCGACTCGCCGGGCCATCAACCACCGCCACCGCCACCGTCGCCACTAATTGTACCAGTATTCCCAGGTTACCCCGCATCTCCACCATCGAAATTACAACTCGATCATTGTTACACAATATTCCTCTCATATGTACTGTAATCCGTTATCGGAAGACTTTGTACTCAAAGATACATAGTGAAGCATTTTACGAAAGCCTTGGTTTTTCCCTCTTTCGAGATTTTTCACGTTAAAAATTCTGGAGTGTCTCTGCTCGCTTTAATTACTGTGCCGGACTAATAAGGCGTAAACTTTCATTCTACCGCGACTGGTTTTCTAGCACGCAACAGTTTGACGCCGTCTGTGGGATGAAAAATCCTTCAACCACAATTTCCGTGAACATCCACGTTATGGCCAATAGGCATAACACTCGTCACAACGGAGCCTCACGCTCCAACTCCCGTCATTCTCAAAACCCATCCCCAACCAAGGCGCCAAGTTTCTCACCCGATAGGCATGACCTTATTGAGGGGAATGGGAATCTCTTTGGAAGATCGTGTCCGCCGAATGTGAGTCTCAAAATAAGATGATCCATTTTAAGGACTACAATGCTACATTTACAAACATATCTCCCTAAGATCGACAAGGTTCTAAGAGGTCAAACGCTAATCCTCCCGACATCGATTTCTCCTCGATGGAGACCGTAACGATCTCGACATTTTAGTTTCCTCATCCATCGACGCAGCTCTCAACGCATAATCCCTTGATCATTGATAGCTTCACACATGCTCATCCCGCCGTCATGACATTCGTGTGTAAGTACGACGCTTAATACAAGATGAATTTCACCTTCAAGAAAATCATCTTCACCATATGAGAGAATCCTCACGCTATTGAAACCATTCTTCGCCATCCATCAGTTTCAAGCTTTCCGAGCATTGATTCTGATGATGACCACACGAACATTATCGACCATCACCGGCAATTCCGCCGGTCATCCTCGCCGACATCGACGCTCGCCATCGCCGACTTCCGCGCATTGTCGCCGCCACCCGTTGGCCGCTACCGATAGTTTGCCACCGCTGCCGATACTGTACCGGTCATTGGCCGACCATCGCCGACAATCTCCGGCGGTCATCTCCGGCAACCTTCGCTGGTCACCACCATCGTTTCGGTATCCGCCATTTACCGACGCTGGCCGCCATATCGACTACCGCCGCTATCGCATTTGAGGACTTCCATGACCTCTTCCATGTTAACGCTATCGTAACACGACAAAACCTGGATAGTCAAAGGTCCAGGGACTTCCATGACCTCTTCCAGAGTTAACGCATCGGTAACACTGACAAACAACCTGGATAGTCAAAATCCTCAACGATTCAATTCGACCTCTTCCATACGTTAACGCCATCGGTAACACCGAAAACAATCTGATAGTCAAAGGTCCTTGGTGGACTTCATAACCTCTTCCATGTTAAGCCATCGTAACACCGACAAACAACCTCGGATAGGTCAGCGTGGCGGCAACGCTTCCGATCGTTCATGGCAGAACCCGGCCACGGTCAACGCCCGGCTGCGATGGCCGCTCATGACCCACCATCCGCGTCACCCGCGGCTGATTCTCGGCCCGACCGACGGCCCGCCTAACTGTTAAAACCAGCTGTAAAAGTTTACGCCTTTAAATTTTGGAGAGTCCAAAGACACACAGGTATGTAAAGAGAACGAAAAACTCCGAATTTTACGGAAAACCTCAAAAGAGGGAAAACCACGGCCTAGCCCAAAAAGCTTCCACTATGTATATGTTTAGTACAAGATCTTCCGATACCGGATTACGATTTGTATGTGAGAAGGGAACAACAAGCGTAATGATACGTTGATGACGATGTTGACGACGATGTTGACGCCGAAGACGGTTGTTGATGCCGATGACCGACGATAGTCGCGGATGATGACCGGCAACAGTGGTCGACGATGGCGAGGATCACGGGCGGCCGATGGCGCGTCGGCGGGTTGACAACCGCCGAGCGGGCACGATTATGCTTGGAGGATCTTTATTCTCCTCTCTCTTGCTTGCCCTCCTTCTCCTTCACTTTGCCTCCCCTCATATGAGGAATGAGGGGCTATTTATAGATTGGAGGAGTGGCGCTCAGAATACATGCAAAACCCGTACTCCACTTCATCTGGACGGCTCAAAATGATCCCCTTGATCATATGATGGTGCATTTGAATGCTCAAATGATGTCGGAATTGTAAGATCTTTGGCTTGTTGGGCACGTCGAGGCCTTCGATTTGACTATAAACACTTCATATTTGAGAGCTATTTAGGGATTTAACTCGATATCCCAAAGTTTCAAGGATATTTTGAGAGCTTGATCTGACCGGTTTCAACTTTCACTTGCTTTTAATCAAGATTCGTGCTTTAGAGGAATTTTGAGGTCATATCGGTTGCCCCTATTTTTGGATGATATTATCTTGATCATCAAAAAAATATGTGTCAAAATACTTCAAAATAGCAAATTCTTCAACGAAATCTGCGAATTAACCACACATTTTGAGAGAACAAATCTTCATGTAAGCACAAGATTATGACTATGGAAGGCGATGCAGCATAATGCGTGTAGATATGCGTGAGTGCGAATTTGAGGTTCTGGACCCATCCGGTGCGAGCGGCTCCTTGAGCGCCCATGGCGCTGTGGCAGCGTGATACATATGCGACAGCTTCCGCGTGGGCTGTAGCGTTAATGGCGTGATTGAACTGGTGTAGCGATAATCAGCCAGGTCAGCGCAGCGAGCGTGTCAGCAATTTGAAGCGGTGATCGCGCGATGTATCCTTGAACCAGGTATGGCGGTCTCAGCGTGGAAGCGGGGAAGCGAATTCGGCCATGAAGCCGTGAGTGGCCTTGGCAGCCACAGCAGGATGGTGGAGTATGGCGAAGCGGAGCCATCTGGCGGGCGTTGCGACCGTGGCCCGGCGGTTAGCATGACCCACAATCAGGCGGTTGATTCTGCTTTGGGCCACGATTCTTTACCCGGCGGTAGCGACCGTGGGCCGGGTTGAGGCCAGCGGTCCATGGAGCGATTCTGACCGTGGACCGGCAGTTCGCGGCCGCGTATGGGTGGTAAGCGACGATGGGCCGGCGGTTCATGAGCGTCTGGAGCGTGATGCCATGGCGTAGCGCGCCTTGGGCGCCATAACGGGCAGGGGAGGGCGAAGCGCTTAACGACGGTTTTGGCAGTTTAGATTCGGTTTTGGTGGTTTTACCCTTTTGCCCCTAAAGGGTCTATATAAATAAGAAACACCTTCTCTTCTCCTTTAGTTGGGCGATCAGGCCGCGTACTACGTCGTTGTTCCGGTTTTCCCTCGAAAGAGCGTCGCGACTCGTTGGACCGGGGTTTAGGCGATCAAGACCCGTAGTTCATACGGCGAGGCTCCGATTTTCCCTCGAAAGAGGTGTTAACTGACCTCGTCGGACTGACCAGGTTCGGAAGCGATCACCGAAGGCGAGGGAGCGAAGATGCTCGGCGATGGCGCGACATGGTGGCGATGGTGACCTGCGAGGGTGGTCGGCGAGGATTGCCGACGATGGTCGGCGGTAGTGACCGGCGATGGTAGTTGGTGACGGTGGTTGGCGGCCAACAGGAGGTCAGCGGCAAGCGATGATAGTCGGCAGTAGCGGCGCGTCGATGTCAGCCGAATGGCAAACGACAATGTGATAACCGGCGAAAGATTGCCGGATGGTGGCAGCGATGACAGCGGCAAGTCAGCAGTGGCCTTCTGGTTAGCGGCCGGCGAGTTTTCAGCGTGAAAGTGGAGAGCAGTAGTTGGCAGTGGCGACAAGCGTCGGTAGTCAGCGGAATACCAGCGTTAGTGAGACCGGAGAAAATTGCACAATGGTCGGTGTAGTAGACCAAACGATGGTAGCGTCAGCGGAGATCTTTGACTATCCAGGTTGTTTGTCGAGTGTGACTTGATAGCGTTATCGTGTGGAAGAGGTTGTATTAATCAAGCGAGATTTTGACTCATCCGAGGTTGTTTGTCGGAAATTACGATGGCGTTAACCTATGGGAGAGGTCTGAATCCGTGAGATCTTTGACCCATCCAGGTTGTTTGTCGAGTGTTACCCGATGGCGATGTAATATGGAAGAGGTCGAATTAGATCCGTTGAGGATTTTGACCTATCCAGGTTGTTTATTGGTGTTACCCGATGGCGTTAACTTGTATGGAAGAGGTTGAATTGAATCGGGATTTTGACCCATCCAGGTTGTTTGTCGAGTGTTACCCGATGGCGTTAATATGGAAGAGTGATAGTCCGTTGAGATTTTGACCGTCAAGGTTGTTGTCGAGTGTTACCCGATGGCGTTAACATGTAAGAGGTTGAATTAAATCGGCGAGATTTTGACCCATCCGAGGTTGTTTGTCAGTGTTATCCAGGACGCGTTAACTATGGAAGAGGTTGCATTGAATCCGTGAGGATTTTGACCCATCCGAGTTGTTTGTCGAGTGTTACCGATGGCGTTAACTATATGGGAAGGTCAATTGAATCGGCGAGGATCTTTGATTATCCGAGTTGTTTGTCGATGGCGTTACACATATGGAAGAGGTCGAATTGAATCCGTTGAGGATTTTGACCTATCCGATTATTTGTCGGTGTTACCGATGGCGTTAACCTGTGTGGAAGAGGTCGTAGGAAGTCCACCAAGGACCTTTTGACCCATCCTAGGTTGTTTGTCAGAGTGTTTGCTCGATGACGTTAACCTGTGTGGAAGAGCTTGTATTGAATCAGCTGAGGATTTTGACTAATCCGAGGTTGTTTGTCAGAGTGTTACCCGATGACGTTAACCTGTATGGAAGAGGTTGAATTGAATCCACTGAGGATTTTGACCCATCCGAGGTTGTTTGTCGAGTGTTACGATGGCGTTAACGTATGGAAGAGGTCAATTGAATCCGTTGAAGATTTTGACCTATCAGGGTTGTTTGTCGTGTTACGATGGCGTTAACGTATGGAAGAGGTTGAATTGAATCGGCGAGATTTTGACCCATCCGAGGTTGTTTGTCGAGTGTTATCCGATGGCGTTAACTATTTGGAAGAGGTTGCATTGAATCCGAGATTTTGACCCATCCAGGTTGTTTGTCGAGTGTTACCGATGGCGTTAACACTATGGAAGAGGTTGAATTAGTCTGGCGAGGATTTTGACCCATCGAGGTTGTTTGTCGAGTGTTATCCGATGGCGCAATGTGGAAGAGGTTGCATTGAATCGGCGATTTTGACCCATCGGGTTGTTTGTCGAGTGTTATCCGATGGCGTTAACTGTATGGGAGAGGTCGAATTGAATCCGAGGATCTTTGACCCATCAGGGTTGTTTGTCGAGTGTTACGATGGCGTTAACGTATGGAAGAGGTCAATTGAATCGTTGAGGATTTTTGACCTATCCAGGATTGTTTGTCGAGTGTTACGATGGCGTTAACGTATGGAAGAGGTTGCATTGAATCCGCTGAGGATTTTGACCCATCCGAGGTTGTTTGTCAGAGTGTGACTCGATGACGTTAACCTGTATGGAAGAGGTCGAATTGAATCCGTTGAGGATTTTGACCTATCTGAGGTTGTTTGTCGGTGTTACCAATGGCGTTAACGTATGGAAGAGGTTGAATTGAATCCGAGGATTTTGACCCATCGGTTATTTGTCGAGTGTTATCCGATGGCGTTAACATGGAAGAGGTTACATTGAATCGAGATTTTGACCCATCCAGGTTGTTTGTCGAGTGTTACGATGGCGTTAACTTTATGGGAGAGGTCGAATTGAATCCGAGGATCTTTGACCCATCCGAGGTTGTTTGTCGAGTGTTACGATGGCGTTAACTATGTCGAAGAGGTCAATTGAATCCGTTGAGGATTTTAACCTATCCGAGATTGTTTCGTCGTGGTGTTACCCGGCGACGCTAACTCGTGTGGAAGAGGTCGGTGAAGTCCACCAAGGATCTTTGACCCATCATAGGTTGTTTGTCGAGTGTTTGCTCGATGACGCTAACTGCGGTGGAAGAGCTTGAATCAACTCCGAGGATTTTGACCCATCCAAGGTTGTTTGTCAGAGTCTTTACTCGATGACATTAACCTGTGTGGAAGAAGTTGAATTAAATCCGCTGAGGATTTTGACCCATCCGAGGTTGTTTGTCAGAGTGTTACCCGATGACGTTAACCTGTGTGGAAGAGGTTGAATTGAATCCGCTGAGGATCTTTGACCTATCCGAGGTTGTTTGTCGCGGTGTTACCATGACGCTAACTGCATGGAAGAGGTGGAATTGAATCCGCCGAGAGATCTTTGACCCATCCGGGTTGTTTGTCGAGTGTTACCCATGACGCTAACTCGTATGGAAGAGGTTGAATTGAATCACGAGGATCTTTGACCCATCCGGGTTGTTTGTCGAGTGTTACCCATGACGTTAACCTGTATGGAAGAGGTCGTAGAAGTCCACCGCCTTTTGACCTATCCCAGGTTATTTGTCGAGTCTTTGCCGATGACGCTAACTTGTATGGAAGAGGTTGAATTGAATCCGCCGAGGATTTTGACCTATCCGGTTGTTTGCTGCCCGCCGGCGACGCTAACCTGCATGTGGAAGAGGTCGTAGGAAGTCCACCGCGACCTTTGACCTATCCTAGGTTGTTTGTCAAGGCTGACGCTAACCGTATGGAAGAGGTCGTGGGAAGTCCACCAAGGACCTTTTAACCTATCCTAGGTTGTTTGTCAGAGTCTTTGCTCGATGACGTTAACCTATATGGAAGAGGTCGTAGGAAGTCCACCAAGGACCTTTTGACCTATCCTAAGTTGTTTGTCAGAGTCTTTGCTCGATGACATTTAACCTGTATGGAAGAGGTTGAATTGAATCCGCTGAGGATCTTTGACCCATCCGAGGTTGTTTGTCAGAGTGTTACCCGATGACGTTAACCTGTATGGAAGAGGTTGAATTGAATCCACTGAGGATCTTTGACCCATCCGAGGTTGTTTGTCAGAGTGTTACCCGATGACGTTAACCTGTATGGAAGAGGTCATGGGAAGTCCACCAAGGACCTTTTGACCTATCATAGGTTGTTTGTCAGAGTCTTTGCTCGATGACGTTAACCTGTATGGAAGAGGTCGTATTGAAACATTTGTTTGAGCTTATAGCCAAAGTTTCTTCTTGGTCTTGTTTTTCCATAAGTATAATTGGAAAAATCTTGACTTATTTCTTGGGATGGTAATCGATTAGATGCTCACCATATTAACATGGGCAATATTCGAGATTAAGAGTTGCCCCTCGGCGAATCAAGGAACAAAGTTTGATGAATCTTCATTCTTCGCTTGTGCTCTTTAAAAGCTTGAAATGCTCCACCTCGATAGTGGTTTTGATCTTCAGAGTTTTTGCTCGATGACATTAACCCGTATGGAAGAGGCCGTGGGATGTCCACCAAGGACGTTTTGACCTTTCCTGGGTTGTTTGTCGAGCTTTTGCTCGATGACATTAACCCGCATGGAAGAGATCGCAGAAGTCCACCAAGGACGACCTTTCCTGGTTGTTTGTCGAGCTTTTGCTGACATTAACCCGATGGAAGAGGTCATGAGGTCAGATATTGCTGCGTAAAAACAACAATCACCGGACGTGTTTGGGTCTTGACCGACGTTATCAGCATATGTGCGCGGCGCTGCCCGCGAGACGAGCGGCCCGCTGCTAGCGCGGGCGTCAGGACCGGAAGGAAGGCCGCGACGCCGGGCGGACCGGACGCCGCCAGGGCCCAACGACGGTTTTGATGATTTCGGGCGGTTTCCAGCGGTTTTGGGCGGTTTTTTACCCTTTTGCCCCTAGAAAGGGTCTATAAATAGCCCCCTAGGGCTAAGGGAGAAGGCACCTTCTCTTCTTCTTGAGAGAAGGTCGTTTGGAGGCGATCAAGACCCACAGTTCATACGACAAGGCTCCAGTTTTCCCTCGAAAGAGACGTTGATTGCCCTTGTCGGACCGACCGGGTTTGGAGGCGATCACCGGAGATGGGGGTTGACGAAGATGCTCAACGATGGTGGCCAACGACATTGGTCGGCGACGGTGACCTGCGATGGTAGTCGGCGAGGATAACCAACCGACGTGGTGGTGACCGCGAGATTTCAGCGATGGTCGGCATGGACTTGCGACGGCCGACGCGGTGACCGGCAAGTGGTTCGTCCGACGGGGTGGTCGGCAGGGGCAATTGGCAACGGTAGTCGGCGGTGGCGACTGGTGTCGATAGTCGGCGAGGATGACCGGCGACGATGGTGATTTTTGATCTATCCGAAGTTGTTTGCCAGAGTGTGACTCGATGACGTTAACCTGTGTGGAAGAGATTGAATTGAATCCGCTGAGGATTTCGACCCATCCGAGGTTGTTTGTCCGAGTGTTACCCGATGATGTTAACCTGTGTGGAAGAGGTTGAATTGAATCCACTGAGGATTTCGACCCATCCGAGATTATTTGTCCGAGTGTTACCCGATGACGTTAACCTGTATGGAAGAGGTTGAATTAAATCCGGGATTTTGACCTATCCGGTAAGTTGCCGTTGAGTTTTACCGCAGTCTTTGCTCGATGACGCAACTGTATGGAAGAGGTTGAATCAATGGGATTTTGACCCATCCGAGGTTGTTTGTCAGAGTGTTGTCCGATGACGTTAACCTGTGTGGAAGAGGCCGTGAGAAGTCCACCAAGGACCTTTTGACCTATCCTAGGTTGTTTGTCAGAGTGTTACCCGATGACGTTAACCTGTGTGGAAGAGGTTGAATTGAATCCGCTGAGGATTTCGACCCATCCGAGGTTGTTTGTCCGAGTGTTACTCGATGATGTTAACCTGTATGGAAGAGGTTGAATTGAATCCGCTAAGGATTTTGACCCATCCAAGGTTGTTTATCAGAGTGTTACCCGATGACGTTAACCTGTGTGGAAGAGGTTGAATTGAATCCGCTGAGAATTTCGACCCATCCGAGGTTGTTTGTCGCACCATGACGCGCAACCTGTATGGAAGAGGTCGAATTGAACTGCTAAGGATTTTGACCTATCCGAGGTTGTTTGTCGGTGTTACCCGATGACGCTAACTGTATGGAAGAGGTTGAATTGAATCCGAGATTTTGACCCATCCGGGTTATTTGTCGAGTGTTACCACGACGCTAACCTATATGGAAGAGGTCAATTGAATCTTGAGGATTTTGACCTATCCGAGGTTTGTCGTGGTGTTACCCGACATTAACCTGTATGGAAGAGGTTGAATTGAATCCGCTGAGGATTTTGACCCATCCGAGGTTGTTTGTCAGAGTGTTATCCGATGACGTTAACCTGTGTGGAAGGGATTGAATTGAATCCGCTGAGGATTTTGACCCATCCGAGGTTGTTTGTCAAAGTCTTTGCTTGATGACGTTAACCTGTATGGAAGAGGTCGTATTGAAACATTTGTTTGAGCTTATAGCCAAAGTTTCTTCTTAACCTTGGTCTTGTTTTTCCATAAGTATAATTAGAAAAAAATCCTCCAACTTTGACTTATTTCTTGGGATGGTAATCAATTAGATGCTCACCATTTTAACATGGGCAATATTCTGAGATTAAGAGTTGCCCCCCAGTGTCCGACAAAATCTGAAGGAACGAAGTTTGATGAATCTTTTTTCTTCGCTTGCGCTCCTTAAAAGCTTGAAATGCTCCACCTCGATGGTGGTTTTGATCTCGTTGGAAAACTTGGTAATCATACAAGATGAAATAACGGGAATCAAGTTCCCACAGACGGCCCAAACCGCTATGCGTTAGAAAACCATAGAGTAAAAGTTTACTTTAGCTTCTTTGGAGAGTCCAAAGACAGTATTTAAAGAGCGAACAAGAAAACTCTGAATTTTACGGAAAACCTCAAAAGAGGGAAAACCACGGGCCTAGCCCAAGAAAAGCTTCCACTATGTATCTATTTCAGTACAAGATCTTCCCGACATCGGATTAGATTGTATGTGAGAAGGGAACAACAGCTAGTAATGACAATGTTGAGCGATGTTGACGACGATGTTGTCGCCGAAGTTTGACGATGTTGACGCCGATGACCGACGATAGCTTTAATGATGACCGCAACAATGGTCGACGATGGAGGATCGGGTGGCGGTGATGGCGGCGGCGTTGGTTGACCACCGCCGAGTGGCACGACGATTATGCGGGAGGATCTTTAGAGCTCTATCCTCTCTATTGCTTGCCCTCCTTCTCCTTCCCTTCTCCTCCCTCATATGAGAAATAAGGGGCTATTTGTAGATTGGAGGAGTGGCGTCTCTGTAAATACATGCAAAATCTGAACCACTCCTCTCCATCGGACGGCTCATGATGATCCCCTTGATTATATGATGTATTTTGTGTATTTGAATGCTAAAATGATGTCGGAATTATGCTACATCGGGCTTGTTAGATTCGGCTCGTCAAGACGCTCGATTTGACTATAAACACTCCATGTTTAAGAGTCGACATAATAAACGCCGATCTCGGTTAGTCTTGATTGATTATTTTCGCATCAAGATGTGCGACTAGAAGAATTTTCGTGGTCATATCGTTGACTCTATTTTTGATGATATTATCTCAATCATCAAAAATATGTGTCATGTTTTAAAATAGCAAATTCTTCAATGAAATAGTCTATTAACCACACATTTTGAGAGAACGATCTTTATGTACAAGATTATGACTATGTCGAGGTCGCAAATGCGATAAGTATGCGTGCGATTTCGAGGTTACTGGACCCATCCGCGCGAACGGAGGCTGGGCGCCAGCTGCGGCAGCATGGGCGGCTACGCGTAGGCGGTCATGAAGGTCTCACCGCGACGGCGCTGAAAACCACGCTGGTCGCTGTTCGCGAGTTCAGCGCTGAAGTGCGGTCCACGGCGGCTGTTGCCCGGCGGTTACATCCGTTCGACGGTCATGTTCATGGATACGCTGGCTAGGGTCGCCCGAGAGGGCGATAGCGACTGACCGGCGGGCTATGTCATGCGGTCGCTGACAGAGCGTTGTATACCGGGCCCGAACGATGGTTTTGACGTTCGCGCTTTCATGATTTTAATTTTATTTTGCCTAGGGGTCTCTAAAACCCCAGGGGAGAGGCACCCTCTTCTTCTTGAGAGAAGGTCGTTTGGAGGCGCCCGTAGTTCATACCAGCTCCTCCTTGAAAGAGGCGTTGACCGCCTTTGTTGACCGACCGGGTTTGAGGCGATTAAGACCTCAGAATTTATACTGAGAGGTTTTCTTCAAAGATCGTTGATCGCCTCGCCGACCAGGTCGAGAAGCGATCAAGACCCGTAGTTCATACGGCGAGGCTTCGGTTTTCCCTCGAAAGAGGCGTCAACTGCCCTTGTCGAACCGACCGGGTTTGAGGCGATCAAGACCCGTAGTTCATACGGCGAGGCTCCGGTTTTCCCTCGAAGAGGCGCCAACCGCTGTCGGACCGACCGGCCGAGCGATCAAGACCGTAGTTCATACGGCGAGTTCCGTTTTCCCTCGAAAGAGCGTAACGCCTTGTCGGACCGACCGGGTTCGGAGACGATCAAGACCCGTAGTTCATACTGCGAGGCTCCAGTTTTCCCTCGAAAGAGGCGTTGACTGCCCTTCTCGGACCGACCGGGTTTGGAGGCGATCACCGGAGACGGGGGCTGACGAAGATGCTCGATGATGGTGGCCGACGAGGATAACCAGCGACGATGGTGGTGACCGGCGGGGATTGCCGGCGATGGTCGGAGGCAGTGACCGGCGACGGTAGTCGGCGGCGGTGACCGGCTATAGTGGTTGGCGGCCGACGGGGGTGGTCGACAGCGGCAACTGGCGACGGTAGTCGACGATGACGACCGGCGCGCAGAATCGGGATGACCGACGACGATGGTGGTGACCGCGAAGATTGCCGGCGATGGTCGGCGGTGACCGGCGAGTTAGCGTCAATGGGGTGGTTGGGGCCGCAACTACGACGAGCGACAAGTCGCGCCCAGAATCAGGATGACCGGCGATGATGGTGGTGACCGCGAGATTGTCAGCGACGGTGACCCGTAGTCGACGGCGGCACGCGACGGTGAATCACGGCGATGACCGGTGATTGGTTGGCACCGACAGGGTGGTCGGCACAACGGCAAAATGACGATGGCGACGATAGGCAGAATCGGGATGACCGACGACGATGGTGGTGACCGCCAAGACCGGCGATGGTCAGCAATGTGACCGCGCAGTGAAGTTACGTCGACGGGGTGGTTAAAATGGGCACCAGCATTACCGACGGCAATGCGCCTAGTCACGGATGACCCAGACGATGGTGGTGACGCCAGAATTGTCCATGGATGGTGACAGACGGTCGACAGGCGATGGCGATAGTCGGCGATGACCGATGACAAATACCGACGGGTGGTTTGGCAGTAAGAACCCAGACAGAATGACGGTATTAATTAGCGCCGTAGTTGGCTGGATGACCGGCGATGGTCGGCGGCGCTGACCGGCGATGGTAGTCGGCGGTGACCGCAAGGGTTGGGTCGACGGGCAGAAGAATCCAATACGAATGACGGTGGCGACTGACATCAGTAGTCGGCGCGGATGACCGGCGACAATGGTGATGACCGGCGAAGATTGCCGGCGATGGTCGGCGGCAGTGACCGGCGATGATGGTTGGCGGCCGACGGTTGTCGATGTCTAGTTGTTTGAGCGATTTACTTATTGAGAGAGACCAAAATTCAGAAATGATTGATGAACATTTATATATTTGATTGTGAGGCTAAATGTTTCATGATAGTTAATGTGGGCAAGTTGGTGAAAATCTTTTTTCATAAAATAATAATTATAGTAATTGATAGAGCCATTCGGATTGTGTTTTATGCAACACACATACTTCCATCCAATAAGATTTTGGTTGGTGTAATGATAATTCTAATACTTTTTGGGGATTAGGTCATAATTACGAATCATTTCAAAATAATTTAGCAGGATTTGTGATAACAGGCATGTGAGAGAAGCTTATTTCCTTTTCTTACTTTTTTACTTTAAGTAAGGTCTTTAAGTTTTTAACTTTCTGTACGTATAGAAAAATTAATAAATAATTATATAGAGATTTGAAGGCATGCAGTGCGAACTAAAATAACATCTCAACAAATCATATGTTATGTCTATCAAATATAATATTAGTATAAGAATAAACATCAATAGTAGGCATATATAAGCAACAGTGTGAGTAATATGATATAAAAATTAAGTAAATTAACATGAAATAATAATTTATTTATTTCTTTATTTGGAATATTTTATAATTTTCCCTTCACACCTTATATATATACTTTCATTTTTATATCCACTTATTCATATTTCCCATTTGTAGCTTATGTCTTCATTTTTTACTTATACTTACACTTTACAATTTAAACATAGAAAATGCAAAAAAAAATAATAATAATAATTATAATAATAATTTTATAGATGTATTGGTCCTTATAAATTCATTTGAATGTACATAAAATATAGTCTTCCAGTCACCTACACTTTTCAATCTTTTTCTCATTTTTTTCACATATACTTTGATGTATATAAGCATAAAGTACCATCAATTTTAGTATATATAAATATCATCAAATATGATACTGATTTTTATAAATATTAATTGCTATAACTAATAATAGAATTTATAAATAAATTTAGATGCATACATCTATAATCATAATTTATAAAATTATTTATATGCAATATTCATAATAATATTTCAATACTAAATATTCTATGTTAAAGCTAAATATGTAAGGAAACGTCATCAAGTGGCTTAAATATATAAGTCTTATAGCCTCACCCAATAATAAAAATTAGGACTCTATAAGAAATAATGCTAGTCTCAAATCTAAATATAAAGAGACTAAATTGCTGAAAAAAAAAGTCTATAACAGATGATTTATTTTTCATCAATTACATAGTAAAATTCGTTAGTTTATTATATCTTCGATAGATTTTATGATGGCCATCAAATCATGCTTTCACATTCATCTGTTGCCCTCTTCCAACCAACTATCAATGTATTGAAATTTTAGAAACCTAGTCTTCGAGATAGAATTATTGAGGTAGTTTGTTTTATTTCTCTATCAGTGAGATTATGCTCTTCTCTCTCTCTCTCTCTCTCTCTCTCTCTTAGTGTGATATAGTCCATGTGGCCTGCTTCCATGCAATAATGCAAAGAAGACCAATATTGAGAACAAAACTATGCACTCCAATTTTTGTTATGTTGTTGATTTGTTGAATCTCATTGCCAATCATTTTCGTCTACTTGTTGTGAAATCATTTTAGGATCAAGAAAGCTCATAGCAAAAGTATTCTGAAACTTGGTTGGCCATTTCATATTTTTGAAAAAATAAATTGCACGTTAAAAAATGTTTGAAAATGAGATTCATAAATGGTATAGAACAGAAAACGAATAAAACTATCAACTCTTAGTATAAAGTATGAAGATTAAACTAAGAGATGGGCTAATTTAAAAGTCTAAATTTCGTCCCTTAATATATTTTTATTGATAGAAGACACCGTCATATTATTTAAAGTAATTATAAATTATTATATTTTCGTTTGAGTGTAAGAAAAAAAATGTAGGTGAATAAAATCATAAAAAAGAGTTTATAAGGTGCATTGCTATCGGTAAGTCGACAAGCCTGCTCTGCCCAATCTGCCTGTTCTCTCTCTCTCTCTCTCTCTCTCTCTCTCTCTCTCTCTCTCTCTTCCCTCTTGCCTCATTCAGTAAAATAATTTTCCAGAACAAGCCTTCCTTCTGCCTTTATTCCTTTAGAGTTTAGAGATCGTTGCTTTAAAGATAGCTGAGACTGCATCGGAAGAGAGAAACATAATCTCTATGATATGCCCTCTTTCTGTACACAGTTGTGGGAATAGATACCTAAATCTGATCTTTTCGCTGTGGAATTTCAATTCAATTTTATAATTTTCATGTTTATTTCATAGTTGTTTCGATGAATTTTTCTCATATTTTCTTGATTTATTCTAAAATTATTTGTTTTATTGTAATTTTCGTGTTCATTGATGGTATGCCGGTATGCAGTAACCAAATTTTCAGTTTTCAGCGTATTTTTATTTTTGCCCGTGTAATTCAAGTATTTTTTGCTGTGACTTTTTTTATTTTTTATTTTTAACTTTTTGCAGTATTTAAATTTTTTTAGTTTGCTTAATTTTTCATACAGAAAAAATTAAAATAATCCATAAAGTTATAAAAATAATAAATAAAAATAACTAAAAAAAGCTACCTTTAGAAAAATACACAATTAAGTGGGAAAAAATTAAAATATGGCATAAATGATAGTTACAAATTCTGAAAAATGATGATTGTTACTGACATACTTACAATGAACATAAAATTTGTAAGAAAATAGAAGAAATCTAGAACAAATAAAAAAAAAATATGAGAAAATTCACAGAAGTCACTATGACCCTCTTTGTATCTCAAATAAACATAAAAAATATAAAAAAAAAAAAATTAAAACGTTGCCACAGAAGTCCAAATCTAGAGAACTACTACCATAACTGTGAACAAGCAGATCCAAGCAGAAAGAGATCAGTTTCTAAAGATTGTGCTCTTCTAAGCAGAACTATAAAGGTTAAAGAGGATATCTTTCTTTGAAACAATGATCACTAAGGGAATGAAGAATAAAGGCTTATTTGAAACATTTTTTATTGAATGCAGCAAGAGAGAGAGAGAGAGAGAGAGAGAGAGACATGAGAGAATAAGAAAGATCATGTTGGGTAGCACGGTCAAGCTGGCTGGCTTACCAACAGTGATGCTTTGACCGTTGTCGTGGAAATAGGGGAGGAAGAGTATGGAGATGAGCATTTAAAGCGAGATTAACTAAATAATGAATTGAGTCAAGTTTGTGAAGAGATGTTTGAAAGAAGATGCAGTGAGGAAGAAGAGAGGCTTTTTAAAGATGCATTTCTCAATTAGCTCCTTAGCTTAAGGAAGTGTGCTTATTTTTCAAAACAATGATGTGAATGAGGTGCTGGTTAGGAGTTATGTCAACTTATAGAACAGACGAACAAGCATTGATTGAATAATGATCATTTTTCTAGGGAGCTAAAA
Source organism: Cymbidium sinense (assembly GCA_021442155.1). NCBI lineage: Eukaryota > Viridiplantae > Streptophyta > Magnoliopsida > Asparagales > Orchidaceae > Cymbidium > Cymbidium sinense. The sequence continues at coordinate 143,509,263 of CM038219.1, forward strand.
TTATAATAACTATTATTAAATTTGATACAAGTATGTAAGTATGCATAGATATGTAGTCACTAAAAGAGAGTAATAAAAGAAAATACAATAAATGAAAATATCTTCATTAATATGGGTATATTATGATAATAAACAGTCTAGATTCATTCCACTATAAATATTAAAATATTTTATTATTTATATGGCAATAAATAATTTCAATAGCATTAATAAATATATCCTAAAATACTATAGTCATATGGTAGAGAATAAAATATAAAATTTCTTCATGAACAAAGCATTTTATAGGCAAATATTGTACTTTTGGTCTATACTATATCAATGAAACTACATTATTTAGGATAATTATTTCAGGCAATTTAAGACCCATTGCTTCACAAGTTCTCAAACTTAATGTATGTGATAATTGGTGTAATTGAGCAAACACTTATCTTGGAAGAGTTATTATTGACATTATTTTTGGTGTAACATATATTTGATTACATTTTAAGTGAGTAACTTAATCAATAAACACACTCTCCATGTAGTCAACTTATGATTACTTGCCACTTCTTCTAGATCTTACTCAACACATCTTCTGATCACACTCATATTTTAACCAATCTATATTTGACACTTTAGCACATGCAAGTAAAGCTTGCTCATTGCTATAGTATCCCACATTCGCATAGAGATACCTAAGTTTGTCTGACTAGACCTTAGCCATTCTACATTCTATACCATCCTTTGAGATGAACTTAACATTTCTAATCTACTCCACAAACTAACCTCATAAATCTTAGACCCTTAAACATAGCTTGGCCTAGTCCTTATTCTAAGGGATCAAATTAAAGCAATTCAAGCTCACCAACTTAGTAATTAACCTAACCTTCCTCCTAACTTTAATTAACCTTATGCCAACATGGGATAACCTAGTTATTATTTAGGATAACTTTCGACACACATTAAGTAATTGATCTAATTTACCCTAGGTTAAATCATTTTGTCCAGATAATCCACATACATCTCGGAGGCAATTGCCCATCCTAGATTATGTAAACTCTTCTTATTATAGTTCAATCTCTCCTCATCACTATCTCTCATTCTCGGTCTCTCCTATTCTTCACATGTCAAGCCAAATGCCTTCATAGCCCATGTCAAAGAAAATAGCGAAGGTTGTTGCACTAATCTACAAGGTAATAAGTTCTCATTTCTTCTGTGTTGCCTTAAATAGACTAACCCAAATATTTAAGAAATCTCAATTATTTACTTTATAGATATTTGATAAGAAATCTCAATTATTTTAGTGCAATAAAGTTTGTTTTTATTTTGGATTTATTTAGTAAATAGATTATTATTTGAAGGGAAGGGAAAAGAGTTACTATTAACAATCTTCTTACCGACTTAGGCTTCATCCGATTTAGTTTTGATGTTAATGTTTAAATATAATGTGAAAAGTATATTTTGTGATGGGATCACATCATCTCAAAGTCATAATTTTTCTCAAACAATGATAAGCAATGTTGCACATAGATTTAGTTCATAATGGTTTGAGAAATATCCAAAATGTTTAAAGCAACATATAAAGCATATTGTCTATATTATATTGCTATATTGTTAAGCATCAAAATTAAAATATTACAAGTCAAGGAGTTCAAGAATCATTTATTGGTGAATGATTCAAAATTTGAAAAGAAAAAAAAAACTTTTAGCTCATGTTAGTTAACACAATTGAGTTCATAATAAGGCAAAAAAAAATATGAGGATCTAATGAAATCTCAAATATAGTGTTCCTACTATGCAGTTGACTAAGGATAAGAGAAATAAAAAAATATATATAAGATTATGTTGGCAAAAATGGTTAATTATGCTCAATTTCTTCTGCAATAGGTATTATCATTTCATGGTCATATGAATCTTCTATCTCATTTAACTAAGAAAATTATTGGAAACTATTTTACTTTCTTATAAATTATAATAAAGAAATCAAAAATTTACATTTTAAATGCTAAAACATAGCTAAAGTTGACTTCACCAAATGTATTAAAATAATATTTTCATGCTACAACATCTAATATTTTAATTTTAATTATGAAAGATAAGTGTGATTCTTACTTATTATTATATTGGATTAGTCTTGTGATGTGCAACAAATGAGCAATTAGTTGTTGCAATGAGATATATTAAGAGAGACAAATTATTAAAAGATTTAATGATATTTAATATGTTTTCTCAATAAGTATAACTGCACTCAAGACAACTCTTTAATATATACTTTTCAAAATTTTATTAAACCTACATAAGTTATTGAGATCATGACTATGATGTGGCATCTAATAAGAAAAATGAGTTTAATGATTTTAAAATACTCATTACTAATGATAATTCTCAAACATTTTAAGTTCATTATTATTCTCATTAATTTTAACTATGCTTAATGGATTGTTGACCTCACTTTGGAGTGAGTTCTCAACTTTCTCATCATAGATCTAAGACTCGTACACTAAGAGCTCCTTAGTATCAAGACACTTATAATGATTAGGTGAATACTTAACCTAAGCAGAGACTTAGAAGGGTTAGCCATAGAATAGGTTAAGCCTTGGGACTTAGGAAAACTTGTCTACCCTATAACCCTAAGCCCAATCCATACTTTCCTTCTCAAACCAAACCTCAAATTCAACTCAAACACCAAATCTAAATCCAAATTTCAAATCAAATTATTAAAACCCATAATCAAATCCAAGATCAACATTCTTTCTAATCCCTTTGATTTTATCTTATGAACTTATCCTTAACCAAATTCAAATCAATACCGATTCAATTGATTTTCTCAAATATCAATTCAAACTCTCAATCATTTGCCAAAATCCTAACTCAAACCCTAATCCAAATGATCCAATCCTCGGCTCAAATCTGAAACCAAAATTCCTTCTTAAGTCTTATGACCCACTCTCATAAGCTTAGCCAAATCTCCACCTAAATTATCCCAAACCTGGTTGATTTCCTTATAAATCAATTATTCATTCATTATATTCACAAATATAAATGAAATCCATACCCAAATGACCAAAATCAAATCACACTAAATCAAACCAAGCCAAATCCCCTCTTAAGCCCTATGGACCTACCTCCATATAAGCTTACTCAAATCTTAAACCAAATCAACCCAAAATCAACTTGGTTTTTTATAAACCAATTACTCCTTCATTTATATTCATAAATATAAATGAAATCCACCCTCTAATAACTAAAAAATAAATCAAACTAAATCAATTCCCTACTTAAGCTCTTTTGACCTACATCCATAAACTTGGTCAAATTTGTTATTCCTCAAGTTATTTTCTCATTAATCATTTATATCTTCATTTATATCCCCAAATATACATGAAATATAAATCCAAATAGCCAATATCAAATCCAAAATTTAACAAAAACCCAATTCAAGCCTTTTTAGCCAATTTCTTGAACTTGGCCAAATCCTATCCAAATCATGCCAAAAATAATGATTTTTTTCATGAATCAATCACTCTTTCAATCATTTAGCCAAATATAAATATAAACTACAATTATCAAATCAAACTCAAGTCAACCCAAGTCAAACCCAAGTTAGCTTTTTTTACTTGAAAACTTCAAATGAGCTAAAATCCATTAGACTTCAAATTGATTATAGTTGGATTTATATTTCAATCCTAAGCTCATATGTGAGTTCAACTAAACTTGAATCAAGCCAAAACCAAATCAATTGACCCATTTAGGCCCACTTAACCCAAAGTGACCTAAAGAACCCTTTTTGAACTAAGTTCTAATCCAACCCAAATTGGATTGAACCAATGCCATCCAACCCTCATATCATGATCAACAATCACTCTGAGATGACTAACCACCTTGAATTGGGTCAAACCAAGTCAACCTTTAACTCAAATAAAATCTAAACTAGTTAAACCATCATATATCAAATTGATTAAAACCATTAATTCAAACTAACTCATAATCAATGATTAAACATAGCCAAACCCTCAATTAAGTCAAACCAAGTCCAATTGACCATTTAACCAAAGTTAACCCAAATTTGCTTAAAAAAACTAAAAATGGGTCAAATCATGATCTAACTCAAAATTGATTGCAACCAATGACTCAAGTTTATTCCAAATCAATTATTGAACTTGACCAAAGTCACAATCAACCCAATTTGACCAATTGTCAACTTCATCCAACCTAGCATAAATTGACCTAAAAGATCAAATTGGCCAAAATTCAAATTTAACATAAATTGACTGCAACCAATGGCTCAATTTCATTCTAAATCAATTATTGAACTTGACCAAAGTCATAATTGAGCCAAATTTGACTAATTGGTCAACTTGACCCAACCTAGCCCATATTGACCTAAAGGGTCAAAATAGCTAAAATCTAAATTAAATTCAAATCAAATCAAACCAAAGGCTACAATCATTTTCAATTAACCAATTAAACTTGAACCAGCATCTAACTTAATCCCAATTTGGCCAAATTGGTCAACTTGATGCATTTGACCCATTTGATTGCAAATGTGCCAAAATCAAACTTAAGCCAAACTAACCCAAATCAATTGAACTAAAACTCTCCAAATCATCATTTGAACCTAACCCAAGCCTTGGTTTGACTCAATTTGACCAATTGGTCAACCCAATCCAACATGAACCCATTTGACCAAATGAAGCCAAAGCACCCAAAACCAACCCATGGGACCTTTATGGCTGACCAAACCCAACTTGACCTAAGTCCCAAAATCTGCCCATAAGTAAAGTGGACCCCATCCAAAGGGATTAGCCATTGGACAAACTTCTTCACATAAGATTCTTCCCTTATTTAACAAAGTTCACTCTCCCATCACATGGGCAGCCTTCCAATTACCAATTGGAGTATGCCTAGCCTTCCTAGCCCACTTTAAGCACACTAGGATCATGCATGGACCAAAGGAAATCCAATCTCATCCCCTTCACTCCAAACCGAGACCTAAAAGATCAAGAAAAAAAAAATCTCCCCTATATCAAACCTTGAGCTACCTCCCAAGCCTTCCTCCACTATTGGCAATCCATGTGGACATGATGGAGATAAGTCTGGTCATGGCTTGGCAAAATGGGATTGAATCTTGTATATCTACCTCAATGGGGATATACCCCTCAATTCAAATGGGAATTGAGGCATTCAACTGCTTTGATCCAAAGTGTGTGAAGGAAAGTTTTTCACGCCTTTTCCCCAAGATCCCAATCCCCCATTTCTCCCTCTCTCGTTTTACATCTCCAAAATAGGGGAGGCCATTTCAAATTCCCATTTGTACAATCCTTCACCAAACTTCAATTCTTTTTGCACACACCATCCTCATGTGTCATTGAAGGCATTGAAGCCATTTCGCAAGCCCCAAATCCACTCTAAGCATGAGTTCGATCAAGATCGAAGCTCCAAAGCACATGGATTGGTCGCCCAAGGGATCCACACCAAATAAAGGCCCAAGCTTATCAACAGGGTTTCGTCTCTACTAGACAAAGCTACCTCAATCCCACCACTTTGAGCTCCAAGGTGATTCCTCAAAACAATAGATTTAGGAAAAAGTGGTTGATCTTTTTCAAAGAAAATTTGTATTTCATGCAATTTTTACTATTGGATGTGTTCCTCTCCTTCCCTTAATGGTGTGAAATCATTTTAGAAGCAATCCAAGCTTTGGTGAGCTCAGATCAAATGGAGAAAGATGAATGACATCCATCTTTCATCGCTCGCGAAGGAGAGAGATCATGGGCTATCCATTCCACATGATTGGAATGGATTACCATGATTAAATCATGCTTAAATCCTTGATTTTTTTCTTCTAAACTGTGGGATTAATAGTGGCCGTCCAATTTTAGATCGAACGGTCCACAAGAAAGCCATCCGCCGCCGACTAACTCAATCACACGATATGAAAACTTAAATAACCAATCCCATAATGCCACATGGAAAGCGCATCGCGTCAGCAGCCATGTGGCATTGATGGGAATAGGGTTTTAATTAAGGTTAGTTAATCTATTTTTAAGGCTGAAACTTTCAAAATTCATAACTAATTATAGAAAAATCTCAAAAATACAAATGAGGGCTTGTTTTAAAGATGGTGCATGTGAATATAAGCTTAGCGTATGAAGTGAAGTTTCTTTCTTTCATTCATATGTTGATTTGCATAAGTACAAATGTTAGTGGGTACATTAGTCTTGACATTCCGGGGATGCATGGCTTTAAGTAGCCCCAAGGAGGTTCCCTCACTCGTGTAAAATAATGGTGATGTACCTACATGAATTCTTCTTATGCATTTTGACATTAGATAGATATTGCTTTAATTCATTCACAAATAAATCAATTAAATTAAATTCTACTTTTGCATGGTTTTCTATTCTTACAATTTCTTATACATCCATATGTATTTAAAAATAGTGAGTATATTAGTCTAGACATTCAGGACACACAACTTTAAGTTGCCCAAAGGAGGCTCCTACACTCCCTGCAAAACAAATGGCAATGTACTTGCTTAAAACTTTTATACATTTGAATGTATATTTAACTAATGAATGAAAATCCTCTTTCTATAAAAAAAACCATTTATGCATCCTGCATTGAAGTGTGCCAAAAATATATTATATGCCTAAATATGTTTAGGATTTAATCATATGCATGTTATGTATGATGGAAAAAAATGAATGGATATATTTCATGTAATAGTAGTTCATTCTAATTAATTTTAAGATGCCTCTCTTATTGAATGAGATTATTTAAAGTGAACCTAAACTTAGGATTAATTTAAAATATGTAATAAGCCATTCACTAAAAGAAATTTTCATTTAATTAATTTGCTTTAGATGTGACTTAAGGTAGGGATAAAAGAGAGTGATCCTCTCTTTATAACACTTAGTTGTTAAGTAAGTCAATTGAAATAAAAAAGAAAACATTAATCACAAATCAATTAAGCCACTTAAAGTGAAAACATCCTTCAAATTAAATCCTTTCTTACTAAAAATTACAAAGTCTAGTTAAGGCATACCACACAAATATTAATACACACACCTTAGAATTAATTCACCACTTTTAGCCTTATGTTAGGGTGGTGCATGGTTTGATGTATGTTTTATTTTATGATTTATTGTGTAGACTAGATATTGTGTATGCTGTAGATAGATGTTAGCGTGATTAGCCTAATCATATCTTCTGCATGAGATTATGCTTAAAGGGGTGCTTAAAAATAAATATAAATGCCGTCTTTTGTAGGTTGCTTAACCCCTAAGCATAATCTAAATTAGGATAGGTGGACTTAGTGATCCACGTGTAAGGTGCTAAGTCCAAACTATACATATAACTGCTTGGATTGTATAGTGTATTTAGCTAGCACTTATTTTACATGTGTAGTTAGATTTACTTTTCTTATTTTTATTATAATTGTGCATTAGAAATTAAAATTAGTGTTATGGGGGATTATGATGAATGAAGGCTAGAAGGTTTTGTCCTGAGAGGCACCCGCGATGCCTTTAGAGTAAGTAAATTCAAACAAAGAAGAAAAGAAGAGAAAACCTGAAGATATAAAGAATGAAGACCCCCATAACATTTATTTATTTGTAATTGTAATTATTCTTTCATATACGGTAAGGGTCGGTACCTTTTTTTTTTCTTTTGTCACAGAGCATTCTACAATGGCCTATTATTCCTTTATATTAAGTTTATAAATTGCTTGATGTTTTATTTACAATTGTACAATAGAAATGGCATGTCTTTTCTTAGTTTCTTCATATAAGGTAATTTAATGTGTGGCCTAAATCGATTAGGCTCTTAGGAAAAATAAATTTTCAACTACAACTCATAACTAAATTTTCTAAATAACTCATAACCTCACATAAATCCTAAGCTTTAAATTAAGATAATTACTTAGCAACCACTTATCTAGATGTTGTATGCTTAATATCATACATGTCATCTTATTTCACTTTTGCTAAGAGAGGGTTTCCATCCTTACACGATAGGGGAATACTTGATATTTGAGGGTCTCCTCTGTGGTGAAAAATATCTCTGTCTTTCTGATTTAGACAATAATTCTACTTCATCATACATTTAGGCATATAAAAATCCTATGGCCTTTGTCAAAATAAAGAGTCAAAAAATCAAATAAAATGGTAAGATTTACATTACTAAGTCATTACTCATACCACTCATACTCTAGTCTCTGGGAGTGGGTTTATAAAATTTAGTCTCTTTCTAAATAAAAATAATCTAACCATCTTGGAAAATTATATGACTTGACCACATAGTTTTAAAAGTAGGAGAAGTTACCACTCCAAGCTTATAAGTCCAAGAATGAGTGGTGGTTTAACCTCTCTTATGGAGGTAAACCATATACCGATCTTTACTTAGATTTAGGACATGCTTAGGCCCTCGCTAATGCTCCTAGATCGAGGTTGTTATTTTCTTTAGGCTACAAGCATAAATCCCCACCTCTTAGACATTTTCACAATCTTGTATTGTGGTATTACAAGGCCTAATTTTCTAACAAAATTTCAACTCAAATATATATAATTTTCTTCAATTTCAAATGTATAAAGCCTAACCATAGATATAATATAATGATATTCTCATATATATATATATATATATATATATATATATATATATATATATATATATATATATATATATATATTATTTTTGTTAGTTGCAGGAGGCATCCATAAAAATTCATTCAACATGGATTAAAGTATCTAAAGCTAAACCTAGTTCATACACCAACATCCCATTATATGATTACACACATGGGACCCACCCAAATATTGGAGTTATATCATGTTCCCCTCATTGTGAAAATCGTATAAAGATGCCATAGAGTATACCATGCCCTTGTAATCGTTAAGTTCTTGCAGTTTCAAAATTTGAATCTTCGAAGCATTTATATGTTTTTATTTAGTTAAGCACAACTTAACTATAAGTGATATTAATACTCCTTATCTTTAATGTTTTTGCATTATTATCTTTTAGAGTTAATATTACATAATTAAGATTGTTATGATATATGAATTCATCATTCACTTAAGGTTTGAATATTTTAGTTTTATTTTGTATGGAAGGTTTGAGAACATAATGATGGGAGTAATAAATGTAAAATCAAGAAAAAATGGTATAAAATAGTCAACAATGATATATCATAATTTCTATATAATTTAATTCCTCTTTTTAGAAGTAGTCATGTAGAAAAGCATTGTCGATGTCTAGTTGTTTGAGCAATTTACTTATTGAGAGAAAAAATTCGAAACAATTGTTGAACATTTACCTATTTGATTATGAGGCTAAATGTTTCATGATAGTTAATGTTGGAGAAAATCTTTCTTTATAAAACAATAATTAAGTAATTGATAGAGCTAGATTGTGTTTTAAAACACATACTTCCATCCAATAAGGTTTTGGTTGGAGTAATGAAAATTCTACTATTTTGTTTGGGATTAGGTCATAATTAGGAATCATTAGAGAAACTTTTAGCAGGGTTTGTGATAATAGGCATGTGAGAGAAGCTTATTTCCTTTTCTTAGTTTTTTACTTTAAGGTATTAAAGTTTTTTTTTTGTAGAAAAATTAATAAATAATTATATAAAGATTTGAAGGCATGCAGTGACAACTAGCTAGTCAACTCTTGTTCATCTTGAGGGTGGAACAGTTGAAGGTTTTGCTATGTGGAAGGAGAGAAAAACAAATGTCATTGCCAGTAATAAACTTGCATTTTGATAATCGAAAGATCATTTTGTGTTGATTTCATCAAATAAACTTCTGAAATCATTCATGAGGAGGAGAGAATTATTTGCTTTTAAACTCCTTTCTTAATTAAAATAATAATAAAAGTCTTTCTCAATTATGCATTTGTGGGTAAGAAATTAGAGAATATTATATATGGATCTCAAATATCCATAATGGCATAGTAGTTGGACATCCCAACAACAAGACTCTCTCTCTCTCTCTGTGTGTGTGTGTGTGTATGCGCTTGTAAAACAATATCCATCTTTAATGTCACAATCCAATCTACAAACTATCATATCATGCAGATCACAAGTGTCAAAATTGTAATAGTCAATTAAATACTCAAGATCTATTTGGAAAAAGTTAATTCTTCAAATTCATAAATACAAAGGTAACTATCATCAAAATATTATAGAATAAAAGTAGTCAATATCGATCATATCACAATTATATAACCAAAACAATTTACACAACAATAATGATATAATTCTTCCACCAACAAAACATGTACGTCAACATGACTATCAAAAGATTAAATCTAATGTAGTAATATACTAAAGGTCTAGCTCTCAACTATAAAAAATAGTTTCTACTCAACTTAAGTCTTATCATTTTCTGAAATAACCTATGCGAATAAAAAAAGGTGAGCAACCACAACTCAAAATGCTCCACAAAATCTATTATAATTTTCAATACAAATTAGACAAAAATAGATAATTACTGAAATATCATCTTATAGATAATAAAATGTATTTCAAGCAAACTAAAATAAAAATAACATCTCTCAATAGGTCGCGTGCTCGTTGATCTCAATGTATACTACATAAGCAGTCGAGCCTGAAGACAAATTCGATGACTTGGATGCAAACAGCACAAATATTGATGTTGGGCGTTTGGTGGTTCAAATGATCTTTGATCAATGAGCGAACTTGTTATGTTGAGCATCAAATTAATAAATATATTTTGCATAATTCGACTAATTGTCAAGAGGTCAGCCAGCGATTACGCATAAGTCGAGGAGGCGATATCAAATGATCTTCGTTCACAAAATTAATTATGTCGTTGGCTTTGAAACATCAAAATCTATCAAATGAAACTATCAGTGATTGATTTGAATGAGTTTACATGAATGTCGAGCAGTTTGAAGAGATATCTGATTTTGAGTGAAATTGATCAATTTCGAATTGATCAAACAACCTCGATAAAATGGGACGTGTCGTTTCATCTGGAATATCGAAATTACTTAAAATAAATATTAAATTTAATTAAGATTATCATGCTTAAAAATTTGTCAAAATTAAAATACATTTCAAGATAAATTTATCCAATTATCTCCTAATTATACCCGTCAATGCTTTGAAAATTACAGCTATCCATTCCCATGCCTCCCCACCTCTCATTTGACCATTAACAAACTACCACATCATCCCTCTCATATCTTATCCTGTCCCTACTGCAAGCCAAACAAGGGGGAAAATCGAACGAGTTCGCCTCTCTAGTTCCTGAGCACAGCAGCTACCCGAACTACTCTTTCCCTCTTTGGCACTCTCTCTCTCTCCCTCTCTCTCTCTCTCTTCCAAAACTGAAGGCTCCCACTCTAGTGGTTTTGTCTCTATTTTATCTTAGAGATGACACTAGCCCGTAGGTCCCGGCTGCAAATTATGCAAGACCGATCTCTTCCCCTCCCTCCAGTCGCTTCTTTGCTCGACTAAACGACAAAGCCGACGAAGCCCTCTGCTCTCTACCTCGGGTACAAACAGCAAGCACACCCTCCTATCGCCAACCGAATCTCCTTCCGATAGTTTGTCATTTTCCCTGCTTCCCGAGCCAAAATTTCGCTAACAATTCTTCCCAGTCGGGTGCCTAGTGATCTATCACGGTGAAAATGATCGCAATCTGCCTCTTCTGATCAAAGCGGCAGCCCATGTTGGAGGGCTCTAGAGGAATAGGATATTTTAGTAGGTTAGTACTTCGCATGCGAGGTTTACGAGTTTGGCGGCATTTCTGGAAGCTAAGCCTAAGAAAAGTAAGGGATTTAAGGGCCACGATATGCTTGCTCCATTCACTGTTGGATGGTAAAGTACAGACTTGCATCCTTTAGTCATTGAAAGATCTAAGGGTTCATATGTCTATGACATTAATAAGAAGAAATATTTTGATTCTGCCTCCAAACTAGAAAGCAAGATGAATCTTAGCCTACAAAGTGCTGTGAAAGAGAACGATAGGGTTTATCTCATGCCGGTACTTGCTTCCAATTCCTTATCTACTCTACCTGCAGCCTCTCTTATCAAATCCACACCAATTGGTGAAATTACTGATGCTAGCAAAGATAGATTATTTGCAAGCCTAGCACCTGATTCTTGTGCAAAGGCACTGCCTAGGTACATGGAGATGGTAGATGATGTCATTCTCACACGAGCAGAGAAGTTACAGCAAGGAAGTGAGATCATAAGGTTGAAACTCAAGGAAATGGGCTTACTAGATCATATACTAACTCTCGAAGGGAGCTTGTCCTTGCTTTTTTACCTTAAAGATGTTGAAGCTGTGTTGATCAGTGGTGAGCCATTTGGTTTGGAAGATGAGTTGTAGCAGTTGGGGGATTTGAGGAGGATTAATCAGGAACTTCTTGCACAAACTACACAAATGCTATAAAAGGAAGCAACAAATGATGCTCTATTTAGATTTCAGTTTGGATCATGCTAGACAAGGCCTCAGTTGAGCACCTTAACAAAGAATTTACAAGATAGATTGAATAGGTTTGCTGGAAACCTTAAACAAGCTGTTGATACTGATGCAATAATTGAGCATGCTTTAAAGGCGCATTCAACACTTATGACTATTTTAAATCGACAAAATATGTTTGAAGACTCTATTATGCTCGTAAAGTAGAGTACTGACCAGTAGTGTCATGAAAATGATTATCTTCTAGAGGCGGCGGAAGATTCAGAAAGACTAAGTGGGGAAAGGCATGAGGCTGCCAATCATACTAACCGAGGATTTAATTAATCTAATGCAAAATAAACTCTAAACTCAGAATTGAAATTGCAAGTGTTTGAAGACCCTGTTATGCTCAGTAGAGCTAACCGGTAAAAGCTAGTAGTGTTCTGCAGATTATTCTTCAATAGAGTTGATGGGAAGAATAGCCACGATCGCTCGACGTTGTCGGAGGCTACCAAAATTTGGATTGACACAAAGCTTAAATATCATTAAATAAGAGTATTAATAAGCTTAAATTAAACTTAAATGAAAAATGATGAATCGAAGTCAAACCTACTTATAAAAAAAATTCTAAAGGTCATTAAAATAGAATGAGCCTACAAACTTCTCAGCAATCACGAACTAAGCTTCAATGAAACTTAAAGAGCTCAATGAGTTATGGACTAAATGCAAATAAATAAATATTAACCAAAATAATTGAATTTAAGTTAAAAATTATTAGTTAGAGGATTTTAAAAATAATCAAACTGAAATATATATATATATATATATATATATATAATTATGTTAGACGGTTTTAAAAATAATCAGCATAGAGTTAAAATAACTTGTTTGAAAAGATTTTCTTAAAATGTTAATATAATCTCCAAAAATTTAATGAGTATATAATCTAGATGCTAGTATGAATTTCAAATTTTATTTTTATTGAATATTTACAAATGTTAATATTATTTTTATATTTAAAATAAAATTTATTCTTTTAAGTTTTCAAAATAGTTTTTAAGAAAAATGATAATAAATAAAAACTCTAATAACTAAAATTGAAGTCATATTCATATAAAAAAGTATATCTACTAAAATTGATATATAATACAGCTCAAAAATACATGTAAAAAATAAAAAATAATACCATATACCATGCTATTAAAATTCTACTATTTTATACTGTTGACCTCTATGCATGCACCATAAGTCAAGTCGAGCTCACATGATGAATTTGACGAGCTTCTTAATCGAAGCTGAAATGCTTTTGAAAATGTCAAAATGATCTCCGATAGACCAACGGACTTCTCCATTGTGTTAAGAACATCGAAATTGATCAGAATATACATATTGCACAATTTGACAGTTGACCGATCGAGAAAAATATCTGTCGATGTGCATATAAATATATCGAGATCGGGAAGCCACGATGATGCCCAAAGACCTCTGTTTATGAAATTGATTATGTTGTTAGCGTCAAAATGTTTAAACATGTCAAATGAGACTGTCTGAGCTCAATTTCAATGAGTCTGAGCGAATGTCGAGCGGTCAGAAGCGATAACACGCAATTTTGAACTAAAATTGACATGATTCGATGTTGAAATGAACCAAATGGCCTTCGATCATGGCCAACTGCAATCGAAACATCGAATAACCTAAGATCAATATATATTACATATGTAACAATGTCAATGTAAAAATTCTAATTAAGGTTAATTATCACTTAAATAAAAAATTCCTATAAATACCTACTTATCCTTAACCCTAACCCCAAATCACACAACCCCATAAATCCCACACCCGGCCCTAACCCTTAATTCTTCTCATTTGGCCCATCCTCCCTGTAGCTGCATAGCCCCCTCTCTGGTGAACAACAACCTCCGGCTTCCGTCGTCAGTCTCGCGACCAAACCATCGCCAAAGCCTCATCCGCGCGCACCCGCGACTCTCGTAGCACCCATCTAGCAGCATGCCCAACCAGTCGCGCACCCGCCCTGCGCCCGGTATCGCGCATAAATGTGCCGCGTGCACCCTGGCCTCTGAGTGCCCCAGGTGCAGGTAAGCGCTATGCGCACACGATTAGCTGTGTTGAAATATAAGTACTCGTACACATCTTTCCTAACGCGACAAGGAAACTGTTTGCTTCTGATATATAAGTACCCATGCACATCTTTCTTGGCATTCTGGTAAATATTTATTTCATCTACTACATGCATTTCTTGCATGGTGGGATGGATTCAGTGTGGTTTATTTCACCACCCATACACGCCTTTTTGGTGCAGGCGGGCTCCCAGGTAGCCCCTTACAAGGGGATGATGCCGGGATGTTACCAAAATGCTGCCAAATCTTCACACTATCGAGAGACCTAAATAACTTGACATAAAGCTAGGTCACAATATAAAATTGATGTTTAAACTGACATTACAAGTGTATAAGTACCCGTACATGTCCTTTTAGCATGGTAGGAAAATCTGTGTTACCATACTAGTACATCATAGCCCCATACATGTCTTTCTTGGCATGGTTGGATGGTGTATTCAACTATGGTATTTACACCACCCATACATGCCTTTTTTGGCATGGTGGGAAGGCCCATCATACTCGAGGAAGTCCCATACACAAGGACGATGTCGGGATGCTGCCAAAATACTGTCAAACGTTTACACTAATAGGAGGCCTAAGCAGCTTAATATAAAATCAACTATAAACTTAAAATTGATATTTAAATTAACATTTCAAGTATATAAATACATGTACATATCTTTCTTGGCGAGAAATTCGTGAGAACCATACATATCTTTCTTGGCATGGTGGGATGACACTTTCGGCCGTGATATTTACACTACCCATATATGTCTTTCTTGGCATGGTGGGTAGGCTCAGCCCCCATTATAGCCCCATATACGGGGACGACGTCGGGAGGCTCCCGAAAAACTATCAAAATTTTATTTAAAATCATAAAGTTGTAATGAAACTCAATCAAAATATGCAATATTATTCAAATCCCATAAACTTAAATCAATATTGAATTGAAACACTAGCATGGGCCCCGATACTATATTAATGCTTAAACTTAGTGTTTAAGGATGCTACGCTAGTTTACTTCTATTTGGGTCTTAGGACCGGGTTCAGATTAATAAAACCTAAAAATCAAATAATAATATCATAAGAATTCTAACTCAATAAGACATCTGAGAAATTTAATTATCATATGATAGTAGATCGATCTTATTATTAAATTAATAGAGTTGATAGGATCTGAAACAATAATTCACCCCAATGATGGCTGTGTTGAATGGAGATTTCAGCGGAGGATACTTCCATTAAAATGTAATCACAATCTCATATCAAATAAACTTAAATTAAATATCAATCTAAATAAAAATATGATATGTCATTAAGTTATAAATGACTAAATGAAAATCATCAACCAAAAAACTTAAAGTAAAATTCAATTCATTCACCTTTTGCAATTATTTATTATAGGTGTCAAATTAAGAAAACTCTAGCTCATAAAGGAGTCAAAGTCAAATCAAGTACACAACTATGTTCACTATCAATCAATCTCATGTTAGTAAGGATGTGGCTCCGACTATATGGCTTGGCCCTCACATATATAATGCAATTACGAGAGTCTCACGAGTGGGTCGCCAAATGACACCATTATATTACGATCATGACTATAGCCTGTATGCTCCCCAATGGCTCTATACCTTGAGTTGTGAATCATATGATACACTTGATAGGGCAAAAGCCTTCTGTCAGCTAAGTTAGACTTAAACTTGTCCTCTTAGACAAACTTCACCCCAGGTCTTCAAGAATTTCTTGGGCAACGCAACCCATGGCTGCTGACAAGGATCCTTCAATCAGGTTGGGTCGACTACCTCCTCAAACTAAGTAGACTAGGGACCATGATAGCCCGGAATGACAGAACTATGAGATCTTGATCGGGCAGTCATCATTCCCCTAACCATCCACTTTAAGTTAATATAATGAATTTCATATGCTTAAATTTTAAACTCCACATGTTACTATATGCTATGCATTTAATGATCTAATGACTACCTTTAATCGAAAGTTCTATCTCAATACTGGGAGAGGTAATTAACTATAGGTGTTTGCGTCTATAGAAAATCTAGAACCAGATTTAAAGTCCTCACAAAATGAAGGAAAAATCTCTGGGTAGTGTCTTATCTACTATTCCATCTGCCTTCTGAAAATTTCATCGACACATAAATCAAACTCTCTTAATCGAAAGGTCGGTGGTGAATTTTTGGAGCCCACGAATTTCTGGCGACTCTACTAGGGATATGTTTTTCTTTCCATCTTTGGCTAGTCGAATCGAAGCTATAATAGTAGCAGAGTATAATAAAATTAAAATTTAAAGTTATTTATAAAATAAAATTGATTGGAACTCAAAATTATTTTTACAATGAACATACTTTTGAAGTTTTTAAAATCTTTTTATATCATAACTTATTTTAATATTCTATCATGTTTATTCTATTGTATATTTGCATTATGAAAGTGTGAGGTGATATATCAATTACTGAATGTTAATCTCTATCTTTCATTTGCAAAGATGGATCTTCAGAGCACATCATTCATCATGTTGTTAGGTCGCAGAGCCAACATACGTCTGACTAATGTTGTAATCAATATTAAAGATGTTGGAGCTACCGTCTAATTTGGTAGTGTAAACTTCTGAGCTATCAGTGCTACAAACAATCTTCCATGTGAAGCACATGCATAATGTACACACCAACCTATGTAGGGGAGGAGAAAAACTAGAATGGTCACTACTGCTATTGAGATTCCTCGAAAGAGAGCATCTGTATTCAAAAGATTGGGTCAATCTAAAGCACAAGTCATGAAGAGAATCATCACTAGGCAGAAAGTTTCAGTCATGCCTATGAATGCGACCACTCTATCAATTAAACCTTTCGCATTAAGAAGGTATGATGCTGAAGCCTCATCTTCTTGAGGAAAATTGAGTAGAAGGCAAAGAAGGAGAAGAAATGTTAAATTGTGAGCTCACCAGTTACTACCTGGATCACCAGGCATGCGACCAGACTTGATGCCAGAAGCAAGTGCTCTCACGCACAATAAGTTTGAAAATCTCAAGCAGGTAAAAAGGAACAACTTTACTGGTAATATCAAATAATCATTTTAGGAGCAGCGACACCAAACTCCAACCCCACAAAGGAGGCATCTCGAGACTCTATCTTCCAGAGTGCACAGGGTGCTGAAGGTTGTCAAGAAAAAGGATCTTATGAAGAAAAAATATCAAGACTCGATTATCAAGGAAAATGAGAAAGATTCATTAAAAAGGGTACCCTCATCTGGTAATGCTTAAGACCATCCTAAGCAATTCTTTCATGGTGAACATTAGGGCGTGACACCTAAATTGCATGTTCGAGAATCCGCTACCAAAAGGTCTCAGTAGAAAGAAATAAATAAATATGGAGGCTGAAGCCTCGAGAAGAGGTAGTGATAGAGAAGCAGAAAGGCATGACATTCAAGTTGCAATTCTGGAGGTTCGACAACAATAGAATTCGAAAGGAATGGATTCTTAAAAAAAGCTTTGATTGATGAGCCTCATGGTGGTCGACACCTGGAGAGTCCTTCAAGGAATCCCATCACCAATGGGAAGGCCCTTATTTTGTATACAGTTGCACTAAGAGAATCTCTCAGAGCATTGCTCACACAGCACAATGAAGAAGAAGAAGAAAAAGAAGTGTTGAGCTGAAGGCTAAATAAAACTTTCTTAAATAGCTCACTGAGCAACCAACTCTACCTCTAGAAGCAAGTATTCCTACCACCAATGAATTTGAAATTTTGAAATGGGTATAATGGAATAGCTTTACTAGCAAAATGAAGCAAATGCTAAGCTTTAGCACCACAAAGGAAAGAACTCAAAACTCTGTCCACAAAGGTATAAAGAGTTCCCAAAGTGGTAAAGAAAAGTGGCTTTATAAAAAAAAAAGAAATTTTAGAGGCCAGTGATAATTATGAATGCCAAACTCCACTCAAAGTACTTTCATCTCTCATTATGACTTGCCACCAAGCCAAACACGTCCCACACGGTGAGCATCAAAGCGTGACACTTAGACCACGAGTCCTAGAATCTATTGTTGAAAGGTCTTGGTTGAAAGATGAGCAAACTTGAAGGCTAAAGTTTCATGAAAATATTATTCTAGAGAAAGAAAATAGTGTGATATCTGATGTGTCTACCAAAAATTAGTCTATTATAAATGTACAGAGAGCATTGAAGCATGACACTTGGACCACAGGTTTAAGAATCCACCGTCAAAAGCTCCCAACAAAAAGGCAAGAAAATTTGGAGGCCAAAGTCTCGAAGTGAAACTGCCTTAAAGAAAGATAGCAGTGTAACATCTAGATTGTACTCTCAGAGATCCACCATAAATAAAACTCATCAAGAATGTGTACCTAAGAGAAAGGTTATATGTGATGCAATTTCTGACGATTAACACCTTGGAGAATCGTCTAGGGGATCCCATCGCCAACCAACTCCATATCTTCGAGAGAAGGTCAGCTTCGATCGCAGTCCACTGATTGAAGAAATATTTATTATACACTTTGAGCTAGAAATTCATCAGAGGCATTGATCAGAGATTCTCATTGAAGAGGAAGAAGTTGATGAAGAAGGATACTTTTTTCAAATGGGATAGAGAATGTTAAAAGGCTTTTGACAATATCAAAAAGTATCTGTTGAACCTATCAATTCTTGCATTGCTAATCCTAAGGATGCCCCTCATCTTATATATGACTGCATTAAAAGAATCTCTTGGAGCATTGCTTGCATAGCACAATGAAGAAGGCAAAGAAAATGCACTATATTATATCAATTGAAGATTAATAGGAGCCGAGGCAAAGTAATCTCTGATTGAGAAGCACTATCTTGCGCTAATATTCGCTACCCAGAAGCTTCGACATTATATATTGTAACATAAGATAACACTCATCTCAAAGTTCAATCCATTAAAGTTCTTGATGACAAGACCAGGGTTGACAAGTGGTTTGGCATGATGAGTAGTGCTCTTGTTACAGTTCGATATTACATATGTACCTCAGAAAATTATAAAGGGGCAAATACTAGTAGTTTTTCTCACTACATATCTTATCCCAGCAGATTCAACATCCAATGATGATTAACTTGATAAATAGATTCTGCTTATCCATAAAAGAGAAAAGTTATAGATCTGAGAAATGTATTTCGACAATGCATCATCTATTAAACTTTCTTAGCCCCCAAATCTACCAAAAGCAAGAGTTGGCATTGGCCTCATCTTCATAACACCTGGAAGGTGGCATAATGAGACGTCCATACAGGCTGACTGAATTGAGAACCAACAATGAAGCTAAATATAAGGCATTGGTGGTAGGCCTCGAAGAAGCTGTTGTTATGGGCACCCAAAATTTAAGAATCTTCAGAGACTCTCAATTGGTGATCAACCAGGTGTTAGGTCTCTATAAGATTAATAAGCTTGAATTGGAGGTGAGTGCTTGAGCTCATGAAGAAAATTCTGAATGTTAAACTGGCCCAATTTTCTCAATCGAAGAATAGCAAAGCAATTTTCCTGGCCAAGCTATCAAAAGAAATGGCGAACACGAACGACAACGATGTGTTGATTGAAGTGTCCATTCGTCGAGTTCTGTAACCAGAAAATCTATATTCCTGCATGTAGAGGGACATTAAACACAAGCCAACAGGAAGCCATTCAAATTGCTCTTCACTCTCCCAAAGAATAACAAGCATAAGAGATAGAAAAAACTCAAAAGTGTTATAAAGAAATCATGTGAAGCTTTCATAGTGAAAGAGCCTGATGATTGGAGATAACCCTTCATCGATTATTTCTAGGAAAGTAAATTGTCGAACAATAAATCACTAGTCATGTAGATTACAAAAAGAATCATATGATATGCCCATGTTAATGACACATTGTACCGTAGATTCTTTGAATAAATGTGGCTGTGATGCTTAGGGATGGATGAAGTCAACAAAGTTACGTCAGAAATTCATGAAGGACTTTATGGGGCACAACAATCAAGTCCTAAAATGGTAGCAAAATTAAGAGAATGGGATATTATTGGCCATCAATAGTGAAAGACTGCATAGATCATGCCAGAAAATGTCATGAATGCCAAGTTCACGGTGATCTCATTTATCAACCTCTGAAATCCTATGCACCCAACAATAGCATTCTGGTCGTTCGAAAGTTGGGGTATAGATATATTTGGGTCAATTGATCCTTCATCATTAGTTAGACATCGATTTATTTTAACAATTACATATTACTTCTCTAAGTGGCCTGAAGCTGCTCCTTTTAAGGAAGTCACTGTTGGTCTAGTTGTTGAGTTCTTCACCAACAATGTTGTCTACAAATTTAAGGTGTCATGAAGAATCATTTCAGATAATGGTCCGGCCTTTAAGAGTGTGAAGATATACAGATTCTCTGATCAGCACAAAATTGATTTGTGATATTCATCAATCTACAATCCGAGAGCCAATGATTTAGTAGAGGCTTTCAATAAAACTTTAGTGAAACTGCTCAAAAAAATTCTCACAAAGAATAAAAGAGAGTGACATACTAAAATGATGGAAACACTCTAGGCATATAGAACAACTTACAAAATGCCAACCAGGGTCACTCTTTATGCTCTAACATTTGGAGCTGAAGTTGTTCTGCCACTAGAAGTTGAGCTACCATCACTTTAAGTAGCTGTCCAATTCAATCTTACTCGAGATGAGAATGCTCATCTGCAAATGGAAGAGTTGGATGCATTTGATGAAGTTAGACTCCAAGCTCAACAAAGTTTAGAAATCTACTGAGCGAGGATGTCCTATTCAATAGTTCAGTACATCCTAGGCATTCCAGAAAGGTGAATTGGATCTAGTGCTGAGAAAGCCAATCATCCTTCATCACAAGATTAGTGATAAATTTGAAGCTAACTGGGAAGGTCCCTACATCATAAAGAAGGTGTACGAAGGAGGAGCTTACCAGCTTATTGACATGAATGGTCAATGACTAATACCACC
This sequence comes from Cymbidium sinense, assembly GCA_021442155.1. NCBI lineage: Eukaryota > Viridiplantae > Streptophyta > Magnoliopsida > Asparagales > Orchidaceae > Cymbidium > Cymbidium sinense. The sequence continues at coordinate 143,530,772 of CM038219.1, forward strand.
AATCAATAGTCGATATCTCAAGAAATATCACAACTAACTACGGATAAATATATAAATACTTAAATGAATCTTGCACTAATGAGGTTTTCATACCAAATACATATGTAATGTCACTTGAAGATTCTCTCATAAAATGATAACGCATTTTTAAGTTACTGTGAAATCTCCCCATGTTAGACAGAGAGAATTTTTATATATTTAGCTAAGTTGACATCATGCTTCAAGCTGAGATACTTAGATAAATATATATAATAACAATCAGAATGGGCTACATTTATTTATATTAATGAAGTTCAAACTCTATAATACATTTCTATACTAGTCTGCAATCCCCCTGTTAAATAAGGGCCATTTTTCTTTTATGATCAAAATTGTTCAATCCTCTTATGTGAAATAGAAGGTCTTCTTGTATATATATTTGGGTTGACATCAAGCTTTATGCCAAAATCCATGAACATATCTATAATTGCTATTATTAAAGTTGCTAGCTCTTGCAATAACAAAAATAATTAATTGCACGAATGAAAAGATAGCCCTAAATGTTAAAAGTTTGTCTCCAAGATTTGTCAAATTTTAAAGATCAAGTTAGAAGAACTCCTAGTTTTATAAGCTTCAATCAGCTAACTTGGAAAAATATCAACCTCTACATCTTCAAATTTAAGACACCGATGGGTTCTAAAGGTTAAACTCAACAAGCTCACAAATGGTTGAGTTGCTGACACTCTCCTCACTCAACAAGCTGCAAGAAAAGGCTGTATTGAAAGAGCCCATGTTTATTAGTCTAATGACAAAACCACCAAGCCATCGTAGCTTAAGTTGAAGACTCGAGTAGGTTCTAAAGGTCTGATTCAATAAGCCCATAAATGGCTGAGTCGTTGATGCTTTCTTCACTCAACAAGTCATAAGAAAAGGCCGCAGTGAAAGAGCTCATACTCGTCAGTCCAATGGTGATAGTTATTCTCAAACCAATTTCAGCTTAGAGATTAAAAGCAACCAGAATCTAAGAGATCTTTCTACTTGATCGATAAACCAAGATAATCTAAGGAAACAACTCTCAATTCAGAGTAGCCTCAAATCAATCTCTATATTACCTACAAGGTGATACTATAATCTCTTTTCAAAATTCTGATCAAGCATAGAGCACAAATAAAAGTCAATTTCCTCACCATGTTTGTTAAAGTAGAAAGAACAAGATCGAGAAAGAAACTCCATAGTTCATACAAAGTTAATGGCCAAACTAAAGGAATTACGTGGTTATTCAGTTAGTTAAAGCACACATTGCTAGACTTATAGCTCAACATTATAGACCTAACATAAGTCAGAAGGCCATCTGTATGTACCCTTCAACGAGTCTATAAAAGCAGCAAGCACAGAATTTAGGACATACATACACTTCCTGATAAGTCAATATGGATAAATCAAGTCAATCCTTCATCAAGTCTGTCAAGTTTAAAGCTAGGATAGAAGGAATTTTAAATCTCAAAGCAAACAAATAAATTCCTCCATCCAACCCAGTCAAGCATGAAACTAAGGTCAGAAGAAATCCAAATATATAAAGACACCAAAGAAATAGATCTTTAACAAACCCATTGAAGCAGAGAGTAGAAGATGAAAGAAGCTCTTATCCATCCGATAAGTCGATCATGTCATTTAGCTCATCCAAACACAAGGCATTGTACTAATGACATATTCCTTCAAATCTCCATAACCCATTGGAATTGAAATTGAAGTGATTCACGATCTATGGCCAGCCCAAAAGGTCAATCAATTTTCACCAAATATGACTAGCTCCATGCACAAATCACATTTATTGGGGGGAATTTGTTAACCTCCATGCATGCATCATAGGTCAAGTCAAGCTCACAGGATGAAATTGACAAGCTTCAGATCACAAATCGAAGCAGAAATGCACTTAACATTGGCAAAAATCAATCGAAATGATCTCTGATCGATCAACAGACTTTTCCACCACATTTAGATTGATGAAATTGATCAGAATATACATATTACACAATTCGATAGTCGACCAATCAAGAAGAAGATCTATCGATGCGCATATGTGCATATCAAAATCTGGAAGTCGCAACGATGCCCAAAGACCTCCATTCATGAAATTGATTATGTTGTTAGCATCAAAACATCGAAACCTATCAAATGAGATTGCCTAAGCTCAATTTGAATCAGTATGCTTGAATGTCGAGCGGTTTAAAGCGATAGCGCACAATTTTGAACTGAATTTGGCTCGATTCGACACCTACTCAAACCAAATGGCCTCTGATCGTAAAATAAACTACGTCATTGCATCTGGAATATGAAAATAACCTAAGATCAATATATTGCATATGTAATAATGTCAATATAAAAATCTTAATTAGGGTTAATTCTCACTTAAATAAAAAATTCATATAATAACCTACTTATCCCTAACCCCAACTCACACAGCCCCAAAAATGCCACAATTGGCCCTAACTCTTGATTCCTCTCATTCAGCCCATCCTCTCATAGCCGACCTCTCTCAAGAAATAGCCTCCCGGCCTATCCCAGCTCTATCCGTCATCTCGAGATGACCCGAGCATCACGCCGCCGTGTAGAACTAAAGACTGCGCGGCACCCACGCTAACACCTATACGCCGCCTGCTGCCTGCTCAACCGCTCAGACTCAAGATGCCCCGTGCCACCATGCACGCCCTTTCCCGCATGATCAAAGTTTGTGATGAAACATAACTACTCGTATGCATCTTTCTTAATGCAGCAAGGAAATCTGTTATTGCTTGTGAGTATATAAATACTCGTACACGCCTTTCTTGGTGTGGAGGGTAAATATGTGTTTCATGCTGGTACCTTAGAGCCACATACATTCCTTTTTTTAGCATGGTGAGATGACGTATTCAGGCAGTGGTTTATACCACCCATACACGCCTTTCTTGGCGTGGTGGGCAAGCCCAAAGATACGAGGACTCATACAATACGACGTTGGGATGCCAAAATCGCTAAATTTTACACTATCAGGAGACCTAAATAGTTTGACATAAAGCAATGTCACAATATAAAATTGATGTTTAAACAAACATTGCAGGTATATAAGTACCAGTACACGCCTTTCTTGTCATGGTGGAAAAATCTGTGTTACATTCAGGTACCTTAGAGCCCCATACATGCCTTTCTTGGCATGGTGGGATGGTGCATTTGACTGTGATATTTACACCACTCATACATGTCTTTCTTGGCATAGTGGATAGGCTCAGTATACCCGAGGCGCTACACCTGAGACTATTGGATACCCAAATAAATCTCAAACACATCTACACTAACATGAGGCCTAAGTAGCTTAATATAAAATCAACTATAAACCTAAAATTAATATTTAAATTGACATTTCAAGTATTTAAAACATATGTACACTTCTTTCTTGGAGTGGTGGAGAAATCTGTGTTACATGCAAGTGCTTCAGAGACCCATACACGCCTTTCTTAGCATGGTGGAATGATGCATTTGGCCGTGATATTTACACCACCCAAACATACCTTTCTTGGCATGGTGGGCAGGTTCAGCCCCCATTGTAGTCCCATATAAGGGGACGACGCATGGAGGCAGCCAAAAACTATCAAAATTTTATCTAAAACTCTAAACTTGTAATGAAACTCAATCAAAATAAGCAATACTATTTAAATCCTATAAACTTAAATTAATATTGAATTGAAACACCCGTATGGGCCCCGACACTATGCTGAATGCTTAAACTTAGTGTCTGAGGATGCTGCGCAGATTAACTCATGGTTAGGTCTTAGAACCAAGTTCGAGTTAATAAAACCTAAAAATCTAATAATATTATTATAACAATTCTAACTCAATAAGACATCTGAGAAGCTAATTCGTCATGATTATGTAGATATGATCTTCATTATTAAATTATAGATCTATGTTGAATGGAGATTTCTACGTATATTTTAACTTAAATGATTAAATTAAATCTAAATGACAGTATCATATAAAATGACTAAATAAAGATCATCAACCAAAAAAAACTTAAAGTAAAATTTAATTTATCCACCTTCCACAATTTTTTATCGTATGTATCAAATTAAGAAAACTCTAGCTCACAAAGGATCCAAAGTCAAATAAGTACACAACTATATTCACTCTCAATTAATCTCATGTCAGTAAGGATGTGGCCCGTGTCCTCTAACTGCGTGACTTGGCCAGTAAGCTCTACATGTGATATAGTTTCGACCAGAGTCCTCTGACCGGGTGGCTATTGTCAAATGATATCATTATATTACGGTCACTACTATAGTCTGTATGCTTCCTAATGGCTCTATCCCTTTGGTTGTGAACCATATGGTACACTTGATAAGGCAAAAAGTCTTTTGTCAGCTAAGATGGATTTAAACTTATCTCCTTAGATAAACTTCACCCCAGGTCTACAATGATTTATTGGATGACGCAACCCATGGCTGCTGATAAGAATCATTCGGTCAGGTTGGGTCGACTATCTCCTCTGACTAAGTAGACTAGGGATCATGATAACTTGGGATGACGAAATCATGGGATCTTGATCGGGCACGTCATCATTCCCCCAACCATCCTCTTCAAGTTAATATGATGAATTTCATATGCTTAAATTTTAAACTTCACATGCTACTTATACACTACATTTGGCGATCTAACTTAGCCTTAGAAAGTTCTCTCTCTAGGTATTAGGAAGGGTAATTAGTATATGCTTTTATAAAAAACAGAACCAATTCTAAAGTCCTCACAAAATGAGGGCAAAATCTCTGGGTAGTGTCTTATCTACTATTCCATCTACCTTCGAAAAATTTCATCGACACATAAATCAAACTCTCTTAATTAAGAGGTCGGTGGCACCATACACATCATCTGGTATGGTATGGAAAATGTCCTATGCCTCCATAATTCAGCACTCATGTGGCAAAAATAAATTATATTGAAATTAACAAACTACAGAATAATAAGCTAAGCTAGTATTTATACATTAATAAAATGTTTAGCAATATATCATGGTATGTTCGCCAAGTGACCTCGAGTAATGTGTGTCTGGCAAAGCTATGGGGGCTTAAAGCAAGTATAATATTGCCTTTGATCGATACTAGTGCATATACCGTGCTACTTCTCTATCAACACTTATGCCTGAGTCAGTACAAGCAATAGCATATACTTCCTTATCATCCCAAATTTGAATGTACTATTAGTGATAATCAGCCCAATCAACACAACCCTTCCAACAACCATCAACTCACTAAAAATCTACCTCCATCAACTCTAAGTCTATTCTGGGCACTTAGTTAAACTATCTAGCAACTCACTCCGATAAGTGTCACACTACACGATGCTAGCATATCAATGACATCCTAGCCTCCCTCACGAAGTGCACAAATATGCAACATGTAGCCATTTTGATGACAGTAAGGCTATCAAATAATATTGAAATATCAAATAGTTTCAAGCTAAAAGAAAAATTATATAAAAGTATAATTAATAAATTTCAAGTAAACAAAAAAAAACTTGATTTTGTTGCAGATCACTAAACTCATTTCTCTACACCCGCATGTAACTGGCTAGCTACTCAGGTACATAATGCTCGTTCCACTTGCAATTGAAAGAACAATTAGTATATTATGAATATAATTTAAGTAAAAAAATATTTAAAATGTTAAATAAAAAAGATATCTTAAATCAATACTATTCCCATCAATGTCAGCTGGATATAAGACTTGAAGTATAGGCCTGTTAACGTGAAATCTCTCAAATGCACAGTATTTATATACATCTAAGTCATATTCACCCATATAAGCTTAATATATAAATTTTTAAGTACTATTGCTCTAATAGAGTACTAGGAAAAAACTATCAACTCCTCCATAACAATAAAATTATTATTATTATTATTATTATTATTATTATTATTATTATTATTATTATTATTATTATTATTATTATTAGTTAGAAATAAAGATAATTTAAATAATTATATGAATAATAAAAAATAAACATATTAAACTAACAAGAATAACAATAACAAAACAAAAAACTTAATAAAATTGACTAATATACTATAAATAGTAATAATAATAACAATGATATTAAAGATATTTAAAAAAATAACATTATTATTCTCCTACTCATTCAAAATTAAATATTAAGCAAACTCAAGTAAATTTTTATATAGCATAACCTAAATATTTAAAAAATAGAATACTCCATTGAGCAAAATCATATTTTTTTTAATATATATATATATATATATATATATATATATATATATATATACACACAAAACAAAACTTGATCAAAAAATACAAATTGAAAAATTTCTCTAACTTGTTAATGTCAAATACTTTAGAAGATCTAAACAAATTAATACCAAGGAGTAATACAGTAGTAATATATTTACAACTTTTTTTGCAAAAAAAATTAAGAGAAATAAGCTTAGAAATTAGAGGAATATGAAAAAATTAATAGAAGTGAACTTAGAGATATATAGAAACTCATTTATACTCTTTTGGGAGGTTTAAATAGTCAAATCACACCAGCCAAATCAACCCAACGGCTAGGTGAGCATTGGTTGGGTTGGACTTGATTGTCGCCCGGGTTGGACTTGATTGTCGCCCATGGCTGCAGTTTGAAAAAAAAAAAATATACCCATTATAGATGTCCGAAGAGTCAACAATATGCCGATATTGTATATTATTGATGACTTGACCATGGACAATATGTCATGTAGGCATATTGTCGATATTTCAGTTATCGATAATATCATTTCTCAAAAAAAAAATTTTGACGTCATTATCACTAAATAAATTTTAAATTGTTTTGTTTTTAAAAATTTCCTCTAGTTATATTCATTACACCTGTATATATTGAGAAAAAATAATAAATAATTAAATAGAGAGTTGAAGGCATACAGTGCGAACAAGTCAGCTCTTGTGCTTATTGAGGGAGAAACCATTGCAGCTTTTGTTATGTGAAAGTAGATAAAAACAACTACCAATTGCCAGTAACAAGCTAGCATTTTGGATAATCGAAAGATCCATTTTCCTGTTGAGATTTCATCAAATAAACTTCAGCTTTATTGCAAAGAAGATTAATATTGAACACAAAAAACTATGCACTCCAATTTTGCTATTATGTTATTTAGATGTTGAATCTCATTGCCAACTTTTTCATCTACTTGTCATGAAACCATTTTGTTATCAAGAATGCTCATAGGTTGTTCAGGTAGTGTCATTCGAATAAATTGGTGAAGACTATAATTGCATATGCAAATCTGAACAGTAGGCCACCTTCCAGTAAATATTTCAAGTAAGTGTTCATAATATTATATATATGTGCACTAGTAGAGACTTGGTTGGCCATTTCATATTCTTGAAAAAAAATATTACAAGTTAAAAAATTGTTTCAAATTGAGATTCATAAATGATTTAGAGTACTCTTGTGGTATAAAGTATAAAGATTAAAGATAAGAGATGTGCTAGTTTAATTGTCTATATTTGGTACTTGATATATTTTCATTGATAGAAGACACCGTCAGAATATTTAAACAAACTATAAATTATTATATTATCATCTTAGTGTTTATAAATAAGAAAAAAAATGTAGGTGAATAAAACTATAAAGGGAAAATTTTTAAAATATGTACATTTTTAACTTTAATTAGCAATTTAGGCATAAAAAATTTTTTTTATGAAAATAAATTCCGTCTGACATCTGACTTTAAATACGTCGGCATGATCGTCCGTCGGATTTTTTTTTTGCTTTCTTGGGAGAGAGAGAGAGAGGGGTTTTATTAATTTTTAATTAATATAATTATTTAAAATATTTAAAATATATAATTTCAAAATATTTTTTATAAAATATTTAATAACTAAATATTTATATATTTAGTTATTAATTATTTATTATATATATATATATAATTAAATATATAATTTAAAAATATTTTAAATTATATATATAAATTTAGAAATTTATTTAATAATTTTTTATTAATTAATATAAAATATAAAATATATAATTTTTATTAATTTTTGTTAATATATAATTTAAAAATATTTAAAATATATAAATAAATAATTTTTAATAAATAAATAAAGAAAGAAAGAAATTATATAAATATTTTATAAATTATATAAATAAAGTAATTATATATAAAATATTTAGTTATTTATATATTTATTTATATAATTTATTGGCTTTATATAATAAATAAATAAATATATAAATAACTAAATATTTTATAAATATATAAATAACTAAATATTTATATAATTTAAATTTATTTTAACTAATTATATTTTAAATAAATAAATATTTTTAAATAAATAAATAAATATATAAATAACTAATTATTTATTTATATATTTTAAATATTTTTAAATTATTTATATAACTTAAAAATATTTATATAATTTAAAAATTATTTATTTATTTATTTAACTAATTATATATTTTAAATAAATAAAATAAATAAATAACTAATTAAATAAATATATAAATAACTAATTATTTATTTATATATTTTAAATATTTTAAATTATTTATATAACTTAAAATATTTATATAATTTAAATATATAAATAACTAAATAAATTTATAAATATATATATAATTACTTTATTTATAATTTATAAAATATTTATATAATTTATTTCTCTCTTTATTTATTTATTAAACATTATTTATTTATATATTTTAAATATTTTTTATATATATTAATAATAAAATTATATATTTTAAATAATTATATTAATTAATAAAAAATTATTAAATAAATTTCTAAATTTATATATATAATTAAAAATATATTTAAATTATATATATAAATAAATAAATTAATAACTAAATATATAAATATTTGGTTATTAAATATTTTATAAAAATATTTTAAATTATATATTTTATATATTTTAAATAATTATATTAATTAAAAAAATAAAACCCATCTCTCTCTCTCTCTCTCTCCTACCGAAAGAAAAAATAAAAAAAACTCTTCTCTCTCTCTCTCTTTACGGACTTCATCAAAGTAGTATCGATTGTCAAAATTATTTATGTAGACTATTTTAAAAAAATTTTTTGATGCCTAAATTTCTAATTAAAATTAAGGATACACCTATTTTAAAAATTTCCCCAACTATAAACAGAGTCGACAAGCCTGCTCTTGCTGCCCAATATGCCCGTTCTCTCTCTCTCTCTCTCTCTCTCTCTCTCTCTCTCTCTCTTCTCTCTTGTTCGATCTGCAAAATAATTTTCCAAAACAAGCCTTCCTTCTCTGCCTTTATTCCCTTAGAGATCGTTGCTTCGAAGATAGAAATTAACAGTTCCTCTTGGAGCATAATCTATGATATGCTCTCTTTCCGCTCTGATCTACTTTCAGTACACAATTGTGGGAATAGATCTCTATTTTGCGGTGAAATTGCAATTCATTTTTATATTTTTCATTTTTATTTGGAAAGCCGAGAGGTTCATAGTGGTTCGATGAATTTTTCCCATGTTTTCTTGATTTATTCTAAATTTGTTTTCGTTTATTGTAAATTTCGTGTTCATTGAATATATGCTGCTATTAACCTCATTTTTAATTTTATTTTGCCCCTGTAATTTAAGTATTTTTGCTCTGACTTTAACTATTTTTCTGACTTCTTTGATTTTTTTAACTTTTTGCAGTTCTTTTAAATTTTTTTTTCTTAAGTTTGCTTAATTCTTCGTACAGAAGAAATCAAATACTGCATAAAGTTTTAAAAAAAATTGTAAATAAGCCAGAAATATAACTAAGAGTTACATTTAAAAAAAATATGTCATAAATGATTGATAAATTCTTTAAAATGAAAATATTGTTACTGACATGCTTGCAATGAACATTTAATTTGTAAGAAATAAAAGAAATCTAGAGCAAATAAAGGAAACATGACAAAATTCATAGAAGTCACTATGAACCTTTTTGTATGTCAAATAAACATAAAAAATATAAAAAATTTTAGAACTTTGCCACAAAAGTCCAAATCTTGAGAATCCAACTGTGAACTGAGAGTAGATGCGAGCAGGAAGAGATTAGTTTGTTATGCTCTTCTAAGAGGAACTGTAAAGGTCAAAGAGGGTATCTTTCTTTGAAGCAATGATCACTAAAGAAAGAATAAAAGCTTGTTTTGAATTTTTTATTTTTTTTATTGAATGGATCAAGAGGGGAGATAGAGAGAGAGAGAGAGAGAGAGAGATGAGAAAAAGAACGATTATATTGGGTAGCACAGGCAAGATGGCCGACTTACCAACAGTGATGTTGACCGATGTCGTAGAAATAGGGGAGGAAGAGTATGGAGCTGAGCGATTAAAGCCGGATTAACTAAATGACGAATTGATTATCACTCGTTCATCGGCCCAATTGAGTCGGGTTTGCGAAAAGATGTTTGAAAGAAGATGTGATGAAGAAGAAGAGAGGCTTTTTAAAGATGTATTTCTCAATTAGCTCCTTGGCTTAAGAAAGTGTGCTTATTTTTGAAAACAATGATGTGAATGAGGTGTTGGTTAGGGGTAATGCTAACTTGTAGAACGGATGAACAAGCATTGATCGAATAATGATCATTTTGCTAGGAAGCTAAAACTATAACAATTATTATTAAATTTGATACAATAATGTATATATATATATATATATATATATATATATATATATATATATATATATATATATATATATATATATATATATATATATATATATATATATATATATATATATATATATATATATATATATATATATATATATCACTAAAAAAGAGTAATAAAAGAAAATATAATAAATGAAAATATCCTCATTAGTATGAGTATATTATGATAATAAATAGTCTAGATTCATTCTACTAAAAATATTAAAATATTTTTTATTATTTAGATGGCAATAAATAATTTCAATAGCATTAATAATTTATCCTAAAATACTATAGTTATATGGAAGAAGATAAAATACAAAACATTTTATAGGCAAATATTATACTTTTGATTCGTATTATTGTGGGCTCCGAAAATTCTCCACCGACCTCTTCGATGAAAAGAGTGTTTTAAAAGTGTCGATGTAATTTTGAGAAGGCAGATGGAATAGTAGATAAGACACTACCCAGAGATTTCGTCACTTTTTGAGGACTTTAGATCGGTTCGGGTTTCTATAGGCACAATCCCCATAGTTCATTACCCTCAAGTGAGAGAACTTTCGATTTAATCGTTAGATCGGAATGCGTACGATAGTTGCGACATAGAGTTTTAGAATTTAAGATATGAAATTCATCATTTTAGCTTAAACCAGATAGTTGGGGGAATAATGGAGTGCCCGATCTAGATCCCATGGTTTCGTCATCCAGTGTAGTCGCAGTCCCTAGTCTACTTAGTCAGAGGAGGTAGTCGACCCAACCTGATAGAAGGATCCTCATCAACAACACATGGGTTACATCGTCAAGAAATCCTTGTAGACTTAGGGTGATGTTTGTCTAAGGAGACAGTCTTAAGTCTACCTTAGGTGAAAGAGGGTTGTTTGCCTTATCAAGTATACCCTATGATTCACAACTCAAAGGGCATAGCCATTGAGGAGCATACGGGCTACAATTGTGATCATAATATATTGGAGCCGGATTGGCCAAACCACCCGATCAGAGGACTCTGGTCATAGCTGCTTCATATGTGAAGCTCTTGGCACACCGATCGAGGACACGCTACGTCCTTACTGGCAAGAGATTGATTGAGAGTGAACATAGCATAACACTTAATTTGACATTGGCTCATTTGTGAGCTAGAGTTTTCTTAATTTGTCACCCTCAACAAAATGTTGCGGAAGGTGGATAGGTTGAGTTTGATTTTAAGCTTTTAATGATAGAGTTTCATTTAAGTAGTTTCAAATTAATATTTGATTTCATTTAAAAATTTTGATTAATTTGAATATGTTTAAGAGCTTTAGATCTATCAACTATTTAGGCAATGAGGATTAGATCTACTCACACAGAATCAGTTTCGAGATATTTTCGATTTGAAACTTTTATTATAGGTTTTTAGATTTTGTTAACACGGACCCAGTCCTAAGACTATACCGGGAAGCAACCTGTGCAACATCCTAAGACACTTGAATTTAGGCATTTAGTATAGTGTCGGGGTCCATGCGGGTGTAATTAATAATTCAGAAAATTTTATGTTTGAATTAAGAACTTTAGATCCTGTCAACTCTGTTTAAGCTAACGAGAGGATCAATTCTACACGGGATATTTTCTTGATTTGAAATTTTTATTATAGGTTTTTAGGTTTTGTTAACTTGGACCCAGACCTAAGACGAAACCAAGAAGCAACCTATGGAACATCCTCAGACACTTGAATTTAGGCATTCGGCATAGTGCCAGGGTCCATGCGGGTATAATTAATAATTCAGATAATTTTATGTTTGAATTAAAAATTTTAGATCCTGTCAACTCTGTTTAACTGTTAATAGAGGATCAGATCTACTGTCACGTGAAAGAATCTGTTTTTAGATATTTTACTGATTTGAAACTCTTATTATAGGTTTTTAGATTTTGTTAACCCGATCACAAAATAGGAATCGAGTAGCGTTCTGAACACTTGAATTTAAGCATTTAGTATAGTGTCGGGGCACATGCGGGTGTATTTAAGAATTTAGGTAATTTTATGTTTGAATCATGAGATTGATTTTAGATTTTTCATTTGATTCAAATTTTAGACTCGGTAGCTTTTTTAGACATTAAAATTTGTACTTGAAATCTCTGTCCGAGCACATGCATGTGTTTATAGCTTAGCTAATTTCATCTAATTAATGAAAATCATTGATTTTAAAAATCATAATTAGAATGTAATTTCTTAATTTTTGTTCAAACGTAGCCCTATTATTTTTATAGATTTGGATTTAATATTACCTTCTGTCTACTTGTACGAAGAGTTGTAGATCCGATGGCGATTTAGATTGTAGTTTAACATATTTCTTGCACTTAGTTTACTTATTGAGTTGTTACATTTCTCCCAATTTGATTATGCTCCATTTACATCAATTTTGATAAATTATGCCGATTTCAGTGTTTGTTGCTTTAGCTCTACTCATGCTTATTAGCTAGCATAGTAATCACCTTCACATTCGTATAAGAATTATTAAACTCAATTTGGATGCATCCTTAGATTTTGAGTTTATTGCAAGTTTTTTGAGTTTAGCATTAGTCCATCCCCAAATTTCAATTAAAGCTTGTTTAATTTTGAGAAAGTTACAAAAAAAGAGAACTCACTTTACCGCTTCAATTTAAGCCATAAGGAATTGCAATTAAAGCTTGTAAGTTTAACATTAGCCTCCCCAAATTTCACTTAGATTTTAAATGAACATTCTATTCTTTCCAAAATTTGCTTTAAAGGCTACCCCTTTTTTTCTTGTTTCCCGCTTTTAATTTAAAATTAATTTGTGTTTTCTATGTTCTTAAGTCATCATCTAACCCTCCCTTTTTTTAAGTCAAAATATTTGGCCTTAATTTTGGACCTCGACGTCATCCATGTAGAGGCTGCCGAGTGCTTTGGCTTACTGTATGCCCTCTTGAGTAGTGAGTGGTGTCTTCGACCATGAGTTTTGTCATTACCCTCTTGCACAAGGCCTTTAAACACGAAAAGACAAATGCAATATATATTCATTCTCCACCCCTACACACACACACACTTTTTTCTCGGTCTCGAGATTAGACAAAATTTGACATTTCATCTAGGACATCAACAAGTGTGGCACTCGGACACCCTCTTGAGCATAGCGGTGTGTCTTGTAACACCACTATTTTTTCATCGTCGTGCCCTCTTAAAGCGAGGTCTTCAAACTCAGAAACACAAGCATATATATATATATATATATATATATATATATATATACACACACACACACACATTCAAATATCCCACATGTTCTGATGCATTTTTCGGCGTGCTGCAATGCTTGGCAAAGGAATGGGGTTGGGTAGGCAATTGAGAGTGCAAGGCAAGGAGTACGACGCCGAAAATCGAAAGAAGAATTCACCTCTTGACGATGTTCTTCCCTGATTTTGTGATGAAGAAGAGGTAGGAAGCAGAATTCGACGCCACAAATCGAAGAAGAATTTGCCTCTTGACGATGTTCTTCCTCGATTTGCGGCGAAGCAAAAACGGGACAGGAAAAGGGTGAGAAATGTGATGCCGAAAATCGAAAGAAGAATTTGCCTCTTGACGATGTTCTTCCCTCAGTTTGCAGGGAAGCAAAAAAGTGGAAGGATTACGGGGAGTGCGACGCCATAAACTGAAGGAAGAAATCACCTATTGACGATATTCTTTCCCCGATTGCGGCGAAGCGAAAAGTTGAAGGGTTACGGAGAGTGCGACGCCTGAAACCAAATGAAGAATTTGCCTCTTGACGATGTTCTTCCCCTATTATGGTGAAGTGAAAACAGGATGAGAAAAAGGTGAGGAATGCGATGCCGGGAATCAAAAAAAGAATTCGCCTCTTGATGATGTTCTTCCCATGCAGTGAAAATGGGGTAACTAGTTCTTGGGTAAGAAGGAGGGAGTCTGAGCGAGGAAGGTTTACCTGAATGGGCCAGATTTTTGGGCTGGATTGTGCAGAACAGACCGCAATGAAGGAGGTTTCGGGCGATGGCCATGGCTCACAATTTCTGGAGGAAGGCCATGGTAATAAATGATTCGGGAAGCGAGGCTGATTTTGTTAGCTAGGAAGGGCCATGGGCTAGAGGAAGGGTCGTGGGCTAATGGGCTTACAAACAGGGTGAGCGAGCGAAGTCATGAGACTTGCTATAAATCTTGGGCGAGAAGTGAGGCTGACAGTAGCTGACATGGAGCAGTGGGTGGGAATGGGCCAGTCTGATCGAGAGGGAGAATTACCTATCTTTTTCTTTCTTTCAGATGGGAGAAACAAGAATTAGGAATGTGAGGGAGAAAATGAGAGCGTGGGGGAGAATGAGAGGGGGAGTGGTTTTCAATTTTTTTTTTTAAAAAAAAAAATTGAATTAGGGTAGTTTTTTTAAAAAAGCTGAAAATATAGAGGAATGGTTGAGCATGGGGTAATTTGAGAATTTTTAAATTAATTTTAAATTAATTTAAATGATTTTAATTTGGATTTCATGTCAGTAAATGTACATAGTCAATATGTATTGATTTAGGGTAATTTCATTATTCCAAACGCATTAGCGCAGTCTATTTCACAATCAGAGGCCATTTGGTTTAAGTCGACGCCAAATTGAGTCCATTTCAGCTTAAAATGCACGTCGCCGCTTTCGACCACTCGATTTTTGCGCAGACTCGTCTGAATTGAGTACGAACAGTCTTATTTGATATATTTTTATATTTTGAAGCCAATGACGTGATCAATTTTATGAACAGAAGTTGTTTGACTTACGTTGGTGCCTCCTAACCTTGATATACGTGCAGACACGTTGACGACTCGAGCACTTGATCGGTTGCTCATCAAGTCATGCAATATTTATATTCTAACCAATTTCGATGTTTTGAACACGATGACAAAGTCCGTTCATCGATCGGAGGTCATTTGAGTTAATTTCGGTGACGTCCAGTGCATTTTAGCCTCAATTTGTGTGCTGTCACTTCAAATCAATCAAAATTTGCACAGACTCGTCTGAATTAAGCGCAGACAATCTCATTTAATAGATTTTGATGTTTTGAAGCTAACGGTGTAATCAAATTTATGAACGGAGGTCATTTTGTTCTCATCGCAGCTCTCCAACTTCGATATACATGTCGACACATTAATAGCTCGAGCGCTTAATTGATTGATCATTAGATTTTGCAATATTTATATTTCAATCAATTTCGATGTTCTGAATGTGATGGAAAAGTTTGTTCATCGATCGGGGGTCATTTCAATCATCTTTAGGGATGTCGAGTGCATTTTGAGCCTTAATTTGGGCACTGTCTCCTCTAAAGTCCGTCGAATTCGATTTGTAGGCTTGATTTGATTTATGACACATATGTGGAGGTAAACAAATGCCCCCAACAAATGTGATTCATGCATGGAGCGAGTCACATTTATTGAAAACTGATTGACCATTTGGGGCTTTTGGAGCTTCGATTGCAATAGCTTATGGAGCTTTGACAGGATTTATCATTAGTATGCTGCCTTATTCAGGACATACTAAATGATGAGCTTGACCGATTTGTTAGAATTGACTTGTCAAATTGATAAGAGCTCTTACACCATCTACTATCTACTTCAATAGCTTTGTTGAATATCTCTTTCTTTTATGTTCTTACAGATTTGAGTCTCCTCCGACCCTAGCTTCGTGTTTAGTTGGGTTTGATGGAGGAATTAGTCCGCTTGTTTTGATGAAGGACTCCACTGGGAATCGGTTTATCCGTGCTTGATTGGATTTGAAATTCCTTCTAGCTTTGAGCTTGGTGGACTTGATGAAGGATTGACTGATTTGTCAACATTGACTTGTCGAAGTGTATGTACCATGAACCGTGCTTTTGCTTTTTGGATTCGTTGGATACATACAGATGACTTCCAGATATATAGGGTCAATGTTGAGTTATTAGTCTAGCAACGTATGCTTTAATAGACTGAATAACCACAAAATTCCTTTAGTTCGGCCATCAGCTTTATATGAACTATGGAATTGCTTCCTCGGTCCTGTGATTTCTGCTTTGACGGACTTGATGAGAAGATAGGATTTGATCTGTACTTTGAGATTGATTAGATCATTTGAGAATAGATTATCACCTTACAGGTAATATAAAAATTGATTTGAGGCAGCCTTGAATTGAGTGTTTCCTCAGTTTGCCTTGATCTATCGATCAAGTAGAGAGATCTCTTGGATCCTGGTTGCTTATAATCACTAAGCTGGATCTAATTTGAGATTGAACAGTTATTATCATTGGACTGACGAGCAATGGCTCTTTCATTGTGGCCTTTTCTTATGGCTTATTGAGTGAGGAGAGTGTCAATAACTTGGCCACATTTGGGCTTGTTGAGTTCGACCTTTAGAACCCACTAGAGTCTTTAACTTAAGCTGTAGTGGATTGGTAATTTTGTCATCAGACTGACGAACAGGGGCTCTTTCACTATTGCCTTTTCTTGCTACTTGTTGAGTAAGGAGAGCGTCAGCAACTCGACCATTTGTGGGCTTATTGAGTCCGACCTTTCGAACCCATCTGTGTCATAAACTTCAGGATGTAGATGTTGATGTTTCTCCAACTTAATTGATTGAAGCTTTCGAAATCAAGAGTTCTTCTACCTTTATCTCTAGAATTTGGCAAATCTGGGAAGCATATATTTTTGACATTTAGGGTTGTACTTTCATGCGTAAAAATAGATTTTTTTTATTCCTGTAAGACTCTGCAACTTAATAATGATAATTATATATATATTCAGGGATTTCGGCATAACACTCGATGTCAACCTGAATCAGAATATATTTGAGGATCTCGTCTTATGGGACAATGTCAACTCAAATAAACTTAATATAAACTAAAAAAAATGCTCTCTGTCTTGCAGGGGGAATTCTAAAGTACATTTAGGAGAACTTTTAAGATGAAAATATATAAATACATCCATATTTGAATTGATGTACTCTAAAGAAGAATTTAACATACAACATTGATTTCATCTGTATAATAAAAAATACCCCTATGTAACAGAATTTTCAAGTTCTTCATCTGGAGTATGTTTATTTAGGGATCTCAGCATGAAGCACGATGTCAACCTAAATAAATATACTAAAAAAATGCCCCCTGTCTTGTGGGGGGATTTCTATTGTACCTTGGAAATGTATTTGTCATGTATAATACTTTTTCAGGCAACGACCGTTGATTGGTGCCATTAGTCTTTTATCCTTTAGGTTGATGAGATGGTATGCCCTTCCTTGATACACTTCCTCAATGACCCAATTAGGCTCAAATTTGCCACCAAATTTTTGATTGGGAATAATTGGCCTTCTCAGCACCAGGATCAATTTCCCTTTTTGGAATGTTCGAAGTCGCACCGAATGGTCAAAAGTCCTGGACATCTTTGCTCGATGGACTTCCTGATTTTTATGAGCTTGCAATCTAACTTCATCAAGCGCGTCAACTTCCTCCATTCTCAGACGGGCATTTTGATCTTCCGTTAGATTGTATTGGATGGCTACTCGAAGTGAAGGCAACTCAACTTCGAGCGAAAGAATTGCTTCAGTTTCAAATACCAATAAATAGGGAGTGGCTTTAGTCAGTATCTTATAGGTAGTTTGAAATGCCCATAGAGCCTCTATTAGCTTGGTATGCCATTCTCTTTTATTTTTAGTGAGAATCTTCTTGAGCAGTTTGACCAATATTTTGTTGAAGGCCTCCGCCAAACCATTTGCTCTTGGATTATATATTGAAGAGTATCGCTAATCAATTTTGTGTCGATCGATGAATATATAAATCTTTGTACTTTTAAAAGGTGTGCCATTATCAAAATTATTCGGCATGACACTCCAAATCTCTAGACTACATTACGCGTGAAGAAGTTGATCACTCAGTCAGCAGTAACTTCTTTAAATGAAGTAGCCTCAGCCCACTTAGAGAAATAACCAGTCGTTGCTAGGATGAAGCGATGTCCAGCTGACGATGGTGGCTCAATTGGTCCAATTACATCTGTACTCTAACATTTGAATGACCAGGATGCTATTATTGGGTGTAATAAATTTGGAGGTTAATGGATGAGATTCCCATGTACTTGACACTCATGACACTTCTTAGCATGATTAATACAGTCTCTCACCATAGATCACTAATAATAGCCCATCCTTTTGATCTTTACAATCATCTTGGGACCTGATTGATGTGCACCACAAAGTCTTTCATGAACTTTGACCATTACTTTGCTAGCTTCATCTACACCTAGGCATCGTAGCCACATTTATTCAAAGGATCTCTGATATAAAGTGTTGTTGACGAAAGTATAGTGTAGCATTCTATTTTCGATTTGAGCTGCCAATGATTTATTACTTGGTAATTTGCCTTCTTTAAAATCGTCGATGAAAGCTTGCCTCTAATCATGTGATTCTTCTACAACAAAGGCTTCACACTGCTTTTTTGAGGCAATGTCATTCTTAACTCTTCTTGGTATAACTTCTTGTTGATTTTGGGGAGTATGAGGAGCAACTTGACTCGCATCCTGCTGGATCAAATTTGGTAACCCCTCTACCTGTAGAGATTGATACTTTATCGGCTCTAGAACTCATCGAGTAAATATGCCGATCATAACATAATCATCATTCATACTTGTCATTTCTTTAGCTAATTTTGCTACGCAGTCAGCTTTGCTATTCTTGGATTGAGAGACTCGAGTTAGTGTGATATTTGGTATCTGCTTTATAAGCTCGAGAACTTGCTTGTGATAGAAAGTTAACTCAAGCTTGTTGATTCTATAGATGCCAAGTACTTGATTTATAATAAGCTCAGAATCACCAAAAATATGTAAGTTCTAAATGCTTATGAAAATAGCATCTTCTAGACCTGCCACTAATGCTTCATATTCAGCTTCATTATTAGTTCTCGGCTCGATCAATCCATATGATCGTCTCATTATCCCTCCTTCTGGTGTTATGAAGGCGATGTCAATTCCTGCTCTTCCTCTTAGAAAATTTAGATGTTGGACTTGTTCGATAGATGAGGCTCCTTCAAAGTATATTTCTCAAATTTGTGATTTTTCTCTTTCATGAATGAGCATAATTTGCTCATCAGGCAAATCGTCATTAAGATAAGAGTCCGCAGGGATAGAATGTGCAGCTAGAAAATTTGCTAATATTTGTCCCTTCATTACTTTTTGTGGAACGTATGTGATATCAAATTACAAAAGCAATACTGCCCATCTTGCTAAGCGACCTGTTAATACTGGTCTTGCATCAAGTACTTCAGCGGATCAATCCTTGAGATGAGGGTATCTTGTGAGATAACATATAATGATGAAGCTTTTGGACATCTTTGCTCAGTAGACTTCTAGATTTTATTGAGCTTGGTGCCTGACCTCATCAAGTCCATCAAATTCTCACATCCATAGATAGACATTCTCATCTTGAGTGAGATTGTGTTGAGTGGCTACTCAGAGTGAAGGTAGTTCAACTTCAAGTGACAAGACTGCTTCAGTTCCAAATACTTTAGCATGAGGAGTGGATTTTTTGGGAGTATGATCTAGATGTTACGCTGTTGTCTATTTGTAAGAGAATTTCACTTCAAAATTTTGGCCTCCAAATTTGCTCACCTATTTGTCGGGACCTTTTGACGAAGAATTCTTGGACATGTGGTCAAAGTGTCATGCATCAATGCTCACCATGTGAGACTTGAATTATTAGATATTTTGCTAGGGCTGTAAGAGGAGGTCTCTTTGGAGGATCAACTCTGGCCTCCCTGATGATAGGACCTTCATATTTTCTTTCTATCAGTCCATTCTCCTTAGCAACTTTGAGAATCTGATGCAGTCTTGCATATACAGTTTCAAATTCTCACTAGAGAAATTAGGATTTGAAGTTGTTGGGTCCAAAAAGACTATTTTATTTGACTAGTAGAGTTATCCCTTTTTACCCATCATTAGGCTATCAAACTTATTATGGGTTAAAATACTCATTTCTCGTTCTACAGCTGGTTGTACAATTTTCTGTTTGAACAATAGCTGTTTCCCCACTATCTCTAGATTGACTTGCTTCCAGATGAAGAAGCTTTTGCATCGCTACTTCTTCTTGGGGCTTCAGCCTCCATATTTATTTTTTCTTTTTATCGGGACATTTGTGATTCCCTAACAGTTGGTGTCGCATACGATGCTCGCAGTAGAAATTTCTTAGAACAATCTTGAGCTATTACTACCATTGATTGTAGCTTTTATAGTGGAGCATTTTTGGCTTCTTTGATGATTGACATTTGATACATGTTCTTCATAAGACATTTTCCCTTAACAACCTTCAGGACTCTATGTGCTCAAGTAGATAGAGTTTCATGTTATTTCTTCAGAAAGGTTAAAACTAATTATTGTTGAGCTCAGAAACATCGCTTAACATCACTAGTAGAGCTATTTCTTTTCACCCATTTCAAAATTTTTAAATTTATTATGGGGTAGAAATACTCGCTTTTGGTTGTAAGGTTGGTTGTATGACTTGTGATTCAGACAACAACTACTGAGCTCATAGTTTAGTGTTTCTTCTCCTTTGCTTTCTACTCAATTTTCTTCTAGAAGATGAGGCTTCAGTATCATACCTTCCTAGTGCGAAAGTTTCAACTGGCATGGTTGTCGCATTCACAAGTATGACTGAAACTTTCTACTCAGTGAAGGTTTTCTTCATGACTGGTGCTTCAAAATGAATCAATCTTTTAAGTACAAAGGCTCTCTTTTGAAGAACCTCAGTAGAAGTAGTGGCCATTCCAATTATCCTCCTCCATTGCACAGGTTGGTGTGTACAATATGCAGATGCTTCAGGTGGAGGATTATTTACAACGGTGATGGCTGGGAAGTCTACACTATCAAATTGAATAGTAGCTTCAATATCCCCAGTATTGATTACAGCGTTAGCCAGACGGATGTTGGCTCCATGACCTAGCTACATGATGAACAGTGTGTTCTGAAGATTCATCAATATAAAGAATAAGCAGATTAGTCATAATGACATAATTAGCTTAGAATTAGTTTCATTGATAATTAATTTTACATTTCAATTTTTATAATACTTTACTACTACTATAGCTCAAAATCGGCTAGCCAAAGATGGAAAGAGAAACCAGTCCCCAACGAAGTCGCCAGAAATCTGTGGGCTCCAAAAATTTGCCACTGACCTCTTTGATGAAAAGAGTGTTTTAAAAGTGTTAGTATAATTTTCAGAAGGCAGATGGAATAGTAGATAAGATGCTACCCAGAGATTTCATCATCATTTTATGAGGACTTTAGATCTAATTCAAGGTTTCTTATAGGTGCAAGCCCCTATAGTTAATTACCCCTCCCAGTAAGTGAGAGAGAACTTTCGATTAAGGTTAGTCATTAGATCTTTGAATGCGTAGGTATAGTAGCAACATGTAGAGTTTTAGAATTTAAGATATGAAATTCATCATTTTACCTTAAATCGGACGGTTGGGGGAATGATGGCGTGCCTGATCTAGATCCCATGGTTCCATCATCCCAGGCAGTCACGGTCCCTAGTCTACTTAGTCAGAGGAGGTAGTCAACCCAACCTGATAGAAGGATCCTCATCAGCAATACATGGATTACGTCGTCCAAGAAATTCTTGTAGACATGGGGTGGCGTTTATCTAAGGAGATAATCTTAAGTCTACCTTAGCTGACAGAGGATTATTTTCCCTATCAAGTATACCCTATGATTCATAACTCAAAGGGTAGAACCATTGGGAAGCATACGGGCTATGATCGTGATGGTAATATAATGGTGGTTGGCCAAAACTACGTCGAGGACTCTAGTGCTTGCTTCATATGTGGAGCTCTTGAACAAACCATGTAGTGAGGAGGACGCAGGCCCGTCTTCTGGAAAGAGATTGATTGAGAGTGAACATAGCAGAACACTTGATTTGACATTGGCTCCTTTGTGAGCTAGAGTTTTCTTAATTTATCACCCCCGATAAACAGTTGCAGAAGGTGGATAGATTGAGTTTGATTTTAAGCTTTTAATGATAGAGTTTCATTTAAGCAATTTAAGACTAATATTTGATTTGATTTGAAAACTTTGATTAATTTGAATATGTTTAAGAGCTTTAGATCCTATCATACTTTAGCATTGAGAAGATTAGATCTACGTCACGACAGAACCGTTTCTCGAGATATTTTCGATTTGAAACATTTATTATAGATTTTTAGGTTTCGTTAACCTGGACCCAGTCCTAAGACTAAACTAGGAAGCAACCCGCGCAACATCTCGCACACTTGAATTTAGGCATTCAGTATAGTGTCAGGGTCCATGCGGGTGTAATTAATAATTCAGATAATTCTATGTTTGAATTAAGAACTTTAGATCCTGTCAACTCTGTTTAACTGTTAACAGAGGACCAAATCTACTGTCACCTCACAGAATCAATTTTTAGATATTTCACTAATTTGAAACTCTTATTATAGGTTTTCAGGTTTTGTTAACCCGGACCCAGTCCTAAGACTAAATTGGGAATCAACCCACGCAACATCCTCAGACACTTGAATTTAAGCATTCAGCATATTGTCGGGGCACATGCGAGTGTATTTAAGAATTTAGGTAATTTTATATTTGAATCATGAGATTGATTTTAGATTTTTCATTTGATTCAAATTTTAGACTGCGCAGCCTTTTCAGACATTAAAATTCGCACTAGAAATCTCTATGTCAGAGTACATGCTTGTGTTTATAGCTTAGCTAATTTCATCTTATTAATGAAATCATTGATTTTGAAAATCATAATTAGAATGAAATTCCTTAATTTTTGTTCAAAGGAAGCCCTATTATTTTTATAGATTTGGATTTAGTATCGCCTTTTGTCTATTTGTACGAAGAGTTGCAGATCCAGTGGCGAAGAAGGTATTTCGATTTAGATTGTAGTTTAACACATTTCTTGTAATTAGTTTACTTATTTACATTTCTCCCAATTTGATTATGCTCAATTTACATCAATTTTGATAGATTATGTCGATTTCAGTGTTTGTTGCTTTAGCCCTACTCATGCTTATTAGCTAGCATAGACCTCCACATTCGTATAAGAATTATTAAACTCAATTTGGATTCATCCTTAGATTTTGAGTTTATTGCAAGTTTGTTATGAATTTTGCATTAGTCCCCCCCAAATTTCAATTAAAGCTTATTTAATTTTGAGGAATTTACGAGAAAAGAGAACTCACTTTATTGCTTCAATTTAAGCTATAAAAAATTGCAATTAAAGCTTGTGAGTTTAATATTAGCCTTCTCAAATTTTACTTAGATTTTAAATGAACATTCTATTCTTTCCAAAATTTGCTTTAAAGGCTCCCCCCCCCTTTTTTTGTTGGCCATTTTTTATTTAAAATTAGCTGCAGGTTTCCCTATTTAGCATTCTTAAGTCAGCTCATCTCACCCTCCATTTTTTTTAAGTCAAGATTTGGATAATTTGACAACCTCAGGCGTCATCCTGTGTAGGGCATCGGGTGTTTTGGCTTACTTTATGCACCCTCTTGAGCATAGCAGTGGTGTCTTCGCGACAGACATTTTTATCTCGTTAGCCTCTTGAACACAATGAGGCTTTTAAACCTGAAAGAAGACAAATACAATATATATTCATTCCCCCCTTTTTTTTTCTAAGTCTAGAAATTAGACAAAATTTTCAGGGGAGCTCTAATAAGTGTGGACTCGACGCCTCTTGAGTGAAGCGAGGGGGTCTGTCTGCCCTATTTTTTGATCTGTGCACCCTCTTGAGCACAACGAGATCTTCAAAACGCAAAAGAAACACTGGCACACACACACACACACACACACACACACACACACACACACACACACACACATATATATATATATATATATATTCACATTCTGATCCCATGTTCGATACATTTTTTGCGCTACTGATGCTTGGCAAAGCAATAGGGTTGGGTAGGCAATTGGGAGTGCAAGGCAATGAGTGCGACGCCGAAAATCGAAAGAAGAATTCGCCTCTTGATGATGTTCTTATCTAATTTTGCGGCAAAGCAGAGGTAGGAAGGCTAAAGCAAAGAATGTGACACTGCAAATCGAAAGAAGAATTCGCCTCTTGATGATGTTCTTCTCCAATTTGTGGCGAAGCAAAAACATGAAGGGAAAAGGGTGAGGAATACGACATTAGAAATCGAAAGAAGAATTCGCCTCTTGACGATGTTCTTCCCCCGGTTTGTGGAAATGCAAAAAGTGGAAGGGTTACAGGGAGTGTGATGCCAGAAACTGAAGAAAATATTCATCTCTTGACGATGTTCTTCCTCCGATTGCGGTGAAGCAAAAAGTGGAAGGGTTACGGAAAGTACGACGCCGGAATCCGAAGGAAGAATTTGCCTCTTGATGATGTTCTTCCTCCGTTCTGGCGAAGCAGGACAAGGTGAGGAATCACGTCGGGAATCAAAGAAGAATTAACTCTTGATGATGTTCTTCCCGATTCGGTGAAGCAAAAATGGGGTCGAGTTCGCTATAAGAAGTCTTGAATGAGAAGGTTTACAAACGGGCAGTTATAAATTTGGATTCTGAAAGCAAATGAGGAAGGAGGTTTGTCATTAATAGCCATGGGCTATCTGATTTTAATGGAGGTGGAGGTAATGGGCTAATAAAATGGCGAAGCGGTAGTTTATGCTGAGGAGGAAGGTAGGTGGAGGAAGGCTTGTGGGCTAATGGGCTTGTGTATGGGCAAGAGGGCTGAACGAGCCGGTTGCAACATGGAAAGGAGCGGGTTGGAATGGGCCAATGAACAGTACAAGAGGGGATAATTTCTTGTCTTTTTCTTTCTTCTAAATGGGAGAGAGAAAGCAGGAGGGAGAAACGGGAATTGGGAATGAGAGGGAGAAAATGAGAGGTGGGGGAGAATGAGGGGGGAGTGGTTTTTAGTTTTTTTTAAAAAAAAAAATAAATTGAATTAGGGTAGTTTTTTCAGAAAACTGAAAATAGGGGGAATTGTTGAGCATGGGGGTAATTTGGGAATTTTTAAATTAATTTAAAAGATTTTTATTTAGATTTCGTGCCAGTAAATGTACATAGTCAATATATATATATATATATATATATATATATATATATATATATATATATATATATATATATATATATATATATATATATATATATATATATATATATATATATATATATATATGCAATGGCATAGTCCATTTCACGATCAGAGTTCATTTGGTTTGAGTCGGCGTCAAATTGAGTCCATTTCAGCTAAAAATGCGCATCGTCATTTTCGACCACTCGATTTTTGCGCAGACTCATTTGAATTGAGTGGGAACAGTCTTATTTGATAGATTTTGGCATTTAGAAGCCAATGATGTGATCAATTTTGTGAACAAAAGTCATTTGACTTATGTTGGTGCCTCTTGACCTCGATATACGTGCATACGCATTGACGACTCGAGCGCTTGATTAATTACTCATCAAGTAATGAAATATTTATATCCTAACCAATTTTGATGTTATGAATGCGATGGCAAAGTTTGTTCATCGATAGGAGATCATTCTAGTTGATTTTGGTATGTCCAGTGCATTTTAGCCTCAATTTACGTGTTGTCACTTCAAATCACTCGACATTTGCACAGACTCATCCGAATTGAGCACGGACAGTCTCATTTGATAGATTTTAATGTTTTGAAGCTAATGGTTAATCAATTTTATGAACGAAGGTCATTTGGTCCTCGTCACAGCTTCCTAACTTCGATATGCATGTCGACACATTGATAGCTCGAGCGCTTAATTGATTGATCATCATAGTTGTAATATTTATATTTCAATCAATTTCAATGTTCTAAATGCGATGGAGAAGTCCGTTCATCGATCGGATGTCATTTCGATCATTTTTAGGGATGTCTAGTGCATTTTGAGCCTTAATTTGGGAACTGTCACCTCTGAAGTCTGTCAAATTTGATTTGTAGGCTTAATTTGATTTATGACACATATGTGGAGGATAACAACTATATCAATGAAACTGCATTATTTAGGATAATATTTTCAAGCATTTTAGGATACATTGCTTCACAAGTTCTCAAACTTATTGTATGTGATAATTGGTGTTATTGAGCAAACACTTGTCTTGGAAGAACTATTTTTGACATTATTTTTGGTGTAACATACATTTGGTTACATTTAGCTTTAAAAAAAATAAGAAGCATTGTTATAAAACTTGGTTTAGATGTAAAAACTCAGAGAATTGGGAAAGATATAAAGTAGCCTGTAGAGATTCTAAGAAAGCAATATATGATGCAAAAAATTTAACTTTTAGTGATTTATACAATAGATTAAATACCAAAGAAGGTGAAATATGTATGTATAAGTTAGCCAACCAAAGAGATAGAAGAAGTAAAGACTTAGTTCAAGTGAGGTGTATAAAGGATGAAAATAATAAAGTATTTTTCTTAGAAAAGAATATTGAAAATAGATGGATGAGATATTTTGATAAACTTTTCAATGAAGGATCTGAAAGTACGATTGATTTAGCAACCTTAATACCCTAAACAAAAATAGAAAATTTTATGTTTATCATCGTATTAGTAAATTTGAAGTTAGAGAAGCTTTAAAGAAAATGAAATGTTGAATAATAGTTTACCAGATAATATTCCAATAGAAGTGTGGAAATGTTTAGGAGATCAAAAAATTTTTTGGCTTACAAATCTTTTTAATGTTATTTTAAAGAGTAAAAAGATGTCAGATGAGTGGAGAAAGAGTTTGTTGGTTTTTCTATTTAAGAATAAAGGTGATGCATAAGAGTGTGCAAATTATAGAGGAATTAAGTTAATGTGTCATACATTAAAATTATGAGAGAGAGTAATTGAGCATAGGTTATGATGTGATACAAACATTTCTCATAATCAGTTTGGTTCCATGCTAGGTAGATCTACTATGCATGCTAAACATTTGTTAAGATGTTTGATGGAGAAGTATAAAGAAAGTAAGGAGGATCTATATATGATATTTATTGATTTAGAGAAAGCTTATGATAAAGTTTCAAGAGATGTTCTTGGAGAGTTCTAAAATAAAAAGGAGTTAATGTTGGTTATATTCAAGTCATTAAGGATATGTATACTAGAGATGCTACTTGTGTCGAAACACAAGGAGGATTGACAAAATATTTTTCTATTTCAGTTGGATTACAACAAGGATCAGCTTTAAGCCCTTATCTTTTTTACTTTAGTTATGGATGTTCTTACTGGGCATTTACAGGAAGATGTACCTTGGTGTATGATTTTTGCTTATGACAATCTTCTTATTGATAAGACCAGAGAGGGAGTCCAAGGGAAACTTGAATTATTGAGGTCAACTTTAGAGTCTAAAGGTTTTCATTTAAGTAGATCTAAAATTGAATATATAGAGTGTAATTTTACATGTTGAAGTTTTAGTGGTAGTGTTGTGACATTATGTGAACAAGTCATTAAAAAGAGTGAGCGATTCAGATATTTAGGCTCTATTGTTCAAAATGATGGTGAAATAGATGGAGATGTTATTAATAGAATTCAAGTTAGATGGTTGAAGTCGAGGAATGCATCTAGCCTATTGTGTGATAAAAAAGTTCCACTTAAACTTAAGAGAAAATTTTATAAGATGGTTGTAAGACTTGCAATGACTTATGGTGCAGAATGTTGGCCAATAAAAGGGAAGCATAAGACTAAGTTAAGTGTTATAGAGATGAAGATGCTTAGGTGGATGAGTGGCTTTACTCTTAGAGATAAAATGCGGAATGAGTATGTTCGGGAAAAAGTTGGAGTAGCTCCAGTGGTAGATAAGATTAGAGAGAGTCACCTTAGATGGTTTGGCCACATAAAGCATCGGCTGTTCGATGACCCGGTTAGAAGAGTAGATGCATTAGATTTGCCTTATGTTAAGAAAGGTAGACGTAGACCTAAAAAGACTTGGTTAAGATTTATAAACAAATGACCTTAGTATACTTGAATTAGATGAGAATTTGACACATAATATGACACAATGGAGACGAATGATTCATGTAGCCAACCCCACTTGGTGGGATGAAGGCTTGTTGTTGTTGTTGTTGTTGTTGTTGTTTAGTTAGATTACATCAAGGATCGGCTTTAAGCCCTTATCTTTTTGCTTTAGTTATGGGTGTTCTTACTAGGCATTTATAGGAAGATGTACCTTGGTGTATGTTTTTTGTTGATGACATTCTTCTTGTTGATAAGACTAAAGAAGGAGTCCATGAGAAACTTGAATTATGGAGGTCAACATTAGAGTCTAAATGTTTTTGTTTAAGTAGATCTAAAACTGAATATATGGAGTGTAATTTTAGTTGTAGAAGTTCTAGTGGTAGTGTTGTAACATTAGGTGAACAAGTCATTAATAAGAGTGAGCAATTCAGATATTTAGGCTCTATTGTTCAAAATGATGGTGAAATAGATGGAGATGTTATTAATACAATTTAAGTTGGATGGTTGAGGTGGAGGAATGCATATGGACTGTTGTGTGATAGAAAAGTTCCACTTAAACTTAAAAAAAAAATTTATAAGATGGTGATAAGACGTGCAATGACTTATGGTGCAGAATGTTGACCAATAAAAGAGAAGCATAATACTAAGTTAAGTGTTACAGAGATGAGGAAGCTAAGATGGATGAGTGGCTTTACTCTTAGAGATAAAATGCGAAATGAGTATGAAAGGGAAAAAGTTGGAGCAGCTCTAGTGGCAGATAAGATTAGAGAGAGTCACCTTAGATGGTTTGGCCACATAAAGCGTTAGCTATCCAATGACCTAGTTAGGAGAGTAGATGCATTGGATTTGCCTTATGTTAAGAAAGGTAGAGGTAGACCTAAAAAGACTTGGTTAAGATGTATAAAAAATGATCTTAATATACTTGAATTAAATGAGAATTTGACATATAATAGGACACAATGGAGACGAAGGATTCATGTAGTTGACCCCACTTAGTGGGATAAAGGCTTGTTGTTGTTGTTGTTGTACATATTTCATTACATTTGATTAGGTCAGTAATGTAATCAATAAATACATACACTCTCCATGTAGTCAACTTATGATAACATGCCACTTCTTCTAGATCTAACTCAACACCCATCCTCTGATCAAACTCATATTCTAACCAATCCATATTTAACACTTTAGCACATGCATGTAAAGCTTGCTCATTCCTATAGTAGCCCATATTCGCATTAGAGAGACCTAAGTTGGTCTGACTAGACCTTAGCCATTCTACATTCTAAACCACCCTAATTACCTTAAGATGAACTTAACATTTCTAATATAGTCCACAAACTAACCTCATAAATCTTAGACCCCTTAAACATAACTTGGCCTAGTCCCTATTCTAAGGGATCAAATTAAATCAATTCAAACTCACTAATCAACTTAACAATTAACCTAACTTTCCTCCTAACTTTACTTAACTTTATGCCAACTTGGCATGACTTGGTTATTATCAAATGTTATATTTAGGATCACTTTCATGACCAAAGACATTAAGTAATTGATCTAATTTACCTTAGGATAAATCATTTTGTCCAGCGATAAATCCACATACATCTCAGTGTGGGGCAATTGCCCATCCTAGATTATGTAAACTCTTTTTATTAGAGGAGTGCAAATCTTTATTTCATCATCACTCTCATTCTCTCGATCACTCATATTATTCACATGTTAGTTCAACCGCCTTCATAGCCCATGTCAAAAGAATAGTGGAGGTTGTTGCACTAATCTACAAGGTACTCGAAGTTCTCGTTTCTTCTTCGTATTGCCTTAAATAGACTAAACCAAATATTTAAGAAATCTCAATTATTTACATCATATCTATTTGATTAATAAATCTCAATTATTTACATTATAATAAAGTCTTTTTTGTATTTAGGATTTAGTAAATAGATCATTATTTAAAGGGGAAAAAAGAGTTGAGATTAATATTAACAATCTTCTTGCTGGCTTAGACTTCATCATCTGACTTATGTTAATAAGCAGAATAAAATGTGAAAAGCATATTTGGTGAAGAGATCACATCAGCTCAAAAGTCATAATTTTTCTCAAATAGTGATAAGCAATGTTTAAAATAGATTTAGTTCAAAATTGTTTGAGAAATATCAAAATTATTTAAAGTATAACATATAAAAAGATGGAGCATATTGTCTATATTGCTATCTATTTAAGCCTCAAAAATAAATTATTACAAGTCAAGGAGGTGGAGAATCATTTACTAGTGAATGATTCAAAAATTAAAAAGAAAAAATAAACTTTTAGCTCATATTGATTAATACAATTGAGTTCATAATAAGGCAATGCAAAAAATATGAGGATCTAATGAAATCTCAAGTATAAAGTGTTCCTTTTATGCAGTTGACTAAGGATAAGAGAAATAAAAATATAAGATTATGTTGACAAAAGTGATTAATTATGCTCAATTTCTTCTGCGATAGGTATTATCATTTCGTGGTCATATGAATCTTCCATCTCAATTAACGAAGAAAATTATTAGAAACTATTTTATTTTCTTATAAATTATAATAAAGAAATAAAAAAGTTACATTTTAACTGCTAAAATATAGCTATAGTTAACTTCACTGCATCTATTAAAATAATCTTTTCATGCTACCACATCTAAGATTTTAATTTTCATTATGAAAGATAAGTGTGATTCATAATTTTTTTATTATATTGGAATAGTCTTGTGATGTGGCAAAAAAATTAGCAATTAGTTGTTGAAATGAGATATGTTGATTAAAAGAGATAAATTATTAAAAGATTTAATGATATTAAATATGTTTTCTCAATAAGTATAGTTGTACTTAAGACAACTCTTGAATCTATATTTGTCAAAAAATAATTAAGCCTACATAAGATACAAGATCATGGCTATGATATGGCATCTAATATGCAAAATGAGTTTAATAATTTTAAAATATTCATTATTAATGATAATTCTCAAACATTTTATGTTCATTATTTCTCTCATTAATTTTAACTATGCTTAGTGGATGTAGCAAAAAAATTATAAGAAAGTGAAATATTGTTGTAAGTTCACTGCAAGAATTTTGAACACTATTAAAATTTCTTGTAGCAAAAGTGATGCTCTGAAAATCACTCAACATAAAAATATTTTTTCACACCTAAAGACAGGAGATTAAATAGTAGGTGTGGTTTGAATCAAGAAATTGTTTTGCAACTAGCTGATAACACCAATTAAAGCTCACATTTTCACACATTTATTAGACTTATGAAAATGTAGGTATCTATATTTGAAGAGCTTGAGACAATAAAGGAGAATGAGCTATATGATCAACAATCAATTGAAGTTAGTATTTTAATCGATGTAATAAATTCTTTTAATTTTGTATTCAGAAGATTTAATGATTAATAATTTAGATATTATAAATGAATTATTATAATTTCTACAAAAATAATATTAAGAATGCAATGAAATTAATGCAAGTAATGGTTGCAAATTATGAGAGAGAATAGTGTGATTCTTCATTATATAAAGTGTCTCATTTTCACAATATTTTTTATGTTGATGTTCTAGATATAAATTCTAACTTCGAGACCCATTGATAGTCTATATGAAGAAGTAAAAATAATAATAATTTAATATTATTATCTTATTGAGTTATTTTATACTATGATTAAAATGCAACTTCAGAATTGAACAATTATTTCTTTGAAGTGTTAAGTTACTTCTTTATGTGACATACTTAAGCTCAAGTGATTCATTCTATATTTTTGATAAGGGAAAATTAATTTATTTTGGAGAGTTATATCCTAGTGATTTTTAAAAAGTTAAGCTTGTGGCTCTTGAGCATCCACTATCCACTTATCTTATTGATATGTGCAATTGAGATAATTTCTCAGCTTTTAGTGGCATTATTGATCTTGTAAGGCAACACATCAAGACCTTGTCAAGACAAAAAATATGATATGTGTCCTTTAATTTAAAGACTTATGACAATGGATTTAGCTTTATCGATTACTACTATTATAGTAGAGAGATAGTATTTTTTATAATTAAGATGATCAAATATTGATTGCATAACGAAATAACTGATGATTAAGTCAATAACTTTCTTATTATGTTTACCGAGTAAGAAGTATTTGACTTGATTCTTAATGAAGTTATTATACAATATTATCAATCGATGCAAAATATATTGAAAAGCTTGTAATCATTATTCAATTTATTGATAATAATAAATACAGAGCTCTCTTTTGAATTATCTATTATTCACTTTATTTTTATAAATTAATTATGTAAATAATAAATTTGTCTATCCTAAGAAAAGAGATTGGTTATATCCCTGATTTTGCCATAAGATAACCTTTTGTTTAAAACCCCTAAATCTAGTCTAACTTAACTTAATAGTTTAGATCTTCAGTCCCAACTTAACTTAAGTTAATCTAACATGGCCCATATGAGTCATAGGTAGTTAACCCATCCCTTAATACCCACTTAGGTCAACCTAAGTAGTTGACCCTACAACATATATAGGAGGTTGCCATAATACAATAAAACTATACATTTAAGTTTCTTAATAAATATTACTATAATAATACTTTGAACTAATATAATTAACATCTAATGTGATACATAATTAAATCTCACTACTATAAATAAACTCTATTTTAATTACCAAGTGATATCATTGAAAAAATATTTGCATGCATTTTAAAAAGTGTTTTTACTTTTACTTTATTTTGTATCATACTAAATTCCTATAGTGATACATAAATATTATTTTATATTAATAAATATTGTAACATAAAATAATAAGCATTAAATAAATTGTTTGTAAGCTCTCTTTTCACCAAATGTAGATTAAATATAAATATTTTCATTGTCATAAGCCATTGATAAAAAATTTTATTTGTAGCATAATTTAGAGAAGAAATGAGAAACATAATATTATTCATGATTTTAAAATGCCACATGATATCTTGGTGGCAGTATAGTTAAAATTCTTTTTTTATGAGCACTATTTAGCAATACGTACTCAAACTTTTCATCCAAATTAGGGTCTCGCATTGGCAACTTTAGTTTTTTTTTAATTAGAAAATATTTATATAAAAATGATAAAATAGATATGAATAACAAATTTATAATTAATAATTTCTATTTTTCATATTTTAAAATTGTTCAATAATCATATTATTGTCAATACTATTTAATATATCTTTATATAAGCGATCAAAAGATCATTATGATATTCAATAATTTTTCACAATTTTAGTAACAGAAAAATCTCTTTCAATATTTATTGTAGTAACTATAGAGTTAACGTGAGTTTTAATAATTTGAAAATAAAAGATATAATTATCTTTCTTTCTTTCAGATATTTTCTCAATAAATATTTAACGTCTTCTAAGAATAAAAACTATTCATCAAATGATATTTCTAAATATAGGTTTCTTGATTATATCATTAAATTTAAGGGAGATTTACATACATAGCACCTAAAACTTACGTATTTACATATTTAACACCCCAAAGTTAATATTTACTAAAATCACACAAGAAACTTCAGAAAGTGCTCAAATATAGACCTCCATCCATTCCTTAACTCTCGCCGTTATGTATCCTCACAAAGCCATATCATCTCTTTCTTATCATCTTCTCCATCTCTAACAGTTAATATTATGGTCGGTGATCGATCTTTTGCTCCTTGTCACTGTTTTTCACTTCAGATTTAAGGCTTCTTCTATTTCGGCAATCTCTCTCCCTAAAAATAACATGGGAGCTATTGAGTTGTACTCATGTTTCTTCAGTGCAAGTCATAATTTCAGATAAGTGTGAGAATTAGTTGTGAATGGAGGAAATTTTACAGTTAGAATTGCTCACTGCTAGTCGCCAAACTGCTCACTGTTGGTCGCCGAATTTCTCACTATCAGTTCCCAAAATCCCCACTACCAGTCACCAAACTTTACTCTGTTAAATTGCTATAAGGTTTAATCCCACTTTTAGTATTGAATTTTTTTTAGGCTGAATTTAATTTCTGCCAAATTGCAACAGATTTTGTGGTTATGGGAAAGATCTTTTATGAAAACATAGAAAGTATGTTGTTTAGTGATATGATACTGAAAATTCTACTAGTCAAAGTCGAATTGATGCCGAAAGAACTGATCTCAAGATTATCAATCAACATAATTGAAAACTTTGTGATATCAATCAGCTCCTAAATATGTAGTGTTTATAGTCAAATCGAGCGTCTTGACGAGCCGGATCTAACAAGCCCAAGATCTCATAATTCTAACTTCATTTGAGCATTCAAATACTCAAAATACATCAAATGATCAAAGAAATCATTTTGAGCCGTCCAATGGAGTGGTTCAGATTTTGCACATATTTACAGAAACGTTACTCCTCTAATCTATAAATAACCTCCCATTCTTCACATGAGTGGGGGCGAGAGAGAAGAGAGAAGGAAAATCCTCAAGCATAATCTCGCCACCTTCGACGGCCGCCACCATCTCCGGCCGCAACCACGCCGCCCACCTCGCCGACCAACCATCGCCGGTGCCACGTCGGCCACCATGCTAGTCCTGCTGCAACTACGTCATATCCGCTGACTACCGACGCCGGTCGACACTGTGACCACCGCTACCATCGTTGCCACCACCATCAATCATCATCATATCAATCGCTTCTGGTCATCATCGCTGACCAGTTGCCGCCACCGGTCACTGCTGGTCATCACGCTGACCATCGCCACCATCGCCGCCATCTCCGTGACATCATCAGCCGTCGACCGTCATTGTTCACCATCATCTACTACCACTAGCATTACAACCTAACCATGCTATATATTTGTTACCCGACTTCGAGTTGTCGCTTTCTCACATTCGTAATCCCATATCGGAAAATTTGTACTCAAAGATACATAGTTGATGATTTTTTCTGAAAGGATTTTTTTTCCTCTTTTCGAGATTTTTTCACGTAAAAATTCTGGACTGTTCTTATTCATTTTTCAAACATCTGTGTGTGTATTAGATTTCACAACAAAGCTAAGACGTAAACTTTTATTCTACTGCAATTGGGTTTCTAACATGCAACATTTAGATTTTTTTCATGAAATTCTTGCAAATTTTTGTGAAGGAGAAGAAAGTCTTGAATTGGGTATAGGAAAATCCTTCGTATTCAAATCTTCATTTACTTAACAAAAAGAAATATGTAGATATAGAAAATCTTCTCGCATATACCAAAAATAATATATCTACATTCAATTGTAATTAACTAAGAATCATTCCTTTCCATCAGAAGATATACACAACAAGCAAATATATGTAAAAACAAATCATGGAGAACTATGGAGAACTGATGCGAGTACAAGCAGGATGGTTGATGTGATGTGGTTCTAGATTTGTCGAGGAGAATATGTGGGTACGGTTAGATTGAATGGAGCAGTATAAGTAGGTTTGTTTGTTATGTTATTGCGCGAGTTAGTTAGGGGATGATTGGTTGCATGAATGGAGTAGAGCAGGCAGATGGTTTGCTCAGATGCGACGTGAGATTAGTCGAGGAAGATGTGCAGATGCAGTTCACTTCAATGGACCAGTCTTGCAGAAGTTCCACACATTTATTTTGTGATATGGAGTAGAGAAGAGGTGAAGGGGTAACAGAGAGAGCGTTACAAAATGGATGAAGGTCTATTTTTGAGCACTTTCAAAAGTTACTCCTGTGTTTTTAGTAAATATTAACTTTGAGGTGCTACATATGTAAATTCGTAAGTTTTAGATGCTATGCATGTAAATTCCCCTAAATTTAATGATATAAAATTATTTAGATAAAATTATGAGGTTTATAATAAAAGTAATGTTTATGTTACTCTCATTCTAAGAGAGAGAGAGAGAGAGAGAGAGAGAGAGAGAGAGAGAGAGATATATATATATATATATATAATATTTTATGCTATGTAAATATATTTAACTTAAAATTTTGAGAAAAATAAAATATTTTAATTTTTTATTATAAATTAAAAATATATGTGTTTGTTGCGTGCTAGAAAACCAATGCGGTAAAAAAGTTTTAGCCTTTAACTTCATGAAATCCATACACAGGTATTTAAAGAGTGAACAATAAAACTCAATTTTACGTGGAAAACCTCAAAAGAGGGAAAACCACGGCCTAAAAAAGCTTCCACTATGTATTGAGTACAAGATCTTATATCTGGGATTACGAGTATATGAGAAAGGAACAAATGACAATGTGACGAATGATGTTGACGACGGTTGACAACGACGATTGAAGCGATGATGATGACCGACGATAGTGGTGATGATGATGACCGGCAACAACGGCGAGGGACGGCGGTAGCCGATGGTGGCGGCCGTGGCGGTTGACGACCGTCGTCGAGTGCGCGATCTTGGAGGATCTTTAGAGCTCTCTCTCTCTCTTGCATCCTCATATGAGGAATGAGGCTATTTATAGATTGGAGGAGTGGCGTCAGAATACATGCAAAATCCGAACCACTCCTCCAATTGGACGGCTCATGATGATTCCCTCGATCATATGATGTATTTTGTGTATTTGAATGCTCAAATGAAGTCGGAATTGTAAGATCTTTGGCTTGTTGGAACCGGCTTGTCGAGACGCTCGATTTGACTATAAACACTCCATATTTTAGAGCTTTTTAGGGATTTAACTGATGTCTCAAAGTTTCCAATGATATTTTAAGTGCTTGATCTCGACCAGTTTCAATTTCTAATTAGCTTGCTTTCCGCATCAAGATTTGTGCTTCGACTAGAGGAATTTTCAGGGTCATATCAGTTGCCCCCTTATTTTTGGATGATATTATCTCGATCATCAAAAAATATGTGTCAAGTACTTCAAAATAGCAAATTCTTCAACGAAATCTGCAGGTCCATTAACCACACATTTTGAGAGAACAGATCTTCATGTAAGCACAAGATTATGACTATGGAAGGCGATGCGGCAAATGCGTGTAGGCATCGGGGTGCAGTCAAGTCGCCAAGCTCCGAGCTCGACTTGAACCGGCTCATTTCCGGTCATTTAGTGCTCGAGCTCGAGCTCAAAGCGCTCGAAATATTAAACGGCTCGAGCTCGAGTTAGGGTTCGGTTCATTTGTTGTCGAGCGCCGGATATGAGTGATCCTGAGTGATTTCGAGATTCCTTAACTATGATCGCGTCAGCTCGCCGAGTCTTGAGTGCCTAATTTTGCAAGCTTCGGTTTCGCCTCGCCTCGCTCGTCATCGCCTTTGACACTGCCCCTAGTCTCGACTCTCCGTTCTCTCCTACCGCAGCCTCCTCGCTTCGGGTTCTCGGTTTGAGACTTTGAGTTCCCTCATCTTCCTGGCTTCAAATTTTTTCTCACTCGATAGCAAGATCGACTTGATCTTGGTTGGCCAGGTTCATTTTCTTTATGCTCACAATCTCACATCTGGTATTTCGTTTTGATGATGCTTCCTATTAGGTGTGTGAAGCCATTCGAAATTAGGTTTTGCTGTTCTTTGGTTTTGATGTTCGGTTGTGAATCAACTTGTGATGTTCTTTTGGATTATGTGTTTAATGAGTAACGCTATGTTCGGTAACCGGTTGTGTAACTTGTGTTGATTATCCGCACTTGTTTAGGTGCGTAACTTGTTCAATGTGCGACACAGACTTATCCTTTATTGTTTAT
Source organism: Cymbidium sinense (assembly GCA_021442155.1). Classification (NCBI taxonomy): domain Eukaryota; kingdom Viridiplantae; phylum Streptophyta; class Magnoliopsida; order Asparagales; family Orchidaceae; genus Cymbidium; species Cymbidium sinense. Next base: position 143,569,057 of record CM038219.1, read on the forward strand.
GGTTTTTCGATAGTTTATGGTTCAATTGTTGTTGGATGATGGTAAATGTGTGTGAACTTTGATTAGTGGAAAGGGTTCTACTAATTAGAGTTGTGTTTTAATTATCCGCACTTGTTTAGCACATCATCCCTTTTTCTATATATTAGAGTTGTGTTTTATTGGAAAGGGTTCTACTAATTAGAGTTGTGTTTTATTGGTATAATAACAAATCAGAAAAATCCTAAAACTACCATGCACCTATCGTTATATGCCTACCTTTGCAACTATTTTCGTCATTCTAATGGATCAAATGTTTAAGTTACGAAAGAACACTAATGAGCAAAGAATGGAGAGCGCAATAACTTTGCTTATAAATGTGCTCACAGGTTCTCCAAACCCATTGATTTTCTCTTTTTTGCCTAATGTCCACCAAGGAGATTAGACAATGTTGATTCACAAAGCTGCAGAATAAAACCTTCTGGTTTGAAAAAAAAATTAGAGAGAAAGATTACAAAAAAATATTTCTTTCTTGTTTCTCTGCCACAATTGGAATTGAAGCCATTCAACATTGAAGGAGACGAGTGTCCTATGCTGTGAGGGTGAATCGGGAGGTATGGGAAGGAGAGGGACGGGTTACAACTAAGGCTGCATGAGTAGAGTTAACATGTATATAACATGTGGGATGTGGGTTGGGTGCAAAATTGAGATTGTGAAACTTATCATTGTAAGACATTTTTTGAGCCCAGCTTTTGTAATGTTGCCAGGCTTGTTATCTTGCAAAGTTGAATTTAATTTTAAAAAAAAAACATGTGGTTGTGTTTAGCACATCATCCTTTTTTATAATACATGTTATGTTATGGAGCAGTTCATTATTCTTTTTGTTAATTCATTATGCTTTATAAATCGCTATGTCTGGTGGCAATGAAATGATTTTCTATGTTGGTAATTGGTTTCTATTTGCGTGAATTAGAATTATTGGATAGAAGAGAGTATTGAGTTTTTATTATTACAAAGTTCAAATATCGGAGCAATTTGGTATTTTGAGTTTTTAATATTTTATAAATCATTTATCTTCTTCATTCATTATGTTGTAATTTATCATTTTTGTTTTAGATTTAAAATGGCAACACCACCACTTGGAGAGGATGTGTTAGTGGATTTAAGCAGTGATAATCCAGTTGTGGGTGTCCAAATTGATATTGAGGAACATAACAGCAATGTAGATGTTAATAATATTGAGGGGGAGAATGAAGTTATTAATGATTTGGTTGACAAGGGTGATGATATAGCTGATCTTGAAAATCCAATTGAATTAAGAAAAAGAAAGAAAACATCACATGTTTGGGAGGAGTTTAAAGAAGTTGTTCTTCCAGATGGCCAAAAAAAAGGGGAATGTATTCATTGCAAGAAAAGGCTAGCTATAGGTATCTTGGTGCAACTACACAATTTAGGCATTTAGATCGATGTGTAGCTAGAGTAATACATTGTCTAAGCAAAAAAATTTTACAGTTTCAGCCAAAAGATTTTGACAGTTCATTAAAAATTTTACAGTTTCAGCAAAAAATTTCTAACTAACTTCTTTGTCTCGGATTTTCTCTTATGGTGGCTGGATGCTACCTGCTGTCTACTGTTTTTCTTGTAATTATGTTGGGTGCAACTGCTTTGTCTCGGTTTGGGTGTTAATTTTTCTACTGCTCGGTTTTCTCTTGTTGCTCTTCCTGTTGGCTGCTCGGTTTGGTTGTTAATTTGTCTACTGCTCGGTTTTCTGTTGGCTGCTTGAGGGTTTTTTTGCGGCTACTATCTTGCCTAGGATGCTTGTGTTGTGGCGTGGTGTTTCAGGGTGTGAGTAAACTATTGGCATTGACTCCCTCTGGTTTATTTGGCTCTCCTTGTTTCCTGATATTTTCCTCTTTATTGTTGGTGGTGGATTTGCTATTCTTTTGGCTGCCTTGGTGATGGTTTTGATGATAATTTCTAGATGCCCTCTTGGCCTCTCTATGGTATGGCTTTCCTCTATTTGGTGCTGCTTATCCCAAGTAAATGAGTTTATGGTGGCTGGATGCTACCTGCTGTCTACTGTTTTTCCTATAATTATGTTGGGTGCAAGTTGCAACTGCTTTGTCTCGGTTTGGGTGTTAATTTTTCTACTGCTCGATTTTCTCTTGTTGCTCTTCCTATTGGCTGCTCTTCCTGTTGGCTGCTCGGTTTGGGTGTTAATTTTTCTCCGCTTTCAGTCATTTGCTTCCCGTTGGTCGCTCGGATTTGGGTTGCTAGGTTCGAGATAGTCATGGCCTCATGGGTTGTTTTTTCCTGGCTGTGTTTACAAAAAATTCACCCTTATGTGTGTATTTGTTGTTTCCCTCTCTATCTTCTTTTAGTAATAATTCACCCCTTCCTTATCAGATGATGGACTTCGGATGATGGGCTACACGAGGTATGTTGGCTGTGATGGCAATGATGTTTCCCTCTCTATCTTCTTTTAGCTGGTAGCACTATATGTAATTGTAACCCTTCTTCTCAAGTTTGGATGCTTACATATAATGTTGCTCTTTAAGATGATTATAATTTATAACTGAGCCTGAGCCTTTTCTTAACTTTATCCATTTTATTTTCTCTTATTCTTTATGCTTACTTAATTATGTCCTTCCTTCCATTGGTATGTTGTAGAATATTTTTATGATTGGGTAATTGCCTCGTTTAAGATGCTTATAATTTTATTTTCTCTTAGTCTTTATTTTTGATTAGGTGGTTGGATGCTCAAGAGTACAAGTAGAGCTTTGGATTACTTCTCCATTAAAGACTCTAACATACATGGATCAATAGAAGATGTTGCTTTTAATTTAATTCTATGTTTTTCTTTTTTTGTGTAACAATTTGAGAGATTGAATTTTTAATTCTGTAATTTATATGTACCTCTCTTGTTTGAGGCTTTGAGCATTTAATTTTTTCTTTCAATATTTTTGTAAATTTTTTTGTAATTTCTTTTCATTAAAAAAAATTTACAAAACCTCTTGTAATAAAATAGATACATTTTTCTGCATTTAATTTTTTGTGGTTTATAATTTTTTTTTTGTAATTTAGAATTTCATATATTTGTAATAAAAAATATCTCAAAAGATTCAAATTAATTTAATAAATATTCTAAATTTTTTTTAATTGCTCTTTAAAATTTTTTGCTGCTCTTTTAATGAAATTATTTCTAAACGAGCCTAAATTGAGCTCAAACGAGCCAAGCTCGAGTTTAAACGAGCCAAGCTCGAGCTTAATTTTCAGTGAGCGAGTTGAGCTTGGTTTATGTGAGTCGAGCTCGAGCTCAAAGATGTTCAAGTCAAGCTCAAGCTCAATCGGCTCGAGCTCGACTGACTTACCCCAGGTATGCGGTAGATTGAGGTTCTGACCCATCCGAGTGAACGGCGATCATGACACGCGGGCGCTATGAAGCGTGCAATGGCTATACAAGGCGGCGCATTATGGGCCATGGAGCCGCTGCATACAGCTGGCCAGCTGGGCGCGGCAAGTAACTCGGCGGGTCATGACGGGCGGTGCGAAAACCATGCGGTCGCTGTTGGAGCGGTTGGCGCTTAGCTGGTCGTCATAGCGGCATTGGTGGTCGCGAACGGAGCGCGAATGGGATCTGGATAGCGGTCGCGGCGAATATTGATCGCTGGAACGGCGGAGCTGGTCGGCCTGCGCCGAAGTGGCACGCGGTAACGCTGGATGGTGGTCGCAGGCGGCTGGGTCGGAAGGTTCGACCCGGTCGGCTACTACAACACGATCGGAGTGGTCGCCTGGGCGACGGCGGCCCTGTGGCTGGCCAGGCAACCCGGGGACCCATGGGAAGCTGGTCGCGGAGCTGGCGACCGTGGACCGACGGCATGTTCACGGGCGGCAGAAGCAATGACCGGCGGCCCGCGGCGAGGGTCGCTGCTGAGACGGGCCGCTGGCCAGGCTGCTGATGCGGCGTCCACCGGAGCGGCGAAGCGCGGCGGGCGCATGCACGCCAACGACGGTTTTGAGGCGATTTCCGCCGGTTTTGGCGCCCTTTTTCCCTAGAAAGGGTCTATAAATAGCTAGGGCTAAGGAGAAGGCACATTCTCTTCTTGAGAGAAGCGTTTGGCGATCAAGAGTAGTTCATACCTGCAGCTCAGTTTTCTCTCGAAAGAGGTATTAACTAACCTCGTCGGACCGACCGGGATCAGAGGCGATCAAGACCCGTAGTTCATACGATAAGGCTCCAGTTTTTCCTCGAAAGAGGTGTTAACTAACCTCATCGGACCGACCGGGATCGGAGGCGATCAAGACTGAGAAGCTCAGGCTCGAGAAGCGAGTTCATATTCACTCATTTCGGAACGATGACCCTCGCGAAGGTTTCGATAACCGACGAGCGAATGGTGTGGAGACCGCGGAGATTCATGACCGGCGATGTGACGGCGCAGAAGGGCGACATATACGGCAAAGGGACCGCACATTCGGCGATGACGTGGCGGGTAAGCGGTAATGGGCGACGGTAATGACCGTGGCGACCGGAGCAAGCGGGATGATCGGCGATGATGGTGGTGACCGGCGAGGGCGATGGTCGGCAGGACCGACGACCAATGACGGCTGACGATGGTTGGCACCGACGCGGGTGGTCGGCAATAATAACCGGCGACTGAAGTCGATTGCGCGACCGACGTAAGTCGGGATGACCGGAGACGATATGGTAACCGAAGATTGCCGGTGATGGTCGACGACAATGGCGATGACCGCATGCGGGTTGGCGTACCGACGGATTCTGAATGCAATCGGCGACAGCCGACGGTGTCAGCGCCGTAATCAGGCCAGCTTTGGTAGTCGGGGATGACCGATGGCGATGGTGGCGCACCGGCGATGCGACATGGTCGGCAGCGGACCGTGACCACGGTGGCGGGCGGACCGAGCTAACCGACGGGTCAATGCGACAATCGATAAGTCGACGATGGCGACAGCGCGAAGTCGGCGGGATGACCGACGACGGTGGTGACCTAAGATTGTCGCGATGGCGGGCGGCCGACGGGTTTCTTTGACCTATCCGAGGTTGTTTGTCAGAGTGTGACTCGATGATGACGGTAACCTGTATGGAAGGGGTCGAATCAATCCAAGGATTTTGACCCATCCGTTGTTTGTCGAGTGTTACCCACGACGTTAACGTGGAAGAAGTTGAATCCGAGAATTTTGACCCATCGAGGTTGTTTGTCGAGTGTTACCCGGCGACGCTAATGTGGAAGAGCAATTGAATCCGAGATTTTGACCCATCCGGGTTGTTTGTCGAGTCTTTACGATGGCATTAACTGTGGAAGAGATTGAATTGAATCCGGCGAGGATTTTGACCCATCCGGTGTTGTTTGTCGAGTCTTTTCGATGACGTTAACTGTGGAAGAGGTTGAATTGAACTGAGATTTTGACCCATCCGGTTGTTTGTCGAAGTCTCGATGACTTTAACCTGTGGAAGAAGTTGAATTGAATCGGTGATTTTGACTTCGAGTTGTTTGTCGAGTCTTTACCGTGACGCTAAGGAAGAGGTTGAATTGAATCGAGGCGACCTATCCGGTTGTTTGTCGGTGTTATCATGACGTTAACTGTATGGAAAGAGGTTGAATTGAATCAGGATCTTTGACCCATCCGAGTTGTTGTGAGTGATGACGTTAACTTGTATGGAAGAGGTTGAATCAATCCGCCGAGGATCTTTGACCCATCCAGATTGTTTGTCGAGTGTTACCAATGACGTTAACTGTATGGAAGAGGTCAGGAAGTCCACCAAGGACCTTTTGACTATCTAGGTTGTTTGTCGAGTCTTTGCTCGACGCTAACCGTGGAAGGTCGTGGAAGTCCACCAAGGACCTTTGACCTATCCGGTTGTTTGTCGAAGTCTTTGCCGATGACGTTTAACGTATGGAAGAGGTTAAATTGAAGCCGTGATTTTGACCCATCCGGTTGTTTGAGTGTTTTGCTCGGCGACGCACTGTGGAAGAGGTTGAATTGAATCCGTGGCGGACCTATCCGAGGTTGTTTGTCAGAGTATTTTCTCGATGACGTTAACCTGTATGAAAGAGGTTGAATTGAATCCGCTGAGGATTTTGACCCATCCGAGGTTGTTCGTCAGAGTGTTACCCGATGACGTTAACTTGTGTGGAAGAGGTTGAATTGAATCCGCTGAGGATTTTGACCCATCCGAGGTTGTTTGTCAGAGTCTTTGCTCGATGACGTTAACCTGTGTGGAAGGGTTTGAATTGAATCGCGAAAATTTTGACTATCAGGTTGTTTGTCGAGTCTTTTCAATGACGTTAACCTGTATGGAAGAGGTTGAAGAATCTGAGGATTTTGACCCATCCGAGGTTGTTTGTCGAGTGTTACCAGACGTTAACCTCGTGGAAGAGGTCGTAAAGTCCACCAAGGACCTTTTGACCTATCCTAGGTTGTTTGTCAGAGTCTTTGCTCGATGACGTTAACCTGTTTGGAAGAGGTCGTAGGAAGTCCACTAAGGACCTTTTAACCTATCCTAGGTTGTTTGTCAGAGTCTTTTCTCGATGACGTTAACTCAGAAAGAAGAGGAAGTCCACCAAGGGCGCTTTAACCCATCCTAGGTTGTTTGTCAGAGTGTTACCCGATGACGTTAACCTGTGTGGAAGAGGTTGAATTGAATCCGCTGAGGATTTTGACCCATCCGAGGTTGTTTGTCGAGTGTTACAGACGTTAACGTGTGAGGTAGTAGGAAGTCCACCAAGGACCTTTTGACCTATCTAGTCGTCGAGTCTTTGCATGACGGCGTTAACTGTTTGGAAGAGGTCATAGGAAGTCCACTAAGGACCTTTTGACCTATCCTAGGTTGTTTGTCAGAGTCTTTGCTCGATGACGTTAACCTGTATGGAAGAGGTCGTAGGAAGTCCACCAAGGGCCTTTTAACCCATCCTAGGTTGTTTGTCAGAGTGTTACCCGATGACGTTAACCTGTGTGGAAGAGGTTGAATCCGCTGAGGATTTTGACCCATCCGAGGTTGTTGTCAGAGTGTTACCCGATGATGTTAACCTGTGTGGAAGAGGTCGTAGGAAGTCCACCAAGGACCTTTTGACCTATCCTAGGTTGTTTGTCAGAGTCTTTGCTTGATGACGTTAACCTGTTTGGAAGAGGTCGTAGGAAGTCCACTAAGGACCTTTTGACCTATCCTAGGTTGTTTGTCAGAGTCTTTACTCGATGACGTTAACTTGTATGGAAGAGGTCGTAGGAAGTCCACCAAGGGCATTTTTTCCCATCCTAGGTTGTTTGTCAGAGTGTTACCCAATGACGCTAACCTGTATGGAAGAGGTCGAATTGAATCCGCTGAGGATTTTTGACTTATCCGAGGTTGTTTGTCAGGGTGTTACCCGATGACGTTAACATGTATGGAAGAGGTCGAATTGAAAGATCCGTTTGTGGTTGTAGCCAAAGTTGCTCCTTAACCTTGGTCTCATTTTTCCATGAGTATGAGAGGAAAAATATAATTTGCAAAGCTATATCTCTTCTCAATGTTGAATATCCTCCAACTTTGACTTGTTTCTTGGGATGGAAATCGATTAGATGCTTAACATGGGTGATCTTGAGATTAAGAGTTGCCCCCTCGTAATCAAGGAACAAAGTTTGATGAATCTTCATTCTTCGCCATTTCTTTAAAAGCTTGAAATGCTCCACCTCGATGGTTTTGATCTTGTTGGGAAATTGGTCATACAAGATGAAATAATAATAATCAGACCGCTAAACTATTAGTGCTAGAAAACCAGCCATGTAGAGTAAAAGTTTTCGCCTTTAACTTCCGTTGTGAAATCCAAAGACACACAGTATTTAAAGAGTGAATAATAAAACCTGCACTTTTTGAAAAACCTCTAAAAGAGGAAAACCACCTGGCCTAAAGAAAAGCTTCCACTACGCTTCGCTTTTAAATAAGATCTTCCGATAACGGATTACGTAATCAGTATGAGAAAGGGACAACAGCTTGAATAGAACGTGACGAATGTTGACGACGATGTCGACGAGCTGTTGACGAATCGACAACGACGATGACCGACAGTGGTCGCGATGATGACCGGCAACAGCCGATGCGGCGAGGATCACGGCCGCCGGCTGCGGCGCGACGGCAACTGGCTGAGGGCCGTCAAAGACGACCTTGTCTGGAGGATCTTTAAAGCTCTCTTCTCTCTTGACTCCCCATACGAGAATGAGCGCTATTTATAGGGAGCGACGCCTCTGTAAATACATGCAAAATCCGAACCACTCCTCCAATCGGACGGCTCATGATGATTCCTCGATCATATGATGTATTTTGTGTATTTGAATGCTCAAATGAAGTCGGAATTGTAAGATCTTTGGCTTGTTGGAACCGGCTCGTCGAGACGCTCGATTTGACTATAAACACTCCATATTTGAGAGCTTTTTAGGAATTTAACTGATGTCTCAAAGTTTTCAATGATATTTTAAGTCGATCCCACGCTTCAATTTGTAATTAGCTTGCTCAAGATCAAGATTTGGCTTCTCGACTGTATAATTTTCGCATAGGTCATATCAGTGTTAAATAAAATAAATAAATAATTTTTATTTATAAAAAAATCTAATAAGAAAATTTTAAAATTTTGAAGGAGATAAATTTTTTTAGATGAAATTAAAATTAAAATGAGTGTTATAATATCTCAAAATGCGCCCTTAACTCTGCCCACGGATGGACGGTCGCCTCATTCATTGGCTTCGCCAAAGGCCACTGGAATACTCCGATGCTACAAGGTTATGTCTCTTCGAGTGTCTTCCGGTCATCTTGCTTATTAACGTCTTTGGATTATTATTAGGGATTGCTTGACGAACTGTTGCTACGGGCGTCGACAATGTTGGGTTTCGACGTTCCTAAATATCACTTGTCCGCCAAAAAAAAATGGTATCCTTCTTTTTCAGTCGTCAATAATTGTTCACTCAGAATGATTTTTTGAGAATGCGTGTTTCTTTTTCATTTTTTTTTTTTATTTTTAGTGTAAAGCATCAACTGTAAAAAACCTTCCTTTATTGAAATTATCTTCGTAATAGCGTTGGGCATTCAGCCATTGTGGTCTATTATAGAGAGGAAGCATCCTCCTGACATTGCTTTTGTTATCAGAGGGGGTTAGAATTTAATACAAGAAGCTGTGCTGGACCTATTGATGAATGATTATGGTTAATTTTGAATTCGTTAAAAATTAAAGGAATATTACTCTAGGAATTGCTGTTTTCTAAGAATGAAGCAGATAAAATTTGAGCATGTGTTATCATAATCATCAACCGTGCTCCTTCTTCAAAGAGAGCGTCAGAAACTGTAGTAGTTTCTCTGAGGTCTCCGAGGCTCTATATAAGATTTCATCCCCAAGTAAGTCCTCATAATATTTTCTTTCCTTTCTCAAGTCTCATCTCAATGCATCTTTACTGACTTATGCCCTCCTTTAGTAATTGGATTCATGCTATCGTATTATTCATCTCATGGTTTCAAAATTTATGAGAAAAAGGTGTCAAAACACATGGAGTAATGAAATCTTATGATGCAAGGATTACTTGCTTGAGGTAAATCAGATTAGCGTATAACAATGAAGTGCTCCTTAACTTATTGAGTTGATTTTGTCTTAAATTGATCATCGAAAGATTCTGGCTCTGGCATGTAAGAGCATTAATTTAAATCTCACATCTAATAGCTCAAAAATATATGGGGCAATTACGTATAACATTTTCCCTAATGATATAAAGTGTAAGAGATTCTAAGAAAAGAAATAAGAAATTTACTTTTTTAGGAGATACAATATTAGAAAGAATAAAGATGACAGAGAAGAAGTAAACCAAAGATAGGAGAAGAAAACATAACATAGTTTTATGATTAAGGATAATAATAACTTTTTTTTAGAAAAGGATATTGAAAATGGGTGGATGATGTATTTTGATAAACTTTTCAATGAAGGATCCGAAAGTATGATTGATTTTAGCAACCTTAATACACTAAACAAAAGAATTTCATTTTTTATCGTCAGATTAGTAAATAAATTAGTGAAGTTTTAAAGAAAATGAAATGTAGAAAACAAGAGACCGGATAATATTCCAAACGTGTGAAAATATTTAGGAGATCAAGGAATTTCTTGGCTTACAAATCTTTTAATGTCATTTTAAAGACTAAAAGATGCCGATAAGAAATATTTATAAAGACAATACAAGAGTGTGCAAATTATAGAATTAAGTTAATGTGTCATACATTAAAATTATGGGAGAGAGTAATTGAAAGTTACGATGTGATCTGAAGTTTCTCAATCGAGTTTGATTTCATGCCGTAGATCTACTATGGATGCTATACATTTGTTAAGGGTTTGATGGAGAAGCATAGAGAAAGTAAGGAGGATCTACATAGGATATTTATTGATTTAGAAAGCTTATGATAAAGTTTCAAGAGATATTCTTTGGAGAGTTCTAAGAGGAGTTAAAGGTTAATATTGGGTCATTAAAGGATATGTATACTAGAGTACTTGTGTCCAAACACAAGGAGGATTGACAAAATATTTTCCTATTTCGGTTGGATTACATCAAGGATCGCCTTAAGCCCTTATTTTTTTACTTTAGTTATGGATGTTCTTACTAGGCATTTACAAGAAGATGTACCTTGGTGTATGCTTTTCCGATGACATTCTTCTTGTTGATAAGACTAGAGGAGTCCAACGAAACTTGAATTATGGAGGTCAACTCAGAGTCTAAAGGTTTTCGTTAAGTAGATCTAAAACTAATATATGGAGTGTAACTTAGTTAGTTGTAGAAGTTATAGTGGTAGTGTACATTAGGTGAACAAGTCATTAATAAGAGTGAGCACATATTTAGGCTCTATTGTTCAAAATGATGGTGAAATTGATGGAGATGTTATTAGTAGAATTCAAGTTGGATGGTTGAAGTGGAGGAATGCATCCTCCTATTATGTGATAGAAAAGTTCCACTTAAACTTAGGGAAAATTTTAAGATGGGTGGAGAATGAATGACTAGCGAGAATGGCCAAATAGAAGAGATAAAGTTAAGTGTTACAGAGATGAGGATGCTTAGGTGGATGAGTGACTTTACTCTTAGAGATAGTATGCAAAATGAGTATATTCGGGAAAAAGTTGGAGTAGCTCCAGTGGTAGATAAGATTAGGGAGAGTTGCCTTAGATGGTTTGGCCACATAAAACATCGGCCGTCGATGACCGACAGGAGAGTAGATGCATTAGATTTGCTTTTAAGGAAGGTAGACCTAAAAAGATTTGGTTAAGATGTATAAAAAATGATCTTAGTATACTTGATTTAAATGAGAATTTGACACATAATAGGACACAATGGAGACGAAGGATTCATGTAGCCAACCCCAACTAGTGGGATTAAGGCTTGTTGTTGTTGTTGTTGTTGTATCTTCATTTTTTAATTTATCATCAAAATATTGAAATTTACACTAAATCTCGTATTTTTTTTGCTTTTGTCAAATTCCAATTGCAAACAGGCAAATACACTATCTTGGTAGTTCAAATAAAATGATATGAGTGTTAGTTTTATAAATTCTCAAGTTTTGAGTGTTATGTATGTAATTCCTCCAAAATATATTGGTATAAAATACAAGTTGTCTCTCGATCTCAATGAGCATAAGTGTTTGAGTAGAAAATAATTTTGATGGCTGGTGTATTGCAATTAACTTTGATCCCCTTTGGTTTCACACTCTTTAACAAATGATATTAGAGTCATTGATTTTTTTGAGATAGTGTGATTCATGGGGTTTGCGGGTCTTATATCTATGAGCATCTTCTACATGTTCTACTAAGGTTCAAGAGCAGTTGATTCTTATATTTTCCACCACTTGATTAAGTGGATTTTTTGCATATGACACTTGATGAAAAGAAGAAGTAGGTAGAAAGAACAAGTACGTAGAAAGAACAAGGATATAAATCATCCAATGAGAGATCTAGGCTTCATGCTAGTACAAGATGAATCACGTCCTAGAAGTTTTTATCAAATCCTTCAAAGCTATTGGAATAATCCCATTAATAACACGCAAGAATTGAGAGAAAATTAAATTTTATTGCAACATAGAATGTTTTTCTTACAAGCCTAGCAAACACACACTTATAATAAAAATTAAAATCATAGTTGTTACATTATCAAAAGTCTCTAAATCAAGCCAAAACAATAAGTTTAATTACACATTAACTATGGAGCTTAATTTTATTAATTTTCTTAAATAAAATCTTATATAGATTTTATTAAGATTAGTAGTTATTAATTTAAGATTTGATTCATAGTTATTTTTCGTAATGATATATGCATAACTTAATTCAAACATGATTATTTAAAAATGGTGGCTACTTAGCTCAATCCATATTTGATTTTTCAAAATGGTTGCATTACATTGAGGCATCCCACAATCACAGGAAAATTAAGAGTTGGAGAGAAGAGAAAAAAGAAGAGAAGAAAGGTAGAAACTCTTACAATAAAAAAAAAGAGAGAAGCAGCAGCATGAACATCTTATTCTCCATATTTAGCCCTTGTCTTCAAAATAGGTGGTTTTGTTCTCACTCAATTATTAATGCAAATAGAGTTCTATCTTTTTTTTTTATTCATATAAAATGTAATATCTCTTTATATACCTTTTTTAAAGTTTAGTGAATATTTGATTTTTAAGCAACCATGGATGTAGGAGAATCTCAACGAATCTTGTAAAGTTGTATAACTTATGCCTAGAATCTTTGATTTGTTTATTGTCTCATCGTCATATATTTTTGTCAAAATTTTATTACTTTCTTAACAATTGTATTGGAGCATTGATCCAAGAAGCTTTCAAATCAAAGCATGGAGAATGAGAATATCAAAATTGACAAGTTTGATAATTGAAACTTTGGGGTCTAGAAGTCTAGAAAGAAGACTAATGATACCAAAGAAAATTATATTAATCATTGATGGGAGTGAAGCAATAGCCAGTCTATCAGAAAGAGTAGGAGTTGATGGACAAAAAGTTCTATGAGTTAGTTACCTATCTCTTAGCATGAATATCACATTTAACATTCTTAATGATATCCCAATAGCAGGTGTCATTAGGGTGCTACCCTCTACAGTCAATAAGATATATATTATGCACAAATTTTTTCAATCTTAGGATGTCATCAATAATAACATCAACGAGTTCAACTCAATCACGTAACACTCGAACTCAATGTGCATCACATTTGGTAATGAGATCCATGCATTGAGCTTCCTCTCATCATTTCTTAAAAGTTGAGATGCTGTTATGACAATCGCCTGTATTTATATAGATAATTCACAATAAAATTTACTGGTATTTGAGGACCGAGATCTAATATATCCTTACATGGATATTAGATTATACAAAGTGAAAGCATATATTTATATTAAATATTGACAATAAGAGAAATTCTAATAATAATAATAATAAATGGAGAGGCATATCAAAATCTCATGACGAAAACTTCAATCAAATCATGACATGAACAAATCTCAAGATTTTCACAGTAGATGCTAATACTATAGCAAACCTGACCATATAATGAAATATGAAGAAAAGAAATACAAAGAAGGCCAAAAATCAAAAGAAGAGATAATGAATGCCATTATGGAAGGTTTTTAAGATGCACTAATATTCAATTTAGATAGTCTAAAGATGATATGGATATTAGATTCAAGTGGATCTTGGCATTCTTCTTCTAATAAAGTTCTAATATGATATTCTTATACAAGCAATTATGGAAGAGTATTCTTTAATGCCCTTGAATATTATGAGCATTGAAGATGTGATAAGAATGAATTTGTACCTCATATTCAAGAAAGTGTTGTTGATACTATAGTACAGGGAAATCAAGATCGTGGAAGGAAATCACTAGCTATAGTACTCGGGGGTCACTGAAGGTCACTGTCTAGTGTCAACCCATAGTTTCTAAATTTGCATTAAGATGAATGTATGGAAAAATATAAGGAGTGATAAATTGCATAGTTTTGCATGTTGAACTGAGTTAGAATATACTGTTGTCAATTAGTCTGGTTAATAAGAGCTTTGAAAATTTTTGGTAAGGTCTTGGGATCGAATCCTATCAAAATTATAAAAAAGTCTCATTTTATAAACTTGGGTGACCAAAAAAAAAAAAAAACTGAGGTAGAAGATGTAATATATAAAGTTAATTTGAAAGGATTAGGAGGGGAAAAAAAAGGAAAGATCAATGGTGACCAGTTGTGAGATGGATGGTTGTGCAAAAGAATTTACACAAAATAGATTTAATATCTCGAGCAGCATGCAACAAGAAGAATGGAGAAAAAGATTTCATAAAGGAAACCATAAATAATTTGAATAAATCAAATAGCAACAACGATGATGAGAAAACCAAGCATTTTTACTGTAGTTATGAGAGGAAATAACCAGTGCTGGAATTTTGCTTTGAATCCTAACTGAAACTGCCATTATTTTCTTTGTATAGATTGCAGGATTAATGGTTGTCTCAAAATTGAATGGGACTATATACTTGGTTTCATTTAGTATGTGATTATTGTTGTATTAAATTGGAGTAGCTCAATTCCAAATAGATTTCATGATCTTCTCCTACATGTGATCTTCTGTGAAGAGTATGCGATATATTCCACACATATGAAGACTAGATTTATAATGCTAGATAGAGTCTATGTCCCTAATCATAATTTCTGTGAAGAAGGTGCAACAATCTCAGTTCTACTGAATCCAGCGTTGGTTAAGGATCAAATCCTGAGTTATTATTATTATTATTATTATTATTTTTCTCTTTTGTGTAAACTGAACATTGACAACGTCAACAAACCAGAAATCTGGCTGCTGAGATCATTTTTTTAAGCTGTCACAGACATTGAGATTATTCATATTCATTTATTCTTCATAATCCTATGATTTGGCTGCTACAACTAATCTATGTTGAAGTTAGTCTAATCATGTTTGATTAGTTTGAATCTTTTTAATGTTTTAGGTTTAACTGTCCATGTAAGTTGGTGGTGATGTAATTATATGAGGAAAGAGTTTATTTTTTTTAAGCTTGGTGATTTGATCATCTTCGGTAGTTAACTGCACAGATAGAAATCTGACTCTCACCGGCATGTTCTTAGAAGTGTCATGTTTTCATTAGGTGCACTTCTTCAAATTTTGATTTATAAATCTTTAGCATAAAGCAAAGTATTTAATTAACTTGGTAAATTGTCAATGTGGCATAGATTGTGACCACAAGAGTTCCTTCCCATGTTATGATTGATTATTAATAATTAATATAAAATGTATAATTAAAAAAAAATCTGAAGTCAATATTTTTTATTAGTTGAGAACCTTGAAAGTCTTTTTATCGAAAAAATGTCAAAAAAAAAATACTTTTTAAAACCTAAAATATAAAAATTTGATGCAGATTAACGATAAATGATTTTTTTTACTTTGAGGAGAGTCAGAGAAGAACAAAAAGGATTGCAGATTTGAAACTACATTTAGGGAGATGGAAGTTAAAGCTGCATCTAAGCACAGAAGGAGAATGACAAAGAGTCATTTAACTGAAAAAATGTTCTTGGAAGGCATCATAATGAAGTTGGACAGTGTTATCGTATGAGTAGCGGAAGAGTGGTAGGCTGGGCAAAATTGTGGCTGGCTCAAAAAATGAAGATCTTAAGTAAGATGAATTGGAGATGAGATGACAAGTCAATTTAGATTTGATGGGAAGAGACAAGAATGAATTAGTAAAGTGAATAGGATGGGAGCAAATTTAGGTTTTTAAGCTATCACACCAAATTGGGATGAAAATAATTGCTTATAATGTGTCATCCATGTGTCCAATAATCAAGGCATTTCGACTTTAATTTTTGAGAAAAATATTTCAAACACATCTTAAGCATATCAAACATGTGATAGACCATGTTGAAGGTGTGTCTGTCTAATATATGGCATAAAAGTATAAAAGTTTAAGGGGCTATTTGGGATCAATTTTATTTGTTTATTGTATTTTTAAGTGATTTTATTTTTTATTTTACAAAATAAATAATATTACTTTTAAAATCACTCAAAACAACTTTTATAAAATAACTTTTAGATGTTTTGAGTGTTTTTAACAACAATTACTATTAAATATATTTTATTTTGAAACAAAACATAAATAAATAAAATAAAAACATAAAATAAAAAATAAAAAAATAAAAGTGTGCATAAATGGTCCCTAAGTGTCAGTGTTTCATAGCATATTATTTTATCCCATTAAAGATTACTATTAAAGTTAAAGATGGAGTATCTGCAATCCTAAGTAGGATGTGATGGACAATACTTTATAAATGACAAACATAGATTTTTTTTGTGTACAAATCTAAGTTTGAATATTTCAAGACTTGAATTTTATTCATCAAAATTAAGAACATGGATTTTTGGCAAAGGCTGAACATTCATTCGGAGGAAAAATTGATGTTCGAAGAATACAATATGGCAATAGATTTGAAATTTTTTGAAACCTAGATCATAATATACATAGCCTTTATGAGAAGTACTATAACTCACAAATGCACATTTAATAGATTAAACTGAGATTTTTTGACATTCTTATGTTGGTAGATAGACTTACTAAATACAATCAGATGTATGCAAATCATGATAATTATTATACTTTTGAAAGATGTGATAATAAGGAGAGTCAAATTTGATGATAAGAGCTGATAATCTATTAATTAGATGGACTACCATGCTTAATTCTTCAACCCATAAATTAAGTAGAATTAAAGATTCGAATAAGTTTCAAAGAACTTCAAAGAAGTGGTAATTTTTCTATTTAGGAGCAACAATTTAAGGAGGTGTATAAGGGTATGATCTCTGAGAAATAGTTTACTTATTATAAAGAAAATCTTGAAATTCAAATGATATATGTTCACCCCTAGAGTTGGATTTTAGGACTTAATCTGGGATGAAAATTGAAGGTTTCAACATAAACAGTCAAGTTTTGAAAGACATTGAATATATCTTAACAAATAAAATTAATTGAGGTTAACTTACTGTAATCATTAATGAATGTTATATTTATAATTTACCAGTTATATTACAAGAATGGCACCCCATACATCACTGTGATTCAAATCAAAATAATTACCATATGACAGAAAAGAATGACTATTGCACTTTCCCATTTTGCATGTTGAACAATCAAATGAAAGATGGGAAGAAAATTACTCCTTTCCCAACTAACCAGAGTTTATTAGATGGGATAAAACATTAATATTGGGATGACCTAATCATTATTTTGTCGTAAAAGAAAATGAAATTAGTCTTCTAACTTTAGGCCCTTTTTGAAGTATTTTTTTGGTCACTTAGTCCCACACAATATAACCAATTTAGTTATTATCAATCATTTTTTCTGCTGATATTACATTAGTAGAGAGCATGGGAGATATGAAGATATCTTTAACCAAAAGATTAATTTCACCAATTGTTTTAATAAGTAATGGACTATCATTAGCAATTTGAATATATAATGAGTGATATGATTGGATATCATGAAAAGGATGTGAAGTATGAGTCATAAGATTGGAGACACCATATGCCATAAGCTAAGATTAAGAAGATAGTGTATTCTACCTTATTATCCTAAGGTCAATAGAGCTTTAAATTACATATCTTTAAATCTTTTTAGGAATAATCCTTGGTTTGTCCGAAGCTATTAAACCAACTGCTTGATCAATAATAATTGTTTTAGATTTGGCTATCCGTTTTGAGAAGACGTACGACATTCTTTGATCACGCATCTTGCATTATTACAATAATTACAGAATTTCTTTGTGCATGTGGCAGCAAAATATCTGTAACCCTGAACATCTAACCGACTTCAAAACTCACACCTAGTGCCAGTTTGTTCTGAAAAAAGCAATATAAGGGCAAGTCTTCAAACTACTTTTAAACGGCAGGGTTGGTAAATTTAGTGATCAAGTTTCACTAGTTAGTTCTGAACAAAGTAATATAAAATTCTGAACAATGTGCTCATTCAAAGCTTCATCAAAGCATTGACCTGCTTCAATATTATAAATGAAGACTGGACTTTCTCTAGTAATCTAAAAAGAGTTTAGAGACTTCAATGGCTTGATTAGTTGAGAAATCTGTCTTGTTAAATACATGTCATTCATTAGGTTCTCTCCTGATTATTTATTCAGTTGATGAGCTAGAAATAAGGGCAGTTTAATTACCCTTTTTTTTCTTTGTTAATTTATGTTTTATTTACATATTGCTGAAAGCTTAGTTTTGTGGTAGTTGATATGCTTTGGAAGAGCTCGGCAATTAAGTATTTGTTAGGGAGACTAGATATCCTCTTTGAAGTAATAACAACTCTAAATACAATATAGTTCCTTGACCTCAACATTGACATATATGAGTGCTACTTGCTCTGCTTACATTTTATGAATTTTGTATGTATGTTGTTGAAAAGTATACAAATATATTAATGTTGGTGGATTAATTGAAAATTGTCGATACTTTATCTTGATTTATGAGAAAGTTGACTCATAATTATCTGAAAGATATTATGATTAGGTGTAATCTAATTCAAACACCAATAGAAAAAAAATAAATATAAGAATAAAATAAAATAAAAAGGAGATCAATATGCAAATATAGTGAAGAATTTAAAAGTTCAATCAATTGATAGCTGTCATATTGCCACCACTATAAATTTTACTATTGCTAATGATTAATTGTAGAGTTGCATAGCTTAAATTCTTTTGATGCAAATTAAGAAGAAATAAAAGCTATAGTAGTAAAAAATAAACAAATTTTAAAAACACACCTAATGAAAAAACTCACAAAATTCACCTACAATTAAATTAGCATTATATGACAAATTATGCTCTATGACATAATAAAATGTACATGAACTCAAAAATTGTTGTACTTTTTGTGGGTTTTTAAATCCATACCATTTAAAACACCTATATTTATAAATTTCACACTTAAAATATAATATTTACTATAAGAACACCCTAAAATAACACAAATAATCAAAACTAGCACTCTGGTAACCATTCCTTTTCTTCACAAGAAACGAACAGCACTAGAACAACATGTCTGTCGAAAACAACACTCTCAAGACAAGGGGTAGGAAAAGAATGAGAACGAACCTAGATTTTTGAATGGTGAACTCTCTAGAGGCGATATGGGTAGATCTTCCAAGATTATCTCCACCTACTTAAGGCCAAGCTCTCGGAGTATCTTCCTCTTGCCTACCATTGAAGATAACGGTGAGAAGCAACGTTATGAATGGAGCAGCAAACTCAGGTTAAGTAATATCCAAATTTTTCTCTATTCTCAAGGTTGTCAGCATGTGTGCTGCTTCTCATGCAGTCAGGACTCAAAGCCTCCATTTCCATAAGAAGATAGCCCAAGTGAATTCATGGAATATTATCAAAACTCCACTCTGCCCAAATAAAAAATCAACCATCGCCAATATCTCTATTTTGGTTATCGTCTATGATGCATGGATATGGATACGACACAACATGGATATGAAACACGTCTATTATTGAAAATATAAGCTTTGGACACATGTTGAACACGATATTACAAAATTTTATCTTAATAATTATAAATAAAATGTCTAATATAAATAATTTAAATTGAGTATTAAGAGTTGATATGTCATTAAAAAATCCATCTATTCAAATATGAATCTTGATGTACATGTGACCGAATATCTCTTGAGATCAAAATCATTATCTTCCAACACTTTTTGTTGGCTATTAATATAGTCAAGCTAACCATCTTAATGGGGCTAACTCGATGACGTCGAAAGCAACCTAATCCAAGTTCAGATTAGCTCAAAGCTAGCACTTAAAACATAATTAAAACTTTTAGAATATCATATAGATGCTTAAATATATTTCAAAAATGACATGCTTATAGTTAAATTGAGTGTCTTGACGAGACCAATTTAACAAGCCCAATATTTCTTAATTCTGACTTTATTTGGACACTCAAATATTTAAAATACATCTCATGATCATGAGAATCATTTTGAACCATCCGATGGAACGATTTGGATTTTGCCTGTATTTGCAATGAATGTCACTCAAAAATATATAAATTCATTCTTCTTCACATAAGGAAGAAGAGAGAGAGAGTTCACGAATCTTAAGAATCGACCAACACCACCACTCACCACCATTGAACCTTCACCGCCACCACCACGGATTGTGGATCGACGCTACCGACCATCATCGCCACTCCATATCAACCAATGCTCGACCAACATTAATAGATTGTTATCAACCGCCGCCACTGCATCATAGCAACCATCCATATTGGACCATCGCCACTTCCCATCGACTGCCACTCGCCGCTGCCGTTGCCAACCATCGTTGAACTTCACGTGTTTTTATATATATATATATATAAGTAAACAGCATATTCTATAACTTTCTTCAACTACAACTATTATACATATTTTTTTATCTGGAAGATACTATGTGATGATGACCTCATTCCGTTTGAAGATCCATCAATTCATCAGCAAATCTCTTAGGAAATACATGAATAGATCACTTCTCCCCATTAATTTATGCGCCATTTTTAAAACTTTTTTCTTCCCTCATCTTTTTGTTTTAGTCTACATTCATAGCTGAACTTTCCATAGTTTACATCAGGCTTCTGCTTAAACAAATTATTAATATTATTTTCTTATCATGTCGGTAATTCATATTAGCAAGCAGGTTGCTATTTATATGTTTAAAATTCCTGATAACTATTTAATTTTCTTATTTCTAAGATTGTCATAAAAATTGCCTCTATGCTGATTCAGTTTAGGTTTTGATGCCATATTAGCTTGAAATCCAGTGATGATTTCATTATTCCAACTTGCTATAGAATCTTAATCCAAGTTGTAAACATAAGTTTTGTGAGGGATTGTATAAACCAGAGTTTGTTGATGATAGCTATTGAGTCACTTTCAAAGCTTTAGTGATATTTCATTTGGCTTCAAAGCTATAGAATCTTAATCCAAGTTTTAAACTCAGATTTGATTGTATTTAATTGCCTTTTAGTTTAACTTATTCTCTTCTACATTTCTTAGCTAATGTTTCCTTCATTGTTGAAAGAATTGTAAGTTAGAAAGATTACCCAAAGAAATTATTAATATCATTAGTTTTCAATGGTCTTTTAGTCAATATTTTTTTGAACTACCTTTGCTGAATAAATCATATTTAAATTTTTTTGAAAAAAAGAATCATATAATCACAAGTTATGATAATTTATTTTAAATGTTTGTGCCTTATCTTCTATGTTTGAAATGAAAGAATATCATATTTAAATGATAAATTTTATTAACTATTTTCAACGGATAATCTTGACAGAAGTAATATACATTAACTGACCGAGTATCATATCTAAAAGTTATATTTTGACTCATGTAATAAATTTTTTATGAAGCGGTATACATCAATACATATTTTTTCGACATAAAATTTTCTGATAATACACGATAATTGTGAATTGGTTGAGCGTCACATGTAAAATTATCTGGTTGAAAAAAAAAATATTTTTAAAATAAAAGTACCTCAAAATTATTTTAATATTTTTTAAAAAACTAATTTATTTTCTAAATAAAAGCTAAAAAAGAGTAAACAAATAAATATTTATTTCATCATTTTATTTATTTTTTAAAAGCCAAAATAAAACTTGTAAGAAATCTCTGGTCATCCAAATTCTATGAGTGGATCAACCTCTCAAAGTTCGGTTGGATAAAAACGTTGAAAAGAAGAGCGCCCACATGCGCAAGTGGACGTGACAAAGAATATTTAATAGGGACGGTCTACGCCGACTCACACGCATTGACTCTTCCCCCTTTTTTTTATTATTTATTTCATAACAATTAATTATTTACAAGATGCCCTTTTCTATGAATATTAGGTCACAACTTCCATTTTTTATAATGCTGTAAAATAAGAAAATAATTGTTTTGTTTAGTTAATTAATTTGCATTTTATGTGTTGCTTGTGTGTGGGGGCCAATACCTACTCATGTTGATATTATAAGACCTAATTAGTAGTCTAATAAGACTCTTGATTAATTTTAATCATTATTTAGTTAATCCGATTGGTTTGACCATTTTTAAAAATTGATTTCATCGCTTTTATTTATTTAATTGTTTAATGCCTAGAGTGAATAACTATGATTTTTTTATTAAATTTATTTTCTATCATATATTTATTTTAGATGATTTATATTAGATTGTTCAAACTAGCTTCTGACCGTATAAAAAAAGTGATGTTAAGCTTACCAACAATTATAAAAAAAATGACTTAGTCGGCTTAATTCACTGTTTTTATTTTATTTATTTATTTTTTTACTTTGAATATTCGACTTTTCTGATAATTCTACAAATACTCTTCATTTGTTTTTGTGATATGTCTTATATCTAAAATTATACTTATTTAATATTTTATGCTTTCAAATATATAATATTGAAGATTGTATGATATGATATGACACTTAAAATATATTATATATATAAACGAATCTTGATGTTAAAAGCAAGTTGATCTTAAGGTGAGATTAAGCTCTTAAAATATCCTTGAAACTTTGGGATATCGCTTAAATCCCAAATAGCTCTCAAATATGAAGTGTTTATAGTCAAATCGGCGTCTCGACGAGCGGTTCCAACAAGCCAAAGATCTTCCAGCTTCATTTTGCATTCAAATGCACAAAATACATCATATGATCAAGGGGATTATTTTGATTGATGAAGTGGAGTGGTGAGTTTTGCATATATTTGGCGTCACTCTCCAATCTATAAATAGCTCATCATTCCTCATGAGGGAAGTGAAGGAGAAGGGAGGCCAAGCAAGAGAGGAGAGAGCTCTAAAGATCCTCCAAATGCGTACCACCACTGACGATTATCAACCACCGCCGCGGCATCATCACGCCTCCATCGCATTGACCATCATTCGGTCGTCCGCAAACATTCGTTATCATCGTCAACATCGTTAATGCATTCAAAGCTTGTCCCTTTCTATATCTGATCAATCCCGTGTGGAAGATCTTTCTGAAATAGATATATATGAAGCTTTTATGGGCTAGGTATGGTTTCTCTCTTTTGAGGTTTTCCACGTAAAAATTCTGGAGTTTTATTGTTCACTCTTTAAATACATGTGTGTGTGTCTTTGGATTTCCCAAAAAGAAAACTTTTACTCACCGCTGGTTTTCTAACGCATAGCAGTTTATCATGTGGAAATTGATTCATTATTTCATCTTGTATGGCACCAAGTTTCCCAATAAGATCAAAACCACTATCGAGGTGGAGCATTTCAAGCTTTTAAAAGTTTGAAGAATGAAGATTCATCAAACTTTGTTCCTTGATTTTTGTAACTGGGGCAACTCTTAATCTCAAGATCGTATGTTAAGCATCTAATTGATTATCATCCCAGAAATAAGTTAAAGTTGGAGGATATTTCAACATTGAAGAGATATAGCTTTGCAAACTATGATTTTCCAATCATACTCATGGAAAAACAAGGCCAAGTTAAGCAACTTTACAACCACAAATGGATGTTTTAATCGACCTCTTCCATACAGTTAACGCTCATCGAGCAAAGACTCGACAAACAACCTAGGATAGGTCAAAAGGTCCTTGGTGGACTTCCTACGACCTCTTCCATACAGTTAACGCCATCGAGCAAAGACTCGACAAACAACCTGGGATGAGTCAAAAGGTCCGGTGGACTTCTCGACCTCTTCCATACAAGTTAATGTCATCGAGCAAAGACTCTGACAAACAACTTAGGATGGGTCAAAAGATTCTTGGTGGACTTCCTACGTCGCATTGCGTCAGCAAAAGGCTCGACAAACCGATAGTCAAAAGGTCCTTGGTGGACTTCCCGATCTCTTTCATACAGTTAGCGTCGGTAACACCGACAAACAACCTCGGATAGGTCAAAATCCTCGGATTCAATTGACCTCTTCCATACAGTTAACGTCATCGAGCAAAGACTCGACAACCTCCGGATAGGTCAAAATTCTCGGCGGTTTAATTCAACCTCTTCCATACGTTAGCGTCGGCAAAGACTAAACAACCGGATAGGTCAAAATCCTCGGATTTGATTCAACCTCTTCCACACGTTAACGCCAGCAAAGACTGCAAACAACCTGATAGGCCAAAATCCTCGGATTCAATTCAACCTATTCCATACATGTAAACGTCGAGCAAAGACTCGACAAACAACCTGGATAGGTCAAAATCGGATTCGATTCAACCTCTTCCGCGTTAATGTCATGAGCAAAGACTCGGCAAACAATCACCGGATAAGTCAAAATCCCGATTCAATTCAACCTCTTCCATGCAGGTTAACGTCATCGAGCAAAGACTCTGACAAACAACCTCGGATAGGTCAAAATTCTCAGCGGATTCAATTCAACCTCTTCCATAGTTAACGTCGCCGGGTAACACTCGACAAACAACCCGGATGGGTCAAAATCCTCAGTTCAATTCAATCTCTTCCACAGTTAATGTCGCCGGGTAACACTCTAACAAACATCCTCGGATAGGTAAAATTCATCGCCGTGGCCGGCAATTTTTTAGGTCACCATCTCCGGTCATCCCGCCATTCATGCGTTGGTCACCGCCGACTACCATCAAGGGTCACCGCCGTCGACAATCGTCGACAATCTTCGCCGATCACCACCATCGTCGACGGTCATCCCTGTCGGCCCGCTGGCGATACGTCATTCTGTTGGTTATCTTCACCCCAGCTCCATGGCGGTCCCGTCGCTACCGCTGGCGATCACGCCTCCATTATCAGGCATTTTTACGGTCACCACCATCTACCGGTCATCTCGCTGACTGGCGTCGATTATGCTCGACTACTGCCGATTGCCGTGCCAACCACCCGTCGGTGCCTTACGGTCGGCGGTTACGCCAGCACTACCAGGTCGATTATCACGATTGGTAACGCGTCGCGGTCATGCCGACTAAGGCTGGTCGATCATCGACTGCAGATCTGGTATCTCCACTCACGCCGATTATACTGTGTCATTCTACCGACAACCATCATCGGTCCGCCGCCACCATCGTGAACACTGCCGACCACTTGGTTGGTAATTATCGCGTGGTCGGTCATTGCGACTAAATTCGCCGGTGCCGGCGACATCGCCGCAATCTTATGGTCATCACCATCGCGGTCATCCCCGACTACCGCTGCCGCTGCTAAGATTTGCGGTTCATTGACCACTCTGGCCATCATCGTCGGTCCTTTAGCGGTTCCGCCACTACCGTACCGGTCCGCCCGGCCAGAATGCCGTCTGCCACCGCCAGAAAATTGACTACACCGCCATATCGGCAACCTTCGCCGGTCACCACCATCGTCGCCGGTCATTCCAGCCGACTCCAGTCTCCATCGTCGACTACCATCGCCAGTTGCTGCTGCCGACCACCCCCGTCGGCCTCCAAACCCGGACGGTCCGTCAAGGCCGGTTGACGCCTCTTTCGAGGGAAAATCGGAACAACGACGTAAGTACCGTGGGTCTTGATCCTCCAAACCCGGACGGTCCGTCAAGGCGGTTCTCTTTGAGGGAAAACCGGAACAACGGCAATGCAGGTGTTGATCCTCAAACTGGGCGGTCCGTCGGCGGTTGGATCTTCGAGGAAAAGCGGAACAACGGCGTAATGCGTGGGTCTTGATCGCTTCCAAACCCGACGGTCCATCAAGGCGGTTACGCCTCGAGGAAAATCGTAAGTAATGTGGGCCTTGATCGCCTCCGACATCTGCATAGGTTGGCGCCTCTTCGAGGGAAAACGGCGATCGCGGGTCTTGATCGCTCAAACTCGACGGTCCGTCAAGGCGGTTAGCCTCTTTAGGGAACAACGGCGTAAATCTGCGGGCAGCTTCCAAAACCTTCTCAAGATGAAGAGAAGGTGCTTCTCCAAGCCCTGAGGGGTTTTATAGACCTCAGGCTAAAACCGCATTGAAACAACGCAGATCCCTCAGCCCATTGGCGCCCGGCGCTTGCCATTCGTGGCTGGTGGCAGCCGACCGGCGTAAATCCGCCGTGAACCATAATATGGGTCCGGTCGCGCTCCGACCCAGCTTGCCTGCGTGCCCGCTATATCACAGCCAGTGAATCGAGCTGGCGCAATGCCGTGGCCATGTAATCCATGACCCGTTTTCTCAGCCATTCAGGCAGACCCATCCCGCGTTCACCGATCTTCCGACCTGCGACCGC
Source organism: Cymbidium sinense (assembly GCA_021442155.1). Lineage (NCBI taxonomy): Eukaryota > Viridiplantae > Streptophyta > Magnoliopsida > Asparagales > Orchidaceae > Cymbidium > Cymbidium sinense. The sequence continues at coordinate 143,595,269 of CM038219.1, forward strand.
CGGGGCCCTCAGTACCCGCCAGCTGGCCATCTGGTAGCCAGCGCATGTCTTGTGGCCTTAGCGCCATTGTGGCGCTCAATGCCGAGCTTTGTCGCACCGGATAGATTCCGAATCTCGCACCAGATACCTACGCGTGGCCCGATTAGTAGTCATAATATTGCTCATGAAGATCTTTTCTCTCAAAATGCGGTTAATGGACACTCAAATTTCATTAAAGAATTTACTATTTTCATATTGACATATTTTTGGATGATTGAGATAATGTCATCCAAAAAAGGGGAACGATATGACACTTAAAATACTATTAGTGAAAGCGAATCTTGATGTTAAAGCAAGTCGATCCAAGTTGAAAGCGAGATCAAGCTCTTAAAATATCCTTGAAAACTTTGGGATATCGCTTAAATCCCTAAATAGCTCTCAAATATGAAGTGTTTGTAGTCAAATGCTCGACGAGCGTTCCAAGCCAAAGATCTTTTTTACTTCATTTGAGCATTCAAATACACAAAATACATCATATGATCAAGGGATCATTTTGAGCCGTCCGATGAAGTGGGTAATACGGGTTTTGATATTAGACGACTCCTCCATCTATAAATAACCCTCATTTCATAATGGGGGAGTGAAGAAGGAGGCCAAAGAGAGGAGAAAGCTAAAGATCCTCCAAAAAACATGTGCCACTCGACGATTGTCAACCACCGGCCATCGCCATGCCATCACCGGCGCCATTTTGTCGATCGCTTGTCGATCATCATCACCGACCACTATCGTTGACATCGTCAACATCGTCGTCAACATTCGTCGTCATCCAATCGCATCAAAATTATCATCGTTACTGCACATTTGTCCCCTATCAGATTCATCCTGTCGGAAGATCTTTACTCAAAGCAGATCTAGTCAAAAAGCTTTTACTTAGTGGTTTTCCCTCTTTCGATTTTCACGTAAAATTAAGTTTTATTGTTCACTCTTTAAATCTTGTGTGCTTGATTTCAACGTTTGGCGAAAACTTTTACTCTACCGCTAATGAATTTTGAGTGTTAGATATGTAAATACATAAGAATTATGTGGTATGTACATAAATCCCCTTTTTTTTCAAGAAAGAAGAAGACATTGGTGAAATTAATATCCTCTCTTTGGCGTCAGAGCTTAAGGAGTTTAATAATAGCTAATGACACTTGCTAATCTGTGTTTGGGAGTAAATCAAAGAGAATTAAAGTTGGATTACTTAAAGAAATCATTAAATAAGTATTCAATTAAACAATTTAAGTATAAGAGTAGTGATCAACAAGATATATTAACATAAATATATTTTTAATTATACGTTTGTGAATAAATTAATTAATTAATGCTTCTCATATGAAAGTTTTTAAGTGAAGTATCACCTTTTTATTTTTTGTCAAATGGAAAATTTTTCAAGTCGGGAGAGTTATTTATTTTAGAATTTTTTTAAGTATAATTAAATACTATAAATATCTGTGAGAGCTACAAATTATATGTCAAACTAAACTGTATTTGAATTATTGACTTTGATATTCATTGTTATGAAGTAAATTTAGAATGCATCAAAATTTGATTTTATATATATTAATGATAAAGTTCATTTTTAATTCAAAAGTTTTAGAGATTAAAAGATTTTTTATAAGCATCCGATGTATGTATGACAAAGTTGAATATTCTAGAAAATGTAGTTGAATTTATGTGCTGATATTTATTTAGGATTTTTTAAAAAAAATAATAATTATATTTTAGTTTAGAGTAGGGCTGTCAAAAAAGCTCGTTGTTCACAAACAGCTTGTGTTCGACTAGTTCGTTAACTAAGCGAGCCGAACTCGAAAAAATATTTCAAGCTCTATTTATAAATGAGCTGAATATGAACAATCCTTTGTTCGATCGTGTTCGGCTCGATTAAGCTCGAAATAAAAAAATTATATTATATTATATATATACAAACACACATATAAATGCATTATAATTGCAAGCATGGCTTAGTGGTTAAAACTTTTATTATGCAAAAGATTGACCTATGTTCAAATCCTCCATTACAGTAATTACACTGAAATTTCTGGTTATTTCGAACACGGGCCGAACACGAACAAAACAACTTTCAAATAAGCAAAATAAATCTTTATTGTTCTTCAAAAAAATATAAATAATTGATATGACACTGAAAATACTACTAGTCGAAGCACGAATCTTGATGTCAAATGCAAGTTGATCATAAGTTGAAACTAATCGAGATCAAGCACTTAAAATATCATTGGAAACTTTGGGATATCTATTAAATCTAAATAGCTCTTAAACATGGAGTGTTTATAGTCAAATCGAGCGTCTTGACGAGCCAGATCTAACAAGCTCAATATCTCATAATTCTTACTTCATTTGAGCATTCAAACACTTAAAATACATCAAATGATCAAAGGAATTTGAGCCGCCCGATAGAGTGGAGTGGTTCGAATTTTGCATGTATATTCTGAACTCCTCTAATATAAATAGCCTCATTCTTCATGAGGAGGCGAGCAAAAGAGGAGAGCTCTAAAGCTTGAAAATCCTCCAAGATAATCGTGCCCTGCTCGGCGGTTACCACACCTGTGGCCATAACCACCGCCGTCGTATGCCGATCCCATCGATCTCTCGCTAGTCATCACGTCATTTGCCTCGTCGTCGCCGGTTCATGGGTCATCATCGCATCCGATCTGCGGTCACCACCCGTATTCTCGCCCGTTCGCCACCATCGCCTGTCATCTTCGCCGGTCATCACCACGACGACCATCATCGTCAGTTGTTGACCATTGTCACCATCATCAACCACAGCAATTTGTTACAACGCGTATATAGTTGTTGTTCGATTCGATTCCTATTATCGTATTCTACAATTCTGTAATCCCGTTATCGGAGAAATTTTGTACTCTGAAATAGATACATAGTGGAAGATTTTTACTAGGCTAGGCCCCGTGATTTTTTTCCCTATTTTGGAGGTTTTTTCACGTAAAAATTATGGAGTTTTCTTATTAATTTCTCAAACATCTGTGTGTGTGTGTGTGTGCTGGATTCCGCAACAAAGCTAAGGCGTAATTTTTTATTCTACCACAATTGGTTTTCTAGCATGCAACAGTTTGGCGCCGTCTGTGGGAACGAGGAACCCCTCAATCACAATTTCTATGAACACCCGCATCATGGCCAATAGGCAATACTGTGTCGGAGCCTCCCCAACTCCCTCAACTCGAAACCAATCTTTTAACCAAAGACGCCAAGCTTCTGTCTCACTTTCCCCTGATAGGCGCGACAAGAATCTCTTTAGAAAAGCTTGTGCGCTGAATGGAAGAGTCTCAAAATGAGATGATCTGACTTTTACTAGGAACACGACAGCCACTACCACGACAAACACATCTTCCTCAAGATCGATCGTTAGCCGTGGGGGGTCAAAATGCTAATCTCCTTAACACTAAAGTTCCTCGCTTCCAGATCGTGATGTTGATCTCCTTGACACTGCTAGTTATACTCATCCATCACGTGCAGCTCAACCGACTACTAATCCACTAATTATTGCTGGTAGCTTGGCACGTTCTTGTCCTGTTGACTCCGCCATGTTATATGTGCAAAATTACAACGCTTGGTGCGAGAAGAACTCCATTATAAAGATGGAAATCATCTTCTCTCTCATCGGCTATCGAGTCTTCTCACTAAGGCTATTCTTCAACATCCCATTCCGTAGTTCAAGCTTAGAGCATCGACCCATGATGGGAAGCCATATATATTGACCATTACAAGACCATCATGCATATTCAACGAGCTCCTCACACACTGCTTTGTTAGGTCTTTCCCGTTACTCTCAAGGGACAAGCTCGCACTTGGTTCTACTCCCTTCCAAGGAGATCCATCCATACCTTTGACGAACTCACCAAGATTTTTGTGGAACAGTTCATTGCAAACCGGAGGATCATTAAAGATTCTTCCCATCTCTTCAACATTCATCAAAATGAGGGTGAATCACTTAAGGAATACTTCTAGAGGTTCTCCTTAGAAGCTCGCCAAATACCTGGAGTAGACCCTGAACTATTAAGAGGAGTTTTCCTTGGAGGGCTCCATCCGGCCTTTTACTCATCACTAATGCGAGATACGGTCCGCTCATATGCCGACTTGGTTCATCGTGTGGAAGCACAAATTTCGATGAGGCTATTAATGCTCATCACAAATAATTTGAACAATCTACAGAAAAATGTAAGAGCGCCCCTGGGAATGCGGACCGACAGTCCCATCAAAAGAGGCAACAAGACAATCGTGATCTCCCTCCACGGCCCTCATATTAACGACGTGAACCACGACCAGAAAAGGAATACATACCGTTGAACACATCTTGTGTTAACATTCTGATGGCTATTCGAGATGAAGAAACCATCAAGTGGCCACATCCACTGAAACCAAATTCAGGAAATCAGGAGCAATAGTGTCACTTCCATCGAAGTCATGGACATACTACTGAGGCATGCAAACAACTCAAAGAAGAAATCAAGAGGCTCATTCAACAAAGATATCTACGTCGATTTATGAAGAATCAATCAACACAAACAAACATAACTTCAACTGGGGGCAACTAGGACAATCATCACAGAAATAACAAAATTGTCATCAAACAGTTGGAGAAATTGAAACAATCGCAGGAGGACCAATACTATCTAATCGAGTTCACATTACCACCTCTGAAGAGCCAGAGTTAAAGAAATCTCGTATTGATCATTCCATCACTTTTAATAACTCGGACTTAGAAGGAGTCCATGTTCCTCATCAAGATCCACTTGTCATCAGGATGGTGACCCATGCTATAATGTTAAGAGAATTTTGATTGATAATGAGAGTTCTGTTGATGTCTTATTTTAGTCCACATTTCTTAGCATGGGCTTGGTTAGGAAAAGCTCCAACCCGCTGCAGGACCATTATACGGGTTTGATAATCGCCCTATGCGAGTAGAAGGGACAATCACCCTTCCTGTTGTCCTCGGAGAATTCCCTCGACAAGTGACTCATTCAATCCAATTCATGGTGGTCAAGTCGAGATATAATGCTATCTTTGAAGGCCCCTCTAATCAATTTTGTGTCACTTGATCTCATCTTAAGATGAAATTTCCAACACCCGTTAGTTAGGTGTCATGAAAATCAGCAGATACAATTATGTTACCTCAGACAAGCTCAACCACGCAGAACCTTGGATCGATAATTTTAATTTTGAGATGAAGAAGTACCAAGCTTCCGTAAGACTTGCTCTGTTATATTATCAATGACCAACCACTACACGATTACAAGTGGGATCTCTCTCAAGAACAAAGGGAAAATACATGACTTCTTTGAAATCAAGACATCTTCACTTGGAGTCGATGGATATCTTGTCGACCCAATGTGATCATGCACTCCTCAAGATTGATCCAGCATTCAAACCGATCATCCAAAAGAAGCGGAGTTTTGCACCTGATCGCCTCCAAGCTATTGAACAAAAAGTTAACAAGCTCTTAGAAGCGAGATTCATATGAGAGGTACATTACCCAACATAGCTAGCAAATATTGTCATGGTTAAGAAAATAAATGGAACATGAAGAATGCGTATTGATTATACTGACCTTAACAAAGCTTGTCTGAAAGATAGTTTTTCTCTTCCTCGAATTGATCAATTGGTCGATGCTATGTACGGACATCAAATGCTCTTTTGGATGCTTACTGGTTACAATCAAATAAAATGGACTCAATGAAGAAGCTACATCATTTCAAACATATAAAGGTTTATACTATTACCAAGTTATGCCATTTGGGTTAAAAATCAGTGCTATCAACGCGTCTTATGAATAAGATTTTTAAAGACCTATTAGACCACACAATGGAGGTATATGTCGATGACATGTTAGTAAAAATCTTGGAAGAATCACAACATATTTCTGACTTAAAAATATGCTTTAACCTTTTTTGACGTTATAACATGTGACTTAACCCGACCAAGTGTACTTTTGGGGTTACATCGAGAAAATTTCTTGGGTTTATGGTAACCCACCGTGGGATAGAGGCCAATCCCGAGAAAATCAAAGCTCTCAAAGATATGACTCCTCCGAAGAATATCAAAGAAGTTCAACATTTGAATGGACGAATTGTTGCCTTATCCTGTTTCCTAGCCTGTTCTGGGGATAAATACTTGTCATTCTTTAAAATATTAAAGGGAGCTAAAAATAATAATTTTCAGTGTACTGATGAATATTAGTCTGCTTTTGAGCAACTAAGAGAGTATTTAGCATCTCCACCCCTACTGTCCAAGCCTATTCAAGAAGAGATGTTATACTTATATCTCGCAGTCTCTTCCCACGTGATAAGCTCAATTTTAGTGCAAGAAGAAAATGGGATATAACGACCAATTTACTATGTCAGCAAAATTCTCTATGATATAGAAAGTCGTTATCCACTGGTAGATAAGGTGGCTCTGGCTTTAATTTTCTCATCGCAAAAATTACATCCATACTTCCAAGCTTACACTATCGGCATTTACACTCATTTACCATTAAGGGTCATTCTACAGAAACCAGATGCATCTGGAAAGTTAATTAAATGGTCTATAGAATTGAGAGAGTTTGATATCCATTTCCTACCTCGGCCTGATATAAAGTCTCAAGTACTTGCAGACTTTATAGTGGAATGCACTGCCCCAACTCCAAATGAGCTATCTAATACGCCATTTCCTCAATGGACCCTATGTTGATGGAGCTTGAAATCTGTAGGGAATCTTACTTATTTCCCTTTCAAATACCTTAGAGTATGGACTTACTAAAATTTCCGCAACTAATAATATGGTGAATATGAGGCTCTCATCATAGGTTGAGACTATCATCAGGTGAAGCTCAAGACTTAGTGATCCACTCGACTCTCAACTTGTTGCCTCTCAAGTTAGGAAACTTTAATACTCATAATCCTCTGATGCAACTTAGTAAAATCACTTCTTGCATATTTCAAGACACATCAAATCATTCACATCTTTAGAAGAATACTCGGTGACGATCTAAGCTTGTTACATCTGCTACTGGAGATCTATTTAAGAGAACGCATGTTGAAGAAATATAGTTTCCTAATATCCAAGGGTCATGGGTAATACAAGTAATTAATGAGATAAAAGAACTTTTGTGGATGGACCCAATCCTGTCTTTTTTATAAGAAGGGACCCTTCCTGAAGACCCAACTACTGCAGCTCGTCTCCGAAGACAAGCTTCAAACTTTATTATTATTGGAGGTGAACTATACAAACGAGCTTTTTCTGGGCCATACCTCAAATGCCTCTCACCATCAGAGGTCGATTATGCATTAAGAGAGGTTCACTCGGGGATATGTGGAGAACACCTAGGAGGAAGGGCGAGAGCCCTTAAAATTAAAAGGCAAGGGTTCTATTGGCCTATGATGAAACAAGACGCATTGGAGTTCACAAAAAAATGTGCAAGTTGTTAGTTGCACTCTAACCTCTCTCACATGTCGCATACAAAGCTCTCATCCCTTCAAAGCTTGTGGCCTTTTGCTCAATGGAAAATTGATATCATGAGACCTTTGTCGATAGCATCAGGGCAACAAAAGTTTATCATTTTAGCCGTCGACTACTTCACTAAATGGGTAGAAGTTGAACCACTCGCTAAAATCATGGAGGCAAATGCTAAACAATTTGTTTGAAAAAATATAGTATGTCGATTCTGTCTTCCTGCAAAGATCATCACTAACAATGGAACCCAATTTACTGAAAAAGTCTTTATGTCCTTTTACAAAGATCTTCACATTCAGCTGCTGCATACGGTTGTAGCACATCCTCAAACTAACGGATAGACTGAAGCTACCAACAAGATTATACTCAAAGGACTAAAAACACATCTTGAGAAGGTTGGGGGCAATGTGTTGATGAGCTTTCTAATGTTCTTTGGGCTTACCGCACTACATCGCAAATCCCGACTGGTGACACACCATATAACTTGTGTTTCGGTATAGAAGCTATTATATCAGTAGATATCGGAGTTCCAAGTCCAAGAGTTCAATTATTCGATCATGATGGTAATGAAGAAAAACTTTGCCGACTGACCTACTCCCCAAAACTCGTGACATGGCCTACTTCGCTCTATCACCAAAGGATAGCTCGTCACTTCAACAAGAGTAAAACCTCATCCCATATCTCGTGACTTGTTCCATGAAGTCTCAAGTGCAGAGCAAAGGCCCTCAACGCAATAAACTCTCACCTCTTTGGGATAGCCCATATGTAGTTATAGCTATGGTCAAGCCAGGAACATTCAAGCTCAAAGATTCAGAGGGAAAAACTTTACCTCAAACCTGGAACACTGAGAATCTCCGAAAATATTATCAGTAATTCCTACCGCATAATTATTGCAACTTTTATTTTGCCTCGTTTGTCATTTTCTCTTCAAACTCATATCCATTAAAATCATCTTATGATTGTATCACACCTTATCGAGTAATGAATTTATAGCTTTTCTTTCAAGCTTGTTGCATATAAACAATCTCCTTCATTTAATCCTCCCACTTGAGAAATGCGCAACTCATATTGTATCTCAGTCGGGGCATGATCAATCCCATGGGGACTTGATTAGACCTCTTCCATACAAGTAAGAAGTCAAGTAACACTTTGGCTAAAACCTAGGATAGGTCAAAAGATCCTTGGTGGACATCCCACGGCCTCTTCTATATAGGTAAGATGTCAAATAATGTTTTGACTAATACCTAGGATAGGCCAAAAGGTCCCTGGTGGACTTCCAATGGCCTAATCCATACAGGTTAGTGTCATCGAATAATATTCTGACCAATCACCCCGGATAGGTAAAAACAAAACAAGAGCATATCAACTAAATTTTTTTTATCATTGATAGCACTAATATGATGATATAAGAAAGAATCAAAATTCTGATACAAAATAATAACAATACATAGATAAAAAAAATGCATCCTCAAGTGACACTACATGATATCAACGTTTTCCTCACCATTAGGAGATGCTCCCTTGAACACACTCTCGACTCCATCTTCTAGATCTAGCAAAGGGTCTTCAGATACTTGGCTGGGAGATAGATCCTCAATACTGGCTCCAGTCTTGCAATGTACCAAGCGGATTCCTTTTAGGAACCCTCGGATGAAGCACTCCTCTAAATATTGGTGCTCCAAGTCCTTCACTTCAACATCAAGAATATGATTACGAGCTTCTTGGACATGGTCTTCAATAGTATTGTGATAAGCCAGGGAGTTCTTAAAGTCTTCCACTGCCTTGAAGGAGATTTCATTTGCTTCCGCTTCTAACATTATAAGCTCCTTCTCAGAAAGACGATCTTGTAATGCTTTCTTCTCCAGTTTAAGAGCTTTCTTCTTCGCTGCAAGTGCCTTGAGTCTTTTCTCTTTCTGGCGAGTCTCTGCCCTCACCTCAATCAGCTCATCATGAGTGCGCTCCATCTCCTAATGCTGGAGAGAAAGAGAAATTGACATGTTCCCTAGCTCAGTTCAACACCCGCTTAGTTGATCCTCCAAAGTTGCCACTTCTTTGGCAATAACACTCATCTTTCGCTCATACTCGCCTTGCAGATATTTTACTTTCATAAATTTAGTATTCCACTCATCCATAGCGACACCCAAATGAGCCATCAGCCCTAATGTTTGAGCTACCTACAAAAAAAAATCATCATAAATGTTACACAAAGAAAAAAGGAAAAGAAGAAAAGGAGGAAGACAAGACAATATACTAATTCATCTGCTCGTTGACGTCCATTGCATACGTGCTTTAACACCTCTTGAAGAATGTGCAGCTTCGAGAAACAAACTCCCCCATTATGAGTTGAAATAGCTAAACTCTCAAAGGCCAACTGGGGGCGAAGATCTTCTCCGCAGATATTTGACATAGTCACTTTGGCATGGCGTTGTTGCGGGTTTCTTGAAATATTGCTACCACCGTGATTTCGTAACGGGTTTCTTGAAAGAATCCTATGAATATGAGGAGACCTTTCATCATCTTTACTTGACCTCTTCAGTGGAAGAGCATGAGATCTCTCTGCCTGGATGGAAATGCCAACCTTCAACATTCTATCTTTAACTATATATTTGCCAATGTGACGTAACTCATGTTGTAAGCTTCCTACATTGAGAATATTAAGAGTTGTTAAGATTTCATTTTCTTCAATCAGCAATAGATCTGGAAGGTCATTTAATCTTCCTATCTTTCAAGGAGGCCCCACTCATTTTTCACAAAAAAGAATCCATTAGACTAATTTCTAGATGGATCTCGTGCTAAAAATTCTATCTAATTCTTTATAGCTCGATAAGAAACACGTCCCTGAGCATCACATGTGAATCTACACATTCGACACAAGTATTTGATGTTCAAAGTAACACCACACTCTCTAAAGAAGACAGTCAAACCAACGATGATCACTAAAGCTCGAAATGAAAATTGTGACAAAGCTACACCACATATTTTAAAGATCTCAATCAACTCGGGACCAAAGGGAATCGCAATCCCGCATGAAGAATCATCTTAGAAATAGTAAAGTATCCTGGCGGAGGTGAACGGGCTCGATCAGACTTTTTGGCAACAATAGCCACCAACTCATTAGGAAAGTAAAATTTTCTACGAAATACCATTAAACTATCTGATGTGACAGTGGATGGTATATCATCACAACACACGCTTATTTTCTTTCAGCCATCATCCTATGAAAATACATAATAAATAAATAAAGAGAGAGAGAGAGAGAAATGACAAAAATCTGAGAATTTTGTGAAGCAACTCATTCACCACAATACTTGGGCATATCCTTTTCTGACTCTATCGCTCACGGACAACTTGGATAAAATTTTTTACCTACGATCTGACAAAAGATTATATATATAAGATCAAAAAAAAGAGAAGAAGTTATTCTTCTCTAAGAATGTTCTGAAATTACCTGCCAAACTTTCTGAGTCGTTCGAATGACGGTTCCTAATTAACGCTTCTCCGCTATCTTGGTAGTTATCAACTATTGAACCATCCATTGAAGTTTCAAGAAATCCAATTTCCTACAAGAAGAAGTAAGAACTATGGGCCTTGATCGCCTCCGAACCCGGTCGGTCCGACGAGGACAGTTGACGCCTCTTTTGAGGGATAATCGGAGCCTCACCGTATGAACTACGAGCCTTGATCGCCTTCGAACCTGGTCGGTCTGACAAGGACAGTTGACGCCTCTTTCGAGAAAAAACCAGAGCCTCGCCGTATGATCTACGGGCCTTGATCGCCTCCGAACCCGATCGGTCCCACGAGGGATTGGCGCTCTTTCGAGGAAAACTGAGCCTCGCCATATGAACTACGCGATTGCCTACGAACCCGGTCGGTCCGATGAGGGGCAGTTGACGCTCTTTGAGGGAAAACCGAGCTTCTCGTCATATGAACTACGGCCTTGATCCTCCGAACCCGGTTGGTCCGGCGAGGGCGGTTGATGCCTCTTTCAGAAAAAATTGGCCTCGCCAGATGAACTACGGCCTTGATCATCTCAACCTAGTGGTCGGCGAGATTGACACCTCTTTGAGAGAAAATCGAGCCTCGCCAGATAAACTATGAGCCTTGATCACCTCAACCCGGTCCGACGATGGCATTAGCGCTCTTTCGAGGGAAAATCGAGCTCAGATGAACTACGCCTTGATCGCCTCCGAACAACCTTCTCTTAAGAAGAAGAGGAACACTATAGCATATGGGGTGTGTCTCATGCAGCGGCGTACCATCGCCCGTAGCTAAAAGCCTTCCCGCGCGTGCCATGCTTCGCCGCAGCGCCAGCCGCTTATGAAGCTACGCGCATAGCAACCATGCGCCAGATATGCCACCAGTAAATGTCCGGATGGGCCCATAACCCCGAAACCTTGCTCCCGCGCATACCCGTACACATCCGCGGCCTAACACCCACTTCCGTGATCATGATCTTCTGCTTCCATGAAGATCTTTTCTCCCAAAATGTATGGTTAATAGACCCACAAATTTCATTGAAGAATTTGCTATTTTCAAGTATTTGGCGTATATATTTTTGGATGATTGAGATAATGTCATCCAAAAATAAGACAACTGATATGACACTTAAAATACTACTAGTCGAAGCACGAATCTTGATGTCAAATGCAAGTTGATCCTAAGTTGAAACTAGCCGAGATCAAGCACTTAAAATATCATTAAAACCTTTGGGATATCAGTTAAATCCCTAAATAGCTCTTAAATATGGAGTGTTAAAGTCAAATCGAGCGTCTTAACAAATGGATCTAACAAGCCCAAGATCTCATAATTTTGACTTCATTTGAGCATTCAAATACTTAAAATACATCAAATGATCAAAGGAATCATTTTGAGCTGTCAGATGGAGTGGAGTGGTTCGAATTTTGCATGTATTTACAGAAACGTCACTCATCTAATCTATAAATAGCCCCTCATTCTTCACATGAGGGGAGCTCGAGCAAAAGAGAGGAGAAAGCTCTAAAGCTTGAAAATCCTCCAAGCATAATCGTGCCACCACTCGACGATCGCCGATCACCTCCGTTGGCCAACCACCTGCCGCGCCCGCCAACCGCAATCCCATCGTCGTCAATCTCGCTGGGTACCGCAAACCGTCGCCGTCGGCTTGCCGATCATCATCGCATCGCCGACCACCGACGCCGGTCACCGCCGCCGACCACCATCATCGGTCATCATCGCTGACCATCGCTGGCCATCTTCGCCGGTCATCACCACGACGACCTTCATCGTCAGTCGTTGACCCCCACTGTTCACCATCATCTACTACCACTAGCAACTGTTATAACCTGAACGTGACTATATCATTGTTGTTGTCTGATTCTGGGATTCCCATTGTCAGCCATTCTCATATACAATTCTGTAATCCCGTTATCGGGGAAATTTTGTACTCTGAAATAGATACATAGTGGAAGATGCATGTGGTTTTTTCTCTTTTCTAGGTTTTTCCGTAAAATTTGAGTTTTCTTATTAATTCTCAAACATATGTGTGTTTGGATTTTATAAGCATTTTTTTTATTACCAATCGATTTTCTAAGCGCATAATAATCATACCACTCTTATATTCAACCACTGTTGATTAGACTTAACGTTCTTATTAAGAGTTGAGTGAAGGTAAGAAAAAAAAATAGTGGATGCAAAAAAGAAAAAAAAAACATACTCATAAATATTCTTTTTCATTTTTGATTAGGAGCTGTAACAAAAAATCTTTTAAAAAAATTTACAACCCAGCACATATGGACAAAATATAATATAATCTGAGTTATGGTATTATAAGAAAGTCCACGAAAATGTTTAAATATTTTACGAATAATAACAATAATAGCATTAATATTAATAACAATAAAATTAATAATAATAATAATATGTTACAGTTAATAATCATTATCCTAGCTTGCTCAAAGAAATCGGCGCATGCATATTGCACCAAGTTTACACGGCGCAGCAACAACCTAAACACTCTTCTAATAATAATAATAATAATAATAATAATTATTATTATTATTATTATTATTATTATAATTATTATTATTATTATTATTATTATTAAACATAAATCGGTACGAAAGGTTTTGTTAGGTTTGACGTTAGAAATTTTTTATAAATGCAAGAAGAGCATGACATGGCCGATCTTTAAAAAATCATTTAGAAGTCCGATATTGATTTATATATATATATATATATATATATATATATATATATATATATATATATAATCTTTTCAAGAGGAAGAAGATAATTTAAATTATTTTTATCGAAGATCAATAAAATTTCATTGGATAAACACATGATATATAAAATAAAATAACGAAATAGTCAATGAAAAATTAATAAATTTCTTTTAAGCCCTCCAGTAGAGCAGTTGGTAGGAGATCCGGCTCCCTCCTTTCAAGCACGTGTATATTATTTATGCTAAAAAAAAAAGCTTTTAAACTATTAACTGTCAATTAAATTTCTTCATGTCATCGTTCAGCTCTTCAGGTTCTTGCCGTGTAGGTTAGTTTTCTATTGGGTAATCGTGTCGTCTTATCAGGTTAAGCTACACGAATAGTTTGTTCAAGCTTGTAGAAAGTTTTTGTCTCATATACTGGCTTGCTTAAGAGTGCCATTATCCGATTGTTGACTTGATAACCTTAACTATGTCATCTAATACATCTTCGCCATTAATATTTAATTTTGATGATAAAGATTTTGATCTATTCATATTTTTAATAATATAACTGAATGTCAAATTATTGCTTGTTGTGTTTTTAAAAATTTCATTAAAATTATTTTTTAATCATACTTTTTCATACATTTTTGAAGAATATAATTTTTTGTCACTCAAATAATAATCAAATTTCATGAAAAAAAAACTAATTATAAAACAAATGCACAACAAATGATATTTCTTTTTTTATTTAATTTTTATAGAAAAGTAACATTTAATTAATATTTGGTTATAATTTTGAGATAAATTTATAAAAAAAAAATGTTTTCATAACTAATATTCTACAAATATTAAATAAATTCAAATTTTTTTTTGCTAATCCTGACCAAAATTTTAAAAGGACATCATTACTCAATCTTTTTTAATGAATTCTAATAATTATTCATCCACATTCAAGAAACTTGAGCTATTTAAAAAAGCTCAATATATTCCTATTTCTTTATAACTTGCTTAATAATAAGCTTTAATTCGATTAATATTTACTTGTTCAGCAGCAGATCAATTTTATACAATAATTTATATGAGTCTTTCAATTAATTTTCATATTTATTGTAGAAAAACGTTAAACATAAGTTAAAAAATTTTTTTTGCTCGTCTGCACAACGAGCAGTTAACTCCAACTTGGCGCATTTCCATTCGTTTAAGCAACTGTAGATTTCCGGCCGGTGATCAGCGGCCGGAATCTGGTGGCCGCCGGCGGTGTTAGGTTGATCTGAACCGTAGAAACCAGTTACAAGAAGGCTTATTATAAGAGATAGAAAATTAATTTTATATTTTATACTAATTGGAAACCAATATATGAGTGTAGAACCCGGAAAGTACGGCAATAAGCTCGGCCTGTGACGCAAGCCTGCAGCATGTCTCACTTTCACACGTTGAAAACCTAATATAAAAAAATATTTTTTTTCTTAAAATAAAAGTCTAATTTTCTTCTTCCTCCTTTGATGCTGATTTATTCAGATCTTGACTTTAATTAAATGTTGTATATTTCTTAGAAGAGGTACAAGAAGATAACCAATCAATTAAGTCAACTGTTACAGGTTAATTATCTTTATAAGGAAGAAGAGGAAGGCCTCAGAAGGCAGATTTATTAGAGTTTAGAGGGTGAACCAAAGGAGAGGAGAGAGCTTAATTAGCTTTGCAAGTATCAATGGAGGTTGTGATGAAGAGGTCTCTTGCAGCGAAGAAGGAGTCAAAGAATGAAGTTGTTGGTGGTGGAGAAACTGATCAAGAGAGATTTATAAAGGTTTGTTTGTTGGTTTATCTGTGTTATATATCCACCTTCTCTTCCCTCTTTCTTCTGATCCTTTTCAGTTTAATTTAGTGAAGAAATTTTTTGGATGAATAGCCTAAGCAAATTTTCATAAGATTAATTTCGAACTTATTAGATTTGTTTTAAATAATCGATCGTGAAAGATTAAAAATAAAATATAATTGGTATTTGATCAGATCATCTCAATGTAAATTTAATAATTTTTTTTTTTTTTGTTCCTTTCGAACACACAATAAATAATTTTTATAGAAAAAAAAAACACTAATGTGAAAATAGAATTGGAAATCTTGAATAATTCAGGACTTTCCAATATCTTCCAACTTGCATTTCATTAATGTTTCTTGAAGTTTACATGATAAAAATATATAATGCATACATGTTTTTCTTGACTGAAACTAATTAACTAATCTTTTCTAATGCAAAAAAAATCCCTATAATTAATCACAAATCATATAAAAAAACCATAAAATCACCATTAACATTATATATATATATATATATATATATATATATATATATATATATATATATATATATATATATATATATATATATATATATATATATATATATATATATATATATATATATATATGTATTAAGATACTTCAATACGTTAACGCTGGCGTCTTTATCGATCTAAAGGATAAAATTTTCGTTATATATATTAATGATATCAAAGGTTTTGTCACAGCATGAGAAGTGATAGGTTAAAGAATAATAAACTTTACAGTGCTGGTAATAAAATATATCGATCAGTTATTAAACGATAAATATAGATAGCAACCTTATAAATTAATTTGAGCAACGATATGGAAAAGATTAGTTTTACAGTAATTGTTAATTTTGTGAAGCTTAATTTGTCCAATGGAAAAATATCTAAAAAAGATTCAGTCATTGATAGACTTTTTGGTTAGATTGGAAAGATTAGTATCATAAATTTTGATTATGATACTAATAAGACGTAGTCTTCTTCTTCTTCTTTTTTTTCAGCAAGAGAAATAATTACGAGATAATATAATACAGATACTACAATTAATTTTCTTATTCACTCTTTGGTGTTTTAAAAGTAAATTTTGTTTACTATATGTAGGTATCGGCAGCAATAACGGATGAAAGGTCATCTACCAACACTTCATCGAGACCATCTTCAAACTCAAAAGATTCATCCACAATAAGTCAGGTTAGATTTATTGACAGCCTTCTCATAATTAAACCTAATTTATTTATTTTATGTAATAAATAAATACAAGAAAAATTATATATAATTTGTTCTCTTCTGACAGGAAGATCAAATAGAGTCTACAAAGGCAGAAATAGGGGAGGTGAAAGAAGAGAATCAAAGGCTAAAGAGTTTATTATCACAAATTGTGAAAGATTACCAGTCTCTTCAGATGCACTTCTTTGACATAGTAAAACAAGAACAACCTAACTTAGTTAAGAAGCCAGTAGATGACCTGACAGCCATTTCTCATGAAGCAGAAGAAACTGAGCTCGTTTCTCTTAGACTTGGGATGAACACAGTTGCTAGAAACAAAAAGCTTGAAGAGAAGATGATCAATACAAGTCCTCAAAGCAAGGACAATGGTCATACTGAAGAAGGCTTGACTTTAGGTTTAGATTGCAAGTTTGAAGGATATAGTAATAAGAACAGTGAGCTTAAAGAACTGCAACCAAACCCTAGTTCTGATGATAGTGTTGAGGAGATCAAAGAAGAAGAAGAAGGTGGTAAGCCATGTCCGACGAACAAAATATTGAAGAGCTTGAGATCTGGAGAGGACGATGTCTTACAACAAACACATGTGAAGAAAGCGAGGGTGTCTGTGAGAGTGAGATGTCAAACTCCGACGGTAAGTGGAATTTTGTTTATATTGTTACGTTTTTTGCTTTATATGTTTTATATATCTGCATAATTAGTTGTATGGATTGATGAAATTATTTTGCTTGATCTTTAGTTTAATTTATCAGTCAAAATTTTTAGGGAAGAATTTTGCATTGATAAATAGTTAACGTGAATTGCAGATGAATGATGGATGTCAATGGAGGAAGTATGGGCAGAAGATTGCAAAGGGGAATCCATGCCCAAGAGCTTATTATCGATGCACAGTTGCACCAGCTTGTCCTGTGAGGAAGCAGGTGTGTGTATATGTATATATGGTCGTCAAATTTTAAGTTAATTTCTTTGGATTAATTAATTAGAGGCCCAATGTTTAATCACCTGCATAAATATCATCAACAAAGCATGTTCTATGCCATCTAAATTTTTTTTCTTTTGATATCATAATTATAATTGAAGAGAGTGAATCAAAAGAGGCTGGAGCTAGGCTTAATATATTACAACTTAAAATTTTAAATTTATGGATGACAATTAACCAGTTAATATTTTTATACTAATAATTTTCAGCTATGAGATTTTCAATTAAACTCAAAATTTCAAGTATTTTTAGCAATTATCTTCTAATATCATTGGGGTTGTATATTATGATGATTTTGATGCGTCTAATTCATGATAGAATGATCTTAAGGCTTATGAAATTGTGCATGCCAATAATTTTAACGATATTAAAGAGAATAGATGATTGTCGTCTTGCATCACTGGTTGGAGAATGATACTTCTCCATATAGGCGGTTAAGCATGCACTCTCTCTCTCTCTCTCTCTCTCTCTCTCTCTCTCTTAATACGTACATTATTGTATTTATTTTAAAAAGTGATTAAAAAGACAATCAAAGATCAATAACTTGATGATATTTTCACCAATTCTTAGCCATTTTTTGAATTAAATATTCACTAACTTCCAACATTAAATTTGCTTTGTTACTAAGAAGGTGTACTCTTTATCTATAACTAAACTAATCTATGCTGAATTATAATTGTTCTTCTATCAAATTTCCAATTAATAAAATATTCTAGAAAACATATATCCTTTAAAGAATGGCTAAGACTAAGAGTGCAAGATAAGACTAATTACCACAAGATGAAAAAATTTATATTTTGATTGCAATGAATTAATCTACCATATATTTGGGTTCTCACATCCTTGCCATTTATAAAGAGGATGACTTAGTATATCACTGTAAACCTGCTATCCAATTAAGAATAAGAGTGAACGGCTAGAATTATTTTTGCTGACCATTTATTGTCAAATAATTAAGATTTCATTATTTGGAATTAGTTATATCTCACAAAAAATTGATTTTATTTATATTGATGTTGAATTCAAATTATATTGATTCTTATTTAAATTTTAACTTCAAATTTTACGAGATGATTATGATTGATAACTTAACATGAACATTTTCAGGTGCAAAGATGTGCTGATGACATGTCAATTTTAATCACTACTTATGAAGGAAACCACAATCACCCTCTTCCAATGTCAGCTACTGCCATGGCTTCAACCACCTCCGCCGCTGCCTCCATGCTACTGACCGGCTCTTCCACCTCCCATTCATCTGCTATTCCGGCCGCCTTCCCTTCCTCCACTCCTCCCGTCATCACCGGTGTAAACTCCGGCCTCCACAACCTCAACTTCAGCCAATCAAACAACTCAAGAACAACACCATTTTATCTATCAAACACTACAATCTCTCCTTCCCCCTCTTACTCCACAATCACGCTTGACCTCACTGCTCCGCCAACTTCAACAACCCAAGCATCCCAATTCAACAAATTCTCTCCCAGTTTGAATTCGAGCTCGAGCTTCAGCATATCTATGCCGTCTTCTTGGAGCAGTAGATCAGGTTATATGAGTTGTGGAGCTCATGACCAGTCCTACAAACTAAATTATCATCAGGATTCTTTCTGCCAATCTTATATGCAGAATTCAACTTCGATGGCATCCATGAATCCAATTTTCTTTACAGATTCGATTGCAAAGGCGATCACATCTGATCCCAGCTTCCAGTCGGTGCTACAAGCTGCAATTACATCTTACGTTGGAGCACGTGGAAACCATAGTGGTGAAGTTCTTCATCATGGACAGAGTTATGGTGGTAAAGATTATAGTACAGCTCCCAGCTTGTTTACAGCAAGTGTTCCATCAAGCTCCAGTGCTCAACAAGGGAATTTAATGGCTATGTCAAGCTCCAAGAGTACAGCCTCTGCATCACCAGTGGATATTAGCTGGGAAAACACAAAGTAAAGCTTGTAGAGTTACATATGCAGACCAAACCATTTTGGAATTTTCTTTTTATTATCAGATGAAACTTCAAGGAATTGGTCGTTCGTGTAAATATTGCCATTCAACAAAAATTTTACTGTATCTCCGGCGTCCATTAAATTGGTTCAAATAACTGAAGCTTATCTTCAACTATAATCTATATATTACCTTTCACAATTTGTAAAATTTAACTTTAATTACTAAAGCCATTCTCTTGTTATACATAGTTCTTGAGACTTTTTTTTTTTTTTTCCATTTTAGCAATCCAATTCATAATTAATGTTCTCCTCAATATTTCCTTTTTTTGGTATCATTAATCGAATTATCTTAATTATATATCACATGCATGTTGGTGACATTTGAATATATTTTAGTTACACTCATGTTCAAAATTTCCTTACATCTTAAATTGTTTTTGAATAACTTAATCTCAGCCATCTTAAGAGATTTTGATTGCTAAAAATCGTAGTAGTTATCATGATAATTGGGGAGGGTCATAAGCACCTTTGCAAGCATCTTCATAACAAATTTATGAGAAAAAATATTTAAACTAAATTATGATCTTTGATATAATTTTAATACATTGAAAATTAAGTTTATTCATCAGTATTCTACAACTAAATTTAATGCTAATATCAGCTCTGAAGTATACAGATTTAATAGCAAACATATGTTTCACTTAATTTTTCTATTAAAGTACATTGTTTCCATTCTTGTAGCATTTCTCTTTAAGACTAAGAAAAATCATGTGAAGTTCTTACTAATGATTTTTGTAAACTTGCTACAATTTTCTATAATGATAGAATAGATTTGTGCTGCTTCATTTGAGTTTGCATTAGTTGATAAATTTGTGTTTAGAAATTAGAAGAGTAGGATGAAGATAATAAGAAAAACTCTTATTTGAGTTTATGTGTCTCTTGTATTTATTGTTCCTAAGAGATAAAAATACATATTAAATAAGACTATAAAAGAATACTTAGTCATGAATATTATTAAATTAATGATTTTTGCCATGAAATTCTTTAAGTGGACTCGGGGTCTCTTCTTTTGGCTATAATGTTGAATCACCTATCATTTTAGTATGATTTTGTGTGTGTGTGTGTGTGTGTAGGACAAGGGCTAACTTCATGAATAAAGTACACTCCTCTCTCTAGCTTTATCATTTTTGGATGATCACTTAATATTGGTATTGTGAATGCTAAACTCGTTTAGGCAATCAATAGCTAGAGTCCATGTAGAGATGGATGTAACTATGAGCTTTGAAGATGAGATATGAATGGGTATATAAAAATCTAAATATTATCAAAAAGTGGCATTTGAAAAGATTTCTCACTTATGTGCAAATCATATAATTTGTTCTTACTTGAATATAGATTGCTTCGCTATTGATCTTGAACTTGAAAAAAACATGACAAGAAGTCTTTCATCAAGTCAAGTTACAACCATTAGTGAGGAAAAAAACTCACTATTGACCTCCTCATATGTGTCATAATTCAAGACAAGCCCACAAGTTTAATTTGATGGACTTCGGAGGTGACAGTGCGCAAATCGGGGCTCAAAATATACTAGACGTCACCGAAAATGGTCGAAACGACCTCCGATCGATGAACGGATTTCACTGTCACTTTCAGAACGTTAAAATTGGTCAAGATATAAACATTGCACAATTTAATGATCAATCGATCAGGCGATCGAGCTATCAATGTGTCGACGCATATATCGAAGTCGGGAAGCTGCGACGATGTCCGAACGACCTCTGTTCATGAAATTGATCATGCTATTAGATTCAAAATATCAAAAACTATCAAATAAGACTGTTCACATTTAATTCAGACGATTTTGTATAAATGTCGAATAATCAGAATTGGCATAGCGCAAATCGAGACTGAAATGCACTCGACGTTACTAGAAATGGTCAAAACGACCTCCGATCGACGAACAGATTTCACCGTCACATTCAGAACATCGAAATTGGTCAGGATATAAATATTGCAACAATAAACCGCGAGTCCGATCATGTGTCGCGCATATATTGAAGTCGAGGTCTGAAGCCAAACATTCCAAAATTGATTGTTAGTTTTGAAACATCAAAATCTATTAAATAAGACTATTCGCACTTAATTCGGACAAGTCTGCGCAAAAATCGAGCGGTCAAAAGCGGCGACGTGCATCTTGAGCTAAAATGAACCCAATTTGACGCCGACTTGAACTAAACGGCCTCCGATTGCGAAACGGACTACGCCATTGCGTCCAGAACATCGAAAAAAGCTAAGATTGATATGTATATCAACTATAAGAGTTCGTCAGCATAAAATTCACAATTAAGGTGAATTAAATATTTGAAAAAAAATCAATTAGACATATTTATGCTTAAAAGCCCTAACCGTTCCCTCCCTTTTTTGTTTGTGTTTTCCCCTAACTGAAAAAAAAAACTGCTCTAACTTTTTCTCTCGGCAAGGTAGCATCCCCTCTCCTCCTCTCTTCCTCTATTCGCATGCTTCGACCTCCCTCTGCACAGGTAAATCCCGTCACTCTTCTCGGCAGATCTCCCTCTCACCTCTTAATCTCCTTCCTTCCTCTCCTTCCCATTACCTCTCTCCTCTACTCATTGTCGGCGTGGGCCTCAGCTCCAGCTCACTGTTCTTTCATTTGTCACAAGCCGGACCTCTGTTCATGCTCATTTGTCGGCCCACAAGCCAGGGCCTTCATTCGCTCCAGCTCCCAGAAGCCGTGTCGCCCAGAACCTTCTTCCCATGCGTGCCCATGACCTTCTTCCTATCCATCAGTCAATTCTTTCTTTTATCGCAGCTGAGAAAGAACACCATCAAGAGGCGGGTTCTTCTTTCGGTTTTCAGCATACCCAATCTTTTCCCTTGCCGAGCATTGCAGCACGCCGAAAAGAATTGAGTCAGAACATTTGGAATTTGTGAATGTGGATATATATGCATCCTTGTGTTTCTTTGCGGGTTAAGGCCTCTGCTCAAGAGTGAGATGATGTTGTGGTGTCGAATCTCTAATCAGAGCGTCAGGTAACTCTTCTTAGATGTTGCTCCCCTAGACAAAATGCTGCCGAAATTTTGTCTAATTTTTAGACATAGAAAAAAAGGGGGGAAGGAATATATATATTGCATTTGTCTTCTTTTAGGTTTGAAGGCCTCGTGGGTGCTCAGACTGAGATGAAAAACCTATGGTGTGAAGACACCACTCACCTTCATGAGGAAGTCTTGAGAAAAATACCCCGATCAGCCCCAAGAAGATGGCCGGAGGTCCAAAATTTAGACTAAAATTCAAGACTTAAACAAATTAAAATAGAAATTACCTAAACTTAAGTCAAACAAAAGAATATATGATAAATATGAAAATAAATATTAAATCAAAGAGAAATAGGGGGAGAGCACTTAAAGAAAATTTTGGAAAGAATGGAACACTCATTTAGAATGTAAGAAAAATATGGAGAGGCTAATATTAAACTCACAAACTCTAATAGCGATTCTCTATGGCTTAAATTGAAGTAATGAGTGAGTTCTCTTTTCTTGTAAATTTCTCAAAATTAAATAAGCCTTAATTGAAACTTGGGGAGACTAATACTAGACTCATAACAAACTTGCAATAAACTTAAAGTCTATAAAATTTAATATAGAGTTAGGGATGAATCCAAATTGGGTTTAATAACTTTTATACAAATATGGAGGTGATTACTATGCTAACTAATAAGCATGAGTAGGGCTAAAGCAATAAACATTGAAATCAGCATAACTTATCCAAAGTAATGTAAATTGAACATAATCAAGCTAGGAGAATTACAAAAACTCAAAGTAAACTAAGTGCAAGTAATATTTTAAACTACAATCTAAATCAAAATGCCTTCTTCCCCACCGGATCTGTAACTCTTTGTATAAGTAGACAGAATGCGATGCTAAATCAAAATCTATAAGATCACAAGACTTCCTTTAATAAAAAATTGACGGATTTCATTCTAATTATGAATTTTAAAATCAACAAAATCACTAATTAAGTGAAATTATTTAAAACTATAAATTTTTGCATGTGCTCGGACATAGAGATTTCAAGTGCAAATTTTAATGTCTAAAAAGGCTGCACAAGCTAAATTGGAATAAAAAATGAAAATATAAAATCAATCTCACAATTCAAACATAAAATTACCTAAAATAACTAAACACCTGCATGGGCCCCTACACTATGCTGAATGCTTAAATTCAGGTGTTTGAGGATGTTGTGCGAGTTTGATAATTACTAATAATAAATTCAATATGAGTACTTTAGAATCATTCCCTAGGGCATTAAGTGTGTAATAAATTTGTGGACAATCTCATTTGATAGTTTTCGATGTTTCAAAGCTAACGACGTGATCAGTTTCACAAACGGAGGTCGTTTGGTCATCGTCACAACTTCCTGACTCTGATATGCGTCTCAACACATTGATAGTTCGAGCGCTTAATCGATTAACCATTAGATTTTGTAATATTTATATTTCAATCAATTTTGACATTCTGAACACGACGGCGAAGTCTGTTCATCGATCGAAAGTCATTTCGACCATTTTCGGTGACGTCCAGTGCATTTTAAGCCTCGATTTGTGCATTATCACTTTCGAAGTCTGTCAAATTTAACTTGTGGGCTTGTCTTGATTTATGACACATATGAGGAGGTTAACAAATGTGATTCGCACATGGAGCAAGTCACATTTGTTGAAAACTAGTTGACCTTTGGGCTGACCATAAAACTTGGATCATTTCAGCTTCGCTTGCAATAGCTTACAGAGCTTTGATAGGATTTGCCATCAGTATGATGCCTTATCTTGGACATGCAAAGTAATAGGATTGACCAATTTGTCAGAATTGATTTGTTGGATAGATAAGAGTTCTTACACCATCTACTTTCTGCTTCAATGGCTTTGCTGAAGATCTCTTTCTTTTATGTTCTTGCAGATTTGAGTCTCCTCCAACCCTAGCTTCATGTTTGGTTGGATTTGATAGAGGAATTGATTTGTTTATTTTGATGAAGGACTCCACTGGGAAATCGGTTTGGTCATTGTTTCTCGTCTAGCTTTAAGCTGATGACCTTGAAAGGATCATTGACTTCTAAGATATCGCCATGAATCCTATGCTTGCTTCTTTAATGGATTTATTGAATGGTACATACAGATGACCCAGCCTCCCGGCTTATACAGGGTCAATGTTGAGTTATCAGTTTAGCAATGTGTGCTTTAACAGGCTGAATAATCACAAAATTCTTTTAATTTGACCATCAGCTTTATATGAACTATGGAATTGCTTCCTCAGTCCTATGCTTTCTGCTTTGACGGACTTGATGAGGAGATTAGCTTTGATCTGTGCTTTGAGCTTGATCAGATCATTTGAGAATAAGGTGAGATATCACCCTGCGAGAAATATATGGATTGATTTGAGGCAGCCCTGAATTAAGAGTTTCCTTAGATTGTCTTGATTTATCAATCAAGTAGAAAGATCTCTTGGATCCCGGTTGTTTATAATCACTAAGCTGGATCTGGTTTGAGATTGAACAGTTATCATCATTGGACCGACGAGAAGGGCCTCTTTCTTACGCCTTTTAAGAGAGCATCAAAGAACTCCTACCATTTGTTTTGTTGAGTTCGACCTTTAGAACCTACTCGAGTCTTTAACTTAAGCTATGATGGGTTGATAGTTTTGTCTTTAGACTGACGAACGATGACTCTTTCACTGTAGCCTTTTCTTGGGGCTTGTTGAGTGAGGAGAGCGTCAACAACTCGGTCATTTGTGGGCTTATTGAGTTCGACCTTTAGACCCATCCATGTCCTAGACTTTAGGATGTAGAAGTTGATAGTTTCTCAACTTAATTGATTAAAGCCTCTGAAATTGGGATTTCTTCTAACTTGATCTCTAGAATTTGGCAAATCTGAGAGATAAATTTTCTAACATTTGGGGATGTCTTTTTATGGGTAGAAATAGATTTTTTTTGTTTCTGCAAGACTCTGCAACTTAACAGTAACAATTACGGATATATCTAGGGATTTCAGCGCAAAACCCAATGTCAACTTGAATAAGAATATATTTGAAGATCTCATCTTATAGCACGACATCAACTCAATTAAACTTAACATAAACTAAAAAAAAAATGCCCCCTGTCTAGCAGGGAGAATTCTAAAGTATATTTAGGAAAATTTTCAAGATGAAAATATATAAATACATTAATATTTGATTGATATACTATAAAGAGGATTTTAACATATAACATTGATTTCATCTATATATAAAAATTAAAAAATGCCCCCTATATAATAGGGGAATTTTCACGAAAAAGTTCTTCATATAGAGTATGTTTATTTAGAGATTCGACATGAAGCACGATGTCGACCTAAATATATATACTAAAAAAAATTCTCTTGTCTTGCACGGGGATTTCTATTGTACCTCGAGAATGTGGTCGTCAAGTATCGATCATTAATCGACGGCATTGATCTTTCACCCCGATGAGTTGGTATACCCCTTGGTATAATTTTTCAATGACAAAAGGGCCTTCCCCAGGCTCAAATTTGCCACAATTTTGATTAGGGATAATTGGTCTTCTCTTCTCAAGAATGCAATTCTCCTTTTTGGAATGTTCGGGGCTACATCGTATGGTCAAAAGCCCTAGACATCTTTGCTTGATAGACTTCCAGATTTTGGTGAGCTTACAATCTAATTTCATCAAGCGTATCGAGTTCCTCCATTCTCAAATGAGCATTTTTGATCTTCAGTTAGGTTATACTAGATGGCTACTCGAAGTGAAGGCAACTCAACTGAAAGCGTAAGAACCGCCCAAAGACCAATGAATAGGGAGTGGCTTTAGTATGTAGTCGACACTATAATGCCTCTACTAACTTGGTATGTCATTCACTTTTATTTTTAGTGAGAATCTTCTTGAGTAGTTTGACCAACGTCTTATTGAAAGCTTCTGCCAAACCATTTGCTCTTGGATTACATATTGAAGAGTATCGCCATTCAATTTTATGTCGATCAATGAATTTATAAATCTTTACACTTTTGAAAACTATGCCATTATCAGAAATTATTCGGTGCGGCACTCCAAATCTATAGATCACATTATGCATAAAGAAGTTAATCACTCGATCGATAATAACTTCCTTAAATGGGGTAGCTTCAGCTCACTTAGAGAAATAGTCAGTCGCTACTATGATGAAGTGATGTCCAGCTGATGACGGTGGATCAATTGGTCTAATTACATTTGTACCCAAACATTCGAATGGCCAGGTTACTATTGTTGGGTGTAATAGATTTGGTGGTTGATAAATGAGATTCACATGTACTTGACACTCATGATACTTTTTAGCATGATTAATACAGTCTCTCACTATAGATGGCCAATAATAGCCCATCCTTTTGATCATTACTGTCATCTTGGGACCTGACTGATATGCACCACAAAGTCCTTCATGAACTTTAACCATCACTTTGCTAGCTTCATCTACATCTAAGCATCGTAGCCACATTTGTTCAAATAATATATGATATAAAGTATTGTTGACGAAGAAATATAGTAGCATTCTCTTATCGATTTGAGCTACCAGTGATTTATTACTTGATAATTTACATTCTTTAAAGTAGTCGATGAAGAGTTGCCTCCAATCACGTGACTCTTCTACAACAAGGGCTTCACACTGCTTTTCTGAGGCAATGTCATTCTTAGTTCTTCTTGGTACAACTTCTTATTGATTTTGAGGAGTATAAGAAGTAACTCATCCTGCTGGGTCAGATTTGATAACCCCTCTACATGCAGGGATTGACACTTTACTTGCTCTAGGACTCGTCGAGTAAATATGCCGATCATGACATAATCACCATTCATACTTGTCATTTTCTTAGCTATTTTTTCCAAGCAATCAGCTTTACTATTCTCAGATCGAGTGACTTGAGTTAATGTGATATTTGATATCTACTTTATAAGCTCAAGAACTCGCTTGTGATAGAAAGCTAACTCAAGATTGTTGATTTTATAGATGTCAAGTACTTGGTTTATAATAAGCTAAGAATCACCAAAAATATTCAAGTTTTGAATGCCTATGAAAATAACTTCTTCAAGACTTGCCATTAATACTTTATATTCAGCTTCATTATTAGTTCTTGGCTTGGTCAATCCATATAATCGTCTCATTATCCCTCCTTATGTTGTTTTGAATACGATGTCGATTCCTGCTCTTGCTCTTGAGAAATTTAGATATTAGACTTGTTTGATCGATGAGGCTCCATCAAAGTACATTTTTCAAAATTTTGATTTTTCTCTTTCATGAATGAGCATAATTTGCTCATCGGGCAAATCATCATTAAGAGAAGAGTCCACAGGGATGGGCTGTACAACAAGAAATCTGCTAAGACTTGTCCCTTCACTACTTTCTGTGGAACGTATGTGATATCAAATTATATAAGAAATACTACCCATCTTGCCAAGCGACCTGTCAACGATGGTCTTGTCATCAAGTACTTCAGTGGATCGATCCTTGAGATGAGGGTAATCTTGTGAGATAATGTATAATGATGAAGCTTTTGGACTACAAAGATCAATGCTAAATAGTGCTTCTATATCGGAGAGTATCTCATTTTTGCTCTAATCAGCCTCTGACTAATATAATAAAGAGTATTCTCTTCGCTTTCGTCGTTATGTTATGCCAATAATGCTCCAAGCGACTCTTCTAATGCAGTTGTGTATAGTATGAGGGGCTTCCCAGGAATAGGCACTGCTAGGATTGGAGATTTAACAAGTAGCTTTTAATGCTATTCAAGGCTTCTTGGCACTCCTTATCTCACTTAAATGGAGTATCCTTCTTCATCAACTTTGCAAATGATTGACAGCGTCCTGATAGATTTGATATAAATCGATGGATGAATGCGAACTGTCCTTGTAAAGAACGAAGCTGACGCAAACTCTTCGGTCGAGGCATCTCCACAATTGCCTTAATTTTGGTAGGATCTATTTCAATACCTCTGTGACGTATAATGTACCTAAGAAATTTTCTAGAGGATACCCCGAATGTACATTTTAGAGGATTCATCTTGAGATCATATTTCTTGATTCTTTCTAATACAATTCTCAAGTCTTCGAAGTGGTTTTCATGATTTAAGCTTTTCACCACCAAATCATCAACATAACACTTCACTTTCTGGTGAATTAACTCATCAAAAATACGTTGCATGGCTCTTTGGTATGTAGCCCCAGCATTTTTTAAGCCGAAGGGCATGACCGTGCAACAATAGATGTCGATAGGTGCTCTGAATGATGTATGTTTTTCATCCTCAGGTGTCATTTTGATTTGGCTATATTCCAACAATCCATCCATAAATGAGAACATGTCATAGTTGGAAGTGTTGTCCACTTGTAGTTCTGACATTGCAAGCGGAAAGTCATCTTTTGTACACGCTTTATTTAAATCCCGGAAGTCAATGCAAAGACAGATTTAGCCGTTCTTCTTTCTAACTAGGATAATATTGGTTATTCAATAGATACTTCTGATGAAGCCCTCGATCTTCTTAGTTTATGCAAATCTCTTCAATCTCCAATCTCATTTTCAGGAGCTTGCTTAACCGCAGATCCGGTTTAATATTAGTTTATGAGCTACATGGGATAAGTCATTTAATATGTTCAGTAAAGCAATCCAGTAGCATTTTAGCTCTTCAATTTTCTCATCGAGTAATCTCGACAATTTATTGAATGAAGAGAGTTTAATTTAATATTAGTGTAATTTTCAGAAGGTAGATGGAATAGTATATTAGACACTACCTAGAGATTTTATCCTCATTCGATGAGGACTTTAAATCTAGTTCTAGGTTTTCTATAGGCTCAAGCCCTATAGTTAATTACCCCTCTCAATAAGTGAGAGAGAGAACTCGACAGCTAATCATTACGAGTAGCGATAAAGATATGGAGTTTTAAAATTTAAGATTTATGAAATTCATTATTTTAGCTTAAACTAGATGGTTGGTAGATGACGCCCATCTAGATCCCATGGCCCAACCCCGGCCGGTCCCTACTTTAGTCAAAGGAGGTAGTCGACCCAACTTCACAGAAGAATCCTCATTAACAACACATGGGTTAGGTCATCCAAGAAATTCTTGTAGACTTGGGATGGTGTTTGTCTAAGGATACAATCTAAGTCTACCTTAGCTAATAGATGGTTGTTTGCCCTATCAAGTATACCCTATGATTCACAACTCAAAGGGCAGATCCATTAGATACAATGGATCGTAATATAATGGAGCTGATTGGCCAAACCACCCATCGAGGACTCGATCATAACTACTTCATCGGGGACTATTGCCAAGCAAATGAGGACATGGACCACATCCTTACTAGCGTGAGATTGATTGAGAGTGAACATAGCAGAACACTTGATTTGATATTGGCTCTTTTGCGAGATAGAGTTTTTTTTAATTTGTCACCTCTAATGAATAATTACGAAAGGTGGATAGATTGAGTTTTGATTTAAGCTTTTAATGATAGAATTCCATTTAAGCTGTTTCAGATTACTACTTAATTTGGTTTAAAAAATTGATTAATTTGAATATGTTTAAGAGTTTTAGATTAATTGTTTAGTCGCTAATAGAATTAGATCCACCGACAATCGCCGTATTTCACCGATTTGAAACTCTTATTATAAGTTTTTATGTTTTGTTAACTAAGTCTTAAGACTAAAGCCCACGCAAAGATCCTCGATACTTGAATTTAAGAATTCAGCATAGTGTCAGGGCCCATGCAAGTGTTTAGTAATTTTAGGTAATTTTATATTTGAATTACGAGATTGATTTTATATTCTCATTTTTTATTCCAATTTAGCCTGCGCAGCCTTTTCGGACATTAAAATTTGCACTTGAAATCTCTATGTCTGAGCACATGCAAAAATTTATAGTTTTAGATTATTTCAATTAATTAGTGATTTCGTTGATTTTAAAATTCATAATTAGATTAAAATCCCTCAATTTTTGATTAAAGGAAGCCGTGTGATCTTATAGATTTTGATTTAGTATCGTCTTCTATTTGCTCGTACAAAGAGTTACAGATCTGATGGCGAAGAAGGCATTTTGATTTAAATTATAGTTTAAAATATTACTTGCACTTAGTTTACTTGTTGAGCTTTTGTAATTCTCCCAGCTTGATTATGTTCAATTTACATTACTTTTGATAAGTTATGTCAATTTTAGTGTTTATTGCTTCAACCCTACTCATGCTTATTAGCTAGCATAGTAATCACCTCCATATTTATATAAGAGTTATTAAACCCAATTTGGATTCATCCCTAACTCCATATTAAATTTTATAGACTTTAAGTTTATTGCAAGTTTGTTATGAGTCTAGTATTACTCTCCCCAAGTTTCAATTAGGGCTTGTTTAATTTTGAGGAATTTACAAGAAAAGAGAACTCAATCATTACTTCAATTTAAGCCATAAAGAATCACTATTAGAGTTTGTGAGTTTAATATTAGCCTCCCCAAATTTTACTTGCATTCTAAATGAGTGTTCCATTCTTTCCAAAAAAATTTTTAAGTGCTCTCCCCCTATTTCTCTTTGATTTAATATTTATTTTCATAGTTATCATATATTCTTTTGTTTGACTTAAGTTTAGGTAATTTCTATTTGAATTTATTTAAGTCTTGAATTTTAGTCTAAATTTTGGCAGCCTCCCGACGTCATCCCCGTGTAGGAGACTGCATCGGGAGTATTTTGGCTTTCATTGTACGCCCTCATAAGCGTAGCGAGTGGTGTCTTGCGACACCATAGCCAATTTTTTATCTCATCGCGCCCTCTTAAGCATGATGAGGCCTTCAAACTTGAAAGAAGACAAATGTAATATATATTCCTTACCCCCCCCCCCCTTTTTTTAAGTCAAATTAGACAAAATTTGCATCATTTCATCTAGGGAACCGACATCTAACGCATGTTGGCTCTAACGCTCTTGAAGCGTGGTGTCTGGCGACACCATAACTATTTTTTCATCTCATCGTGCTCTCTTGAGCACGACGAGGCCTTCAAACCTGCAAAGAAATATAAGCATGTATATTTATTCACATTCACAGATCCCACATGTTTTGACTCATTTTATTTTCGGCGCACTGCAATGCACGGCAAGGGAACAATTTTGGGTATGCCAAAAATCAAAAAAGAACCCACCTCTTGGTAGTGTTCTTCGCTGGTTGTGACGAAGCAAAGATTAGAAGGATAATGCGAGGAGTGCGACGCCAAAAACTGAAAGAAGAACCAGCCTCTTGACGGTGTTCTTTCTCAGCTGCGGCAAAAGAATGAATCAGACGAGTTGCGGGCTATGGGATGAGGGAGGGCAGTGCTGCTCATGGAAGAAGGCTGGTCAGCTGGGAAGGTGGAACTGAGGTCCGGCTGCAGTCGGACAACGAGGAGTGAAAACATAGCTGGCAGACAGAAAGCAGAGACAGATGGACAATGAGAAGAACAGAGGCCCGACTTTGAGCTGGAACTATGAAAGCAAGAAAGGAAGAGCTGGAAACTCTGAGTGGGATGGTGGGCTCAGATGGGTTTGAGATGGTTGACAAAGATAGAAGCAAAGCAGATGATGAATGAGGCGTGAGCCTGGAGGAAGGAAGGAGATGAGAGGGAGAGGAGATCGAAGGAAGAGTGATGGGATTTACCTGTGCAAAGGGAGGTCGGAGCATGCAAATCAAGGAAGAGAGGAGGAGAGGGGCTGCTGCCTTGCCCTTTGGAGAAGTTGGAGCCGAGAGAAAGAGTGGGAGTTAAGGGAAAACACAAAGGAGAGAAACAGGGCTTTAAGCATAAATAGAATTAATTGATTTTTTTTCAAATATTTAATTAACCTTAATTGTGAATTTTACACCGACAAACTCATATAGTTGATATATATATCAATCTTAGCTTTTTCCAATATTCTGGAAGCAACAGTGCAACCTGTTTCACAATCGAAAGCTGTTTGGTTCAAGTCAGCGTCAAATTGGGTTAATTTCAGCTCAAGATGTGCGTCACCATTTTCCACCACTCGATTTTTGTGCAGACTTGTCTGAATTAAGTATGAATAGTCTTATTTGATAGATTTCAATATTTCAAAGCTAACGACGTAATTAATTTCATGAATGGAGGTCGTTTGGCTTTCGTCGAGGCCTTCTGACTTTGATATATGTGCAAGCACATTGATGACTCGAGCGCTTGATCAGTTGATCATTATGTTGTGTAATATTTATATCCAGACCAATTTTGATATTTTGAATGCGATGGCAAAATCCATTTATCGATCAGAGGTCATTTCGACCATTTCTAGTGACGTCCAGTGCATTTCACCCTCGATTTGTACGCTGCCACTTCTGATTATTTGATATATGTACAAACTCATCTGAATTAAGCATGAACAATCTTATTTGATAGTTTTTGATGTTTTGAATCTAGCGGCATAATCAATTTTATGAACAGAGGTCGTTCGGACATCATCGTAGCTTTCCGACTCTGATATATATGTCAACACATTAATAGCTCGATCGCCTGATCGATTGATCATTAAATTGTGCAATATTTATATCTTGACCAATTTCAATGTTCTGAATGTGAGATGAAATTCATTCATCGATCAGAGGTCGTTTCGATAATTTTTGGTAACGTTTAGTGCATTTTGAGCCCCTATTTGTGCACTATCACCTCCGAAGTTCATCAAATTAAACTTGTGGGCTTGTTTTGATTTATGACACATATTAGGAGGTCAATAAATGCCTCCCAAAAAATGTGATTCACGCATGAAGTGAGTCATATTTGTTGAAAACTGGCTGACCTTTTGAGCTAGCCATAGAACTTGGATCATTTCAGCTTCGCTTGCAATAGCTTATGGAGCTTTGATAGGATTTGTCATCAGTATGATGCCTTATCTTGGACATGCGAAGTAACGGGATTGATTAATTTATCAGAATTGATTTGTTGGATAGATAAGAGTTATTACACCATCTACTTTCTGCTTCAATGGCTTTGCTGAAGATCTCTTTCTTTTATGTCCTTGCATATTTGAGTTTTCCAATCCTAGCTTTGTACTTGATTGAGTTTGTTATAGGAATTGATTTATTTATTTTGATGAAGGACTCCACTGGGGAATTGATTTATCTGTGCTTAGTCAGATTTGAAATTCCTTCTGTCTTAGCTTTAAGCTTGACGAACTTGATGAAGGAATGACCTGATTTATCCATATTGACTTGTTAGGAAGTGTATTTACACCATGAATCCTGTGCTTGCTGGTTTGACAGATTCATTGAAGGGTGCATACAGATGACCCAGCATTCCAGCTTATATAAGATCAATGTTCAGTTATTAGTCTAGCAACCTGAGCATTAGCAGACTGAATAATCATGGAATTCCTTTAGTTCAGCCATCGGCTTTGTATGAACTATGGAATTTCTTCCTCAATCCTATGCTTTCTGCTTTGACAGACTTGATGAGGAGATTGGCTTTGATCTGTGCTTTGAGCTTGATCAGATCATTTGAGAATAAATTGAGATATCACCTTGCTAGATATATGATTGAGGCTCGAGAGTTCTTATGACCTATTGATCAAGTAGAAAGATCTATTGGATCCTGGTTGCTTGTAATCACTAAGCTAGATCTGGTTTGATATTGAATAGCTATCATCATTGGACTGACGAGCAGGGGCTCTTTCACTGCAGCCTTTTCTTACATCTTGTTGAGTAAGGAGAGCGTCAGCAACTCATCCATTTGTGGGCTTGTTGAGTTCGACCTTTAGAACCTACTCAAGTCTTCAACTTAAGCTGTGATGGGTTGGTAGTTTTATCATTAGAATAACGACCGACAATCTTTCACTACGGCCTTTTCTTGTGATTTGTTGAGTGAGGAGAGGGTCAACAACTAGGTCATTTGTGGGCTTGTTGAGTTTGACCTTTAGACCCATCCGTGTCCTAGACTTCAAGATGTAAAAGTTGATATTTTTCTAACTTAATTGATTGAAGCTTTCAAAATTAGGAGTTCTTTTGACTTGATCTCTAACATTTGATGAATCTGGGAGATAAATTTCTTGACATTTAGGGTTGTCTTTTCATATGTAAAAATATATTCTTTTTTGTTCCTACAAGACTCTGCAAATTAACAGTAATAATTATGGATATATTCAAGAATTTCAGTGTAAAGCCTAATGTCAACTTGAATAAGATTATATTTGAGGATCTCATCTTGTAGCATAACGTCAACTCAAATAAAGTTAACATAAACTAAAAAAAAAATGCCTCCCGTCTTGTAGAGGGAATTCTAAAGTACATTTAGGAGAATTTTCAAGATGAAAATATGCAAATACATCAATATTTGAATTGATATACTCTAAAGGAGATTTTAACATACAACATTGATTTCATCTATATATAAAAATCTAAAAATGCCCCATGTGTAATATGAGAATTTTCATGGAAAAGTTCATCATCTAGAGTATGTTTATTTATGGATCTCGGCATGAAGCACGATATCGACCTAAATAGATATGCTAAAAAAAATGCCCCTTATCTTACAGGGGGATTTCTATTGTACCTCGAGAATGTGGTCATCAAATATAGTACTTTTTCAAGTATCAACCATTAATTGGCAGCATTGGTCTTTCACCATGAGGGTTTTCCTTCCCTTCTTTATACTTCTTCAATGACAAAATGGCCTTCCCTAGGCTCAAATTTGCACCCGATTAGGATAATTGGTATTCTCGACGAACCAATTCTCCTTTTTGGAATGGAAAAGACCGTATGGTCAAAAAGCCACAGCTCGATAGACTTCCAGATTTTGGTGAGTTTGCAATCTAATTTCATTAAGCGCATCGAGTTCCACCATTCTCAAATGAGCATTTTGATCTTCAGTTAGGTTGTATTGGATGGCTACTCGAAGCTAAGGCAACTCAACTTCGAGCGAAAGAACTGCTTCAATTCCAAATATCAATGAATAAGGAGTGGCTTTAGTCGGCGTCTTGTAGGTAGTTCGATACGCCTATAGTGCCTCTACTATCTTGGCATGTCATTCTCTTTTATTTTTAGTGAGAATCTTTTTGAGCAGTTTGACCAATTTCTTATTGAAAGCTTATGGTAAATCATTTGCTCTTGGATTGTATATTGAAGAGTATCGACATTTAATTTTGTATCGATCGACAAATTTATAAATCTTTGCACTTTTGAAAGTTGTTCCATTATTAGAAATTATTCGGTGCGGCACTCCAAATCTATAGACCATATTATGCATAAAGAAGTTAATCACTCGATCGGTAGTAACTTCTTTAAATGGTAGTTAAACTTAGAGAAATAGTCGTGCGATGAAATGATGATAGTGGATTAATTGGTTCAAATATTTTTGTACCCCAACATTCGAATGATCAGGATGTTATTATTGGGTGTAATGGATTTGGAGGTTGATGGATGATATTCCCATGTACTTGACACTCATGACACTTCTTAGCATAATTAATACAGTCTTTCACCATAGATGACCAATAATAGCCCATCCTTTTGATCTTTATTGCCATCTTGGGACCTGACTGTTGAGCACCACAAAGTCCTTCATGAACTTCAACCATCACTTTACTAGCTTCATCTACATCTAGGCATCGTAGTCACATTTGTTCAACGGATCTACGATATAAAGTATTGTTGATGAAAGCAAAGCGTAGCATTTTCTTTTTGATTTGAGCTGTTAGTGATTTATTACTTGATAATTTTTCTTCTTTAAAGTAGTCGATGAAGGGTTGCCTCTAATCACGTGACTCTTCTACAATAAAGGCTTCACACTACTTTTCTGAGGCAATGTCATTCTTAGCTCTTCTTGGTACAACTTCTTGTTGATTTTGAGGAGTATGAGGAGCAACCTGAGTCGCATCCTACTGGGTCAGATTTAATAACCCCTCTACCTGTGGGGATTGATACTTTACTAGCTCTAGGACTCATCGAGTAAATATATCAATCATGACATAATCAACATTCATACTTGTCATTTCCTTAGCTAATTTTGCCAAGCAATCGATTTTATTATTCTTGGATCGAGAGACTCAAGTTACTGTGATATTTGGTATCTGCTTCATAAGCTCAAGAACTTGCTTGTGATAGAAAGCTAACTCAACCTTATTGATTTTATAGATGCCAAGTACTTGGTTTATAATAAGCTGAGAATTATCAAAAATATGTAAGTTTTGAATGCCTATGAAAATAGCTTCTTCAAGACCTGTCACTAATGCTTCATATTCAGCTTCATTATTAGTTCTTGGCTCGGTCAATCCATATGATCATCTTATTATCCCTCCTTATGGTGTTATGAAGATGATGTCGATTCTTACTTTTGCTCTTGGAAAATTTAGATATTGGACTTGTTTGATCGATGAGGCTCTATCAAAGTACATTTCCCAAATTTGTGATTTTTCTCTTTCATGAATGAGCATAATTTGCTCATCGGGAAAATCATCATTAAGATAAGAGTCTGTGGGGATGGGATGTGCAGTAAGAAAATCTACTAAGACTTGTCCCTTCACTGCTTTCTGCGGAACGTATGAGATATCAAATTGTAGAAGTAATACTGTCCATCTTGCTAAGTGACCTGTCAATGTTGGTCCTGTCATCAAGTACTTCAGCGGATCGATCCTTGAGATAAGGGTAATTTTGTGAGATAACATATAATGATGAAGCTTTTGGACTGTAAAAATTAATGCTAAACAGTGTTTCTCTATCAGAGAGTATCTCATTTCTACTCCAATCAGCCTCCAACTGATATAATAAAGAGCATTCTCTTTGCTTTCTTCATTGTGTTGTGCCAATAATGCTCTAAGGGACTCTTCTAATGCAGCTGTGTATAGTATGAGAGGCTTCCTAGGAATAGGCACTGCTAGGATTAGTGAATTTAACAAGTAGCTTTTAATGCTATTGAAGGCTTCTTGGCACTCCTTACCCCATTTAAATGGAGCATCCTTCTTCATCAACCTTGTAAATGGTTGACAACGTCCTGATAGGTTTGATATAAATTGACGGATGAATGCGAGCTATACTTGTAAAGAATAAAGCTAACGCAAACTCTTCGGTGGAGGCATCTCCACAATTGCCTTGATTTTAGCAGGATCTATTTCAATACCTCGACGCATAATGTAGAAATTTTAGATGATACCCTGAATGCACATTTTAGAGGATTCATCTTGAGATCATTTTTCCTTATTCTTTCCAATACAATTCTCATGTGTTCAAAGTGGTTTTCACGATTTAAGCTTTTCACCATCAAATCATCAACATAACACTTCACTTTCTAGTGAATCAACTCATCTAAAATACACAACATGGCTCTTTGGTATGTAGCTCCAGCATTTTTCAAGCCGAAGGGCATGACCGTGTAACAATATATGCCATAAGTGTTCTGAACGATGTATGTTTTTCATCCTCAGGTGCATTTTGATTTGGTTGTATCCCGACGATCCGTCCATGAACGAGAACATGTCATAGTTGGACGTATTGTCCACTAGTAGTTCTGATATTGGAAGAGGAAAGTCATCTTTTGGGCATGCCTTATTTAAATCTTGGAAGTCAATGCAAAGACAGATTTGGCCGTTCTTCTTTCTAATTGGGATAATATTGGCTATCCAATATGCATACTTCTCTTCCCGTGATGAAGCCCCGCTTTAATCGCCTTCTAGTTTATAATTACCTGTTCTTCAATCTCCAATCTCATTCGCCTAGGAGCTTGCTTAACAGGTGTTGCATCTGGTTTAATAGCTAGTTTATGAACTGCCACATGAAGGGACAAGCTTGGCATTTTAGAATATGTCCAGGCAAAGCAATCCCTAAATTCACAAAGTAGCATTTTTAGCTCTTCAACTTTCTCATCAGGAAGAAGGGCACTGACCTCTAGATAATTTATTGAATTAAAGAGAGTTTGATTTAATGTTGGTGTAATTTTTAGAAGGAAGATGGAATAGTAGATAATACACTACCTAAAGATTCTGTTCTCATTTAGTGAGGACTTTAGATCTGGTTTCAGGTTTCCTATAGGTGCAAGCCCCTATAGTTAATTACTCCTCTCAAAAAGTGAGAGAGAACTTTCGATTAAGGCTAATCGTTAGGTCTCTAAATGCGTAGCGTATAGTAGCAGCATATGGAGTTTTAAAATTTAAGATTTATGAAATTCATCATTTTAGCTTAAATCAAATGGTTGGGGGAATGATGACGTGACCGATCTAGATCTCATGGTTCGCCATCCCAATCGTCCCTACCTACTTAATGAGGAGGTAGTGATCCAACCCGAAGGATCCTCATCAACAACACATGAGTTACGTCGTCCAAGAAATTCTTGTAGACCTGGGGTGGTATTTGTCTAAAGAGACAATCTTAAGTCTACATTAGCTGACAGAGGGTTGTTTGTCCTATCAAGTATACCCTATGATTCACAATTCAAAGGGCAGAGCCATTAAAGAGCATACGGGCTACGGTCGTGATTGTAATATAATGGAGCGATCCAAACCACGACGAAAAACTGTCAGAATCGCTTCATCTGGAGTATTGGCTGCCACGCAAATGATGACACGCCACATCCTTACTAGAGTGAGATTGATTGAGAGTGAACATAGCAGAACACTTGATTTGATATTGGCTCCTTTATGAGCTAGAATTTTCTTAATTTTTCACCTTTAATAAATAATTATGGAAGGTGGATAGATTGAGTTTTGATTTAAGCTTTTAATGATAGAATTTCATTTAAGCAGTTTCAGATTGCCACTTAATTTGATTTGAAAAATTGATTAATTTGAATATGTTTAAGAGCTTTAGATCCTGTCAACTCTGTTTAGCTACTAATAGATGATTAGATCTACTGTCATCTAACAGAATTTGTTTCTCAGATATTTCACTTATTTGAAACTCTTATTATAAGTTTTTAGGTTTTGTTAACCCAGACCCAGTCCTAAGACTAAACTAGGAAGCAACCCGCACAACATCCTCAGACACCTGAATTTAAGCATTCAACATAGTGTCAGGGCCCATGCAGGTGTTTAGTAATTTTAAGTAATTTTATGTTTAAATTATGAGATTGATTTTGTATTTTTATTTTTTATTCCAATTTATCCTGTGCAGCGTTTTCATACATTAAAATTTGCACTTGAAATCTCTATGTCCGAGCACATGTAGAAATTTATAGTTTTAGATAATTTCACTTAATTAATGATTTTATTAATTTTAAAATTCATAATTAGAATGAAATCCATCAATTTTTTATTAAAGAAAGCCCTGTGATCTTATAAATTTTGATTTAGTATCGCCTTCCCGCTTGCAAAAGAGTCAGATCCGAAGCGCATTGATTTAGATTGTAGTTTAAAATATTACTTGCACTTAGTTTACTTGTTGAGTTTTTGTAATTCTCCCAGCTTGATTATGTTCACTTTACATCACTTTTGATAAGTTATGCCGATTTCAGTGTTTATTAATTTAGCCCTACTCATGCTTATTAGCTAGCATAGTAATCACCTCCATATTTGTATAAGAGTTATTAAACCTATTTGGATTCATCTCTAACTCCATATTAAATTTTATAGACTTTAATTTAATTCCACATTTGTTATGAGTCTAGTATTAGTATCCCCAAATTTCAATTAAGGTTTGTTTAATTTTGAGGAATTTATAAGAAAAGAGAACTCGCTCATTACTTCAATTTAAGCCATAGAGAATCACTATTTGGGTTTAAGAGTTTAATATTAGCCTCCCTAAATTTTACTTGTATTCTAAATGAGTGTTCCATTCCTTCCAAAATTTTCTTTAAGTGCTCTCCCCATATTTCTCTTTGATTTAACATTTATCTTTATATTTATCATATATTCTTTTGTTTGACTTAAGTTTAGGTAATTTTCATTTGAATTTGTTTAAGTCTTGAAATTTAGTCTAAATTTCTACAACCTCTGGCCATCCCAGCAGGAATCTGGTTTTCTCGACGTCCTCATGAGTAATGCGGCTCTGAATACTTTATTTTATCTCACAGACTCTTAAGCACGAAGAGGCCTTTAAACTTGAAAAAAGACAAATGCAATTTATATTCCTCCCCTCTTTTTTCTATATCTAGAAATTAGATAAAATTTCAAAGATTGCGCGTGCACATCTAACTGATGTTGGCTTACTGATACGCCTGTTAGAGCTGTTACACCACGATTGTTTTCATCTCACACCCTCTTGAGCGACAAGGCCAAACCCGTGAAAGAATACAAAGTATATATAGCACATTCACATATCTCACATGTTTTTATTTTTTTCTAAGACGCCGCTACGCTCGACAACAAGATTGATGCGAAAATCGAAAGAAGAACTCTTGACGACGTTCTTCCCTATGACGTCAAGATTGAAAGGATAATGCGAGGAGTGTGACGCCAGAACTGATAGAAGAACCCGCTTCTTGACGGTGTTCTTTCTTAGCTGCGACAAAAGAAAGAATCGGACGGTTGCGAGGCTGCGAGAAGAAGGCTGCGGTGGCGCGGGCTTGCAGGAAGAAGCTGCGGCGGCGTGGGCTTGCCGGAAGAAGGCTGCGGCGGTGTGGGCTTGCGGGGCTGCGGAGCGGAAGCCCAAGCTTGCAGGCCAGACAGCGGAGAGGAGGCAGAACAGAGGCCTAGGCTTGTGGGCCGGACAGCGGAGCGGAGGCGGGCCGGACAGCAGAGGCGAAATAGTGGTCCGGGCTTGCGGAGCGGGGCGGATGACGGAATGGGTCAGAGCAGGTCGGAACTGCTTGCGGAGCGGGACGGTGGCCTTGCGGGACTGACCAGATAGCGGAATACGGGATGGGTTGGGAGACGAGCCGGACAGCAGAGCGGAGGTACGGCGGGACAAGCCGAGGCAGTGGGCCTGGTAGAGGCGCGGGAAGGAAGGAGATTGAGAGGGGAGAGGGAGATCGGCCAGGAAGAGTGACGGGATAACTTTTGCAGAGGGAGGTCGGAGCGTGGGAATCGAGAAAGAGAGGAGGAGAGGAGCTACTGCCTTGTGGTTTGGAGAAGTTGGAGCGGAGAGAAAGAGTAGGAACAGTTTTTTTTTTTCGGTTAGGAGAAAACACAACCAAAAAGAGAGAGAACGGTTTGGACTTTTAAGCATAAATAGGCTTAATTGATTTTTTTTCAAATATTTAATTAAACTTAGTTGTGAATTTTATGCCGGCGGACTCATATAGTTGATATATATATCAATCTTAGCTTTTTTTTATGTTCCGGACGCAACGGTGTAATCTATTTTGCAATCGGAGGCCGTTTGATTCGAGTCGGCGTCAAATTGGGTTAATTTCAGCTCAAGATGTGCGTCGCCTCTTTTGACCGCTCGATTTTCGTGCAAACTTATCCGAATTAAGTTTGAATAGTTTTATTTGATAGATTTTGATATTTTGAAGCTAACGACGCAATCAATTTTGTGAACAGAGATCATTTTGGCTGCGCTTCATGACTCGATGCGCATCATTTAATTGAAGCTGATCGAAGTGCAATATTTATATCTTGACCAATTTCGATGTTCTGAACTCGACGATGAAATTTGTTCATCGATCGGAGGTCGTTTCGACCATTTCCAGTGACGTCCAGTGCATTCTAGCCTCGATTTGCGCACTGCCACTTCTAATTATTTGACATTTGTACATACTCGTCTGAATTAAGCGTGAATAATCTTATTTGATAGTTTTCGATATTTCGAATCTAACGGCATGATCAATTTCATGAACAGAGGTCATTCGAACATCGTCACAGCTTCACGACATGCTATCGACACATCGATATTGATCGCTCGATCACTGATCATTAAAGTAATATTTATATATTGACCAATTTCAACGTTCAACACATACACAAATCCGTTCATCATCGGGTGCTTTACCATTTTCGATGATTTGATTTGAGCCCATTTCATGCCGTCTCCAAGTTCACAAATTAAACTTCGGTTTATGATGATATATGAGGAGGTCAATACTCACATAACTAATATTTTTATTAGCCAACAATCTCCACATATTCAAAATTTTTAAGTAGTCACTATACACTTGTAAAAAAAAAAAAAAAAAAAAAAAAAAAAAAACTCTATGTGCCCTTTGGGATTACTTTTATTTTTTTTATATTTTATTTATATTTTGCTTAAAGATAAAATTTATTTGATTGTACTTATTTTTAAAAACACTCTAAACATCTTCAAGTTGTTTTGACTATTTTTAAAAATAATGTTATTTGTTTTTAAAACAAAAATAAAACGACATAAAAAATATTCTAAATAAATATATTTTTAAAAATAACATAAAAATAAAAATAAAAAACAGAAGACAAAATTGAAAACAACCCCCAAGTACTTGTAGGCTTTTTGCACTTTTATACAATGGTTTTGAACTAGACACACTATCTATTGGATGTATGATAGGATGCACCAAACTATTAGCACAGAAAAGAAAGAGGTTGATCCCACATAACACTCTTTTATTAGAGATTTTATCCTTGAGATTACTCATGTGTTATACAACTCATTAAGCTTGAGGCTATATATTCTTATTGTCTAAACATGAGGATGGACAAGATTTTTCAAATGGATAAGTTAGGTTTTTATGGAGTATTTTTAAAATATTGACATTAAAATAAATTTAATTACTTGAAACTAATATATTTATTCTAATCGCGTATTCAATTATCCTCTCACTCTACGTTCATTATGATAATCATAATCTTAGAACTCTTTTCCATGCTTAATTAGTAT
The DNA here is from genome assembly GCA_021442155.1 of Cymbidium sinense. Classification (NCBI taxonomy): domain Eukaryota; kingdom Viridiplantae; phylum Streptophyta; class Magnoliopsida; order Asparagales; family Orchidaceae; genus Cymbidium; species Cymbidium sinense. The sequence goes on from CM038219.1 coordinate 143,638,655, forward strand.
TGAGATTCAAACTTTTTGCACTACTTATCTTATGTGCTCATAATCTTCAGTATTGCATAAAATTAGTATCTATATGTCAACTTATCTATATCAATTTTATTCAAATAAAGGCCTAAAACTTATATATATTTCATCTCTATTAAACTAAAAATATAGCATATATTATAATTATTTATATTTCAATCCTTTTAAAAAAATAATATTCTTTAAAACCCTTTACTTTATTTTTTTAAATCACACTTTCATCCTTTTTCTTAATTTTCTCATTTATCTTCTCTTTTAACAAATTTGGTCAAACTTTGAAGTACTTCTTGGTCAAACAATTTATTCATTTTTCTTTCTCCAATTGTAATACCAAACCTATATACAAATAACCAGTCGTAGATTTGGGATGACTTGCTATCACCATCCTTAACATAACTTTTGCAAATTAAGATTAAAAGTTTTCAATTATAACGCAAATCAATTATTTAATCCTATTATGATGAAAAAGTAGATAGGCTTTGACTTTAGCATCGCAAGAGACATTTTACATTAAGATCTAAAACTCTTCAATTAAAATTCAATCAAATATTTAATCCTATATATTATGCTGAAAAGTAATTAGGCTAACTAATTTTAAAATTATTATTAGATTTGCTATATAAAAGTTTTGGGCTTTAAGCAGTTAATGACTGCTAGGTCAAACTATAATTAGATAATTATGGGAAATTAAATAAAATGAAAAAAAAAAATCAAAGGGATTAATGTTGCTCATATTAGTTTAGGCGCAAGCCGAGCCCATTTCAAATAGCCTTTTTTTTTTAAAAAAAAAAAAAAAAAAAAAGCCTGCACAAATATTAAAGCTATCAAGTGACCAACGGCCATAGAAAAATATTAGACAAATTTAACTTAATAAATGAGAAAAGAAAAAAAAATTGAGGAAAGAGGAGTAAAGATAATTTAAATCCACCGAAAAAAAGGAGTAGAAAGAAATAATAATAATAATTTATTATTATATTCATTAATCAAGTTTAAACTCTACTATAATACTAAAACTTTGTATAGTTTAAGACTATATTACTTGCTTATCTATTTAGATTTAAAAATAAATAAATAAAACAATGCTTTTTTTTTTTTATCACAAGTAACAAGATATTTAAATATTTAGGATATATATAATAAATTGGCCCACGAGCTTGTCGTTTAACCCATTATTGTTAGAATATTTATTCTAAAATTAAGTAGACTACCCTATTTAATATTCAGACCTCTAAATATTTCCGTAAGAAGCATTAACTAAGGGGTCATCTGGGATAAAATTTATTTTCATCACAATTTATTTTATTTATATTTTGATTAAAAATAAAATATGTTTAATAATGTCACTTATTTTTAAAACCATTCAAAAAATTTAAAATTTATTTTAAGTATTTTTAAAAATAAAATATTTTAAAAATATATAAATAAATATATTTTTAAAAATAATATAAATATAAAAAATTAAAAATACAAACCAAAATCAATCGCAAATAAGCTCTAAGTAAAGTTGAAAAATTCTTAAGTAAAATTAAAAAATACAACTTTCTCATCATAGATTTTTCAAAACACAAATAGATGTGGTGCTTCAAATAATATTGCGATGAGATGCAGCACTGCACTACTGCAACATCACGCACTAAACGCACCATAAATCTTGAATTATTTCTTAAGGCAAAAATCATGTACTCCTATTTTTTTTCTGCACTATTAAACAAGTGATATCCACTAAGCATTCTGATCCCAAGAATGCTCTAATAAATAAGTTTCTCTAGAAAATATGAAAAGGGCAACAATATTTCTTCTGAAGGAGATGCATACTATGCATTTTGATGAAATTTTTAGGCAAGGTTTCAGCCTATATGGATTGGTTCAAATGTCAATAGAAATGCCTAGCTTGTGTGTTTGATATTGGTCTTCTTTGCTCCAAATAATCGCAAAAGATTGAATACAATTTGGTCAGATTTAGGCTATTACTTAACCAGCATATTATTCTTGAAAAAAAGGATAAAATTTTACTTTTAGATTTGGAGGAGTTTTACAGATCATGGCATACAAGAAAAGGTTAAACAGCTAGTTTTGTTTAAGCTCCATAATTGATGCGAGATATTCTTTCTTTTAATTCTCAATCAAATATTGTTTTGATAAGATGTTTCAGGGGTATACCTATATAAAGACCAAACTTGAGCTTGTGGTCAGATCTTTTGACCTTGTTTTTTAAAACTAAAACCAATTGCGCCAAGATGAAGAATTAGGAAGATCCCTACCAAATTATTCCACAAAAAAAAAAAAAAAAAAAATTAGAATATTCTTTATTTTTTCTTCGAAAATGTTACCCAAAAAGAAAACATTTGCATCATTTGACTACTGAGAATATACAAGAACATCCATATACAAGTATAAAAAATAGGGCAGATAAGATTAGATTACACCTCATCAGCAACAAGAACACAGTAAGCTTCAACCAATTTTCAAAGCCAAAACAAATTACTTAGGTTTACTAAACTTTTCTGATCGAAAAGCGCTTTAAAAGTATTTCGAAAACTATTTGTCTTTTTGAAAAACGAAATTTAAATGAAATTTTAAACGCAGCTTCAAAAGCAATAATATTCAAACGGTATCAAAATTAAAATTCACGCTCAAAAGAAAACGAAAAAGCTTACCAAACTAAACCTTACACACATTATCTCAGAAATCCAGTAAATCAAATTTACTGAATATACTAAAGAAAATCTATTGATTCAATGTTGCTCAACTAATCATTATGTTCATCTTGATATAAATAAATGACTAACCTGTCGAATAATCACAAGTTAAAGCTCCCTCAAAGGCTGCTCCCGGTTAGTAAATCTGCATTGTAACAAAACAAGGTCCAACATTTTTCGCCGAACTGAATAAATGGGATGAGGTTCCAGCAAACAACCTTTGGCATATTTTTCTCGAAGGAAAAGAGTCGGCGAGTTTCCTTTCGTCGAAATGTAAAAAATACCTGGATGTTTGAGAAGAAGTTCTCTGAGATTGACAGCCATATTGAAATCCCTTCTGAAGTGAGATAATCTTTCAATATCAACCATCTTCTCTACAGTCAAGCTCAAAAATTCATGAAGAATGCCAACGGCGTGTTTCTCAAAGCGCTCAATGCCACCACCAGTGCGAATACAATTGGCTTCACTTTGATCATAAGGCTTAACGTAAGGCAGTCTTTGCCAAGTTTTAAGCTTTTCTCTGTACCCTTTCTCAATCTTAAAGCCTGTTGGGAACTGAATTGGGAAAGCATACCTGGTTTCATATTCACTGAGCCATTTTTCCTTGTACTCATTCTCCCTCCATTTCTCAATCTCTGCAGTAGGCAAACTATCATCTTTATCAACTAATTCTACTGTATCTGGGTGCACTAATCTGAAGGTTTCAGGATACTTGCTGATAATAGAAGCCCTGAAATCGTCAGGTAGCCCAAATTCTTTTCTGACAAGCCATAATGCATGGGCATTTAGCCTACAATTCTTGGACATCATAAGAAGCTTCTTCAAATGCTGCACAGTAACCATTTCTGATTCCTTAATAACCATGGCTTCCTCTGCAATCAAATCTAACATCTCTTGGCTTATCCGACAGCAAAGATTCATTTTTACAGGATGAGTATAAACTTCAAAAATACGAGGTTGCTTGCCAACTCTCATATGCAACCCAACAACATTAGTCCACCGTGAAACAAGTTGAACAGAGGTGTGAGAAGCTCTCCTTTGTGACATCAACTCATGCAGCCGCAAAATCAACTTCAACTTCTTGATCTGCCACAATAGCTTGTCAAGCTGAAGATCCCTCGTCCTATTTTCCAGACGTGTTTGTGCGGAATCAACTGGCTTCTTCCATCTTTTTTGAACATAACAATTAAATTGGAGAAAACAGATACTTCCATTGAAAAACGCCAAGGGACTTCTCGGCAATACTAGCATTTCAACTGCGCCCACTAAATTTATAAAGTACCATGTACCGTAGTATTTGGATTATGAAACACCTGCTTAGCTAAGTGGTATTTTTAGAAACTCTCCTAAAAGGAACTTCCTCATGATGATGAATTTTTCAGCAGCACCTCACAAAAAGAACCTGAAAAAGGATGATGAGAGTTTCTCTTGGTTTACAAATTAACAACTTGGATGCTGTATGGATGCACCGATGGAGGCAGTGAGAAGATGAAAGTGATTAATCTATGTAAGCAACAAGAGAGAAAGAGAACAAGCAGACCTTCTGGCTTCAAATCTATATATTACATGTTTGATTACAAGCTTCAAACAAAAAAAAAAAACCAAATAAAAGAGTTTACCTCTTCGGGCAATTTGGTTGTTATGAGTTAGAAAATATATTTTTAAATTGTAAAATTGTTAAATCCATCATTTGGTTCAGTACAGTTAGAATGTATAGTATGTAAGCTTAATTCACAAACTATCTTGTAGCTATGTTTAATATATAAAACAGAATTCATACTCAAACTAGTATTATATTTATAAGTATAAATGTATAATACCTTCAAGCGATGAAATATAATTAATTATTTGTTATTTTAACACTTGGCATTCATGACGGGCCTTAGCCTTGATGATGACAACAAGAGTTGAGGGTGGTCAACAAATGATATCAGGTGATGATAGGTAGAGCTTTGGAGGTGTTGTGAGAAAATGCAAAAATAATCCGAAAGAACTGGAGTAAAACTTAGAACGAAAGCCAACAAAATAAGAACGAATAAATAACACCAATTTTATATAAAAAATTTGAGAATAAGAAAAAATCACAAAGCCACGCCACACCAAGAAATTTATTATGAAGAAAAACTGAGAAGAATTATATAAATCACACTTCACTTAAGCCTCTCTAGCAATTTCTACACTTTACTCATTCTAGAGCACTCACTCTCCACTTACTCTCACAAGAAAATGAAGAAAAGTACTCTTCAACTATAGAAAACTGATTTAAGGCAGACTCTCCTGCTTCGTTGCATTGCAAAAGTAACGCCTAGGCACTGGAGGTTTGTCTTTTTGTTCTTCAACATAGGTTATAACACTATGGCCCTATCTGCTATAGCACCAAAGCGGTGACCTCACTGTCTTCTTGGTGCAATCCCATAAATCCTAGGATCAAAGCACTATTTTCTGTCTCTGAAGCCAAATCTTTTATATCATAACGCCAAGGCGCTATACACCATAAAAAAATTTTCGAGGACTTCCCCCTCGAACTCCTAAGTAATGGGTGTACAACACCTCTATAAACCCCCAACAAGCTCACCATCGAGCTCGACAGATGAAGGGCTAAGTCCATAGTACATCCTCGATTGATCGATGCAATCAGTCTAAACAAAATAACACGATTCTCTTATTTGAAATCATTTTTGATGTCTCATCCTAGCCTTCTGAAAATATGTATAAGTAATATTTATTTATTTGTTTCTGAAAAAAAAAATTGTAACTTTGACTAGAAATTAAATCACTACATCGGCTGGTAATATTACAAATTTTTGTCAAGATCTTGATGTCTTAATAGTATCAAAACCATGTGCTCGTGGTTTCTTTGAATTTTTCTTATTAAGTCAATCATTTTAACTATAAGCATGCAATATTGAGAGAACCATTGGTCCCTCAAATAGTTTTAAGAAAATTTCAACTATATTTCAAAGTGCTTGATTTGAGTCCATTTAAACTTGGATCAACATGTTTTTAGTATCATTATATTTGTCTCATCAAGACACTTGTTTCTACTATAAGTTTCATGAAAATAGAATTTGGATGATTTCAGAGTACATTCCAAAAGTTTCTAGAGCAAATACTCTTCATCAAGCAATGTACTAGCAGAGAAATTTCAGTCACAGTGATTCCAAAGTTAGGAGAAAATTACTCATCATCAATCCACATAGCAAGAAATCCCGAAGTAGTAGAATTTAATTCAGACATGATCTTCCTTAAATCTACCACAATAGAACAACTCAACCTCAAACAAACATAAGAATCCAAGATAGTGGCAAGTTTTCTACCCCTGTGGGGGAGGATCAACAGAAGTATTGAGAATCCAACAGAAGTTTCCAATGAGACAAGCAGTTTATCATTAGGATTGGTGTCAAGTGAATGTGAGTGATATATGCAGCTGAAGCATCTTAACAGACCCAGGGATTTGAACCTTGTTCCTACAAGACCTGATCAATTCAGTCAGGCACTCACCATCTAATTTCATTGTTTAACTGTTTGACAACATTGATAACGGGTTATTTTGCTACACTGTACTAATGTCTAGGGCATACCTTTCCTCGAATCTTGAGATGAAAGGGAAGAAGAAAGAGACGAGGGTGATTAGAAAACGGCTGACGTAATAATAACAGTCTTCAACGAAGTTACCGACGCCGCCGACTAAACTGCCGGCGGTAGCTGTGCCGCTACAACGGAGAAGGAGACGAGGTATTAGGCATTGATAAAAGAGGGAAAAGTTCGGTCCGCCGTTCAGCCAAAAGAGTCGATTAAAATCTAATTTTACGATAACAATTTAATTTTATATTCAAAATAAGTGAAAGTATAATAATTTTTTTTAAAAATAGGTCAAAATATTTTGATAAAAATAAAGTCATGATAAATTATAAAGGAGAAATATGACTTTACATGATAAATTATAAAGGAGAAATATGACTTTATATATCTCTTTATATAGACATTTGCATATATTAAAAAAAGAGTATAATTCTGATATATTTATATATCTAATACCTAAAGTTATATATTTATTTATCTAACACTTTTCTATGCTTAAAAATATACATTTCACTTTAAAAAATGAATGATGATGATATTAAAGATTAGAGTATTATATATGTAAAAATTGAAGTTTAAGTCTTAGATATGTAAATATATAAGAATTATGTGGCATTTATGTAAATCCCCCTAAAAAATATTATCACAATTTTCTTTCAATTAAACTAACTTTTGCTCCCAAATGTTTCTTAATTCATCATGATATACACAACAAAACCTCTCTAACTTTGATATTCTAACAATGTCCATCTTGGTCTCATAGAGTTTCACAATAATCACTTTCAAAGTCTTTTCACCACCATTTCTCTGTCAACCTTCTATTTTAAGGTTACTGTTGATGTATGTTTTGGTATTAGATTAGATGAGAAAAATATGAAAGGAAAATCTAAGTAAAAAAATTCAAGCCTTACAATTCAACCATTATTTGAATAAGATTTGAACATCTGTTTCAAACACAAGATTTGACCATTATATGAAAAATTAAGTTCAAAGAAAGTTCAAATAAAGTAAGGTTGTAATAGGAATTTTAAATGTTATATGAGCTAAGTTTGAACTTAGTGTTTAACCATTAGCCTAATATCAAACCTTAAACTCTAAATCAATAATAATGTTTGAATAAAGTTTAGATAAGATTTAAATGTGATTCAAATAAGATACAAAAGATTCAGAGAAATGCAATGTTTTAATATGATTCAGATAAAATATAATAAAATGTTAGGATAAGTTTATGCAAGGTTTAAATAAGTTCAAATAAGATTTAATTAAAGTTCGAACAATATTTAAATAAGATTTAGATCATCCCAGTCTGAACCTTATTCTAACTTTATCGAAACCTTTTCCTCATTTGTAAGAGGCTAATTCATTTTAATTGCTTTGCTATGTATTCAAAAGTCCTACCTAATTATTCTTGTGGAGAAGAATCCACCTTCAAATAGCTTTTTACTTAGAGAAGATTTATATGCTCTAGGACCTTAGTTATTAACTTCACATAGGTGTTTATATTTTCTTAAGCTAATAATAATTTAAACTTCATATATAATGATTGATGTAGCATTAGGCTTAACAAATATTGAAATCAAGAGGTAACAATCATCTCTTTAAAATTTTTTTGAAAGTGTCATTTTGTTACCTATAAGGTCTAAATACTTAGCATATAAATCATTATTAAGTACTCAAAATATTAATCTATATGATAGTAGTCCCTTGCTATTTTTCTACATGAGAAAATCATTAATGGTGACATATTTTTATTAATATTATTCTCTCCTCGAGTATATATGTTACTACTTTCATTTTAATCTCTTGTAAATTCAATATATATAAATGACTATATTGATGACAACAAGACTTGAAAGAGTAGAGTGATGAGTTTTAACCTTATTCAAATATAATTTGATCATGTTTAAATAATGATCAAAATTTTTATTACAAATTTGTAAACTATTAATTCATCTTTAAAACTAATTTTGCTTCTAATATTTGACTCTTATTCGAGCAAGAATCAAACAATGAATGTGAAGTTCAAAACTAGTTCAATTTTGATCATAAGATTCTTATTTCATCTCCTTTTATTATAACCTAAGATTGCTAGTGTTAGGAGGGGTAATAATTGCATTTAAATATATATGATAAAACAATATATGAACACTAACCTTCTATTTGTATAAAGTGGTTCCCATTGAAGCTTCATAGCAATATGTTCATTAGAGGTTGAAGAGAAATATTGCATGAAAGAGGGCGATGGAGCTTAGAAATGAGATGTCTGAGCAGTTATCTTATTTGAACATTTGAAGGACCATTACTTGTATTTATATCATAAGAATAATTTTATTCAAAATAAATTTTTGATTATATTTCTCTAAATAAATTTATAACATGTATATTTGTTTGAATAAGTGTATTATAAGACATATAAAATCAATTTTATCTTATAAAATTCTTGAATTTGCTTCAAAATGAGAAAAATGTATTAATAATCAATCAACTTACTCATCTCAAAGCAAATTCAAAAGTTTTAAAATATATTCACATCACATTTTTGTTAGAATATCATGACCCATTTTTTTCTACATCAACAACAACAAGCCTTTATCCCATCGAGACGGCGACATGAATCCTTCTTCTCTATTGTGTCTTATTAAGTGTCGAATTCTCATTTAATTCAATAAAAGGTCAATTTTTTAAATTTTATATCCAAGTTTTCTTAGGTATATCTCTACCTTTCTTAATATAAGCTGAATCTAATACATATACTCTCCTAATTGGGTCATCAAACTGCCGATATTTTATGTAACAAAACCATGTGAGGTGACTCTCTCTAATCTTATCTACCACTATAATTACTCCAACCTTTTCACATATATATTTGTTTCGCATTTTATCTCTAAGTGTAAGACCACTCATCCACCTTAACAACCTCAACTCTACAACACTTAATTTTACATCTCTCTTTTACTGACCAACATTCTATGCCATAAAGCATTGCAGGTTTCATCATCATCTTATTAAATTTTTATTTAAGTTTATATTATACTTTTTTTATCACATAATAGGCTCGATGCATTCCTCCACTTCAACCATCCAATTTGAATTCTACAGATAACATCCTGATCTATTTTTCCATCACTTTGAACAATATACCTAAGATATCTAAAACATTCAATCTTTTTAATGACTTGCCTCCCATTGTCATGACCCCACTACTTTATCTTCTACAACAAAAAGTACACTCTTAAGTATTTGATTTTAGATTTACTCAAATGAAAGTCTGTGGACTCTAAAGCTGACCTCTATAATTTAAGTTTCCCTTAAACTCCCTCTTTAGTATTATCACCAAGAAGAATATCATCAACAAATAGCCTACACCAAGGTACATCCTCCTATAAATGTTTAGTAAGAACACTCACAACTAAAGAAAAAAAATATGTGATTTAAGTCACCCCTTGATGTAATCCAATTGAAATAGAAAAATACTTAGTTAAACCTCCTTGTGTTTGAACACAAGTAATAGCTCTAACATACATATCGTTAATGACTTGAATATAAGCAAGATTCACTCCTTTCTTTTCTAAAGCTCTCCAAAGTACTTCTCTTGAAACTTTATCATATGATTTCTCCAGATTAACAAATATCATATGGAGATTCATTTTTACTCTCTCTATACTTCTCCATCAAGACTCTTAATAAATGTATAACATCAATAATATACTTACTCGGCATGAAATCAAATTGATTTTGAAAAATTTTATATCATGTCATAACATATTCTCAATTACTCTCTCCCATGATATTAATATATGGCACATTGACTTAATTATTCTATAATTTGCACACTTTTGTGCATCACACATGTGCTAGCAAACTCTTTCCCCACTCATCTATTATCTCTTTAAAGTCTTTAAATGACTATTAAAATTATTAGTAAGCTAATTTTTTGATCTCCTAAATATTTCCACACTTCTATTAGAATCCTCGCTTAATTTTCTCTAATGCTTCAAAATTTTTATTTTTATTTGCTTTATATTAAATATATAATATTCAATCTTAAATAATTTTCCTATGAAAAATTTACATCCAAACCACACAATTTATTGCATTTACATATCTAATACCTAAAATTTAATATTAACATATATATAACACTTTTCTATGTATGTGAAAGTGTGTTTCACTTAAAAAAGTGCTAGTGGTATTTTAAATTAATATTAAAGATTTAAATATTATTTATGTAAGTATAAAAATTTAGATATTATATATATAAATACATAAGAATTGTGTGGTATATATGTAAATTCACCTTTCTTATTTTATCCATATAATATAAACAACTTTAGTTTAAAAATCTATGTAGTATACTTTTGTAATATTTCTTTTTTTTCTCTTACAAATTACTCAAAAAAGTTGTTTTATGTGCCCTTTTAAAATACAAAAAACATGTGAATTTTGAACTTCAAAAATATGATAAAGTTTCTTTTTAAGTCATAACTATTGAAATTCTTGTAACTATAGAAAAAGCTAGTAATGGATAGAAATGAACTATTCAATTATGGTAACCTAACCCTTGATAAAAATTTAGATTTGAGAGATGAGGAAACAAAGCTGATCAGTGGTTCAGAAGAAAAAAAAAACAACAGAGAAAAAAAATTTTAAAAAAAATTATTTTTTGTATAATTTTTATATTATATGTTGTATGTCAATAAGATTGTGGGCTCCAAAAATTCGCCACCGACCTCTCCATAAGTTATTTAATTGAAGAGAGTATGATTTGAAGTGTGTCGGTATAATTTTCAGAAGATAGATGGAATAGTTGATAAGACATTACCCAGAGATTTCGTCCTCATTTGGTGAGGAGTTAGATCTGGTTCCAGGTTTCTAATAGGCGCAAGCCCCTATAGTTAATTTTCCCTCCCAATAAGTGAGAGAGAACTTTCGATTAAGGCTAGTCGTTAGATCGCTTAATGCGTAACGTATAGTAACAGCATATGGAGTTTTAGAATTTAAGATTATGAAATTCATTATTTCATCTTAAATCGGATGGTTGGAGGAATGATGATGTGCCCGATCTAGATCCCATGGTTCCATCATCCCGGGTTGTCATGGTCCCTAGTCTACTTAGTCAGAGTAGATAGTCGACCCAACCTGACAGAAGGATCTTTACCAGCAACACATGTGTTATGTTGTCCAAGAAATTCTTGTAGACCTGGGGTGGTGTTTGTCTAAGGAGACAGGCTTTAGTCTACCTTAGCTAACATATGGCTCTTTTGCCCTATCAGGTATACCCTATGATTCACAACTCAAAGGACAGAGCCATTGAGGAGCATACGGGCTACGATCATGATCGTAATATAATGGAGCCCTGCTGGCCAAATGATCATAATATAATGGAGCCTTGCTGGCCAAGCCACCCGATCAGAGGACTCTGGTTATAACTATTTCATCTGTGGAGCCTACTGGCCAAGCCACGCAGTTAGAGGACACGGGCCACATCCTTACTAGCAAGAGATTGATTGAGAGTGAATATAATAGAATTCTTTATTTCATATTGGCTCTTTTGTGAGCTAAAGTTTTCTTAATTTGTTACCTCCGATAAATAGTTGTAGAAGGTGGATATATTGAGTTTGTTTTAAGCTTTTAATGATTGAGTTTCATTTAAAAAGTTTTAGATGGATATTTAATTTGAGTTGATTTAATTTGAAAAATTGATTAATTTGAATATATTTAAGAGCTTTAGATCCTATCAACTCTATTCAACTGCTAACAGATGATTAGATCTATTGTCATATAACAGAATCAATTTCTCAGATATTTCATCAAGTTGAAATTCTCATAATTGATTTTTTAGGTTTTGTCCTAAGACTAAACCGAGAAGCAACCCGCACAGCATCCTCAGACACTTAAATTTAAGCATTCAGCATAATGTCGAGGCCCATGCGGGTGTATTTAAGAATTTATTCAGTTTTTATTTCAGAGTGATGAGATTGATTTCAGATTTTCATTTAATTCCAACTTTAGTCTGTGCAGCCTTTTCAGACATTAAAATTTGCACTTAAAATCTCTATGTCCGAGCACATGCAAGAATTTATAGTTTTAGATAATTTCACCTAATTAGTGATTTCGTTGATTTTAAAAATCATAATTAGAATGAAATTCCCTAATTTTTTATTAAAGGAAGCCCTATGATTTTATAGATTTTGATTTAGTGTCGTCTTATGTCTACTTGTACAAAGAATTCTAGATTCGGTGGCATAGAAGATGTTATAAATTGATCAAATATCTTATTAAATTTTTTAGATTAATATTTAATTGATTCTAATTTAGCCTGCGTAGCCTTTTCAGACATTAAAATTTGCACTTGAAATCTCTATGTCCGAGCACATGCAAGCGTTTATAGCTTAGATAATTTGACATAATTAGTGATTTCATTGATTTTGAAATCATAATTTAGAATAAAGTTCCTTAATTTTTGTATTGAAGGAAAGCTTCTTCATTCGTGCAGCATTTAGTTTAGTGTCACCTTCTGTCTGCTTGTACAAGGAATTGCAGATTCGGTGGCGAAGAAGGCATTTGGATTTAAATTCCAAAAGATAATTTAATTTGTTATTTTAAAAGAAGATTTATCCCTCATAATAGCTTTCATTTTCCCCCTCTTTTTTATTTTACTTTTGTGTTTATTGTATGATATTTTCTCATCCCCTTTGTTGTTTAGAGTTTTTAATTTGAATTTTAGCTTTAGGTTTTATTGCTTGACATTCTTAAGTTGATTCTTCTACTTTCATTTTTTTTTCTAAGTCTAAAATATTGACGAAATTTCGGCAACCTCCCAACGTCATTCCGATATGCATCGAGTGGGTTTTGCAGACGCTCTTGAAGTAGTGTGTCTTCATGACACTACAACAGCCATCTCATCGCACTCTCTTGAGCACGACGAGATCTTTAAACCTGAAAGAAGACAAATACAATATATATTCATCCCCTCCTTTTTTTCTTGTTTAACATTTTTAATTTAAAATTAGCTGCAAGTTTCCTTACTTAGTGCTCTTAAGTCAATTCATTTCACTCTCCCAATTTTCCTAAGTCAAAAGATTTGACGCTATTTTGGCAGCCTTCTGACATCATCCCCAGTGTGATCGGGTGTTTTGAGTTACTCGCACTCTCTTGAGTGCAATGTGATGACCGATCTAATCTATTTTCATCTCATCACGCTCTCTTGAGCACGATGAGGCCTTCAGACTTGAAAGAAGACATACAATACAATATATATTCATCTCCCCTTCCCCCATTTTTTCTAAGTCTAGAAATTAGACAAATTTTTCGCAACATTTCGTCTAGGAGGAGCCACATCTAACGAGTGTTGGCTTACTCAGTATGCCCTCTTGAGCGTAGCGAGTGATGTGTTGCGACACCACAATCGATTTTTCATCTCGTCGCGCCCTCTTGAGCACAATGAGACCTTCAAACCTACAAAGAAACACAAGTATATATATATATATATATATATATATATATATATATATATATATATATATATATATATATATATATATATATATATATATATATATATATATATATATATAATCCATTCACAAATTCCAATGCTCGACTCATTTTTGTACGCGCTCCTCAACAACAAGGTTGGTTATGCAAGGAATGTGAGGTTTGTGGCGAAGCAAAAATTGGAAGGCTAAAGCGATGAGTGCAACACTGGAAATCGAAAGAAGAATTCGCCTCTTGACGATGTTCTTCCTCGATTTGCAAGAAAGGAAATGGTCTAAAACTAGAGTGTGACGGAAACCAAAAGAAGAATTCACCTCGACAACGTTCTTCCCGCTTTGCGGCGGGAAGGTTGGAAGTGCATGAAAGTGCGATCGAAAGAAAAATTTGTCTCTTGATAATGTTATTCCCCGGTTTGCGGTGAAGCAAAAATTACGGGTTAAGGACGGACGGAAATCGAAGAAGCTTGACGATGTTCTTCCCGACACGCGGGTTAAAATGGGATGGATGACCGAATACCGCGCTCAAGATATTTTGAGCCCGATTAGACCGTCGCTCGATCCGTTTTCGCAGGTCAATTAGACAGGCTTGACTCGATTTATGACATATATGTGGAGGTCAACAAAGATATATGTATATACATTTATCAGATTCAACTACCTACCTTATATATATTATAAATAATTAATAATATATTTATGATTTATCCTTACATTATTGTGCCCACTAACCTATATAAGAAAATAATACCTTTCTAGCGAAAAAAATCATTAAAAATTATTTAAAAAATCCATCAAGAAAAAAAAAAATGCTCCACAGTAGTTTCAACGAATAGTCCGTTGAAAAAAAATGCTCTACAGTAATTCTAAATTTTCATTAAAGCCAACTCAAAAAAATATCTTATGTTAGATAATTCTCTCAAAAAAAATGAATAATGTGAACACATTTTTCTTAAAGTATCATCTTTCAAGGGTTTAGATTTGAAAAAAATTATTATGTGTAAGAGATGTATTATTATTGTATATATCATCCGACTTCAATAATATAAGATCATGTTTCAAGTATGAATGTGTGTAGATATCAGTAGATATTGCGTGTATATATCATTATATTATTGGAGTCCTGAAGTATATTTCGCGCATAATAATCTCTCTTAAATTTGTCTTTCTAAGGATTCTGTTTGTATTGCTTTTGATATCATTTTGCTACGGGTAAGAGTGACTGTGTGTACATGCGTGCGTGTGTGGAGAGAGAGAGAATTACTCTAAAATTTGAAACAAATTAAGTCACTTAAATTTAGTGGATGAGAGATAAAATGCTAAATTGCCCTAAAGCTGAGCAGATAGCATATTGATGTTTGATGCAATAAATGTAAAGTTGATAACAACCTTTTTTTTTCATTTAAACGAATTTAATAAGAAATTCATATACATCATATACACACGTGTGTATATATATATATATATATATAGATAAGTGAACAAATAAATGACTTCTCATACATTAAAGGCCGAGAACAGTGGCATGTGGTTCGAAAGTTCAAGAACAACATTAAATTTCTGCCGCACAATTTTTATATATTTACACATTTAATTCCTAAAGTTTATTTATTTATTATTATTATTTTTTTTTGGGAAATTAAATCATAAGGGCAACTAAATTGACTCATCAGATAAATGTGCGCCTTCGTATTGAGAGCGAAGCCCCCAACCGGCATATCGTTCAGGCTAACATCTAAAATTAGATATTTACTTATTTAATACTTTCATATGCTAAAAAAGGTGCATTTCATTTTAAAAAATTGAGTGATGATAATATTTTTTTATGTGATATTGAAGATTGGTGTATTATATATATAAAAATTAAAATTTAAGTATTAGCTATATAAATACATAAGAATTGTATGATATGTATATAAATCCTCCTAAATTTTTATATTATATGATTTACTCTGAGAAAAAAAAAATACTAATCATACAATTATGCTCATACTTTAATAATTTAGAACGATGATAATTTTATTTTACATATTAAAATAACAAATTGAAAATGTTGAATCTAATAATGAAAATTTTAATTTAAAAATAATAAACTATGTTTTATTTTACAACATATATTAAATTTGTTGCCATGGCCCATTATTAGTGATATTGTCTTCAAAATTCTGTAAATTTAAACAAAATATGATTTTATAAAACTAGTATCGCTAATTAATTATTTTTAAAATTCACATTTATCAATGAAGAAATATAAAATTTAAAAACATTGTTATTATTAAAATAAATATCTAAATTGATGCCTCGAAAGTGTTCTCTAGATATGTTTTTTTTAAAATAAATAATCTATAAACCTATAAAACAGGGGCTATTTGGGATCAATTTTATTTATATTAAAATAAATATATTTGATATCTTAAACATATATTCTTCTAATTTGTAAGCAGCGGTGGTGACTATAACAGCTTATAGAGATAAAAATGATAACTGAAGGTGATGACGCCTCCTCGTGAGAGGTGATTGGTAGTAATATCTATTTTTGAAAACATTCAAGTCATTTAAAAGTTATTTTAAATATTTTTATAATAATATAATTTCTTTTAAATTTAAAAAATATATTAAATAAATATTTTTAAATAACATAAAATAATATATATATATATATATATATATATATATATATATATATATATATTATTTTATTTATGCATTAAAAGATATATTCATTTTTAAAATGATAGTGATCCTGATTTTAAAATTTTAAATATTATAAATATTGATATATCTTTCTAAAATTTATAAATCAAGCATGAATACAATTAAATTAAATCACTTAGTTAGATTAGTCCAACAACACTAAAATTAGGTTAAATCAAGCCTAAATGAGCTCAAATCAAGCTCAAAAGTTACATATGAAATTTCGAGACACTAACTAGATGATCAAATGACTTCAAAATTTGACGTGCTTATAGTCAAATCGAGAGGCCTGACGAGACGAATCCAACGAGCCTAAGATCACTCAAATCGAAGATCGTTTGGGTGGTCAAATCACCAAAAAAATTATATATGATTAAATTAATCAATATACACCATCCGATGGAGCGTTTTTGGATTTTGGCTACAATGACCAAAATGTCCCTCTCAGAATCCTATAAATAGGACGTCATTCTTGTCATGAGAGGGGGAAGGAGCTAAAAGCGAATTTGGGAGAAAGCTGAGAGAGAGCTAAAAGTTTGAAGTTCGTTACCGTCATTGCCGATCGCCATCAATCATCATCCGACTACCAATTAACAATCCATACTTCATGATAGTCATTGTAACTTGATTAAGGAAATCTCATTATCAATATTTCTCACATACAACCTTGCAATCCCGTTATCAGAAAGATTCAAACTTTATACTCCAAAGCAGATATATAGTAGAGCATTTTTACTAGACAAGGCTCCGTGATTTTTCCTCCTCTTTCTGAGATTTTTCCAATTAAAAATTCTGGAGTTTCTTAATCTCTTTTTAACTATCTGCGTGCGTGTTAGATTTCCATACAAAGCAAAGGCGTGAAAGTTTTATTCTACCGCTACAAGTTTTCTGGCACGTAACAGTTTGACAGCGTCTATAAGAAGAGATTTTCATTACTTCATCATGTCAGACAACCAAATTTTTCAATAATATCAAAACTACCAGCCAGGTGGAGCACTTTGTACTTTTGAGGAGTGCATGCGAAGAATGATGATCCATCAAACTTCAATCGTTCAACTCTAGCTGGAAAGTGGCAACCCTTGATCTCAAAAGATTATCTAAATCAATATTCTGGATATCTAATTGATTATTAGTTTGAGAAGCAAGTCAATGATGTGGAGTAATTTCAACATTGAAAAAAAAATAGCTTTGCAAATCGTGATTCTTCAATCATACTTATGGAAAATAAGACAAGAGCAATTTATTTGATTTGTTTGAGAGTTTGATTAAATTTAAATTTATCAAGTATACTTGATAAGAGAATTAAAATATTTAACCTCTCACAAGTTAATGTTAATGTCAAAAAACCTGATCGAGTTAAAATTATTGACTTTCCACAGGAAAAACTCAGTATAAAATTTATGGATAAGAAAAATAGGAAATTGTACTCTATAAGATGGAGCAGGTCCCAATAAAAAATCTCAAGGCAAATACTCGTATATAGTAACATCAAAAATCTCAGTGGGCAAAACCCTTAGAAGGCACAAGTACATCAAAAATCTCAGAATACAAAAGCCTCAAAATGTACAAGTACATCAGAAACCTCATAAAGCAAAAATCTCAGAAGGTATAGGTATATCAAAAACCTCAATAGGTAAAAGCCTCAGAAGATACAAATACATCAAAAATCTCGAAAGGCGAAAGACTCGAAAGGTACAGGTACATCAAAATCTCAGAAGGCGAAAGACTCCGAAGGTACAGGTACCTCAAAAATCTTAGAAGGCGAAAGACTCCGAAGGTGCAAGTACCTCAAAAATCTCAAAAGGTGAAAGCCTCAAAAGGTACAGGTACATCAAAAATCTCAGAAGGTACGGATACATCAAAAATCTCAGTAGGCAAAAGCCTTAGAAAGTACATGTACATCAAAAATCTTAGTAGGTGAAAGTCTTAGAAGGTACAGGTACATCAAAAATCTCAAAAGATAAAAGTTTCAAAAGTTGTACGTACATCAAAAATCTTAGAAGGCAAAAGCTTCAGAAGGTACAGGCGCCCTGATGGAGGAGAATAAGCTTGTTGCGATCTTTTATGAGAAATAACCACCAAATCATTTGGAAAAATGAAACTTCTTCCAGAAAATTATCAAAGTATCACTGTTGATAGTTGGAGTTACATCATTATATCTCGTCGTCTCATGATGCTTTCGCAACCCATTATCTTGTGCAAGATTTACTCGAAAATCTTTAGACATTGGGATATCTGTGGAAGGATGCTCACTCATGAAGATACTCTCCATTTTTCAAGTTTGGAATCACACTGGAAATCGAATCTATGATGCACGCTGCCTAACTAGATTAGTTGAAAACCTCGAGATCAGGGAGAACTGGAGCCTGCGAGAGGGTCTGCACCATTATAAGGATCAGTGGGAGAAACCAAGACTTGAAAAGAAACTCGAAATTATACTGGAGTCTAAATTCGGGATGCGCGCCGCCTAACCAAATCAGTTGGAAACCCCAAGATTGGGGAGAACTAGAGCCTATAAGAGGGGTCGACACCGTTATATAGGTCAGTGGAGGCCACTAAAGAGAAGAAAATGGAAGCATACTAGAGCCTGAATTCTGGATGCGCACCGCCTAACTAGGTCAGTTGGAAACCCTGAGATCAAAGAGAACTATAGTCTGCGAGAGGGGTCAACACTATTATACAGGTCAGTGGAGACTTCCAAAGAGAAGAAAGAAAGTCAAATTAAGCGGCTCGACGAGACGAATCCAACGAGCCTAAGATCACTTAAATCAAAGATCGTTTGGACGGTCAAATCACCAAAAAACTATTTATGATCATATGAATCAATATACACCGTCCAATGAAGTATTTTTGGATTTTGGCTACAATGATCAAAATGCCCCTCTCATAATCCTATAAATAGGACCTCTCATAATCCTATAAATAGGACCTCATTCTTTTCATGAGGTGAACTTAGGGTGGAGGAGGAGTTAGAAGTGAACTTGGAAGAAATCTGGGAGAGAGCTAGAAGTTCAAAGTTTATCATCATCACCATTATCGCTGATCGCCGCCTATTGTTGTCGCCGACTATCACAAACAACCGTTACAGCCCAACTACCTCCACATAACTGTTGTAACTTGATTCTGGAAACCCCTTTATCAAGATTTCTCATATACAACCTTGCAATCCCATTATCGAGAAGATTCAAATTTTGTACTCCAAAGCTGATATATAGTAGAGCATTTTTACTAGGCAAGGTCCCGTGATTTTTTCCCCTCTTCCTGGGATTTTTCCAGGTAAAAATTATGAAGTCTCTTATTCTCTTTTCAACTATCTGCATGTGTATTGGATTTTCATACAAACCTAAGGCGTGAAAGTTTTATTCTACTGCTATAAGTTTTCTAGCATGCAATAGTTTGACGTCGTCTGTGGGAAAGATTTCCTTTACATCTTCATAATGATTGACAATCTAACTTCAAGTTAAGAGCAGCACCATCTATATGATGGAGAAAATTCTATTTTTGGCATAAGACATAAAGAATGAAGAAATATCAAATGTTGATCATTCAGTTCTTATCAGAAACTGGGAGGCAACTCTTAATCGTAGAAGATCATTTATGTTAATATGTTAAGCATCTAATTGATTACCTGCGTAAGAAACAAGCCAAAGTTGGAGGATATTTCAACACTGAGAAGAAATATAGCTTGATAAACTGTTATCTTTATATTATAAGGCAAAGATCAAGGAGTAACTTTGGCTACAATCTCAAGTGAGTATTTTGATTTGACCTCTTCCACATAGGTTAACGTCATCGAGTAATACTCTGACAAATAATCTTGGAAGAATCAAAATGTTTAACCTCTTTCACACAGGTTAATGTCATACTTTGATAAAATAACCTCAAATGAGAGTTGAAACTATTGACTTCTTCCATATAGGTTAAATTTCACCGAGTAACACTTTGACAAACAACCTCGGATAAGTCATAACTTTATACCTACTCTACACAGGTTATCGTTATCAAGTAATACTCTGACAAATAATCTCAGATGAATCAAAATGTTTAACCTCTTCCACACAAGTTAACATCATAATTTGACAAAATAACCTTGGATGAGAGTTAAAACTATTGACTTCTTCCACATAGGTTAAATATCACAGAGTAACACTATGATAAACAACCTCGGATAGGTCAAAAATCCTTTATGGATTCCTCCCCTGAAAGGCACACCCCTGAGGAAGCCTCGATAGGAAGCTAGTAATGGATAAGGTCGTCACTGGAAAGACTCCAAAGGAGCAAGTGATTGGTAGGGTCTCCACTTATCAAAAACCTCAAAAGGCAAAAGTCTTAGAAGGTACAGGTACATCAAAAATCTCAGAAGGCAAAAACCTCAGAAGATACAGGTACATCAAAAATCTCAGTAGGCGAAAGCCTCAGAAGGTATAAGTATATCAAAATTCTTAGTAAGCGAAAGCCTCAGAAGGTGAAGGTACATCAAAAATCTCAAAAGGCAAAAGCCTCAGAAGGTACGCGTACATCACAAATCTCATAAGGCAAAAGCTTCAGAAGGTACACGTGCCCCGACGGAGGAGGATAAGCTCGTTGCGATTTTTTTATGAGGAATAGGCACCAAATCATTTAGAAAATGAAATTTTTTCTAGAAAATTATCAAAGTATCACTGTTAATAGTTGGTGTTACATCATCAGATCTCGTCGTGTCCTGATGCTTCCGCAACCCATCATCTTGTGCAAGATTTACTCAAGAATCTTTAGACATCGGGATATCTGTGGAAGGATCCTCACCCATGAAGATAGTCTCTATTTTTCAAGTTTGGAATCACACTGGAAACCGAATTCGGGATGCACGCCGCCTAACCAGGTCAATTGAAAACCCCGAGATCGGGGAGAACTAAAGCCTGCGAAAGGGGTCCGCACTATTAAAAGGATCAGTGGGAGAAACCAAGACTTGAAAAGAAACTCGGAAGCATATTGGAGCTGAATGGATGTGCCAACCAGTCGTTAGAAACTCCGAGATTGGGAGAACTGGAGCGAGGGGTGAGCTATCTGAGTTAGTGGAGGCTACTATAGAGAAGAAAGTGGAAGCACACCTGAGCTGGATCGTACCTAACCAGTTCAGGAAACCCAAGATCGGGAGAATTAGAGCCGCAAGAGGGTTGACAGATACAAGTTAGTGGAGGCTACAAAGAAAAGAAAGCGATAGAGTGAGAATGCGCACTAACCAGATTTGAAACCGAGATCGGGAGAACTAGACTCTGAGGGGTCGACACCATTATCTGGTTAATGGAGGCTAAAGAGAAGAATGAAGCATCGGAGCTGAATTGGATCTGGCTGCCTAATCCTGGACTTGGAAACCCCATATCGAGAAAAGCGTGAGAAGGGTCGACCCTATATAAGTAAGTGTTTAAGAAGAAAAGAAATGTGCGAGTTTTCCCTTACCTTTTTGGGAGTATTTATACTAGAAAAAATGATTCTTTAAATTCTTAAAAAATAATAATAATAATAAAATGAAGAAAATTCTTCATATTTCTCATTAAATAAAATAAAATAAAAACCTCTTCATATACCTCATTAAAAAAAACTTTTCATCTTCCTAAACGAAGGAAGAGAAAATTATTCATATTTTAAATAAAAATTTTTTGACATTCATCATTAAAAAATAGTAATAATAAAAAAAATTATTTTCTTAAAAAAAAAAAGAGAAGAAAAAATTATTCATATTTATATAAAAAAAGAGAATTCTTTATATTTTTTATTTAAAAAAAAAACTTATGATCTTCTTAGAAAATAAATTAAACAAAAAATATATATATTTTTTCATTCTCTCTCTCTCTCTCTCTCACGCACAGCAAAGTAAAAAATAAAATAATAATAATAAAAAAAGAAAACTAGGCCACGGCTCCTTATTTTTCAAATCAAATGTCACCATATATATATATATATATATATATATATATATATATATATATATATATATATATATATATAATATAAAAATAATTTATGTAAATAATTATTATATATATATAATTAAATAAATAAATATTAATAACTAGCTAATAAATAAATAAATAAATTGATACACATAATATATGTAAGCAATTACAAATCTTAATAATTTTAGCTGAACTGATTTTATTTAATATATTTTTAGATGAAATAAATTTTATCATCCAAAAATAAGAAAGAAAATGATATATCTCTCTAAAATTTATAAATCAAGCATAAATACAATCAAATTAAACCACTTAGTGAGATTAGTCCAACAACACTTAAATTATGTCAAATCAAACCCAAATGAGCTCAAATCAAGCTCAGAAGTTACATATGAAACTTCGAGATACTGACTAGATGATCAAATGACTTATAAATTTGACGTGCTTATAGTCGAATCGAGCGGCTCGACAAGATGAATCCAATGAGCCTAAGATCACTCAAATCGAAGATCGTTTGGATAGTCAAATCACCAAAAAATTATCTATGATCAAATGAATTAATATACACCGTCCGATGAAGTGTTTTTAGATTTTGGCTACAATGACCAAAATGTTCCTCTCAAAATCTTATAAATAGGACCTCATTCTTGTGAAGGAATGAAGTGAACTTGGAAGAAAGGCTGGAGGTTTGAAGTTCAAGTCATCACCAATGTAATCGCTGGCCTTCTTCATTGCCGCCATTATCACAACAACCGCATTCTTCGCTACATAATCACATAACTTGATTTTGGAAATCTCATTGTCAAGATTTCGCATATACAATCTTGTAATCCCGTTATAGGGAAGATTCAAACTTTGTACTAAAAACAGATATATAATAGAACATTTTTATTGAGCTAGGCCCCGTACTTTTTTCGCTTCTTCCTGGAGGTTTTCCACATAAAAATTATGGAGTCTCTTATTTTCTTTTCAACTATATGAGTGCCTATTGGATTTCCATACAAAGCTAAACGTGCAATAGTTTGACGCCGTCTGTGAGAAAGATTCCTTTTACATCTTCACAATGATTGACAATCTGACTTTAAGTTAAGAGCAACGCCATCTATATGATGGAGAAAATTCTATTTTGGCATAAGACATATGAAGAATGAAGAAATATCAAATGTTAATCATTCAGTTGTTATCAGAAACTATGGGGCAACTCTTAATCTTAGAAGATCGTCTAAGTTAATATGTTAAGCATTTAATTGATTACCTGCCCACGAAATAAGTCAAAGTTGGAGGATATTTCAACACTGAGAAGAAGATAGCTTAACAAACTTTTATATTTATATTATAAGACAAAGATCAAGGAGCAACTTTGGTTACAATCTCAAGTGAGTGTTTTGATTTGACATCTTCCACATATGTTAACGTCATCGAGTATACTCCGACAAATAATCTTGGAAGAATCAAAAAATTTAATCTCTTTCACACAGGTTAATGTCATACTTTGACAAAATAATCTCGGATGAGAGTTAAAACTATTAACTTCTTCTGATTAAAAATGTCACCAGAACACTCAAAAACAATATAAGTCATAACTTTGTACCTACTCCACACAGGTTATCATTATTGAGTAATACTCTGACAAATAATCTTGGAAGAATCAAAATATTTAACCTCTTCCACATAGATTAACGTTATACTTTGATAAAATAATATTGGATGAGAGTTAAAACTATTGACTTCTTCCACACAGGTTAAATATCACAGAGTAACACTCTGATAAACAACCTCGGATAGGTTAAAAATCCTTTATGGATTCCTCCCCTAAAAGGCACGCCCCTGAGGAAGCCTCGATAGGAAGCTAGTAGTGGACAAGGTCCTCTCTAGAAAGACTCTAAAGGAGTAAGTGATTGATAGAGTCTCCACTTATAAAAAATCTCAGAAGGAAAAAGCCTTAGAAGATACATGTACATCAAAAATATCAGAAGGCAAAAGCTTCAGAAGGTAAAAGCCTCAGAAGGTATAGGTATATTAAAACCTCGTGACGAAAGCCTCGTGGGTACCGATATCAAAATCTCGATCATCTACAAGACATCAAAAATCTCAAAAGGCAAAGCTGGCATTACATCACAAATCTCAGAAGACAAAAGCTTTATAAGATACACGTTCCCCGACGGAGGAGGATAAGCTCATTGCGATCTTTTATGAGGAATAACCACCAAATCATTTAGAAAATGAAACTTTTTACAGAAGATTATCAAAGTATCACTATTGATAGTTGGCATTATCCTCGGATCTCGTCGTCTCGTGATGCTTTCGCAACCCATCATCTTGTGTAAGATTTACTCGAGAATCTTTAAACATTGGGATATTTGTGGAAGGATCCTCACCCATGAAGATAATATAAAATTTTCAAGTTTGAAATCACATAAAATGCGCCTAACTGTGTCATTGGAAACCTAATCGGGGAGAAGAGCTCTGAGGGGTCCACACCGTTATAAAGATCAGTGGGAAAACCAAGACTTGAAAAGAAACTCGAAAACACACTGGAGCCTGAATTCAAGATGCGGAACCGCTTTAGTTGGAAACCAGATTGGGAGAACTGGACCCGTGAGGGGAGGGAGGGGGGGCAATAATATGTTAGGAGGCTACTATGAGAAAGTGGAAGCACTCTAGAGCCTAAATGAGATGCCAACCAGTCAAACCCCATGTCGGAGAAAGAGGGAATCACTCTGAGATACAAAGAAAAAGAGAGAAACTATCTACCAACCATGTCAGGGAAACCCCAAAGAAAACTTTCTGAGGAAATACCATATGGAAGAGAAAAAGAAAGAAATTCAATGTGATGCAACCAAAGTTATAAATCAGAACGAGCCTACAGAGAAAGATCGTTATATAGGCTAGTAAAAGCTGCAAAAGAGAAGAAAGAAATGCACAAGTTTTCCCTTACCCTTTTGGTGATATTTATACTAGAAAAAAAATGAAATTTCAAATTCTTAAAATAATAATAATAATAATAATAATAATTATAATAAAATGAAGAAAACTCTTCATATTCTTCATTTAAAAAAATAAAATAAAAAATCTCTTCATATACCTCATTAAAAATTTTTTTTATCTTCCTAAAAAAAAGAGAAAAGAAAGTTATTCATATTTTAAATAAAAAAATTCTTGATATTACTCATTAAAAATAAAAAAATAAAAAAAAACTTTTCATTTTCTAAAAAAAAAGAGAAGAAAAAATTATTCATATTTAGAAATTTTTTTTATATTTTTTATTAAAAAAACTTATCATCTTCTTAGAAAATAAATTAAACAAAAAATATATATTTTTTCATCCGCGTCTCTCTCTCTCTCTCTCTCTCTTCCCTCTTTCTCTCTTTTTTCTTTTTCCCTCTCCTTATTTTCTATTTCTCTCTCTCTCTCTCTCTCTCTCTCACGACAAAGTAAGTAAATAATAAATAATAATAAAAAAAAAACTGGGCTGCGGCTCTTTATTTTTCAAACCAAATATCACCAATATATATATATATATATAAGAAAATAATTTATATAAATTATCATTATATATATAATTAAATAAATAAATATTAATAATTAGCTAATAAATAAATAAATTGATACACATAATATATATATAAGCAATTACAAATCTTAATAATTTTAGACGTTCAGTTACGTATTGCTTAATCATTTTGAATAAAATAAATTTATCATCTAAAATAGATAAATGATATATCTTTCTAAAATTTATAAATCAGCGTGAATACAATCAAATTAAAAACTTAGTGAGATTAGTAAATACTAAATATCGAGATGAGATAATTTCAATCAAAGTTACATATGAACTTGAACAGACTTGATGATCAAATAACTTCCAAATTTGACGCGCTTATATTCAAATCGAGCGGCTCGACGAGAAGAATCCAATGAGCCTAAGATCACTCAAATCGAATATCGTTTGGATGGTCAAATCACCAAAAAAACTATCTATGATCAAATGAATCAATATACACCGTCCGATGGAATGTTTTTGGATTTTGGCTACAATGACCAAAATGCCTCTATTAGAATTATAAATAGATTTATTCTTGAAAGGAAGAAGAAGAATTTGGGAGAAAGCGAGAAATTTGAAGTTTGAGCTTGTCATTCCTTCTGTTGTCGATTGTAGTCAATTGTCATTATCAGTAAGACAGATTCTGATATTCTTTAACATGGTTGTAAAATTGATTCTGAAATTTATTGATATTTCTCCATCTGCGATCGTTATCAGAAGATTAAAACTTTATCCAAGTATATAGTAGAACATTTTTTTCTTGGGCTGGTCCTTAGTTTTTTATCATCTTAGAGATTTTTTTAAAATTCTTTCTTATTATCTTTTCACTATTTATGCTAGATTTTCATCAAGGCGTGAAAGTTTTATTCTATTGCTATAAGTTTTCTGGCATACAATAAATATAAATATCAAAATTTAAATATAAATTATATAAATATATCGAAGTCATTTGAATTGTTTAATTCATATTTTTATTTTAATTAAAACCAAACAAAAAAAGGTATTTCCTTGTGCTAGGACAGATCAGCGGAAAATTAATTAATTATCTAAATGCAATGATAAAAATAAGTTTTAGTTGAATAAGATTTGAAAAATAATTTGAAATTAGATTAGATTTTTCAAAAACTTAGATTAGAATTCTAAAAAGGTCCTATATTAAAATAATCTAAACTCTAATCACGGTAAGAAAAAAGAATCAAATGAAATTATATGTAAGGTAAAAAATTAGAAAATTATACAGATAGACATATTTGTATAATTTAATGAGATAATTTCGTCTAATCAATCACCACCATCTAAAGAAATAGTTTTTATTAATTGTATGATAAGTCATTTATATACATAACATATTGTTGCGTGCTAGAGAATTTTATTTCGGTAGATGCGAGATCTTCGTCGCCAAAATTATCCAAGGCGGATATGAACAGGTTATACGTGGAAAACCGTTAAGGAAAAAAAAACGCCGTCGTAGAACTTTATGTGTTCAAAGATACTGTCCTTCATTAGTTGGAGAAGAAGGTGTTTTGAGGGCGAACAATATTAGAGTGTAGAAAAATCTATCTCGGTCCAACTCCAACCCAAGGAGAAGTTTCCCAAAAGGCTGAAGGATCTTTTAGGAACCTCTTGATCTTGAGGAGAAAAGGGTCACAGTCTCCCAGGCGACCTCCCAGGCGAGCTCACTCTTGAGCACTTCTTGGTGGTACGGTGGTGATAGGTCGTGCTCAAGGCGGTGGTTCTCGAGCTCTGTCTTCAAATCAGATTAGGTCCCCTAAGGTGAGAATGAGGCTCTATTTATAGTTTTTGGGAGTGGCGGGCGCCAAATTATTGGAAAACTCCAACCAGATGCATCCCCGTCGACGGTGTATTTTGATGATCCGTGCCTTAATGATGTCGAATTGGGTGATCTTGGATTCGTTGGATTCTCTTGACGAGCCTCGATCGTATAAATATGCCGTTTGGTGACCATTTGGCGGATCGATCCATTTTCATTTTCATAACTTGATCGAGTCGATTCGAATCGGATCGGACTATATGATGTTCTTATGTTGTCTCATCGAGGCGGTCGGTTATTGTAAAACTTTGAAATCGGTGATTAGATGCATTTCTAAAATACCTTGAGATTCGTGCTTGATGATTAATTTTAGAGGATGTATCGTTACTATTTTTGGGTGAATTATCTGGTCATCAAATATATATATGAAAATAGCAAATTCTTCAATGGAATTTGAGAGTCCATCAACATTTTGAGAGAAACGATCTTCATAACACAATATTATAACAGGGAAGGCATGCGAAATGCGTGTAGGTATCTGTGGTGCGAATGATACTGGATCCCGTCAAGATTGCGAATTCTGGATCCATCAGTGCGAGCGCTTGCAGAGCGCATGGTAGGCTCTAGCCATATGGCAGCGCCGCGCCGCCGCTGAGCAAGCGGCCGCTGAGCGCTTCAGCGGCATCTGTGAGCGGTGTCAGCGGGTGATCGAGGCCCGGCCAGTGATGAAGCGAGGCGAGTCTGAAGTAGTCTATGGTCATGGCGGCAAGCTTCAGAGCCAGTTCGCGACCGTGGTTGGATTCGCTTCTGGCGGCGGTTGAGCTGTGGCGGCCATGTCGGGTTCGCCCGAGGCCATGGTTCGCGGCCATGGCAGTGCGGCATGTGAATTGGCGATTTACCATGGATTTGCAGTCAAGATATGGCGATTCGTCAGTGGGCGCATGCGAACCTGAGGCCGGAATGATGGTTTTGTTTGAGCGGTTTTGGCGTTTTTTACGCTTTTGCCCCTAGAAGGGGTCTATAAAAACCCCCCTAGGGCTAAGGGAGAAGGCACACTTTTCTCATCTCCTCTTCTCCTCTTAGAGTGCATAGCCCTCCCCCTAGTGGGAGTTTGGGCACTCTTTTTACCACCCCTCCCCCAGAGTGCATAGCCTCCCAGTGGGAGTTTGGGCACTCTTCTTGGATCAACCTCACCTCCTCTCCAGCCAGTGCATAGCCTCCCCGGTGGGAGTTTGGACTCTTCTTGGATCCACCTCCCCAGCAGGGGTGCCCTCCCCCACGGTGGGAGTTTGGGCACTCTTGGATCAACCCTCACCTCCTCATCTCCAGCTGGCCTCCCACGGTGGGAGTTTGGGCACTCTTCTTGGATCCACCTCACCCCAGAGCAGTGCATCCTCCCCAGTGGGAGTTTGGGCACTCTCCTTGGAATAATTTTCATCTCGATGTGCAGTTGCTGTGTTTGTAGATGGGTGAGAATCTTTTGAAAAGACACGTCAGACCACTTGAGGAGGCGGACAGGGAACCTTCTAAAATGGGAGGGCGAAGATTGTGGGAGTCGTCGATCACGGAGACACATTGATCGTGCTTGAAAAATATTATTTTAGAATGATTTGATTCTTAAGTCAGAAGAATTCGATAGAGCCCCTCACGGGTATTTCACCACTTAGATGAGTTTGGGTGGGATTGCGGTTTCCATCCCAGAGATGATCGCCATTTTGTACATCACGATTTGCATTTCCAGGTTTTGAGCGGCAATGGATCGTGATGGGACTTATAGTCTTTTCGGTGCGTGCGACTTGATTACCTGCGCGGATGTGCAGTTTACTGCAGTGTGCACTGCGAGTGTACTTGACCTCGGACGAAGGATTCTCCCAAGAGTTGGGCAAGCGATTCTTTTGTGAAGAATGAGGGTCTTCTCGAGAAATGGGGAAAGGCGAGATTTACCCATTCCCTCTGAGTTGGTGATGAAGATATCTGCGGAGGCCGAAATTCGAGAATATTGAAGATCTTGATTTGAGATTGATCAGCAATTTGTCGGGAGGAATCTTTGTTCGGCGGGGCTTTCTATTCATCCCGGCGGTCTTATGCGATTCGTTGAAAGCCAAAGAGGTTTCCAGATCTCCCAGCATCCTCGGCTTCTTCCGGAGAAGAGGAATAAGGAGGAAAAGAGGTGATGGTGATATCGGCGAAAAGAGTCGCCCTTGAGTAGTCGTCCCCAAGGATCTTCATTCGAGGCGTGTTGAATCATTCTGCGTGGAGTCATCAGAAGAAGCGGTAACAATCCTTCTCATCATCTTTTATTTCCCATTTCCTTGTGCTTAACGTAATTTTTCTTATTTGATCTTGAAGAAGCAAGAACTTGACTTCAAAATGAACATTGTCTTGAATGATGGAATTGAGTTCTGAAGGTCAAGTTTCTCCATGGTGAATATAAGAAGCGGTATGTGGAGAAAGTAAAGAGATGTCCGTGTTGGAGAATCAACTTGATGAGTGCGGGGCCGAATTTTCACGTGAAGCTGAGTTTTATTCTGGATGAATTAGTGGAGGCTAAACAGGTTGGTTATGCCGCAAAGGATCTCAAGATCTTTTCTCGAGAAGGTTTCGTGTCTGAAAGAACCGAGAGTTACGCCGCCTTTCGTGAGAAAGAGGTCGCCTTTATCTCTGGTAGAAGCTGAGCCTGGATCACAGTCGGAGGACTTCAAGAACTCGACAGCCCTTCAAGAGTATCATACGATCACGCTCAGAGGCCGAGACCACGGTATGATGTGAGGTGAAGGCTTGAGCGCAGGTGTTGATGAAGGCTTCATCCGAGGTTTCTCAAGGGGACACGCTTGATCGTGAAAGCTGGGTGTTGAGGTCCTTTCTCCTAGCCTAGCTTCCCCCGACCCTTCTAGCGACGACAGGATGACTCAGATAGTTCTTCATCATCTACTGATGAGACCATCAAGACCGTGGTATGTAGTTCCTTTATGTTGCAAATGCTCGTTGTTGTATATTATTTCGGTTGATTGTACTTGTATGTTCTCATGAGAAATATTAACAATCCACAAAATTGTTTGTGAATATTTCCTGAGTTGTGTGTCAAAGTGTACTGATAAAGATTCGTAGAAGAGATCATCGAATCCCTTTAGATAATTCGATCTATTCTAAGATCATTACCGAGCTGCTACTTGATGACAAACTTGCACGAATATATTTATAGAGGTTCTCTCGTAATCTCTCGATCTATCCTAGGTTGTGTCTACTCGATGATGTTAACCGTTATGGAGAAAGTTGTAAGCCTATGAGGATTGCCAACTTATCCAAGGTTGTTTATCGAGCGTTATCGACGATGTTAACTCAGATAGAAGATCGACCAATTCTGGGATCGATCTTACCTCGAATGAGATACAACAATAGTGCGTATCTCTTGAGTCGGTGTTTTAAAATGCAAGCATAAGCAAGAAAAGTCACAATAAGTATGAGAACTTTAACATAGATAGAAACATAAATCCAAACACCTTGATGTCAAGGTTGGACAATAAGTAATGACAAACGAGTATCGATAAATTCGATAACAACAATTGCAATACAAACATACATGATGATAATGTTTTCCGCATTCACTAGAATAAAAAAGCTGATATATCACTCGTAGTACTTCTGGAGGTTTGTAGCATTCCGTGCACGCGGGAGAGTCTTCCCATACTATCCTTAAGCTTGAACGTCGCTTGATTTTGACACCACCACATACCGCCTTCCCAAACGGGTGAGAGTTTGTCTCAGGGCCTTTTCCTCGCCGAAGTCGAGACTTCGAGGACGAGGTCCCCAACAGATATTGGTCGTGGTTTTACCCTTCTGCTGAAACCTCGAGCAATCCTCGATAGAAGCCATTCTGAGTGCGACATGTCGCGTCTCTGCGTGAGATCCGATGGAATCGGCTTATCGCCGTTGCCGATCAAAGTTATGGGTTCTACTCGGGACCCGGCGTCGACCGGAATAATACCTCCCAAACACGATTGTCTGCTTTCTCCAGGGTCCTCGATGTAGTGCGGTAAGCCCAAAGAACATTGGATAGTTCATCGGCCCATTGCCCCCTGGTTCCGTGTCTTTAGCCCTTTTAGTATTGTCCCATTTGGTGACTTCGCCCATTTGCCCGTGGATGGGATACATGTGGATTAACCGGATATGCGCCCCGCGTAAAAGATGTGAATGTCTTTCCGCGGAACTGCGTCCCCATTATCGATGATGATTTTACCGGAATGCCAAAACGACAAATAATATTTTTCCGCATAAATTGCTTGGCATTTGTTTGATTTTGGCCGGCCTTCCACCCACTTCGCGAAGTAATCAACGCCAAGATTATGAATTTTCTGCTGGCAATGGGAAAGGGTCCCATTATATCGATCCCCATTGAGCAAAGGGCCACGCTCGATTGTGGTGAGTTCTACGATGGTGTATGAGTGAGATTGGAATGTAACCGACACTTGTTACACTTTACAAACTCCAATGCGCCCTTCTTCATTGTAGGCCAAGAAAATCTTGCCTCATGATTTTGAGGGCGAGGGCTTTTCCTCCCAAATGTTCACCACAAATTCGAATGAACCTCTGCATGTAGTTAGCCTCAAGGTGGTAGACACTTTAAGTAGGGCCCTAAGAAGGACCGCCAGAATTCGTCACCGATTATGGTGAAGTTCGCTCACGCCGAGACGGATAGCATCGGTGGGTCTGGGCAAGGCCCCGCTTTGAAGAAAGGACATGATCGGTCAATCCATGAAGATTCTTTGGGTCCTCCAGATTGTATCACCCAAGGGCTCAATACCGGGAAAGTGGATGTCCTCTATGTATTTTCTCTTGAAAAGATCTCCGTTGTTGTGGCTAACTTGGAGAGGGCATCCGCTGTTCTCGCCTCCTTAGAATATGAGTTATCCGATGGGTCTCTATTCGCAAGAAGTGACTTTGCCAAAAGACAGATCGAGCAAGGGATGATGCATCAAGTCTCCTTCAAGGCCAAGTCCGGAGAAGATGGCTAAGTCGACCTCACAAATAATGAAGCCTTAGTCC
Source organism: Cymbidium sinense (assembly GCA_021442155.1). Lineage (NCBI taxonomy): Eukaryota > Viridiplantae > Streptophyta > Magnoliopsida > Asparagales > Orchidaceae > Cymbidium > Cymbidium sinense. The sequence continues at coordinate 143,671,441 of CM038219.1, forward strand.
CGCCACGAGGGCCTCGACTGCCGACATTATTGGTGGGGAACTTTAGTCAAGCCCGTACTCTAAAGTTATTTTACTTGGGAGATAAGCAAAATTCTGCTCCGCACCTAAGTACCAAGCTCCATCAACATATAATGTCCATTGATTTGTCATGGAGTGATGAATGATCCGCTCGTGGTGATGGGATGGTACATTCTACAACGAAGTCACGAGCACTTGTGACTTTATATCGACGGAAGAAAATGGATGTCAAACTCTCCAAGCTCGACCGACCACTTCATCAACCTTCCGATACATCGCTTTTGCGTAATAGTTCTTAATGGAAGATGAGTGTAGACATTGATGGTGTGGGCCAGTACGGTCGCAATTTTCGCGTAATGCACTAGGCCAACGCCTTATCTCGCTAGTGGATAGCGCCCTTCGATCGAAAAGGATTTTGCCGACATAATAAATGGGTCGTTGCAATGAATTCTCCCAGACGCGACGAGCTTACGGCATGAGAAGAAGCAAGATAGATGTACGCCTTCTCCTTGGATAGGCTTTGATAGTAGAGGGGGAAGCTAAATAGACTGTTGCTCAAAAGCCGACATTCATCTCCAATCGGAATCCATTTCCTCGCACCCTTAAGATTTTGAAGAATGGTAGATACTTATCTCCGAGGCCAAGAATCGTGATAAAGCGCAATCCTTCCAAATAAACGTTGGACTTCCTTGATCGTTCTTGAGGTGACATGTCCTTGAGTGCTTTTATCTTCTGGTTGGCTCTATCCCGCCGAGTGACCATGAAGCCTAGAATTTCCTGAGGAAACTCAAAATGCACTTGCTTGGGTTGAGCCACATCTTGTAGTGTCAAGAATGTCAAAGCATTTGCATATCGAAATATGTGATATTTCCAAGCTCTTCACCGATATCATCAACATACACCTCCATATTATTCCCTATAAGATCCTTGAAGATCTTATTCATAAGCTGATATGTTGCTCCAAAGATTTTTTAGTCCAATGGCATGACGATAGCAAGATAGTCCCTTATCTCGCTTTGGAAGGATGTTGCTTCCTCATCTGCTTTGTTCATCCTAATTTGATTGTAGCGAATAGGCATCCATGAAGCTCAAAGATCGATGTCCCGATGTCGCATCAACTAGTGTTGGTCGAAGGGGGGAAGCTATCTTTTGGGCATGCACGATTCGTCGTAGTCGATGCACATTCTCGAACCGCTTGGCCTTCTTGACTAACACTACGTTAGCCAACCGTGGGGTAGTAGACTTCGAATGATCTTGACTTCCGAAGTTTGGTGATTTCTTGTTCTATGACCAATCGCCGAAGGTTCTTTTCTTCAGACACCCAGATTGAGTCAACTTTGAGGGAGTAATGACTTCGTAAATGCCCGTAATATCGATGCCGTGCAAAGATATCTTGATTTTACGAAAATCTAATGATTCGATTGATGAGACAAAGAATGATCCCACCTTCACCTTTCATGATGGATCAACTTCTGAGATAGGAAGACAGATTACATCTTCAACTGGAGAAGCCCTTTCGAGGCATCCTCATCTCGAGTCAAGTTCTCGATGTTGAGGGTTACCGACGTAAATGGTCGGGCTTGTTTGATAAAGACGCCTTATCTGTTGATTCCCACTTACCACGCAGATGCACCGGTGTCGTGAATTTCATCTTGAGGTGAGAATGATGTGACGAATATAGACCGGAGAGGTCTCCCAAATATTGCATCAGCGGACTCGACTTGACTACAATAAATTGTATCAAGTGGGTTGCGTGTCGGGGAAATTCTCCAAGAGTTACGAGAAGACTGATTGTCCCTTCCACTAATACGGCCGATTATCAAATCCATACAAGGACCGCCGCTGGTTGAAGCTTCTCTCTTCTATACCCATGCTAAGGAAAGTGGAGTAAAAAAGAACATCAACCGAACTCATTGTATCAATATCCTTTAATATTGAAGCATGGATCACCGACCGACCGATGACAAGGGGATCTTGATGTGCTAAGCCCTCTAGATCTAAATCATCAAAGGTGATAGAATGGTCAACCCGAGACTTCTTCTCGGCTGCTGGGAGGCAATGAATATTTGGGGATAACACCGCCCTCCCGCAATTGTTCTCCCACCGCCAGGCTTCCTTCCGAGCGGTTGCCCCAAAGATTTGTGACGATGGTTGGTTTTGTATAAACGGCCTAGATACCCCTGACGTAGTCTTTCAATCTCCTCCCCTTGGCACTCTTCGTGGTGTCTCATGCGTGAAAGTGGGAATTTCTCTTGATTTCCAATTCCGTGCTTTAAAGGTCGCCCACTTGATGCTATCCTCTTCCGACCCAGGATGTTCAAGCATGACGGGTTGAGAGTCAGATATTTCCTGATTGAGTCATAGAGGTCGCACGAGGAGGTTTTGGGGGGAGGTTGCTGCCTCTCTTCTTTTTCTGAGATGTTTGAACATCACCTTTGGGAACCTTCTTCCGCTTGCTGCTTGGTGGTTCAAATCGCCGATGAGCACCGAGCTCGCTGCCGGAGATTTGTGCCTCTATTCGGTGGACGATAGGAATGGACCTCTCCGCATTAATGATGAATAAGTATCGCCGAGTCCTCAGAAGCACGCCTCAAAAGTTCCGGATCTACTCCTGGTATCTGTCGGGCTTCAGAGGAGAACCTTTGGAAGTATTCTTTGAGGGACTCTCCATCGCTCGGAGGAGAGATGATGAATCTCGATGATTCTCTTGTTCGCCAGAACTGCTCTACAAAAAATCGGAAGCTCTCCAAATGATCGACGGACCCTTAAGGAGAATAGAACCAAGTAATGAGCCGTCCTTTGAGAGTCGGGGAATACGACACAAGAGGTCATTTCAGCGAATGTGCATGATCGTCGAAAGTGATCGATATGCTCGTACGGATCGGTGGTGCCATCGTAAGGGTCCATGCTAGGAAGCTTGAATCTCGTCGAAATCGGGTATTGCGAGATGATCTCGCCGAGGGGACGAAGTTTTGGAAGAGGCGGCGGAGAATGGATCATTCGACACGGAACTCTTCCCCGCACTGCCGTCGTAGTTCATCACAGAGATGACGTGGAGTTTCACCATACGAGCCATTCGTGTGGGGTGAGTAGAATCGGCGATCCGGTTCAAAGATCCGATGTGGTGGGGGTTCTCTACTTGTTGATCCGCATTCCTGCAATCATTCTCGTGAAGAAAATCTGGATTATGCCGAGGGCCGCGGAACTTGGCTCTTCCAAACGCGGTTGGAACGCTTTTGCCGGTCCTCTCTCAGAGTCAAGAATTTCGCTCGGGAATCCTCCATCCTTGAACGCGATCTTCCAAAGAGGGGCACCCTCACCGGGACAAAAGTCTTATGTAGAGAAGTGTTGGAGACTTGGCGCCCTGATCCCGAATGAGGAGCGTTGGAGCAAACCCCGCTTACCAACCATATTGGAGATATAGCAATGGGGAACTGTTTTCCCACAGACGGCGCTAACGCGCTTGAGAATTTTATTCCTGGAGATGCCGAGCCCAAAAAAATTATCCAACACACAAGGGGATATGAACACGTGGTTATACGGAAAACCCGCGGGAAAACCACGGCCTGCCACCAGTAGAACTTTCACTATGTGTTCAAAGATACGGTCCTTGCTTTCATTAGAGAAGGTGTTTACAGTGCGAAATAATATTCAGAGAGTGTACAATATCCAACTCCAACCCAAGGGAGAAGTTTCCCAAAAGTCAGAACCGATCTTCGGAGCAACCTCTTGATCTTCGAGAGAAAGGAGCGAAGGTCTTTTCTACACACCTCCCAAGGGCGAAGCTCGATCTTCGACACCTGCAGACCTGGTGGGATCGCCTGCTGGCCAAGGTCGACCGGTGGTTCTCGAGCTCTCAAATCGATTCCTGGCCCCTAAGGTGAGAATGAGGCTATTTATAGTTTTTTGGGAGCAGCCTTATAAATTCGTGAAAACTCCAACCACTCCCATCTGACGGCCCAAGCGATCCCCGATCGACGGTGTATTTTGATGATCCGGGTGCCTTAATGATGTCTAATTGGGTGATCTTGGATTCGTTGGATTCGCCTGACGAGCCGACCGACTATAAATATGCCGCTTTGGTGACCATTTGGCGGATCGTGATCCATTTTCATGTCCGATAGATCCGAAATGATTCGACCGGACGACTACGCCGATGCATGCTCGTCTCATCGGCATTCGCTTGACCGTAGTTTAAAATCGATTAGATCAAGATTTCTAAAATGCCTGAGATTCGCCATCGACATTAATTTTGGCGACGATCACATATAATTTATATATATTCATATTTTTAATACTTAAATTTTAATAAATAATATTAAAATTTTAATATTACTTAAAAAATAATATCATCATTAATTTGTCAAAATAAAATAGACTTTTTAAATATGAAAAAAATGTTAAATTTATAAATATTAAATTTTAAAGATTAAATATGTAAATACATTAAGTCATTCATCATATTTTTCAATATTTATAAACCAGCCATCTTCGATCTTAATTTTTTAACTTGATAATCAAATATTGAAGCCCAACTTTTATATATATATATATATATAGAAAACTTAAATTCAAGATTTTTTAAATTAAAAATCAAAATTTTCAACCAAATAGTCTAAGATGTCGTATACTTTCTGTCTCCAATCACAGTTAGCAAATACTTTTCCACGCTGCCAATAAGCACGGGCATTTTACTATTATATTACATGCGAGCTGCCAAACTGCAACCTGCAATTCATTCCTTCAAATCTCCGATATACAAGAGATGGCTCTGCCATTTTGGCCATATTCTCAAGCGACTGTTTTCCTCCTCCTCCTATGCCATCTCTCTTGCTTCCATGCCACCTTCGACAAGAAGAAAGCCAACTCAAGTGATGAGCTTGCTCTCCTATCCTTCTTGTCCCTCATAACTCATGATCCTTATGGAGGTTTAGCTTCTTGGGGCAACCATTCTCTTCATTTCTGCCAATGGCATGGTGTGACATGCAGAAAGCAAAGAGATCAGCTTAAGGTCACAGCTTTGGAACTCCAAGCCCTTGATCTGGTTGGTTCAATATCTCCATCGCTTGGTAATCTCACCTTTCTCCAAAGACTTCACCTTTCAGAGAATCAACTCTCAGGTCCCATCCCAGAAGAGCTTGGCCTGCTATCCAATCTCCAACTTTTGAATCTAAGCTTAAATTTATTACAAGGTATGATCCCTCACACACTTTCCCAATGTTTCCATCTCCAAAGTATCAGTTTGATGAATAACTCATTCCATGGAGAAATCCCTACTAGTCTTAGTCATTGCAGGAATCTTCAAATCATTGATTTAAGAAATAACTATTTTGATGGTATTATTCCCGCAAGCTTAGGATCCTTAAACCGGCTCGAACAGTTATTCCTTTCTAACAATCTCTTAGAAGCCAAGGAGGAGAGCGACTGGGCCTTCTTAGATGCTTTGGCAAACTGTACCAACTTACAAGTTCTTGACCTATCAATAAATAGATTAGAAGGCGCTTTTCCAAACTCAATTGGCAATCTATCCTCCGGGCTGCAGATTCTATCAGTATACACTAATCAAATCAATGGAAGCATTCCACCGAGCATTTGCAGACTGATCAACCTCCAAATACTTCTTCTAGGCGACAATCTTCTTGCAGGCACCCTGCCCCAAGAAATTGGAATCCTTCAGAGGCTAGAATCGTTTAATTTGTATGACAACCAAATCTTTGGGACAGTTCCAAACTCACTTGGAAACCTATCCTCCCTCAAGGGCTTTTCTTTGTATGGAAACCAATTTGGTGGTGGTATCCCGCAGGTGTTTCAGAATCTTACTTCTTTGAATGTTCTTACGTTATCAAAAAATCATTTTGTTGGACATTTGCCTCCATTTTTAGGAAGCTTATCCAGTCTAACAGAACTCTATCTCGCTTTTAATAATTTATCTGGAAGCATTCCACCATCGTTAGGGAACCTTCACTCACTGAGCCAAATTGCACTTGGATTCAACAATCTTGAGGGAGTTGTTCCAGATTCATTATGGAACCTGTCTTCGCTCCAATATCTACAACTGCAACAAAACAATCTACATGGTGTTATCCCTCCTAGCATAGGACAAACTCTTCCCAATCTCGCTTATCTTTTATTATATCAAAATCAATTTTATGGATCTATTCCAGCTTCTTTGTCAAATTGCTCTTCTCTCAAACATATTGACCTTTCCGTAAATGCCTTCACTGGCAAAGTTCCCACAAGCCTTGGGGCTTTAAAAAGCTTAACTGGATTGCTTCTTTATGGTAATAAGTTAGAAGCAAGAGACTCTACAGATTGGGCCTTTATACAAAGTCTGACAAATTGTACCAATTTGAAGGACCTACTTTTAGGAACTAATGAGTTCGGTGGCATCTTGCCTGGTTCGATAGCAAACTTATCGACAACTTTGAGCTTATTAAGTCTTGCAGAGAATACAATAGGCGGAACAATACCCACAGAAATCAAAAATCTTGTTGGTCTTTCTTGGTTGGAGCTTAGAGAAATGCAGCTTACAGGCACCATTCCTCTGACAATGGGATGCCTACCATCATTACAAATCTTGGACTTAAGCTTTAATGAGTTTTATGGAGAAATACCATATACCATTGGAAATCTTACAAATTTAAATAAGCTCTATTTTCAGCACAATAAGTTAAGCGGCTATATGCCTCCGACACTAGGACTCTGCAACCAATTAGAACTATTAAGCATTGAAAATAATAGGCTTATCGGTATCATACCAAATGAAGTAGCAGCTTTGTTCTCACTCACTATTGGCTTAATTTTGTCAAACAATTTTTTAACTGGATCATTACCTTCTAATATTGGGAGCTTGACGAACCTTGACTATTTAGATGTTTCAAATAATAAGTTATCTGGCAAAATTCCCGACAGCCTCAGTCGATGCACGCAGTTGCGATACCTTTACATGAAAAATAATTTTTTTGAGGGAACCATTCCTTTATCTCTAAAAGCATTAAGAGGACTTGAGGAGATGGATCTTTCATGCAACAAACTTGTTGGAGAAATACCTAAATACTTGGTAAACTTTGCCCTCCAATTCTTAAACCTCTCATTCAATCGTCTTGAAGGAGAAGTACCAAAAAGTGGTCTTTTTGCTAATGCAAGTGCGTTCTCAGTGATTGGAAACAATCATCTTTGTGGTGGTATTCCTAAACTAAATTTATCAGCATGCTTTAATCAATCTATGAGTAAAGCTCATTCACCATTGTTGGTGGCAGTGATAGTGCCAAGTGGTGTTATATGCTTTATCATATTAATAGTTATATTTATTGCATTGAGAAAAAAGTTTAGTAAGATATCACCTTCTATTTGGAGACTTGGACAAGAGCAATATGCAAGAGTTTCATATGCTGAGTTGCATAAAGCTACCAATGGATTCTCTCCTGAATATTTGATTGGTGTTGGAAGCTTTGGCTCTGTTTACAAAGGAAATATGAATAGCAAAGACACCAATATCGTCGCTGTCAAAATTCTTAACCTCCAACAACATGGAGCCTCAAAGAGCTTTGAAGCAGAGTGCAAAGCATTGAGAAGTGCAAAGCATCGAAATATTGTCAAGGTTTTAACAGCATGCTCGAGCATAGATTATGCAGGTAATAATTTCAAAGCACTAGTGTTTGAATTCATGCCCAATGGAAGTTTAGACAAGTGGTTGCACCCACATTTTAGTGATGGTGAAAGCAATAGAACATACTTAAACTTGATCCAAAGATTGAACATAGCCCTTGATGTGGCTTGCGCTTTAGATTATCTTCATAACCAAGGATCCACACAAATTATTCACTGTGATTTGAAGCCAAGCAATGTTTTACTTGATGAAGATATGGTAGCACATGTTGGAGACTTTGGTCTTGCTAATCTCCTTACAGAAGCTACACCTGAGTCTTCTCAAAGATCAATAACATCTATTACATTGAAGGGAACTATTGGATACGTCGCACCAGGTAAATATTTCATTGATGGTTGTTTTCACCTTTTTTTTTTTTGTTCTTCACACATATTTTAAATAAAATAATAATAATTTAGTGGTTCTTTAGGCAGCATGAAAGAGACTTCTATACGTAAAAATAAATCAAAATGTGACATTTTATACCTCTTGGCTTTATCTTTGAGTAGAGAGAATCTAATCGGGGAAATTTTTAAAATAGGCACATTCTTAATCTTAATTAATAAAATTGGCGCGGATTTTTTTTTCGTTTTTTGCTTTCGGTAAGAGAGAGAGAGAGTGTGTGTGTGTTGCACGGAGAGAAGAGAGAATATATAAATAAATAAATAATTAATTAATTAATTAAATAAATAGGTATATATATATATATGCATTAATAATTAAATAATTAAATAATTAAATAAATTTTTAATAAATAAAAAAATAAAAAAAATAAAATTTTTTATATTTATGTGTTTTTATATGCATTAATAATTAAATAAATAAATAATTTTTAATAAATAATTAATTAAGTATATATATATATAATTTTTAATATATATATATATATATATATATATAAATAATAATTTTAATGCATATATATTTCACGTGACTAAAGATGAATTATTATTTATTTTTTTTAATATTCATATTTTTTTATATTTATTATTATTATTATTATTATTTTAGACTTATTTCTTTTTTTTCTTTTTTTAATTTATAAATCTTCATAATTTTTAATAACTTTGATATTATAAATTAAGAAAATAATATATAAAAGTTATTAAAAATTATGAAGATTTATAAATTAAAAAAGAAAGAAAAAAAGAAATAAGTAAAATAAATAATAATTCATCTTTAATCACATGAAATATATATGCATTAAAAATATAAAATATAAAAAATATTATATTTATGCATTAAAAATAATAATATAAAATATAAAAAATATAAAAACTAGAAAAAAGATAAAATATAAAATAAAATATAAAAATATAAAATAAATAATAATAATAACAAAAATATAAAATATAAAAATATAAAAATATATAAAATAATAAAATATAAATAATATAAAATAATATAAAAATATAAAAAATATAAAATAATATAAAATATAAAAGTAAAAAATCTAAAATAATAATAATAATAAAAAAATATAAAAATATAAAATAAAAAAAATAAATAATAATTCATCTTTAATCATGTGTAATATATATGTATTAAAAATTATTATATATATATATTAAAAAATATATATATATATAGTTAATTATTTATTTATTAAAAATTATTTATTTATTTATTTATTTAATTATTAATGCATATAAAAAACGCAAATAAAAAAAATTTATTTATTTTTTTTTATTTATTAAAAATTTATTTAATTATTTAATTATTTAATTATTTAAATTATTAATGCATATATATACTTATTTATTTAATTAATTAATTTTTATATATATATATAATCTCTCTCTCTTCTCTCCGTGCAACACACTCTCTCTCTCTGCTACCGAAAGCAAAAAAAAAAAAAAATCCGAGTCGTTTGACGGACGACTGTCGACGCTCGTCCCGCCCGTCGTCGGAGAAGACTAGCCTATTTTCATAAAAAAAATTTTTTGATGCCTAAATTACTAATTAAGGTTAAAAATGTGCCTATTTTAAAAATTTCCCCAATGTAATCCTACCTATTTTATACACTTTCTTGGTAAATAGAAGTTTTAAGCTGTGAGTTAGACTAGAATTGTTGTTTTTTTCCCTTAATACCAATTTCAAGCATGCTCTATAACATGCAATTCTGCTTTTCCTAGAATACGGGATGGCCAACCAAGTTTCTACTAGAGGAGATGTATATAGTTTTGGAATACTTTTGCTTGAGATATTTACTGGAAGGAGACCTGCTGATGAGATTTTCATAGAAAGCCATAGTCTTCATCAATTTGTGCAGATGTCCTTACCTGAAAAAGTTATTAGCATTCTTGATCCAAACATGTTTGCACAACAAGGAGACGAAGAAATTGGCACTGAGGTCCAATTACACATCAACAATATAGGCAAACATGAGTCGGAGTGTTTAGTTTCTATACTCCATGTTGGTCTTCTTTGCTCTAAAGAATCGCCATTCGAACGGATACAAATACAACAGGCTTTTAAAGAGTTGCATGCAATAAAAGATTTATTCTGCAAAGTCGAAAATGCTTGACATAACTTAAGCACTGATCTATAGGACTAATGTAAATAATATGTGCAAACTGAGTTCTTTGTTATGTTCTTTATTTGATAGATTGGTTTGAGGGACATGACTTGTCGTTCATGAAATAATGAGTTGTAGATTTAATTGATGCTCTATCAAGAACACTTAACATTTTTTTTTTTTTTACACAAAAAAAGGTTTCAATTAATTTAAAGCATTTGTGAGGCAAAATCAGACAAATGGGTCTTTTCTTACCTTCATTCACCCAAAATAGCAAATATATCTTCAAACTAAAAGTATAAATATTTAATTTTTTACATTATATATATTAAGAATAAAAATAAATTAAAATTATCATTGAGGGCGATTGATCATATTGCTATCATATTTCTTCAAAACTTTTGTGGATAAACGATAAAATAAAAATGGAAGTATTTCAGCTTAATGAATCTTAGTAAGGGTGTCATACTTTTATGCTGAAGACTATCAGTGACATTTAAATTTTGGGAAAACAAAAGGGAGATAATCTCACAATGCATTAATTGAATGTTTACTATGCCTTCGGCGTATGCAAGTCATCGTTTAATAAGATAAACTTCCACTCTACCAATGGAATGAAATTCCTGAGTTATTTCAAATTAATCACTACATTAATTTAGAAATCTTAAGGGTATATATGGACTTTTTCTTCTTAGATTTCACTTAAATTTAAAAATATCTTTGAATGTATATATATATATATATTCATAATAGGAAAAAGTGAAAATAACACCGTGTTATAACTTTCAAAATTTTTTAAACATAATAACTTGTACCAGCACAAACGAAAAAAAAAAAGTTTAGTGTCTTAGCAGTGGGCTCCAAAAATTCACCACCGACCTCTCGGTAATATGAAGAGAGTGATGATTTAAAGTGTCGGTGTAATTTTCAGAAGACAGATGAGATAGTAGATAAGACCCTACCCAGAGATTTCGCCCTCATTTTGTGAGAACTTTAGATCTGGTTCTAGGTTTTCTATAGGTGTAAGCACCTATAGTTAATTACCCCTCTCAATGTTGAGAGTGAACTTTCGATTAAGGCTAGTCATTAGATCGTTAAATGCGTAGCGTATAGTAGCAGCATGTGGAGTTTTGAAATTTGGATTTATGAAATTCATCATTATTAGCTTAAAGCGAATGGTTGGGGGAATAATGACATGCCCGATCTAGATCTAGATCTTATGGTTCCGACATCCCGGTCTATCGTGGTCCCTAGTCTACTTAGTCAGAGGAGGTAGTCGACCCAACCTGACGAAGGATCCTTATCAGCAACACATGTGTTACGTCATCCAAGTAATCCTTGTAGACCTAGGGTGGTGTTTGTCTAAAGAGACAAGCTTAAGTCTACTTTAGCTGACAAAGGTTTTTTTTGCCCTATCAGGTATACTCTATGATTCACAACTCAAAGGGAAGAGCCATTGGGGAGCATACCGGCTACGATCGTGATAGTAATATAATGGAGCCTTACTGGTCAAACCACCATCGGAGGACTTCGTGAATCATCATCTATGAGCCTATCGGCCAAGTCGCATGAAAAGAAAACATGTGGCACGCTTCTTAGCATGCGAGATTGAGAGTGAACATAGTAGAACACTTGATTTGACATTGGCTCCTTTGTGAGCTAGAGTTTTCTTAATTTGTCACATTGAACAAATAGTTACGGAAGGTGAATAGAACGAGTTTTGCTTTAAGTTTTAACTGATTGAATTTCATTTAAGCAGTTTTTAGATTGATACTCAATTTGAATTAATTTGATTTAAAATTATAATCACATTTTGATAGAAGTATCCCCTTTAGTTGGAATCACCATTCAACACAGTCATCATCAGGGTAGTTAATTGATTGAATCAAATATATTTGAGAACTTAACAGAGGATCAGATCTACTGTCACTTGATAGAATTAGCTTCTCAAATATTTTAGTGAATTGAAATTCTTATAATAATTAAATTTTTAAGTTTTGTTAACGACGCCCCAAGACCAAACCGAGGCAACCCGCAAAGATTCTCGATTGAATCTCTAAACATTGATAATATCGGGGCCAATGCGGGTGATTAGTAATTTAGGTTATTTTATTTCTGAATTATGAGATTGATTTTATATTTTCATTTAATTCCAATTTAACCTACGCAACCTTTTCAGACATTAAAATTTGCACTCTGATTTTTTATGTCCAAGCACATACAAAAGTTTTAAACATAAATAATTTCATCTAATTAATGAAATTATTGATTTTGAAAATCACAATTATAATGAAATTCCTTAATTTTTGATTGAAGTAAGTCCTATGATTTTTATAAAATTTGATTTAGTATCGCATTCTGTTTACTTGTACAAAGAGTTGCATATCCGGTGACATAGAGGGTGTTGTAAATTGATCTGATATCTTATTAGATATTTTTGATTAATATTGAATTACTTTCTTTTATCCCAAGTTGATTAGTCTTTGAATATTCAATAGACTCTTGCTTATGACAATTCTCAAATTCATCACCAACTATACTCAATTTCTCCTTGATATAATTCTAGTATTTAATAAGGTGACGAATATACTTCAAACATTTTCCAAGGATTCATTGCTTATGCTTATTAGCAATCATTCAATCTCATGAAAAATCTCTGATGAATTCTTTCACTTTCTTCAATTTCTTTGAGTATATTTGAAGAATGTGTCTTCATTCCAAGAGGCTCTCTTATGCTTTGATTTAATGTCCAATTGAGATTCTTACCTCATTTGATGTCAGGCCTAATTTGCAATTATTCAATTATTTTTATGATTACTTGTTTGTGAATTTAATATTTTGAGTATTCAATAAGAGGCTCTATTCACATAAACAAACATCAACTCCAATATCCCTAACTCCACATTAGGTTTCATATTTAGTGAATGACTGGACTTCAAGTTTTGTTATAATTTCTTTATGAATTTAACATTTAACTCCCCCCATCTTAGTTAAAACTTATTTAGTTCTCCCTCCCTTTTCTTTTTTGGAATTTGCGAGAACACAGACTCACTTTATTAAGGAGCTACTTAATTAATTTTTTTAATAAGAATGGGTACCCTCATTACTCCCTCCAATCTCTATAAATAAGGCTAAGAGGGAGTCTTTCATTTCATTCCACTTATTTAAGAAGTTGTGTTGCCTTGGAGTTTGAGAGGGGAGAGAATCTAATTCCATTTCGATTAAGTGTTTTATTTCTTTCAAACTTTCCTTAAATATTCCTCGCATATTTTTTTTATTTAAAGCTTATCGTTATATTTACTATGCATTTTTTATTTAATTTTAATTTTAGATGATTTTCATTTTAATTTTCTTAAGTCCAAAATTTCAGTCAAAATTTCGGCAACATTTCAACATTTGAGATCTAACAATTTTGAGATTCACATCACGCCTGACGAGTTAATGACTACCAAACATGCGATTTTCGCGCCACGCCCCGATGAATGAGCACTTCAAACCCAGAAAACATATAAAATACAATCCATACACATAATATTTCCCCTTTTACACATTCAAGCTCAAATCTATCGCACATTCACCAAAGCCCATTATTCTGAAACATAACACTCATAAATGGTTTTTTTTAGGGAGACAGAGAGGGAGATGTCGAAAACCAAGAGAAGAACCTGCATGATGACGGTGTTCCTCTCCGGCTGCGGCAAATGGAATTGGATGGGTAATTCAACGACTATGCGCTTGATTAGAGGAGGAAGCGAGGAGGTATACCGAGAGGAACCGGCCTGATGACGGAGTTGCCTCTCGACTACCTTCCTTGTAAAAAGAAAGGAGGTCGGTTAAGGGTGGATTCGGCAAAGAGGATTAAGGGAAGGAGGGAGTTCGACCAAGTGAAATTGAGGGAAAATGGAGAAAAGGAATTTTTGGATAAAAAAAAATGAGGGAAGTAGAAGGGGGATTTTCGGTTTTGGAAGAAATGAGAGAAATTGGAGAAGGGGGATTTTTGGTTTGGGAAGAAATGAGGGAAATGGAGAAGGGGGATTTTCAGTTTGGGAGGAAATGAGAGAAATGGAGAAGGGGGATTTTTGGTTTTGGAGGAAATGAGGGAAATGGAGAAGGGGGATTTTTGGTTTGGAAGAAATAAGGGAAATGGAGAAGGAAGGAGGGAAGCTTACCGTTTGCTTCGGTTCGATCCTTGGGGTTGAGAGAAAATCGAGAGAGGGAGAAGATCCGGTACCGTTCGATTGAGGGAAGAAATAGTGATGAAAAGAAAGGGGGGAGCGATTTGTGCCATTCGAACGGAAGAGAGCCGAGCTGGAACGGTTGAAGAGAAGGGGTCGGTGTGCAGTTGAGTGGAAGCGGGAGTGTTCCGTTCTTAAGGCTCTGGTCGGACGAGAGAATGAGGAAGATCGAGGGAGGGGAGGCTTCGGTCGTGCGCTTGGGATCGTGCAGAGGTCGGGAGTGTGCAAACCGAATTGAGCGAAGGGGAGATCAATAGAGTGGGGAAACGAAGGGATTTTAGGTCGAATTGGGTCGGTTGAGTGGGATTTAGGGATTTAGGTTAGTTAGAGAGGTTTTGGTTATAAATGGGTTTAGCTAATTGATAATTTCTTGTTTAAACCCTTAATTGATTTAAAAATAAATTTTATGCTGACAAAATCATGTAGTTAATATATATCAATCATAGGTTATTTCGATATTAACGAACGACGCTGTTTACAATCTGACGCCGTTTGGTCGTTTGACAAATCAAATTTCGCTCAAAATTGCGTCCGATTCCAATCGTTCGATATTCACGCAGACTTGTTTGAATTGAGTGTAAATAATTTCACTGGATAAATTTTGATATTTTGAAGCTAACGGTGCAATCAATTTCACGAACGGATGTCATTTGGTTTAAGTCAGCGCCTCCTGACCTCGATATACGTGTTGGCATGTTAACAGTTCGATCGCCTGTTCGGTTGATCGTTAGATTATGCAATATTTATATTCTGATCAATTTGGACATTCTGAACGCGACGATAAAGTCTGTTCACCAATCAGAGATCATTTTGACTAATTTTCACGACGTCCAGTGTATTTCAATCTCGATTTGCGTGTTGTCACTTCTGATCATTTGACATTTGCACAGACTCATTCGAATTGAGCGTGGATAGTCTCATGTGGTAGTTTTTGATGTTTTGAAGCTAACGACAACCAATTTTATGAACGGAGATCGTTTGGACATCGCCGTAGTTTCCATTCTCTAATATGTGTGTCGACACATTGACAGCTCGATCGCTTAATCGATTGATCGTTAGATTATGCAATATTTATATTCTGACCAATTTCGATGTTCTGAATGTGATGGCGAAATCCGTTCACCAATCAGAGATCATTTTGACTAATTTTGGCGACGTCCAGTGTATTTTAGCCTCGATTTACTTTTTGAAGCACCCGATCATTCGACATTTGCACAGACTCGTCCGAATTGAGTGTGGAAAGTCTCATTTGATAGTTTTTGATATTTTGAAGCTAACGACGTAACCAATTTTATGAATGGAGGTCGTTTGGACATCGTCGTAGCTTCCTGACTCTAATATACGCGTTAGCACATTGATAGCTCGATCGTCTGCTCGGTTGATCATTAAATTGTGTAACATTTATATTATGACCAATTTCAATGTTCTGAATGTGATGGCGAAGTTTGTTCGTCGATCGGAGGTCATTTTGGCATCAGCACAGCCTTTTGACTCCGATATGTATGTCAGCGCATTGACAGCTCGATCGCTTGATCGGTTGAGCATTGAATTATGCAATATTTATATTTTGACATATTTTGACGTTCTGAACACAATGAAGAAGTCTGTTCATCGATCGAAGGCCATTTGGGCTGATTTCGATGATGTTTGGTGCATCTCAGCACTAATTTGTGCTCTGAAGCATTCGAAGTCCATCGAATTCATCTTATATGTCTGATTCGACTCATGTGGTATATATATGAAGGTCAACATTAGCATCATATTTGTGCATGTGTGTGTGTGCGTGAGCGTGCGTAAACAAGGCCTTGGGGGCTCCTAAAATTTTTGCTTGGCCTCTTAATGAAAGAGAGTGCAGATTTATAAGGTGAAATTTTTTGAAAGCAAATGAAATTGGTTTGTAGATAAATAAAGCACTACCTAGAAATTTTGCCCTCATTTGGTGAGGACTTTAAATCTAGTTCCTGATTTTCTATAAGTACAAGCACTTATAATTAATTACCCCATCCCAATGATGCTTATAGAATTCTTTCGATTAAGGCTAATTATTAGGTCATAAATTGCTTAACTTATAATAGCAATGAGTTTGTTTTGAAATTTATGATTGAAATTCATTAGTATTGGCATATGATTGGGGAAATGATGGCGCGCCCCATCAAGATCCCATCGTTTCATCATCCCGGGCTACCGTGGTTCATAGTCCACTTAGAAGATGTGGTCAGCCCAACCTAATCAAAGGATCTTTGTTAGTAGCCTTGTATTGTTCCATCGAAGGAGCTTTGTATAAATGGGTTGATATTTTTCTAAGGGGATATTTCTAAGTCTACCATAGTTGACACATGGTTTTGTATCATATTAGGTGTACCCTATGATTTACAACTAAAATGGTAGAAAACTATTAGAGAATATGCAGGATATAATTATGATCGTAATAAAGTGAAGCATATTGGTCAAATCACTTAGTAAGAGGGCTCTAGTCTTAGCTGCCTCATATGTAGAGTCAACTAATCAAACCACATAGACATAAGACTCGATCGATCTTTTTACTAGTGTAGTCTATTTGAGTATAAATGTAGCAGTATATTTAATATGATATTAGATTTTTGTGACTGTGGGTTAATATTAAATTTGCCACTTCCAATAAATAGTTGTGAAAAGCGGATAGATGAATTTTTATTTAAATTTTTGAATGATGAATTTAAATTTAATTAATTTTTTATTTTGAAATATTTTGATTTTGAAATGAATTGGCATTGAAGATTAATTTTTTTATAGTAATAAATCTCTTTGGTTAAAATTTATAATCAACATGACCATCATCATAGTACTTTACCTGATTAAATTTATTTTTATGGCTCTAAATCTTATCGACTTTATTTGATTACTAACAAAAGATTAGATACTTGATTTATGTATAATTTAAAGTCATTTGATAATTGATCACAATGTTGAACTTTTCACTCCATTTTGAATATAGATGATTGATTATATCTATTAATTGCATGAGATTAATTAATTTTAAAACCTTATCATGTCGTAGATCATACCAACTCTATGTTGACCTCACTTTTGGAGTGAAGTTAACAATCATCCCCTTAAACCTTGGATCCGATTTAGGCACTAAGATCTTACTAGAGTAAAGACACTTCTAGTGGCTAGGTGAACATAAATCCTAAGACTAAAAGACTCATTAGGTTCAACCCTAGTGTCAGACCTCGGCCTAGGTCAGGTAAGGAACACTTATCCTAAACAAAATCAACATCTTATACCAAATCAATTCCTCAAACCCGAATCAATTGATAACAAATCAAACTATGGCAAAAACCAATGATTTTAAACCTAATTTGACACATTAAGTTTCAATTTGGCCTAATAGTCAAGTTGATCCAATTTAACTCATTTGGGCTGAAAAGAGCTAAACCCAAAATTAACCTAATCCACTTGAAATTGAATTCACTCAAATTCATTTGAACCTTGATTGAATTGTTGACCCTCATTATTATCTCATTTCTTGGAATTTTAAAAAAAATTTATTTCCAACACCACCTAATAATTTTAAAAAAAAATGAAGAAGAAGAGAAAAAGTACTTAAATATATATATATAAGGTATGTTATTATTTCCATTAAAATCAAGTTATCTTTTTGAAGAATGCTACACCTCTAATACCTTACCATTTATCTTTATTTTGAATGATATATATATATATATATATATATATATATATATATATATATATATATATATATATATATATATATATATATATATATATATATATATATATATATATATATATAAGGGAGAGTGAAAATGAAATGGAAATGAGTTAATTAAAATAAATTAACTATATATAAAATCTATATAAATTCAATTTTAAAATAAAATCCAAAATTTGTGTAAATTTAGTTTTAAAATAAAACCCGAAAGTAATTTCCCCACTCCTGTCCTTTGTCGTTTTAACAAATGGAAAAAAAAAAAAAAAAAATTCAATGGCTCTCATTTAATTTCCTCCTTCTATAGCATTAGACGGCTGCGCTGATTCGATCCCATTAGTTATAGAACGATCGCAAGAAAGAAGAAAATGGGGCATTTACTCGGTTTCTAGACAGACACTCTCGATCCTAAAACAGAAATCCCTTATTCGGTCTCCCAAAAGAAAAAGCTCTCAAGCTCTTGGCCTCTCGCTGATTCTCATTCGCCTCCCTCCCTTCAAACCGCAAGCCGCAAGCGAGCGATCCCTTCAAACCGTAAGCCCTAATCTCTACCCCAGATTTTCATCTTCACCTTACCGTCGATGCCTCCGTTTTAACCCCCTTTTTGGCAGCCAAGAGACAACTCCGTCATCAGATGGGTTTCTCTCGGCATACCCTTCCCGATTCCTCCTCCATTCGAGCACACGCACGCACGATTCCACCTCCGATCGAGCACGCGCATGCACGATTCCTCCTCTGATCGAGCACACACATGCACGATTTCTCCTCCAATCATTCCATTTGTCGTAGCCGAGAAGGAACTCCATCATCAGACGGATTATTCTCGGTCTCTGATACTTTCCCATTTCTTTCCTTCCACTCTCTCGGTTTATCACTCCAGCAAGCCGCACGAGCTTGGGGAAGATCTACTTGACTGATTTCTTTTTTTTTTACTATCATTGCAGCTCAACAGCCCTCTTTACTCCTTTGTTTGGTTGCCAAAACCAAAACAACAATTAATCCTTCTATTTCTTAGCTCGATCTTGCTGCTGACATCTCATCCAAACTGAACCTCTAATTGGATTTCCTATTCTACCTCTTTAGGATAAAAGGAAGATTGGATTTAAACATTATTGCTCTTAGGTTGCAAATCAGTTGCACTCTCATGCAGGTTTATCATTGTTGCTGATTGTAAATGTAGAAAAGTGTGTGGAAATTATATGTATATGTATATGTGTTTTACGCAGGAAGCGCCTCATTCATCGCGATAACGATATTAAAAAATCGCTATTTATTTCAACACTAACCGCCACGCCATCAAGATAACGGCAGGCCAAAAGCTCATATAGGTTTAAACCGAAAATCTTTAAATTGAAATTCGACTTAAATAAATTTAAATGGAAATCATCTAAATTGAAATTAAATAATAAATACATAATAAATATAAAGATAAACATCAAACCAAAGAGAAGAAGAGGAAAAGTACTCACAAAAATTTTAAGCAAATTGAAGCTCACCCAAATTTTGAGCTAGAATCCTTCTCCCTATCTTTAAAGTGCTCTAAACTCAAACAAATGACATGAAATGCAAGGCCCTCCCTTAGCCTTGTTTATAAAAGATGGAAAGAATCAATATGGGACTCACTCTTGTTTAAACTTAGTGATTAAGTACGATGACGAGTACGACATGTGTAAAACATATCACAACTACTTCATTCCACATTTGCTATCAAGTCAAATGCAAGCATATGGAAATCTATACAAAAGCTATAAGGAGTTTGCATTAAGTTAATTGGAAGACAAATTCTCAAATAAGAAAGAGTTCAAATTGAACTCTAAAATAAGTATATAAGGATTGACAGCTCATTCGCGAGTAGGGGCACCGCATCATAGCTCGCTAGAAGCATTAACTGAACTTTTCATTGAATATTAAAATTATGATGGAAACAAAGAGGTATCATCCTTATATCTTTGACCACTCATCATTAAGCTCAAGTGAGACTCATAGAGAAAGAATATCTTGATAATAAGCATAAGCACAACACTTAATGAAAGTTTGAAATATTTTGTGGCCTATATTAAACAAATTGAATAAGAATTGAAAGAATCAAAGTAGACTTATATGGCTTGTCAAAGAATCTGAATAAGGATTGTGAGGACTCGATGTTCGCTTATAAATACAAGATCAACTCTCTTGGGAGAGAATAAAAGCTGAAAGTGATGAATTGATAAAAATTCAAAACCTCATTAATAACTACAAGCCAAATGATATTTGGGAATTTGAAAATTCAATAAGCAAGCTAATTGCAAGCAAAACTATGATGTTTTGGATTTCAATCTAAATCATTGCCACCGAATCTACAATTCTCCGTACAAGCAGACAGAATGCGATATTAATTTAAATACTACATGAATTATGGAGCTTCCTTCAATCCAAAAAAAATAAAAATAGAAAATTTTCAATTTAATTTTGATTTTCAAAATCAATAATTTTATTGATTATATGAAATTATCTAAGCCAAAAATACCCGCATGGGCCCCGACAAAATATTGAATATCTAAATTCAGGTGTTTGAGGATGCTGGGTGGATTAAAAAATTAAATTGACTTAAATATCTTACACTAAAAAAAGTATCCAATTGTTTTGAAGGAGAAATAATTATTTTGAAAGCCTGAGCAATAACAACAACAACAACAACAACAACAACAACAATAAGCCTTAATCTCACTAGTGGTCGCCACATGAATCCTTCGCCTCCATCAGGTCCTATTATGTGTCAAATTCTCATTTAATTCAAGTATACTAAGATCATTTTTATACATCTTAACCAAGTCTTTTAGGTCACCTCTACCTTTCTTAACATAAGGCAAATCTAATGCATCTATCTAAGTCATCTGACGGACGCTTTATGTGGCCAAACCATCTAAGACTCTCCTAATTTTATCTATCACCGAGCTACTCCAACTTTTTCCCAACATACTCATTTTGCATTCTATCTCTAAGGGTAAAGCCACTCATCCACCTTAGCATCCTCATCTCTGTAACACTTAACTTAGTCTAATGTTTCTCTTTTATTGGCCAACATTTTGCACCATAAGTCATCATGGTCTTACCACCATCTTATAAATTTTTCCTTAAGTTTAAGTGGAACTTTTCTATCACATAATAAAGCCGATGCATTCCTCCACTTCAACCATCCAACTTGAATTCTACTAATAACATCTCCATCTATTTCACCATCATTTTGAACAATAGAGCCTAAATATCTCAATCGCCACTCTTATTAATGACTTGATCACCTAAAGTCACAACACTACCACTAAAACTTCTACAACTAAAATTACACTCCATATATTCGCTTTAGATCTACTTAAACTAAAACCTTTAGACTCTAAAAGTTGACCTCCATAATTCAAGTTTCTTGGACTTCTCTAGTCTTATCAACAAGAAGAATGTCATCAGCAAAAAGCATACACCAAGGTACATCTTCTTATAAATGCCTCGTAAGAACATCCATAACTAAAATAAAAAAAGATAATGGCTTAATGTTGATCCTTGATGTAATCCAACTGAAATAGGAAAATATTTTGTCAATCCTCCTTGTGTTTGGACACAAGTAACAGCTATAGTATACATATCCTTAATGACTTGAATATAACCAATATTAACTTCTTTTTGTTCTAGAACTCTCCAAAGAACATCTCTTGAGACTTTATCATAAGCTTTCTAAATCAATAAATATCATATGTAGATCCTTCTTATTTTCTCAGTATGCTTCTCCATCAAACCTCTTAACAAATGTATAACATCCATAGTAGATCTACGGCATGAAACCAAAGCATTGTGAGAAACTTCTGTATCACATCATAACCTATGTTCAATTACTCTCTCCCATAATTTTAATGTATGGCACATTAACTTAATTCTTCTATAATTTGCACACTCTTGTGCATCACCTTTATTTTGAAAGCCTGAGCATATTTTTAAAATTCAATAATCTAAATATATGCTTATGTATGTATTTTAACGAATCAATACATTCATATGATGAAAGTTTAAGTCATATTTGAGCAGTTAAATCGTCCCCCCCCCCTAGGAACTGGAGTTAATAAAACTGATTATTTCAATGGAAAATTAAATAATTAAGCTCAACAAGGTTGCATATAAAAATTAATATGAAATGATATCTTCAAGTTGATCACATTAAGCCTACTTTTACTATTTTCATAAATCCCTCAATAGTTTTAATATGGCTATTTTATGTTTAAAAAAATTCAAATATTTAAGTTTAAAAATCTTAAAATATAACTACAGGCTTCAATCCATAGATTCAATCCTTCTCTTATAGGGATAGAGTTGACAAAATCTAATGTGATATAATGAGATTTCAAAGTTGTAGACCCGATTCTCAGCTAACAAAAGAGCAGAGTTGACATGGTCTACCCCGATGATGGCTGTGTTGATTGAAAATATCAATCGGGGGGTTTACTATTATCAAAATTTTCTGAAATCTTCAATGTTAAGTCAAATTCCTATCAAGTATCAAATATTCAAGAAAAATTCAAAATAAAGAAAAATTGATTAAATGAAAATTCATCATTAAAATAATATTAATAATAATAATAATAGATTCATCCATCCGCCTTCCATAATTATTTATCGGAGGTGGCAAATTTAATGTTAACCCAAGCTCGCAATGGAGCCAATGTCATATTTTGTATATTATTATATTTACACTCAAAATGTTCTACACCAGTAAGGACGTGGCCCGTGTCCTCTGTCCGCTTGGTTTGGCCAGTAGGCTCTACATATGAAGCAGTTATGACCAAAGCCCTCTGATAGGGTGGTTTGGCTAGTAGGCTCCATTATATTACGATCACAAATGTAGCCTGTATGTTCCCCAATGGTTTTCTACTCCTTTGAGTTGTGGATCATAGGGTATACCTAATATGACATAAAGCCCGTTGTTAGCTAGGGTGGACTTAAGATTCTCCCTTTTGATAAATATCAACCCTAACCTACAAGGTCTCCTTGAACGATGCAACCCATGGCTGCTGACAAGGATCCTTCGGTCAAGTTGGATCGACTTCCTCCTCTGACTAAGTGGACCAAGGATCATGACAGCCTGGAATGACGAAACCATGGGATCTTGATCGAGCGCATCATCATTCCCTCAACCATATGCTTCAAGCATAAAATAAACAAAAATGATGAATTTCATTAAATTTTTAATACAAATTGTTTCTATTATATGCTAAGCAATTAGTGACGTATGACTAGCCTTAATCGAAAGTTTTCTCTCACTGATTAGAGAGGGGTAATTAACTATAGGTGATTGTGCATATAGGAAACCTAGAACCATATCTAAAGCTCTCACAAAATTAGGGTAAAATCTCTGGGTAGTGTCCTATTTATCCACTACAAACAATCATCTGCCTTCTAAAATTTTCATTCGGCATAAAATCTATACTCTCATTTCATCGAGAGGTTAGGAGCAAATTTTCGGAGCCCACAGATTTTTGGTAACTCCGCTGGGGACAAGTTTTTATTTCCATCTTTGTCTAGTCATATATATGTTATGGTAGCATCAAAATCTTTTGAAATTTCAAAATAAAAAATGGTGATTTAAATGAGTAATAAACTCAAATTATTAAAGGATAAGGCTCTATGTTTAATGAATAATTATATATTGTATACTTTTATTACACTATTATCTTATTTTGTAGTACCTCTGCATTTTGAAAGTGTGAGATAAAATGATAATTACTGATTACTAATCCCCATCTTTCATTTATGCAGAATGAATCTACAAAACACTCTTTTCACTATTCAGCTAGGGCATGGTGCAAACATTCATTTAGCTAATGTCATCATCAACACAAGAGATGTTGGACCTACAATTCAATTCGGTATCGTGGATTTCCCAGTCATTTCAGTTGTAATTCCTGAAGTACCCACCCGTGGTACACTCGTTTGAAGCCATGTCGGAAGGCCTCAGTTTACTGAAGCACCTACGCACAATGCTCACCAACCCATGCAACAACCAATCTCTACTAAGGAGGTCTCTCAAAAGAGAACTTCGGTGTTTGAAAGACTGGGTCAACTTGAAGCCCCCATTATAAAGAGGACAGCCATTGGGCAAAAATTATCTTTGATGCCTCGAGGTACAACTGTTTTGCCAACTGAAACTTTCGTATCTAGGAGACATGATTTTAAGGCTTCCTCATCAAGAAGTAAATCAACTAGAAGGCAAAGAAGAAGAAGAAATGCTGAGCTGAGGGCTCAACATATCCTACCTGAACGACCAAGTGAACAAGCAATATTATGGCTAGAAGTGAGTATTCCTACCCATAATAACTTTAAAATTTTAAAATGGGTAAAAAGGAATAGCTCTACTGGCAAGGTGAAACAATCCTTCTAGAATCAACAACATTAAGCCCTAGCACCACAGAGGAGACAGCCTGAAACACTATCCTCTAAAATACATAAAGTTCTTAAAGTAGCCAAGGAAATAGGCTTAATGAAAAGAAAATTCAACGGCATGTGGTGATTGAAAAAACTAAAGCCCCACCAAGGAGGTTTCCATCTCTTATGGTGAGTAGTCATCAAACCAAGTATTCCTCGCACTGTGAGCATCGAAGCATGACACTTTGACCGCATGTTCAAGAATCTGCTGCCGAAAGGTCCCAGAAGGGTAAGCAGATATGGAGACCAAAGCCTCATGAAAAGATTACCTTGAATAAAGGAAGAGGTGTGACATTTGATGTACATATTCAAAAATTCACCTCAAAAATAACTCATCATAAGTGGATACCTAAAAGAAGGGAAGTTTGTGATAAAACTTATGATGGTCGACACCCTAGAGAATCCTTTAGGGGATCCCATCATCAATCAAATTCACCCCCACGAGAGAAAGTTGACTTTGATCGCAGTTCCCCAATCGAAGAAATGTTTGTCCCACACATTGAACCAGAGATTCAGTGGAGGCGTTGATCTAAAATTCATGTACAAGAAGAGGAGGATGAAGAGGACACTATGGATGTAGAAGTTGTCTATATGGTGAGACATATAGATGAACTTTCTGCTCAACGCCAGCAGCAATATGAATCCAGTGAACCTGAACCTGAATTCAATGTTTATGAAGGACAGTCATCATAAAAGCAAGTACAAGATGGATCTTCAGTCTCTACTGAAGAGGAAGAAGAAGAAGATCAAAATGAGAAGGAGATCATGGGAGTTGAAGCTATTTATATGATTGAACCAGAAAATGATCAGCCTAGTACACGCTTTTATAATCCGCATCATCGTTCAACTCCAGCAACAATTGTCCCTACAAATGCACAAAGAGAAGGACAATCAAGTTCTTTCTCTAAAAATGAGTAAGGAGGAGAACAACAAAAAGAAATAGATAAATAAGAAGAGCCTATATTTATCGACATCGTGGTGCTAGCTAGAGAGTAAAGACAAATGCAACGTCAAAAGGAAGCTAAAGATAAGAAAATTTTACAGCTTGGTGCCAAGAAGAATGAGATGATGGCACAAATGAATATTATGATGAATATGTTGCAGAAGAACATCACATCAAATGTAGCACCAGTTATACCCACTAATCAACAAGTATTTAATAATACTCCTTCTACACCACCAGTCACTCTGATACCTCAAGCTCCTATAGTATGTGCTATACCTGAAGGGAGGAGTGAAGTTAATCAGCTACCTCTTCAACAGATAATTCAAAGTATGGCCAATATATCTAGAATAGTAATAGCTGCTCAACTAGAAATGATAATCAATGAAAAGATTAGGGTAGTTATAGCTTCAGGGCAAGCTTTAAAGCTGGTGAGTAAAGGTCGCCCTTACCCAGCTGAATATGATCAAGTGTCATACCCAAAAGGTTACTCAGTACCAAAATTTAATACTTTCAATGGGTATGGTAATCCAAAATAACATCTAGCCTAATTCAAGACTACTTGTGGTAACATTGGAGGGAATGATGCACAACTTTTTTGCCAGTTTATCAGCAGCCTGATCTCAACTGCTTTCAAGTGGTATGTAGAACTGTCGAATGATTTAGTTAAATCCTTTATTGAGCTGGAGATAATGTTCATAAAAAGGTTCGCTAGTGCAACTAAAAAAATAACGATCGCTGTCATGGCCTTACTAAAGAGAAGAAAAGATGAGTCAGTGATAAAATTCATAAGTCGTTGGTGTAACTTAAGCATGAAATGTGAACAATAGTTAGAGGAAGAGCATGCGATCCAATTATTAATGGGCAATATGGATGATAAAATGGCACCATTTTTATGTATGGCATCAATCACAACATTCAAGGACTTACTTGATAGGGTAGCCAAATTCAAAAAGTTGAATCGCTCTAAGTCTAAAATCTACACAAATAAATAAAAAAATAAGCCTTCGGATTCAATAAGAAATGAAACTCATGCCGCTTCCTATAACTCAAGTGGTGAAAAATGGGTGATCTGTAATGTAGATAAAGAAAAATAGCCTATGTACAATGATGATAAAGGAAAGAAGCTTATTCATCCTAATCCACAGCTAAAATTGGTATTAGGAAGCAATGATAAGCTACAAAATTTTCTAGGTGGTGGAGAGCATCCAAAACAAGCAACAAGAGATGATAAGTGAATACAGTCATCTCTTAAGGAAAAGATGAATAAAGAATATTCTTTTAAAAGGGACAATGTGGCCAAACTATTTCGACAACCAATCAAAGCTGGTCTATAAGTACCAAAAAGTAAAAGGCCTGAAGAAGCCGGTCAAGTTAATAATCCAAATTACTATCTGTATCATCAAGGGATCAACCATTCTTTTGAGGATTGTTATGTCTTCAAAGATTTGCTAGAAAAGAAGTATCGAAGAGATGAATTTAGATTATCTAATAGTGTTCTAGTTAACCAAAAATGAGAGTCTACAAGGATGATTACGTCCTCTTTCGTATCATCCATTAAAGACAAAAAGAAAGAAAAATCACTTTATATTGAAAAATGGGAGACTATAGTCTAAAAAGACAATAAAGATGTTGAAGCAACTTGAAGGAGTTCCTGGTGTCAGGTGGAAATCATCTCTTGAACCAGTGATTAATCTGAAAGCATTACCGAGATCGTATGCATCAACCTCCACATAGTCAACTTAGAGACACTCCAATATTGCTAACTCATCCCAAAGAGAAAAGCAACTAGCACAAATTCTACCAAATCTCTCAAAGAATCCAATCAGACCAAATAAAATAAAGAAGAAGAAGACTACAACTCAAAAGGTTATTAACAATTTAGATGAGTATCATCAGCCCACAGACAACCAGTTAAGCTTGTAGACTTTATGTCTAACCTCCATATTGTTGAGTTGGATGAAGGAGATGATAGTGAATTTTTTCCAATAGAGACATGCCTAATCATTTATGTGATAACGCATGTTCTTCAACACAAGTCACTCCAAAATGACAATGATAATCAAACAGACTCGACCAACCCATTAGGATTCTTCATAGAAAAGAAAGAAGAGCCCGAGGAGTTAACATCTTCTAATGACTCAACAAAAAGATAGCAGTTCATGTGAGGATTTATGTTTTCCTGATGGAGAAGAGTCAGACTCATCAAGAACATCACGTATGAAATGTATGAAGTTGAAAAGTGACTCTAGCTCTTTTGACCAATCCTCCAGAATGAAAAGTCAATTGGAAGAAACTACTTCTTCAGACGAATCTGAACAAGACAAGGTGATTCAAGTTTAGTTGAGGAGTGGTAAAGTATTATCACCACCATCAATGAAGGCAAATCCAAACAAAGACAAAGATAAACAAATTGAAGTCGATGAAGATATCATTCCCAAAGATCCTTAAATAAAACATAAATCAAGTGAAAAGATAGATTACAATATCTTATCACATCTAAGAAAGATCTTTGCACAATTAAGTGTGTGTGAGGCTCTCTTAATGTCAAAAGATCTCTGAGAAACTTTAATACAGGCTCTTAAAGATCCAGAGAGATATGAAGCTTACTTTGCCAAAAAAAATGTATGACTGAATCATTGCAAACTCAAGATCTCTCAACAATCATATTTTATAAAGAAGATCTTTTGTTGGGAAGAGCAGATCACAACCGTCCTTTATATCTTATGACAAAGAGTGATGGTATCTTGATCAACTGAATGCTGATTGATTCAGGTTCTTCTATCAATCTTATGGGTCTGAAAGCACTAAAACGATTATCACTTGATATCCAACATCTTGAGAAGGATAAGTTGATGGTTCATGGTTTTAATGAGAAAGGGCAGAGAACTTTGGGTTCTTTTATCCTCCCACTCAAATTTCAGAATTTTTATACAGAAGCCAAGTTTCACATAATCGATGCTGATTCATCATTCATAGCTCTTCTAGGTCGTCCATGGCTACATGAGTATGGTATGGTCCCATCAACTATGCATTAGTGTATGAAGTATCTGAGAGATGGAGAAGAGTTCAGAATTCCTGGCAACCTACAAATATTCTCTATTCATGAAACAAAGATTTATGAAGATGCAAAATATTTCATCCCTAAAGAGCCTAAGCCAGTAGAGCCTCTTAAGGTGATAGCGTCCACTTTAGGAACTAAAAAATAACTTCAAAAGAAGAAAGAACAAAGGCAAAAAGGAAAAAAAGAAGGCAATGTCGACTCTCCCTAAAGCACTTGATTCTACATTTAAATTAAGAAAACCAATTCCTCATTTGGGAAGCGACACACAAGAAGAAGAAGATATCCCTGTCAAACCTAAGGGAACTTATAAGCTTTCAAGAAAGACAAAGTATAAAATAAGTGAGTTTGATTCAGAATATTACTTTGAATCAACTTATGAAAATATGGTACAGAGAGTCATCTCAAGAAGGATAGCTCACTTGACAGTGTTAGATAATTCCTTCATAACTATACCCACCCCACAATAGTGCTTCAAAGAAATTACTCCACTGGAGGTTCATAATATTGAACATTCTATGTGCCACCGTTGCCTAAGAGTGGCGGAATAGGAACTTTATTTTATAAATTTGAGGAGTCTCAACCTTACATTTTGATTGGCCTACTCAATATGATGATTCTGATGAGATGGTGCCAACGAGAATACCAGTATACTATCCACCAAAATTACGAAGAATGATGCTTAAGCTTGGAATGCATATTGGAACTACTAAACATATAACTCAAGTCTTTAACAAGATGTGGAGTCAAAGAAGTCCTCAAATATCACGAAGAAGTGATAAATTTATCACTAAAGGTCTTGGGTTCATCCCATACAAATATCATCAAAATAAAGCTTGTTATAATATAATGAAAGCTGAAATTGAAATTAATAGTGATGAAGAAAATGAACTTTATGAAGTTCTCCTTGCAAGTGATGGAGAAATAGAAGCCAAGCCTGCACTTGAAGAACTCGAAGATGGTGGGCAGACAGCTACTATGGATGAGCTCAAAGAAATTAACTTAGGAACTAAGGATGATCCCCATCCAACTTTTGTCAATGCCCTTCTGCTTGGTGAGAAAGCTGAAGAACTAAATGTGCTACTTTGTGAATTCAAGAATTACTTTGCCTGGACATATGTTAAAATGTCAAGCTTATCCCCTGACATGACAGTTCATAAATTAGCAATCAAGTCAGAGGAAACACCTATTAAACAAGCTCCAACATGAATGAGACTAAAAATTGAAGAACAGATGATCATTAAAACTAAAAAGCTAATTGCAGTGGGATTCATATGTGAAGAAAAGTATCCTGATTGGATAGCCAATATAGTGCCCATGAAGAAGAAAAATTGCCAGATTCATATCTGTATCGACTTCTGGGATCTAAATAAATCTTGCCCAAAAGATGACTTCCCACTTCCTATATCAGAATTATTGGTTGACAATACATCTAACTATGACATATTTTCTTTTATGAATGGATCGTCGAGATATAATCAAATCAATATGGCACCTGAAGATGTAAGACATACATCCTTTAGAACACCTATTAGCATCTATTGCTACATCATCATACTTTTTGGCTTGAAAAATGCTGAAGTTACATACCAACGAGCTATCACGCATATTTTTGATGAGCTGAATCACCAGAAAGTGGAGTGTTATGTTGATGATTTGGTGGTTAAGCGCTTGAGCTGTGAAATTCACTTTGAAGACTTAAGAATTGTGTTTGAAAGAATCAGAAAATATGATCTAAAATTGAATCTCCTAAAATGTGCATTCAGGGTGTCTTCTGGAAAATTCCTTGGGTACATTATACATCACAAAGGAATTGAGATCGATCTAACTAAAATTAAGGTGATTTTTGAGATGCCTCCGCCGAAGAGTTTGTGTCAGCTTCATTTTTTACAATGATAGCTCGCATTCATCCTATAATTTATATCAAACTTAGCAGGGCGTTGTTAACCATTTTCAAAGCTAATGAAAAAGAACATTCCATTCAAATGGGATAAGGAGTGTCAAGAAGCATTCAATAGCATTAAAATATATCTGTTAAATCTACTAATCTTTGTAACACCTACTCTAAAGAAACCTCTTATTATATATGCAGCTACATTAGAAGAGTCCCTTGGAGCACTATTGGCACAACATAATGAATAAGGCAAAGAGAATGCTCTTTATTATATCAATTGGAGGTTGATAGGAGCAGAAATGATATACTCTTCAATAGAAAAGTATTGTTTGGCATTGATCTTTACAGCTCAAAAGCTCCTCCATTATATGTTATCTCATAAAATTACTCTAATCTCAAGGATCGATCCACTGAAGCACTTGATGACAAGACTAGCATTCACAGGTCATTTTGCTAGATGAGCAGTATTACTTTTATAATTTGATATCACATACATTCCACAAAAGGCAGTGAAGGGACAAATTTTAACAGATTTTCTTGTTGCATATCCTATTCATGCAAAATCACCTCTTAATGATAATTTTCCTGATGAGAAAATTATGCTCATTCTTGAAAGAGAAAAATCACAAATCTAGGAAATATGCTTTGATAGAACCTCATCAATCAAACAGGTCCAACCTCCAAATCTCTCAAGAGCAAGGGCAGACATCAGTCGTCTTCATAACACTAGAAGGAGGCATAATGAGATGATCATATGGGTTGACTGAGCCAAGAACTAATAATGAATCCGAGTATGAAGCATTTGTGGTAGATCTCAAAGAAGCTATTTTTATAGGCATTCAAAACCTACATATATTTGGCGATTCTCAGCTTATTATAAATCAAGTACTTGACATCTATAAAATCAACAAGCATGAGTTAGCTTTTTTATCACAAGGGAGTTCTTGAGCTTATGAAGCAAATACCAAATGTCACACTAAGTCGAGTATCTCGATCTGAGAATAGCAAAGTAGATTACTTAGCAAAATTAGCTAAGGAGATGGCAAGTATGAATAGTAATTATGTCATGATCAGGATATTTACTCGATGAGTTCTAGAGCCAGCAAAATTATAATCCCTGCAGGTACAGGGGTTATCAAATTCAACCCAACAGGATGTGACTCAGGTTGCTCCTCATCCTCCCCAAAATCAATAAGAAGTTATAGC
This sequence comes from Cymbidium sinense, assembly GCA_021442155.1. Classification (NCBI taxonomy): domain Eukaryota; kingdom Viridiplantae; phylum Streptophyta; class Magnoliopsida; order Asparagales; family Orchidaceae; genus Cymbidium; species Cymbidium sinense. Next base: position 143,703,120 of record CM038219.1, read on the forward strand.
AAGAAGAACTAAGCATGACATTGCTTCAGAAAAGTAATGGGAAGCCTTTATAGTAGAAGAGCCACATGATTGGAGGCAACCATTCATCGATTACTTCAAAGAAGGCAAATTACCAAATAATAAATTTTTAGTAGCTCAAATTAAGAAGAGAATGTTGTGTTATGCTTTCGTCAAAAATAATTTATATCATAGATCCTTTGAACAAATGTGGCTACAATGCCTAGGTATAGATGAAGCTAGCAAAGTAATTATTGAAATTCATGAAGGGTTTTATGGTGCACATTAGTCAGGTCCCAAGATGACAGTAAAAATCAAAAGGATGGGTTATTACTGGCCATCTATGGTGAGAGACTGTATTAATCATGCAAAGAGGTGTCATGAATGTCAAGTATATGGGAACATAATCCACCAACCTCCAAATCGCTACACTGAACTATAGCATCTTGGCCATTTTATTGTTGGGGTACAGATGTAATTGGCCAGATCGATCCGTCGTCATCAGCTAGTCACCGTTTCATCCTAGCAGCAACTGATTATTTCTCTAAGAGGGCTGAAGCTACCCCCATTTAAAGAAGTTACTACTTATCGAGTGATCAACTTCTTTAGGCATAATGTGGTCTATAGATTTGGAGAGCCATGCTAAATAATTTATGATAATGGCTCAGCTTTCAAAAGTACAAAGATTTATAGATTCATTGATCAACACAAAATTGATTGGCAATACTCTTCAATATATAATCCAAGGGCAAATGGTTTGACAAAAGCCTTCAACAAGACATTGATCAAGCTGCTCAAGAAAATCTTTACTAAAAATAAGAGAGAATGGCATACCAAACTAATAGAGGCATTATGGGCGTATCGAACTACCTACAAGATACCAACTAAAGCTACTCCTTATTCATTAGTATTTGGAACTGAAGTGGTTCTTCCGCTTGAAGTTGAGTTTCCATCACTTTGAGTAGCGATCCAATATAATCTAACTGAAGATCAAAATGCTCATTTGAGAATGGAGGCACTTGACGCACTTGATGAAGTTAGATTGCAAGCTCATCAAAATCTGAAAGTTTATCGAGTAAAGATATCCAGTGTTTTTAATCATACAGTGCGGTCTCGAACATTCAAAGAAGGGAAATTGGTCTTGATGCTGAGAAGACCAATTATTCCTAATCGAAGAATTGGTGGCAAATTTGAGGCTAATTAGGAGGGCCTTTTTGTCATTGAAAAGGTGTTCAAGGAAGCGCATACCAACTCATTGACCTAAATGGTGGGTGAAAGAATGTCACCACTAATGGCTCATACCAAAAAAGTATTATACATGATAAATATATTTTTGAGGTACTATAGAAATCCCCCTGCAAGATAGAAAGAGTTTTTTATATATATTTATTTAGGTCGATATCGTGCTTCTTGCTAAGATCCCTAAATAAATATATATATATATAATCAAGAGAAAAGGAAGAAAATATTTGATAATTGACGATAAATTTTTTTTAAATGCATCGTGAAAATCCCCCTGTTACATAGGGGGCATTTTTAGATTTTATATATGGATGAAATCAATATTATGTGTTAAGCTCTCTTAAGAGCAAATATATCAACTCAAATATTGATGTATTTGCTTAATTTTATTTTAAGAATTCTTTCAAAGTGCTTTAGAATTCCTCCTGCAATACAGGGGCCATTTTTATTCTATTTTATTTTTATATGGGTTAACATCGTGCTATAAAAAGAGATCCTTGAATATATTCTAATTCAGATAGACATCATACTTTGAGTTGAGATCCCCATTTGATCATTCTAATATCCTAGTTGTAAAGATACTTTCAATTATCCTGAATAGTGAAAATATATCTTTAAACAAGCTGCACATAAGATGATTCTATAGTTGAAAGATTCCTCTTCTATACTTATAATAGTTATAAAAGTCAAGTGAGAGGATTTTAACTTTGTAAACTTTGATATTTTTTAAGTTGGGGAACCACAAGCCTGTTTATAGCTCAAGTCTAAGACTCAAGTGGGTTGTGACCGACAGACTCAATAATTCCAAATGTGGTCGAGTCTCTAACAGCTCTTCTCACTCAATAAGCCGTAAGCAAAGGCCGTGGTGGTAGAGCCCATGCTTGCTAGTTTGATGGCAACAATTATTTTGCCTAAAGCTGACTTGACTTAACATATTCAAGTGATTCAGAATCAAAAGTTCTCTTAACTGACTAATAGACTATAAATAAGATTATAGAAAGATGCTTTGTTCTTAAAACAACAACTGCATAAAAATACCTTAGAGATATGCAAAGATGAAGCTATGAAGTCTCAAGTGCAGTACAAAATAAAAAAGAGAGGAATACTGATTCAACACTAATACAATAAAATGGTACATGGCTAATAAAAAAATGAAAGGGAACATAATAGAAGCCTAGACTGTAGCTCCTGAAGCTGTGCTGAAAAAATTGCTAAAGACTCATGCTCACTCTTAGCTAACTATAAAGCCTCTACAACTTTGATCAAAGCTGCCTCAGCATCCACCATAGCTCGGTGGCATATCCGGCAATGGTGTTGCTCTTGCTCTACAGCCCGAGCTCTCCTATCCTGCTTAGCCTGCAAGTCTGACTTATAGGATATCGCACTCGTGAGGTCCCTCCACAACTCTCTGCTGCTAGTAGTCAGCCTATCTAACTCTGAAGTGGCATCTATCGATCTCTAACGGTAGTGTCGAAGAGCCTCAGCACTCTTCTCAAACTCATCATGTGCCGTGATCGCAAAGATCTCTACGGATCCCGACCTATTCTCAAGTCGCGGACGGAAGTATTAGAGCGATATACCGAGTGACCTCATCTAGTGGATCAGGAACTCTACGTCTCAACAAAGAGCCTACCAGCACCTGAGATCCTACTCTTCCAAACTAGTGTGAGCTAGAAGATCTAGAATGTTATTCGTGTATGATGTGAAATGATCTAGTGACTATGGTGAGCCTGGAGTAAGCCTAGAAATCACATCCCTTAAAAATATCAGGTTGTAATTCTGCATACTCCATTCACGTGGATCTAGTGCAGATGGATATCGGTGGTAAATCTTAGACTCATAACCCATCTCAGGCACTGCAAAAAAAATAAATAAATGAAAATAATTAGTATAAGGTAAAGCAATAAATATAAAGAATTGTGAGTAAATAAAATAAAAAAGTACCTGAACATGGTGAATCTGACTGAATCGGTACATCATAAGTGGCAAAGTCCTTTGTAACCCTCACTATCTCGTAAGCTCTAGGGCTGTGTGCTGGCTCGATAAGGGCTCCACTAGGTACAAGGTCTCTCACCTCAGAAGTCTCCCCGGGGCAATAGACAGAGTAAGGTTTTGTAGGAAAAAGTGACTCCACATAAGAAGTAGCAAAATCTGAGGCGGTAGTATCAAAGACAGGCATGCTCGACGGCCCAATTCCAAAGTCCTCAGTAGCATATCTAGTGCTAACTGACACCTGTGGCACCTCTTCATGAGCCAGAAGTCATCATGGAAGTGGACTCATGGACCAATGAACTGAAGCTTGGGCAAGCTTCATAGTCGATCAGATCTATGTCTACAAGCTGAAGAAACCTCAAGATGGGTAAGAGAAGAATCCTAGCTCGCACTCCGCCAGGTACCCTCGTGTCCGCCTGCCACCAACTGGTACAACTATCATAAATTAAAAAGAAAGACATTAAAAAGAGAGATGATAAAAGTATTAAAGAGAAAGATATTGATTATACCTCTAGTGATGATGTCTTCTATCGGTGGTGAGTGACGACGGGTCCTCTGACCTCGAGGAACCCCCAAAGATCTCACTCTGGCTTGTATCTCTTTGCACCATGCTCTAAGAAGGGATCGAAACATAGTCGTACCCATGTAAGATGAGTATAACAGATGCCTGTGTAACTATACGAAGGAGCTATTCGAAAATGAGAACCAGTACCGAGTCTCAGTAAGTGTAGCCAAACTATAGAAGCAGCAAAGTAATGTGTCTTAAGAGGCACTGTCCTAGTCTTCCTAACATCCACTATCCCAGGAATGAATGGTTGGCCATCATGAGCAGTAGACTGAGAAAATTCAAACTGTCATATAACACGATTGGACTGATAGCCCTTAATGATAACTAACTGACCAAACCTATAACACAACCAGCCTGGATGTATGCTGAAAAGGTACCCAGCCACTCACAACATTCGTCGACTGTAAAGTAGTGAAGCTTTACCACTCTCATCGAAGCCATTAGTAAGGTCAGTCTTTATCAAGTCGGGTGGCAAACTAGTTTATTTAGCTGGTGGACTAGCAAAAATTGTTCCCTAACAAAGTGTGGTGCAAAGAAGAACAGATGTATCTGATCCCTCTCAAAAGTAGATGATGCTTACTACAACTAAATAATTGTGGGATATACTCGCTCTGAAAAGTATGGTGGGCACTCAAAACAAGAAAATACACCATGTATGTGAAGGTGAATCCAAGCATATAAGTAATTCCAAGGCAATGTAGCATCACGCCTATCTAATGAATCTTCCTTAGAAATTGCCCCAAGAACTCTGTAAACTCTAACTAGTACTATAAGGGCTAATGAAATATGCTCACATCGTGAAATTTTATTGGCTGCTAGTAAAATGCCTGGGCGTATAGACCTCTCTATAATCAAGAGTATAAAGATGCAAAGCCAGGTAGCTGTGAACCCTGCTAAAAATAAGTCCTTACTCAAATCTTTTATAGCTAGAGAAGTGGGTCCAACTAGTAAAGAAGGCTCAGCAAAATCCTCAGATAAACTACTACTATTTAATAGTCCCAATCCAAAAAGATCATGTAGAAGTACTCTAAAGCTCTTAAAAAGCTAATCATAGCAGGCTTCATCCGAGAGGTGAAGTATGCAAATTGGATAGCCAACATTATCCCAGTTAGGAAGAAGAATGGCCAAATCCATCTTTGTATTGACTTCTAGGACCTAAATAAGGCTTGCCCAAAAGATGACTTTTTTGCTTCCAATATCCGAACTACTAGTGGACGACACTTCCAACTATGATATATTCTCATTCATGGACAGATCGTCGGGATACAACCAAATCAAAATGGCACCTGAAGATGAAAAATATACATCGTTCAGAACACCTATTGGCATCTATTACTACACAATCATGCCCCTTGGCTTGAAAAATGCTGGAGCTACATACCAAAGAGCCATGACACGTATTTTTGATGAGTTGATTCATCAAAAGGTGAAATATTATGTCGACAATTTGGTAGTAAAGAGTTTGAATCATGAAAACTACTTTGAAGACTTGAGAAATGTACTGAAGAGAATCAGAAAATATGATCTCAAGATGAATCCTATAAAATATGCATTCGGTGTATCTTCCAAAAAATTCCTGGGGTACATTGTACATCACAGAGGTATTGAAAATGATCTTGCTAAAATCAAGGTAATCATGGAGATGTCTCCACTGAAAAGTTTGCGTCAGCTCTGTTCTTTACAAGGATAGCTTGCATTCATCCGTTGATTTATATCAAACTTATCAGGATGATGTCGATCATTTGCAAGGTTAATGAAGAAGGATACTCCATTCAAATGGGACAAAGAGTGCCAAGAAGCATTCAATAGCATTAAAAGCTACCTATTAAATCCACCAATCCTTGTAGTGCCTACTCCAAGGAAGCCCCTTCTATACACAGCTGTATTAGAAGAGTCCCTTTTAGCATTATTGGCACAACACAATGAAGAAAGCAAAGAGAATGCTCTTTATTATATCAGTCGGAGGCTGATTGGAGCAGAAATGAGATACTCTTCGATAGAGAAGCACTGTTTAGTATTGATCTTCGCGGTCCAAAAGCTTCATCAATATATGTTATCTCAGAAGATTACCCTCGTCTCAAGGCTTGATCCACTGAAGTACTTGATGACAAGACCAACATTGACAAGTCATTTGGCAAGATGGGCAGTATTGCTTTTATAGTTCGATTACACATATGTTTCACAGAAAGTAGTGAAGGGATAAGTCTTTGCATATTTTCTTGCTGCACATCTCATCCTTGCGGACTCTTCTCTTAATGACGATTTGCTCGATGAGCAAATTATGCTCATTCATGAAAAAGAAAATTTATAAATTTGGAAAATGTACTTTGATGGAGCCTCATCGATCAAACAAGTCCAACATATAAATTTCCCAAGAGCAAGAGCATGAATCGGCATCATCATCATAACACCAGAAGGAGGGATAATAAGACGATCATATGGATTGACCGAGCCAGGATTAATAATGAAGCTGAATATGAAGCATTAATCGCAGGTCTAGAAGAAGCTATTTTCATAGGCATTCAAAACTTACATATTTTTGGTGATTCTCAACTTATTATAAATCAAATGCTTGGCATCTATAGAATTAACAAGCTTGAGTTAGCTTTCTATCACAAGAGAGTTCTCGAGTTTATAAAGTAGATACCAAATATCACACTAACTCGAGTCTCTCGATCCGAGAATAGTAAAGCCGATTGCTTGGCAAAATTAGCTAAGAAAATGGCAAGTATGAATGGTGATTATGTCATGATTGGCATATTTACTCGACGAGTCTTAGAGATAGTAAAGTATCAATCCCCATAGGTAGAGGGGTTATCAAAGGTGACCCTGTAGAATGCGACCCAGGTTGCTCCTCATACTCCCCAAAATCAATAAGAAGTTGTACTAAGAAGAGTTAAGAATGACATTGACTAAGAAAAGCAGTGTGAAACCTTTGTTATGGAAGAGCCATATGATTGGTGGAAACCCTTCATCGACCACTTTAAAAAAGGCAAATTAGCAAATAATAAATCTCTGGCAGTTTAAATCGAGAAGAGAATGCTACGCTATGCTTTCATCAATAATACTTTATATCGTAGATCATTCGAACAAATGTTGCTACGATGTTTAAATGAGGATGAAGCTAACAAAGTGATGGTTGAAGTCCACGAAGGACTTTGTGGTGCACATGAGTCAAGTCCCAAGATGGCAGTAAAGATCAAAAGGATGGGCTATTATTGGCCATCTATGGTGAGAGACTGTATCAATCATGCTAAGAGGTGTTATGAATGTCAAGTACATGGGAATATAATCCATCAACCCTCAAATCCACTACACCCAACAATAGCATCTCATTCAATGTCAGTACGTAATCAAGATCCAATTGTCGTCACCGGAAATCACTTCATCTAGTAGCGATTGACTATTTCTCAAAGTGAGCTAAAGCTACCCCCATTTAAAAAAGTTACTGCTAATCAAGCGATCAGCTTCTTCACGCATAATATAGTCTATACAATTGGAGTACCATGCTGAATAATTTCTAATAACGACACAGCTTTCAAAAATATAAAGATTTATAGATTCGTCGATCGACACAAAATTGACTGGCGATACTCTTCCATATATAATCTAAGAGCAAATGGTTTGGTAGAGGCTTTCAACAAGACATTGGTCAAACTGCTCAAGAAGATTCTCACTAAAAATAAAAGAGAATGGCATACCAAACTAGTAGAGGCACTATAGGCGTATCGAACCAACTATAAGACGCCGACTAAAGCCACTTCCTATTCATTGGTATTTGGAACTGATGCAGTTCTTCCGCTTGAAGTTGAGTTGCCTTCACTTCGAGTAGCCATCCAATACATTCTAATTGAAGATCAAAATGCTCGTCTGAGAATGGAGGAACTTGATGCGCTTGATGAAGTTAGATTGCAAGCTCATCAAAATCTGGAAGTCTATCGAGCAAAGATGTCCAGGGCTTTTGACCATATGGTGCGGCCTCAAACATTCCAAAAAGGGGAATTGGTCATGGTGTTGAGAAGACCATTTATTCCTAATCGAAAATTTGGTGGCAAATTTGAGCCTAACTGGGAAGGCCCTTTTGTCATTGAGAAAGTGTACCAAGGAGGGGCATACCAACACATTGACTAAAAGGGTGAAAGACCAATGCCGCCAATTAATGGTCAATACTTGAAAAAGTACTATGCATGATGATCACATTCTCGAGGTACAATAGAAATCCCGCTGCAAGATAGAGGATATTTTTTTTAGTATATATATTTAGGTCTATATCGCACTTCATGCGGAGATCCCTGAATAAATATATTTACCTAAGATGAAAGAATTTTTTTGTGAAAATTCCCCTATTACACAGGGGCATTTTTTTAGAATCCTATACATAGATGAAATCAATGTTGCATGTTAAATCCCTCTTAAGAGCATATCAACTCAAATACTGATGTATTTGTGTATCATCATCTTGAAAGTTCTTCTAACTGTGCTTTAGAATTCCCCTGCAAGGTAGGGGCATTTTTTAATTTATGTTAAGTTTTGAGTTGATGTCGTGCTATAAGACGAGATCCTCAAATATATTCTTATTCAAGTTGACATCGAGCTTTACGCCAAAATCCCTGAATATATCCATAATTATTATTGTTAAGTTATAGAGTCTTGCAGGAACAAAAAGAATCTATTACTACGCGGGAAAAGATAACCCTAAATGTCAAGAAATTTATTTTTCAAATTTGCCAAAATTCTGGAGATCAAGCTAGAAGAACTCCCAATTTTGAAAGTTTCAATCAACTGAGTTGGAAAAATAGTAACTTCTACATCCTGAAGTCTAGGACACTGATAGGTTCTAAAGGTCGAACTCAACAAGCCACAAATGGCCGAGTTACTGATGCTCTCCTCACTCAACAAGCCATAAGAAAAGACCGCAGTGAAAGAGCCCCCATTCATTAGTCTGATGACAAAACCACCAACCCACTACAACTTAAGTAGAAGACTCGAGTAGGTTTTAAAGGTCAAACTCAATAAGCCCAAATATGGCCGAGTTGCTGACACTCTCCTCACTCAATAAGCTGTAAGAAAAGGCCACAGTGAAAGAGCCCCTGCTCGTCAGTCCAATGATGGTAGCTGTTCAATCTAAAGCCAGATCCAACTTAGTGATTATAAGCAACCAGGATCCAAGAGATCTTTCTACTTGATCGACAGACCAACATAATTTGAGGAAACTCTCAATTTAGAGCTGCCTCAAATCAATCTATATATTGCCTGCAGGGTGATATCTCAATTTATTCTCAAATGATCTGATCAAGCTCAAAGCACAAATCAAAGCCAATCTCCTCAACAAGTTCGCCAAAGCAGAAAGCACAGGATCGAGGAAGCAATTCCATAATTCATACAAAGTCGATGACCGAACTAAAGGAATTTCATGGTTATTCAGTCTGTTAATGCACACGTTGCTAGACTAATCCTCAATATTGACCCTATATAAGCTGGAAGGCTGGGTCATCTGTATGCACCCTTCAATGAATCCATCAAAGCAGCAAGCATAGGACTCATGGTGTAAATACACTTCCTGATAAGTCAATATAGACAAATCAGGTCAGTCCTTTATCAAGTCCATCAAGCTCAAAGTTAGGATAGAAGGAATTTCAAATCTGACCAAGCACGAATAAACTGATTCCATAGTGGAGTCCTTCTTCAAAATAAGCAGACTAATTCCTCCATCAAATCCAACCAAGCATGAAGCTAGGGATGGAGGAAACTCAAATCTGCAATGACATAAAAGAAAGAGATCTTCAGCAATGCCATTGAAGCATAGAGTAGATGGTGTAAGAACTCTTATCTTTCCGACAAATCAATTCTTACAAATCAGTTAATCCAGTTATTTAGCATGTCCTGAATAAAGCAGCATACTAATGACAACGTAACCCATGTGTTGCTGATAAGGATAAGCCTGATCTAGAACATAGGGTATACTTGATAAGACAAATAACTCTCTGTCAGCTAAAATAGACTTAAGCCTGTCTCCTTACCATGTGTTACTGATAAAGATCCTTCTGCCAGGTTGGGTCGACTACCTCCTCTGACTAAGTAGACTAGAGATAATGCAAGGAGTATGATGATAGAAACTGAAAGAAGAACCAGCCTCTTGACGGTGTTGTTTCCTCCGATTGCGGCGAAGAAAATTTGAAAAGGTGATGCAAGGAATGCGACGCCAAAAACTGAAAGAAGAACCCGCCTTTTGATGGTGTTGCTTCCTCCGATTACGGTGAAGTAAAGATTGGAAAGGTGATGCAAGGAGTATGACGCCAAAAACTGAAAGAAGAACCTGCCTCTTGACAATGTTGCTTCCTCCGAATGCGGGGAAGCGAAGATTAGAAAGGTGATGCAAGGAATGTGACGACAAAAATTGAAACCTGGAACCAGATCTAATTTCCTCACCAAATGAGGATGAAATCTCTGGGTAGTGTCTTATCTACTATTTCATCTGCCTTTGAAAATTTACACCGGCACACTCAAATCACACTCTCTTCAATACCAAAAAAGCTAAAATACCCCCGATGTAGCCCCCTATATGGGGATGATGCCGAGAGGCTGCCAAAATTGTGTCAAATCTTTTGACTTAGGAAATATAGGAGAGTAAAATGAAGTCTATGGAGCCAAAATTGCGTCAAAGCTTTTTTATTTGAACTACTAAATATAGGACTCAAATCTTTAACAAGATGTGGGGCCAAAAAAGTCCTCAGGCATCATGAAGATGTGATAACTTTATCACTAAAAGTCTTGGGTTCATCCACAATTACATACTCCTTAGACAGAGTGTGCTCCTATAAGAAACTTTGAATCTATGTATGCACTGGAAGTATAGCTCGTGAACGTCTAGGATACTCAAAAGGTATGAAGGTCTGGTGATAGTGGCTCAGAAGATCAATATAATTGGATGACACGATTAACCTACCTCATCGATCACCATCAACTGAAGGCTGTCGGTGGAATAGTACCTCTTCAGGAGGAACACACTTCTTGTTGTAGTAGCCAAATACTGGGAGACCTGATACAGCCTCTATGTCCTAAAGTGTAACTTAGCCCTTTTGACTTGAAACTTTCAATTGAGCCAAAACCTATTGGACTCCAAATTGATTATAGTTGCATTTATATTTCAATCCTAGGCTCACATATAAGTCCCAGTAATCCTAAATCAAGCCAAAACCAAACCAATTAACCAACTTAGGTCCACTTGACCCTGACCTAAAAGACCCATTTCAGCCAACTTCCAATCCAACCCAAATTAGATTGAACCAAGCTCACCAAAATCTTCCACCATGATTATTGATCACCCTAGGATGATCAACTACAATCAATTGGATCAAACCAAGTCAATTTGGTCCTTTGACCAAGTTAATTTGGTCCTTTGACCAAGTTAATTTGGTCCTTTGACCAAGTCAACCTTTAGCCCAAATGAAACCTAAACTAGCCAAAACCCATCATATACCAAATTGATTGAAACCATTGATCCAAACACACTCACAATCAATGATTGAACATGACCAAACTCTTAATTGAGCCAAACCAAATCCAATTGACCATTTAACCCAAGTTGACCCAAATTGGCCTAAAAAGCCCAAATAGGTCAAATCCTAATATAACCCAAATTGATTGCAACCAATGACTCAAGTTCATTGGAAATTGATTATTGAACTTGACCAAAGCCATAATTAAGCCTGATTTGACCAACTGGTCAACTTGACCCAGCCTAGCCCAAATTGACATAAATGATCAAATTAGCTAAAATTCAAATTAAATTTAAATTTTTTCAAATCAAAGGCTACGTTCATCTTCAATTAGCCAATTGAACATGAATCAACCAATAACCCAAGCCAGTTTGACCATTTTTGGTCAAATTTCTCATCTTGACCCATTTGACCAATTTGATTTCAAATGAGCCAAAATCAATCCTAAGCCAAATTAAATCAAATTGATCATACCAAAACACTTCAAATCATCATTTGAACCTAGCCTAAGCCTTAGTTTGATAGAATTTGACCAATTGGTCAACCTAACCCAACATGACCTAATGTGACTCATATGACCCAAATTGAGCCAAATCCCTTGAAACCAAGCTATGACCCATTGAGAGTTGATTAAACCCAACCCAACCCATTTGGGATCAGCCCAAAATCAACCTGACCCAATCAAATTCCACATAGAATTCCACCCAACGTCATTTAATTCTCCCTATCACATGCATTCAACTCCCCCCATCCATGGCATTCAATGGAGCTGATCATATGGCAGCAAAAGAGGATTTCGGAGCTAAATCCAAAGTCCTTAATCAAGCCATCATCCATCACAACCACCTCCCCATCACATTTATTCAAATTTCGGCCATCCTATTCAAAGCTAGAAAAGAAGGCTCATTCTAAAAGATCCTGACTTCATTCAGCTCCCAAGAGCTCCCCCAAGCAAAGAGTATCCCTTCTCCACCTTCTTTGAGTGATTTTGAGCTAAAAGAACACAAAACTGAAGATTTTCTGGTGATGAGGCAGCAACCATTAGTGAGGACGATGTTCTAAAGGGAGGCAAAGGTTCAAACTCATTCCAAAGCTTCCTCTCACACCTAGAAGTTCACTCGGATCTTCACTGCCGCCGAAAACAATCCCCAATGAGATAATTTTATCAAACTTTAGCCGATTGTAGGATCTTTCATTTGCTAAAATATGTGAGCAATTTTAAGATATTTCCTTAGATAACCTCTGTATTTTTCATCTTCCAACATCCCCATACATTTTGGACATTTTCCCGCGAAAATCGCTAGAAAATTGAGCACAAATAGCCCAAATCGGGCAGTTTTTGTCTTTATTTCGTTGTTTTCGTGCTCTGGTTCGCCGGATTCGGAGAAGGAGAGCAGCTGCTATTCGATACCACGTTCAGGGGATGGAATGGTTGATTTTTCACTAGAATTGCATGATTTAGCCCCTCGAATTGTCTGGCATGATCTGGACCGTATGATCGCGCGATCAGATGGTCAGAACGAGTCCGCGCGTCACATGCCATTTTCTCGCTCACAGAACCGCGACACCCTATCCTTGTGCACCCTATCCAATCATACGGTGCCGCGTGGCACCGCATGCAATGTGACATCATGTACGAGCACGTGTGGCACCGCTGCTACATCACGCCGGGTCGACCGCTAAACAGGAAAATCGGATCTTTCTAATTTTAAAAATTATTAAAAATGCCTGAAATTTCAAAAATTAATACAACATAAAATACTTATAAAAAATTATAAACAAGGGTTCATTGGATTTATCTTTTTGAGAGAAATCCAACAAATCAAAAATCATCAAATATAACGTAATAGTTTGAGCTAAATTTGAGTTTTAGTAAAAATGAAATTTTATTAATTACTCTAAAATACAATCAGATTGAGGTAAAATTTTTAAGGATTAAGACTACCTTTAAAATCTACTTACCATTAAAATTTCAAGGTAAAATGATAGCTAGCTTGAAAGATATTGAATTTAGAAGTTCAAATGGTCTATTTTAATTAAATAAATCAATATACCTTATAAAATTGGGTTAAATCAGCTGAAACTTAAGAAATTCATAACTAATCCTACATAAATAAAAAAAACAAATATAGGCTCATTTTAAAGGTATTTTAGAGGATAATCCAAGAAAATTATTATCAAATAATTTTGAAAATTAATTTTTACTTAATTAAGGTTTAATTAAAAACATAATTAGCCTAATTACTCTCTAATTAATTATCCAATCAATCTCAAAATTTTCAGAGATGTTTAAGGGGATAACCTATGCCTCCCATATTTTTCTTGAAATTTATTGGATAGTTAATTAGAGAAATTGATTGATTAAGCCATAATTACTCTCTTATCTTAATTAATGATAATTAAGTAAATGAATAGTAACTTAATCCACAAATTAAGCTTATTGCCCTCTATTAACAGGGAAGAGTCTTAGGTAAATGGTTTGGGTTCATTTCTTATGACCATTTCATTAAGCCTCCTCATTTAATTTCAATTAATTAAGGGTTAAGCAATTAATTAACCTTTAGATTAACTAACTTAATTAGGATGTGAGTTATTTTAGAGATTAATTAATTGGAAGGAATTAGTGATTGGGATTGAGACCTCTCTCTTGATCCCTCTCTCAAAGTTAATTTCACTATCTTAATTAAAGATATTCAAAGTTTTTAATTAATCAAATAATGGCTTAATTAAAATTAAATTATTTATCACCTTTAAGCAACCTAATTAATTTTGGGTAGCCTTTTAGATGTTTAATAGTCTAAAGGAATTTAATGAAATTATGGTTAGCTTACATGTAAAAGAAAACTATAAGAGTAATTAATTAAATCCCTTAAGCCTAATTAATTATTAATCATGAGCCAATTGCATTAGGCCCCTTTCATTTCTTAGGAGCATTGCTAATTTACTTTTCATGTGGTTGCATCTTATATTGGCTCATCATTATTTAATTAATTACCTTAAGGTGACATAGGTAAGGGTTAATCAATTTGTTTAATCCATGCTTAACTTAATCAATCCATAAAATCAATCTAATTGCTTTTAATTAAATCAAATTAACTCACACACGTGAGAATGGGATTAAGATCAGCAAATATCTATCACATCACCTAAATCAAATCAAACTCAAAACTGAAAATGTCATTAAAGAATTTTGTTCATTTTAATAAACCTTATTTAGTATGATTGTCCTTAGGAATTAATTGGAATGAATGAGATCATGTACTAATGTTCCTTTATTTCTTTCCAATCATGTTAAATTTTGCTTGCCATGTGTAATCATGCATTCATTCCTTTTAAAATTAACTAAATGAAATGGTTTCTTTTATGTCAAATTGCATTTGTAGATTTAAATTAAAAATAAGTGTGTCTATTATTACTATTAAATCAAAAGTTATTTTCAAAAGTTCATAAATCAATTATAATAGATGGAGTGATTTTAACTATAAATATCTATAAGTTTGCATGTGTTGATAATATAAGATATGCAATATGAAGCTCTCTTTCTTTTCCTCGTATGGATTTGCATGGGATTTATAAATGTATAGTTCATTTGAAAAGAACACAATATTTTTCTAAATCTACTCCAATGCATCTCCATGCTAAGACTTAGGAAGAATTTCATATCAAATATATAAATCATATAATCAAATCGAATATGACTTCTTGCATGACTTCTCATTCTTGTAGTTCTCTTTGTACATTCATATGTATATAAGAAAAGTTGTATATTAATCTGGACATTCCGGGGCTGTGAGACTTTAAAAGTAGGTCTTGCCTTACTCGGTATAGAACATATACTCACTTAAAACTCTTAGATATATGTATGTATGATATGACCAATGAATAAGGATCATAAATCAAATATAACTTTTGCATGAGCTTTCCTATTCTTATAGTTGCTTATACATCTATATGTATATAAGAAAAGTATTATTTTAGTCTAGACATCCCGGGGCTGTGAGGCTTTAAGTAGTCATAAGTAGGTCTTATACCATATGCCCTAGTGCAGAATAATGGTGACGTACTCACTTAAAACTGTTATACATGTGAATGTGTACTTAGCCAATGGATAAAAAAAAATCCCTTTTTTTATCAAAAATGCATGCATTCATAATTCAATCAAATGAGATATTTAAATTCCAAATACACTTCTTTACATTCATGATTTAAGTGTGCTAAGACATACATTGTATGTACAGGTATGCTTAGAATTTAATCATATGCATGATATACATGATGGAAAGAAATGAATAAATATGTGTTATGTGATAGTAATCCATTCTAATTAATCTTAAGATGTCTTTATTATTAAATAAGGCCATTTAGAGTGAACCTAAACTTAGGGTTAATTAAAACATGTAATAAGCCATTCACCAAAGAGAATCAAGCTAATTAATGTGCCTTAGAAGTGACTTAAGGTAGGGATGAAAGAGGGGTCCCCTCTCTTTCTTCTCTTTATAACAATTAGTTGTTAAGTGTAAGCCAATTAAAATAAAATAAAATATTAATTAGAACTTGCAAATTAACTAAATAGCTTAAAGTGCAATCACCCTTTAAATTGAATCTTTCTACACTTAAAAATTTCTAATTCTAAAGCCTAGTTAAGACATACCACACAAGCCTTAACACACACATTAAAATTAAGTCACCACTTCTAGATTTATGTTAAGGCGGTGTATGGTTTGGTGTATGTTTTATTTTGTGATGTATTATTTTAAACTGGATGTTAGGGTGTATGTGCATAGTCTGGATGTTAGGTCGATATTAGCTTAATCATATTTTCTACAGGGGGTTATGCTTAAGGGGCCGCTGCAGTAAAAATATATATGTCTTTGCTGTGTAGGTCACTTAACCCCTAAGCATAACCCACGTCAGGACAGGTGGGCTTGGTTACCCATGTGTGGGGTGCTAAATCCAAATTATTCATGTAACTGCTTGGGTTGTATGGTGTGTTTAGCTAATATTTATTCTGCAGGTGTAGCTAGATTTACTTTCCTTCTTTTATTATAATTTTGCATTAGGATTAGGATAAGTGTTATGGGGATTAGGATAAGCATTAGTTATACCATTTGAAGCCTTTGGAGCAAGCACCTCCAAGTCAAATCATGTCAAATGAAGAAAGAAGTGAAGAATGAAGAATGAAGATCCAATAACATGCAATCATTCTTAATTGTAATTATTCTTTTATAATCCAGGTTGTATAAGGGTAGAGCTCGGCTACCTATTTTTCTTTTCGGGTTGTACGGCGGTCCCTGACCGCACCGGCTTCTTATTCTTTCGCGGTAGGTATAAAAAATTTGTTTGATGTTGTGTTTAGATTGGGCATTAGAAACAACATACTTTTCATAGTTTCTTTATGATTGATATTTGAATGTATGGCCTGGATGCGGTAGGCTCTTAGGTTGAAATTAATTTTTCTACCCCAATTAACAACTCATAATTAAATTTCTAAATAACTCATAACCTCACATAAAGCCTTGGATATAATCAAGATAATTAAAAGATTTAATAACCCCTTAGCAGAGTAGTTGAATGTTTGACAACATGCATATCATATTATTTTGCTCTTGAAAATAAGGGATTATCCTTGCCAGATAGAGAAAAAGCTTGACCTTTGAGAGCCTATGATGGAAAACACCTCTTTCTCCTTTTGATTTGGCCCAAAATCAACTTCATCATACATTTAGGCATACAAAATCCCAAAGCCTTTATAAAAAAAAGAGTCCAAAATTAAATAAAATTTAATAAAATTTGCATAAGTTTAGAACATTGTTCATACCACTCATGCTCTAGTCTCTTAGGGAATGAGTTTAAAGACTTTACCTTCTTTTCTAAATAAATAACAGCCTAGCCATCTTGCAAAGCATAAGACTTGGCCGCATGATTTTAAAAGCATAGGAAGAGTTAGCTGGCTGCCACTTCGGGCAGTTATAAGTCTAATAGTCGAGTGGATTACCCTCTCTTATGGAGGTAAACAATATACCCACTTTCATCGTAGATATAGGTCATGATTTGCCCCTCGCTAAAGCTCCATAGATTCAGGATCTGAGATTGTTATTTTCCTTGGGGCTACAAGCATAAATCCTCACTTCAATCTTGTGTTGTTGGATTATAAGTCCTAGCTCTCTAATAAAATTTTAACTCAAATAAATAAATCTCTTCAATTTCAAATATATAAAGCCCAATTATAGGGTAGATTGGGAAGCTCACTAGGCTCCCTAATATCATGAGCATTCCCTACTCATTTCCCTTTAACTTCCAAAAATAAGTCTCTCCTTTTGAACTTTCTCAATTGATTTTCTAAATATAACCAATCCTTTGATAGTCTAACCTTGAAAGCTTTAGAGACCCTAATTGTCTACTTTAATCGAGAGTATTATTAAGGAATTTTATTCCTTAAGGTGTAATTAACTATGGGGGCTTGCCTCCATAGGGAATTTAACGGACCCGACTTAAAATAAACCCTACCTTACTTTTTCATGTAAAGTAGGGGAAAAATCTCTGGTATATTTGAAGACCCATCATGCCTTAGGAGTCCTTATTAGGTGATTAAGTCTATTATAGGGTGGTGATTTCTATCTTTCAAGATAGTGCATCATTCCTTAATGTTGTACCTGATCACTTCAATAAGTATACCCTCAAATCTGCATGGTGTCCCACATCCAAAAATAATCACCACAGATTTTTCTGGGGACTCCGCTAGGGAGGGTTCCTCTCTCCATCTCTAGATTATTATCTCCAAGCATCGATAGTGGACTTGCATGTTATGTGAGTCCAAGACTGTCTTTCCTTCTGTTAGCACTTAGCTTATTTCATTCTTAAGCAAAGTTAACCAACATCCTTTAGGTTTCAGGACCTCACCCGTGTCTTGAAACCCCACAAAACTCCAATAAAAAACAAAATTTATCAATGAAGAGAGAGGTAATAAAAATCTAGAACCTCTTTACCACTAGCTTGGTGAGGCGAGGTTCATCATAAAATTTAAGAAAATAAATTATTTCGTAAAATGACACTTTCCAAAAGCACTACTTTTGGAAATAGACACCTTCATTCCACATACTCAAATTTGTTGAATGAAGATTTTATTTTCAAATCATAACATAAAATTGAAACTCCACTCAACATATTTCATATATGCTAAAGTGGAAGTTTCTCTCTTTTTAAAATCAAGAATCACATACATGGCATCAAAACATATCATTGAAATCTATTTAACATACTTAAATTTTGTTAAATAAATTTCACCTCTATTTTGGAATCTTATTTGACATGCTACACTTGTTAAACAAAAAATTCTCCTCTTTCCAAAAAAAGAAAGAAAGCACATCAAATACATTTGATTCCCACTTAACATGTCAAAGTTGTTAAGTGAGAATCTCATTTTCATGTGCATTTGATTCCCACTTAGCATGTCAAAGTTGTTAAGTGATAATCTTATTTTTCATGTGCATTTGATTCCTAGTTAACATATCAGAGTTGTTATGTGAGAATTTTATTTTCATGTCATATTTGATTACACTTAACATATCAAAGTTGTTAAGTGAGAATCTCACTTTCATATTCATTTGATTCCCACTTAACATGTTAAAATTGTGAAGTGAGAATCTCATTTTCATGACACATTTGACTTTCACTTAACATGTCAAACTTGCTAAGTGAGAGTCTTATTTTCATAAATCATATTTGATTCCACTTAACATATCAAATTTGTTAAGTTAGAATCTCATTTTCATGACATATTTGGCTCCCCACTTAACACACCAAATTTGTTAAGGGAATGCCTCATTTTCATGTCGCATTTGACCTCCACTTAACACATCAAATTTGTTAAGCGAGAGTCCCATCTTCAAAATATATATCAATCACATTTGGACTTTCACTTAACATACGGAATTTCTTAAGTGAGAATCCCACTTTCAAAGAAAAGCAAAACACAAATCATACAACATTTGGACCTCCACTTGGAGTCCCATTTTCAAAACATATATCACATCACCTTTGGGCTTTCACTTAATATACCAAATTTATTAAGCGAGAGTCCCATTTTCAAAGAAAAGTAAAACATACATCAAATCACATTTGGCTTTCATTTAACATACCAAATTTGTTAAATGAAAGTCCTATTTTCAAACTCAAATCAAACATATGTGGCTTCTACTTGACATATCAATTTTGTCAAGTAAGAAGCCCAATTTTCAAATCAACATTTCACTCATCATATGAAAAAGGTATTTCACACAAAAAAATTTAAACACACAATCACAACTTCTTCTTAGCATACCCAAATTTGCTAAGTAGAGGTCCTTTCAAATCATCAATATTTTTAAACAAGATGCACAAAATACAAATATCTCCAAGAAAACCTCTCCTCAAATTTTTGAACCCCACCCAACCTACTTAAATTAGTTGAGTTTGGGTTCTGAAAATAATAAAATAATAAATCAAATGGCAAAGACTCTCCTTGTCTATATCAAAATCTCTCCACCAAACCCCACTTAACATATTTGAATTTTTAAGTATGGGTTCAGGACTCCAAATTCTTATGATTCCCTTGGGACAAATATTAAAGTAGAAATCTGACTCATATTACATTTCAACACATGCAGAGGTACAGTGCAGCCGGTAAGTACAGTCAGTCTTTACAGTCATTATCCATGGCTTCACAAAAGTTCATTTTTTTACTTTCTCCTTTGGGATGTATTTGTCCTTAGATTGGGCCAGCCTCCCCAAGATCGACTCCACCCACCTGGTTTTCTTTGGTCAGGGATTCGAGAGAGAATGTGTTACTTGTGAGGGGGCGACCCTCACTACCGTCAGTCGGGATGAGGTGGCTGGGCAGAAGCCAATCATCCATATTGACATGCCCTCTGATTCTATGTACCCTCCATTGAAGAGGAAAGCCATAGTGGTTCCCACACCCCGTTCTAAGATAGTTTCAATGTATGCCCGTCCAGCTGTCCCTGCCATTGCTCCAGCGAGAACTACTATCTTTTCTTTGGTCACCCCAAAGGGGAAGGCTATCTTAGCTTCTGAGATAGTCTCCACTTTGAGGTACTTCCGCCTACCTTGTTCACTGCACTCAATGCCGTAATAAAATTAAAAGATTAGCATGCAAGCAGCCAAAGCTTGAGGTTGCATCACATATAGCTGAGGAGGGTTCTCCCTGAGAGATCTCTCCACTTCCAACCAGCAACAAGTTCCACCCCCTCTCGGCATCAGACAAGAGGAAGATTACCAGAGGGTTGCTGCTTCTCCTCCACCAGCAGTATACTATGAGACACTGGATAGGGAGCACAAGAGGCCCTATGTCGGGCTTAAGACTATCCTACGCCAGGTTGGCAGAGCACACGAACGCTCAGAGTCTGATACCCTATTTGATTTATGATCATTGATATGTAGGAGTGTTAGGGGTCACATTCATAGGGAGAGAGCCGCGGAGGCTCAAGCATCTACTCAGGCAGGTAGGAGGGAGCGGCAAAGGTATGCCAAGCAGTCAGCAACGTCCTCTTTGGTTGATTTCCCTAATCGTCCCCTCATTAGGGCCGATCATTCAGATACAATTGTTCTTACCGGCGCTACCTGCCACAGGCAGAGATCTCCCATTGAGGGACAGTCGGTGTTGCCTTCACACCACTCCTTTTATCATCCATCATCACCCGTACAGCTCACACCATCCACCACTCCCGCCAAGATCCAGAAGCCCCCATCCAGGGAAAGACCAGCCCCTTTGGTGATCCCACTATGATTAAAGGATCCCACTCCATCTACTCCACCAACTGAGGTGAGGACGAGTTCCCCTACTCAACCTTCTACTTCATTCTTGGTGAAGAAGAAGTGGCGACCCCACAGCATCGTGGTCACACCACCACCACCACCACCATTAGAGCTAGTGACAGTGGCAGTTGTTGAGGGTGAAGGTGATAGGTTTATAGTTCCCATGGCAGTAGATCTCCCCAGGGACACCACTCCACCGACAAGCAGTCATGAGCACATCTCTTCTAGAGAATATGACCCTCCTAGAGCTAGCGCTCTAGTGGCAGGCAGTGTTAGATGTATTTCAGTCAGTGACCACAGTCCCTCCACCGATTAGCCCTGAGTATTTGTGCCGAAAAGATTAGATCGTTCCTTAGATGAGATTGTAGTTGCTTACTTTGTCGAGAAGAGGGTACTCTTAGGCAGTGATCGTACAGATTTTGAGGATGAGCGGGTAGCCTTTGATCCTGATGAGGATGACCTTCTTGAGGATTCAATCGAGGTCCACATGGTCGATACTAGGAGCTCCTTTCATAGAGATCAGCATAGTCAGGAAGGTATTGTGGTTGAAGAAGATGACACCATCCATTCAAACCAACACCTCTGTCAGCAGCTTAAATAAAAGAATGATCAGATAAATCAGATGGAGAAGATGATGGAAGACTTGTTAGCAGCCCTCCATGCACTTCAAAACCAGGCCTCAGTAATGTCACATATATCGATAGAGATAGATCATCTCGAGTTAACGCATGTCCTAGATCAACCTAAGAGCACTTCTCCAGTAAACCAGGATAGTGGTATCTTGCATAGGAAGGTGGTGGACAACACCTCCATGTAAGAGAAGGATATTAAGCAGTTAGAGGAGCAACAGGTGAAGGATGTGTTGGCACAAGTCTAAGGTGGCTCATCTGTTCCAAAGGGTAGACCATACTCAGAGGAATTTGATGTTGTTCACTACCCTAAGAGTTTTGTACCTCCTTCCTTCAAAATCTTTGATGGCAGTGGGAACTCTCGCCAGCACATATCACATTTTAGGGCTGGATGTTGCAATGTCGGTGGTAGCGATGCACTCTTATTATGCCTCTTTATCAATAGCTTGACAGGCATCATATTTAATTGGTATGCTGAACTACCCAATGGTTCAGTGAAGATATTTGTTGAGTTAGAGCAGCTCTTTATTAAGATATTTGTTGGAGCTCAACAAAAGGTAACTGTGGGCGATCTCATTGTAGCTCAACAACACATCGATGAGTCCCTTGTTGATTATATTCTTAGATGGCATAATTTAAGTATGAAATGAAAACCACAGTTGTCTGAACAACATGCCATTAGAATTATACTCAATAATATCCATGACCCGACCGCCTTCATGCTTAAAGGGTTTACCATTAAGACATTTGTGAAATTAATCAATAAAGCAGCTAGTCTATAAGGGGAGGTCAAACAGTTACCTTTCTAAGATCAGTCAGCCAAGCCCAGACCGCAGAAGGAATTTGAGAAGAAGCCAGGGACAGTCATAGCATTTAATAAGGGGAAGCAGCCAGCTAGTGTTCAATCAGACAAGCCTCAAGCTCAGCAGTCTCCTCTACCACCATCTCGACCAACATACTTGCCACCTTAGTTGTCATAGCGGCCTCCACCGTCGCCTCCTCAGTAGTATCCTTAGTAGTATCCTCATCAGCATCATCAGCATCATCAGTAGCAGTATTCCTACCCTCCACCAGGTAGCTATCATTTACCTACTCTTGTCGACAAATTGAATAAAATATATTCATTCAAGAGGGAGGTAGTTAGGAAGATCTTTAAGAATCTCTTAAAGAAACCTGATTTCCAGTTACCAGAGCCTAGGAGGCCGGAAGATTTGGGCAAGAGTCATGATTCAAACTATTGCCCCTACCACCACATGCTATGACATATCTTAGAAGATTTCTTTACCTTTGAGGATTGGCTTGGGTGTAGCTACAAGTCGGGTTTCATTATCATCCCTAAAGAATATCTACTAGAACAACCCTCTAGTTCTGTTAGGGTAATCCTTGGGGATATATGCGATCTTCTTAGGATAAAGGAAGGTTGGGATATCTCCCTATCCCAAACCTCCAAGAAAATCATCTCTAAGATCAGAAAGTTACCCTTGTAGGTGCCTGAAGCAGCTCAAGCATCCAACATCAAGGAAGGTTTGCTAATTACTAAGGATGACTTGAAGGGGGTAGAAGCCCAGCAGCAGCATCAGTCCAACTTACATACCCGGGATAGCTTAGTGGCGCAACCACTGTCTGAGTCCAGCACTCCACCCACCATTGCAGCTACTACTTCTTCCTTCACTAGCTCCTCTTTTGCCAGCAAGAGTGTTGTATCAGCGGACAAGGGCACTAAATCCCTTAACCTGCTTACTTTATTAGATTTCTATCATGTACCTTCACTTACATCTTGTCCACTACTGATTCTCTAGATTTTATTCTTCTCAAAACTCTCTAAGTCTAGAAAATAATAATAATAACTCTAGTTCTGATCATTCATCTTCTGATTTAAAAATAGATTTTTCATTCCTAAATCATTCGGGTTCGCCCATTGAGATTGATTTGGAGTCATCCAACTTTGATGATCCCATAGGAGAAGTTGTAGGTGAACCTGATGAGCAGGTAGAACTTTCCATTAAACCATCTCATGAAGTCACTGAAGTTAACCTCCACAGTGGCAAAGTTCTACCTCCTAGGGTAGCACCTCATGATAAGGGTAAACAAGTCATTGGTTCTAGTGAGCAAGAAGCCCCTCCATAGGATACTCCGCCTATGGATATGCTTATGGAGGACTAGCCTAGAGTTGACTATAATGTCCTCGCTCACCTAAGAAAGTTGCGAGCTAAACTAAGCATATATGATGCCCTTGTCTTATCTTATGAGATGAGGGAGTCATTGATCAAAGCCCTTCTTGATCTAGAAATATGCTTAGCTCAGCTGACCGCTTTTGGAGAGGAGGCATGTTATTCAAGAGAAGTCCATTGAGTTACATTCATCGATGAAGATCATCTTTTGGGGACAACAGAGCACAACCGTCCCCTCTACATCATAGTGGACATGGGCAGCTTCAAACTTGCCAGAGTGTTAGTTGATCCGGGTGCATCAGTAAATATTATGAGTTTAAAGACCCTTGCCTACTTGAGGATTAACATCTCTGAACTACGAGGAGATCAGATGATGTTGAGAGGATTCAATGAATAAGGTGAGAGGGCTTTAGGCTCTATAGTGTTGCCATTGGAGATAGACGACTAGAAGACAGAAGCCAAGTTCTACATAATCGATTCAGATACATCTTTCATTGCTTTTCTAGGTAGGCCTTAGATACATGAAAATAATACAGTTCCATCCTCTTTACATCAGTACATCAAATTTTAAAGAGGTGGAATCGAGTATTGTGTTAAAGGAGATTTGAAGTCATTCTCAGTTAGAGAACTCAAGATATATGAGGAGGCAGTCTACTATCTACCACCAAATCAAAAAGTCTATTCTCGTGAACTTGGTGAATGCTAAAAAATTAAAGAAAAAGAAACAAAAGAAAAAGAAGAAAAAGAAGAAAAAGAAAAAGAAGAAAAAGAAGAAAAAGAAGAAAAAGAAAAAGAAAAAGAAAAATAAAAGAAAAAAGGAAGAGAAAATGAAAATGCAAGTGTGCGAGAATCAGACCCCAAGGAAGAAGTAGAGCAGATATTGGATTCCACCCTTAGTTCATTTCTCCATACAAACACACAGGTAGGATGACTCGACCCCCACCAGGAAGAGGTAGAGGCAGATCTAGAGATAGTTCTAGAGGTGGAAGACCTCCTTGTTGGTGACCAGCCTGTAGGAGCTATATTTCAACTCACAGGAATACCTCCGCTATCCACATAAACTTAGAGTCCAGTTCATAGAATGAGTCTCATGTGGTTAGAACGTCGACTAACCCCTCTCAGTGGGTCCCTTTGGAGGTGACATTCAAGCTAGACAATGATGAAGGCCATGCCTCCAAGCAAAGCATGAATGTATCTAAATCACTATTATGTAGAACAGTCAGATAACAGTTGGGAACCTTAACTCTAACCTCACTTTCTTCCCAGAAAGTTGAAGGTTTAGTAGTTAAGGAGACCCTAAGTCATCCACAGATGTCAAGACAAAGAGATTTTTGTTGGGAGCATCATCCTCAAGTCAAGAAGCCAATGTAGAACTTGAGGATGATTCATATAAAGATTTAATACAATTTCCATTTGATTGCTATTCGCCTTGTGTTCTTAACTTAGCAAAGAAGAGATTAATTCCACATACTTGGTATAAACACGGGTCAGATTACTTTGAGAGGTTATGGGACAACCAAGGTAGATATTCTCAATTAAGACCGTGACTAGATTCAAGATTTGATGATGATAACCATTGCTAGTCATCACCACTCATTTGGGGTCCGATAGGTTCTTCTCAAATCATGCTAACTCTTATGAGGAGGT
Source organism: Cymbidium sinense (assembly GCA_021442155.1). Classification (NCBI taxonomy): domain Eukaryota; kingdom Viridiplantae; phylum Streptophyta; class Magnoliopsida; order Asparagales; family Orchidaceae; genus Cymbidium; species Cymbidium sinense. The sequence goes on from CM038219.1 coordinate 143,728,678, forward strand.
ATGTTTAGAAACTTATGACCCAAATGAGCTAAGTTAGAGATGCACCGCTAGAAAGAAGAGATCGATCAACCATCGACGATCTCAAAGAAATCAACTTAGAATAAGACAATCCATCCCACATACATCGCTTTCTTGAATGAAGAAGAAACTAATGACTTAGTTAGGCTATTAGCTGAGTTTAAGGACTGCTTTGCATGGAGTTATGAAGAAATGCCCAGTTTATCTCCTAATATAGCAGTCCACAAACTAGTAATAGAACCTAATGCTAACCCTATCAAGCAAGCTCCTAGACGCATGCGATTAGATATTGAACAGCATGTCACTTCTAAAATAAAAAAACTAATCGATTCTACCTTTATCGGAGAAGAAATTATCCTACCTGGTTGGCCAATGTCATCCCAGTTAAGAAAAAGAATAGCCAAATTTGCATATGCGTTAATTTTAGGGATCTAAATAAGGCATGTCTTAAGGATGAATTTCTACTTCCTATACCATAATGAATGGTGGACATCGCCTCACCTCATGCAGTATTCTTCTTTATGGATGGGTCATCTGGCTACAACCAAATCAAGATGGCCCCCAAAGATGAAAGAAACACTGCTTTTTGAACCCCGATCGAAATCTATTATTATAAGGTCATGCCTTTCGGCCTTAAAAATGACGGTGCTAAATACCAGTGGGCCATGACTCGAATCTTCAATGAACTCATTCACCATCAAGTTGAATGTCATGTTGATGATCTAGTAGTCAAAAGTAAAGAAAAGGAAGACTATCTCTTTGACTTGAGAGTAGTTTTCGAATGGTTAAGATAATTTAACCTCAAAATGAATCCCCTGAAGTGTACATTTAGAGTAGCTTCAAGGAAATTCCTTGGGTTTTTGCCCGGCATCGGGGAATAGAGATCGATGCATAGAAGATCAAGGCTATCTTAGAAATGCCACCCCCTAAAAGTCTAACTCAACTCAAATCATTCCAAGGGCAGTTAGCGTATTTAAGGTGCTTCATATCCAATTTATCAGGAAGATGTCAACCATTCTCAGGACTTGTCAAAAAAGATGCCAAGTTTAAGTGGGATGACAAGTGCATGCATGCTTTTGAAGACATCAAGCACTACCTGATGACACCGCTAGTTCTGGCAGCCCCTATTCCGGGCAAGCCGTTGATTCTCTATACCACTCCATTAGATGACTCCCTTGGCACTTTGTTGGCTCGAACTAATGACTAAAGGAAAGAAAATGCTCTCTACTACCTCAGTCGTCATCTAATCTTTGCTGAGGCAAACTACCCACCTATTGAAAAGTATTTCCTAGCTTTAATCTTCGCATCCCAAAAACTATAGCATTACATGCTTTCTCATAAGGTGAATCTGATCTCCAAGATCAATCCACTGTAATATCTCATGAAACAGTCGACGCTATCCAGATGATTGGCATGTTGGTCCATAATTTTTTTGAAGTTTCACATCACATTCATATCCCTCCATGCGGTGAAAGGATAGGCACTAGCTAATTTCTTAGCAGCACACCCACTTCCTGCTGGTTCCCTGCTTAGTGATGACCTCCTCGATGAACAAATCATGAACTTAGGGGACACTAGCATTCGCCATTGGGAGATGTATTTTGATGGTATGGCTTCCTTTCAAAAAGGAGAAGAACCATGATCTACTCTTCTAAGAAAGGTAGAGGTAGGAATAGTTCTCCTAATCCTAGATCGTGATGTAATGAGATTCTCAAATCATCTGTTCAATCCATCCACTAACAACGAAGCTGAATATGAAGCTCTGATTGTTAGTCTGGAGTTAGTCATTACACTATGCATCCAGAGTATCAACATCTTTGGGGATTCTCAATTAGTCATCAACCAAATCACTAGGTCTTACAAGGTTCTAAAGCCTAAGCTCCATCATTACCACAAGTATACCATGGAGTTGTTGGCCCAAATCCTAGAAGTCACTATCTACAAGATTCCTCGAGGAGAGAATGCATTAGCAGATGCATTAGCCAAGCTTGCCAAAGAGTTAGCATATCTGGAAGATGAGTCCATTCTAATAAGGGTCCAAAATAGACAAGTCTTATCCCTTGTTAACGCTGAACTCATCGAGAGATTCTCTCTTGAAGGGGAGGTTGTCGTTGCCAAAAAAGATGAGGAGTTAGATTGGAGCCAACCATTCATGGATTATCTAAATATAGGAAAACTACCTCAAGAGAAATCACTAGCACACCAGGTGAAGTAGACAGCCCTTTCCTACGCTCTTGTAGGTGGCACCTTGTACCGGCAGTCTTTCAATCATGTGTGGTTACATTGTCTGGACAAACATGAAGCCCATAGGATCATGACTGAGGTACACTCAAGATTATATGGAGCACATCAATCTGGTCTGAAGATGAAATCCAAGTTCAAGAGACTAGGATACTACTGGCCTTCGATCATCATAGACTACATGGACGTTGCTAGGAGATACCACCAATGTCAGGTGCATGATATGGTCCTCCACCAACCACCCAACATTCTACATCCTACATTGGCCTCATGGCCATTTGAGTGTTGGGGTACCCACATAGTGGGTCTGATCGATCCTACTTCTCCAAGGGTCACTGGTTCATTCTAGCTATCACCGACTACTTTTTCAAGTGGGCGGAGGCAATCACACTTAGAGAGATCATAGCTCAACATGTGCTCCAATTTTTCAGGAACCATATCATATATAGGTTTGGGGTGCCTCGACAAATTATATCTGATAATGGTAATGTATTCAAGAGCACTAAAATCAACAATTTTCCCAGAGATACAACATAGATTGGAGATATTCTACCATCTACTACCCAAGGGAAAATGGCTTAGCAAAAGCCTTATACAAAACTCTCATCCAATATTAAAGAAGACACTTGATGATAACAAGCGACAGTGGCATGAGAAGTTAGTTGAAGCCTTGTAAGCTTATCGCACTATATATAGAACTCCAACTCAGTCTACCCCTTTCTCCTTAGTGTATGGGTCTGAAGCAGTTCTACCATTAGAAGTCCAACTCCTATCATTAAGGATAGATGTGGGTAGTAAGATCACGACGGAACATAACACCAAGTTGCAGTTAGAAGATCTCGAAGGTTTGGAGGAGAGACACCTCCAGGAATGCCAGAACCTCGACTTGTACAAAGCTAAAATGATTCAAGCTCACAACAAGCTAGTCCGCCCTAGAGCTTTTCAAGTAGGAGAGCTTTTTTTAGTTTTAAAGAGACCAATTGTTGCCCATCGAAAGATGGGAGGTAAGTTTGTACCCACATGGGAAGGCCTTTTTACCATAGAGAAGGCCTACCAAGGAGGATCTTATCAACTTATAAATTGTAAGGGAGAGTACCTGATGCTTCCAATCAATGGGCTCTACTTAAAAAAATACTATCCATAAATCTTGTTTGAAAATAATCTTCAGCAAAACTTCCTTTTCATATCAAATTCCATCTCTTATGTGTTAGAAATATCTTTTGCTTGCAAATCCGCCACGATGTATTTAGGGTAGGTGTAAGAGAACCCAAGCGGCATCCTATCCTTCATCAACACAAACACAAACTATACACAACCACATATAAAATAAACATATATCTTTTATCTCAGGTTATTTTGATGTGGGAGTAAGCTCCCTGTGGCACTCACTCATTAGCTGCTATAGGTCGGGCTAACGTGTTACCTTGATAGTGTGTCACCCCAGTGAGTATTTGTTTGGCAGATGTAAGTCTACAAGCTTTCTTCCTAACTTGACCATTGCAAATTGATGAGCGCCTTGTTAGTTTGGTAGGCCTTACCGCTCAGCTGGTGAACTACCCCATGTTGACTTTGTTTAAGAGGATGTAAGCCTACACACTTTCTTCTTGAACTAGCCATCATGCACTAATTGGGTTGAGTATATTTGAGGTTTAGGATAAGTCCCCGGTTCTTTCTTCCTCTAGACTACTTCAAGCTCTAGTCACGGACTCCCCACTTAGTAGTCACCCTAGGTCAGATAGTTTATGTTTCACCGACGATAAACAATCCTGATAATCAATTCCATCTATGAAGGTGTAAGTCTACAAGACTTCTTCTCAGGCTGATTGTCGTAAACCAACAGGCATCTTTGGTTGGTTGGTTATCGCTATGTAGCGACCCACCCAGTGGACACACCACTCATGGCAGATGTAAGTCTACAAGCTTTCTCCCATAGCTGGCCACCGTATACTTATAGGCTTTCTTTTACAGGGTTCATGATAAAGCCCCTAGCGGCACCTTCCCTATGGGTACTCTATTTGGATCACATCCTTAGCAACCCCATCTAGACACTACCCAATTTACTTTTGGATTGGACAATCCCCCTTTCCTAATAGTCACCCCTACGGTTGGAGAATTTATCTTGCGGATATGTAGATTCTCCCTTGGTCCAATAAGTCTGAGATAAGACTTGGCTGATATGAGCTCATTCTCAGTATGATCCCTCGCACACCAACAGGGTCCATGCATATAAACAAAATAAAATATATATTTTTTCTTGTGGATTAAGAGGAAAACCCCCAGTGGTACCTTTTCCCAAGCAGGCATCCTATATTGGCAGTGTTAGAAAAACTCCATATAGGAATCACCTAACTACTTTTGAGTTGAGATAAGTCTTCAGGTCGGCACTCTCTCAGTAGTCACCCTTAGGTCAGGTTCGACTCATTATGCTACCAACAGATCACCTTAGCGGTCATCCTTACTTTAGAAGATATCTCACATTCTTTCCAAAGACGATCATTGCAAATCGACGTATGCTCTTACGGTTCGATTTATTGTGCTATCAACCGATCACCTTAGTGGTTCCTTGTTTCGGAAGTTATAAGTCTACAAGCTTTCTCTCTGACTTGACCATCGCACACCAAAAGGCATCCCTTAGGTTGGTTAGCTCTACCCCACGATCGGTAGATTATCCCTTTGGATTTATAAATCTAAATAGATCTAGGATGATATTATCTCCTTCTTAGTAGATCCATCACACACCGACAGGGTCCATCCCAAAATTAAATTAATTTTGACTATTCTTGAGTCGATATGACTCCATAGTGGCATTTGATCGAATAGTCGCCTTAGGTCGGGTTCGATTTATTATGCTATCAACCGATCACCCCAGTGGTTCTTTGTTTAGGAAGTTGTAAGTCTACAAGCTTTCTTCTTGGCTTTGCCATTGCACACTGAAAGGCAACCCTTAGGTTGGTTAGCTCTACCTTGTGACCGATAGACTATCCCTTTGGATTTGTAAATCTAAGATAGGTATAGGCTGATATTAGCTCCTTCTTAGTAGATCCATCACACATCGATAGGGTCCATCCCAAAATTAAATTAATTCTGACTATTCTTGAGTCGATATAAGTCCATAATGGCATTCACTCGAATAGTCTCCTTAGGTCAGGTTCAATTTTTTGTGCTACCAACCAATCACTCCAGTGATTCCTTATTTAGAAAGTTGTAAGTCTATAAGCTTTCTTCCAAGCTTGGCCATTGCACACAGAAAGGCAACCCTTAGGTTGGTTAGCTCTACCCTACGGATGGTAGACTATCCCTATGGATTTGTAAATCTAAGATAGGTCTAGGCTGATATTAGCTCCTTCTTAGTAGATCCATCGCACACCGATAGGGTCCATCCCAAAATTAAATTAATTCTGACTATTCTTGAGTCGAAATGAGTCCACAGTGGCATTCCCTCAAATAGTCACCTAAGGTCTGGTTCAATTTGTTGTGCTATCAACCGATCACCCCAGTGGTTCCTTATTTAGGAAGTTGTAAGTCTACAAGCTTTCTTCTTGGCTTGGCCACTGCACACCGAAAGGCACCCCTTAGGTTGGTTAGCTTTATCCCGCGGTCGATAGACTATCCTTTTGGATTTGTAAATCTAAGATAGTTCTAGGCTGATATTAGCTCCTTCTTAGTAGATCCATCGCACACCGATAGGGTCCATCAATAATTAAATTAATTTTGACTGCTTTTGAGATGATATAAGGCCCCCAGCAGCACTCACTCAATAGTCTCCCTAGGTCGGGTTCGATTTGTTCCGCCATCGACATATCACCCCAATGGCTAATCCATACTTTAGAAGATGTAAGTCTTCTACGCTTTCCTAAGACCATTGCATCGAAGGCAACCCTTAGGCGATAGTCCTCCACAGGGTGGTAGACTACCCCTTTGAATTTTTAAATCTAAGACAAGTCAAAGCCGACATAGCCCCTTCTCAGTGGGTCTATCGCACGCCAATAGGGTCCACAACATAACACACTAAATTAATTTAAATCAAGCCACATCAAATCAAATGAAATTAAAATCAAATTAATCATCAGGACTACTCTTGAGTTGAGGTAAGATCCCCAGCGATGCTCACTCAGTAGTCTCCTTAGGTAGGGTTCGATGTGTTGTCCATCCAACAGATCACCCCAATGACTTTTCCCTCCTTTGGAAGATGTAAGTCTGCTATGTTTTCTTCCTAGCATAGTCATTGCACACTGAAAGGAAACCCCTTAAGTTAGATAGTCCTAGCTTCTAGCAAGTGGATTACCCCTTTAGACTTATAAATCTAAGATGGGCCAAGGCCCCTATAGCTCCTTCTTAGTGTGGTACATCGCACACTGACAGGGTCTATAACAAAATAAGTTCAAAACTAACCTCCCTAGTGGAGTCAAATTAAACATATCAAACAAAGCAAATTTCTTCTCAGCGAGGCGTAAATCAAATTAGCCTCCCTAGTGGCGCTTAGATCTAAATCAAAAAAATCTAACTGAGCATAAATCCCCGGTGGATATGCCCTCAATCTAGAACCCTTCTCCCTAGTGGAGCCATAACAAATTAAATCAACCTTTCTAGTAGAGTCTAATGAAACAAATCAAAAAAATCTAATCAAATTCTAATCTCCAACGGATACCAACTCGCTTCCCAATGGAAGGTTCTACCCAATCCTGAGGATTCCAAAGACATATCGGCGATATGCCTCTATATTAATTAAAATAAAACAAATTAAAATCAATTCGATCTTAATCCCCATCATATTATAGATTCTTATCCCCAATAGATACACACCCAAACTAATCATATTCATAATCAAACTCAAATTCTTATCCCTCAGCGGATAACTTGAACCTGCTTCCCTAATGGAAGGTTCTTGTACTCAATCCCCAGTGGATTCCTTCTGGCTCTCTTATGCCTTTGGCATAAACAGAGCTGCATCATACTAAGATTATGATTCTATCTACCTCTTGGGTCTAGGTATAGATCATTTTCATTAGTGTTTGTAATCTTTTGGATGTTGTGGATCATTTCGGTCAACGCCAATATATGCGGTATGCCTTGTCAGTTACACCAGACCTATTGGGGGTCCTTTTATTGACCTCACTTTTGGAGCAAGCTCTTAAACTCCTCTTCTTCGACTTAGGACTCTTCTAGACACTAAGATATCCTTAGTAATTAAACACTTCTAATGATTAGGTGAACACTTAACCTAAGCCTAGAGACTTAGAAGGGTTAATCATAGGATTAAGCCATGCCTTAGGACTTAAGGAAATCACCTACCCTATAGCCTAAACCCAATCCATATGCACCTTCTCAAATCAAACCCAGATTCAAATCTCAAACCAAACCTAAAATTTAAATTCAAGTTCCAAATCTAATTCTAAATTTGACTCCAAATGATTGAAATCCAAATTCAAATTCAAATCCTAAAACCCTTCCTAAGCCATATGAACCACCTTCATAAGCTTAGCCAAAACTCCCTTTAAATCAAATCAAATTCAATTGATTTCTTTATAAATCAATTATTGCTTCATTTATATTTAAAAATATAAATAAAATCTATATCCAAATGATCAAAACTAAATTAAACCAAACCAAAACTCCTTTTAAGCCAGATGGACCCACCTCCATGTGCTTAATCAAATTTGCCTTTAAACCAATACAAACTCAATCAATTTTCTTATAATCAATTGTTCCTTCATTTATATTCATAAATATAAATGAAATCCAAATTCAAATGACCGAAACTATATCCAAAATCAAATTCAAACCCAATCTAAGCCCTTTGAGCCAATTCTTTGGACTTAGCCAAACTCCATCCAAATCAAGTCAAAACTAATGGATTTTCTCTTAAATCAATCATCCATTCAATCATCTATCTAAATATAGATGAAACCTACAATCATCAAACCAAATTCAAGTCAACCCAAGTCAAGCCTAACTTAGCCCTTTTGACTTGAAACTTTCAATTGAGCCAAAACCTATTGAACTTCAAATTGATTATAGTTGGATTTATATTTCAATCCTAGGCTCACATATAAGTCCCACTAAACCTAAATCAAGTAAAAACCAAACTAATTGACTAACTTAGGTCCACTTGACCCTGACCTAAAGGACCAATTTGAGCCAACTTCCAATCCAACCTAAATTGGATTGAACCAAGCTCACCAAAACCTTCCACCATGATTGTTGATCACCCTAGGATGATCAATTGCAATCAATTGGGTCAAACCAAGTCAATTTGGTCATTTGACCAAGTCAACCTTTAGCCCAAATGAAACTTAAACTATCCAAAACCCATCATATGCCAAATTTATTGAAACCATTGATCCAAACACACTCATAATCAATGATTGAACATGAGTAAACTCTCAATTGAGCCAAACCAAATCCAATTGATCATTTAACCCAAATTTGCCTAAAAAGCCAAATTGGGCCAAATCCCAATATAACCCAAATTGATTGCAACCAATGACTCAAGTTCATTCTAAATTGGATTTTAAACTTGACCAAAGCCATAATTGAGCCTAATTTGACCAAATGGTCAACTTAACCGAACCTAGCCCAAATTGACCTAAAGGGTCAAATTAGTCAAAATTCAAATTAAATTCAAATTGATTCAAACTAAAGGCTACGTTCATCTTCAATTAGCCAATTGAAGATGAATTAACCCATAACCTAAGCCAATTTGACCAATTTTGGTCAAATTGGTCAATTTGACCCATTTGATTCTAAATGAGCCAAAATTAATCCTAAACCAGATTAAACTAAATTGATCATACCAAAATACTTCAAATCATCATTTGAACCTAGCCTAAGCCTTGGTTTGACCCAATTTAACCAATTGGTTAACCTAACCCAACATGACCCAATGTGACTCATATGACCCAAATTGAGCCAAATATCTTGAAACCAAGCTATGACCCATTGGGGGCTGATCAAACCCGACCCAAACCCATTTGGGATCAGCCCAAAATCAATCCAACCCAATCAAATCCCACATAGAATTCCACCCAACCTCATTTAATTCTCCTCATCACATGCATTCAACTCCCCCCATCCATGGCATTCAATGGAGCTCATTGTATGGCAATAAAAGAGGACTTTGGAGCTAAATCCAATGTCCTCAATCAAGCCATCGTCCATCACAACCACCTCCCCATCACATTTATTCAAATTTTTGGCAATCCCCTTCCAAGCAAGCAAAGAAGGCTCATTCATCCTGAGTTCATTCAGCTCCCAAGAGCTCCTCCAAGCAAAGAGTATCCCTTCCCCACCTTCTTTGAGTGATTTTGAGCTAAAAGAATACAAAACTAAAGCTTTTCTGATGAGGAGGCAGCAACCATTGGTAAGGACGACATTCCAAAGGGAGGAAAATGTTCAAACTCATTCTAAAGCTTCCTCTCACGCCTAGGAGTTCACTTGGATCTTCACTGCTATCGAAAATCATCCCCGGTGAGGTAATTTCATCAAACTTTAGCTGGTCGTAAGATCTTTCATTTGCTAAAATGTGTGCGTGATTTTAGGATATTCCTTAAATCACTCCTATATTTTTCATTTTATATCATCGCCATACATTTTAGGACATTTTTCGGCAAAGATCGCCAAAAAATCGAGCCCAAATAGCCCAAATAGCCCAAATCAGACATTTTTTTGCCTTTATTTCAGTGTTTTCATGCTCTAGTTCGCCAGATTCAGAGAAGAATAGCAGTTACCATATGATCCCGTGTTCAGAGGATCGGCGATCCAGATTTTGCACTGTGGTACGCCTCGATCGTCGATGATCGATCGTCCGATCGCGACGATCGACGCTCGATCACGCCGCGACGCCATAGGCCATTTTCCTACTCACGGATCCGCGACACCCTATACCATGCCACGTACCCACGACGCCACGCTGGTGGTGGCACGTGCCGCAAAGACCACATCGCCAATCGCGCAGCCGTCGGGCGCCGGTTGTCGTCAACACCCGCGGCACGCCGACCGGCTAAACAAGAAAATCAAATTTTTCTGATTTTAAAAATTATTTAAAATGAATTTCAAAAATTCATACAAAATAAAATACTTATCAAAAAATTGCAAACAAAAGCTCGTTCAATTTGTCTTTCCTAGAGGAATCCAACAAATCAAAAATCATCAAATATAACTAAATAGTTTGAGCTAAATTTAAGTTTTAGTAAAAATCAAATTTAAGTTTTAGTAAAAATCATCAAATAGTTTGAGGTGAAATTTTCAAGGATTAAAAGAAGGCTTAAAATCTACTTACTATAAAAATTTCAAGACAAAATGATGGTTGGATTGAAATACATTGAATTTAGAAGTTCAAATGGTCTATTTTAATTAAATAAATCAATAGACCTTATAATATTGGGCTAAATGAGCTGAAATTTTGGAAATTCATAACTAATCCTAGAAAAATTCAAAGGGGCTCATTTTAAAGGTATTTTAGAGGAGAATCCAAGAAATTTATTATTAATTAATTTTAAATTGTAATTTCTACTTAATTAAGGTTTAATTAAGAACTTAATTAGCCTAATTACTCACTGATTAATTTTCTAATTAATCTCAAACTTTCTAGAGATGTTTAGGGGGATAACCTCTGCCTCCCCTACTTTTTTTGAACTTTATTGAATATTTAATTAGGGAAATTGATTGATTAAGCCTTTATTACTCTCTTATCTTAATTAATGATAATTAAGCAAATGAACAGTAACTTAATCCCCTAAATTTCCCTCTATTAACAGGGAAGAGTCTTAGGGAAATGGTTTGCGTTCATTTCTTGTGACCATTTCATTAAGACTCCTCATTTAATTTCAATTAATTAAGGATTAATTAATTAATTAACCTTTTGATTAACTAACTTAATTAGGATGTGAGCTATTTTAGAGCTTAATTAATTAGAAGGGATTAGTGATTGGGATTCAGAGCTCTCTCTTGATCCATCTCTCTAAGTTAATTTCACCATCTTAATTAAAGATATTCAAAGGTTTTAATTAATCAATTAATGGCTTAATTAAAATTAAATATTTTTAAAATCCAAATCACCTTTAAATAACCTAATCAATTTTGGGTAGCCCTTTAGATGTTTAAAAGTCTAAAGGAATTTAAGGAAATTATGGTTAGCTTACTTGTATAACAAAAACATAAGAGTAATTAATTAAATCCCTTCAGCTTAATTAACTATTAATCATGAGCCAATTACATTAGGCCCCTTTCATTTCTTAAGAGCATTGCTAATATACTTTTCATGTGATTGTATCTCATATTGGCTCATCATTATTTAATTACTTACCTAAAGGTGACATAGGTAGGGGTTAATTAATTGGTTTAATCCATGCTTAACTTAATCAGTCCATAAAATCAACCAATTGCTTTTCATTAAATCAAATTAACTCACACACATAGGAATGGGATTAAGATGAGAAAACTTCTGTCACAACTCCTAAATCAAATCAAACTCAAAACTGAAAATGTCATTAAAGAATTTTTTTTTTCATTTTAAATAACCTTATTTACTATTATTATCCTTAGGAATTAATTGGAATGAATGAGATCATGTACTTATGTTCCTTTATTTCTTTCCAATCATTTTAAATGTTGCTTGCCATGTGTAATCATGCATTCATTTCTTTTAAAATTAACTAAATGAAATGGTTTCTTTTATGTCAAATTGCATGTGTTGATTGAAATAAAAAATTGGTGTGGCTATTATTACTGTTAAATCAAAAGTTAATTTTAGAAGCCCATAAATCAATTATAATAGATGGAGTGATGTTAATTACAAATATATATAAGTTTGCATGTGTTGATAATATAAGATATGCAATATGAAGCTCTCTTTCTTGCCTTGTATGGATTTGCATGGGATTTACAAATGTATACTTCATTTGAAAATAACATAATATTTGTCTAAATCTACTCCTATGCATCTTCATGCTAAGACTTAGGAAGAATTTCATATCACATATATAAATCATATAATCAAACCGAATATGACTTCTTGCATGACTTCTCATTCTTTTGGTTCTCTTTGTACATTCATATGTATATAAGAAAAGTGGTATATTAGTCTGGATATCCCGGGACTACGAGGCTTTAAGTAGCCTTAAGTAGGTCTTGTACCTTACGCCCCTGGTGCAGAACAATGGCGTCGTACTCACTTAAAACTCTTACACATATGTATGTATGATATGACCAATGAATAAGAATCATAAATCAAATATAACTTTTGCATGGGCTTTCTTATTCTTATAGTTTCTTGTACATCTATATGTATATCAGAAAAGTGATATATTAGTATGGACATCCAGGGGTTGCGAGATTTTAAGTAGCCCTAAGTAGGTCTTGTATCTTACACCCCTGGTGTAGAACAATGGCACCATACTCACTTAAAACTCTTATACATGTGAATGTGTACTTAGCTAATGGATAAAGAAAAAAATCCTTTTTTTATCAAAAAGACATGCATTCATAATTCAATCAAATGAAATATTTAAATTCCAAATATACTTCTTTGTATTCATCATTTAAGTGTGCTAAGACATACATTGTATGTATAGGTATGCTTAGGATTTAATCATATGCATGATATACATAATGGAAAGAAATGAATAAACATGTGTTATGTGATAGTAATCCATTCTAATTAATCTTAAGATGCCTTTCATATTAAATAAGGCCGTTTAGAGTGAACCTAAACTTAGGGTTAATTGAAACATGTAATAAGTCATTCACCAAAGAGAATCAAGCTAATTAATTTGCCTTAGAAGTGACTTAAGGTAGGGATGAAAGAGGGGTCCCCTCTCTTTCTTCTCTTTATAACACTTAGTTGTTAATTGTAAGCCAAATGAAACAAAAGAAGATATTAATTAAAATTTATAAATTAACTAAATAACTTAAAGTAAAAACACCCTTTAAATTGAATCTTTCTATACTTAGAAAATTCTAACTCTAAAGCCTAATTAGGACATACCACACAAGCCTTAACACACACGTTATAATTAAGCCACCACTTCTAGCTTTATGTTAGGACGGTGCAAGGTTTGGTGTATTTTTATTTTGTGATGTATTATTTTAGACTGGATGTTAGGGTGTATGTGTGTAGTCTAGATGTTAGGCCGACATTAGTCTAACCATATTTTCTGTAGGGGGTTGTGCTTAAGGGGCCGCTATAATAAAAATATAAATACTTTTGCTGTGTAGGTCACTTATCCCCTAAGCATAACCCACATCAAGATAGGTGGGCTTGGTTACCCATGTGTGGGGTGCTAAGTCCAAATTATTCATATAACTACTTGGGTTGTGTGTTTAGCTAACATTTATTTTGCAGGTGTAGCTAGATTTACTTTCCTTCTTTTAATGTAATTTTGCATTAGGATTAAGATAAGTGTTATGGGGGATTAGGATGAGCATTGGTTACAAGATCAAGTCTTATGTACCATGTGAAGCCTTTGGATCAAGCACCTCCAAGTCAAATCATGTCAAATGAAGAAAGAAGTGACAAATGAAGAATGAAGATCCCCATAGCATGTATTCATTCTTAATTATAATTATTCTTTTATAATCCGAGTTGTTTAAGGGTAGAGCTCGGCTACCTATTTTTCTTTTCGGGTTGTACAGTGGTACTCGATCGCACAAACCTCTTATTCTTTTGTGATAGCTATAAAAAAATTATTTGATATTTTGTTTAGATTGCGCATTAGAAATAGCATGCTTTTCATATTTTCTTTATGATTGATGTTTGAATGTGCTGCCTAGATGTAGTAGGCTCTTAGGATGAAATTAATTTTTTACCCCAATTAATAACTCATAATTAAATTTCTAAATAACTCATAACCTCACATAAAGCTTAAGATATAATAAAGATAATTATAATATTTAGCAACCCCTTAGTTGAATGGTTGAATATTTCACAACATGCATATCATATTATTTTGCTCTTGAAAATAAGGGATTTCCATCCTTGCCAAATAGAGAAAAGGCTTGACCTTTGAGAGCCTATGATGGAAAATATCTCTTTCTCCTTTTGATTTGGCCCATAATCAACTTCATCATACATTTAAGCATCCAAAATCCCAAAGCCTTTGTCAAAATAGAGAGTCCAAAATTAAATAAAATTTGATAAAATTTGTATTAGTTTAGAACATTGTCCATACCACTCATGCTCTAATCTCCTAGGGAGTGAGTTTAAGGACTTTAGCTTTTTTTCTAAATAAATAACATCCTAGCCATCTTGCAAAGCATAAGACTTGACCGCATGGTTTCAAAAGTGTAGAAGGAGTTAGCTGACTGCCACTCCATGCGACTATAAGTCAAGCAGTCTGGTTGTTTACCCTCTCTTTTGGAGGTAAATAATATACCCACTTTCGTCTTAAATATAGGTCATGCTTTGGCCCTCGCTAAAGCTCCCCAGATTCAGGATTCGAGGTTACTATTTCCCTTTGGGGCTATAAGCATAAATCCTCTGCTCTTAGGTATTTCCATAATCTTGCGTTGTTGGATTATAAGTCCTAGCTCTCTAATAAAATTTTAACTCAAATAAATAAATCTCTTCAATTTCAAATATATAAAGCTATGGTGTTTATTTTTGGATTGCATTTGTGTGTTGTGTATATATGAGGGGACACCACGCAGATCTGAGGATGTACTTATTGAGGTGATTGTGTACTACATTAAGGAATAGTTTACTATCTCGAGAGATAAAAGTCACTACCCTATGATAGACCTAATCACCTAATAAGGACCCCTAAGGCATGATGGGTCTTCGAATATACTAGAGATTTTTTCCCTACTTTATATGAAAAAGTAAAGCAGGATTTATTTAAATCTGGTTCGTTAAGTTCCCTATGGAGGCAAGCCTCCATAGTTAATTATATCTTAAGGGAAGTGAATCTCTTAAGAATACTCTCGATTAAAGTAGGCGATTATTGTCTCCAAAAAATTCAAAGATAGGACTATCAAAGGATTGGCTTTATTTTAGAAAATCAAGCGGGATGGATCAAAAGGGGAGGGTTATTATCAAAACCAAAGGAGATGAGTAGGGAGTGCTCATGATACTAGGAAACCTAGTGAGCACTCCAATCTATCCTATTGTTGGGCTTTATATATTTGAAATTGAGGAGATTTATTTATTTGAGTTAAAATTTTATTAGAAATCTAAGACTTATAATTCCACAATATAAGATTATGAAAATGCCTAAGAGGTGAGGATTTATGCTTGTCAAAGGAAAATAAAATAACAACCTCGTGATTCTAATTTAGGGAGCAAGGCCAAAACACGACCTAAATCTAAGGAGAAAGTGGGTATATGGTTTACCTCCACAAGAGAGAGTAAACCACCCGACTGTTAGGCTTATTACCTCCTAGAGTGGTAGCCAGCTAACTCCTCCTACGCTTTAAATCTATGTAGCAGGTCATATGCTTTGCAAGATGGTTAGGTTGCTATTTATTTAGAAGAGAAATTAAGTCCTTAAACCCACTCCCTAAGAGACTAGAGCATGAGGGGTATGAATAATGACTTAATCTAATGCAAATTTTTATCACATTTTTTTTTAATTTAGGACTCTTTATTTTGACACAGGCTATGGGATTTTGTATACCTAAATGCATGAGAAATTGATTATGGGCCAAATCAAGAGGGAAAGAGGTGTTCTTCCATCATAGGCTCTTAAAGGTTAAGCCCATTTTATCTGGCAAAGATGGAATCTCTCTCTTAGCAAGAGTGAAATAAGATGGTTATACATGATGTTCAACATACAATCATCCAGTTAAGAGGTTGCTAAATAATTTATTATCTTTATTTAATGCTTAGGATTTTTATGTGAGGTTATGAATTATTTTAATATTTAGTTATGAGTTGTTAGTGGGGTAGAAAATATATTTTTTATCCTAAGAGCCTAATCGCATCCAGGCCACACAGCAATCACCAATCATAAAAAAACTATGAAAATACATGTTATTTCTAATGCATAAGCTAAATAGACCATCAAACAATTCTATAAAGCTATAACAAAAGAATAAGAGGCTGATGCGGTCGGGTACCACCGTACAACCAGAAAAGAAATATGGGTAGTCGAGCTCTACCCTTATACATCCCAGTATAATGAAGGAATAATTATAATTATAAAATGATAAGTGTTATGGGGAGGTCTTCATTCTTCATCCTCCATTCTTCATTCTTCATCTTTCATTTCTTCATTTTGATTTGCTCCATTTCTCTCCTTCTCCTGGTTTGATTGGGATGTTGTTTTCTCCAAATGCATCACATGGTGTATAAGACTTGGTCTTATAACCAATGTTCATCCTAATCCCTCATAACACTTGTCCTAATCCTAATGCAAAAATTATATTAAGAGAGAAGGAAAGTAAACAAGTGTTGGCTAAATAAGTGTTGGCTAAACACATCATACAACCTAAGCAGTTATATAAATGATTTGGACTTAGCACCCCACACATGAGTAATAAATCCCACCTATCCTAACTTGGGTTATGCTTAGGGGCTAAGAAACCTGCACAGTAAAAAAGTATTTATATTTTTATCACAGCAGCCCCTTAAGCATGACCCACTGCATAAAATATGATTAGGCTAATATCGGCCTAACATCCAGACTACGCACATAGACCCTAACATCCAGTCTAAAAATAGTACATCACAAAACCAAACATACACCAAACCATGCACCATCCTAACATAAAGCTAGAAATAGTGACTTAATCTAGTGTGTATGTGTTAAGGATTGTGTGGTATGTCCTAACTAGGCTTTAGGGTTATTATTTGCTAAGTGCGGGGGATTTAATCTACAAAGGGTTAATTTCTCTTTAAGTGGTTTAATTGATTTGAAGATTTTACTTAGTGTTTTCTTTTATTTCATATAGTCTACACTTAGCAACGAAGTATTATAAAGAGAAGAAAGAGAGGGAATCTCTCTTTTATCCCTACCTTAAGTCATTTCTAAGGTAAGTTAATTAGCTTAGTTTTCTTTAATGAATGACTTATTATGAGTTTTAATTAACCCTAAGTTTAGGTTCACTCTAAATAACCTTATTCAATAAGAAATGTATCTTAGGATTAATTAAAATGGATTACTATCACATAACACACATTCATTCATTTCTTTCTATCATGTATATCATGCATATGAATTATCCTAAGCATACCTATACATGCAATGTAAATCTTAGCATACTTTGATGATGAATGCAAAGAAATGTATTTTGAATTTGAATATTTTATCTGTTGATCGAATTATGAATGCATGCCTTTATTACATAGAAACGAGGAATTTTCATCCATTAACTAGATACACATTCACATGTATAAAAGTTTTAAGTGAGTACGTTGCCATTATTTTCTACACCAGGGGCGTAAGGTACAAGACCTACTTAAGGCTACTTAAAGTCTCGCAGTCCCAGGATGTCCAGACTAATATACCACTTTTCTTAGATACATGTAGATGTATGGACAACTATAAGGATAGGAAAACCCATGCAAAAGTTATGTTTGATTTATTTGATTTATGATTCTTATTCATTGGTCACATCATACATACATATGTATAAGAGTTTTAAGTGAGTACGATGCCATTATTTTCTACACTAGGGACATAAGGTATAAGACCTACTTAGGGCTACTTAAAGCCTCACAGCCCCGGGATGTCCAAACTAATATACCACTTTTCTCAGATACATATGAATGTATAAAAAAAGAACCAAATGGATAAGGAATCATACAAGAAATTAAGTTTGATTTGGTTGTATAATTTACATATGTGATATGAAATTCTTCCTAAGTCTTAACATGGAGATGCATAGGAATAGATTTAGGCAAATGTTGTGTTCTTTTTAAATGAACTATACCCTTGCAAATTCTATGGGAATCCATGTTAAGTTAGGGAAAGAGAACTTCATATTACACATCTTATACTATCATCACATGCAAACTTATAGATATTTGTAATTAATATTACTTCATTTATAATAATTGATTTATAGATTTTGAAAATAGCTTTTGATTTAATAGTGATAATAGCCATGCATATTTAATTTAAGTCAACACATGCAATTTGACATAAAAGAAAATATTTTATTTAATTAATTTCTAAAGGAAACGAATGCATGATTTTATATGGCAAGCAATATTTAGCATGATTGGAAAGAAATAAAGGAATGTAATCACATGATTTCATTCATCCTAATTAATTCCTAAGAACAATCACATTAAAGAAGGCTATTTAAAATGAACCAAAATTCTCTAAAGACATTTTTAACTTTGAATTTGATTTGATCTAGGAAATATGAAAGAAGTTTGCTAATCCTAACCCATTTTCCCATGTGTGAATTAATTTGGTTTAATGAAGAATATTTAAGTTTATTTTATGTTTAATTAGGTTAAGGTATGAATTAAGTGAATTAATTAATCTTTACCTATATCACCTTAAGTTAATTAACTAATTAATGATAAGCCAATATGATATGCAACCATATGAAAAATAAATTTGCAATGCTCCTAAGAAATGAAATGGGCCTAATGAAATTAGCTTATGATTAATAGTTAATTAAGCTTAAGAGATCTCACTTAATTATTTTTATGATTTTCTCACACATGTGAGCCAACCATAATTTTATTATCTCTCACCTTGGGTTATTGAACACCCAAGGAGCTACCCAAGATCAATTAAGGGTTGCTTAGGTGTGGAAGAATTGATTTTTTAATTTTAATTTCATTAAGCCTTTAATTAATTAATTAAACACTTTGGTTATATTTTAAAATAATGATGAAATTGACTTAAGGGAAAGGATCAAAGGCAAGGCTCCAATCCTAATCCCTAATCATTTTTAACATTCAATTAAATCTTGATTTCCCCAATTTGAAGATTAATCACTTAATTAATCAATTGATCATTCCATTTACCATTAATTAATTTGACTTTTAAAGATAAAGAAGACTTTGGAATTGAATTAGGAAAAGTATCCCTAATCACATTCCCTAAGTTATCTTACTGTTCAAGAGATGTGATTATGTTTAAATGATTAATCAAGTTACTGTTCATTAATTAATTATGATTAATTAGATTAAGAGAATGATTAGGGCTTAATCAAGTGATTTTCCTAATTAAGCAATCAATAAAATCTCAAAAAATAGAGGAGGTAGAGATCATCCCCCTAAACATCCATAGAAAATTTGAGATTAACTGAATGTTTAATTAAGATGTGATTAAGTTAATTAGATTTTTTATAAAATCTTAATTAAGACAAAATCACTATTCAAAATTAATTAATAATAATTTTCCTAGATTCTACTCTGAAATATCTTCAAAATGAGCCTAAGTTCGTATTTTTTGGATTTTTCTACAATTAGTTGTGATTTTAGAAAGTTTCAGGATTAAAAACTAATTAATTAGCCCTAATTAAAGCCTTAATCCCATCGAGCCATGTGGCGGCTGATGCGGCGCGCTTTCCACATGACACGATAGGATTGGCTATTTAAGTCACATCCATCCGACTGGATGCGCGTGGACCGGCCCAATCTAAGATCGAATGGCCATGATTTGATCCGCGATTTAGGAAAAGAATCGAAGGCTCTATTACGGGATTTGATCAAAGTCGTTCATTCCAATCACGTGGGATGGATGGCTCATGATCTATCCCATTCATGAATAATGAAAGGTGGATGTCATCCGTCTTCACTTGTTCGATCCGAGCTCACCTGAGCTCGGATTATCTCCAAATTCTTCCCACACCTTCGAGGAAGGGAGATGCACACATCCAACGGTCAAAAATCCATGAATTTCAAATTTCCTTCATAAAGGACCAACCCACTTTTCCATACAAGGCTCGATTTGTGAAATTACCTCACCGGAGCTAATGTCCAGTGGTGCAACGCCGAGATAGCCGCTTTAGTTGGGAGGCCCAAGAAGAGCTTTGAGCATGATTTGGTGTGGAAGGCTCGGTTGACCAATCCACGCACACAAGGGGCTCGGCTCCGATCGAACTCACTCCTCTTGTGGCTTGGAAGCTTGGGAATTGGTTCGATTGTGCTCGATGAAGTGTGGTGATGGTGTGGCTAAGAGAAATTTGGATTTGCTTTAGTGGAGAGGGAGTATTGCTTGGATGGGTGGTGTCATATTTCATCCTTGCTCGAAGGAGAGGAATTTCAATCAAGGAGGGCTTAGGGATCCTTGGAAATGCTCTGAGGGGTTTTTGAATGGGCTTAAGGACTCTCATGACTCGATTCTATTTGTTTGTCGCTCGAATTGAGGGGGTATACCCCTCAATTGCCCATCATGGATGGACGGCAGCGTGCACACATTTTACACTGGCTAACCGTTGTTGGCCACCGCAGTTGTCTCCATCAGGGTCAGGCCGCACGCCAGGAATGGGAGAAGTGATGAGAGGCTGCTATGGATCCATTGTACCAAGGTTACAAGAGTTTGGATCCATTGGGTGCTCAATTTCGGTTGGAGGTGAGTCAACTCACCTCCCAAAGGCCCTTGGCCGACCTAGGGTGGGTTAGGTGGGCTAGGTGGGTCATGGGAAGGTTCTTTTGAGTGAAAAGGGGCTGCCATGGGGATGGGAGAGTTGACTTGGCTTGGATCAATTAATTTTAAGGTTTGAATCCCATGGTTTGATGGTTAATCCCTTTGGTGGGGCCCACTTAGCTTTTGGGCTGATTTGAGAATGAATTAGGACATGTTTGGGTCGAGTTTGACTAAGTCCTAAGGTCTCATAAGTTGGTTTGGAATCATTGGGCTTGACCTCACTTTTAGAGTGAGCTCTCAACTTCCTTATCATAGATCAAGGACTCTCATAGATACTAAGAGTTCCTTAATCTTAAGACACTTCTAGTGATTAGGTGAACACTTAACCTAACCCTAGAGACTTAGAAGAGTTAACTATAGGAATAGGTTGTGCCTTAGGGATTTAGGAGGACTTGCCTACCCTATAGCCCAAACCAATCCTTTCTTCCTTCTTCCAGACCCAAACCTCAAGTTCAAATTCAAATTCCAAATCCAAATTCCAAATCCAATTCCAAATTCAATGATTAAAACCCATCATCAAATTCAAACTTCAAATCCCTTCCTAAGCTTCTTGATATTTATTGACTACTTAATCAATTCAAATAAAGCCCAATTCAATTGATTTTCTCAAATTCAATCTCAAATTAAATTCCAAATCATAAACCAATTCCAAATTCAATGCTTGAATCCCATGATTAAGCCTAAATTCTAAAATCTTCTCCTAAGCCACATGAACCACCTTCATATGATTAGTCAAAACTCCTTCAAACCAACTCAAACTTGGTTGATTTATTTACAAATAAATCAATCATTCATTTATATTCATAAATATAAAGGAAGTCTAAGTTCAAACCCTTCAAACCAAATCAAATTCCCAATCTTAGCCCTTTTAGCCAAATTCTTGAACTTGGCTAAATAATACCCAAACCAATTTAACATGGATTCCTTCATAATTCAATCACTCCTTCAATCATTGTTCCGAATATAAACATAAACCACCATTATCAAACAAAATCCAAGCTAACCTAAATCAACCCAAGTCAAGTCCATGTTGACCTCTCTTCACTTGAAATTGTCATATGAACCACAACCCATTTGGCTCTAAACCAATTGCAATTCGATTTATATTTCAATCCTAGGCTCATGTGTGAGTTCAACTAAACTTGAATCAAGCCAATTGACCCATTTAGGCTCACTTGACCCAAAGTGGCCTAAAAGACCCTTTTTTGAGCCGAGTTATAATCCAACCCAAATTACATTACACTAAACCCCTCCAAACCTCACAACATAACCAACAATCACCATAGGGTGATCAATTGCCTTAAATTGGGTCAAACCAAGTCAAACTTAGCCTTTGACCAAGTCAACATTTAGCTCAAATGAAACCCAAGTTAGCCAAAATCCACCAAATGCCAAATTGATTGGAACCTTTGATTCAAACTCACTCATGATCAATGATTGAACATGATCAAATCTTCACTTGAGCCAAACCTAGCCTAATTGGTCATTTGACCCAAGTTGGCCCAAATTGGCCTAAAAAGCTAAAATGGGTCAAATCATAATTTGATTCAAATTGATTGCAACCAATGGCCCAAGTTCATCCCAAATTGATTATTGAACTTGGCCAAAGCCATAATTGAGCCCAAGTTGACCAATTGGTCAACTTAACCCAACTTAGCCCAATTGACCTAAATGGTCAAATTAACCAAAATCTAAATTAATTCTAAACTGAATTAAACCAAAGCTTACAATCATTTCCAATTAGCCAATTGGACTTCACTCAACACCTAACCTAGCCCAATTTGGTCAAATTGATCAACTTTACACATTTGACCTATATGAACCCAAATGAATCATAATCAAATCCAAAGCAAATTAAACCAAACCAATGACACCAACACACTTTAATTGGTCATGTGAACTTGACCCAATTTGACCAATTGGTCAACTTGACCCAACCTAATCCAATTTGACCTAAATAGGTCAAATTGAGCCAAATCAAACAAAACAAACTCCAAATCACTTGAAATTTGGGCTAACCCACTTTTGACCCATTCCAAATCTGCTCAAATCAAACTCATAGCCAAATGACCATTTTACCCTTAGGTTTAAAGCATCCCATGAGATAAGTCACATGCACATTGAGTCATTCTCTCCCCATGGCCACTTGGCACCCTACCATAAGTCCACATAGGCACCTTGGACCATGGCTGACTTGACCCAAAGGTGGTTGGGTCAGCCATGATCCAAGGAGAGGTGAAATCACCTCCCCATCCCCATTGGAATACTTGAAAATCCATAGGACACCCACTACACCATCCTCTACTCAAGGGAAGCTAACACACATGATTCTCTGCCCAAACTGAGCTCCCATGGTGACCCCTTGATGGATCAGCCATGGTCATCCGATCCAAAGAATGAGGGGTATCCCCGCCTCCCTCATTCTTACTCAAAATACACTCACCTTCGATTCAACCCTAGCATCCAAGGAGAGGAATCCTGCCCATTTCAATGCTTCCCCAAGTTCCCTAAAATCTCCATTTTTTGATTTTGGGTAAATCCAAAATAGAGGAGCAAACTAATGAATCTCATTTCTCCATTTCGCAACCAAAGTGCAATTAACTTTGCACGTGCCTTCCTTGGAGTGAGTCGAGCAAGAACGAATCCTATCCCAAGCTTCCTGATGACCGAAGGGTGGATTTCGATCAAGCCCGATCACCTCCATCTAGCACCTTGGTCTCTCGAGCAAACCACACCAAATCAAAGCTCGTGTGGCTCAACAGGTCTTCATTTCTACCAAACAAAACTTCCTCAATCATTGGAACCACCGGTCACAAGCTCCGATAAAGTATGCCATTGAAACTGATCCTTGAATGAAAATAGGTTGGTCTTTTGTGAAAGAAATTTTCATGGCGTGCATTTTCCACCGTTGGATTTGATTGTCTTGCTTCCCCGAAGGTGTGGGATCATTTTCATCTCCATTCGAGCTTGGGTGAGCTCGGATCGAGTGGCCATTGATGGACGGTAGCCATCCTTCATCGCTCGGGAGGAGATAGATCATGGACCGTCCATCCCGCATGATCAGGATGAACGATCCTGATCAAATCACGCTTATCCCCCTCTATTTAATCCCTCGGAATCATGGGTTTGATCATGGTTGTCTGATCTTAGATCAGACGATGCACGAAGATGCCGCATGCGCCGCCATCCGAGTAAGCACTCGGATGTGATAACTTAAATAGCGAATCCCATCGTGCCACATGGAAAGCGTGTCGTGTCAGCAGCCACATGGCCCGATGGGATTAAGGCTCTAAATAGAGTTAATTAATTTATTTTTAATCGTGAAACTTCCTAAATTCATAGCTAATTATACAAAATTCAAAAAAATGCAAACTTATGCTCATTTTAAAGATATTTCAATGTAAAATTCAAGAAAATTATCATTGATTGATCTTGAACAGTGAATTTGGCTTAATTAAGGTTTAATTGTAAATATAATTAACCTAATTACTCCCTAATTAATCATCAAATTGATCTCCAACTTTCTATGTATGTTTAGGGGGATGACTTCTGTCTTCCTTATTTTTTCTGGGATTTTATTTATTGCATAATTAGGGAAATCAATAGATTAAGTCCTAATCACTCTCCTAATGTAATTAGTGATAATTAAGCAAATGAATAGTAAATTAATCAATCAATTAAGCTTGTTAACCTCTATTGATGATGATGAGGTCTAGGGAAATGGATTGGGACTCCCTCTTCCAATCTTTTCCTTAGATCTTCTTTAACCCCTTAAGTAATTAATTAATTAACACCCCTTAATTAATTAATTAATTAACAAGATTAATCAAAAATCCAATTCATAACCTGAACCTTGACTAATTAATTGAGAAGATTTATGGATTGAGACTTAGACTCCTTTCTTTGCCTCTTTCTCTAAGCCCATCTCACTTTGATTAAGACTTAATTAACTAATTAATGAACTTAATTAATCCAATTGAACCTAATTTCTCTTTCTAATATTGGGTAGTTCTTTGGGTGTTCAACAATCCAAAGTGAGAGATAATGAAATTATGGTTAGCTCATATGTGTGAGAAAATCATAAGAGTAATTAGGTGAACTCCTTAAGCTTAATTAATTAACCATTTATGAGCTAATTGCAGTAGGCCCCCTTTCATTTCTTAGGAGCATTGCAAATTTAATTTTCATGTGGTTGCATATCATATTAGCTCATAGTTTTTTAATCAATTAACTTAAGATGATATAGGTAAGGTTTAATTAATTCATTTAATTCATACCTTAACCTAACTAAATCATAAAATTAACTTAATTACTTCTTCATTGAACCAAAATTAGCTCACACATGGGGAATGGGATTAGGACCAACAAACCTCTCTCATATTACCTAACTCAAATCAAACATAAAGATGAAATAGCCTTAAAGATTTTGGCTTATTTTAAGTAGCCTTATTTAGCATGATTGTCCTTAGGAATTAATTGGAATGAATGAAATTGTGTGCTTATGTTCATTTACTTCTTTCCCTATCATGCTAAATGTTGCTTGTCATATGTAATCATGCATTCATTTCTTTTAAAATTAACAAAATAAAATGATTTCTTTTATGTCAAATTTCATGTGTTGATTTAAGTTAAATATGTGTGGCAATTATCACAACTAAATCAAAAGTTAGTTTTCAAAGTGTATGAATTAACTATAACATGTGAAGTGATGCTAATTATAAATATCTATAAGTTTGCATGTGTTGATAATATAGAATATGCAATATGAAGTTCTCTTTCCTTATCTTGCATGGATTCACATAGGATTCATAAATGTATAGTTCATTTGAAAAGAACATAACATTTGTCTAAATCTATTCCTATGTATCTCCATGTTAAGACTTAGGAAGAATTTCATATCACATATGTAAATCATGTAATCAAATTAATATGATTCTTTGTATAACTTCTTGTTCTTATGGTTTTTTTTTTACATCTATATGTATTTGAGAAAAGTGATATATTAGTTTGGACATCCTAGGGCTACGAGGCTTTAAGTAGCCCTAAGTAGGTCTTGTACCTTATGCCCATAGTGTAGAAAATAATGGTGTCATATTCACTTAAAACTCTTATACATTTACATGTATGATATGACCAATGAATAGGAAATATGAATCAAATATAATTTTTGCATGGATTTTCTTATCCTTATGGTTTCTTATACATTTACATGTATCTAAGAAAAGTGGTATATTAGTCTAGACATCCCGGGGCTGTGAGGCTTTAAATAGCCCTAAGTAGGTCTTGTACCTTATTCCCCTGGTGTAGAAAATAATGATGTCATACTCACTTAAAACTTTTATACATGTGAATGTGTATCTAGTAAATGGATGAAAATCCCTTTTTTAATTAAAAAGGCATGCATTCAGAATTCAATCAAATGAAATATTTAAATTCTAAATATACTTCTTTACATTTATCATTCAAGTATGCTAGAAATCTAAATTGCATATATAGATATGCTTAAGGTTTGTTCATATGCATAATATACATGAGGGAAAAATGAATGAATATGTGTATGTGTAGTAATTCATCCCAATTAATCTTAAGATGTATTTCTTATTGAATAAGTTTGCTTAAAATAAGCCTAAACTTAGGACTAATTAAAACATATAATAAATCATTCACTAAAAAACATTGGTTAATTAACTTACTTTAGAAGTGACTTAAGGTAGGGATGAAAGAGAGGTTCCCTCTCTTTCTTCTCTTTATAACACTTAGTTGCTAAGTGTAGGCTATATGAAATAAAAGATAACACTAAGTAAAATATTCAAATCAATTAAATCACTTAAAGAAAAATCAACCTCTTTATAAATTAAATCCTTCACACTTAGTAAATTATAACTCTAAAGTCCAGCTAGGACATGGCATACAAGCTTTAATTAACACACATTAGACTAAGTGATCATTTTTAGCTTTATGTTAGGGCGGTGCTTAGTTTGATGTATATTTGGTTTTTTGATATTTTGTTTTAGACTAGATGTTAGGGTGTATGTGCATAGTTTGGATGTTAGGCTAACATTAGCCTAATCATCTTTTCTGCAAGGGGTTGTGCTTAAGGGGTTGTCATAATAAAAATATAAATGCTTTTGTTATGCAGGTTGCTTAGCCTCCAAGCATAACCCAAGTTAGGACAGGTGGGCTTGGTTACCCATGTGTGGGGTGCTAAGCCCAAGCTTTTTATATAATTGCTTAGGTTGTATAGTGTGTTTAGCTAACATTTGTTTTACAGGTGTAGCTAGATTTACTTTCCTTCTTTTAATGTAATTATGTATTAGAATTAAGATGAATGTTACGGGGGATTAAGGATGAGCATTAGTTATAAGACTAAGTCTTATGTACCGTATGATACTTTTGGAGCAACCACATCCAAATCAAGTCAAAAGGAAGAAAGAAATGGAGCAAATCAAATGAAAAAATGAAAGATGAAGAAATGAAGAAATGAAGAATGAAGAATGAAGACCCCCATAACATTCATCATTTGTAATTGTAATTATTTTCTTGTAATCTGGGTTGTATAAGGGTAAGCTCGACTACCCACATTTCTTTTCGGGTTGTACAGTGGTACCCGACCGCATTGGCCTTTTATTCTATTGTGATAGATTTATAAATTTATTTGATGATTTGTTTAGCTTGTGCATTAGAAAAAGCATGTCATTTCATAGTTTATTTATGATTGGTGATTATTGTATGGCCTAGATGCGATTAGGCTCTTAGGATAAAAATATATTTTCTATCCCACTACCAACTGATAACTAAACTTTTAAAATAACTCATAACCTCAGATAAAAGCCTAGGTATTAAATCAAGATAATAAAATATTTAGCAACCCCTTGGTTGGATGATTGTATGTTTACTATTATGCAAAACCATCTTGTTTCACTCTTATTAAGTGAAGGCTTCCATCTTTGCCAGATAGAATGGGCTTAACCTTTAAGAGCCTATGATGGAAGAACACCTATTTCCCTTTTGATTTGGCCCATAATCAACTTCTCATACATTTAGGCATACAAACTCCCATAGCCTGTGTCAAAATAAAGAATCCCAAATTAAATAAAAATTGATAGAAAATTTGCATTAGATTTAAATCATTATTCATACTCCTCATGCTCTAGTCTCTTAAAGAGTGAGTTTAAGGACTTAGTTTCTTTTCTAAATAAAAATAGCCTAGCCATCTTGCAAAAGCATATGACTTGCCTACATGAATTTCAAGCATAGGACGAGTTAGCCAGCTGCCACTCCAGACGATAGTAAGTCCAGCAGTCGGGTGGTTTACTCTCTCTTATGGAGGTAAATCATATACTCACTTTCGCCTTAGATTTAAGTCATAATTTGGCCCTCGCCAAAGCTCCCTAGATTTAATATCTGAGGTTATTGTTTCCCTTTGTGGGCTACAAGCATAAATCTTCACCTCTTAGGTATTTTCACAATCTTTTATTGTAGAATTATAACTCCTAGATTTCTAATAAAATTTTAACTCAAATAAATAACTCTCCTCAATTTCAAATATATAAAGTCTAACCATATGATAGATTGGTGTGCTCACTAGGCTTCCTAGTATCATGAGCACTCCATATTCATCTCCTTTGGCATCGATAATAACTCCCTCCTTTTGCTCTATCCTATTTGATCTTCCAAATATAATCAATTTATTGATAGTCCTATCTTTGAATTCTTTGGACACAACAATCGCCTACTTTAATTAAGAGTATTCCTAAGAGATCCCATTCCTTAGGATGTAATTAACTATGGGGGCTTGTCCCCATAGGGAATTTTAGAACCCGATTTAAATAAATCCTGTTTTACTTTTCCATGTAAAGTAGGAGAAAAATCTCTGGTATATTCGAAGGCCCATCATGCCTTAGAAGTCCTAATTAAGTGATTAGGTTCATTGTAGGGTAGTGACTTTTATCTTTCAAAATAGTATACTATTCTTCAATGTCATACTCGATCACCTCAATAAGTACATCCTCAGATCTGCGTCATGTCCCCTTACATATACACACACACACACAAATGAATCCGAAAATAAACACTATACTGGTCAAAATGGGTTCATTTGGGTCAGGTTGGGTTGGGTTGATCAATTGGTCAAATTGGGTCAAACCAAGGCTTGGGTTAGGTTCATATGATGATTTGGATTTTTTTTGGTTCAATTAATTTGGATTAGTTTGGCATAGGTTTGGTTTTGACTCATTTGGATTCAAAAGGGTCAAATTGGTCAAGTTGACCAATTTGACCAAATTGGGTTGGGTTAGGTGTTGAGTCAAGTTCAATTGGTTGATTAAAAATTATTGTAGGCTTTAGTTTAGTTTAATTTAGAATTAATTTGAATTTTGGTCAATTTAACCTTTTAGGTTAATTTGAGCTAGGTTGGGTCAAGTTGACCAATTGGTTAACTTAGGCTCAATCATGGCTTTGGTCAAGTTCAATAAGTGATTTGAAATTAACTTGAGCCATTGGTTGCAATCAATTTGGGTTAAATTATGATTTGACCCATTTTGGCTTTTTAAGCCAATTTGGGTCAACTTAGTTCAAGCGGCCAATTAGACTTAGTTTGGCTTAATTGATGGATTGGTCATGTTCAATCATTGATTATGAATGAGTTTGAGTTAATGGTTTCAATTAATTTGGCATATGATAGATTTTAGCTAGTTTGGATTTTATTTGGGCTAAATGTTGACTTGATCAAATGCTAGGTTTGACTTGGTTTGACTCGATTCAAGATGGTTAATCACCCCATGATGATTATTGATCATGGTTGAAGTTTAGATGGGCTTAGTTCAATCCAATTTAGGTTGGATTAGGACTTGGCTCAAAAAGATCTTTTAGGTCACTTTAGGTCAAGTGAGCCTAAATGAGTCAATTGGCTTGATCAAGATTTGATTCAAGTTTAGTTGAACTCACATATGAGCCTAGGATTGAAATATAAATCCAATTACAATTGGTTTGGAACCAAGTTAGTTTTGGTTCATATGTCAATTTCAAGCCAAAGGGGTTAACTTGGGCTTGATTTGGGTTAACTTGAATTTGGTTTGATAATGGTGGTTTATGTTTATATTTGGATCAATGATTGAAGGATTGATTGAATCATGAAGGAATTCATGAGTTTTGATTGATTTAGATGTCATTTAGCCAAGTTCAAAAGTTTGGCTAAAAGGGCTAAAATTGGGAATTTGATTTGAGTTTAGTTTTGGTCATTTGAATTTAAATTTCATTTATATTTGTGAATATAAATGAAGATATAAATGGGTTATGAGAAAATCACTTGAGTTCAGAGTGATTCGGAAGCAAATTTGATTAAGCTTAGAGGTGTAGATTTAAAGAGGCTAACTTGGATTTTGCATTAGTTTGATTTATTTTTGGTCATTAAAGGGCGGGTTTCATTTATATTTATGAATATAAATGAAGGAATGATTGATTTATAAAGAAATCAATCATGTTTGGTTGATTTGGATCAAGATTTGATCAGGTTTATGGAGGTGGGTCCATATGGCTTAAGAAGGGTCTTGATTTGGTTTGATTTATTTTGATTTGATTTGAATGGTTTAAATTTGGATTTCATTTATATTTGTGAACATTGATGAAGGAATGATTTATTTATAAAGAAATCAAGCAAGTTTGAGTTGGTTTGAATGAGCTTTGGCTAAGCATATAAAGGTGGTTCATATGGCTTAGGGAAAGATTTTGAAATTTGGACTTAATCATAGGTTTCAATCATTTGGAGTTTAGAATTGATTTATGATTTGGAATTTGATTTGAGATTGAATTTGATAATTGAGAAAATCAATTGGATTGGGGTTGACTTGGATTTGGTTTAAGTTAAGTCCATAGGCTAAAATCAAAGGGCTTAGGAAGGGATTCGGAGTTTGAATTTGGTGATGGATTTCAATCATTAGATAGTTGAATTTGATTTTGGGGATTTGAATTTGAATTTGAGGTTTGGGTTTGAAAGAGGGAAGCAAGTATTGGGTTTGGGCTATAGGGTAGGCAAGTCTTCCTAAATCCCTAAGGCACAACCTATTCCTATGATTAACTCTTTTAAGTCTCTAGGGTTAGGTTAAGTGTTCACTCACTATAAGTGTCTTAAGACTAAAGAACTCTTAATATCTATGAGAGTCCTAAATCTATGATGAGGAAGTTGAGCGCTCACTCCAAAAGTGAGGTCAACAAAAGCCCAATTATAGGGTAGATTGGAATGCTCACTAGGCTCCCTAGTATCATGAGCATTCCCTACTCATCTCCCTTTGACTTCCAAAAAAAAGTCTCTCCTTTTGAACTTTTCTAATTGATTTTCCAAATATAACCAATCCTTTGATAGTCTAACCTTGAAATCTTTGGAGACCCTAATTGTCTACTTTAATCTAGAGTATTCTTAAGAGATTTCATTCCTTAAGGTGTAATTAACTATGTGGGCTTGCCTCCATAAGGAACTTAACGGACCCGGCTTAAAATAAACTCTACCTTACTTTTCCATGTAAAGTAGGAAAAAATCTCTGGTATATTCGAAGACCCATCATGCCTTAGGAGTCCTTATTAGGTGATTAGGTCCATTATAGGGTGGTGATTTCTATCTTTTGAGATAGTGCATCATTCCTTAATGTCGTACCCAATCACTTCAATAAGTACCCCCTAAGATCTACGTGGTGTCCCACATCCAAAAATAAACACCACATAAATGTAGAGAAGTGTGTGAAAATTATATGTATATGTATATGTTTTTCCTTATGCAAGTTTGAAAGACTCGTTATGCTCATCAGGGCGTAATGAGAGGAAAAATTGGTCGAGGTATTTCAAAACATCAACCATCATGCTTATCAGGGCATGACGGGCAGGCCAAAATTATTTCGACATAACTCCTCCTATGCCAAAATGCTATCAAAATTTAGACTA
Source organism: Cymbidium sinense (assembly GCA_021442155.1). Classification (NCBI taxonomy): domain Eukaryota; kingdom Viridiplantae; phylum Streptophyta; class Magnoliopsida; order Asparagales; family Orchidaceae; genus Cymbidium; species Cymbidium sinense. The sequence goes on from CM038219.1 coordinate 143,760,417, forward strand.
AAATTCAGGACTTAAATAAATTTAAATGAAAATCATCTAAATTGAAATTAAACAAAAAAATACATAATAAATACAAAGGTAAACATCAACCCAAAGAAAAGAAGAGGAAAAGTACTTACAAAAATTTTAAGCAAATTGAAAGCCCACCTAAATTTTGAGCTAGAATCCTTCTCCCCCTCTTTAAAGTGCTCTAAACTCAAGCAAATGACATGAAATGCAAGGCTCTCCCTTAGCCTCATTTATAAGAGATGAAAAGAATCAATATGGGACCCACTCTTGTGTAAACTTAGTAATTAAGTACGATGACGAGTACGACATGTGTAAAACATGTCACAACCACTTCATTCCACATTTGCTATCAAGTCAAATGCAAGCATATGGAAATCTATATAAAAGCTATAAGGTGTTTGCATTAAGTTAATTGGAAGGCTAATTCTCAAATAAGAAAGAGTTCAAATTGAACTCTAAAATAAGTATATAAGGATTGACAGCTCATTCGCAAGTAGGGGCACCGCATCATAGCTCGCTAGAAGCATTAACTGAACTTTTCATTGAATATTAAAATTATGATGGAAACAAAGAGGTATCATCCTTATATCTTTGACCACTCAACATTAAGCTCAAGTGAGACGCATAGAGAAAGAATATCTTGATAATAAGCATAAGCACAACACTTGATGAAAGTTTGAAATGTTTTGTAGCCTATATTAAACAAATTGAATGAGAATTGAAAGAATCAAAGTAGACTTATATGGCTTGTCAAAGAATCTGAATAAGGATTGTGACGAACTCAATGTTTGCTTATAAATACAAGATCAACTCTCTTGGGCGAGAATAAAAGCTGAAAGTGATGAATTGATAAAAATTCAAAACCTCATTAATAACTACAAGTCAAATGATATTTGAGAATTGGAAAATTTAATAAGCAAGCTAATTGCAAGCAAAACTATGATGTTTTAGATTTCAATCTAAATCATCTCCATCAAATCTACAATTCTTTATACAAGCAGACAGAAGGCAATACTAAATTAAATACTACATGAATTATGGAGCTTCCTTCAATCCAAAAAAAAATAAAAAATTTTCATTCTGATTATGATTTTTGAAACAATAATTTCATTGATTATATGAAATTATCTAAGCTAAAAATAACCGCATGGGCCCCGACACAGTGTTGAATGTCTAAATTCAGGTGTCTGAGGATGCTGCGTGAATTAAAAAACTAAATTGACTTAAAGATCTTACACTAAAAAAATTATGCAATTATTTTGAAGGAGAAACAATCATTTTGAAAGCCTGAGCATATTTTTAAAATTCAATATTCTAAATATATGCTTATGTATGTATTTTAATGAATCAATACATTCATATGATAAAAGTTTATGTCATATTTGAGCAGTTAAATCCTCCTCCCCATAGAGACTGGAGTTGATAAAACTTATTATTTCAATGGAAAATTAAATAATTAAGCTCAGCAAGGTTGCATATAAAAATTAATATGAAATGATATCTTCAAGTTGATCACATTAAGCCTACTTTTACTTTTTTCATAAAGCCTTTAATAGTTTTAATATGGCTATTTCATGTTTAAAAAATTTCAAATATTTAAGTTTAAAAATCTTAAAATACAACTACAGGCTTCAATCCATTGATCCAATCCTCCTCCTATAAGGGTAGAGTTGACAAGATCTAATGTGATATAATGAGATTTCAAAGTTGTTGACCTGATCATCTGCTAATAAAAGAGCAGAGTTGATAAGGTCTACTCCAATGATGGCTGTGTTGATTGAAAATATCAATCAGAAGGGTTTACTATTATCAAAAAATTTTGAAATCTTCAATGTTAAGTCAAATTCCTATCAAGTATCAAATATTCAAGAAAATTTCAAAATAAAGAAAAATTGATTAAATGAAAATTCATCATTAAAAAAATAATAATAAATTCATCCATCCGCCTTTCGTAATTATTTGTTGGAGGTGACAAATTTAATGTTAACCCAAGCTCGGAAAGGAACTAATGTCATATTATGTATACTACTATATTTACACTCAAAATATTCTACACCAGTAAAGACGTGGTCCATGCCCTCTGTCTGTGTGGTTTGGCCAGTAGGCTCAACATATGAAGCGGGTACAACCAGAGCCCTCTAACTGGATGGTTTGGCCAGTAGGCTCCACTATATTATTGTCACGGTTATAGCCCGTGTGTTCACCAATGATTTTCTACCCCTTTGAGTTGTAGATCATAAGGTATACCTAAAAGGGCATAAAATCTGATGTTAGCTATGGTGGACTTAATATTGGCCCTTTTGATAAATATCAATCCTAGTCTACAAGGTCTCCTTGAACGACACAACCCATGACTGCTAACAAGGATCCTTCAGTCAGGTTGGGTCGAGTACCTCCTCTGACTAAGTAGACCAGGGATCATGACAGCCCGGGATGAAGGAACCATGGGATCTTGATCAGGCGCACCATCATTCCCTCAACCATATGCTTCAAGCATAATAAATAAATAAACAAAAATGTTGAATTTCATTAAAGTTTAAATCCAAATTGTTGCTACTATATGCTAAGCAATTAGCCACATATGACTAGCCTTAATCAAAAGTTCCCTCTCACTGCTTGGAGAGGGGTAATTAACTATAAGTGTTTATGTCTATAGGAAACTTGGAACCATATCTAAAGTCCTCATCAAATAATGGTGAAATATCTGGGTAGTGTTTTATTTATCCACTACAAACAATCATCTGCCTTCTAAAAATTTCGTTCGACACAAAATCTATACTCTCGTTTCATCGAGAGGTCGGGCGCAAATTTTCAGAGCCCACATGAACTTGATTGAACCATGATTGCAATCCAATTAAATCAAATTGAATAAATTTTTCCCTTAACCTAAGTTGACACATTTGAACCCTGTAAGGTCAAGATTCAATTCAACATGATTTAAACTAAATTGAATCAATCCAAGCCTCATGATTATCCCAAACACTCAATTGAACATTTCAATTCAATTTCACCAATTGGTCCAATTAACCCAGCTTGGGTTAAATGGGTCAAAACTTAATCCAACTCAAATTTAACGCAATCAAAGCTACCAATCAACTTTAAATCCATCATTGAATATGCTTTGACACTCAATTGATCCCAATTGGACCTTACTAAGCTGATTGGCTCACTTGACCCAATTTGGCATGAATGATCAAATTGAGTCAACTCTTAATTCAATCTAACTTTGATCAAATCAATTAATCCATTCACTTCCAAAATGATTATTGATTATGACCAATCACTCAATTGTAATCAATTGAACCCAATTTAGCCAATTTAGCCATTTGACCTAAGGAAATGAAATTGGGAAAAAAACTCATTCTAAATCAAATAGGATTAAACCAATATCTTCAATCAATCATAAATTGATTATTAAACACTTTACAACTATCAATTGAAGTTAATTTGATCAACCCAAACCAATTGACTTATTTAACCCAATTTGGCCTAAATGATCAAATTGAATCAAAACTTATTCTAAACCAAATCAATATAAATCAAAGCCTCCAATCACTCTCAAGTGATTAATCAAATATAACTCAACCTATCATCCAACTCAATCTAATCAATTTGACCAAATTGGTCAACTTAATTCATTTGAGCCATATGATTCATATGAGTCAAATTCAAATCTACTTCAAATTGATTAGACCTATAAGTTTCAAATAATCATTTGAACTTAACCCAATAGCTCTCTTAATCTAATTTGATCAATTGGTCAACCTAACTTTTTTGAATCCAAATTAATCTAAATTGATCAAATTGAGTCAAACCCAACCAAACTTAGTATGACTCATCCTTAGCCCCCTTGACCTACCCAGGTGGACCAAACCTATAGTGAACCCGGTTCAGCCCAAATCAGGTGAACCAAAAGTTTCAAATATGATAAAATCTCTCTTTATAATGTCTGACAACCCCCTTTGGCCATGACAGCCTCTTAGGGTGAGCATTCGACTGGTTCAGTCGGTTAGGTTGAATTTTTTGTTAAATGAACAAACCAAACCAAATATCTTAAAATAACCGAACCATCCAAATAACATATAAAACTGAACTAACCAAATTGAATTATAATTCAGTTTATTCGGTTCAGTTTTCGATTAAATCGAATAGCATATAAAAATAAAATAAAATTTTATTTTTTAATTAACTAATTAATTAAAACTATCTAATAAATTTTATACATTAAAAATTTATTAGTCAATTAAAAATCTATAAATCTATACAAATAATTAAGCATTTATAATCAAAATTATATATTATATTTGATTTTTTTTAACTAATTTTGGTTTATTCAATTTATTCAGTTTAACCAATCTTTAAAAAAAAATCGAACCAAAATTCGAAAATTGAATAACTAAGCATTTACAACCAAAAACCGAACTATGAGATTTAAAACCAAACAAAACTGAAAAAATAACATCAGTTTAGTTTGGTTCGGTTTTTCAGTTTGAACCGACTAATGCACACCCCTAACAGCCTCCCTTAGCACTCTTCAAGCATAGGCCTGCTGAGCCAAAGCTGTTGGGCTCGACCATTGACCTAGGTGAGGTCCCTCTCACCTTCGGTGAACCTTGGTTCAGCCCAAGGGACTTGTCCACTTCATGGCAAGCTAGCAAACCTCTCTAGCCACTAGGGGACCTCTACCTCACCAGTCCCATGCTATTTCCAGCCACCCCGACTAGTTGGACAACTATCACAACCTGAATCAACTATTTTGGTTGGTTCACATAGGAAGAAAGGTATACACCTCCTCCCCCATTCAAACTTAATAGAGACCATCTGTACAACACAAGAGCTAGTCCCTTAGGTTTTTAGAGCTCCTTATGCATCCTGTCACTGGCGAGGTATTCATCTCAAACCATAGTTTTGGCCATTTAGGGGTCGATCTTCTATGAATAAAATGTCCATGTGATGCAAAACAAGTCGTATAATCTCTTTAAGACCTCACTGATTGTTTTGGAGTCGATCTCGTCATCAAATGAGCTCTAGCGATCCCAAATTGAGCGACAAAAGGTGAAGGGTGTTCGTCTCTCATCGAAGGTTGGCAATGGATAATCTGTCGTCCCTTCCGTGTGATTAGAATGGACGATAATGATTAAATGCATTAGATTTTTTATTTTATTAAATTTAATCTTTGTCGTTCGATCTGTGATCGAATGATTGAGGAGAAAGCTTGTTTTTCACCATTGAGTAAGTAGCCATGCATGATGCTTTAAATAACCAATTGTGTGGCACAACGTGAAAATCATTGTCACGTCAATGCTAACAGGACACTGACTGTGTAAATCATTCAATTAGGGTTAAAAATCATTTTAATTACTCAAAACTTATAAAAATCATAACTAATTGTATAAAAATCTAAAAAATCTATAAATAAACCCAATTTGAAAAGCTTTAACAATGGAGAACTTAGAAAAAATAAAAATCTAAAAACTTATTAAGTGTATAGTAATTAATTAAGGTTTAAAGTTCTACTTAATTAACATAATTAAGCCTTAATTATTTGGCTAATTAACTTGAAATTAGCATGTTATTCCAAGGAATAACCTATGTCTCTCATAATTATTTCAAGTTAATTTGCTTAGTAATTTAGGAAATCTAAAATTTCAAACCCAAATTAGTCATTTTATGCATTTAATAAATAGTTAAAATCAAGAAAATTATGAAAGTCTAATTATACATTAAAATAGTAATGGTAATCAGAGAAATTAATTAGGACCTCTAGTCATAATTATTTTTTTAAATCACCTCTAAGAGCTTTTATTTAATTAATTAAATCACTAATTATCCTAGATCTTAGAAAATTCATAATAATTAGTGTAGATCTAAAAATATTTTTACCAAGCCCTTTTTGTGCTCAGCTAATAAAGAGGTTTTCAATGAAATCAAAGTCTCCAATTAGTTCGAGGTATTTAAAGTGTAATTAATGATTTTAAGTTTTTCCAATTTTTTTAATTAACTTCTAATTATAAGCTCAATTGCATTAAAAATTTTAAGATATGTTTATTTCATGTTCATACATTTTCAATAATTTTCTCATACTTTTTGTGCTTATACTTAGAGCTTAATTGAATTTATGGGTTCTTTTGGGCTTAATTAATTTTCAAAATCACCTAAATCACTTTTAAATCACTTAATGAACAAATATGAGTCAAAGGTTAACCTTGATGATTTTCTCTTTTAGAATTAAATAATTCAAATTTTAATAATTAATCCTTAATTAATCTGATTAGGCTTAAGTGTGCTTATTTTTATGTGAACGATCTTAGGAATTAATAATTCCAAATAGGCTATAGATAGAAGATTATAATAAAATAGTAAAAGTAAATCTATATGATATACACATTGGAAAAGGAAATACAAGATTTGATATTATGGATATTTAAAATCAATTTTAAGAAATTAGAAATAAAAATATATTAGGATTATAAAAATTCCAATAAACATAACACAAATCCTAAAAGTAAACATAAATCTTCATAAAGATGTAACTCTACATCCGCATTCCAATAAATATAAGATTTCGCCCATAATTACATCTATTGTCTTGACTATAAAATATCAGATATCTGTATATTTATATAATATTAACTATACGATAATACAAAACATCTACATACACATCAATACATAACACTTTATAATCAATACACAATAGCTATACATTATATTGACTGAGTATCACATAACGTTATGTTTATTGAGGTTCGAATATAACTTCTACATTTAAATTTTGTACTTGATAATTTTTCAAATCTCCAATCATTTTAAAAGTGTCGAGCTAATCATACTCGCCATTCCTAAGTGAATCAATGCACTCAATAAATTAATAGCTTAAATTTGAGCTTCATTCAAATTGGCTCGATTGAGTTAATCATATTTGCACATGAGATTTTAGGCTTTGTCACACAAGACATAGTTTAAAAGAAAAGTACATTAAAAACTAAAATATTAAATGATAAATATGTATTCATAAATTTAAAATATTAGATTATGATTGAATTTGTGCACTCATCTCTCTCTCTCTCTCTTTGATTTCAATACTCACGATTAGTCAAGTCTATTTTTTGACTCATAATTAATGGGGCTGAATGTTTTGCAAAAATCTATTTTGATTTATTTATAAATATGTTAAAGAGTCAAGTCTTCTCAAATTGTTGCCCCCAAACTATTCCACACGGCAACATTAATTCCTTTACATGCCTAAAGAGCAATGGCTAAAGTAGAGCTTTCTATTCTTCATGAATCTACCTTTTAAAAATTTTTGGTAATTATAGGGATGAACAAGTTATATTTATATCATTTGTATCATAATTAGACTGTTTAAATAAGGTCTCACTAATTTTATTTTATTTTATTGAATGTTTTAGTATGTTAATCAAGTCAAAATTATATGATCTATCATTTGGCCAATCCATCGCATTATAAGCATACAAAATTTAGTTGATAAATGAATCTTCAAATGATCTTGAGAAGATTTTAACTATGTCTTTGAGTACTTAATTTAAGCTTATTTAGTCTCAAATTCATATGATTTTGTTTCAATTAGAGTCCTCATTCACTCTAAATAACATTATCATTTTTTTTATTAAGATTTTTTATCTAAGTTTGAGATTACTTCAATTTTTTATTTATTTTATTTTATTTTATCTAAGTTTTATTTCAAAGTAAAATATAGTAATATATGCTTGATACTGTTAGTTGTTTAAAAACATTCAAAATACATAAAAATTATTTTAAATATTTTTTATGGAAAATAATATAATTTATTTTTAAAATTTTAGAATTAAAAAATACACTAAACAAACATTAATTTTAAAATAACATAAGAACAAAAAAAGAAACAACACAAACAAAATTGATCCCAAATATGTCATAAAATACTTAAATGATCTAAGAATTTATTCATGAAAATTCTATTATAATATTTTATGCTTTGAGATATTAAATTGTATCAAGCCTCCTACTTTATTGGATAAATTTTGTGGGATATCAAATCTATAAAAAAAAAAAAAATAAAGGGGCATAGACATACATAGCACACCATTTCTATATATTTACATGTCTAACATATAAGCTATGTTATTTATATGAATAACACTCAAATCAATAATATTAACATAAATCATCATTCATTTTTTATAGTGAAATTCACATTTTTCATTTTTCACCTCTTCATGTCAAATTTTAGATGTTAAATATATAAATACATAAAATTATGTGCTATGTAAGTAAATTTTTTAAAATTAAATTTGTTAGAAACATTATCAAACACTCACTAGCTATTTAATTATACCTAAGGGCTTGGCCATTGAATTCTTAGGCCTTAGATTAAATTATTTCTATAATATTCAAATGACAAGAAACTATTTGATTTTGATTTATTAATAAAATCTAAAATAATGAAAATATTTGCTGCAAAACATAATGAAAAAAAGAATAAAATATTAAGACATTTATATTTTATCAAGCTGAATAAATGTTATAAAAAAATGATGTGTCAAGTTACTAAGATTATTTTTATCAAATTGACTCTTATCTATTTGGTTGAAGTATTAATATGTCTTCTAATTAATGATGAGTTTAAATTTAATATACAAATGCTGTCGAACACAAAGGATCAAATTAGTAGAACCAACTAATAACTTAGGCTGAGTATATAACCAAAATCTATTAGTATTTTGATTAATGAGATTGTGTAAGGAGGTGTAAGAGTCAATTTCATTTATGAGCGAGCTTGAGAATGATTAGATAAATGATTCGTGAGTCGAGCTTTACAAAGCTAATCATTCTAAGTAAAGCCAGTCTGACTCCACTCATTAGGTTACCATTTGACAAGTTCACGAAATATTAAAATAAAATATATTTAAAATATAATTAAATTATAAATTTATTAAAAACATATTAAAATTATAGCCCATTCACTTATATCAAATAAGTTATTATTATTTATCTTCTATTTTAAATTATTATTTTTTTAATATAATAATTACTTGAATTAAAATTATTATATTTTTTCATACTAAATGAAAAAACTCTAATTCTTAAAATAAAACTTAAATTAAAAACTCAACTAATTATGGGACTTTTGCCTACACTATCATCTATCACCTAATTCTTATATATATATATATATATATATATATATATATATATATATATATATTAATTTCACCCTCAAAATTTTAAATTAAAATTCAAATATTGAATTTCATAATAAAAGTCTAATCTATACATTTCTTTTTTATAAAATTTTTAACTTATGATTTTTGTAAATAAATGTATTCAATATTTTAAAAAAATTAAATTTTAAATGCATATAAAATTTGACTGATTGATTTCTTAAAAAAAAAAACTCATTAATTAATCGTGCATAAATTCAAATTAAAAGTGGAACTCCACTCGTTTACGTAATAGAGTCAGTCCTCTCCTCTCAACGTTATTGCTCGAAATTTTTCCACACGTAAGCATTAATTTTGCTGTTTATACTTCTCAAAATTTTAGACTTGAGAAGCACAAGTGCTCTGCTACATAATAAGCGAGCTGCATTCACTTCCAAACCACTCTCTATAATTCCTTTCTTCACACGATCTCCAAGCTAAACAAATATGGCTTTGCTAAGTTCGCCATTTTCTCGAGTAAAAGTTTCTGTTTTCTTTCTCTTCTTTCTCCTATGCCATCTCCCTCGCTTCTTAGGCGGCTCAAGTGATGAGCTTGCTCTCCTATCCTTCAAGTCCCTCATAACTCATGATCCTCATGGAGGTTTAGCTTCTTGGGGCTACCATTCTCTTCATTTCTGCCAATGGCAAGGTGTGACATGCAGACAGCAAAGAGATCGGCTTAAGGTCACAGCTTTGGACCTCCATGGCCTTGATCTGGCTGGTTCAGTCTCTCCTTCTCTTGGTAATCTCACCTTCCTCCAAAGACTTGACCTTTCAGAAAACCTAATCTCAGGTGCCATTCCAGACGAGCTCGGCCAGCTTTCCAATCTCCAACATTTGAACCTAAGCTTCAATCTATTAGGAGGTATGATCCCGCACGCTCTTTCCCAATGTTTCCACCTCCAAAGCATTAGTTTAACGAATAACTCATTCCATGGAGAAATTCCTTCTAATCTTAGCCATTTATCGGATCTTCAAATCATTAATTTGGGAAACAACTTCTTTAGTGGTATTATTCCTGCAAGTTTAGGAGCTTTAAATCATGTCAAACGACTATACCTTTTTAACAATCTTTTGGAAGCGAACGAGGCGAGTGATTGGGCCTTCTTAGCTGCTCTGGCAAACTGCAGTAACTTACAAGTTCTTGACATCTCAACAAATAGATTAAGAGGTGTTTTTCCTGTTTCTATTAGCAATCAATCCTCTGATCTTCAGATTCTGTCACTGGAAACTAATCAAATCACTGGAAGAATTCCTCCTAGCATTTGTAGACTCATAAATCTCCAAATGATTTACTTAGGCGTAAATCTTCTTGAAGGCACCCTTCCCCAAGAAATTGGATTTCTTCATAAGCTAGAATTGTTTTCTTTGAGTGAAAACCAAATCTCGGGACTCGTTCCGAGTTCATTTGGAAACTTATCCTCTCTTAGGATCTTTTCTTTGCATAGAAATCAATTCAGTGGGGACATCCCAAAGGTGCTTCAAAATTTAACTTCTTTAACTATTCTTAGTTTATCACAAAACTATTTTGTTGGAATTGTGCCCCCATTTTTAGGAAGCTTATTAAATCTGAGAGAACTCTATCTCTATGAAAATAATTTATATGGAAGCATTTCACCATCATTAGGGGGCCTTCACTTTCTAAACTCACTTTCACTTGGATCCAACAATCTTGAAGGTCGTATTCCATATTCAATATGGAACCTCTCCTCTCTCCAATACCTAGAACTCATACAAAACAATCTTTCTGGTGTTATCCCTTCTAACATAGGTCAAACTCTTCCTAACCTCGCTCATCTTCTACTACATCAAAATCAATTTCATGGACCTATTCCAACTTCTTTGTCAAACTGTTCATCGCTTGAACAAATTGGCCTCTCTGCAAATGCCTTTACAGGTAAAGTTCGTATAAATTTTGGAGCTTTGAAAAGCTTATCTGCAATGACTCTTCAAAGTAATATGTTAGAAGCAGGAGACTCCATTGATTGGACCTTCATAGAAAGTCTAGCAAACTGCACAAATTTGGAGATTCTAGATTTATCAAGTAATGAGTTCAGCAGCAACTTGCCTAGTTCGATAGCAAACTTATCGACAAGCTTAAGTTATTTTGCCATTTCAGGGAATAAAATGGGTGGAACAATACCCGCAGAAATTAAAAATCTTGTAGGTCTTTCTTGGCTCGAGCTTGCAAAATTGCATCATACAGGCATCATTCCTCTAACGATAGGAAGCTTGAGATCATTACAAGTCTTTGACTTGAACACTAACGAATTGTATGGTGAAATTCCATATACCATTGGTAATCTTACACAACTAAATAAGCTTTATTTTGATTTCAATAACTTAAGTGGTCATATACCTCCAAGCATTGGACTCTGCAACAAATTAGAAATATTAAATCTTGAAAATAATATGCTTATTGGTACCATACCAAATGAAATAACATACCTCTCATCCCTCACTATGGGCATATATTTATCAAATAATTTATTAGTTGGGCCATTACCTTCAAATTTTGGGAGCTTGAGAAACATGGGAGAATTGGATGTTTCAAACAATAATTTATCTGGCGAAATCCCCAGCAGCCTTGGTCAATGCCAGGAATTGCAATACCTTTATATGGAAAATAATTTTTTTGAAGGAAGCATTCCTTTATCTCTGGAAGCACTAAAAGGTCTTGAGGTGATTGATTTTTCAAACAACAAACTTGTTGGAGAAATACCTACATACTTGGTAAACTTTTCCCTTAAATACTTAAACCTCTCATTCAATAATCTTGAAGGAGAAGTTCCAAAAAGTGGCATTTTTGCTAATTTAAGTGCATTCTCTGTGTTTGGAAACAAGCAACTTTGTGGTGGCATTCCTGAGCTAAACCTACCAGCATGCTTTAACCAACCAAAAAGGAAAGGTCGATCACATTTGGTGGTGATTGTCATCACAGTTGCAGGCATTGTTGTTTTCTTTATCATTTTCATAGTTACATTAATTGCAAGTAGAAACAAGTTAAGAAAGGTGTCTCCTTCTAGTTGGAGACTTGGAAAAGAGCTACATGTAAAGATTTCGTATGCTGAGTTGCATAAAACTACCAATGGATTCTCTCCTGAAAATTTGATTGGCGTTGGAAGCTTTGGTTCTGTTTACAAAGGAAATATGGATAGCAAAGACCACAATATCGTCGCTGTAAAAGTTCTTAACCTCCAACAGCATGGAGCCTCAAAGAGCTTTGAAGTGGAGTGCAAAGCATTGAGAAGTGCTAGACATCGAAATATCGTCAAGGTTTTAACAGCATGCTCGAGCATAGATTATGCAGGTAATAATTTCAAAGCACTGGTATTTGAGTTCATGGCCAATGGAAGTTTAGACAAGTGGTTGCACCCACAGTTAAGTGATGGTAGTAGCAATAGAACATACTTAAACTTGATCCAAAGATTGAACATAGCCCTTGATGTGGCTTGCGCTTTAGATTATCTTCATAACCAAGGATCCACACAAATTATTCACTGTGATTTGAAGCCAAGCAATGTTTTACTTGATGAAGATATGGTAGCACATGTTGGAGACTTTGGTCTTGCAAATCTCCTTACAGAAGCTACACCTGAGTCTTCTCAAACATCAATAACATCCATTGCATTGAAGGGAACTATTGGATATGTTGCACCAGGTAAATTCTTCTTATTTATGATTTTATGCATCTCTATTTTTACTTCTTAAATATTCTAAATGTAAAGATAGTATATATTTATTTATTTTATTTTTTTTCTCTAGAATATGGGATAGCCAACCAAGTCTCTATCCGAGGAGATGTATACAGTTTCGGAATACTTTTGCTTGAGATTTTCACAGGAAGAAGACCTACAGATGCCATCTTCATAGATAGTCATAGCCTCCATCAATTTGTTGAAATGGCCTTACCTGAACATGCGTTGACAATCCTTGATCCTAAAATGTTCTCACTACAAGAAGATGAAGATGTAGGTGCCGAGATTCAACGCATGAACAGCATAAGAAAACATGAATTGGAGTGCATAGTTTCTGTGCTCCATATTGGCCTTCTTTGCTCTAAAGAATCACCACTTGAACGGATACAAATAAGACATGCTTTGAAGAGGTTGCATGCAATAAAAGATGCATTCAATGAAGTTGAACATGTTCGACATAGTTGAAGGACTGATCTACTACCGAACTCTTGTATGTAAGTGACCTTTGTATTCTTCATTTATTTATCTTAGGCATCTTATAACTGAGGTCCTAGTTATGCCTTCATAGAATATCGGTTGCTAATAAATAAATTAAAATTTCTATTGGTGTATCATATTGTTATCAAATTTAATCAAAAACTTATAATGATAGACAATAAAATAACACTATAAGGTCAACTTGATGAGTCTACATGAGAAGAAAATATTAAGTATGGAACAGAAAATACATTAAACTCTTAATTGATTGAATCCGTAATCTTTATCTTTGAAAAGGATAGAACTTCCAGTCTACCTGTTGAATGAATTGATACAGAAAAACTGTACAAACTTCTGCAACCTCTTCTGAAATTTTACTGAACTCATTGAATGAGCTAATATATTGAAGCTATGGAAACTTCTGCGTTTTCTTCTATCTGATAATCTTATACTTCTCCCTCTTCTTTGATTAAAACATAAAGGTAGTTCTTCTGCATTGAAATTGAAGAGGCTTTATTACTGTAGAAAAGGCTGCTGCTTTTGCTCCTTCCCAGCACAGAGCCACATGAAATCCTTGGAGCATTCTTTGATATGATTCTGCTGCTATGATTTGGGGCAAAGTATGGTTTCTGATTCATGGAGGATTTTTCATTTTGCCTGTAAAACTTCATCCTCTTATTGTAAGGGCGCTCCTTTTTGGCGAGATCTTCAATGCATTTGACTTCAGATAGAGAAGTGAAAGATTGGGATTTCCCGTGGAAGAATTTGGACAGCCCCCTTCTGCAAAGATTAACAGTGGACTTATTAACAAATATGCTTAAGTTTCTTTTGTAAGTGGAGTATAAATAATTATAACATCAATGGTTGATTTTTAATTATAAAATGTTTATCTTCCTCATCAAACAACTGCACCGAACAAAGAAATAAATGAGTATGCATTTTCTTGATCTCTCTTATTTTTTACTTGTATAAATATTTTTTTATTAGCTAAGAAATTGTTAAAGATTAATTGTCCTATCAATTTTTATTCGACAATGAGGAATATTGTCTGTCTCAATAATTTTTAGAAAGATACAGATCACTTGTATAGCATATTACTTAAAAAGAGAAGAAGAAGAAGAAGAAGAAGAAGAAGAAGAAGAAGAAGAAGAAATATTGAAAGTAGAACTTGGACTCACTTGATAGGAAGATCCTCCATGAGTGAGGACAGCTCATAGAGAGGTCCAGAAGACGAGTTTGAAGAAAAAGAAGAGAAAGAAATCTCATCTTCTTCCTCAGAGAACGTGAAATCCTCACAATCATCGGAGACAGAAGCGAAACTAAAGACCTCACCATCATCTTCTCCACTCGCTAACACGATTTCACAAGGTTTCTGCTTGATGCCTTCAGCCATGATTCTTGCTTCAAATCTTTTAAGAGAAGAAGAATAACAACCTTATGAACAAAGCTTTCATTCAATCTGTCGCCAAATAGTTATGTCCTCCAAGTTCTCATGCAAGTGAAAATACCCTCTTGGCTAATGCTGTGACTACCTTATAATTAATAAACATGTCTGCTAATCTTTTTTTTCTCTATTTATAGTTATTGGACTGCTTTGTCCAGTTGAATAATGAGTTGGAAATGTGCAGGCTCTGAAGGATAAGGTCGTAATCTTTTTATGTTCATCCTCAGCATATTCAATAGATTATCCCTTCTACAGTGCATCATCTGCTGTCTCTAAAAAGACATTTTAGCTTAGGATTCTTTTTGTTTTTGTAAGTGTAATAGTTCTTAAGTGCTTGAATTTGATTTTTAGAAAAGTGTTTGGTTAATTTTATTTTGATGAAATTAATAATCATGAACTTTATTTTTTTTTATTTAATAAAATGATACTAAATAATTAAAATGAATATCGTTGTGGATAAAAATGAAATTCAGAGTAGCATAAAATGGTACGAGAAGTGAGTTCATTAAAAATTATATGATCATAAGAAAATTAAAGAAAAATTTCATATATATATATATATATATATATATATATATATATATATATATATATATATATTTATTTATATATATATAAAGAGAGAGAAAGAGAGAGAGAGAGAGAGAGAGAGAGATTAGCGTAATAAACCAGATTATTTTTTGTAATTTTCAAACATGGTGGGCTGTAGCTTGTAAAGCATATTTATGGGGAATTAGTTGGCTGATAAAGAAATAGCACAATAGAAAATTTTGACATCGAAGATTCATATCATATGCGTAATCATAAATTATGCCTTAAATAACAAATCCTTGGCTTATTCCTATCTAATGATCAAAATAATGGTCTAATCAGATGAGCTGAAAAAGGATAAAAAGATAATGATCGAATAGGATATTTCTTTGACCAGAATCTTATCAGGTAGAATTACAAAAGACAGCTCATGTAATTTATTTGTGAAAGACAAATGGAGGGTTAACACAAGGTACAGAGCTCTTGCTGTGGATTCTCTCTCTCTCTTTCTATCTCTATCTCTCTCTCTCTCTCTCTCTCTCTCTCTCTCTCTCTATGTATATATTGCAGGTGATTGCATTCTTTTGTTTTGATTTGTTCCTAATTGTGTGGAATTTACTTTATGCTAGAATAATGCCGAAAATAAAGAAAGCATTTATAATCTTAATTTTTATATAAAAAATTACGTATAGATAAAAGAATTTCAATGAAGGTAAAAAAAAAAATTACCTGACATTTGAAATAATCTATCATAAAAATAATATTATAGTCTTCTTCTTAATTGGAGAAGATATAATTAACAAAATAAGATTATTATCTTGACCTCTATGACTTTGGTGAAGAATATTTGAGATATAATGAAAATTGATGATAATAATTAAGAGATGTCAATCAGACAAATTATATAGTTAGATGATATGCGTTGGGTAATAATATAAGGGACGGCAATACTAGAGGATAATGATTGGACAATAACGATCACACGATAACGGTTGAATAATGACGATCAAATAACAGTTATTGGCTGACAGCAATTGCTAATAATAATCATCAATGTCAATCACCAAATAGGGCTATGAAGTTTTTTAGCCTTCTAAGTTCTGTCAATTTTTAAATCTCATGCATGTGAAGAATGATGGTCAATTATAATTTTAAATATGACATTTTGGCAATTTTAATCAAAATCTTTGAATATTTCATCTGATGGCACATTTTGATTCTCACATACATCACTTGATAAATATTTAAACAACTTAATGATATCAAAATTGAGTGGTACTTAAATCTTTTGGATTCCTCTTTGTTGGGACTCTTATTTTAACTACAAATACATAATATTTGAAGAATATTTAGTGGTTATTTGGGATCAATTATTTTAAAATATATATTTGCTTGATGTATTTTTTGTGTTTTTATCTTTTGTTTTCAAAAATAAATGACATTATTTTTAAAAATACTCAAAATATTTTAAAAGTTTTTAGTATTTTTAAAAATAATATTTTATTTTGGAATAAAATAAAATATAAATATAAAACAAAAAATAAACAATAAAAGTAATCTCAAATAGCCCCTTAGTCTATCAAATAATATCATGAAGTTTCCAATCACACTTTTACAACTACTTAATTTAAGCTCGTTTAAACTCAAAATAAAATATTTTGGTATCATTCGGCTCATCTCATATAAATATTTTTTTTAGCTATAAGATTATTTAAATTTGAGTTATGATAGTCATCATATAAATTCCAAAATTATGAATTTAAGTTATTATTTCAAGATTTGTTTGTGATTGATGAATTTTATAATGATATTTTAGTAATAAAGTTAGTATATTGAGAATTAATTTCTATTATCATTTTTAATCACAAGCACATTATTAATTAAGTAAATCAAAATTAAAACATAAAATTTATGAGGAAATTACATACATAATATCCATATCTTATCATTTTATAAAACCAACACATATTTGCTTATACATGGAACAATCAAATCTTTAGAAATTTGACAAAAGTAAAAATAGTCATAAGAAGGTATTAATTTAATAAATAATCAATAAGTAAAAATGTATATTTTACTTTATTTTTATTATAACATATAAAATTAATAAAAGTCCATTATATAATTTTAATGTATATTCAATATGTATTTTATTATCAATGTTATATAATGTAAATATCAAAATTTAGTAATATTGATGTAATATTAAGTATTTAGATGTTATATAAGTAAATATCAAAATTTAAATATTAGAGAGGTAAATATATGAAAATTATGTGCTGGATATATTAATGTCCCTTTTATTAATTTCAAATATTTTATTTTTAAATTTAAAAACCGAGGCACATGGGGATGCCTGGCCTGTCGCTGGGCAGAGTCGAAGAATGAACAAACAAGCCGCGGGGTCAGAGAACGCCGGATTGCTGGCCCTCTTTAGACGCCCATCAGATGTTCGATCATTTGCCACATAGAGATCAACACCCTTTTCTGTCCCCCTGTCTCTCTATCTTCCTTACCTTGCTTGTCATCTTATACCTCCAAACGCTTTAAATTCAATAATTATCAGAAACTAGTCGGTAATAATTCATTAAAAATCCAAAAAATTTACTTTCATAAATTTTTATTAAAATATTACTCGTTGATTTCCTCTGCCTGTCTGGCTGTCTGCCTTAAAAGAAGTCAAAGAAGTAAGCTGTAAAGCCTTCCGTAGTAATAAATTGGATTAAATCGAGGCATTTTAGTCAAGGCTCGAATTACATATTTATTATATTCGAATTTTAATAATATATTAATATATAACGCTTAATAATATATAATTATTATATATTAGTTATAAAATACTAAATATTAATTATAAAACATTATATATATATTATTATATATAATAAAATTAAAATTATATAAATATATATTAATATATAATAATTATATATTGACTGAATATCAGTAATTTTATAATATTGAAGTTACTAAATGATGCACCTAATAATCTCTCGTTTATTATATCTTGATTTTTTGTGTATGTACGTAGTGAATATTATTAAGATTGTTGGGCCAACCATAGGAATTACTCGTGTACTTTAGTTTGACTAACTGTTGGCAGAAATTTGGTCACACAATTCAATTTTAATAAAAATAATAATTTAATTATCTAATATTAATCGATTAAAAATTTGGTCCTAAAGCTCATTTTGACCCATTATGTTTCAAATTTATTGAAATTAAATTTAATAACAATTACATTCATTTTGAAATCAGTGTTTATATAGGATTAATTAATTATAACTAAATAAAATAATTAGAAAATATTTCATATTCAAATTTAGATTATATTTTTTGTATTTTGCCCGATATTTTTTGCATTTACAAAATTTTCATATAAATCAATATATATTTTTTTAATTATGTGAAGCTTAAATTATTTTTTATTATTTGAGATTTATTTATTGATTTGGTCAAATTCAACCTTTTTATTGTATAGACATGCTAGGACAAGTTTAGTATGAGTTCTTTAGCCAGTGGGTTTCTATCAATGACTTGTAATATGGCTTTCTTTTATTGCACAACATAAAGAGTTAATACTAGGCAATGAAGAAAGGGAAAGAGATTTTATATTACCACCGCTTAGCTCATTAATTTGAGGCCAGTGGTTTCTATCAAACTGTTCGATCTCCTTACATATATAATGAAAGAAAGCGTGATTTTTCGGGTTGCCGGCTATTTGATTAGTCTCATGTGTCATAATAGATTGGGATCATTAAAGAGTGATTTTATATGTGAATAGTAAATATATAAAAATTGCACAAATGTGGACTAACTTAATTAAAATATAGGGCTCAATAACTTTGAAAATAAATTCTTGAAAGGAATTTTTTTAAAATATAGGGAGAAATAGGAGAGAGTGTATAAATGAATTTATTAATTTTTATCATAATTTTTTTTTATTATTTCTCTCAATTGAATTATATGCATACATCACTTTTCTTTAAAATTTTAGGACATTACCACGTATTAAAAATAATATAAGAGCATTTTTTTTCTCATATCATTCATCTTCCATCCAAAATTTTGAATGATTTATATTAAAAAGTTAAAAAATTAGGTTTTGATTATTACTTTTATAATATAAATGACTTTTATCTAATTTAGGTTTAAAATATTAAAAAAAAGTAAAGAATAGGTTAAAAATATCTTTCTAAATGAATGATAGTCTATCGATACACATGCGTGCGTGTGTCGATAGACTGTCTTTCATTTAGAAATATACTTTTTACCTATTGTTTAATTTTTTTTAATGTTATATATATATATATATTAACACTTCAAAATCAATTGTAAAAAAAATATTAATAAAATTATAGCTTTAAATATGAAATAGACATAATTTATAAATAAAATTTTTATTAAATTTAAATTATTTCTTAAGGTGAAATTTAAAGAAAAAGTTATAATATCTTTCCAAATAGGTATTACCACACACATGTCATTTCTATATGTATTAATTTGTACAAACACTTAATTCAAAATAAATTGTAACAAATAATGACAATCAACTTTCAACTTTTAAAATGCTATAACACTTTCTTAAATAACAATTGTTATTATAAATTTAAACAATTTTTAAGTTAAATTTTTAAGAAAATTCTATAAATTTTAAAAAAAATTAATAATGCAGCATGATGACTAATACTGCCTTTTAAGCTTTGAAAATTTTTTTTTTTAATATTTTAAAATTTAGAACAAAATATGCCGAACTCCTTCCAAATACTCTTGGTCTGCATATGCATCCTAGCTCGCAACTTTGGTCGTCATATGCACTCGACACCAGTTGCAGCTTCTTCTCTCTGTATACCAAGTGATGCAATACTATTGGAGTTTGAGCATAGAGCTATATCTAGACTCTACACTCTTGCACGTAACAATTTCTCCTATAGACACTAAATATGATGAGAGCTACATAATTGTAACCAAATAGCCCATAATGGCATTTGATATGGATAAGTAGTGTATGATATAAGTGATTTGTTTGAATCTTGTTAGAGGTGTAAACGAGTTGAGCTTAAGTGAGCAAATCTTTATTCGTGTTCAGTTGATTTGAAGATTACTTTATTCGTGTTCAGCTTGTGTTCGAAATAACTCGAAATTTCAGTATTATGTTAGACTAATTATTCGAAATGGCTCTACAATAAATTATCTGAAAAATCTATAAAATAGTGGATTTGAACCTAGGCCAATATTTTGCATGGCAAAAGCTCCAACCACTATGTATATGTATATGTATATAAAATATGATATAATAGAATATATTTTTCGAGCTAAATCGAGCCGAATATGATCGAACGAAGGATTGTTCATGTTCGGCTCATTTAAAAATAGAGTTTCAATTTGTTCGTGTTCAACTCGCTTTCTTAACGAACAACACAAGTAGCAGTTGTTCATAATAATGTTTTTTTAATACATCTTCAACCAGAATTCCAACTAGCAACACCATTCAATTAATTTGAATAGCTATAAAATTCTTCTAATTAAAAGAATTTTACCAAACTGCATATCTTTAGCCTTATTATTTACAATGTAAACAAGTCCATACATGTTGTTATTAAGGGGTTATTTGATTTGAAGTAAATATAGTATATTATAAATTTAATATATATATTTTTAAAATTCTATTGTTTGATTGGCTATATTTAAAATGCAAGATATTTTTGGATTGAATTTGATGATATATTTGAAATTCACTCAATCTAGGTGAATTTTTAGTACACTAGTCTCTGTAATTTGAGACTATTCATTAATATCATTTCCACCAAATTGTTAATTATTATTCATCATTATCCATTATTCTGCTTACCATCGTCATTGATCATCAACAAATATTTTATATTATTTTAATTTTATCAAACAAAAAAAAAAATCAAACATTTATAAAATTTTCATCCAAATAATTTAATATTATTTCAAATACATTAATTTTATTTTATACCACTTAATTAGATTTTCTTCCTCTGTCTTGAAGTGGCAGTTTAGTAAATTAATACAAAACTATCGTCAATCAATATCGAACTTCCTCTTTAAAACCTCGCTTTCCTCCCCGGAGAGAGCGGGAACGACAACCAACCGAAATTAAAATGAAAAAAAACTAAAATTAAAACCGGAGGAAAAGGAAGTTAGCTTACGGAAAGCCGGAGCGCTTTTTCTCGCCTACTCTTCCTATGGCATCTGAGGGTTTCCTTCGCCGGTCGCCATTTCGCGATGATAGCAGCTCAATCTCCGGGTTCCTCTCTCCACGCCGGCGATCTTTACTGATCGTCGTGCATCGCTGACGAAATCGACGTTTCCCTCACTATAGCTGTTGTATACGCGGTGTACATAAACGGCAGACAGGGTGAAGCCAGGCAGGAACAGTTCCGGCGAGGTGGTGGTCGATCTAATCGGTCTCTGACTTCTGATACTTTTTTGGGGTTTCCTTAAATCCCTACTTCACTTTTTTTTAATCCATATCTTTGTTTTTCTTAGCTCCGCATCTTCGGAAATTTGTGGAATGTGGTTCCGTTTTTTGTTTTGTTTTGTTTTTTTTTTTGTTTTTGTCTCTCTTTGGAAATCTTTGTCTTTATGTATCGTTGATTGATCCAAATGTTCAGGTTTCAACTTTTTGTAATTTTAGGTCTTGCATTGTTTACTGATAAAGAAGGTGTGATCTGCAATAATTTTTCTGAGTGTCTATGTATCATGTTGTTGGTTGCTAGAGAAGAAATTTTGTAATGCTGATATTATTGTTGTTCAAGTTCCATCTGAAAATCTGAGATTTTGTGATTTCTTATGCTTACAAACGTTTGGAGGCATAAATATAAGTTCTCGCCTTCCAACATACTGATTATTTATTGCTAAATTCGAGTTTCATATATTTTTTTTAAACAATTATACTCATTGACATTTCAGTAAAGAGTATTTTTCAATGGAGATGGATGTTTTTTTTAAAAAAATTTCTGACCCTGATAAGATGATTTTGATATACACAAAAGTACTTACTGTATATTAGTTTGAGGCATCTAACATTTAGTTTCTCGTATTTTACATAAGTGATCTTGTTCTGATTGTTCATTGAAAGTCTGATACCCCTCCCCTCCTACCCTAAAGTTCTGCAGGCTAAAGTACTATTATATTCTCTGTTTCAAATATAAATTATTTAGTCGACATTTTATCATTTGATTGCAAAAATCAAGCATAGAGATATGCAAAATCACCTTTTACATTTTTTTTATTTTTTTTAGCAATCTACATGGCAGCAGCAAACTTTTCAAGCAAGGTTTGTTTGAAGGTCATTCATTGCTATATTGGAGACGACAACTGGGGTGTGGTGAAAGCCTCGATCTCAGCTTATGTGGCGTGTGGCGACAAGCGATAACACAACTATTTTTTTTTTTTTTTGGTGATGAGGTGTCTCATCTCACCCATCAAGCATTGAGACTTCCTCTGAACGACATACTGATTTAGACCTAGTATCACTGTATTTACTGTGTATTGAGAAGGATGAGCTCAACAAGGTCATTAATGATTTTATTTTGCAACATTTATAGAATATGAAAACTCGCTGAGGTTTTCTATTATTAGTTTTTCTTTCCATAAATATTTTGTGTGATAAATGTCAAGAACATTTATAAAGCAATATTTTTTTTGGATTTTTTCTTGTTTGTGATTTTCAATTGTTGATGATATATGATGATGACTATTTTAATATGTACTATAGAATGTTTATTGTTTCCCATAAGGGAAGGCATTTTTGTTTATTTGAACAATATTTTTACATGCAAGCTAAGTACTTGTCTAGGCTAACAGTATCACTATGGTATTACCTCAACAATTTTGATGTTTTTTTTTATCATATTTTATTTATATTTTGATTTGAAATAAAATATATTTGATATTCATAATTGTTTTTAAAACACTTAAAATATCAAAAAATTGTTTTGAATGTTTTTAAAAATAATATGATTTAATTTCAAAAATAAAAAAATAAAAACACTTAAAAATATGCTAAACCAATATATTTTTAAAAAGAACATAAAAATTTAAAAAAACACAAAACATACTTGATCCCAAACAGGCCCTTAATTTTTTAGGTGAACTTGATTGTTGAATATTGAATTTTGAGCACTTAACAAATGCAAACATTTATTTCAACTATAATCCTTTTTTAAAACAGCTGAGGACTGATAGTCCAGATTGGCATTTTTCATCTGCGATTATTGCTTGTTAAATCAACGCATTATTTTTACTAGTTTGGTTTCTGTACAGTGTGCTGTTTATCGAGTAGTTTGGTTTTTGTACAATGTACTGTTTATGGAGTAATCCTTTCTGAAGACATCTGTTGTCTGAATCCACTATGCCATATTGGCATTTTTTTTGATTATTTTTTTTTAAATGAGTATCTCACCATTATTACGCTTGTTGATATTGTATTATCTACATTTTTTTACTCCTTCATTGATTTACTTTTACTTTTATGCTTGAGAAGGATTGAACTGTCAGAGATTTTTATTTTATAAGAAAGTGAGTATCAGTGATTATTACTTGTTGAAATCGACTCGTTATTGTTACTAGTTTGGTTTCTGTACTGTACGCTATTTATGGAGTAGTCCTGTTATCGTTGACATTCCACTATTTATAATCTTTACACCTGCTTCGGCTGCTATATATTTTTCTATCGTACTGAGGCATGAATGAGCTCGAATAAAGACTGGAAGTTGGCATTAATGGATTCGATGGCCAGCCTAGCTTTATTTTCGTATCTCATTAATAACTCCTTTTGACTAATGATTTTGTTGGATTGAGGTTCCATCTTCTATTCCTCGAGTAAAAATGCTGTTTTTTTTTTGTGTGCGCTATTTTGTGGAGGAGTCTGATTCTATTAATCAACGTGAAATGTATTGTTGATTTAGCTCTTATTTTGCGATGAGCTCACTAGGGAGTTGCAGGGGTAGTACGCCCCCTACTTTGAGGGTTTAGGGGCAGCGCCCCCAAATTTTTTTTTTACAGCGCCTCAGTGTTGGGAAGACAGCACCATGGCGCCAGCATCAGTGGAATATGAGTAGAAAAATAGTGCAGCGCCACGGCACTTGAACCGATACAAAAAAGTTTGGAGAACAGCCGCATCAACGCCTAAGTGCCAAGATCGCGGTCCTGTGGCGTTATGAGACGGGAACCTTCATATTTAGTCGATTTTTTTCTAATTTTTTATAAACTTTTCTCCGTTCTCTTATGAGTGAGAGTGAAGTGTCCTACAGTGACTGATGTGAGGAGCAACTTAATTGCAATATAATGTGTATATTTCTTCTCAGTTTTTCTTTCATAGTGAATTTCTTGGTGGTGTGGCTCCGTGATTTTTTCCTATCATAGGTTTTTTCCATGGTAAATATGGTGTTCCTCTATGTGATTGCTTTTACTTTTGTTTTCATTTGTTTCTGTATGTTCTGAAATGCTCAAACTGTTTTCCGCGCTTAATCTTTCTCTCCCAATAATATGCTACTTGCCACTTATGATATTTTCAATCTTAGTACATAACTTCTAATACTCAAACTTACGTGCAAACATAACAAGCATTTGATTCATCCATGAGAGAGAAAAAGGTGGATTGTCCATCTGACTTGAATAATGAGCAACTCTCACTGTTCAACTGCTACGTACTCGTGCGCTCATGAATTGGTTGTGGTACACAATGAAGATAGAAGTCACAAAGGCAAAGAATGAAATTATTTCTTTCTTTACTTGTTCTTCATGATTCTTCTTGGTTTGGTTACAGGCATTACTTGATCTAGTCATAAAATGAAGCATCAACTTTAGTGGTACTGAAAAAAAATGCTTAATTAAGTACATTAACATATCCATTAAATCCTATGAAAAATTATCAAGTGCTATTACCATTTGTTATTGTGTTAAGTCATCTAAGCATCTTTTCGAACTTTCAAGCATAAAGGAGTCTTGGCATGTTGCACATAACACACCCTGTTTTTACTTTACAGAAACAGTTTACAGTTTCTGAGGATGTATCTGTTAATTTTGAGCTTTTGTTAAAGCTGCTATGTTGTTGTTCTTATGTTGATGATGCAATTTATTAAGCAAATTCAATTTCTCTAAGCTATAAACAAAATGCAACTACCTTGATGACCTCTGCAAACAAAAGCTGGTCAGGTTAGATCTTTTTAAGAAATATGAGCTTCATTCAATGTCAACTTCATTCAACATCAAAAAGTATTACAAAAAAAAGAGAGAGAGGGAAAGAACCATGGAGGCCTGGATGAATAATCTTTCTAAAGCAGATAATCATTACGACCTTCCAATACAAGCCACGACAAATGCTGCTTATGACATTGTATGAAAGGGCTTGTATTTACTAAGTGATACCACGACTCCCTGAATGGAGCCAATGGCCGCTGCCAGCGACACCAGCAAGCAGAGGAAACTGAAGATCCGCAGCATTATCCCCTTGGGGCTACTCCATGCTATTTTCTTCTGACACATGAACATTTCGATGGGGAAATATACGGTCAGGGGCCAGAAGGCAAAGGCTCCGAGGAATCCCATCACATCGTTGAAGAACGGCATTATGATGGCCAAAATTGTGATCATCACAACAAATACAGTTCTCCAGATCAACCTGATTATGTTCAGTGAGACAGGAAAGGAACTTGTGTTTATTATGGTCATCTCACAGCTCAATATCTTCATGTTAGGCCACTTTTTGATGACTGTATCTTCGACGACGGCAAACACGGGTTGACAGAACACCTGTTTAGATGAACATAATTTAGAGCTTCAGCTTATATGTAGATGGAAACATTGTAGCTCTTGCTGAAAATGGCAAACCTGGTATGCGCCGAGTAGATGAACAACTATACAGATGTTGGCGATATCTATCAACCAGAAAGGCTCATAGAACCCAAAACCAGTAAGCATGTTCCCTGGAGCGTTATTGCCAAAGGCCAAATAGCCTAGACAGCCACAGAGCATGTAGAACACAGTCGTTATCGACACGCTGATGATGCTTGCTTTCTTCATGACTTTATTCTCTGCCGGCGGTGATTTCAGCGTGTCCTGAATTAAAATAGTCTCAGGTGATGATGATTCATGACACTATTCATTCCTGCATATATTAGGTGATTTTCATGATTGGACATCTTACCTGTATTTCGATCAACACCATGGAAAAAGAGTATGCAAATGCAATGTTTCCGAGCGCCTGGAAGACATTCCACACTTTTTCTGTTTGAGTGACATCAATGCCAACCATTGTTCCAGTAATTGTGGTTTTTCCATTGTTCCCTGCTCAAGAGAAATGAAAATGGATTTCGAAGCAGAGATAGATGCATCAAATGTATCATATGGTTGTTGCTGCTGAATTAGGATTGCTCACCAGAGACTATTTGTGCTAGGGCGAGGACAGCCCCGATGATTGAATATGAGAATGACATGATGGCGGCGAGGACAGAAAGCCATGAGATGTTTTGGAGGTCGGGGAACTGTGAAAGAAAAATCTGGCTTGCCCCAAAGGCTATCATATAAATGGTGTATGAGACTCGACAGTCAGCTTCATGACCTTTCTCATGGAAGCAGTGAGACTTGGTGATAGCCCTGGAAACAAACATTCATTTTACTCTCTCTTTAGATCACCATTGCCTCTTTCGTTGAGGTTATGGATTGTGAAGTGAGAGTTGACTTACGCAGCGCTAATGGAGGCAGTGATGGTGTAGCCAACGGCGGTGCCGCAAGTGAGAGTTGACTTACGCAGCGCTAATGGAGGCAGTGATGGTGTAGCCAACGGCGGTGCCGCAAAGATTGACATATTGGCAGACCCCACACATCCATATTTGAAATGGGCCTGCATTAATCAAAATTTTAAACTTCTCATATATGATGATGAACTATGAAGAAGAGTTGAGAGGCACAATGACGTGGCAATATATTGTGTACCAAGATAGGATTTTACGGCACTACTGTAATTGTAGTTTCGTTTGCCGGAGATGGGGTCCGAGTTGCGGTAACAGTCGCTGAGCAGGATGGAGGTGAAGAGGGTGATGATTGAGAAGATGATGAGAGTGATGGTTCCAGCAACCCAGCCTAGCTGTGCCATCGCCCATGCCAGAGATAGCACACCAGAGCCAATCACAGCAGTTATAATGTGGGAGCTTGCAGTCCATAGTGTGCCTGATAACCCCCATGTGATTAGGGAAAGCATAATTAGTAGAAGTTCACATTCAAGGAAATCTTTTATTTTGTGTTCTTCAATAATCTCTTTTTATGTTTTGGAACATTCGTCTTCTGACATGATGAATGTCTGTTTTGTGTTATATATCTTGTCTTACTTTGTGAGGCAGATGTTTATGGTGGGTTTTGATTCATGACATTCTGATGCTATTGGCAATCTGCTGTCATATATAAGCCAACAGGCACTCACACTAACCTATTAAATTGTCCCAGACCCTCAATCAAGTTGTGATCTTCATCATACTATGCATTTACCAACAATCAAGAAGAACTTACACATATATTTGATCGATCTATGCATTAATTTCTGCATACAAAAATATTTGCCAATATACTTCATACAATGTGATAGATTTTTCCTCCTTTTTCTCTAAATTTATATCTAGGGCACAATGCGATAGATTCATGCCTTCTTGAAGGTAAATAACGATAATGGGAGGAAGATCAATGGAGGAGAGGTAAATGTATACATAAATGTCTTACCAGTCCTTCTGGGGCGTCCATCGTCGTCGAACTCCTGGCTGCAGCTTGCGCTGGTGCTAGGGTAGAAACCCATCACTCCTCTCGCTTCTCCTCCTTCTTCTTCTTCTTCCTGATGTCGACCTTCCATCTCGTCTAATTTTGTCTAATTTATTATTCTGATACAGGTTCTGATTCTCATCTAATAAACTGCTGTCACATTACGAATCTGAAATGGGGGAGAGCTGGCTGCCGTTCACCGGCCGCCCTATTCTGCCGGGTTAATGGCGGCTATGCGGTTCAAAAACAGCCATGTTATTATTATGCCCTAAACTCGAGGAAAGGGAGTTCTTAGTAATTAATCACTTTGGTTTAGTGAAACTGTGTGATAGTAATCTTCTAAAATGTTAATATTTTATATCCTTACATTATTATTATAAAAGTAACCTGAGATTTATTTATATTAAGTCTTGATTATTTTTAATTAATCTCTTAATATTAAATCCTGATCTTTTAATATTATCACATTATTGTTAAAAAAACTTAGAATGATTCACATATTACATACCTGCCGTTTCATTAAACTCATTTGGCGCTAAATCTAATTTAATATAATGATATTATAGTCTTAATTAATTTTGCATTTTTTTAATTTAAATAATGGATACTTCATGCACGTACATGCAATTAAGTCAATAATAATTATAATTATAATATATATATATATATATATATATATATATATATATATATATATATATATATATATATATATATATATATAATTTGATATTTTAAATAATAAATTTTGAAATCGTATTCTTCAAAATAATAAAATTAATTGATGAACCATTTGATATTTACGACAGAGCCAACCTGACTCCTCAATATATAATTACTATATATTTATTATATATTAACGGTGAAATATTATATATTATTATATATAATTAATATTACATCAATATATAATAATATATAATATTTTTAAATTAAAATATGATAGATGTATATTAATTGAGCTTTATATGATGTTTTTAGAAATTGAATATAGAACTATATTAAAATTTCACACTTAAAATATCTGCTAAACAAAAAAATGAATTAAAAAAATAGATCTTCCCGTAAAAACCGGCAATAAAATAGATCAACTTGTAACGTTGAACCAAATATAAGTTGTAAAAAATATTATATAAATTTTGGATTGTAACATTTTTTTTTTAATTTTTTTCAAGTATATATATATATATGTATATATATATATATATATATATATATATATATATGTATATATATATATATATATATATATATATATATATATATATATATATATATATATATATATATATATATATATATATATATATATATATATATATATATATATATATATATATATGTGTGTATATATGTGTGTGTGATCAATTTATTATCATAGAAATTTTATATCATTTAAATAATTTTAATTAATTTTAAAAATATTTACATATATGCAACATAAATTTTTTTCGAATTGATTTCCTCAAATTTTATAATAATTGATTATTTATTGAGATTATAGGATAATGACAACTAATAGAAGCATGATTCTTGAATCAGATGGAAGATTGAACCAGCTGAAAAAAATAAAGTTTTAAAAGTTAAAGATTTTATCGAGATTTAATAGGATATTCAATGATCATAATCAAATATACGATTATAATTCTGAAAACTATATAAAAAAGTAAATGCACAACAAATGAACAATTATTCTTGATATGACATTTAAAATACTATTAGTCGAAGCACGAATCTTGATGTTAAAAGCAAGTGATCCAAGTAAACCTAGATCAAGCTCTTAAAATATCCTTGGAAACTTTGGGATATCGCTTTAATAGCTCTCAAATATGAAGTGTTTATAATAAATCGAAGGCCTCAACGGTTCCAACAAGTCAAAGATCTTATAATTCCGACTTCATTTGAGCATTCAAATGCACAAAATACATCATATGATCAAGGGGATCATTTTGAGTCGTCCGATGAAGTGGAGTGATACGGGTTTTGCATGTGAGAGACGCCACCTCCAATCTATAAATAGCCTCATTCCTCATATGAGGAGGCTGAAGGAGAAGGGAGGCAAGAGAGAAAGAGCTCTAAAGATCCTCCAAGCAATCGCCATTCGACGGCCATCAACCACCGCCACCGCCGCCATCGCCACACCGCCGTTGCCGACCATTGTTGCGGCCATCATCACCGATCACTATCGTTTGGCCACCAACATCATCGCCATCGCCAATCGCTGCTAACTTCGCTATCAACGCCGCATCAACATCGCCAACATTGTCATCACTAGCGATCGTTGTCCATTTCTTATACACAATTCGTAATCCCAGACGGAAGATCTTGTACTCAAGATACATAGTGGAAGCTTTTATCAAGCAGCTGGTTTTTCCCTCTTTTCGAGGTTTTCCAATGAAAATTGAGTTTTATTATTCGCTCTTTAAATACTCAGATGTGTCTTGGACTCCCCAAAGAAGCTAAGGCGAAACTTTTACTCTGAATTGGTTTTCTAGACGCAGTCAGCTTTGCCATGTGGGAAAATAACCCTCAATCACAATTTCGTGGAAAACTCACGCCATGGCCAATAGTACTGATTCAGAATAACGAGCCTCCCGCTCCAACTCTCCACTAAACCAATCCTTGAACCAAGGACGCCAACCTTCTCACTTCCCCGATAGCGTGATCATGTCGGAAGGCGCGGGAATCTCTTTAGAAGATCGTGTGCGCTGAATGGAAGAGTCTCAAAATGAGATGATCCGACTTTTATGAGGAACACAACAGCCACTACCGCGGAAAACACATCTCCCCCAAGATCGATCGTTAGCCGCGGGAGGTCAAAATGCTAATCTCCCTGACGATGAAGTTCCTCCGCTTCCAAACCGTGATGCTGATCTCCTTGACACTACCAGTTCTACTCATCCATCACGTGCAACTCAACTGACCGCTAATCTACCAATTGTGAGTGTGGCACGCTCGCCCGTTGACTCCACTCATCATATTATATGTGTGTAATTACGACGCTTAATGCAAGATAATTTCACCTTCAAGACATAAATTATCTTCCCTCACCACGCTATGAGGAATCTCACCTTTACAAGCTATTATTCAACATCCTATTCCCGTGGGTTTCAAGCTTCCAAACATTGATTCCTATGAAGGGGCGACCGACTCACATGAACACATCGACCATTACAGGACTATCATGCATATCCAATGAGCTCCTGACACAATGCTTTGTCAGGTCTTTCTAGTTACCCTCAAGAGACAAGCTCGCACTTGGTTCTACTCCCTTCTAAGGGAATCCATCCATGCCTTTTTAACTCACCAAAATTTTTGTAGCAGCTTCATTGCAAACCGAGGATCATTAAAGATTCCTCCCATCTGCATTCATCAAAATGAGGGTGAATCACTTAAAGAATACTTCCAGATTCTCGGGCTCGCCAAATACCCTGCAGTAGACCTCGAATTACTAAGAGGAGTTTTCCTTGGGGCTCGCCCCGAGCCTTTCTACTGTCCACTAATGAGATACGGTCCGCCATATGTCGACTTTAGTTCACCGTGGAAGCATGATTCCGATGAGACTATTAATGCCCATCGAAAATAATTTGAACAATCTACAGGAAAACGTAAGAGTGCTCTAGGAAATACACATCAACAATCCCATCGAAGAAGCAACAAGGGTCATGATTTTCCTCCACCCGCATCAACGACGAACCAATACCGGAATACACGCCAGAACACATCTCGTGTTAACCTCCTAATGGCTATTCGAGATGAAGAAAATATCAAGTCGCATCCATCAAACTAAATTCAAAAATCGAGCAATATTGTCACTTCCATCAAGTCGGGACATACTCGAGGCATGCAAACAACTCAAAGAGGAAATTGAGAGGCTCATTCAGCAAGGATATCTACGCCAATTTGTGCAAAACCAACCAACTCAAACAAACATAGCTCCAACCGGGGCAACCAGACAATCATCACGTAAACAACATAATAGTGCCAAATAGTTGGAAAAATTGAAACGATTGCGAGTGGGCCACTACTATCTAATCAAATCTTCATCACTTTTGAAGAGCCGAGTTAAAAAAATCTTGTATTAATCATCCCATCACTTTTAATAACTCGACTTGGAAGGAGTCCAAGTTCCACATCAAGATCCTCTGTCATAGTCGGGATTG
This sequence comes from Cymbidium sinense, assembly GCA_021442155.1. Lineage (NCBI taxonomy): Eukaryota > Viridiplantae > Streptophyta > Magnoliopsida > Asparagales > Orchidaceae > Cymbidium > Cymbidium sinense. Next base: position 143,792,722 of record CM038219.1, read on the forward strand.
GTGACCCATGTTATATTGTTAAGAGAATTTTGATTGATAATGGGAGTTTTGTTGATGTTTTATTTTACTCCACCTTTCTTAGCATCGGCCTGGTTAAGGAAAAACTTCAACCCGCCAGACCTATATGGGTTTGATAATCGCCTCAACATGGAGGGTACAATCACCCTTCCTTGTTCTCGAGAATTTTCTCACAAGTCACTCACTACCAATTCATATTAGTCAAGTCATTCAAAGATACAACGCTATATTTGGATGACCCCTCCAATCAATCTTCTTTGCCACTTCTGCATCTCATCTTAAGATAAAATTTCAAACTCCCATTGGGGTTGGAGTGGTCTCAGGAAAATCAACAAATAGCACAGACAATCATGTTACCTCAAACAAGCTCAATCACCCTTCTGGTGACCTTCAACATCGAGAATTTTAATCTTCAAAATAAAGAAGTACCTCGAGGGTAAAGATCTCCCCATTTATTATCGATGACCAACCGCTGCTACCAACCATCCGAGGAAAAATATTCCTTAAAACTTAGAACATGGAGGGTCTCTAAAAAGTGTTATATGTAATCATTGGTGTATAAATATTGTAATATTTAATTTATCCCGTTTGTCTTTTCCTCTCCACCTCTTGTCCTTTATTAACTCTCTCTAAAAATGTATCTCATCCTTTTTGTTAAGTTATCTTATGATAATATTGTATCACTGACATTATCAAAGTAATGAGTTTATGGATTTTCCTTATAAGCTTGTTTCTTCTTCATTTAATCCTCCCACTTGAGGAATATACAACTCACGTTGTATCTCAACCAGGCATGATCAATCTCAATGGGACTTGATCGGACATCTTCCACACAGGTTAACGTCATCGGGTAACACCTTGACAAACAACCTCGGTTAGTCATAATCTCGATTCAATTGATCTCTTCCATACGTTAACGCCATGTAACACTCGACAAACAACCTAGATAAGTCAAAAGGTCCTGGACTTCCCACGACCTCTTCCATACAAGTTAAGTCATCGTAACACTCGACAAACAACCTGATAGTCAAAAATCCTCCCGATTCAATTCAACCTCTTCCATAAAGGTTAACGCTATCTAACACTCTAACAACAAACAACCTAGATAGGTCAAAAGGTCCTTGAGGACTTCCATGACCTCTTCCATACACCACGCAAAACACCGACAATCAACTCTGATAGTCAAAATCTCGGATTCAATTAATTCTTCCGTTAACGTCGTAACACTCGACAAACAACCTAGATAGTCAAAAGGTCCTTGGTGGACTTCCGACCTCTTCCATGTGTTAACGCCATAACACCGACAACAACCTCGGATAGTCAAATCCTCGCCGATCTAATCAACTTTTCCATACAGGTTGACGCTATCGGTAACACTTTGACAAACAACCTTGGATAGTCAAAATCTCATCGGGGCCACCATTGAATTATCACCGCATCTCGCTGACATCTCTCGCCGTTTACCGACACTGCCGCCAATTGCCGACTACTGTATTGCCGCTACCACCTTTGCCGCTAACCATTGGCCACCGCTAGCTAATTCACATCGGTCCGCCGACTATCAATTTCGCAATATCCCCGCCATTAATGCTATTAACGCTGCTGACTACGCTACCGCCCGCATCGCTACAACCCTCTCGGCCGCTAACCCCGTCCGCCAACTCAAGCCGGTCTCACACCGACTATCGTTGCCATTACTAAACCATCGTTCTCCGCTTGCCACCACCATTAATGGTTATCTGTCGAATTATCATGTCACCGCCGGGCCGCCATCGTTGAGCATTGCGAACCCGCTCGGTTATCTCTTGATCGCTTAAACCCGGCTCGACGGTGGTCGCACCTCTTAAGAGAAAACGGAGCCTTGCTGATGAACTACGGGTCTTTATCGCCCGATCCGGTCGATCCGACGAGTTAGTTAACACCTCTTTCGGGAAAACTGAGCTCTTGCATGAACGCTGTCTTGATCGCTAAACCGGCCGGTCCGACGAGGTTAGTTAACACCTCTTCGAGGGAAACTGAGCCTTACGATGAACTATGGTCTTGATCGCCCAACGCCTTCTTTCAAGAAGAAAAGAAGGTGCCTTCTCCTTGGCCTTTTTTATAGACCTTCATGGGCAAAAGGGTAAAACCGCAAACCGCTGAAACCGCCTCAAACCGCTATTATCATTCGGCCCGGACACAAGCATAGCTAGCCAACCGTCGTCTGCCTCAGAACCCCTACCGCGTTTCATTTGCCCGCTGTCACCAACTGTCATCTGCTCACACTCAGGCTGACCCGATCGCCACGCATGAGAATCACATGACCGCTATCCGCCCGTTTCACCATGACTACCGCTCTCGTCTCCTGACCGAGGACCACTATCGCAATTCGTCGTCAACTGCGACACCATATGCGCCAGGCACAAGCGCTTCCGTTCAGGGCCTGGAGCTGTCAACGCATACCTCAAAATCTCGCACCAAGATACCTACACATTGGCCCTACATCGCTTAGTCATAATATTGTGCTCCCATAAAGATCGTTTCTCTCAAAATGTTAATTGACCCTCAAATTTCATTGAAAAATTTGCTATTTTCAAGTATTTGACATATATTTTTGAATGATTGAGATAATGTCATCCAAAAATAGGGGGACCTTGATATGACACTTAAAATACTATACAAGCACAATCTTGATGTTAAAAGCAAGCGATCCAAGTTGAAACCGGGTCGAGATCAAGCTCTTAAAATATCCTTGAAACTTTGGGATATCTTAATCCCTAAATAGCTCAAATATGGAGTGTTTATACAAATCGAAGCCTCAACGAGCTTTCAACAAGCCAAAGATCTTACAATTTGACTTCATTTGAGCATTCAAATGCACAAATATATCATATGATCAAGGGGATCATTTTGAGTTCCATGAAGTGGAGTGGGTTTTGCATGTATTGACAGACGCCACCTCCAATCTATAAATAGCCCCTCATTCCTCATATGAGGGGAGGCCAAGTGAAGGAGAAAGGAGGCAAGCAAGAGAGAGGAAAGAGCTCTAAAGATCCTCTAAGCACAATCGTGCCGCCATTCGACGGTCGTCAACCACCGCGCCGCCATCACCGCCACCACATCGATCCTCGCCACACCATTCCGGCCATCATCACCGACCACTATCGCCGGTCACCAGATCAACATCGTTGCCAACTTCGTCATTAACTTCGTGCCAACATCGTCGCCAACTTCGTCCAACTCAACATCGTCATCATCGCCAATATTGTCATCACTATTCCATTTTTCATATGTAATCCCAGACGGAAGATCTTGTACTCAAAAGATACATAGGAAGTTTTTCCAGCTCGTTTTTTTCCCTCTTTCGAGATTTTTCATCATGAGTTTTATTATTCCTCTTTAAATACGTATGTGGACTCAAAGAAGCTAAGGCGTAAACTTTTACTCTCAACTGGTTTTCTAGCACGCAACAATTCTCTAAATGGAAAAAAGCGATATTCTTGTTCAAAGGCCGCTAATACTGGCTCTACCAAAGTGGCTCTACTAAGGTGATCACCATTAATGGCCTCTTCAAGCCAATGTAATCCATGGCTAACGCTTTCATGTGCAAAATGAAGGGAGAGAAGAGCGGAGAAGAGAGAGAAGATAAAGGATGACAAAAAATTTTAAAGTGGTTGAAAAAGAAAGTAGGTTTCAAATGAACCAAACCTCTTGTTCATGTTGAGAATTTTTTAATGTATACTCACATATAAGTTTAATTATATATTATATGCTATTTTATTTTGTTAATCCTATTAATTTTGTAATCAAATAAAGATTAATTAATTTTAAGTTTTTGAGACATCTTATTAATTTTGTATGGAATTATATTGTGTAGAAACCGGATATTTTATTTTATTTTAATGATAAATTGAAATAAAATGAAATGCACTCAATTATAAATAAGGTCATAGTCTCTATTCTAAAGGGTGAAGTTCTCATTTTACTCATATCTCATCTTGAGTGAAAAGAAAGCACTATATCTCTCTTAAGAACACATTTTTAGAAGTAGAAGACTAAAATTTCGCATTAGCTCTTCCATGGCTCTGATACCAAACTTACACCAGGATATAATAAAAGTTAATTATTATTAAAAACATACTTACATGGCGATATATGGAAAGAAGAGCAAGTAAGAGAACACGAGAGTGAAGAGAAGAGAAGGGAAGAAGGAAAAACTAAGCGCACCGATACAACAGGCAGAGCCTCCTTATATAGAAGAGGGAGGCAGAAGAAACTTTACTTAGGCACTAAGTAAAGGTACAATAATTAAAAGATGAAATAATCTTTAACTTTGTGGCGAGAATAATGCTGGCACTTTCGAGCTGTAAAGTGACATAGTTGTTGGTGCTGACAATAATGTTAGTCACTTTTGAGCTGTAAAGCAAAGTGACCTCAATAATTTTAGTGCTGGTAGTTATTTTAGCTGTGTAAAGTAAAGTAGTATCAATAATATTGGTTCTGCTACTTTAGATCCAGTAGAGTGACACCAAAATTCCTGCATATAATGCTCCCAATAATAGGATCCACTAATTTTCGCTAGTGGATTCAATGTTGACGTCGTCAGATGACTCGCCACTATCACAAATATAAATTGGGTATTTGAACACCTTTGGGAGCTGATCCTCATAAATTTTTCGAAGATAATTCTTATGTCGAAGTCTCGTTTTCATGAGGATATCGTCTCTTAATACTGTCAAGAACTTCATCAATAGAAAGCTCAAAATCTATATTTTTTTTGAAGAGTTATTATCTCGAAATAAGATTTGATAATATATCTGATATGTTTGAGCTTGTCCTCAATACTGATTTGATTCCTCTATTTAAGCATAAATTGTCTTTGAAGTACGAGTTGATTAAAAGGGTCCTTACAAAGTATAACGTTCCAATTCCAGCTCCAAGGGATTTGACAATTCGTAAAGAAGTGGGCTAAATTTTGCCCCTGAATCATTTTGCATGGATTAATGGCCCTCATTTTAGGAGCTGCCTCCATCCATTCATTGAAGACCTCTTTGATTGAGTATGGTAAAATATTAAGCGTGCGCCGAAGTAGTTTCTACAGCTTTTGATGGTTCGTCTTTTTCAACCGTGGTTAAAGAAGAGTCATATATATAGGTTTTTAGGTCGATCATGCCAGCTGTTGAGCTGACCGGATCTTTTCCATTATTTCTACCATGACGCAACCTCCCCGAAAGGAGGGACCACCTTAAGAGAGAGGTCATATCGTGAGGGGTGATCCACGACAGAATGAAAATCGAAGAGAATTGCGAACCTTTGAGCTTGTCATACAAAAATTTCAAAAATTTTTTACATCTGCTCAATGATTAAGATACAAAATAGTTTAGAGACAAATATTTTTTACTGATGTATTTCGCTTAATGAAGTAATTCGTGAAGTTGGGGTCCATCTTACTTAAAGCTAATTCTTTTTAATATGCTCTCAATACCAAATTGAGGCATCGCTTTCAAAATTTTGAAACCCGATCGGTTAGGTTAAGACATGGAATATTCTTAACACTTTTCTTAATTTTGAGACCGCCTTGGTATGAAGATTAGACTAGGGTGATAGAGATTTTTTCAATCTGTCAAAAAGAGGGGCTGCATCTTAAGCCAGATTTTGATAAAAATCAGCCACATAATTTAGGACTCCAAGGAATCATTGTAGTTGAGTTTTATCTAAAATAATATTAGGGAATTTATCAGCAAACTCAATGCTTCTATTAATTGGAATAATATAGACATTATAAATATTATGTCCCAAAACTATATTTCAGTCTCAAATAACTTGATTTTGGGTGCGGAGAGGACCAAACCATTTTTTAAAATGAGCCATTTAAAAGTTTTTAAATGTGTAAAATGCTCGTCAATGGTATTGGAAAAAATAAGGACACCATCAATATAGACAATGATATATTTAAAGTAATCTTTAAATATGTCATTCATGATATGCTAAAACTCAGACGAGATATTTTTTAATCGAAAAGGCATTACGTTCCATTCGTAATGTCCAAAAGAAACAGTAAAAGCTGTTTTATAACGATCTGATTCCTTAATTTGGATATGCCAATAGCCAGATTTTAAATCAAAAATTGAAAATATTTTGACATTATGAAGCCTATTGAGCAGATCCCTTTTATTAGGGATAGGATACCGGGTCCACTTAAGAACTTGATTAAATGGCTTGCAATTAATAACAAGCCTAGGTTTTCCCCTTTCATTTTCTACCGCATTCATAACATAGAATGCAGTGCAGCTCTGGGGAGAGTAATATTGTCAGATTAGTCCTTTTGTTAATAATTTGACAATCTCAGCTTTACATAAAGAAACAGGGACGAGCTTTGGTTGGAATATTACGTTCATTGAAATTATCAATCTACAGAAGTTCCACCGAATGAATCTTTCTTTCCCAAAAAGCAATTGGATTTTCACCACAAATATTTTTTTGGAAGTCATGAAGACATGATTGGATTTTTTTTCTTTTATCTTAGGAGAAGAAAGTTTTTGCTTAATAGTTAAAACAACAATTTCTTCTTTCAGATAATTTAAATGCATAGACTTATTATTAAGCCTAATTATTTCGTTAATTATGATTTCTTTAGGATTGGTAACAAATCGAAATGTAATTTCTTTATTCCAGATAATGCATTATATTCTGATATCATCAATTCTTGTTATAGACATTATTTTGAGTAGGAAGGGCGTACCCAAAATAATATGTTGGGTGAGATTTTTAACTAGAATAAAAGGGATATGAAGACAAATATCATCTTGACACATGACCATATCTGATAATTTGTATCTGATTTGTAAAAATTCATTATCGACAACTTTAAGCCTTTGGCTGGTTTTTTCAAAATATTTAGAAGGAATGAGTCCTTCTTGGATACAATTTAAATCTGCCCCACTGTTAATAAGAGCAATTAAATTGGGTAAAATAAATTTTTTATTTATAATTAATTTGATAAAAATATATCATTTTTAGTATATTGCCTTCTGAATACTCTGTAAGAAACCTGGTTCATGATGAGAAGAGGTTTCAGGATCCATAAGTGGATTCTATTATTGGGAGCATTATGCCAGAATTTTTGGTGTCACTCTACTTTACAGATCTAAAGTAACCGACATTACCAACATTATTGATATCACTTTACTTTACACAGTTTAAGTAACTACCAATACCAGAATGATTGAGATCACTTTATTTTACTGCTCAAAAGTGACTAATATTATTGCCAACACCAACAATCATGCCACTTTACAGCTCGAAAGTGCTAGCATTATTCCCGCCACTAAGTTAAAGATTATTCTATCTTTTAATTATTGTACCTTTACTTAGTGTCTAAGTAAAATTTCTTCTGTCTCTCTCTTCTATATAAGGAGGCTTTGCCTATTGTATCGGTGTGCTTAATTTTTCCTTCTTCCCTTCTCTTCTCTTCTACTCTCTAGTGTGTTCTCTGCTTCTCTTCTGTCTACTGCTGTCTGCCATCATGTAAGTCTATTTTTAATAATAATTAAGTTTTATTATATCCTGGTGTAAGTCTGGTCTGACGATGTTGACATTGAATCCACTGGCCAAAATTAGTGAATTCTATTATTGGGAGTATTTTGCTAGAATTTTTGGTGTCACTCTACTTTATAGATATAAAGTAACCAACACTACCAACATTATTGGCATCACTTTACTTTACACATCTAAAGTAACTACTAGTACCAGAATTATTGAGGTCACTTTGCTTTACAGCTCAAAAGTGACTAACATTATTACAGAGAGGACCTAACCATTTTTCAAAATGAGTCAATTAAAAGTTTTTAAATGGGAAAAATGCTCGTCAATGGTATTGGAAAAAATAAGGACATCATCAATATAGATAATGATATATTTAAAGTAATTTTTAAATATGTCATTCATGATATGTCAAAACTCAGATGGAGCATTTTTTAATCCAAAATGTATTACGTTCCATTCGTAATGTCCAAAAGGAACAGTAAAAGCTGTTTTATAGCGATCCAATTCCTTAATTTGGATCTGCTAATAGCCAGATTTTAAATCAAATTTTAAAAATATTTTGGAATTATGAAGCCTATTGACTAGATCCATTTTATTAGGGATAGGATACCAGATCCACTTAAGAACTTGATTAAGTGGCTTGTAATTAATAATAAGCCTAGGTTTTTCCTTTTCTTTTTCTACCGCAACCATTTTTGGTATATTGCCTTCTGAATACTTTATAAGAAGCTTGATTCATTAGATCTAAAGTAACCGACACTACTAACATCATTGGTACCACATTACTTCACGCAGCTAAAGTAACTACTAGTACCATAATTATTAAGATCCCTTTATAGCTCAAAAGTGACTAACATTATTGCCAGCACCAACAATCATGTCACTTTACATCTCAAAAATGTCAGCATTATTCCCACCACTAAGTTAAAGATTATTCCATATTTTAATTATTGTACTTTTACTTAGTGCCTAAGTAAAGTTTCTTCTATCTACCTCTTCTATATAGGGAGGCTTTGTCTATTGTATCGGTGTGCATAATTTTTCCTTTTTCTCTTGGGATTATTTTTAAAATAATGCTAACGATATAATTAGCACTAAAAAAAATATAATTAGTAAAATAAGTCGTCATCAAACGACGACGTGCACGTCCCACGTCGCCTACTTTTTTTTTTTTTTTTTTTGGCAAGAGAGAGAGAGAGAGAGAGAGAGAGATTTTTTTTTTTTTTGGCATGGGAGAGAGAGAGAGAGAGAGAGAGAGAGAGAGAGAGATTTTAATTTTTTAAATAATATAATTATTTAAAGTATATAAATTTAAAAATATTTTTATAAAATATTTAATAACCAAATATTTATATATTTAGTTATTAATTTATTTTATTTATATATATAATTAAATATATAATTTAAAATATTTTAATTATATATATAAATTTATAATTTATTTAACATTTTTTATTAATTAATATAATTATTTAAAATATATAATTTTTATTAATTTTGTTAATATATAATATAAACATATTTAAAATATATAAATAAATAAATAAAAAAAAAAAGAATAAATTATATAAATAAAAAGTAATTATATATATATATATATATATATATATATATATATATATATACATATATATATTTTATAAATTTATTTAGTTATTTATATATTTAAATTATATAAATATTTTAAGATATATAAATAATTTAAAAAATATTTAAAATATATAAATAAATAAATAATATATATATATATGTATATATATATATATATATATATATATATATATATATATACATTTAATTAGTTATTTATTTTATTTAAAAATATTTATTTCTTTAAAATATATAATTAGTTAAAATAAATAATTTTATAAATATTTAGTTATTTATATATTTATAAAATATATATATTTATATATATATTTATTATTCATTTCTTTTATTTATTTATTAAAAATTATTTATTTATTTATTTTTTTTATTTTTTTTATATTTTTTGTTATTATTATTATTAAAGACTTATATTAATAAATAAATATATATATATATATTTATATTTATTTATTATATATTTTATATATAATTAAAAATATTCTATAAAAATTATTTTTAAATTATTTATATAACTTAAAAATATTTATATAATTTAAACATATAAATAACTAAATAAATTTATAAATATATATATATATATATATATATATATATATATATATATATATATATATATATATATATATAATTACTTTATTTATATAGTTTATAAAATATTTATATAATTTATTCCTTTCTTTATTTATTTATATATTTTAAATATTTTATATTATATATTAACAAAAATTAATAACAATTATATATTATACATAATTATATTAATTAATAAAAAATATTAAATTTATAATTTATATATATAATTAAAATATTTTAAATTATATATTTAATTATATATATAATAAATAAATTAATAACTAAATATATAAATATTTAGTTATTAAATATTTTATAAAAATATTTTTAAATTATATACTTTAAATAATTATATTATTTAAAAAAATTAATAAAAATAAAATCTCCTCTCTCTCTCTCTCTCTCTCTCTCTCTCTCTCTCTCTCTCTCTCTCTCTCTCTCCCCCACCGTGCCACAAAAAAGAAAAAAAAAAGTAGCCAGTCGTCCGTTTGACGGACGACTAGGCCTATTTTGCTAATTAAATTTTTTCGTGCCTAAACAACTAATTATCATTAGCACTAAGCCTATTTTAAAAATAATCCCTTTTCTCTTCTCTTCTCTTCTACTCTCTGGTGTGTTCTCTTATGCTCTTCCGCCGCTGTCATTTCGCCATCGTAAGTCCATTTTAATAATAAGTTTTATTATATCCCGGTGTCTCAGATCGAGCCTCAGAGTGATCCACTGATCGTCTCAGATCGGGTGGATCACCCCTTGAAAAATGGTTTGATCCTCTCCGCACGTAAAATCAAGTTATTTCGACCGAAATACGCTTCTATAAATAATAAAGTAGAGAAGCTATATCAATCGCAGAACGACTTTGCTCATAATATTTTATATTGATTATTTGAAAATTTTAGATCAAAGTACAACAACAACAATAAGCCTTAATCCCACTAGGTGGGGTCGGCTATATGAATCCTTCATCTCCATTGTGTCCTATATGTCATCTCATTTAAATCAAGATACCAAGATCATTTTTTATACATCTTAACCAAGTCTTTTGCCTATCTCTACCTTTCTTAACATAAAGAAATCTAATGATCTACTCTCCTAATCGTCTGATCGGACATTATGATTCAAATTTTTTGAGCAAATAATTTGATCATATACATGAAGTATCGATATACTTTAGATGACTTTTTTATGGTTGATTTTTTGAGTAAAATAATATAGCTAAATTTATTTTATACTTTGATCACAATTTTAATTTTTATGTGATCAATATATTTATTCTCGCTATTGTGATCTTAATTTAAAATAAAATAAAATTCATATTTTGTCATATGATTTTGATTCAAATGTGTTTTATCTTTAATTATTTTTTAAATAGCAATAAGAAAAAAATTTCACTGGGTTCGTTGATTATAAAAAGCCTTATCAAAGATAAGTTCCGTGAATTATTATCATTATTTGAGAAAAAGAAGAATTTAGAGTTGATTATATTAATATGTAATTTCTCCGTAAGATGAATTAAGTTTGTACTTATGTTAGGAATTTTGTTTGGATTTAATTAAACGAATGAATCAATTCCTAACAAACGTAATTCCAAGAATTTTCATATTCTTTAAAAGAAATAAATAAATAAATTTGAAATGTCATTTCATATTATAAATGTTTCATTTTACTACAAACGTTTTGCTCTATATTAAACAATTATAAACATTTCATTTTTAAGAAAAAAAAAAATCTTCTTATCGTTTCATATTTTGTTGTCGCATTATTAGAAACATTTTGCTGTATATTCAGTTCACCAACAGCTCACAGCTATAAAGCAATTAATTTCAAACGGAATAATTGTTAAGTAAATATAATAATTATATTTACTGTTTGTCATTTATAAAAGTGTACCAGTTTAGAAACATTTATTATATATTATTAAACGTTTATGTATAAATAGTTTAAATTAAAGTTTATATTATTATTTTTATTTTAATATTTTAAATTTATATTAATTGAAGTAATTGCTAGAATAATATAGTTGATATTTATTATTTTAAAATTAATTTAAATTAAAATATTATATCACCAAAGTCTATTATATCAATTTATTTATTTTTAAAATATATAAATATTACATAAGGATTATAATTAAATCAATGCGAAAAATAATAGGCCTAAAAGAAGATTATTTTTGGCCAGATTTTGTGCAGTTACAAATATGTGCTAAATTTATATCAATCATATATAAAATATGTCGATCCAAAGATAGGCATATTATTAATAGAATTTATTATCAATATTTGTTGGCTGTAATTTTTAAGAGTGTCATTTACAAATTATTATTTATGTCCAAAGACTAAATTATAATATTGTGTTAAGTATCTTATATGTGTCCATTTTATTAAACATTTTATTTCAAGCATATATTTTGTTGATATTTTGTTTACATTGTATATGCACATGAAAATGCCAATATTATTAATTATGAGTATTATTTTTGTTCTTTTTACTTAATGTTTCTTCTATATTTGTCAATTTGAATAATATTCTAATGCTCAATAGTACTAACTTTAAGAAATGGAAAGAACTTATCATCATTGTTCTTGGGTGTATAGATCTTGACTATATGATCCGAATCAACCTTCCTCTTACTGGAAAGCACTATTGAACAAAGGGCTAACTTTGAAAAGTGGGAGCATTCTAATCGCATAAGTCTTATGATCATGAAGCATTCTATTCCTAAAACCATAAGAGGTGCAATGCCTGAAGAGGAATATGCTAAAAGGTTTTTTAGCCAAATAGTAGACAGTTTAATTAGTTTTGAAAAGGTCGAAGCGAGTACTATTCTTAGTAAACTCGTTTCAATATGGTATAAAGGCAATGAAAATATAAGAGAGTACATTATGAAGATGTCTAATTTTGTCACTAGACTGAGAACACTAAAATTAGAGATGTTTGATGACATTCTTGTGCACTTAGTTTTGATATCTCTTTTTGCATAATTTAATCCTTTTAAGATAAGTTATAATACTCAAAAGAAAAAAATGAACTCTTAATGATCTCATTGTTCAATTTGTGCAAGAGAAAGAGAGATTGAAACATGACAAAATAGAAAATGTTTACTTAGTTACTTCCTCTCGTGGCATTATTACTAAAAGAAAAATGACTTATAACAAAGGAGTCAAGACAAAGATTCATAAAGATAAGCAATAAAACAAGATAATATTGTTACTTATTTCTTTTGCAAGAAAACTAGTGATGTGAAGAATGATTGTCCCAAGTATACAAATTGGCTCGTGAAAAAGGGTAAATTTCTCAACTTTATTTATTCTGAAGTTAATTTATCCTTAGTACGAAATCACACTTGGTGGATAGATACAAGTGCAACTACTCACATAAGTGTGACTATGCAAGATTGTCTAAGGAGACGAATGCCAACATATGCTAAAAGATTAATCTATGTAGGAAATGATAATAAAGTTTCTATTGAAGTAATATGCTTATATAGATTATATCTAAAATTTGATTGTAATTTGAATTTATATGAGACTTTTTATGTGTCGTCATTTAGATAAAATTTAATTTCTATTTCTTGTTTGGACAAATCTAGTTATTTTTTTCATTTGGAAATGAAAATTTTTGTCTCTTTCAGTATTCAAATATTATTGGTACTAGTTCTTTGACTAATAATCTATATAAATTATATATTTCTGCTTCACAATTTAATGAAACATTGCATGGAAGTAGTTTTGGTACAAAGCAAAATTTAATGAATGAGAATTCATATATGTTATGACATAAGCATTTAAGATATATTTCTAAACATAGAATTGAAAGACTTATGTTAGAAGGAATTGATTCTCTTGATTTTCGATGATAAACTCTATAGAATGTATTAAGAGAAAACAAACAAATATCAAGAAAGCTAGTGCTAATAGGAGTTTAAACATCTTGAAATTAATTCACACTGTTGATCAATGCATTTATCATAAAATAAGTGAGAGTAAATTCATCATTCTAGTGGTATATGTTGATGATATTCTACTGACAAATAATGATACAGATTTTTGCATAAAACCAAGAAATTTCTTTGAAATAAATTTGAAATGAAAGATCTTGAGAATGCATCTTTTGTATTGGGTATACAAATTCATCGAGATCTTTCTCATGATATACTTGGTTTATCACAAAAGGTATATATTGATAAAGTGCTGAATAGATTTGGCATGAAAGATTGTGCACCAGGAGATACACCCATTATTAAAGGTGATAAATTCAGTTTGCTTCAATGTCTAAGAAATGAATTCGAAAAGAAAGAAATGGAAAAGATCCCTTATGCATCTATAGTAGGGAGTCTTATGTATGCTTAAGTTTGTACGCATCCGGATATTGTGTACATTGTTGGAATGTTTGGCAGATACTTAAGTAATTCAGGAATGAATTATTGGAAAGCAGTAAAATGGGTTATGCGGTATCTGAAGAGAACAAAAAACTTTATGCTCACATATCGGAGATCAGACCATTTGGAGATCATGGGATACTCCGATTCTGATTTTGCTGATTGTCTCGATAGTAGAAGATCCACTTCAGGTTATATTTTCTTATTAGTTGGAGGAGCTATGTATTGGAAAAGTGCTAAACAATCATTTATAGCTTCTTCTACTATGAAAGTAGAATTTATAGCTTATTATGAGGCATCGAATCAAAGAATATGGCTACGAAATTTTATCACTGGCTAAATATTTTTGATGAAAAAGAGATATCATTAAAAATAAATTACGATAATAGAGCCGCCGAGTTGTATTCAAAGAACAACAGGAGTTCGTTAAAAGCAAAGCATATTGACATAAAGTTTCTTTTTATAAAAGAAAGAGTTCAGAGTTCTCAAGCATATATTGAACATATTAGCACAAATTTTACGATTGTAGATCCACTTACAAAGGTTTACCACCTAAAGTATTTCATGAGCATGTGGCTCGTATGGGAGTGATTTACTTTGATGATATGCTAGATAGTGGGAGTTTGATGTGATGTTCAATTGTAAATATATTTTGATCAGAATAAAGTATTGTTATTATCTTATATTTGAAAACTCTGAAATAATGTTATGTAATTTCAATTGCATTTTAGTATAAATAAATGAAACTATATTTATAACTCTTTTGAATTATAATATATGACCAATTGGAAATAGACATAATATATGATCTGATCACATTACATGAAATTTTCATGCTACACATTCATATTTGATCTATGTCGTTAATCATATTGATTTAGTGATCACTAATAGGTCTTATTATATAAAAATTATAATAAAGATCACTTTGATTTTATGTCAATATTATTAATGGATCAGATTGACTAAAGATATTCCTCTTTGAAGATAGCAAATATTGAGCTCTTAAAGTATTTAATAATGTATAATTGTCAAACAATATATATATGTCCCAAGTGAGAGATTATTGAGAATTTTTGAATGTGGGCTCACATATGAATTTAATTATACATTATGCACCATCTTATTTTTTAAGTCTATTAATTTTGTGATCAATTAAAGATTAATTAATTTTAGGCTTTTGAGATATCTTTTAATTTTGTATGGAATAATTATCATGTAGACTAAATTTATTTTATTTTAATGATGAAATAAATAAAATGAAATGATTCAAGATAAAAGGTGGTATTCTAAAAGGAGAGGTTCTCATTTTACTCATATCTCATCTTGAGTGAAAAGAATGCTCTCTCTCTCTCTCTCTCTCTCTCTCTCTCTCTCTCTCTCTTTCTCAAGAACACATATTTAGAAATGGAAGGCCAAAATCCCACATTAGCTCTTCCATGGATTCATGTACGCTTACGATTAAATCTTTTTGATGATTTGACATGAGATCCATACTAGATAAATTTATTTTTATCTTTATATGTTTTCAATAGTTCGACCTTAAGCTCTTTTATCAAATATCTGCTTAAATTTGGCTCTAGTTTGATTCAAATTTCTACGATGATGTTTAATTTTGGTTCAATTAAATTCTTATTTAATTGAATATGGTTCATGTAATGATTCAAGCTTTTAAACAAGCAGCTAATTTAATCTTATCGAAAATTTGAGACCAATTGACAAGCTATATTATTCAGTGTTTTGTTAAGTACTCAAATGAGCTTTACCAAATTTATAAATGAGCCTATTATCAAATCTATCGATTAAATAGTTCATTAGTATGTTAAATGAGCTCATAAATAACACAAAGAGCCATGCTAAACTTTTGAAATAGATGTACAAATCAATATGTATATATTTCATGCATACATGAAGTTAAAACATCATATTTTAATTTTGAATCACATCAAGAAGTTAACATCAATTTCCACAACAACAAAAAAATAATAGAAAAAGAAAAACAATGTGTTGAATACTGCTAAATTGATGGAGATAATATTTACTTCTTCGTATTAATATTTTCAGTCTTAGGTTACATTTACCCATAATATGATATGAACCATATCATATATAGCGTGTAGGAAATTGAGACTTAGCTAAGTTTTGAATAACTAACAGTGGGAAAGTTGAATTTTTTTTTTAATCTGATTTAGTAGAATTAAGATCAGATTTTTAAAAATTAAAAAATTATAAAATTTATCATAACTTTTAAAACAACTTCTTCTATAACAATTTTATCATTACATTTTTCATACTATTCTAAATTGTCCCAAATTGACCCTTGCGTGTATTTATTTGAACTTGATAAAGTAAGCAGACGACAGATAATTCGAAATTTTCAGAAGAAATATCTTCACAGCATTTTGCAGATAGAGACATCTAAAGCACGCCGAGGAAGACGAAGAGCTCTCACCTTCTTAACACTACGAATTTTCTTCGCTCAGCACTTCTTTAAATTCATTTGCTTTCTTAGATCGACTTCTCCAGCTTTGCGGCCAGTCATTCCGGCGAAGCACGTGATCGAAAGGATCAGAAATACCATTTATTGTAAAATTTCTTCTACCTCCCTCTTCTATATAAGGAGACTTTGCCTATTATATTAGTGTGCTTAATTTTTCCTTCTTCCCTTCTCTTCTCTTCTACTCTCTAGTGTGTTCTCTTCTGCTCTTCTGTATACTGTTGTCTGTCATCGTGTAAGTCTATTTTTAATAATAATTAAGTTTTATTATATCCTCGTGTAAGTTTGGTCTGACGACGTCGATATTGAATCCACTGGCCAAAATTGGTGGATTCTATTATTGAGAGCATTTTGCCAGAATTTTTGGTGTCACACTATTTTATAGATCTAAAGTAACCGACACTACCAACATTATTAGTATCACTTTACTTTACACTAAAGTAACCATACTAAATTATTGACTCTTTTTTCCCAAAAGTGATTAACATTATTACAGAGATGACCAACCCATTTTTCACAATGAGCCATTTAAAAGTTCTTAAATGGGAAAAATGCTCGTCAATGGTATTGGAAAAAATAAAGACATCATCAATATAGATAATGAAATATTTAAAGTAATCTTTAAATATGTCATTCATGATAAAACTCGACGAGATTTTTTAATCCAAAGGCATTACGCTCCATTAATGTCAAAAGAACGAAAAAAGCTATTTTATACGATCTAATTTAATTTGGATCTACCATGATTTTAAATCAAATTTTGAAAATATTTTGGCATTATGAAGCCTATTGAGTAGATCCATTTTATTAGGGATAGGATATCGGATACACTTAAGAACTTGATTAAGTGGCTTGTAATTAATAACAAGCCTAGGTTTTTTCTATTCTTTTTCTGCCACAACCATTTTTGGCTTATTACCTTCTGAATACTCTATAAGAAACTTGGTTCATGAGATCTTAAGTAACCGACACTACCAACATCATTGGTATCACTTTACTTTACACAGCTAAAGTAGCTACCAGTATCATAATTATTGAGGTCACTTTGCTTTATAGCTCAAAAGTGACTAATATTATTGCCAACACCAATAACTATGTTACTTTACATCTCGAAAATGCAAGCATTATTCCCGCCACTAAGTTAAAGATTATTCCATATTTTAATTATTGTACCTTTACTGCCTGAAGTTTTCTTCTACCTCCTCTTTTATATAAGGAGGCTCTGTATCAGAGTGCTTTTGGTTTTCCTTCTTCCCTTCTTCTTCTACTCTCTCGTGTGTTCGCTTCTTACAGCATTCGCCATCGTAAGTCTGTTTTTAATAATTGTTAAGTTTTATTATATCCTGATGTAAGTCTAGTATCAGAGCCTCCTTCCGTGAGGGGTGATCCACCCTGATCGTCCCTGCATCAGGGGTGGATCACCCCTCATGGAAGGACTCATTTTGAAAAATGGTTTGGTCCTCTTCGCACGCAAAATCAAGTTATTTCAGACTGAAATACGGTTTCTGGGACATAAATAATAAGTGATATCAAAGCAGTTTTCATATTGAATCGTTGAGAAATGACTTTTGCTCATAATATTTTATATTGATTATTTGAAAATTTTAGATCAAAGTACATGATTCAAAAAAATTTGAACAAATAATTTGGTCATGTACATGAAGTATCGATATACTTTAGATGACTTTTTTATTGTTGATTTTTTGAGTAAAATAATATAGCTAAATTTGTTTTATTCTTTGATCACAATTTTAATTTTTATGTGATCAATATATTTATTCTCGCTATTGTGATCTTAATTTAAAATAAAATAAAATTCATATTTAGCCATATGATTTTGATTCAAATGTGTTTTATCTTTAATTATTTTTTAAATAACAATAAGAAAAAAATTTCACTGGGTTCGTTGATTATAAAAAGCTTTATCAAAGATAAGTTTCATGAATTATTATCATTATTTGAGAAAAAAAAGAATTTAGAGTTGATTATTGTTGCGTGCTAGAAAACCAGTTATGGTAGAGTAAAGTTTACACTTCTTTGGAGTCCAAAGACAATAAGGTATTTAAAGAGCCAACAATAAAACTAATTTTATGTGAAAATCTCAAAAGAGGGAAAAATCATGCCTACCTGCGAAAAGCTTTCACTATGTATGTTTTAGATACAAGATCTTCCGATCGGATTACAATCAGATATTAATGAAATGGCATTACAATTCAATTTCAAGCGACGACGGTTAATGACGGTTTGACGAATGTTGTGAAGAGCGACGACGATGTTGACGTAGACCATGATAGTGGCCGGTGATGATGGCGACAACAATGGTCGACGACGCGAGGATCAGTGGCGCCGATGGCGCGCGGTGGTTGACGACCGTCGAGTGGCACGAAAGGCTGGAGGATCTTTTTCTCTCCTCTCTTGCTTGCCTCCTTCTCCTTCATGACCCCTCATACGTATAAGGAATGATATATATTGGAAATGACGTCAGAATACATGCAAAACCCATACCACTAATTTCATCGGACGGCTCAAAATGATCCCCTTGATCATATGATGTATTTTGTGCATTTGAATGCTCAAAAGTCGAATCGTAAGATCTTTAGCTTGTTGAACCGGCCGTCGGGACGCCGATTTGACTATTAACACTTCATATTTGAGAGCTATTTAAGGATTTAACGATATCCCAAAGTTTCCAAGGATTTTAAGAGTTTGATAGGTTCAACTTGGATCAACTTTTTAACATCAAGATTCGTGTTTCGACTAGTAGCATTTTAAGTGTCATATCAATTATATTAATATGTAATTTCTCCTTAAGATGATTTAAGTTTGTACTTATGTTAGGAATTTTGTTTGGAATAAATTAAACGAATGAATCAATCCCTAACAAACGTAATTCCAAGAATTTTCATATTCTTTAAAAGAAATAAATAAATAAATTTGAAATGTCGTTTCATATTATAAATGTTTCGTTTTACTACAAACGTTTTGCTCTATATTAAACAATTATAAACATTTCATTTTAAAGAAAAAAAAAAATCTTCTTATCGTTTCATATTTTGTTGTCGCATTATTAGAAACATTTTGCTGTATATTCAGTTCACCTACAACTCACAGCTATAAAGCAATTAATTTCAAACGGAATAATTGTTAAGTAAATATAATAATTATATTTACTGTTTGCCATTTATAAAAGTGTACCAGTTTAGAAACATTTATTATATATTATTAAACGTTTATGTATAAATAGTTTAAATTAAAGTTTATATTATTATTTTTATTTAAATATTTTAAATTTATATCAACTAAAGTAATTGCTAGAATAATATAGTTAATATTTTTTATTTCAAAATTAATTTAAATTGAAATATTATATCACCAAATTGACCTCTATTATATCAATTTATTTATTTTTAAAATATATGAATATTACATAAGGATTATAATTAAATCAAAAAAATAATAGGCAAAAGAAGATTATTTTGACTAGATTTTGTGCTAAAATACGCTAAATTTATATCAATCATGTATACAATATGTCGATCCAAAGATGTATTATCATAAATTTATTATAAATATTGTAATTTTAAGAGTGTCATTTACAAATTATTATTTATGTCCAACTAAATTATAATATCAGGTATCTTATATGTATTTTATTAAACATTTTATTTCAAGCATATATTTTGTTGATATTTTGTTTACATTGTATATGCATATAGAAATGACAATATTATTAATTATGAGTATTATTTTTATTCCTTTTAGTTAATGTTTCTTCTATATTTATCAATTTAAATAATATTCTAGTGCTCAACAACGCTAACTTTAAGAAATGGAAAGAACTTATCATCATTGTTCTTGGGTGTATAGATCTTGACTATGCGATCCGAACTGAACGTCCTCTCGCCCTTACTATAGAAAACACTATTGAACAAAGGGCTAACTTTGAAAACTGGAGCATTCTAATCGCATAAGTCTTATGATCATGAAGCATTCTATTCCTAAAACTATAAGAGGTGCAATGCCTGAAGAGGAATATGCTAAAAAGTTTTTTAGCCAAATAGAAGACAGTTTAATTAGTTCTGAAAAGGTCGAAGCGAGTACTATTCTTAGTAAACTCGTTTTAATGCGGTATAAAGGCAATTGAAATATAAGAGAGTACATTATGAAGATGTCTAATTTTGTCACTAGACTGAGAATACTAAAATTAGACACATTTATTATCTTTGATTTTGATATCTCTTTTTGCACAATTTAATCCTAAGATAAGTTATAATACTCAAAAGAAAAAAATGAACTCTTAATGAGCTCATTGTTCAATGTGTGCAAGAGGAAGAGAGATTGAAACATGACAAAATAGAAAGTGTTTACTTAGTTACTTCATCTCGTGACATTATTACTAAAAGAAAAATGACTTATAAAGGCAAAAGAGCTGAAGACAAATGGACTTCACAGCATAAGGTGTAATAGAAATAAGATAATGTTGTTACTTATTTCTTTTGCAAGAAAACTGGTCATGTGAAGAAGGATTATCCCAAATATACAAATTGGCTGGTGAAAAAGGGTAAATTTCTCAACTTTTTTTATTCTGAAGTTAATTTATCCTTAGTATGAAATCACACTTGGTGGATATATACAAGTACAACTACTCACATAAGTGTGACTATGCAGGATTGTCTAAGGAGACGAATGCCAAAAGATGCTAAAAGATTAATCTATGTAGGAAATGATAATAAAGTTTCTATTGAAGTAATATGCTTATATAGATTATATCTAGAATTTGGTTGTATTTTGAATTTATATGAGACTTTTTATGTGTCGTCGTTTAGATAAAATTTAATTTCTATTTCTTGTTTGGACAAATCTGGTTATTTTTTTCATTTGAAAATGGAAATTTTTGTCTTTTTCAGTATTCAAATATTATTGATTGGTTCTTTGATTGATAATCTATATAAATTAGATATTTCTGCTTCACAAATTAATGAAACATTGCATGCAAACAGTTTTGGTACAAAACAAAATTTAATGAATGAGAATTCATATATGTTATGACACAAGCGTTTAAGACATATTTCTAAACAAAGAATTGAAAGACTTATGTTAGAAGGAATTCTTGATTCTCTTGATTTTTCAGATGATAAACTCTCTATAGAATGTATTAAGAGAAAACAAATAAATATCAAGAAAGCTAGTGCTAATAGGAGTTTAAACATCTTGAAATTAATTTACACTGTTGATCAATGCATTTATCACAAAATAAGTGAGAGTAAATTCATCATACAAGCAAGTGATATAGGTTTTTTGCATAAAACCAAGAAATTTCTTTCAAATAAATTTGAAATGAAAGATCTTGAGAATGTATCTTTTGTATTAGCTATACAAATTCATTAAGATCGTTCTCGTGGTATACTTGGTTTATCACAAAAGGTATATATTGATAAAATGCTGAGTAGATTTGGCATGAAAGATTGTGCACCAGGAGATACACCCATTGTTAAAGGTGATAAATTCAGTTTGCTTCAATGTCCAAAAAATGAATTCGAAAAAAAAAAGAAATGGAAAAGATTCCTTATGCATCTACAGTAGGGAGTCTTATGTATGCTTAAGTTTGTATGCATCCGGATATTGTGTACATTGTTGAAATTTTTGGCAGATATTTAAGTAATTCAGGAATGGATTATTGCAAAGCAGTAAAATGAGTTATGTGATATTTGAAGAGAACAAAAGACTTCATGCTCACATATCGGAGATCAGATCATTTGGAGATCATGGGGTACTCCACTTCTGATTTTGCTGGTTGTCTCGATAGTAGAAGATCCACTTCAGGTTATATTTTCTTATTAGTTGGAGGAGCTATATATTGGAAAAGTGCTAAACAATCATTTATAGCTTCTTCTACTATGGAAGTAGAATTTATAACTTATTATGAGGCATCAAATCAAGGAATATGGCTACGAAATTTTATCACTGGCTAAATTTTTTTGATGAAAAAGAGAGATCATTAAAAATAAATTGTGATAATAGAATCGCCGAGTTGTATTCAAAGAACAACAGGAGTTCGTCAAAATCAAATCATATTGATATAAATTTTTTAGTTATAAAAGAAAGAGTTTAGAGTTCTCAAGCATATATTGAATATATTAGCACAAATTTTATGATTGCAGATCCACTTATAAAGGTTTACCACCTAAAGTATTTCATGAGCATGTGGCTCGTATGTGAGTGGTTTACTTTGATGATATGCTAGCATAGTGGGTGTTTGATTATGATGTTCAATGATTGTAAATATATTTTTCTGATCAGAATAAAATATTGTTATTATCTTATAGCTGAAAACTCTGAAATAAAGTTATGTAGTTTCAATTGCAGTTTAGCATAAATAAATGAAACTATATTTATAACTCTTTTGAATTATAATATATGACGAGTTAGAAATAGACATGATATATGATCTAATCACATTACATGAAATTTTCATGCTACACATCCAAACTTGATCTATGTCATTAATCATATTGATTTAGTGATCACTAATAGGTCTTGTTATATAAAAATTATAATAAAGATCACTTTGATTTTATGTCAATATTATTAATGTATCAGATTGCCTAAAGATATTCCTCTTTGAAGATAACAAATATTGAGCTCTTAAAGTATTTAATAATGTATAATTGTCAAGCAATATATATATTTTTCAAGTGAGAGATTATTGAGAATTTTTGAATGTGGGCTTACATATAAATTTTATTATACATTATGCACTATCTTATTTTTTAAGTCTATTAATTTTGTGATCAAATAAAGATTAATTAATTTTAGGCTTTTGAGACATCTTCTTAATTTTATATGGAATTATCATATGTAGAGACTGTGCAATTTATTTTATTTTAATGATGAGCTGAAATAAAATGAAATATATTTAAGTATAAATAAAGTCATGGTCCCCATTCTAAAAAGAGAGGTTCTCATTTTACTCATATCCCATCTTGAGTGAAAAGAATGCTCTCTCTCTCTCTCTCTCTCTCAAGAACACCTATTTAGAAATGGAAGGCTAAAATCTAGCATTAGCTCTTCCATGGATTCATGTACGCTTCCGATTAAATCTTCTTGATGATTTAACATGAGATCCATACTAGATAAATTTATTTTTATCTTTATATATTTCAATAGTTCGACCTTAAGCTCTTTTATCAAATATCTGCTTAAATTTGGCTGTAATTTGATTCAAGTTTCTGCGATGATGTTTAATTTTGATTTAATTAAATTCTTATTTAATCGAATATGATTCATGTAATGATTCAAGCTTTTAAACAAGCATCTAATTTAATCTTATTGAAAATTTGAGACCAATTGACAAGCTATATTATTCAGAGTTTTGTTAAGTACTCAAATGAGCTTTACCAGATTTATAAATGAGCCTATTATCAAATCTATCGATTAAACAGTTCATTAGTATGTTAAATGAGCCTCATAAATAACACAAAGAGCCATGCTAAACTTTTGAAATAGATGTACAAATCAATATGTATATATTTCATGCATACATGAAGTTAAAACATCATATTTTAATTTTGAATCACATCAAGAAGTTAACATCAATTTCCACAACAACAAAAAAATAATAGAAAAAGAAAAACAATGTGTTGAATACTGCTAAATTGATGGAGATAATATTTACTTCTTCGTGTTAATATTTTCAATCTTAGATTACATTTATGACAGCTTTATACCCATAATATGATATGAACCATATCATATATAGCGTATAGGAAATTGAGACTTAGCTAAGTTTTGAATAACTAACAGTGGGAAAGTTGAATTTTTTTTTTAATCTGATTTAGTAGAATTAAGATCAGAATTTTAAAAATTAAAAAATTATAAAATTTATCGTAACTTTTTAAATAACAACTTCTTCTATAATAATTTTATCATTACATTTTTCATACTATTCTAAATTGTCCCAAATAGACCCTTGCGTGTATTTATTTGAACTTGATAAAGTAAGCAAACCACAGATAATTCGAAATTTTCAGAAGAAATATCTTCACAGCATTTTGCAGATAGAGACATCTAAAGCACGCCGAGGAAGACGAAGAGCTCTCACCTTCTTAACACTACGAATTTTCTTCGCTCAGCTGTTCTTTAAATTCATTTGCTTTCTTCGATCGACTTCTCCAGCTTTGCGGCCAGTCATTCCGGCGAAGCACGTTATAGGATCAGAAAGACCATTTATTGTAAACTTCATGATATCCGTATTGAAGGAATCAGGACAATGCAGCACGCAGAGTACAGTAGAAGCTCCCTTTGTCCAACCTCGAAAATGGTTTTTAAGCTTTAAATTCTCGTTCAAATTTATTTATCAATTTTCTTATCAAATCAAATTAATTATATGCTCAATGCTAATGATTTAAACGTATAGTCTTATTATCAGACACAAATAGATTTAATCATGTTGAGTGCTAAAAAATTAGTTGTGGTAGAATATGCTTTAGCTTTATTGTAGAATCCAGCACATACATAGATGTTTGAAGAAGTAATAAGAAAACTCCAGAATTTTTTACGTGGAAAAACCTCGAAAAGAAGAAAAAAATCACGCGGCCTAGCCCAATAAAAATTTTTCACTATGTATTTGTTTCGGAGTACAAATTTTCCGAATATGGGATTATATAATTATATATGAGAAAGCCTAACAACTCAGTCGTAACAACAAGATATATAGTCATGAAGTAGAATTGAAAGCCAGAAGAACGACGAATGTCGCAGACCGACGACGGTGATGCCGATCGGCGATGACGATTTAATTCAACGATTGATTGATGATTAACGACGATTGATTGGTCGACAACGGGTCGATGGTCGTGGCAAACCCGACGGTTCAATGTATGGCGACTAGCGTCAGCGCATGGGATGACGGCGACAATGGTTGGCGGCGAAAGACCAAGCAGGGCAGCCGACCACCGACGATGGTTGGCGGCCGACGGTGGTGGTCATCGACCGTCGAGTGGTGACATGATTATGCTTGGAGAATTTTCGCCTTTAAACCTCCCTGAAGAATGGGCTATTTATGAGAGAGAAGATTTCCGTAAATACACGCAAAATCCAAACCACTCCTGGATGACTCATGATGATTCTCTGATCATCTATGTATTTTGTATTTGAATGCTCAAATGAAGTCGAATTATAAAGATCTAATTGTTAGATCCTCATCAAACGCTTCGACGACTAAAACACTCATATTTGGAGAGATTACAAAGCAATTATGTTTGATTTGGGATTTGATTGAATCGTTACGACATCAAGATTCGCTCGTAAATTTTCTGTCATATCAAATCAAAATTGAAATAATTTTGTAAATATTATTTATCAAGAAGCACTATAACATGACCTAATATTCTATTATGTCTGTTCAACTACTACCCACAGCTATAGATTTCATCAACAAATTAATATCACAGATGTAAGAGCTTAGCATCATGGCTGAATTATATTGAGTGATAAAACATTCACAAAGGTATATTACAAATTTTAGGCCTTAATTTTGCATGAAGATATAGCCCCGTCTTCTCATGAATAAGTATCTCACATAATTTATTATGATTGACTTGAAAGTCATTAAAAAGGTATTATTGTTAAAATTTTATAAAATATATAAAATAATAATAATAATAATTAAATATCAAATATAGTCAAATCAATTAAATCATCTAAGATTATTATTTAAATGTAAAATTATAATTATTTAAAACTATAATATTTTAATTAATTGGTTATTATAATAATGAGTGGTCAACATTGCCGCTCAAAAAATTGAGAGAAAATTCCACTTGTGACAAGGCACTGCCAAATGAAAGTGACATCAAAATCTCAATCATATCAGTTATTAGAATATAATTATATATATATATATATATATATATATATATATATATATATATACATCATATATATATATATATATATATATATATATATATATATATATATATATATATATATATAATTACAATTATATATATTGAAAAAATGAGAGCATTAGCCCAACTTAATTATTATAGTTGGAATCTGAAAGGGACGGCAATAAATCTTAATTATGCAATTTGTATATTTTTTTATTTTTTTATTTTTTTTTGGGAAATTAAATCTTAAGGGCACCCCTTGATAAGAGCAGAACTCCCCACTAATGAAATGGACAGACTTTGTATATTATGTTTTATATGATTCTTAAAATTAATATGATCAAATATATTAAAAATTCAGTTTAAATTAAATTTAAAAGTTATTTAAAAAGTCACCATAACTTTGATTTTTATAAATTTATGATCCAGGTATAAATCTAGTTCCACAAAAATCATCTCCAAAATAGCTAAAAAAGGCAAGCCCAAAATAATAATTGAAAACATTTGAAAATTAATTGTAGAGATATATATATTGGCGGGACACATCTAAAAATACAAAAACCATCAATATCGATGTCCAAAAGATCTAAAAAAGCCAGCCCAAAATAATAATTTAAAATACTTATAAATTAATTAAAGGGCCGAACAAACTCAAAAATTACGGTAGGTACAGAGACATATAAAAACACTTGCTATCCAAGTATCTCATTGAGATATATTTTTGTGGAAGGACAAATTTAATAATTCAAAATTCATTCACATCGAAATTATAAAAAAAAAACTAAAAAATGAGCCCAAAATAATTATAAATAGCACTTACATATATTAATTGAAAGGCCAAACAAACTAAAAAACTTGGATACAAATAGTAAAATTTATATAAAGATTCTTAAAATTTTATAATTTCATGAATTTAAGTTTATTTGGATAAAAGTAACAAAAATATTAAAAAAAAAGGATCTAGAGTTAACTTAGAGAGCTTGAAGATTTGAAAAAAAAAAATTTAAACTTCTCAATTTTGTCTTTATCAATTGTGGAGAAAAAGCAATTCTTTATAACTCTAAGACAATAATGAATTATTTCAATTTTATTAGATTTATAAATATTCTCTTTTTGAGTTTTTAATATAAAAATTTTTGTGTCACTTGTGCTATTTTTATTTATATATTTTTATGTGAAATCTTCATTCAAAATTACTATAAAAAATTTTCTCTACTATAAATTTTCTAGCACTAAAAAATAATTAAAATTAAATCTCATAGACTTATGCGCACATAGATAGTATGTGCACATGAAGAGTATTAAAAATCTTACTGTTTTAGCTTAAAAATTTGAATTTAATCATTTTTCATAAGCTTACATTTTTTTTTTTACTTATTCATTTAAAAATTAAGCCAAATAACATTTTAACTACTCAAATTAAACTAATTTACAATACTACTCCCATATAAGATTTATTTACATATTTATATTTTCTCTATCATTTATCATTGTAAGTGCTAAAATTCTTCAAGTGAATTTTTGCTTCTCATATTCTTCTAAAATTAATAAGAATATGATGATGATAATGCAAGTTGCATAGTTTGATTGTTGTTGAATTTATGTTGAGATTAGTGCAATTGTTTGATATCATGTGTGACACTAATCTCAATTAATATAAATTCAAAAGCATTCTCTTCATCTATTATCAAAGCTTTAAAAAATATCAAAATTTATTTAAAATTTTAAGTAAGAGTCAATTCATAATAGCATGCTCAATAAATATTATTTAAATATTATTATTGTTATTATTATTCAAAATTTATTTTTTTTCTTTTATTTAGATATATATTCATTATATATGTATTGGATAATTTCCCTCTCCAATAGTCTTAATGCAAACTTAGTATTGAGTTGAATTTGAGGGCCAACAATGCACACAGATCAAAGTAGACTATTAAAATTAGAATAATAATATCTTTAATATATCACCTAAAAATTTAGTTGATGGAACAAAAAATTCAATATATTATAAAATTAAATTTTTTGATATCATATTTGAACTTCAATTTTTGCAAATTTATAGCTAAATTGAATGGCTAAATGAGATGAATTTCATGATGTTAAAAGTGATCCAATCTGATCTAAAATGAACTTACATTAAACACTTAAATCAAAATAATAAAATTTGGAAATTAATTAGAGAAATAAATATTATCTTAATCTTATATGCTTATATTCAAATTAAACATTTTGATAAGATAAATCTAATAAATTTAAGATCTTTTAAAAAGAAGAATGAAAATTTTGTCCAATTAGAAGATAGAATGAAAATATGTAATTTTATGGAGTGTTTGAAGCAGCTTTAGCTGCCAGAAAAAGTAATGGTTAAGCTACAGAAAAATTTGACGTCTATAAAGTTGATTTGGGTGTTAAAAATTTCTTTATTTTTAAAAGTTAAATTATTTCTTCATAAATCATCAAATCGTCGATCGGTTGAAAATCATAATTTTTAAAATATAGTTAAAATATAATCTTAAATAATACTATGATGTATTTTTTGATTGCATCATACTGCAATCACTCTCTTAAATGAAGTGCTAGTTATGCTATTGAATATTTATCTAGTCTAGGCTTGGCCTCAGGCTTTTCTTTTTTTACTTCTGGGAGTTTTTTATCTATAAAATTTTAATGTATTATACATTTATTTCTTTTATCTAATGCGTGCAACTTTATAGTCAGAATAAAGATTTAAAGTTAACTTTTGTCATTCCAAATTTTCTAATAATTCTAATTAAATTTTAATACGAATGAATTTCACATTCTTTATATTTATTTTAATAAGATTATAACAAATATAAATTAATCAATGTTCATATCATACTTATTTTAACATAAATTAAATATAAAATTTATTCTGACCTGGGCTTTTTTTTTAATTACAAATGTGAAGTGAAAAGCAAGTCAAAAGTTAGTACAAAATAAATAAAGAAATAAAACAGATCTGCCGAGTATTTTCTTAAAAAGCCGATTAAGTAGTTCGCCGCGTGAAGAATGTGTCTCTGCCCACCTATAAAAACCTATCCGGCCCACCATTTTGATGAGATCTAGGGCCGGGATTCAATGGGCCCATTTAAACGCCATTACATTCACACGTTGCCTTTAATTTGTATTTTTGCATTTTCTTAAATTTTTTATTATAAAAATCGACGAATCTTAATCTTTTAATAAAGAGTATTTATCAGTCAAAATTATTTATTTAGTTGAAAGACAAATTTAAACTTTTCAGAAATTATTCTCTTATGGAAATAATAGTCAGCCTTGTTTGCATTTTCTGGATGCTTGCGTTTTGATATTTTTATTTTTTTATCAGTAATTGTTTGTTCGAGAAATACTGATTTTAAACTTGGTTAAAATATAAATATTTTTTTAAAATTATAAATTAATCGCATAATTTTTATATATTTAGAAAAATATTATATAAATAAATATTTAATTTAAATATTAAATATATATATAACTCTTTGGATTGTTAGTAAATAACCAAACTTCGTACATCTGAACACGTAAATACCCAGCTTTCCTCCTCCTCCTCCTCCTCCTCTCTCTCTCTCTCTCTCTCTTCTTCAAGCGGTCTCTTCTCTCCACCTGTTCACCTGGGAGGAGCCTGCTTGTCGCGAGTAGAGAGAGAGAGCGAGAATACATAGGAGCCTTGCCTTCCCCAGAAGCTCCCTCCCCCTTCCTCTCTCCTACTGCTACTTCTACTAGCCCGGGGAAGCAAGTCTCATCCTTACCATCTCTCACCTCTCGCAATTACGATCTTTTTTCAAATCCCCGCCACAATGCTGTCCCTCAATCGCACTGCGTTTCTGGTAATTCTTCTCTCCATCCAACAAAATCCATTTCCATTTTCATTTCTCCGCAGAGATATAGGAGGAAATCAACTTAAAAAAGGAACTTTATCATAATTTTGGCATTTTTTTCTTCTTTTTTTGTTTCTTGTTCAGGAGGTCGAGGATCGCCGCCGTTTCTATCGTGCGCAGAGAACTCCGGCGGCGAAGGTGAAGTCCGGAGTGGTGAGGTGCGTCGCGGCGGGTGAGAGGAAGACGAGGAAAGTTGAGATCGTGATAGAGAAGAGCGGAGGGGCAGAGATGGTGGATCAGAAATCGGCCGTCGGCGGCGGGGTTAAGGACGTGTACGGCGAGGATTGCGCCACCGAGGACCATCACATCACGCCGTGGAGCCTTTCCGTTGCCAGGTTCCGATCTCATCTCCGATTCTCAGTCACTTATCAGCCTCGGTTCCATCGGCTGAATCCGGGCGTTCTTTTTTGTCGGTTTATTCTGTGCTGGGCGATACGACCTTTTCGTTCATTTCTCCCCTTTTTCATGTGATCGGCCGACCTTGTCCTGACTTGGGCCATTTCCATTGTCTTCTTTTTTTTATTAGAAAAATGTTTTTTTTTTCTTATTGGCTTTCGCCTAACGCTATGCGGCGATTTCCACGTCTTTTCGTGCGATGTATCCAGGCTTTCTTTTTTTATTTATTTAATTTGGTTAGGTGAACTCATTTAACTCGTTGAAAATTCTGAATTAATTGGTAGTTTTAAATTTTATTTTAATGCGATACAATCAACGAAAAGATTTGTTTATTCTTTATATTTTTTGAGTGAATAAAGGTTTTTATTTTTTTTCTTTCGTTTTAGATCTTTATTTGGATTGTATAAAGTAAACAATGGAAGATATGGCCTGCTTGTTTTCTCTCTCTATCATTAAAAAGAAAGTTTTGATTTTTCTTCAGTTTGGCTTAACGGTTATCTAGGTACTGTTCTTCTTAATGGAAAATTGAAGTAGATAACTATTTTGATGTTTCAATGATTTGTATTTACAACTGATTTATGATTCTTTTATTAATATGCATAGTGGCTACTCATTGTTAAGAGATCCGCACCACAATAAAGGGCTTGCCTTCACTGAAAAGGAGAGAGACGCACACTACTTGCGAGGTCTCTTACCTCCATCATGCTTATCTCAAGAACTTCAGGTACAAAATTCATGCCCTATGTTTACTCTGTGCTGGTCAATTTCTTATTTTTACTGAATTTACTTGGCAGGTGAAGAAGCTTATGCACAATCTTCGCCAGTATCAAGTTCCGCTTCAACGTTACATGGCTCTGATGGATCTTCAGGTACAACTATGGCGAAATCTATGTTTCTATCTACTGCATTTTTTTTCTTGATTTCCTTCTCAGTTGTGAATCATCTTCTTGAAAGAGATTCTAAGCTATAGAAGTATGCTTTTTGGTTGGCAGGAGACAAACGAGAAGCTTTTCTACAAGCTTCTGATTGATAATGTTGAGGAATTACTTCCTGTTGTTTACACACCAACAGTTGGTGAAGCTTGCCAGAAATATGGGAGCATTTTTAGGCGACCACAGGGGCTCTACATCAGTCTGAAAGAGAAGTATGGTTTTATAATTTCAGAAAATTTTCCAACAGATCATTTTAGTTAACTGTTGAATTGATAAATTATTTGCAGGGGGAAGATTCTTGAGGTGTTGAAGAACTGGCCGGAGAGAAGAATTCAAGTTATTGTGGTTACTGATGGCGAACGTATTTTGGGACTTGGAGATCTTGGTTCCAGGTTGTATATAAGTTATACTTATGCATAAACATATTACCTGCAACTATAATATAATGCATCATTAGTATAATTATCATAATTCCAATCCTCTTAAAATTCTCTTGATATGTAAATAGAACTTTAAAGCTTGCAAGAAGGGCTAAAGTTGTTGATCACACTCTCTACACTCTGACTCTAAGCATTGATTTTTTTTTTCAAAGATTTATTCCCAATTTTGTGGAGCATATTTTTAGCTTTTTGAAGAGAACTTGTACTTAGTTGTGGATTTTTTTGTTGTGTTTATTTAATATTTGCATTTATTTCATTAAGGCATTTTGAAAAATTTTATTGTGTTTTTTTGGCTGCCCTAATTTTCTCTTTGTAAAGAGAAGTGGGTAGGAATGCTTTATGCATCTCTAAAAAACTATGATTGCAATTCTCCACAATCAATCATAATGAAATTTGCAATGGTGACAACAAAATGTAGCCTTATATTTTGTGAACTGTATAAAAACACAACTAAACATAGATTTGCATACATACGTAATATCATTATTAGCATCATCATTAGTCTTATCACAACTTATAATTACTCACAAATACACAAATATGATCCAAAGGCTTAGGAGATACCTAGAGTAGTAAATCTTTAATTGTTCTGGTGTGTGAAGACTGCTTTAAATTTTATGCAGGGTATGGGAATTCCTGTGGGCAAGCTTTCTTTATACACTGCTCTTGGCGGTCTTCGTCCAGCTGTAAGTACTTGTCTTTATTTTAATTTCTTTAAAATATTTTCTTCTTTTGGTATTTTTGCAGTGAAAGATAGGACTGAGTACTGTTAATTCGCATTTTCCTGAGAACTTGGATGACATTTTTTTATTATCATCAGTGTTTGCCTGTTACAATTGATGTCGGAACAAACAACGAGAAGTTGCTGAAAGATGAGTTTTATATAGGATTGAGGCAGAAGCGTGCTACTGGTCAGGTAGCTTTACTGTACTAGTTTTGTTGATGAGCTTTTAACTAAAAATCTTTGTTGCATGTTCTTAGTAGAGACTGTTAGTGACCATCTGTTATTTCTAAACTCTAAAAAATTTTGCGATTTTTTTTGTTTGATTAGGAATATGCTGACCTTATGGAAGAATTTATGAGAGCTGTTAAACAAAACTATGGAGAAAAAGTTCTTATACAGGTTGGTCATGTTGTTTGTCGAAGAACACAGGAAAATGAAAAATCCTAATTGCTGTTTGAACTGTGTTTCTTCGAAAATATATTCATTCACCTCTCAGTTCGAAGATTTTGCAAACCATAATGCATTTAGCCTGCTTGAAAAGTACAGCAAGACTCATCTTGTCTTCAATGATGATATTCAGGTAATTTTAAGAAACAGTTTTTCCATCTGAAATCTGTGAAACTTCTCCAAATGAAATCCAAGTTCATATAAAATCTTCGTTCTGGAAAATAAGGTACTGCTGCTTTTACAGGGAACTGCTTCGGTTGTCCTAGCTGGGGTAGTTGCGGCACTAAAGGTTGTTGGTGGCAATTTAGCTGATCATACTTTCTTGTTCCTCGGTGCTGGGGAGGTATACCAATAACCATTGTTCTATAATTTCTGTGTTTTGAATTTACAAAGGTTGTTGCAATCTATAGAATGTTATGTTGGATTATGCTTTTGCTATTCTCCTGCTAAGTGTCATTTTGTCTCTACTTGGGCTTATTGTTATGTTATGAGTGGTTGTTAGTACTGTTGCGGTTTTGTGGGTAGGTTCAATGATTTTTTTTTTTTGGATAAGCTTGATGTATAGTGTAAACAAGTTGAGTCGAATTCGGGTTAGGGCTAACTTGAGTTGGACTCACCTACTCATTACCTGACATGAATTCAAACTTGAGCTTGAGTTGAGCTTGTACTACAAGCTCGAGTTTGACTCGTCTTTATAGTCCCAACTCAACTTTAGTTCGAGTGCTCACAATTGTTGGAGAATGTAAGGCACTCGCACAGGAACTTGATGGAAAAGCATTGACATGTCTATTGGCGAGAAGTCACGATAGGAATTTGTTACATAAGTCATTGATTGGTCTAGTAATCAAGAGTCATGACTAGAGGTTGTTGTAGAGTACATTGATAGATTGACTATCGATGAGTCATGGCATGAATTTCCTGTATGAGGCATTGATTGGTCCAATGACAAAAGTTGTCGCAAGAGATTGCTACCAGCATTGAGGAGTCATAGCAGGAGTTCGTTGTGGACATCGACAAGTCCAATTGTTAGTTTGTTGTAGAAGGCATCAATGGTTTTAAGTTATTGTCTTTCAGATTCTGGATAAGAAAATGAGTTCCCATTTCATGAAGATGGCGGCTTGTTTTTAACATGGGAAAAACTAGTATTCAAGATTTCTAATTGAGCGAGCCAATTAGCTAATCCAGCTAAAGTTCAAGCTCCTCTAATATATGAGCTATAATCTAAGCTTGAGCTTAAGCTTATTGCTCATTAAGCTCAACTCACGAGCTTGAAAGTAAGTTTAGTTCAAACTTGCTCGAGAGTGGCTCAACTCACTCACACTTGTATTTGGATTTACATTGGCTATTCTCATGCCAGTCTTATCTATTAACATAAGGATAAATCTATAAACAAATACTATGTATGTTACCTTCATTTGGTAGATATTTAATAGTGATGTTGCTGATAATTGTGCATGTGTGACCATGCTATCAAGAAATATTATTGTAGCGGCCGATAATTTTGTATGCTTAGAATGTTAATGATGAATTAGCCAATCATCTTTTTCTTCAAAGCGATTATAAGTTTTCTTTGGGCAAAATGTATCTCACCTTCTTGTCTACCTACTTTGCATTTATTGGTATTGTACTTAAAAATCTGCATATATTTGCTCTTTGGCTTAGGTTAGATGTCAAATTTATATTGGTTGGATATATGATGATAAACATAAGGCTAAACTTAGCCAAATACCTTAGGATTCTTATAGCATTGCTTTGTAAGCACTACTAGTTCTCGTATAAATAAGTATCATATCTTAAAATATTTGTATTTTAAAGTATATAAAGGCAAGCAACTCTATTGAAATGGCATCTGAGACAACTTGTCCTTGCAATATGCTTTTGACTCGCACGTTGTCAATGATTTTATCTTCCCGTAGCGCCTTCTTACTATCCTTTAGCGCCTGACTCTTGACAAAGGCATGATCCCCCTCGGTTGATTTGGATCTATCCTCAATAGTGATCTCATCATCCTTTAGCCTTCATCTCTCTGCACTTGTCCTTGGCATTGGATGCTGACATGATCTTGGTGTTCTCCAATATTGATCTCCCTTGAGTCGCTTGGTTTGGAGTTTTAGATACCCTTGACATACCAAGCCAACTCTTTATACACTTGGTGAAATTTTTTTGGTTAGTGACATCTTGTCAACCAACAATTTGTAAATTTTTAGTGTGTACCTCATAAGAAAATAATACTCTATTAAGGATTTCAACTTTGTTTATTTGTCATAGGAAAAGAACCATGGGGACAGAGGGGCACATTGATATTAGTAATCTTGCTCCTATTTAGTTCCCTAATTTGGCTTAATGGCAAATCAAAGATGCAAGCTTCATGACATGGATCTTAAGATTCATCGATCAAGTGATTGCTTTCAATCTAAAATCATGTAAGACAACTAAAGATAATGCAGCCAGGGCAATCTATCCATTTATGATTGTCTCTAGATTTTATAATTTTATGGATTGAATTTGTTGGCATGATTTATGTTAGTATATTAATTGAATTTGTTATGCTATTCAAGAGGTTGTTCATGAACAAATCAAGAAACTATTTTTTGAGGAAGCTTCATCTTAATGTTGAGGCTACTCATTTCAATTGGATAAATCATTAATCTTCTTTTGACTTATGAATCTTCTTTTAATTTATGCATTAACTAATACTTTGCAATGATTAACATCATGCTACACAAATCAATCTCCAACAATAGAAAATGCACACAAATGCAACACTGATGCATCCCATGAGAAAGGCAAAAAGAGAGAGATGCAACACATGGGATACTTCAATTGCAAGGAGCACAAACATATTGTTGCCATTTATGAAAAGAAATTTTATAATTTTTGTAAGATATTTACTCATCCCTATAATCTCTAGTGTAAGCTAAAAAAAAACTTTGTTAGGCTATCATTTTAATAATCACGGATAGATTAGCAGATGATTATTAAAGCCTAATCAACCTTAGGTCTACAATGTATGGGTATTCTACCTCACCACCTTACTTTTAGTTCTAGCGCATCCAATCATATGACTAGTTTTTCATTTTCTTCACAACATATGGCCATATTATAGTTTATCTTATTTTTAGATCACTAATGGTAGTCAGTTACTTATTCATGATATTTGAGACATTTCTTCTTTAGTGAAGTTGTTTTAAAATCTTTTAAGCTTTTTACTAGCCTTGTTTTAATAGAAAAATTGGTAGACAATTTCATCATGATTGCATTATTTATGATCTTATAATGGGGAAGGTTCTTATGAAGGGGGCCAAAAGTTGACTATTATTCCTCTAGCATCTTTTTATTCTGAAGGTTATCTCGTTGTCTTGTGCCACTACAAGCTAGAATTGTGACCTTTAGCATAAACATTTTGGCCATCATAATTATATTGTTTTATCACTTTGATAATTTAGGTTATTTGATAAAAAATGTCAATTCTCTTTGCATCTTTCTTTTGATTGCTCAACTTATAAATTTGGGAAAGACAAGTCTCTGCCTTCTCCATTACATGTAGTCATGTTGGATGGTATTTTGACTTCATTCTTAGTGATATGTGTGATTATTGCTCCTTTAATTTTGTGTGCCAATTATGAATATATTGTGGACTTCACTGGCGATTATATCAAGTATACATGAGTTTATTTTCTTCGATGTAATTTGAAGTATTAATCGTCTTCTTGAAATAAGTAGTCAATGATGAAATTCAATTCTCATTTAGCATCAAAGTGTTTAAATTTGATTCTAGGGATGAATATATCACTTGAATTTTATATGATTTATTTTAGGGGAAAAAAGGGAAATGTTTTCAAATGATCATGTCCCTATGCACCTCACCCCAAAAAATGGTGTTGCTAACATAAAAATCATCACCAATTATATTTTGTTTGAATTTTGTTGCTTGAAACTTATGTTTCATCTAATTTCTTAGTTGAAGGCCTTGGAACAATAAGTTTAATTAATAGATTGCTTTCTCTTGCCTTAAAAGTTTGATTTATTATTATTTTTTTCATATGCATCCAACTATCTTGATTATACTTTTGGTGGTCTATTTTACTTATTTATTATTTCATGAATGCCATATCATTTTTGCTTAATCTATTAAAGGCACCTTTATGGGTTATATCTTTTTTATAAATGTTATGTTATGATCCATTTTTAAATATATTTCATATTTTTCATCATATTGTTTTTTTTAATTTGAAAAACAAATTTCTTTTCATACTTATGTTGTGCCTTTTGCTAGAGATGTATGATCTTAGTTCAATTAGGTTAAATAAATTCAAATACTCCCAAGTTCAATAAAATT
This sequence comes from Cymbidium sinense, assembly GCA_021442155.1. NCBI lineage: Eukaryota > Viridiplantae > Streptophyta > Magnoliopsida > Asparagales > Orchidaceae > Cymbidium > Cymbidium sinense. The sequence continues at coordinate 143,830,396 of CM038219.1, forward strand.
AAACAACATTAAACAAAATTTAAAATGAAACATATTTGAACTAAACTCTAAACTTAATTGACCCCTTAATTAGGTTAATTGGATGGTTTAATCTAAATTGGCCATTTTACGTCCTATCAAAATTCAAACCAAATTAACTAAAAAGTAAAATTAAAATTAAATATATTTAATGTTGACCTACATCCGTGCGCCATAAGTCGAGTCGAGCTCACAAGACAAAGTCGATCGACTTCGGATGCAACAGCTCGTAAATCAAGGTTGAAATACACTAGGCATCACCAAAATCAATCGAAATGATCTCCAATCGACGAACGGACTTTACCATCGCGTTTAGAACGTCAAAATTAATCAGAATATATATATATATATATAGATATTGCACATTTCGCCAATCGACCGATCAAGAAGAAAATCCATCGACACGTCTACGGATACGGTCGAATAATGACGATGCCCAAACGATCTCGCGGAAATTGATTGATTGTTAATAAAACATTGAAATATTTCAAATGAGATTGTCGCTTAATTGGATGAATCTGCGCAACGCGGTTGGCGATGACAGCAATTGAACTGAAATTGATCCGATTTGACGTCGACTTGAACCAAACTCCGTTTCATAAGAGCTGCGCCGCGTCGAATGTCGAATAACCTAAGATTGACATATATATTGTCCGTGTAACAATGTCAGTGAAAAAATTCAAATTATGGCTAATTAAATATTTAAATAATTTTTTTTACAAATACTCTCTTTATATCTAACCTTAACCCTAACTCCCCACCTCCAATCTACACTACGACTTCTCATCCTTCTCACGCGTTCTCACCCTCACTCATGAACCAGCGTCGTCCCACCAGTGCCGATCTCGCGACGACGGCCTCCACCGCAAACCGAGCCTCCCTTCCGCACATCTCATTCTCCTAGAAGATCCTCCCCGCGCCGTGTCTCGACCCAGACGCATCGCCTCGCGAATCAGCGGACCTCTTCTCGTTTTCTCCGTTTGAAAATCGTATCCGTAGCTTGTACATGCACGTAGCATTTCTATAGCGACATCAGGTATGTTACTTATAACACCAAAAATATTTTTTATGTTTTTTATTTATTTTTGGCCCTTTCTCATTTGCTAAAGTATCCAAGTTTCCAATCTTTTGCCAAATTCCATACCGTCGAATCTTAAGTACTCATACATGCCTTTTTTGACGTGGCGAGGAAAGTTGTGTTTACTTGTAGGTAAATAAGTATCCGTACATGCCTTTCTTGGCGTGGTGGGGAAACCTATGTTATATGCAGTTACCTTAGAGTCTCATACATGTCATTTTTGGTATGGTGGGATGTCGCATTCGGTCGTGGTATTTACATCACCCATACATGCCTTTTTTGGCATGGTACTAAAGATACCCGAGTACCAGAGGGACGATCGGATGTTGCCGAATTTTAACACCGACAGGAGGCCTAGACAACTTAAAGTGAAGTCAATCATAATTATAAAATTGCTGTTTAAACTAACATTGCAGGTGTATAAGTACCCGTACACGCCTTTCTTAGTGTGGTGCGGAAATCTGTGTTACATACAGGTACTTCAGAGCATCATACATGTTTTTCTTGGTATGGTAGGATGATGCATTTGACCGTGATATTTATACGACCTATACATACTTTTCTTGGCATGGTGGGCAGACCTAGCATACCCGAGGCAACCTCCTACACAGGAACGTCGTTGGGGTGTTGTTGAAATGCTGTCAAACTTCTACACCGATAGGAGGCCTAAGTAGCTTAATATAAAATCAACTAAAATTAATGTTTAAATTGATATTGCAAGTATATACATTACACACCTTAGCGTGGCGAAAAATCGTGATGTAAGTGCTTCAGAGACCCATACATGTCTTTCTTGACATGGTGGGATGACGCATTTGGCCGTGGTATTTACACCACTCACACATGCCTTTCTTGGCATGGTGGGTAGCCTCCGCAGTAACCCTCTTTTTGGGGACGACGCCGGGAGATTATCGAAATGTTGTTAAAATTTCATCTAAAATTTTAAACTTGCAATAAATTTCAATCAAAATAAGCCAACATTATTTAAATATCTTAAAGTTAAATCAATATTAAATTGAATAACCTGCATGGGCCCCGACACTATGTTGAATGCTTAAACTTGTCGAGGATCTTCAAGCGGTTGGTTCGGTTGGGTTTTAGGGCCAGTGGGTTAACAACAACAACAACAACAACAAGCCTTAATCCACTTGGGGTACATGAATCCTTCTCCAGTCATATTATGTGTCAAATTCTCATTTAATTCAAGTATACTAAGATCATTTTTATACATCTTAAACAAGTCTTTTAGGTCTACCTCTACCTTTCTTAACATAAGGCAAATCTAATGCATCTACTCTCTAATCGTCATCTGACTACCGACGCTTTATGTGGCCAAACCATCTCGCGACTCTCCCAAATCTTATCTACCATTGGAGCTACTCAACTTTTTCCCGAATATACTCATTTTGCATTCTATCTCTAAGAGTAAAGCCACTCATCCACCTAAGCATCCTCATCTCAGAATACTTAACTTAGTCTTATGCTTCTTTTTATTGACCAACATTTTGCACCATAAGTCATCAGGTCTTACCACCATTTTATAAAATTTTCCTTAAGTTTAAGTGGAACATTTCTATCACATAATAGCCGATGCATTCCTCCACTTCAACCATCCAACTTGAATTCTACTAATAACATCTCCATCTATTTCACCATCATTTTGGACAATAAAGCCAAATATCTCAAACTCACTCTTATTAATGACTTGTTCACCTAATGTCACAACACTACCATAACTTCTACAACTAACATTACACTCCATATATTAGATCTACTTAAACGAAAACCTTTACACTCTAGAGTTGACCTCCATAATTCAAGTTTCTATTGGACTCCCTCAGTCTTATCAACAAGAAGAATGTCATCAAAAAAAACATACACCAAGGTACATCTTATTGTAAATGCAAGTAAGAACATCCATAACTAAAGTAAAAGATAAGGGCTTAAAGCTAATCCTTGATGTAATCCAACCAAATAGGAAAATATTTTGTCAACCCTCCTTGTGTTTGGACACAAGTAAACTCTAGTATACATATCCTTAATGACTTGAATATAACCAATATTAACTCTTTCTGCTCTAGAACTCCAAAGAACATCTCTTGAAACTTTATCATAAGCTTTCTAAATTAATAAATATCATATGTAGATCCTCCTTATTTTCTCTATGCTTCTCCATCAAACCCCTTAACATATGTATAACATTCATAGTAGATCTACCTGGCATGAAACCAAACTGATTGTGAGAAACTTCTGTATCAAATCATAATCTATGCTCAATTACTCTCTCCCATAATTTTAATGTATGACACATTAATTTAATTCCTTTATAATTTGCACACTCTTGTGCATCACCTTTATTCTTAAATATATGAACCAACAAACTCTTTCTCCACTCATTTGGCATATTTTGTCTTTAAAATGACATTAAAAAAATTTGTAAGCCAAGAAATTCCTTGATCTCTTAAACATTTCCACACTTCTATTAGAAGCTAAAAATTCAATAATAATATTATAAAAATTTTAATTTATTAAAATTTGAAAACTAATATATGATAGATGAATCTATTATTAAATTAAGCCGATCTGAATAACAAAATAAAAAATACACCTTGATGATGACTGTGTTGAATGAAGATTTCAATTGGATTGGATACTTTCATCAAAATGTGATTACAATTTCATATTAAATTAACTCAAATTAAGTATCAATTCAAATACAAAATCTAACATGTGATTAGGCTATAAATGCCTAAATGTAATTCAATCTTTATAAAAAATTTAAATTAAATTCCAACTGTAATTATTTGTTGAATGTGACAAATTAAGAAACTCTACTAAGAGCCAATCAATATATATCAATCAATAATATATCCATGACTGCCATATGGTTGATAAGAAGAGGTGATATGATTGGTTGGTATTATAATATTATATTATTTTTTTTTTTTTTTTTTGTATCGAAATGTTAAGGCACCACATGGGATTGAAGACATGGACAAACAAAATGATTCTGGAAGAGGTGATTTAACTCCGACGATAGATGAACCATGTGATCTTGATCGCGTCATCGCGTTCCCAACCATCCGTTTCAAGTAAATGATGATGAATTTCATAAATATAAATTCAAAAACTCTACATACTGCTATTATACGCTACGCATTTAGCGATCTAATCAATTTAGAAAATTCTCTTTCTTAGAGAGGTAATTAACTATAGCTATGCAAGAAATATGAAATCAGATTTAAAGTTCTCACAAAATGAGGGCAAAATCTCTAGGTAGTGTCTTCGAACTTTTCAAGAATGAGAATTTGTCCTGGTGCTGAGAATACTAATTATTCATTATCGTCATTACATGTGTAAGTTTTACTTAGAAATTCTCTTGTAATACAAGAATGCATTTCCGAAATAAAGTAAACATCCCCTATCAGACATGGGGCATTTTTAAAAAATTATAGCAAAATGTTAGGTTTTTCTTGTAAGATAGGGGGCAGGTTGACATCGCACCTAAGGCTGAGATCCTTATATGCATGTTCAAATTATGTATTCAAAGTTTTCAAGTCTCAATGTCTTAGTGATTAAAAGAGAAATTTTGAAGTCTTCAAATTTTAACAAATCAAGTTAGAAACACATCATCACTCCATACATCAAATCTAGGGCTCGGTCATGGTACACTCAACACGCCAAATATAGAATCATCGAGTGCGCTTACTCAACACGCCACAAAGGCTGTAGTGAGAGATCTCCCATCTCGTTAGCCCGATGATAAAATCTTCCATCAATTGTTCAAGTCTAAGACTCAAGTGAGTGCATAAGGTCAGACTCAACACACCCAAATATAATCAAGTCACTGACAAGTCTGCTTTCTCAACAAGCCATAAGAAAATATCACAGTAAGGGATCCTCCTATTTCGTTAGTTTAAAGGCAAGAGCATCTAAATCTCTAAATCCCTCCAACTTGGTGAGTTCAAGTGGCCCCAGACTGAGAGATCATCCATAATGGTCGTAAGGTCATTTTTAAAATCCAACAGAAAAAGCCTCACTCGAGAAGGAATTAAGCCGAATTTGGTATTAATATCAAATGAGAAATGTCAACTCCTTCAACAAGTCTGTTAAAGCAGAAAGCAAAGACTGAAGAAAATTTTTCTTCAATAAGTCCAACCAAACAGAAAACAAAGGACTAAAGAAGTCATCCCAATGTTCGTACAAAGCCAATGGCTGAACTAAGGGAGTCATGTCATCAATATGTTCGTTACGCGCAAAGCATATGATTGATGACTCTTCATCATAAACACAAGCTCGAGGGCTAGTCACACATCCTTCTATAAGCTCATGAAAGTAGAAAGCTGGGGCAGAAGGTAATTTCATATCACCTGATAAGTCTTCAAGACAACTCAGGATTTTCCTCCGCCATGTTTGTCAAGGCACGAAGTCAGGATAGAACGAAATACAAGATACTAATCTCTAAGATGAAGTCTTTAACAAGTCCGTCAAAGCATAGAGCATATGACCGAAGATATTCTCATCTCATCAATAAGTCATCTTTATTAAGTCCAATGAGGCACGAAGTCTGGGCAGGAGAAAAATACAAATTTCTATTTCGAGATTGAATTTTCAACAAGTCCGTTCAGCACCAAGCATAGGACCGAAGATGTTCTTATCTCGCTAACAAGTCATCAACTCCATCAAGTCTACTAAGGCACGAAGCCAGGACAGGAGGAAAATATAAATTTTAAATTTTGAGATTGAATCTTTAACGAGTTCGGCACAAATCATAAGACTGAAGACATTCTCATCTCAGCAATAAATCATCAACTTCATTAAGTCCACCAAGACACAAAGCCAAGATAGGAGAAAAATATAAATTTCAAACTCTCAGGAAAAGTTTTCAACAAATTTGAGAGCACAAACTATAGGACCAAAGCCATTACAAATTCTCTCAACAATTACTGTGAAAACTCCCATGTTAGATAGGGAGCATTTTTATATATTTATCTGAGTTGATATCGTGCTCTAAGCTGAAATCTTTAGATAAATATATATTATAGTTTAAAATATATCACGTTTATTTTACAGTAAATGAAATCAAACCTTGTAATATATTTCTGAACTAATCTACAATCACCCTATTAGATATGAGTTCTTTTTTTATGATTAATGTTGCTCAATCCTCTCCTGTGAAACAAAAGTCTTCTTTTATATGTATTCGGGTTGACATCGAGCTTTATGCCGAGATCCCTGATATATTTATAATTGTTATTATTAAAGTTGTAGGCTCTTGTAAGGACAAGAAGAATCTACTTATGCACGAAAAGATAGTCTTAAATATCAAAAATTTGTCTCCCAGATTTATCAAATTCTAAAGATCAAGTTAAAAGAACTCTTAATTTTGAAAGCTTAAATCAACTAAGTTGGAAATATATCAACTTTTACATCTTCAAGTTTAGGACACAGATGTGTTCTAAAGGTTTCTCAACAAGCTCATAAATGACCGAGTTACTGACGCTCTCCTCACTCAACAAGCCGCAAAAAAAGTCGCAGTAAAAGAGCCTCGTTCGTTAGTTTGATCACCAAACTACCAATCCATTATAGCTTAAGTCGAAGACTTGAGTAGGTTCTAAAGGTTGGACTCAACAAGCCCACAAATGGTCAAGTCGCTGACGCTCTTCTCACTCAACAAGCTGCAATAAAATGCCACAGTGAAAGAGCCCATACTTGTCAGTACAATGACGGTTGTTGTTTAATCTCAAACCAAATTTAGCTTAGTGACTACAAGCAATTAGAATCCAAGAGATCTTTCTACTTAATCGATTGACCAAGACAATTTGAGTAAGTAACTCTCAATCCAGAGCTGTCTCAAATCAATATCTATATTACCTGCAAAATGATACTTCAATCTCTTTTCAAATGATCTGATCAAGCACAAAGCACAGATCAAAGCCAATTTTCTCATCAAGTCTGCTAAAGCAGAAAGCATAAGATCGAAGAAACAATTTCATAGTTCATACAAAGTCGATAGCCAAACTAAAGAAATTCTGTAGTTATTCAGTCTGTTAAAGCAGTCATTGCTGGATTGATAACTCAAAATGTTAGACCTAATATAAGCCGGAATGTTAGATCATGCAGATGCACTTCGAAGTCATCAAAGCGGCAAGCACAAAATTTTGGGCGTCATACACTTCCGACAAGTCAATATAGAAAATCGTGTCATTCATCAAGTCAAGTCAGTTTGAAGCAGATGAAGGGATTTCAAATATCGAAGCAAACAAATCAATTCCTCCATCAAACTTGGTTAAGCATGAAGCTAGGGTCGAAGGAAATTCAAATCTATAAAGACACGAAATGAAGAAACTTTTCAGTAAATCCATTAAAGCAGAGAGTAGATGGTGAAAGAAGCTCTTCAGCGAAGCCATTGAAATTGAAGCTGCAGTAATTTGAGATTCATGGTTGACACGTAATGTCAACCAGTCTTCAACAAACATGACTCGCTCCATGTGCGAATCATATTTGTTGGGGGGCATTTGTTGACCTCCATTTGTGCGTCATAAGTTAAGTCGAGCTCATAAGACAAAGTCGATCGACTTCAGATGCAACAACTCATAAATCAAGGTTGAAATGCACTAGGCATCGCCAAAATCAGTTGAAATGACGCCGATCGAGCGGATTCACCATCGTGTTGAGCGTCGAAATTGATCGATATACATCTTTGCGCAATTTGATGTTGGCCGTCAAAAAGAAAATCCGTCAACAAACGCGTATCTTACTAAGTTCGGAAGGCTGCGATGATGTCGAGCAAAGTTCGTGAAATTGATCATTGTTAGCGTCAAAACATTTCAAAGATTATTCGCTTAATTTAGTCATGAATGTTAAGCGATTAGCGACGGCAAATTGGACATAAATTGATTAGATTTGGCCGAAACAAGCGATTCTCCGATCAGCGAAGCGTGTCTTTGTTATTGAAATATCTAATCTAAAATCAATATATATATTGCCCGTGTAATAATGTCGGTGCAAAAATTCGAATTATGACTAATTAAATATTTAAATAAAAATTTCTATAAATACCCTCTTTATATCTAGACACTAACTCCCCACATCCCCTCCAATCCCATAGCCGGCTGACTTCCCCCTCTCATCTCGTCTCACGCGTTATCCGCAGCCCTCGCTTGCGAATCAAGCAGCTCCGTCCGTCCCTACCTGAGCCGCACGAACCGCGAGTGCCGCATCCGCACGCACAGCCTCCCAATCACGCGAATTGAGCCTCCCTTTCATGCATCTCGTTCTTACACTCAACCGAAGATCCTCCCGCACACGTTGCTCCCATCCGACCTGATCATCGCACGCGTTCCCGCACCAAGCGAACTGCACACGGGCCTCTTCCCGTTTTCTCTGTCCGAAACTTGTAATACTGTAGCTTGACACTGTAGCATCGAAAATATTTTTTATGTTTTTTTGTTTTATTTTTGGCCCTTTCTCATTTGCTAAAGTACCCGAACCTCCAATCTTTGGCCAAATTTCAAATCGTCGAATCTTAAGTACCCGTACATTTCTTTCTTGACGTGGCGGGAAAAGTTATACTTGCAGGTAAATAAAGTCTTTATCGACTCTTCTTGTGACGGGAAAACCATATTAAATCTGCGTATCTTAGAGCATCATACATATCTTTCTTGGTATGGTGGGATGATGCATTAGGTCGTGATGTTTACACCACTCATACATATCTTTCTTGGCATTATAGCATACAGGGCGGCACTATATTGGGCGATCGAGATGTTATCGAAATGTTGTCAATTTTCACCGGAGCTAAGCGACTCAAAGTGAAGTCAGCCATAATTATAGAATTAATGTTTAAACTGATATTATTGGTGTATAAGTATTTGTACACGTCTTTCTTGGTATGAAGGGAAAATATGTATTACATATAGGTACTTCAGAGCCCCATATATGTCTTTCTTGATATGGTAGGATGACGCATTCTGTTATGATATTTATATCACACATATCTTTTCTTGGCGTGGTCGCATGCGATCCCAGGACAATATCATAATCTTTGTTAAAATCTTTGTCAATCTTTTACACTGATAGGAGACCTAAGTAGCTTGATATAAAATCAATTATAAACTTAAAATTAATGTTTAAATTGACATTGCAAGTATATAAGTACATGTACACGCTTTTTTTGGCGTGGTGAAATCATATTACAGCTTTAGAGACCCATACATACTTTTTTGGGCATGGTGAGATGTCGCATTCGGCCGTGATATTTACACTACCCATACATGCCTTTCTTGGCATGGTGGGCAAGCCAAGCCCCCGTTGTAGCCCCCTATATGGGGACGACGTCGGGAGGTTGTTGAAATGTTGTCAAAATTTCATCTAAAATATTAAACTTGCAATGAAATTCAATCAAAATAAACAACATTATTCAAATCTCCTAAAGTTAAATCAATATTAAATTGAATAACGCGTGAAACATTTATCTTTGAATCTTTAAAGCTTAGTGTTTGAGGATCTACGGGTTGATTCTTGGATCTTAGGATGGTCGAGTTAAGAAAATCTAAAATCGATAATAAAATTTAGGTTTATTAAAATATCTGGGAAATTAATTCTGTCAGATGATATGATCCTCTATTATTAAATTAATAGAGTCGACATGATCTGGAATTCAAAATAAAACATACATCTCGATGATGACTGTATTGAATGAGGATTTCAACCAGAAGGAATACTTTCATCAAAATGTGATTACAATTCAAATCAAATTAACTCAAATTAAGTATAATTTCAAATGCAAAATCTAACATATCATTAAGCTATAAATGTCTAACTGAAATTCAATCTTTTAAAAAAAAACTTAAAATTAAAATCCAATCCACCTTCCGTAGTTGTTTGTTGAATGTGACAAATCAAGCTTCAGAAAACGTCTTCGAGTTAAATTTATATTTCTTTCTCAATCTCATCTTAGTAAGGATGTGACGTATTCTTTGTGGCGTGGTTTGTGATAACTTCATATATGATATGGTTATAGAGTCATACGATCGGGTGGTTCTTGTAAACGACATCATTATATTATATGGTCACATTGTGGTTCATTATGCTCCCCAATGGCTCGTCCTTTGAGTTGTGACATGGGTACGATAGACGAAAGCACTGTCTAGGGTGAACTTGAAGTTGTCTCCTTAATCAAACACCACCCCAAATTTACAAGATTTTCTTGGACAATGCAACCCAATTCGGAGGATCCTGTTAGGTCACCTCTTTTATTAAGTAGACTAAGGACTACGATTGCTCGGGATGACGAAACCATGTGATCTTGATCGGGCGCGTCATCGTTCCACCTAACCATCCGCTTTAACTAAATGATGATGAATTTCATAAATATAAATTCCAAAACTACACATACTGCTATTATACGCTACTGATTTAGCGATCTAATGATTAGCTTTTAATCGTTCCTCGTATTGAGAGATAATTAATTGTAGTGCTTCATAGAAATCGAAACCAGATCTAAAGTCCTCACAAAATGAGGGTGAAATCTCTAGTTAGTGTCTTATCCACTATTATATCTGCCTTCTGAAAATTTCACTGACATTAAATCAAACTCTCTTAATCGAGAGGTCGGTGGCAAATTTTTGGAGCCCACATTTAAAAGCTTAGAATTGTTATTCTTGCTTAATCAAACTCAAATTTAAATTTAATTAGAGTTTAATTTGGCCAATTAGGTTATTTGATTCAAATAAATTTATGAGGGTCCCATTGAGCCCAAACTAAATCTAATTAAAATCAAATTGAACTTCTATAAAAGTTTAAAATCATTATACAGACTTAACTAAAACTAATTCAAGCTCAATTGAGGTTTAATTTATCAATTGGGTAATCAAACATAATTGAAGCTCAAATTATCTAATTAGGGTCACTTGACTTAATTTTACCCATTAGGATAATTTGAGTTATATTGCATGAAAATCCAAACCAAGCCAAATCAAGCCTTCTCCAAAGCCTGAAAGATCTCCAAACTTCTGGAGATTTCAGTAGATTTCAGTGTGAATGGAAGAAAACATGATAATTGATAAGTGAAAAAGTTTTCTAAAAAAACAATATTTTTATGATTTATCTTCATAATTTTAAATGTTTATGACAAAAATCTCTTATTGGAGAAAGAATTGCAGAAAATGCAAAATTGCGGTACAATGCCGCGACGCTATATTTGCAACGTCGATGTGCTACAAACTTAAATATTTTTTTGCATAAACAGAGAAAACAACATTGTGGCACTAGATTTGCAGTGCCAAGGTGTCAGATAAAGCGTTGAAGCACTACATTACAACACCTTGGCGCTATATCTAAAAATTTTAAGCCAGAAATTAGTCTGCACAGTGCCATGACTTTACAAATCTAGCGTTGAAGCATTACTGGCCGACCAGAGCAGTTTAAACAATTCTATAAAGTAGTTTGAGTGGTTTTCAAAGCGATTTCAAGAGAAAATAGAGTGAAAACTTTTAGACGGTCCTAACAGCTATAAATAAGTGTTGTTAAAATTTTTTTAACAAGTGTGACTCTTAGTGTGTGTGTGTGTGGTGTGTGAAAGAGATTACACTTAAGAGATTAGGGAGAAGGATACACAACAATAGGAGAGAAAATTTTCTGATCCACTCTTTTCCTTTTTTTTTTTTTGGTATTATCTAGTAATTCCTACACATGTTTATGTATTGTCTGTGTTTTTCAACTAATTTTGTGAGTTTTGAATGTTTATCTTGTATCAAATTTGAAATTTGGAATGATATAAGAAAATTGTTTGTGCTTTTATGTAAAATGTGTTTTTTTTGTGTGTGCTTAATTTACTTATTATCCGGCCAATTGTAATGTTAAAATTAGTTGATATCTAAAGATATTGGCAGAGTCCTAGAGGATCAATATTGAGAAATAAACAAATGTACTAAATAGGTATATGTGATATACTTATTTTTAGGATCCGTAGTTATTTTAAGGAAAATAAAGAAAACACAATTGGTCAAAATTTAATTGGGACTAAGTAGAAAATTGATTAAAGGGATTGATTTGGTTATAGTGATCTAGGCATAGATGATATAATATTTATATTCCTGATTGACTTTACAAGCTTTGAAATTAATTCCAATGTTAAGTTTGATCTATATAAACTTCAAAATTTTATAAAATTTGAGTACTTTTTTTATGTTATATTAATTTAAAAATAAAAAAATAGACATCTTAGTTATTTTCTATAAAAAAATCTTTTTTGCATTATCATTTAGATAAAAATCAAGGCTAATAATAGATTAAACTAAACTTAATAAAATTTTAAAATAGATGCTCATAGAAATGATACGCTGTTCATCATTATATTATTTGAACGGCACATGTACTTGCGTATATCATTTTAGTTGGTCAATAGCACACAAAGTTTGATCATTTAAATAAAAAAAATCTAAAGAAAATTCTTCAGCCTCCAAAGAGGACTTTTAAGCCCACTTCCTTCCATCCCTAGCATTGGAATTTGCTGAGACATGCTCACAGCAAGTCCCCAAGCTTCGATTCCCTATGGTTGGCCACCCATAACCTCTATTAATGCAAGTGTGATCTGCCATGATCAACCCACGTCGTAGGCCATATTTTACACCTTTGATGCTTCACACACCTTCCCCAACACCTAAGGAGCAAAATCAAGCTTTCTCTCACCTTTTCTGACCCACAAAACCCTTGAATTTGATCAAACTCTAACAATGTGTGGCGATCATTGGTATGTAAACTGATTCACGAAGAAGCAAGAGGCGAAACTCATCTCAAAGTTTCGCCTCGGCCCAAAGTAGATTTTTGAAGAATCAAGAAATCCACTCAACATTTGCTTAAGTGAGGTAATCAACTCAAACCGTAGCTTAACCCTATGCCTTAATGTTTTGTGAAATGAAATCGCTTGAATCTAGAGTAAATCCATAGAACCTATCGTACTTTCATTTCTAAATCATCCACATTCTAAAAGTAACGAAATTTCAACGAAAATCGCTGAAATTTTGACCTGGTTCAGTCACAAGTTTTGACTCTTATCAGTGCCGAGGGAGACAAGGCCTTTGCTGTCCATTACTCCTTTATAGGATGAACGACTCAAATTAATCAAATGATATTTAATTTAAGGCTCCGTTTGGGAGAGCTTTTTTAGTGCGTTTTGCTTTTGAGGCCAATTTTAATTTTGATCGTTTGAATAATATCTTTTGGGAGTTTTAGCTCATCTTTGAAATGTTTTAACTTTTAAAAAAGCAAAAGACAAATAAACTTTTTTTGAGGGAGACTTTTAAATCGCTTTAGAATCCAAAAGCAGCTAATTAAATCTGTTAGAAATCACGGATCGCTCATGGACTGTTCAATCTTTAATCAGGCTGCCCCAAACCTTTTCCGTGTTCCTATTGTTGGCCATGTGGGTGATCAGGTGGCCCAATCGAGTAACAAAACGAGTAAAGCGGTACCTGTCAGCATTGATATGGACACGTAGGAAAATAGGTAGTACTTTAAGCCTTTAAAAGTTACCAGAAAATGCTCAGCCTTTCAAAAAAAGTCCTAGAATATAAAATATTCATCCAAAAAATACAAATAATCCCTCTACGAATTCAGCATCTAGAGAGTAGTCCAATGATACTCTGTTCATCATTATATTATTTGAACGGCACGTGTATTTGCGTATGTCATTTTAGTTGGTCGATAGCACACAAAGTTTGATCATTTGAATAAAAAATTCTAAAGAAAATTCTTCAGCCTCCAAAGAGGACTTTTAGCCCACTTCCTTCCATCCCTAGCATTGGAATTCGCTGAGACATGCTCACAGCAAGTCCCCAAGCTTTGACAAAGCTCAAAATTTTGTCAGGTATTTTGAGAGTAATTTGAATTTGAATGAAAATCAAATTTATTGTCCGTAATAATATAGGTTTTTCAGTTGTTCTTAGCAGGCAAAGATTGCTTAGCTCTGAGCTGCTCCTACAACCACAAATTAATGTAAATGTAATTTTATGATTGTAACCTTCGTGTTGTACAGTAAAAGCATGACATGATGCTTACAGTTCATATTATATGAAATGTTTCCACTATCTTTAATATGATTATTATTTTCTGTCCCATGTTCTTGTCTTGTAAATGTTTGGAATATCCGTCATGGTTAGGTGAGTTGAAAATTATATTAATAGTGTTGTGTCTGCTGTTTATCAAAATTAAGGTGAAGATGTATTTGATTTCTACTTGGGCTGCTAAATGTTAGCTAGAATCTTGCAATCAGAGTTTGATATCGCCACATTTAAATTTCAGTTGGTCACATAATTTCTTGATCATGTTTATTACTTGTCCTCCATTATTAACTGATAACACCATTTCCTTTTTTTTCATAATCACAGGCTGGTACAGGCATTGCAGATCTTATAGCACTTGAGATGTCAAAACAGGTGTAGTTACTTGTTTTCCACAAATTTGATATACATGATTGCGCATGAAATCTTTCTCTTGTTGATCGATTTCTTTTTATTTTTAATACTAACATAAATATCAATTGAAAGTTTTGATTATGCTGGAAGAACTAACAAAATTATCTTTTTAATTATTGCGATATGGAAGCAGACAAATACTCCAATTGCTGATTGTCGCAGGAGAATCTGGCTTGTTGACTCTAAGGTTGGGACAAATTCAATTGAGCTTAGGAGAGAAAAATATAATGGTTTAGAGTGAACACATGCAAAAATACGGTTATAAGAATTTTTTTTTTTGACTGTATTTTGCAGGGTCTAATTGTCAAGTCCCGTCTCGAGACTCTCCAACATTTCAAGAAACCATGGGCTCATGAACATGAATTTGTAAAGGACCTATCTGAGGCTGTCAAGGTATGAATTTGTGAAATATTTTACATTAACATATATTTATATTTATTTCCTCCAGTTGACATTTTGTTTTTAAGCCAAGTACCAAAATCAGTAGTTTAGATTTTAGTATGGAGATATAACTTTGATTATACCTTCACTTGTAGAGAAAACAGTTCAATCTACTCCTCAATCTTGTAGAGAAGGCTTCTGTTCACAATGATATGAACTTCATTGTTTGTTATTTTGCAGGTCATCAGGCCAACAGTACTCATTGGGTCCTCTGGAGTGGGCAGAACATTCACAAAGGAAGTAGTTGAGACCATGGCTACCTTCAACGAGGTATCTTATTACCACCATGGCTTAAAGCAACCATTCCTAGTTAGCTTCCCTTCAAAATTGCTATAAACTCAAAAACTTTGATTGAAATGCAGAAACCAATCATCTTAGCGTTATCCAATCCAACATCACAGTCTGAATGCACTGCCGAGGAAGCATACACTTGGAGTAAGGTAAGCTGCTCATTCTGAAATCTCATATTCCTATTACGTGTGGCTTGGAGCCTTGTTACAACTCATTCTGAAGCGTTATGTTACTTTGATATTCAGGGCCGCGCAATATTTGCTAGTGGGAGTCCATTTAATCCCGTTGAATACGAAGGCAAAACTTTCATACCTGGGCAGGTCTGAGCTTTGTTCTTCTTCCATTTTGCTCATGTTACAGTGGAAAATTGATGCTTACTAAATAAGTATATATTTTATATTCTTGCAGGCAAACAATGCTTATATATTTCCTGGATTTGGCCTTGGATTGATAATGTCCGGAGCTATCCGTGTACATGATGACATGCTTCTTGCAGCTTGTGAGTAAACATATAAACTACTTTAGTTTTCAGAAAAAATCAACTGCATGATTATAGCATTCTTATAACTTTAATTATAACCACAATCTTCATGTGCTTCTTGGCGTTTAATAATTTGTTCAACTTGACTCCATTTTTGCCGGGCAGCGGAAGCTCTGGCTTCACAGGTGACACAGGAAAACTTTGAAAATGGATCAATCTATCCGCCTTTCAAGAATATTAGAAAGATATCAGCTGAGATTGCCGCTAATGTTGCTGCCAAAGCATATGAACTTGGTTAGTCAATCTTCATGCAATATCAGCTTTGAAAGACCATTTTGATGACCGTTAAGTTTACATTTATGTTAACTTCATTCTCTCACTCACAGGTTTGGCTTCTCATCTTCCTCGCCCCGAAAACCTGGTGAAATATGCAGAGAGCTGCATGTACAGCCCTGTTTACCGCCAATACCGATAAATTCAGCCATTAATTCATGATGTTAGTTATTTCAATTATTCTGCATTTAATGATTGAAATTATTTCAGTATTATGTTGGTGATCATTAGCGCAATTGGTTTTTTTTTCTGCTACAAGCTTCTTATCAATTCAACATATCATCATATATATATTCTTTCAGTGCAAGCGAAATTTGTTCTTTCAGCTGAATATGTGACTGAAATGGAAGGAAAAAATGGAGTTGGATTATCAGGATTGTGAGCTGCTGTGATTCTTTTGAATGCGCATTATATGGCAAATTGTCTACACTGATGTTAGTATGATTACCACAATTTTTTAGATATAGATTTATATATTTAAAAACATTTCATTTGAGTTACTTAAATTAAAATCAACTAATAATAATTGTCTTACAACCATCTCATTCCCATAAATGTGATTGTGAAAGCTCTTATTCATTGCATATATTTTTGAGCATATTTGTAAAAAGATTATAGAAGAGAGTAATATGAAAAATAAAATTAATAAAAATATATTTCATAATGGGATATATTTCAAAAATGAATGATATAGATAATAAGTATATGTGATAATATTTATATGATAACATCTCTCAAGAAATTACATGCAATATCTCATGATCGGACAATAAGAGAATCAACAGTTTTTATACTGCAATCTTAAATCGAAAGATTTAAGTGCAGGGGGGTATTTAAGAGCTTTTTGAACCAAATGTTTTTGAAGTTTGTTGATCTAAATCAATCAATGAAAGGATTCAGTGATGTTTTAAAATATTGAGATCAATTAATTATGCTGAGTATTGTTGAGATTGAAGGTGATGAGATAATTATAGGAGATAGGATCTGAGAAAGAAATCAAGTGTTATATTCTTTTGATTACAAGGAGCAGTACCTCCTGTTGCCTGTTATTGTCTCTGCCTCCCGTCAAAATATGGCCACAGGCCTACAAACATGTGGCTATCACAAAGAAAATACAGAGATTTTTTTTTTCTCTTAAAGAAAATATTTTTATATTAAGAATATTAATCAATAAAAATTATTAAGTAAATATCAAATTCTTCAGTGTTAAATGAAAGAAATTATTTCATTTATTTATTTGCGGCACCATGAGCCAATCTTTAACTTGTAATAGAACCTCTACCAGAGAGTTTGATTTATGTCATGAAATTTTGAATACAGATGAATAGTAGATAAGACACTACTGAGATTTCATCATTTTGTGAGGAATTTAGATTTGGTTAGCTTTCTTATAAAGCACCTATAGTTAATTATCCTCTTAATTGAGAGAACTTTCGATTAAGGTTATATCGTTAAATAAATATATAGAAGTAGCGGTGTGGAGTTTTAGAATTTAGGTTTATGAAATTCATTCTTATTTAACTTAAAACGGATGGTTGGGGGAACGATGACGCACCCGATAAAGATCCCATGGTTTCGTAATCCCGGGCTATCGTGGTCCAAAGTATACTTAGTCAGAGGAAGTAGTAGACCCAACCTGATCGAAGGATCCTTGTCAGTAGCTATGTGTTGTATCGTCTAAGAAATTCTTGTAGACCTGGGGTGGAGTTTGTCTAAGGAGACAAGTTTAAGTCCACCATAGTTGACATAAAATTTTTTGTCATATTAAGTGTATCATATGGTTCACAACTCAATACAGCTAGTGAGAGCTGACATATCACGTAATATAATGATATCATTCGACAACCAGTGAGGACTTTGTGTAACTACATCATATATATCTTAGTCAAATAGGATATGCCACATCCTTACTAGCATGAGATTGATTAAGAGTGAATATAGAAATACACTTGATTTGACTTTGGCTCCTTTGTGAGCTAGAGTTTTCTTAATTTGTCACCTTTAACAAACAATTACGGAAGGTAGATTGAGTTTTTAGCTTTAAATTTTTTTAGAGATTAAATTTTATTTAGACCATTATAGTTTAATAACATGTTAAATTTTGCTTTTGGATTGGTAGTTAATTAGAGTCAATTTGTTCTAAAATTGTGATTGCATTTTGATGTAAGTATCCTCTCATGTTAAAATCTTCATTCAACAAAGTCATCGTCGGGGTATTGATCATTTATTTTGTTATTTCAGATCTTATCGACTCTATTAAATCAATAATAGAGGATCATATCTATATTTATATTTTGTTTGAATTTAAAATTATTGAATATAAATATCTTGAATATTTTCGATAATAATGACCCATCCGATTTATATCTACAATCAACTCAGCTATCATCGGGGTATATATATTATTTTACTATTCCAGATCTTATTGACTCTATTAATTTAATAATAGAGGATCAGATTCACTATCATATGACATAATTAGCTTCTAAGATATTTTATTAAGTTGAAAAATATTATAATAGTATTATTGGATTTTTAGGTTTTGTTAACCCGGACCCAATCCTAAGACCAAATCGAGAATCAAACTGCACAGCATCTTCAGACACTAAATTTAAGCATTCAGCATAGTGTCGGAGCCCATGCGAGTGGTTTGATTGCTTACAATTCATTTCAGTTTCTTACCATTGAAGTTTCATTGACTACTTCTAAGGAGAAAATATTCACTATTTTCAACCCTTGATTTAAGAGAGATTGATGACATATGATTACTTATGTAAATTTGATGTTAGTATGAATTTCAAATGTTTGCAATATGAGATCTATGACTTAATTATTTATTTCAAAATATCAATTCAAATTGCATCACCTCTTAATATCATCTTGATTCTTTGGCAGAAAATATCTATTGGATAATTCATTGATACTTTTGTATCCCTTCGTAGAGATCGTAGAGAAAAGTTTGATCGAGAATTTTGGAGTTTGACTATACAAAGAAGTCCTCTAGTGCAACTTAACAGCCTCCCTCGATGTTTCATAAAATATTAGTATACAATTATTTTTTTGAATCAACATCCTATGACGTGTGTTGGAATTCAAACTTCTGATTTCATTACACACATCTTAATGCAACAACTTTGAGTTTGAAATCGCTTCGAAATATGTGTAATTCTTCTTTTAGGGTATTCGTAAAATTTATCGAATGTTTAAATTAAATATAGTGCCACTTTTGGATGACCGTGGAATTTTATTTGAAGCACTTGTTAACTTAATTGATTAATCTGTAAATCTATTTAGCTATCACATTTAATTATAAATTAGGATGTCTTCTATGGATCATATTATTTAAAATTAGCATGTGAAGGTCATGCTTTTAATTTTTAGAATAATTCCTCCTTGTAGGTGCGCATGGGTTGGTGGGCGATTTCAATAATAAATCTATCCACCACACCCTATCCCATATTTGTTCTGTGGGCAACAATTTTTGTTTACATATGCTTTGAATATTGCTTGACTGGCCCCACGAGGATTTCATGTTCAGTTATAAATATTGGGCAGGTATAATTCATTTTCATTCAGATCCATTCAGTTAATCTGAGTATTCTGAAAGTTTTAGTGCGAAGGGATTCTATTTGTCACTTTCAAATAAGTTTTCAAGTTTGATCTGAATTTTCTGTAAGTCCCCTCTTTGAATTTAATTTTGTGAGCTCTATTTAATTAAAGTTATTCTTTATTATTATTCTTTTTAGATTTGAATTTTAATCTTAAATTAATATTTAATATAAGTTCATTATAGCCAAATTTGGAGTTTGATTTACATTTGAGAGTGCTTTTATTTAGTTTCTTTTTTTAGAAGTTCAAAGTCAATGGTAGATTCGCTGACATTTTGGAAGTCTTTCGGCGTCATCCCCGCATAGGAGGCTGCATCGGGGACTGGTTTAACTTACCCGTCACACTCTTCTAAGCATAACGGTTAATTTCTTGTGACATCAGGTCATAGTCTTCAAACCCACCACACTCTTTTGAGCGCAAATGGGTCTTCTTATACTTGCCTAATATAAAAAACACATACACATATATTCATATATATACACATCACATTATACTTTTCCAAAGGCAACACAAGACAATGAAATATGACAAGTTTCTTTTTGAATGGATTTAAATGAAGTTTTGTTTTCTGGATTTGTGGGTGGCTCGGGTAGAGAGAGAAAGAGACAGAGATAGATAGATAGAGAGAGAGAGAGAGAGAGAGAGGAAGTTGAGATATGGGATAGATGAGAAATGCGAGCAGGGAAGGGATCTGAAGGTGAGAATGTGAGATATGAAAGGTTCAGCCTATAAGAGGTGGCTAGGGAGAAAGAAAGAGAAAGAGTGAAGCTTGGGATGTGGCTACATCTGTGACGAACATGGAAACTAAGTGACAACCTGAAGGGAGGAAATAGAAGATAAATGGGAGAGATCAGGGAAAGAAGGCGAGGAGAGCGTGGAGGGCAGGTCGACTTGTTTATTACAGGAAGAAGTGAAGGTCGGCTTGGTATGGCCTAGTGGAGATTGGCCAGTAAAATGTATGTGTAATAGGGGAAATATTATGTCCGGAGTCCTCACGTAGCTTTACGTCGGACTCAATCGCACTGACGCTGACAGTGCTGGCCAAAAAAATGGCCAAGTAAAAGGAAAGCAGCTCTTTTCCGGTTTAGCGCCCGACCGACCCGATTTACCTCGTTTAAACCTCGGGGAACAAAATATCTGCGTCGTTCGGTATTCTTTATAATACTCACGGGTGGCTTTTAAGAGAATTTCGAGCTCCGTCTTGACCCACCTCCGTCGTTCGATCACTGGCTTAGGGCTTCTAGCGAATTTTAAATTGAGGTATTCTGGTTGGTTACACGAGGTATTTCCACATGCATTGCTGAACTTGAAAGATTTTAGGGTTTTCTGTCTTTGTCCATTACAATCCATGTAGTGTTTTAGGTTTCTTTATGGCATTTTTTTGATTATATGGCTCTGTACTGCGTACCTCTATACCTCTGTCGTCAGACCCCTGGATATTAGACGATTTTGCACTATTTTTTATTGATTGTTTGGCTGTACCCAGACTCTCAACCCTCTATACTTTCTTGAGATTTTGCATTTTTTTGTCCATTTTTACCGTGGAGGGTATGGCTAGAATCCGTTTTGAATAAGCGGGAAGTTGTGTTTTTGGTTTGGGTGTATTCTGGAGAAAATGAATCACTGACCTGTACCTCTGCACCTCATACCTCATACCTCTATACCTTACCTCACACCTCTGCACTGTGCCTCTGTACCTCTATACCTCTCTGTACCCTCGATATTAGAGATGATTTTGGTTTTTCTTGATTGTTGTCGGTTGTTGAGACAATGTTTTCGCTATCTATGGAAGTAGTTTAGAGGTTGTTTGGAAGCTAATTTAGATGCTTGTTTGCAAATGTACTCTCAGAACCCCCCTCACCTCTCCTCTCTATACTTTCTTGAGGTTTTGCATTTTTTTTGAGTCCATTTTTTGGAGGGCATACTATGGCTAGAATCCGTTATGAATAAGCGGGAAGTTGTGTTTTGTCGGTTTGGGTGTGTTCGTGGAGAAAATGAATCATACCCTCACCTCTGCCTACTCTACCCTCGATTTTAGAGGCGATTTTGGTTTTTTCTTGATTGTTCGGTTGTTGAGATAATGTTTATTCTATCTTGTGGAAGTAGTTTAGAGGTTGTTTGGAAGCTAATTTAGATGCTTGTTTGTAAATGTACTCTCAGAACCCCTCACCTCTGCTCTATATACTTTTGAGATTTTGCATTTTTTTACCATTTTTCACCGTTTGGAGGGCATACTATGGCTAGAATCATTATAAATAGGAAGTTGTGTTTTGTCGGTTTGGGTGTGTTACGTGGAGAAAATGAATGTACCCACCTCTCAGCACCTCGATGTTAGAGACAATTTTGTTTTTCTTGATTGTTGGTCGGTTGAGACAATGTTTCTTGTTATCTTGTGGAAGTAGTTTAGAGGTTGTTTGGAAGCTAATTTAGATGCTTGTTTGCAAATGTACTCTCCGAACCCCTCTGTACCTCTGTACCCTCATGATATTAAGATGCTTGCAATCCATTATGCTACTAATATTCTGATTACCTTAACTTTATTTTGAAGTTGACATGTCAAAAGGATAACGTCAGATGCGGGCGAGTGCCATCGAGCATTATTTGATAATATTACAACTTCACTAGTGAAGTGGCGAAATATTGAAGCGGCTTCACTGAACCAATTCGTCGATTTGCGACTTCGGTTGCCACCATAACTCTATCTATCTTTGGGACATCGACAATATTTTTTTTTTTTGGGTGGGCATTTCATTTCTTTCACCGGATGAAGTAATGATGGGGATGCCAAAGGGAGAAAGTTTTATGGCAATCCCCATTGTCACGCGGTATAGTTCAGATTATAAGAATAAGCTCGAAAATCGGATAGCTGCGTTCGTGGCACAATTTTACTGATTGTACATCGTTTTCTTATTTCAAATTTGTTCTTTGCATACCACAACTATAGAGTAGCTAGTTTAATTACTGTAGATAATATTGAGAAATTTCTTTGAGTACAATTGGCCATTTGGGCCTTCTAGTGTCACAATTCAATGGCATTACAAGAAAGATCTGATACAGTGAGCGCTACATGAGTGGCTTTGTCCCTCTTCTTATGGTATGTTCACCCGTCGATTATGTTTTACTTGATGTGAGCAATTTAATTAACCTGTATAAATTTTGTTGTAGATCACAGGTAAGCACATTAATTAACGCCATTTATCTATGACGTATGTTGCGTTGGCCTAAAATAAAGTTTAGATGTTGCCTTCGATGATTTGGGAGGAGACCGGGACATTAGTTATGTTATGTTCATTTATTTAGTAATGCATTTACCTATGTTGTTTGTCGTCATATCTATCTTTGGATTAACAGTCCGCCTTCGAGGACTTATCGTAAGAGGAGACGCTCATTGAATCATCCTTTCATCCCCATCGAACTTCGACATCACCCATCTGCGGTCTAGCCATTCTTTCTCCGATTCCCGTATATCTCTCCCAGATATTCCCCAAGTGGTGTCTAGCTTGCCCTCTACCCCCAATCGAAGGATGCGATAGAAGTTATTTTGGGTTTGAGGGAGTTGAGGAAGTTGTGGCATCCTACCATGCAGCGGTGTGAGAGAGAGGTGGATGGCATTCATGCACCAGTTCTTATTGAGTGTACCACTCTTGCAGAAGAGTGCTTCCATCCCCGAGTGGAAGCTTCTGAGGAGACCAGGGTATCTTCTCGTGAGACCTTCATAGTGGAAGCCCCCTCAGGTGGAGTCTTGTGCCAGAAGCTCAGGCTGAGAAGGGAGAGGCTCATCCAAGCTATCATCCCCTTCATTGGCGACTTTGCGTCGGGTGAAGGCCTGACGACGAGGAAGAGGAAAGCTATGTTCTCTCCGTTTAGGGTTACGATATAGAGTGGGCATACGATCGCCCTCCACCCCACGGTAAACGGTATTATTAATTTCATGAATAATGTGATACAATAGATGACCGTTGTTGGTTTCACCCTTCTTGTGGCGTCGGTGATTTCTCGATGAGCCATCAAAGGCTATCAGTTGTGGAGGAGCACCGGTCAGTGGCGAAGTTCGATTCTCGAGCTTTAGATGACAATTGATATAGCTTTTTTACCAATTAATTTCATAACTAATTATATTACTGACCGGTAGAAAGCACTCGTGGACTTCCCATCAGGAGATGGCATACCTCGGATGCTCCAACTCATAGGCCGTGTACTCCATGGGCACATCATCGGCCTTGATAACAGATAATCCCCAACTCCATGCAAATTCTTCTTGAACATAGAGTAAAGCTTCCTCGTATAAAACAAAGGCGGTTGCTTAAGAATTTACTCAACGGGAACAATTCTTTGGATACACTTGAAGTCTTCATCATGTTCATTTAGTATGTTTCCATCACCTTCTCCAATCCCGAAACAATGTCGTGAACTTGTTGGCAAATACCATGACACGCTATTTGTGGCCTCACTGCGAGTGGACAACATGCCAATACAAAATTTATCTTTGTTGAATCGGTGGACCATTTACACTTTAATTTTGTAAAGTTCGGATAGCCAAGCATGATCATACAGATTGCCTCCTCTAGCATGGCCCAAGCATCCTCAAACTCATCCTCATCACATTTGCTCATGCATAGAATAGCCCTTGAACTCTCTTGTTACTACTAAAGCAATGGACCTTGGAGGGCTTTCTTTGAGATATGCCATTGGCACAACCTATGTGCATTATCGTAGTACATTCTCGATAGCTCTCGCCATGCCGATCTTGATCGGTAAATATCGTTATAGGATGCACCCATCAACCGAAGAAATGTCAGAATAACCATGTGAATGACTCTCTTAGACAAAAGGCTACTCGAATAAGGCGTTTTGCCAATGATGATTCACTCCAACGGTGAGTGGAACAAGATTGTATTTATTGAGCCGATAGTAGTATCAAAAATTATCACATCCCAAAACAATCAAATTCAACCTAGACATACCATTGCTCCAAAAAAACTCACCAAGCGACATCAACGAACATCCCATGCAAACATCTGTCCGTGCTTGTCTTTCCTTGAGCAGTATTAATTGCGTTGCTATCACCACTTTCGCACCGACCGCTCTTTGGATGAAATTGAAAGCATCTCTTTTGGTGAATCCAATATTCTACCCACCTTGAGATATTTGAGCGGCGTCGATTCTATCTTCCCATCGTCTTCAAAATTGATGCCTTCATCGATGATCTGTGCGTCGAGAAGATCAGATCACCGGCTTTGCCGGTGAATGATTATGGCTCTATATATTTTTTAATCGACCAATTCTCCTCCACGAATCATCATGGGACAACCACTCCTGTGCTTTCTTGAATTTTGTTATATGGTTTAGATGTGTTTTTTTGACACTTTCGCTGAAAATCTCTCGATTTCAATTTCTTAGAGTTTGGCCAATAACTTGTATGGTCTTTTCTAACAAGCAGTTTGATGTGCATAATCACAGATATTGCATAAGCGGTTTCATTATATGTAGTACTGAATATCCCAAATTTGGGTCATTAGATAAAACAACTTCATCATCGCATTGCTCATTCACCACATTCATCTGCACATAGAGTCCAAACAGTTCACGATAATAGAAATGCAGATGAAACAGAAATCTGAGAAGAGCATAGGCAGTGCAGTTAGTCCGAGAGTATAGACACAAAAATACCCAAAAAATCGTTGAGCGACCACCAAGTTGCAGCCGGACAGTCTGAGTACTGAAGAGTATAGAGTACAAAAGGTATAGAGGATACAAAGTCTGAGGTATAGCGATACGAAGGTATAGAGGTATAGAAGGTATAGGAATTGAATGCAGTCTGAGCAATCTGAGTCTGAGAATGCAGTATGGCATGCAGAGTATAGAGGTATATAAGGTATAGAGGTGATGCAATGAGTGCAGTCTGAGGTATAGAGTAGAGTGCAGTACAGAGTACAGAGAATGTCTGAGGTGCGAAATCTCCTAAAATCCGTCGAAACGACATCATTGCTTGATTGGGATTTAGTTACCATGATCCCGAACAACCGCTACTGAAAGTGAAACAAAAAAGCAAAAAATCGTCTACACTCGAAGACACTACTGAGTACATATGTAAAAAAGCACTAAAAATTAATCAAACAACCCAATTTCCTCACGAAGGATTACATTGAATATGTTTTCTCCGAACTTTACAAAAAATCATGAAAATAAATATGAATCTGGTGAAGGATTACAACTCCTTAAAAGATTACCGTCCATTTTATTTACATCACTATTTCCTCAACGCCTCCATTTCAGATTCATTCTCCTTCTTCATAGCTCTTTCGTAATGCTCTCGGTCTGCAAATAAAAAATACGCCGCCCCAAATGAAGATATTTTAATTTTTCCGTGCATATACTCATTCCGCGGTTTGGTGGGCGGCGCTAAACCCGCGAAAAAATAGCGCCGTTTCGTCTTACGGCGTCATTTTTGCGTGGCAGCGTCATGTCGATTAGTTATCGTAAAATTACGTGAAGACTCGGACGTAATATTTTCCCGTGTAATAGATATATGAAATGGAGGAAGTTGAGCTGCAGCTTGCTGTATGCAGCAAGGAGGATCTTAGGAGAATCAGCAACTCGTCGGCTAGACATTAGCGAGGACGAGGAATGAGATGGAGAGAGGTCAGGCAGGGAGAAAGGGGTGCTGCTCGGTTAAAAAAAATTTTGCAAGCATGGACGGCTTCTCGATTTGCTGATTTTGTGCAACCAAGCTTGTAGGTGGGACTAACGAGAGGCTGGGTAGGAACGGAAATGAGGGAAGGGAGTCCATTCGGACTGCTTGTCGACCAGAGACGGAAGGGAAGAGAGAAAAGAAATAGAATAATAATAATAATAATGAAAGTTCGCTCGGTTGTAGTAGAGATGGGAGGGGATAGGAAGCGAACGGGGGCAACCCTCGGCTTGTGCGCTTTCTGCAAGAGACTGAGACGAACGAGAGGAAGGACGTTGCTTCGTGTGTGAGGGTGGAAATGCCGCGGTGGTTCGCTGGAGCGGGCTAGAGAGAACGCACGAGAGAAGAAAAAACAAAAAAAAAAGGTATAGTGCGGGCCTTGGGAGAAGGATTTGGGGAGGTGTTTTAATTTATTCGTTCAATTTTTTTTTTTTTTTTTTGGGTGATTTTACATGAAATGGAATGAGTAGCTACGAGTTTCAATACATTAATTAGACGCAATTAGAGGATAATTAGATAGCTTTAACTTGAAATATGTGCTAATTTTGATTAAATTTTAAGTGTAATAGTTTTAATTAAATTAGATATTCATCCTAAGTAATTTCGATGTTTCGAATGCAACAGCGTAGTCCGTTTCACAATCGGAGGACGTTTGGTTCAAGTCGGCGTCGAACCGGATCAATTTCGGTTCAAAAATGCACATTATTGTTTCCGACCACTCGACATTTGTGTAGACTCGTTCGAATCGAGCACGAACAGTCTCATTTGATAGATTTATATGTTTCGAAGTTAATAGCGTGATCAATTTCATGAACGGAGATCATTTGAGCGTCGTCGTAGCCTCCTGACTCTGATATTCGTGTAGCCGCTTTAGTGGCTCTACCTCATGATTAGTTGAGAGTCAGATTATGCAAGATGTATATTTTGATCAATTTTGTTATTTTGAACGCCATTGTGAAGTTTATTCGTCGATCGGAGATCGTTTGAACCAATTTTAGCGATGTCCAGTGTCGTTTAGCTTTGATTTGCTCGATATCGCATTCGAAGCCCGTTGAATTTGACTTGTAGGTTCAACTCGACTTATGTAGCATGTATGGAGATCAACAAATGCCTCTCAACAAATGTGATTCGCATATAGAGAGAGTCATATTTGTTGAAAACTAGCTAGCCCTTGGGACTGGCCATGGATCGTGAATCACTTCAGCTTCAAATTCAATAGCTTATAGAGCTTTGATAGGATTTGTCATTAGTATGATGCATTATGTTTGGGCGAGCTAAATGATAGGATCGATCGATTTTTCCTGATTGATTTATCGGATGGATAAGAGCTTCTTCCACTATCAACTTTCTACTTCAATGGGTTTACTGAAGATATCTTTCTTTTGTGTTATTATAGATTTGAATTCCCTCTAACCCTAGCTTCATGCTTGACCGGGCTGGATGGAAAAATTGGTTTGTTTGCTTTGAGATTTGAAATTCCTTCTGTCTTAGCTTTAAGCTTGGCGAACTTGATGAAGGATTGTTCTGCTTTATTTATATTGACTTGTCAGGAAGTGTATGTATACCCTAAGTCATATGCTTAGTGTTTTGATGGACTCGTTGAAGGTGCATACAGATGACCCAGCCTTTCGGCTTATATTAGGTCTATAATATTGAGTTATCAGTCTAGTAATAAGTGCTTTAACAAACTGAATAATCACAGAATTCTTTTAGTCCAGCCACCGTCTTTGTATGAACTATGAAATTGCTTCTTCGGTCTTATGCTTTATTGTAGGCAATATAAAGACTAATTTGAGGCACCTGTTGACCTCACTTTTGAAGTGAGCTCTCAACCACATCCTCTTAGACTTAGGAATCTTCTATACACTAAGATTTCTTTAGTCATAAGACACATCTAGTGATTAGGTGAACACTTAACCTAAACTTAGAGACTTAGAAGGGTTAATCATAAAATTAGGTTATGCCTTAGGGCTTAAGGAAATCACATATCCTATAGCCTAAACCCAATCTAGATACACTTTCTCAAATAAAACCCAAGTTTAAATATCAAAACCTCAAATTCAAATCCAAATTCCAAATCCCTATCCCAATTTTAACTCCAAGTAATTGAAACCCAAAATCAAATTCAAATCCTAAGACCCTTCCTAAGCCATATGAACTACCTTCATAAGCTTAGCCAAAACTCCCTTTAGATCAAATCAAACTCAATCAATTTTTTTATAAATCAATTATTCCTTCATTTATATTCACAAATATAAATGGAATCCAATTTCAAATGAGCAAAACTATATCCAAAATCAAATCCAAACATAATTTAAGCCCTTTTAACCCAATTCTTTGGACTTAGCCAAATTCTATCCAAATCAAATCAAGACCAATGAAATTTCTCTTGAATCAATCATTCCTTCAATCATCTATTCAAATATAAATGAAACCTACAATCATCAAACCAAATACAACTCAACCCAAGTCAAACCTAACTTAGCCCTTTTGACTTGAAACTTTCAATTGAGCTAAAATCCCTTAGACTCCAAATTGATTGTCATTAAATTTATATTTTAATCCAAGGCTCATATATAAGTTCAACTAAACTCAAATAAAACCAAAACCAAACCAATTGATCAAGTTAAGTCCACTTGACCCAAAGTGACCTAAAGGACCTATTTGAGCTAACTTCCAATCCAACCCAAATTGGATTGAACTAAGCTCACCAAAACCTTCCACTATGATTACTGATCACCCTAAGATGATCAATAATAATCAATTGGGTCAGTCCAAGTCAACTTAGTCATTTGATTAAGTAAACCTTTAGCCCAAATAAATCAAAACTAGCTAAAACTCATCCTACATCAAATTGATTAAAACTAATGATTTGAATCAATCCAAAATTAAAATTTAAATATGACTTGACCACCAATTGAGCCAAACCAAGCCCAATTGGCCATTCGATCCAAGTTGACCCAAATTGGTCTAAAGGACCAAATAGGGTCAAATCATAATCTAACCCAAATTGATTGTAACTAATGATTCAAGTTTATTTCAAA
The DNA here is from genome assembly GCA_021442155.1 of Cymbidium sinense. Lineage (NCBI taxonomy): Eukaryota > Viridiplantae > Streptophyta > Magnoliopsida > Asparagales > Orchidaceae > Cymbidium > Cymbidium sinense. Next base: position 143,859,860 of record CM038219.1, read on the forward strand.
TTGATTATTGAACTTGTCCAAAGCCATAATTGAACCCAATTTGATCAATCAAACCCAATTGAGGAATTTAGCATAAATTGGCCTAAATTTAAATTAAATCAAAATTGATTCGAGCCAAAGACCACATTCATCTTCAATTAGCCAATTGAACATGAATCAACCCATAACCTAAGCTAATATAGCCAATTTTGGTAAAATTGGTCAATTTGACCCATTTGACTCATTTGATTCCAAATGAGCCAAAATTAATTCTAAGCCAAATTAAATCAAATTGATCATACCAAAATACTTCAAATTATCATTTGAACCTAACTTAAGCTTTGGTTTGAACCAATTTGACAAATTGGTCAACTTAACCCGAAATGACCCAATGTGACCCATATGACCCAACTTGAGCCAAATCCCTTGAAATCAAGCCATGACCCATTGGGGGCTGATTAAACCTAGCCCAAACCTAGTTGAGATCAGCCCAAAATCAACCCAACTCAATTAAATCCCTCATGAATCCTCCCCAACATAGGATTCACCTAACCTAATTTAATTCTCCCCATCACATACATTCAACTTCCTCCCATCCATGCCATTCAATGGAGTTGATCATATGCCAGTAAATGAAGACTTTGGGAGCTAAATCCAAAGTCTTCAATCAAGCCATCATTCATCACAACCACCTCCCCATCATATTTATTCAAATTTTGGCCACCATTAAAAGAGGGAGAATAGAAATAACAAGGAGATCTGATTTTTGGCAAGATAGATCCTCTTAGAACTCCCAAAGCAACAATCCACCACTTCCTCACTTCTCTTGAGTCAAAAACATCCAAACCGGGTTGATTTCAGCAAGGAAGTGGCGAAAATTGAAAAATATATCATTCTGAAGTGAAGGCGAAGGATACACTCATTCCAAAGCTTCCTCTTGCACCTAAAAGCTCGCTCGGATCTTCACTGCCACCGAAAATTATCCCCGGCGAGGTAATTTTGCCAAACTTTAGCCGGCCTTAGGAACTTCTATTTGTGTCGATTCTTGCACAATTTGTAGGAATTTCCTTAGAAAAATCCTATATTTTTTATTATATTTAGTCCTAATATGAATCGAGAGATTTTTCGGTGAAAATCATAGCGAAAACAAGCCTAATCGCACGAAATTTGGTTCAAAATTGCAAAAAATCCCATCAGATGAATAATGTTCCGCCACTTTCGCCCCCCGGAAAGTAGCCGCCGTCTGATCACGCGTTCAAGGATCAGATGGCTTAGATCGCACAATCACGTGGTTCAGATCCACATATCGTACGATCCAGATCACGCAGATTTATCCGACCATCTGATCCATGATCGGACGGTTGGATCCGATCCATGCGTCCCTATCCTTTTCCCGCTCTTCGGCTGGTGCGGCACCACGTAGGCCAATCGCGTGGCGCCATGTGTCACGCGGGACAGTAGCGCTAAGTCGTGCGATGGCATGTGGCACCGCATTGCCCTGTTAGCGCCCGCGTGGCGCTGATTGGGTTAAATGGGAAAATCACCTATTTTTTGATTTAAAATTTTTTTAAGTGCTCTCAAACTTTAAAAATTCATAAAAAATAAAATACTTAGCAAAAAATTACAAATAAGGGCTTGTTGGATCCGTCTTTCCAAGAGGAATCCAACGAACCATAAATCTCCAAATTCCAATGAATGGTTTGAGCTTAATTTAAGTTTTAGTGAAAATCAAATTTCATTAGGTACTCTAAAAATAGAAGTTTGATTGAATTAAAAGTTTTAGAGATTGAAATAAGAGTTAAAACACACCTACAATAAAAATCTCAAGTGAAAAAATTTTTTGGATTAGGAGAAATTAAAATTTGAAATTTAGATTGTCCATTTTAATAGAACAGAGCAAATAAAAATCCATGAAATTACAGAAAAATCTTCAAAATAACTTAAATAGCTTTAGTTAACATCTAGGACCCTTAAGAAAATAATGTAATTTTCTGAAGCCTAATTAACCCTAAACAAACACTTAGGATTAAACTTTAATCAATTAAGGAATTAATTAAAACATAATCTAAACATAATTTAAATGCCAAATCAAAATCAGGAATGATATAATACCCAAATGATTGGTATTCAAACTTTAAATTAGAAAAATATCATATATCACTCAAATGAAATTAAAATTAACTAAACCTAATTGAGTTAATGAAATTTAGTTAAATGATGAGATCTTTAAATCAAACTCATAATTGAATAAATTAATGAAACTTTGACATAAAACCAAACTAATATTGTCAAACCTACACCAAGCATTGAATCTTAATCATGTGAAACTACTTAGCAAATTAAATATTAATTAATCATTAAATAAACTAAAAATAAAATTGATTAATAAACTAGTTCAACATAATCATCTAATATTAATCAAATTAAACCAAATAAAGCTAAAGCAAACTTAATTAAGATATGATTAAATCACATTTAAAATCAATCCATTTGGAATAAGATGATTAATTAGCCATTAATATATAAACCTAACAACTAAATCAAATATGATTGAAATCTAATGAACATAATAAACGAAGAAAATCAAACCTAACTATGATTATGAATAATCAAGTTTAATTGAAATAAAAATAAACAATTAATTCACTTAATCTAATCAAACACTTAATTAAATAAAATTTAAGTAAAACACTTAATTAAACTTATTAAATCAAACCATCCACATATGGGTAATTAAGTTATTAATCTGTAATTAAACAAACCTTTAATTAATCTAATGATTTAAAATTTTAATTACCCTTAATCAAACTTAATTAATTAAATATTTAATGAATTAATCCATCATCTTAATGAACCAAATTAACTTTATAAATCACATTAAAATTAATTCAAATCAAACACTTAATTAATCCACTAATTAATTCGATCACACCTCTTAAATAAACTAATTAAGTTAATCAAATTAATTATATTAAAGTTAAGCTTGATCAAACATAAAATGCAATTAAATGCCAATCAAATCCTAATCATTAAGTAATTAATTACATCATAAACCTAAACAAATATGAAACTAAATTAAAAATTAAATAAATCCTTATTTAATTTAATAATTAACCTAAACACACTTCTTAATTAAACTATCCCATTGAACCAAAGCAAACCTATAGATTACTAAAGCTAATCAAATCAAATTAAATAAAATAAAGAAAGACTCTCATCAATTTAATATGTAATCAAATCAAATCTCATTCAACCTACTTAAGTAAGATAAACTAATTAAATATCCAATGCATGAAATCAAAATACAAACTAAACTTTGATAAACATGACAAATGGATGAGATTAAAAATAAAATTCTAATTACAAAGAATCAAACTCAATTAAAATCAAAATAAAATCTCAATTAATCTAATCCAATCAAACTACAAATAAATGAACCATGATTAAATCAAATAAACATAAAATTAAATCACATACTTATAATCAAAGAAAAGAATTAGATATTAATTTGAAAGAATATTGAATTATCAAGATTTAATTGATTCAAAACATCTAATTAAAAATTAGTCAATCAAATTACATGAAGGTAAACAAATACAAAATAAATGTAATAAACACTAATCAAATCAAATCAATTCAACTAAATCATTCAAATAAATCAAATCAAATAAAACCTTAAATACAAATAATCAAATTAAGGGTTCCTCTTTATGTGTTTAACAACATAAAGACCCTCTAAGGAAATTATGATTAACTCATAAGTATGGGAGAATCATAAAAGTACTTAATTAGATTCTTTAACTTAATTAATCCTTAATTATGAGCCAATTGCATTAGGTTCTTTAGGACCATCACAATTATATTTCCTCACATGTTCATGTCATTTATGGCTTATAATTAAGTGGTTAATCAAATTAAAGAAGCATAGGTAAGGGTAATTAATTGATTTAATTAAGGATCCAACTTAATTAATTCATAAAATTCACTTAATTATTCTTATTAAACCAAATTAAATCATGAACATGGGCCATGGAATAGGATTAGCAAACCTCTTCTTATATTTCTTAAATCAAATCAAACATGAAATCAGAATGGCATTAAGAAGCTTTAGTTTGTTTTAAATGGTCTTGCCCTTAGGATTTAATTGGATTGAATGAAATCATGTGCTTATGTCTTTTTATTTCTTTATGATCATATTAAATGTTGTTTACCATATATGATCATGCATTCATCTCTTTCAAAATTTAATTAAACAAAATGATTTCTTTTATGCCAAATTACGCGTGTTGACTTAAATTAAAAATATGTGTGGCTATTATCACTATTAAATCCAAAATTACTTTCAAAAGTGTATTAATCAATTATAATATATGGAGTGATGCTAATTATGAAATATTTATGAGTTTGCATGTGTTTATTATCTAAGACACGTGGTATGAAGTCTTCTATTTTTACTTTGCATGGGCTTACATAGGATTTACAAATGTATAGCTCATTTGAAAAGAACACAACATTTGTCCAAATCCATTCCTATGTATGTCCATGCTAAGGCTTAGAAAGAATTTCATATCATATATGTAAATCATATGATTGAATCAAACACAACATTTTGCATGACTTCTTCTTCTTATGGTTAATTCTACATTCATATGTATATAAGAAGAGTGGTATATTAGTCTGGACATTCCGGGGACGCACAACTTTAAGTAGCCCTAAGGAGGTCTTTATCTCACTCCCCTGGTGTGAAACAATGGCGCTATACCTACTCATATCTTTTACACATATGTATGTGCAATGTGACTAACTAATAGAAAGTCATAATTCAATCAAATTAATTTCTTCTTTTGCATGACTCTTCATCCTTATAGTTGTGTATACATTTATATGTATATGAGAATAGTGGGTATATTAGTCTGGACATCTCGGGGATGCACGACTTTAAATAGCCCTAAGAAGGTCTTTATCTCACTCCCCTGGTGTGAAACAATGGCGTCGTACCCACTTAAAACTTTTATACATTTGAGTATACATGTAGCTAATGGATTGAAGTCTTTTTCTATTAAAAACATGCATTCATATTAATCCAATTAAATGAAATATAAAATTCAAATATACTTTATTACATTCATCATCTAAGTGTGCTAAGGTATATTGTATGTGTAGGTATACTTAGGATCCAATCATGTGGATGTTACATGTGATGGAAAAAAATGAATGAACATGTGTCATGTGATAGTAATTCATTCTAATTATTCTTAAGAAGTCTTTCACATTGAATAAGATTATTTAAGGTGAACCCAAACTTAGGACTAATTAAAACATGTAATAAGCCATTCACTAAAAGAAACTAAGTCATAATAACATGCTTTTGAAAATGACTTAAGGTAGGGACGAAAGAGGGCAATCCTCTTTCTTCTCTTTATAACACTTAGATGTTAAGTTTAGGCTCTTATGGAACCAAATAAATCACAAATTAAAACTCACAAAATCAACTAAACAACTTAAAGTGAAACCAACTTTCTATGTTAAATTGAATTCTTTTACACTTAGAAAATTTTAACATTAATGCCTAATTAAGACATACCAGACAAGCCTTAAGCACACACATTAGAATACTAAATCACCACTTCTAGTGCTAAGTTAGGGTGGTGTATGTTTGATGGAGGTTTTGTTTTGTGATGTAATATTTTAGATTGGATGTTAGGTTGTATGTCTCGTAGACTGGATGTTAGGCCGTTATTAGCCTAATCATATTTTTTACAGGGGTTGTGCTTAAGGGGCCGCTGTAATAAAAATATAAATGCTTTGCTTTGCAGGTTGCTTAGCCCCTAAGCATAACACACGTTAGGATAGATGGGCTTGATTACCCATGTGTGGGGTGCTATGTCCAAATTATTTATATAACTGTTTGGGTTGTATGGTGTGTTTAACTAATATTTATTTTGCAAGTATAGCTAGATTTACTTTTCTTATTTTTAATGTAATTTTGCATTAGGAATTAGGATTAGTGTTATGGGGGATTATGATGAGCAGTGGCCAGAAGGCTTAGTCCCTAGGGTGCCCTGTGATGCCTTTGGAGCAAATCAAATCAAAAGGAAGAGCAGGAAGAAATGAAAAAAAGAAGACCCCCATAGCATGTGTTATTGTTGTAATCCAGGTTGTATAAAGGTAGAGCTCGGCTACCCATCTTTTTTTTTATCTTTTTGAGGTATATGGCAGAACCCGACCGCACTGACCTTTTATTTTTTTACAGTAGTCTATAAAATTATTTGATGTTGTATTTAGATTGTGCACTAAAATTGCATGCTTTTCCTAGTTTCTTCATGTTTGATGTTTGAATGTGTGTCCTGGATGCGGAAGCCTCTTAGGATGAAATTAATTTTTCTACCTCAATTAACAACTCATAATTAAAATTTTAAAATAATTCATAACCTCACATAAAAGCTTAGGAATTAAATCAATATAATAAAATATTTAGCAACCCCTTAGTTGAATGATTGTATGTATAACATTATGCATGTCATATTCTTCCACTCTTATTAAGAGGGGGCTTCCATCTGTGCTAGGGAGGAAAGGATTAACTTGTGAGAGCCTTTGATGGAAGAACACCTATTTCTCTCTTGATTTTACCCATAATCAAGTTCTCATGCATTTAGGCATACAAAATCCCATAGCCCGTGTCAAAATAAAGAGTCCAAAAGAATCAAATAAATTTGATAAAATTTGCATTAGATTAAGTCATGAATTCATACCACTCATACTTTAGTCTCTTAGAGAGTGAGTTTAAGAAGTTAAACTCCTTTCTAAATAAATAATAGTGTAGCTATCTTGCAAAGCATATGACTTGCCTACAGATTTAAAGCGTAGGAGGAGTTAGTTGGCTACCACTCGAGGCAGTAATAAGTCCAAGTGTCAGGTGATTTAGTCTCTCTTGTGAAGGTAAACTATATACCCAATTTTGCCTTAGATTTAGGTCATGCTTTAGCCCTCGCCAAAGTGCCATAGATTTAGGATCTGAGGTTGTTATTTTCCTTTGTGGGCTGTAAGCATAAATCCTCATCTCTTAGGCATTTTTATAATCTTGTGTTGATGGGTTATAAGCTCCAGTAATCTAATAAAATTCTAACTCAAATAAATAAATCTCTTCAATTTCAAATATATAAAGCTCAATTATAGGGTAGATTAGAATGCTCACTAAGCTTCCTAGTATCATGAGCATTTCCTACATTCTCCCTTTGGATTCCAAAAATAAGTCTTCTCCTTGATCTATCCCATTTGATTTTCTAAAATAGCCAATTCTTTGATAGTCTTAGCTTTGAAATTTTTGGAGACTTTAATTTTTACTTTAATCGAGAGTATTCATAAGAAATTTCATTCCTTATGATGTAATTAACTATGGAGGCTTGCCTCGATAGAAAACTTAATGAACTTGGCTTAAAATAAATCCTACTTTACTTTTCATGTAAAGTAGGAGAAAGATCTACGGTACATTCGAAGACCCATCATGCCTTAGGAGTTCTTATTAGGTTATTAGGTCCATTATAGGGTGATGATTTCTATCATTCAAGATAATACATCATTCCTTAATGTCATACCCGATCAGCTCAATAAGTACCCCCTAAGATCCGCGTGGTATCCCACATCTCAAAAATAAACACCACAGATTATTCCTAGCGATTCCGCTAAGGAGGATTTCTCTCTCCATCTTTAGTAGACAATTATTATCTCCAAACATCGATAGTGGACTTCTATTTTATATAGGCCCAAGACTATCATTCTTTCCATTGGCACTTAGCTTATTTCATCCTTAAGCAAAGCTCACCAACATCCTTTAAGTTTTAAGACCTCACTCTTTGTAGGTCTTAAAATTCCTATTGGGTTCCCCCAATAAGTAAAAATTAAAATTAATCAAACAAAGGAGATGAACAAAATTAAGATCCTTTTCACCATCTTCTTGGTGAGGCAAGGTTCATTCCATGAATAATAAAAAAATAAAACCCTTATGAAAAATAACATGTCTTTTCAAAAGCACTTTTTCAAAATCCACATAATAAGAGATCTTTACACAAAAATTTGTAAGAAATTTTCAAAAAGGCACAAAACACATATAACCAAACCTCATTTAATAAATCCAATGATTGTTACATGAAGGTTCTTTTCAAAATCAAAATCGACCATTTTTAATGTCTTTTTCAAAAGCACATTTTCTTTGGAAATAGCTATCCCCATCCCACACACTCAAATTTGTTGGATGGAGATTCTATTTGAATAAAATTATGATATAAAATTGAAACTCCACTTAGCATACTCCACATGTGCTAGAGTTGAAGTTTTCCACCTTTTTGAAAAGCAATAAACCATACACACACAAAAGAAAGTCAAGACATATTTAATCCCCCACTTGACATACCCAAATTTGTTAAATGGGAGTTCCCCTTCCCTTGGAGAAGATAAAGCAAATTGAATTCTATTTGACACCATTTACATTTGTATGATAGAGCTCCTTCTTGCCAATGTCTTGGACTTCAAAACACATTTGGATCTCATTTGACATGTCCAAGTACGTTGAATGAGAACCCCCTTTTTGAAAATCATAAGAACAAATTGAACTCAATTTAACATTCCTAAGTTTGTTAAATAAGTTCTTTTCTTTCAAAAATCATAAACACATTTGACTTTCACTTAACATACCAAATTTGTTAAGTAAGAGTTTCATTTTCAAAATCATAAACGCATTTGACCTTTACTTAACATACAAAATTTGTTAAATTGGAGTTTCATTTTAAAAATCATAAACACATTTGACTTTCACTTAACATACTAAATTTGTTAAGTGAGAGTTTCATTTTCAAAATCATAAACACATTTGACTTTCACTTAACATACCAAATTTGTTAAGTAAATGTTTCATTTTCAAAATTAAAAATACTTGACTTTCACTTAATATACCAAATTTGTTAAGTGGAAGTCTCACTTTCATGTCACAAACACAAGTGACTCCTTCTTAACATACCAAATTTGTTGAGTAAGAGCTTCACTTTCAAATCAAAATCATATCAAACATAATTGACATTTACTTAACACCAAATTTATTAAGTAAGAAGCCTCATTTTCAAAATTAAATCACATATCACACACCAAATTTCATAAACAAAGATATTCTCACACAAAACTTTCAAACTTTCAAACTGAAAATCCTTACTTTAACATACCTAAATTTGCTAAATAAAGATTTTTCCAATCAAATTTTCAAACAAAACATACATATCTCCAAAGAGTCCCTCCAAATATTTGAACCCCATTCATTGGATGTGGGTTTTAAGTCAAAATCATATGGCAAAGTCTCTCTTCCAAAATCTCTCCAAAATTTCAATGAACCCCACTTAACATCCTTAAGATCAATGATTGAAGGTGAATATCAAGGCAAGTGTCTGACTCATCTATATTTTAATAATGCAGATTTCAATGCACTTAGTTCTTCCGGCCCTCAATTAGTACAACATCCATGGCTCCCAATACGTTCATGATTTTCTTCTCCACTAGTCTAAACTTAGCCCTGGATCAGGCTAGTTTCTCTACTACTGGCTCCACCAAGGTCATCTACTTTGTCCATGGTTTTGAGGGGGTGAGGATTTCTTGAGGGCGACCCTCACTGATTAGCGGAGGAGGGCGTGGCGGCACGCTTATCGATTTGATATGCCATATGATTATGAGTTTCCTCCACTAAAGAGGAAGTCCACTATTGTTTCTACTAGCCCATCGATGTCGGTTTATGCGTTGTTCTAGCTCGTGGCCATTCTCCTATAGCTCTAGCAAGGGCTACTACCCCCTCCTTGGGCACCCCAAAGGGGAAGGCTGTCTTGGCTTCTGAGATAGTCTCCTCCACGTTCGAGATGAGTGCTAGCTCTCGTTCTGCCATATCTGCACGTATACAGTATTGTAATAAGAACCGAAAGGTCAAGCAACATCATAAGAGGGTGACGAGAGAGATGGACACCGGTTCCATGTGGCTGAGGATGGATCTCTTTGTGAGACCTCTCCACTTTTGTGTGGTAGTAGGTTCCACCCCCTCTCATCCTTAGATGGAGAGGAGGACTACAGGAGGATTGCTGCACTACCTCCACCACCAGCATATTTCAGTACACCAGCTAGGGAGCACAAGAAGCCCTACACCGGGCTCAAGATAGTCTTACACCAGGTTGGCCAAGCCTATAGATGCTGAGAGTCTGGTATAATTTTTGATCTAAGGCCAGTCATCCTTAAGAGAGTCAAAAGTCAGATACAGAGGGAGAGAGCCTTGGAGGCTTAGACAGCTTAGACAGGTAGGAGGGAGCGACGGAGGTTTGCCATGCAGTCGATGGCCTCTGCTCTGATGGATTTTCTCGATCGTCGCCCTACTGGGGCCAATCATTCAGATAGTATCATCTTTATCGGTGCTACTTGTCACAGGAGGAGTAGGCCTACAGTTGAGGGGTAGTCAGTGCTATCTCTGCACTGCTCCACTCACCGCCCACCATTGCCTATCCAGCTCACAACATCCCCCATTCCAACCAAGATCCAGAAGCCCCCATCTATGGAGAGACTAATACTATTGGTGATCTGGCTACGGTCCAAGGATCTCACTCTATCTACTCCACTCATTAAGGTGAGGTCGAGCTCTCCTATTCGACCTCCTACCTCAGCTACAAAGAAGAAGGATGGTGACCTAAGGCCGTCGTGGTCTAGTCACCAGCACAATCACAATAGTTAGAGTTATAGTAGCCACTTGTAGTCTCCCCTATAGCAGCATCGATGGTAGAAGGGGCAAAGGATACAGATGTAGTGTCCATGGCAGTGGATCCTCCTATAATCAATGTTACTAGTGGTTGGATCGCATATACCATGAGCAGTCCTCTAGACAAGATCGTAGTAAGCAATGCGATGTATTTCTATCGGAGCATAACCCTCTTGGTCAGCGGAGTGTTTGTCCTACATTAGGGCAGCTCTTTAGATGAGATCCTCGCTCAGTACTCCGCTAAGAAGAGGGAACTCATCGGGGGCAATCTCTCTGATAAGGAGGATGCTAGGGTTAGTTTTGATCAAGATAAGGATGATCTCTTGGAGGACTCAGTAGAACTCTATATGGTCGACACTAGGGGTTCCCTCCTTGGGGATCAACATAGTCAGGAGCGTATTGTAGTTGAGGAGAAGACATTACTCATTCAACTCAACACCTTCATCAGCAACTAAGGCAGAGAGATGAACATATTAGTAAGATAAAAAAAAGAGTTGAAGACTTGTTAGCGGTAGTCCTAGCACTTCAAGGCCATGCTCCATTAGTACAATCTACTCCCTTAGAGGCTGACCACCCTAAGTTGTTGCATGTTCTAGATCAGCCCAAGAGTACATCTCCCGTGGACTAGGATAGTGGCAATCTGTATAGGAAGGTCATAGATAGTACCTCCATGCCTTAAAGAGATATAAAGCAGATGGTGAAACAACAAGTGAGGGAAGCGTTGGTGCAAGCCTGAGGTGGTTCATATGTTCCAAAGGGTAGACCCTACCTGGAGGAATTCGATGCAGTCCAATATCCCAAGAGTTTTGTGCTACCATCCTTCAAGATCTTTGATGATAGTGGAACCCTCGACAGCATATAACGTACTTTAGAGCTGGTTGTTACAACATTGGAGGCAGTGATGTATTTCTCTTCCGACTCTTCCTTAGCAGTCTATCAGGGATTGCATTTGATTGGTATGCTGAACTTTCAATGGTTCAGTGAAAATATTTGATGAGTTGGAGTACCTCTTTATCAAGAGGTTTGTTGGAGCCCAGCAAAGGGTAACTGTGGGTGACCTCATTGTGGCACAACAAAATCTCAATGAGTTCCTTATCGATTATATTCTCAGGTGACAAAACCTGAGTATGAAATGTGAACCACAGCTGTTCGAACAATATGCTATAGAAATTCTTCTCAAGAATATTCATAGCCTTGTTTCTTTCATGCTCAAGGGATTTACAATCAAAACATTTGAGAAATTAATCAACAAGGCCACTATCCTGCAAGGAGAAGCCAACTAGTTACTTTTTCAAGACCAATCGTTCAAGCCCAAGCCAGAAAGAATTTGATAAGAAGCTAGAGGTAGTAGTGTCAGTAAACAAAGAGAAGTAGCTAGCCAAAGCTCAGTATAAGAGACCTCGTGCACAATAGCCTCTATTGCCACCTACTCTATCACCACCTCGGCCAACATACCGACCACTATAGCTACCACAGCGGCCGCTGCTGCCTCCTCCACAACATGCTCAACCGCGGTACTCATATCCACTGCCAGCTATTACCTACCTAGTCTTGCCAATAGATTGAATAAGCCCTATTCATTCAAGAGGAAGGTAGTTAGAAAGATCTTTAAGAATCTCTTAAAAAAATCTGACTTTCAGTTACCTGAGCCTAAGAGGCCAGAAGATGTGGACAAGAGTAATGATCCTAATTATTGCCCTTACCATCGCATAGTTAGTCATGTCTTGGAGGATTGTATCACATTTAAGGACTGGCTTAAGCATAGCTACAAGTCAGGAGCTATTGTTATCCCCAAGAAATACTTGTTAGAATAATGCTCAAGTTCCCTTAGAGTAATATTTGGGGATACTTATGATCTTTTTAAGACAAAAAAGGTTGTGATATTGCCTTATCCCAAACCTCAAAAAAGTGGTCTCTAAGATCAAGAAGCTTTATTTACAGGTGCTTGAATCAACTCAAATCTCCAACACCAAGGAAGGTTTGCAAGTTGCCAAAGACAACTTGAAGAAGGTGTTGGCTCAGCAGCAGTAGCAACAAAAACAACCTACCTTACTTGCCCGGGATAGCATAGTAGCGCAACCACCATCCAAGTCTAGCATTCCTTTCATAGTTGTAGCTACAACCACTTCATCCAGCTTTTCTTCCAACAGCCATATTGTATCCATGGAGAGGGGCACTAAACCCTTCACTCCGCTTACTCTATGTGATTTTTAATTTGTACCTCCATCCAAATCTAAGAAATCAATGAAGAAAGTTGAAACCACTTACATTTATGTCACTTATGATACTCTTGATTTTATTCCCATAGATAACTCTCCAAGTTTAAATAATAATAACTCTATTTCTGATCATTTCTCTTTTGATTTAGAAATGAATTTTCTATTTCTAAATCACACGGGTTCACCTCTTGAGATTGATTTGAAGTCATTTGACTCCGATGATCCTATAGGAGAAGTGGTAGGTACACCTAATGAGAAAATAAAACTTCCTACAAATTCTTCATTCTAGAAGGTCATTGAAGTTAACCTTCGTAGTAGCAAAGTTCTACCTCCTAGGGTGACACCTCAGGATAAGGGTAAGCAAATCATTGGCTCTAAAGAGCAGATAGCCCCTCCACAGGATGTTGCCCCCATGGATATGCTTATGAAGGATCAAGACAAGGTTGACTATAACATTCTAGCACATCTTAAAAAGTTTCTCGCAATTCAGAGGACACTCTAGGAGTTACATTCAGTGATGAAGACTTGCTTCTAGGAACAACCAAGCACAACCGCCCTATTTACATTACAGTGGATATTAGAAGATACAGAACACTCTAGGAGTTTAGAGGACACTCTAGGAGTTACATTTAGTGATGAATACTTGCTTCTAGGAATGACCAAGCATAACCACCCTCTTTATTTTACAGTGGATATTAGAAGATACAGGATATCTAGAGTTTTTGTTGACTAGGGTTCATCAGTGAACATTATGAGTCTAAAAATCCTCGTCTACTTGAGGATTGACATCTCCAAACTTTAAAAAGAGAGGATGATGTTAAGAGGATTCAATGAACAAGTCGAGAGGGCCTTGGGCTCTATAGTGTTGCCATTAGAAGTAGATGATTGGAAGACTACTGCCAAGTTTCTTATTATAGACTCAGATACATCTTTCAATGCTTTGCTTGGGAGACTGTGGTTTCATCCTCTCTATATCAGTGCATGAAGTTCATGAGGGGTGGGATTGAATACTGTGTCAAAGGAGATCTTAAGCCATTCACAGTTCATGAGGTCAGAATAAATGAGGATGCAACCTACCATCTCTCTCAAAATCAATAAGTATATTCTCGCAAACATGGCAAAAGTTCAAAGATAAAAGAAAAGGAAAAGGAAAAAGATAAAGAAAAAGAAAAAGAAAAAGGAAAAGAAAAAGAAAAGGAAAATAAAAAAGAGAATGAGAAAGAAATTAAAAGGGAGCGAGAAATAGACTTGGAGGAGAAATTAGAGCCTGACATTAGATTCCACCCATAGTTCGTTACTCCATTCGAACATATGGGTAGGATGAGTTGACCTCCACCAAGCAGAGGAAGAGGCAGATCCAAAGACATGCCTAGGGACGGAAGACTTCCTTATTGGCCACCCAATAGGAGTTATGTCCCTACTACGAGGAGTACATCTACTATCTATATAGACTTATAATCTAGTTCAGAGGATGATTCATATATGATTAGTACACCAGCTAGCACTTCTAGATAGCAGATCCCCATGCAAGTGACAATTGAGCCAGACAGCGATGAAGACCGGGCTCCTAAGCAAAGCATAAGTGTATCCAAGTTTATATGTGAAATATTCAGGCATCAGTTAGAAACTTTAGTTTTATCCCCACTTTCCTCACAAAAAGCTGAGGGTTTGGTAATTAAGGATGCCCCAAGTCTTCCATAAATGTAAAGATGCAGAAGTTCTTTCTTGGAGCATCATCCTCAAGTAAAGATGTAGAACTTGAAGTTGATTTATATAAAGATTTAATAGAATTATCTTTTGATTAGTACTTGCCTTTTGTTCTTAATTTAGCAAAGAAAGGATTAATTCTACATGCTCGGTATAAACACAAGTCCAATTACTTTGAAAGGTTATGGGACAATAACTGCAGACATTCACAATCAAGATCAAGACTAGGATTCAATACAGTAGGTCCAGTTGATGACGATGATTACTGATTAATCATCACCAATCATTTCAAATCTTTTAGGTTCTTTTCAAATCATGCTAACTCATATGAGGAGGTGTGTTTAGAAACTTTAGATGATTCAAATGACTTTGAAGTTAAGGATGCATCACCAGAGTTCAAAGAGGAGATCAGATCAACCATCGACGAGCTCAAAGAAATCAACTTGAGAACCAAAGATAATCCACATCCGACATACATCAGTTCCTTATTAAATGAAGAAGAAACCAATGACTTAGTTAGGCTAATAGTTAAGTTTAGGGACTGCTTCGCATGGAGTTTTGAAGAAATGCCCGGGTTATCTCCTAACATAGCTGTCCATAAACTAGCAATAGAATCTAATGCTAACCCTATTAAGCAAGCTCCTAGACGAATGCGATTAGATATTGAATAGTAGGCCACTTCTGAAATCAAGAAATTGATCAATGTTGGCTTTATCAGGGGAAAAAATATCCTACCTGGTTGGCCAATGTCATTTTAGTTAAGAAAAGAATGGCATGTCCTAAGGATGAATTTTAGGGATCTAAATAAGGCATGTCCTAAGGATGAATTTTCACTTCTTATACCAAAATTAATGGTGGACATTGCCTCATCTCATGCAGTCTTCTACTTCATAGATGGCTCACCTGGCTATAACCAAATCAAGATGGCCCCCGAGGATGAAAGAAATATTGCTTTTTGAACCCTAGTCGGAATCTATTATTATAAGGTCATGCCTTTTGGCCTTAAAAATGTCAGTGCTACATACTAGCAGGCCATGACTTGAATCTTCAATGAACTCATTCACTATCAGGTTCAATGCTATGTTGATGATCTAGTAATCAAAAGCAAAGAAAAGGAAGATCATCTCTTTGACTTGAGAGTAGTTTTCGAACGGGAAAGACAATTTAACCTGAAGTATGCATTCAGAGTTGCTTTAGAAAAATTCCTTGGGTTTGTTGTTCGACAACGTAGAATAGAAATCGATCTGGAGAAGATCAAAGCTATCTTAAAAATGCCACCCCCTAAAAGTCTAACAAAACTCAGATCATTCCAAGGGCGGTTGGTATATCTAAGACGCTTCATTTTCAACTTATCAAGAAGATGCCAACCATTTTCAAGGCTTGTCAAAAAGGACTCCAAGTTCAAGTGGGATGACAAGTGCCAACATGCTTTTGAAAATATCAAGCACTACCTGATGATGCCACCAGTTCTAGTAGCCTTTATCTCGGGCAAGCCATTGATCCTTTACACCATTGTATTAGATGACTCCCTTGGTGCTTTGTTGGCTCAAACTAATGATAAAGGAAAATAAAATACTCTCTATTATCTCATCTTCATGTAATCCCTGCTGAAGCCAACTATCCACCTATTGAGAAGCATTGCCTAGCTTTAATCTTTGCATCCCAAAAGCTATGACACTACATGCTTTCTCATAAGGTGAACTTGATCTCTAGAGTCAATCCACTGCAATATCTCATGACACGACTGACCTTATCTGGAAGATTGGTGTGTTGGTCCATCATTTTGTCTCAGTTTGACATAACATTCGTACCCCTCCATGCTGTGAAAGGACAGACACTTGCAGATTTCTTAGCATTGTATCCACTCCATTTTGATTCTCTGCTTAATGATGATCTCCCCAATGAACAAATCATGGACTTTGAGGATACTAGTGCTTACCGCTGGGAGATGTACTTTGATGGTTCAGCTTCCTCTCAAAGAGGAGAAGAACCACAATTTACTATCCCAGGGAAGGCACTCTTAACTCTAAAATGTGATGTGATGAGATTCTCATATCATCTGTCTAGTCCATGCACCAACAATGAAGCCGAATATAAGGCTCTAATTGTCAGTCTGGAGTTAGTCATTATGCTACGCATCCAGAGTATCAACATCTTTGAGGATTCTTAGCTCGTCATCAACCAAACTGCTAGGTCCTGCAAAGTTCTAAAGCCTAAGTTCCATCATTACCACAAGTACACTATAGAGTTGTTGGCCCAAATTTCAGAGGTTACAATTTACAAGATTCCCCAAGGAGAAATGCAGTAGTAGATGCATTAGCCAAGCTTGCCAAAGAGTTGGCATGTCAGAAGATGAGTCCACTCTAATAAGGGTTCAAAATAGACAAGTCTTATCCCTTATTGATGCTGTACTCATCAAGAGATTCTCTCTTGAAGGGGAGGTTGCCATTGCCAAAAAAGATGGGGAGTTAGATTGGTGGAAACCATTCATGGATTATCTACATACTAGCAAACTACCTCAAGAGACATCATTAGCACATCAGGTGAAGCAGAGAGCTCTTTTCCACGCTCTGGTGGATGGCACCTCGTACCAACGATCCTTCGATCATATGTGGTTACATTGTCTGGACAAACACGAAGCCCATAGGATCATGACCAAAGTACATTTATGTTTATGCAGAGCACATCAATCTAGTCCGAAGATGAAAGCTAAGATCAAGAAACTAGGATACTACTCACTTTCAATGATCATAGACTGCGTGGACGTAGCTAAGAGATGTCACCAATGTCAGGTACACGGTGTGGTCCTACATCAACCACCCAGCATTCTACATCCTACATTGGCCTCATGACCATTTAAGTGTTGGGGAATCGACATAGTGGGTTCAATCGATCCTCATTCTTCCAAGGGTCACCGATTCAATCTAGCTGCCACCGACTACTTTTCCAAGTGGGCGGAGGCAATCCCACTTAGAGAGGTCATAGCTCAGCATGTGCTCCAATTTTTAGGAACTATATTGTATATAGGTTCGAGGTGCCTCGATGAATTATATTCAATAATGATACTGCATTCAAGAGCACTAAAATCAATAGCTTTGCCCGAAGACATAACATAGATTGGAGATATTCTACCATCTACTACTCAAGGGCAAATGGCTTAGCAGAAGCCTTCAACAAAACTCTCATCCAAATATAAAAGAAGACACTCGATGACAATAAGCGACAGTGGCATGAGAAGTTAATTGAAGCTTTGTGGGCTTACCGCACCACATATAGAACTCCTACTCAATCTACCCCATTCTCTTTAGTGTATGGGTCTGAAGTCGTTCTACCACTAGAAGTTCAACTCTCATCATTAAGGATAGTCGTGGGTAGTAAAATCATAATGGAGCAGAATGCCAAGTTACGGTTAGAAGAGCTCGAAGGTTTGGAGGAGAAACTCCTTCGGGCATGCTAGAACCTCGAGTTGTACAAAGCCAAAATGATTCAAGCTCACAACAAGTTGGTTCATTCTAGAGCTTTCAAGTAGGAGAGCTTATTTTAATTCTAAAAGACCAATTGTTGTCCGTCGAAAGATGGGAGGCAAGTTTGAACCCACTCGAGAAGGCCCTTATGCCATAGAGAATGGCTACCAATGAGGATCTTATCAACTCATAAATTATAAGGGATAGTGCTCAATGCTTCCAATCAATGGGTTATACCTGAAAAAATACTACCCATAAATCACATTTCGAAATGATTATCAATAAAACTTCTTTTCATCTCAAATTTCATCTCTTCTGTGTTAGAAATATATTTTGCTTGCGAATCCACCACGACGTATTTAGGGTAGGTATAAGAGAACCCAAGAGGCATCCTATCCCTCCTCAACACAAACACAAACTATAAATGATCCTCTAGTGCTACTAGGTTAGGTGTAAGAGAACCCATGAGGCATCCTATTTTGACTAGTACAAATGACATCCTTTCTTGGTGGAGACATAATTGCCCCTACAGTGCTATTTCATCCATTATTCTACATGTTTATGGTAGGTGTAAGGGAACCCAAGTAGCATCCTATTCCCTCTTTCACAATACAAACAAACACATATCTTTTATATCGGTTATTTTGATGTGGGAGCAAACCCCCTAGTGGCACTCACTCATTAGCTGCACTAAGTCGGCTGACATGCAACCTTGCTAGTGTGTCACCCTAGTGGTCATTTATCTAACGAATGTGAGTCCCCGTGCTTTCTTTTTAACTTGACCATTATAAATCAATGAGCGACTTGTTAGTTTGGCAGGCCTTACTACCCGACTAGTAAGCTACCCCATGTTGACTTTATTTAAGAAGATGTAAGTCTACACATTTTTTTTCAACTAGCCATGATGATCTGACTAGGTCGATTATATTTGAGGCTTAGGATAAGTCCCCCAGTGGCTCCTTTCCTGTTGACTACTTTAAGCCTGGGTTTAGTCCTTACACGGGACTCCCCACTTGATAGTCGCCCTAGGTCGGATAATATCTATCCCATCGATGATAGAATATCCCGATGATTATTTCTATCTGTGAAGATGTAAGTCTACAATCCTTCATCTCAGGTTAATCATCCCAAATTGATGGGCACTTTAGGTTGGTTGGTTATCACCATGCTGACGGTGACCCACCCGATGGACACACCACTCATAGTAGATGTGAGTCCCTGCGCTTTCTCATTGAGTCGACCATCGAATACCTATAGGCTTTCTTTTACAGGGTTTTGGATAAAGCCCCTAGCAACACCTCCCCTGTGGGCACTCTATTTGGATCATGTCCTTAGTGATCCCATTTAGACACTACCTGGATTACTTTTGGATTGGACAGTCCCCCTTTCCCAGTAGCCATCCCTGTGGCTAGAGAATTTGCCTTATGGATATGCAAATTCTCCCTTGGTCCAATAAGTTTGAGATAGGACTAGGCTAATATAAGCTCCTTCTTAGTGTGGTCCCTCCCACACTAACAGGATCCACGCAAACATAGAAAACAAAATGTATATTTTCACTTGTGGATTAGGAGGAAAACTCCCAGCGATACCTTTTCCCAAGCAGGCATCCTATCTTTAGTGCTGTGTCAGCAAAACTCCCTATAGGAATCACCTGACTACTTTTGAGTTGAGATAAGTCCCCAGGTCGGCACTCTCTCAATAGTCTCCCTTATGTTGGGTTTGACTTATTGTGCCACCAATAAGTCACCCCGATAATCATCCTTGCTTTAGGAGATATATTCTCTCTAGCATGACTGTTGCAAACTGACGGGCAGCCTTAGGTTGGGCTCAATTTGTTATGTTATCAATCAATCACCCCAGTGGTTCCTTATTTAAGAAGTTGTAAGTCTACATGCTTTCTTCCTAACTTGACCATTGCACACCGAAAGACACCCCTTAGGTTGGTTAGCTCTACCCCGCGGCCGGTAGACTATCCCTTTGGATTTGTAAATCTAAGATAAGTCCAGGCTGATATTAGCTCATTTTTAGTAGATCCTTCACAAACTGACAAGGTCTATCTAAAATTAAATTAATTCTGACTATTCTTGAGTCGATATGAGTCCACAGCGGCACTCACTCAATAGTCGCCCGTGGTGTTTATTTTTGGGATGTAGGCACCACACAGATCTTAGGGGGTACTTATTGAAGTGATCGGGTATAACATTAAGGAATGATGTACTATCTCTAGAAATCACCACCCTATAATGGACTGTCACTAAAATTCGGTATGATGGGTCTTTGAATATACAGAGATCTTTCCCCTAATTTATATGAAAAAGTTAAGTAGGGTTAATTTTAAGCTGGGTTCATTAAGTTTCCTATGGAGGCAAGCCCCCATAGTTAATTACATCCTAAGGAATGGGAATTCTTTAAGAATACTCTCGATTAAAGTAGACAATTAGGGTCTCCAAAGATTTTAAGGTTAAGACTATCAAAGGATTGACTATTTTAGAAAATCAAATAGGATAGCTCAAGGAGAAGACTTATTTTTGGAATCCAAAGGGAGAAGTAGGAAATGCTTATGATACTAGGAAGCCAAGTGAGCATTCCAATCTATCATATGGTTGGGCTTTATATTTTTAAAATTGAAGAGAGTTAATTATTTGAGTTAACATTTTATTAGATACTAGGGCTTATAATCCCACAACATATTGTGAATATGCCCAAGAGGTGAGGATTTATGTTTGTAGCCCAAAGAAAATAGCTACCTCAAATCCTAAATCTAGGGAGCTTTGGCGAGGGCCAAAGCATGACCTAAATCTAATGCAAAAATGAGTATAGGGTTTTCCTCCACAAGAGAGAATAAACCACCAGACTGTTGGACTTATAACTGCCTAGAGTGACAACCAGCTAACTCTTCCTATGCTTTAAGTCCTTGTAGGCAAGTCTTATGCTTTGCACGATGACTAGGCTATTGTTTATTTAAAAAGAAGGCTTAGTCCTTAAACTCACTCCCTAAGAGACTAGAGCATGAGTGATATGAATTCATGACTTAATCTATTGCAAATTTTATCAAATTTATTTGATTCTTTTGGACTCTTTATTTGACATAGGCTACAGGATTTTGTATGCCTAAATGCATAAGAACTTGATTATGGGCCAAATCAAAAGAGAAAGAGATGTTCTTCCATCAAAGGCTCTCACAGGTTAAGCCTTCATTTTCTAGCACACATGGAAGCCCCCTCTTAACAAGAGTGAAAGAATATGACATGCATAATATTATACAATAGTTCATCGAGCTAAGGGGTTGCTAAAATTTTTGGGTTTTTATGTGAGGTTATGAGTTATTTTAAAATTTTAGTTATGAGTTATTAGTGGGATAGAAAATTTAATTTTATCCTAAGAGCCTACTGCATCCAGGCCACACATTCAAACACCAAACATGAAGAAATTAGGAAAAGAATGCAATTCTAGTGCGCAATCTAAACATAACATCAAATAATTTTATAGACAACCATAAAAGAATAAAAGGCCAGTGCGGTCGGGTTCCGCCATACACCCCAAAAAAAAAAAAAATAAGATGGGTAGCCGAGCTCTACCCTTATACAACCCAGATTACAAAATAATATATGCTATGGGGGTCTTCTTTTCTTCATTTCTTCCTTCTCTTCCTTTTGATTTGATATGCTCCAAAAGCATCACAAGGCACCCCAAGGACTAAGCCTTCTGGCCACTGATCATCTTAATCCCCCATAACACTAATTCTAATTCCTAATACAAAATTACATTAAAAATAGTAAAAGTAAATCTAGATACACTTGCAAAACAAATGTTATCTAAACACACCATACAACCTAAACAGTTATATGAATAATTTGGACTTAGCATCCCACACATGGGTAATAAAGCCAACCTATCCTAACATGGGTTACGCTTAGGGGCTGAGCAACCTGCACAACAAAAGCATTTATATTTTTATTACAATGACCCTTTTAGCACAACCCCCTGTAGAATATATGATTAGGCTAATTATGGCCTACCATCCAGTCTACGAGGCATACACCCTAACATCCAGTCTAAAATATTACATCATAAAATAAAACACAACATCATACATACAATGTCCTAACTTAGCACTAGAAGTGGTGACTTAGTATTCTAATGTGTGCGCTTAAGACTTGTGTGGAAAGACTTTACTAGACTTCTTTAGTTTAAGTTTTAATTTGGAGTTTGAATTTGTTTAAATTTTACCTTTGGGTGATTTTAATTTAAATGATTTAATAATATATTTATTTTTATTTTTATTTCATTTTTATTTGGTTGAAATGATGTTTAGGTTTTCAAGAATGAAGAGTAGAATGAATTCTATTTATAGACAGAACCCATCCTATTCTACATCCTAACTCCTAATGAGTCTAACTAAGGTCCTTATAAGTAATTAGCCCATTCGAATTTGTGCAATTCATTTGATTTGATTTGATTTAAAATTTAGAATTTGAGTTTATTTAAGTATTTGATTGATTGATTTTGGATTAGATGTTCTGGTTTAATTAAATCTTCATAATTCAATATCCTTTTAAATTAATATCTAATTCTTTTCTTTGATTATGGTTATGTGAGTTAATTTTAAGTTTATTTGATTTGATTATGTTTCATTTATTTATAGTTTGATCGGATTAGATTAATTGAGATTTTATTTTTATTTTAATTGAGTTTGATTCCTTGTAATTAGGTTTTTATTTTTAATCTCATCCATTTGTCATGTTTATCAAAGTTTGGTTTGTATTTTAATTTCATACATTGGATAGTTAATTAGTTTATCTTATTTAAGTAGGTTGAAAGAGATTTGATTTTATTACATATTAAATTGATGAGAGTCTTTCTTAATTTGATTTGATTAGCTTTATTAGTCTATGGGTTTGCTTAGGTTCAATGTGATTATGTAATTAATTTAATTAAGAAGTGTATTTATGTTAATTATAAAGATTTGTTTAATTTTTAATTTAATTTCATATTTGTTTAGGTTAATGATGTAATTAATGACTTAATAATTTAAGTTTAATTTAGGTTTTTATTAGCATTTAATTGCATTTATGCTTGATTAAGTTTAAGTTTAATATGATTAATTTGATTGACTTAATTAGCTTATTTAGATATGTAATCAAATTAATTAGTAGATTAATTAAGTGTTTGATTTGAATTTGATTTAAAAAGTTAATTTGGTTCATTAAGATGATAGATTAATTCATTAAGTTTGCATTAATTAGGCGTTTATTCAATTGGATTAGCTTAAGGGTAATTAGTTTAATTAAGAAGTGTGTTTAAGTTAATTATTAAATTAAATAAGATTTATTTAATTCTTAATGATGTAATTAATGACTTAATGATTTAGGTTTAATTTAGGTTTTGATTAGTATTTAATTGCATTTATGTTTGATTAAGCTTAGGTTTAATATGATTAATTTGATTAACTTAATTAGTTTACTTGAGGGGTGTGATTAATTATTAGATTTAATTAGCGATTTGATTTAAGCTTAATTTAAGAGTTAGCTTTAATGTAATTTATTTAAATTAATTTGATTCATTAAGATGATGGACTAATTCATTAAGTTTGAATTAATTAGATGTTTGATTAATTAAGTTTGATTAAGGGTAATTAAAATTTTAAATTATTAAATTAATTAAAAGTTTGTTTAATTAGAGATTAATGTCTTAATTTTCCACATGTGAGTGATTTGATTTAGTTAAGTATTTTACTTAAGTTTGATTTGATTAAACGATTATTGTTATTATTGTCATTGCCATTAAGTGAATAACTGTTTATTTCATTTCAATTAAGTTTGATTATTTATGATTAGAGTTCTATTTGATTTGATTCATTTATTATGTTTGTTTGATTTCATTAACATGTTTGATTTAGTTATTAGGTTGAAATATTTAATGGTTAATTAATTATCTTATTCCAAATGGATGTGATTTAATCATGCATTAATTAAGTTTATATTAACTTTATTTGGTTTAATTTGACGCACCATTGACAGATCACCCCAACGGCTAATCCCACTTTGGAAGATGTAAGTTTACTACACTTTCTTCCTAGCACAATCATTGCACACCGAAAGGCAACCCTTAGGTCGGATAGTCTTACCTTGTGGCTGGTAGACTACCCCTTTGGATTTGTAAATTTGAGACAAGTCAAGGCCAATATAGCTCCTTCTCAGTGGGTCCATCGCACGCCAACAGGGTCCACAACATAACACACCAAACTAAATTAAATCAAATTGCATCAAATCAAATTAATCATCAGGACTACTCTTGAGTTGAGGTAAGATCCCGAGTGGCCCTCACTCAGTAGTCACCTTAGGTAGGGTTCGATGTGTTGTCCATCCAATAGATCACCCCAACGGCTTTTCCCTCCTTTGGAAGATGTAAGTCTGTTACACTTTCTTCCTAGCATAGTCGTTGCATGCCTAAAGGCAACCCCCTTAGGTCGGATAGTCCTATCTTATGGCAAGTATACTACCCCTTTGGACTTATAAATCTAAGACAAGCCAAGGCCTCTGTGGCTCATTCTTAGTGTGGTCCATTGCACACCGACATGGTCCATAACAAAAAAAATTCAAAACCCAAATGGAGTCAAATTAAACATATTGGACTAACCAAACTTTTCTTCAGCGAGGTGCAAATCAAATTAACCTCCCTAATGGATCTTAGATCTAAATCAAACAAATCTAACCGAGTGTACATCCCTGGCGGATATGCCCTTAATCTAGAACCCTTCTCCCAGTGGAGGCATAACAAATTAAACAAACCTCCCTAGTGGAGTCTAATCAAATAAATCAATAAAATCTAATCAAATTCTTATCCCCAGTGGATAGCTCAAACCTGCTTCCCTAGTGGAATGTACACATACCCAATCCCTAGCAGATTTGAGCACATATCCCTAGTGGATATGCCTCTACATCAATTAAAATAAAATAAATTAAAATTTAGATCTTGATTCCTATCAGATTATAGATTCTTATCCCAAGCGGATACACACCAAACTAATCATATTCACAATCAAACTCAAATTCTTATCCCTCAGCGGATAACTTGAACCTGTTTCCCTAGTGGAAAGTTCATGTAATCAATTCCTAGCAGATTCCTTCTTGCTCTCTTATGCCCTTGGCATAAACAGAGCTGCATCACATTAAGATCGTGATTCTATCTACCTCTTAGGTCTAGGTATAGATAATTTTCGTTTGTGTTTGCAATCTTTTGGATGTTGTTGATCATTTCAGTCAATGTCAATACGCGTGGTGTACCTTGTTAGTTACACCACACCTATTGGGGATCATTTTGTTGACCTTACTTTTGGAGTGAGCTCTCAACCCCATCCTCTTAGACTTAGGAATCTTCTAGATACTAAGATTTCCTTAGTCATAAGACATATCTAGTGATTAGGTGAACACTTTTAAGCCAGAGGGATAATCATAAGATTAGGCTATGCCTTACGGTTTAAGGAAATCACATATCCTATAGCCTAAACCCAATCTAGATATAATTTCTCAAATCAAATCCATATTCAATTTTAAACCAAACCTCAAATTCAAATCCAAATTCCAAATCCATATCCCAAATTTGACTCCAAATGATTGAAATCCAAAATCAAATTCAAATCCCAAGACCATTCCTAAGCCATATGAACCACCTTCATAAGCTTAGCTAAAAGTCCCTTTAGATCAAATCAAACTCAATTGATTTCCTTATAAATCAATTATTCCTTCAATTATATTCATAAATATAAATGAAATCCAATTTCAAATGACCAAAACTATATCTAAAATCAAATCCAAACCTAATCTAAGCCCTTTAAGTCAATTCTTTGGACTTAACTAAATTCTATCCAGATATAGTCAAAACCAATAGATTTTCTTTAAATCAATCATTCCTTCAATCATCTATTTAAATATAAATGAAACTTACAATCATCAAATCAAATGCAAGTCAACCCAAGTCATGCCTAACTTAACCCTTTTGACTTGAAACTTTCAATCGAGCCAAAATCCCTTAGACTCCAAATTGATTGCCGTTGAATTTATATTTCAATCCAGGTCTCATATATAAGTTCAACTAAACTCGAATCAAACCAAAACCAAACCAATTGACCCCTTAAGCCCACTTGACCCAAAGTGACATAAAGGACCCATTTGAGCCAACTTCTAATCTAACCTAAATTGGATTGAACTAAGCTCACCAAAATCTTATATCATGATTGTTGATCACTTCAAGATGATCAATTACAATCAATTGGGTCAGACCAAGTCAACTTAATCATTTGACCAAGTCAACCCTTAGCCAAATGAACCAAAATTAGCCAAAACTCATCCAACATCAAATTGATTGAAACCAATGATTTAAATCAACCAAAAATCAATATTTAAATATGACTTGACCACTAATTGAGCCAAATCAAGCCTAATTGGTCATTCGATACAAGTTGACCCAAATTGGTCTAAAGGACTAAATTGGGTCAAATCATGATCTAACCCTAAATTGATTGCAACGAATGACTCAAGTTCATTCCAAATTGATTATTGAACTTGACGAAAGCCATAATTGAGCCCAATTTGATCAATCAAGCCCAATTGAGCCATTTAGCCCAATTTGGCCTAGATCCAAATTAAATTCATATTGGTTCAAACCAAAGACCACATTCATCTTCAATTAGCCAATTGAACATGATAAACCCATAACCCAAGCTAATTTGGCCAATTTTGGTCAAATTGGTCAACTTGACCTATTTGACCCATTTGATTCCAAATAATCCAAAATCCATTCTAAGCCAAATTAAATCAAATTGATCATACCAAAACACTTCAAATTATCATTTGAACCTAACCTAAGCCTTACTTTGACCCAATTTGACCAATTGGTCAACCTAATCCAATATGACCAAATGTGACCATATGACCCAAATTGAGCCAAATCCCTTGAAACCAAGCCATGACCCATTGGGGACTAATCAAACCTAGCCCAAACCCATTTGGGATTAGCCCAAAATCAACCAACCCAATTAAATCCCTCATGGATCCTCCCCAATATAGGATTCCACTCAACCTCATTTAATTCTACCCATCACATACATTCAACATCCCCTCATCCATGCCATTCAATGGAGTTGATCATATAGCAGAAAATGAAGACTTTGGGAGCTAAATTCAAAGTCTTCAATCAAGCCATCATCCATCACAACTACCTCCCCATCACATTTATTCAAATTTCGGCCACCATTAAAGGAGGGAGAATAGAGATAGTAAAGAGATTTGAATTTGGCAAGAGAGACCCTCTTAGAACTCCTAAAGCAAATGGCCACCACTTCCCCACTTCTCTTGAGCCAAAAACATCAAAATCGGGTTGATTTCAAAGAGGAAGCGATAATGATTGAAGAATACATCATTCTAAAGTGAAGGCGAAGGCTGCACTCATTCCAAAACTTCCTCTTGCACCTAGGAGCTCGTTCGGATCTTCACCATCGCTGGAAATCATCCCCGATAAGGTCATTTTGCGAAACTTTAGTCGACCTTAGGAACATCTATTTGTGTCGATTCTTGCACTTTTTTTAGCAATTTCCTTAGAAAAATTATGTTTTCATTATATTTAGTCCAAATATGAATCGGGAGATTTTTCAGTGAAAATTGCCATGAAAACTAGCCCATTCAGACAAAATTTGGTTCAAAATCATGAAAAATCTCGTCGGATGAATAGTGTTCCACCACTTTTGCCCAGCGAAAAGCAGCCACCGTCTGACATCAATGTTCAGGGATCGGACGGCTTAGATCGCATGATCACGTGATTCAAATTCGTGGATCATGTGGTTTGGATCCACAGATCGCGTGGTCCAGATCATGCGGATCGATCCTACCATTCGATTCACGATCGGACGGTCGGATCCGATCTACATGTAATTATCTTTTCTCTTTAGCTAAGATTGCGGCCAATCGGTGCCGTGTGGCATTGCGCGTCGCTGGGATATAGCGACGTCGGCGTATCACGCTGCTGTCTGCCGCGCTCGCCAAAGTGGAAAATCTCCTATTTTCTGATTTTAAAAATTATTTAAGTACCATGAAAATTTAAAAATTCATAAAAAATAAAATAATTAGCAAAAAATTACAAATAAGAGCTCGTTGGATTCGTATTTCTGAGAGGAATCCAATCACAAAAAATCTTCAAATTCCAATAAATGGTTTAAGCATAATTTAAGTTTTAGTGTAAATAAAATTTTATTAATTACTCTAAAAATATATGTCTGATTGAATTAAAATTTTGAGAGATTGAAACATAAGTTAAAACATACCTACCATAAAAATCTCAAGTGAAAAGGACTTCCAGATTAGGAGAAATTAAATTTTGAAATTCAAATTGTCCATTTTAATAGATCAAATCAAATAAAAATCCATAAAATTATAGAAAAGTCTTCAAAATAACATAAATCACTTCAGTTAACATCTAGGACCCTTAAGAAAATAATGTGATTTCCTAAAGCTTAATTAACCTCAAACAAAAACTTAGGATTAAACTTTAATCAATTAAGGAATTAATTAAAATATAATATAAAAATAATTTAAATATGAAATCAAAATCAGAAATGATATAATACCCAAATGATTGGTAATCAAACTTTAAATCAAAAAAAATATCATATATCACTGAAATGAAATTAAAATTAATTAAACCTAATTGAGTTAATGAAATTTAGTTAAATGATGAGATCTTTAAATCAAACTCATAATTGAATAAATCAATGAAACTTTGACATAAAACCAAACTAATATTGTCAAACCTATATCAGGCATTGAATCTTAATCATATGAAACTACTTAACAAATTAAAATAAGCTAAATATTAATTAATCATTAAATAAATTAAAAATAAAATTGATTAATAAACTAATTCAACATAATCATCTGATATTAATCAAATTAAACTAAATAAAGCTAACACAAACTTAATTAAGATATGATTAACACATTTAAAATCATTCCATTTGGAATAAGATGATTAATTATTCATTAATACATAAACCTAACAACTAAATTAAACATGAATGAAATCTAATAAACATAATAAATGAAGAAAATCAAGCCAAATTATGATTATGAATAATCAAGTTTAATTAAAATAAAAATAAACAATTAACTCACTTCATCTAATCAAACACTTAATTAAATAAAATTTAAGTAAAACACTTAATTAAACTTATTAAATCCAACAATCCACAAATGGGTAATTAAGTCATTAATCTCTAATTAAACAAACCTTCAATTAATCTAATGATTTAAAATTTTAATTACCCTTAATCAAACTTAATTAATTAAATATTTAATGAATTAATCCATCATCTTAATGAACTAAATTAACTTTATAAATCACATTAAAATTAATTCAAATCAAACACTTAATTAATCCACTAATTAATTTGATCACACCTCTTAAATAAACTAATTAAGTTAATCAAATTAGTCATATTAAACTTAAGCTTGATCAAACATAAATTCAATTAAATGCCAATCAAATCTTAATTTAAACTTGAATCATTGAGTCATTAATTACATCATCAACCTAAACAAATATGAAATCAAATTAAAAATTAAATAAATCCTTATTTAATTAAATAATTAACATAAACACACTTCTTAATTAAACTAATTATATAATCACATTGAACTTAAGAAAACCTATAGATTAATAAAGCTAATCAAATCAAATTAAATAAAATAAAGAAAGACTCATCAATTTAATATATAATCAAATCAAATCTCATTCAGCCTACTTAAGTAAGATAAACTAATTAACTATCCAATGCATGAAATCAAAATACAAACCAAACTTTAATAAACATGACAAATGGATGAGATTAAAAATAAAATTCTAATTACAAAGAATCAAACTCAATTAATCTAATCCGATAAAACTACAAATTAATGAACAATGATTAAATCAAATAATCATAAAATTAAATCATATAATTATAATAAAAGAAAAGAATTAGATATTAATTTAAAAGGATATTAAATTATCAAGATTTAATTGAATCAAAACATCTAATTAAAAATTAATCATTTAGATTACATTAAGGTAAATAAATACAAAACAAATGTAATAAACACTAATCAAATCAAATCAATTCAGATAATTCATTCAAATAAATCAAATCAAATAAAACCTTAAATACAAACAATCAAATTAAGGGTTCCTCTTTATGTGTTTAACAACATAACGACCCTCTAAGGAAATTATGATTAACCCATAAGTATGGGAGAATCATAAAAGTACTTAATTATATTCTTTAACTTAATTAATCTTTAATTATGAGCCAATTGCATTAGGTTCTTTAGGAGCATCACAATTGTATTTTCTCACATGCTCATGTCATTTATGGCTTATAATTAAGTGGTTAATCAAATTGAAGAAGTATAGGTAAGGGTAATTAATTGATTTAATTAAGGATCTAACTTAATTAGTTCATAAAATTCACTTAATTATTTCTTATTAAACCAAATTAAATCACGGACATGGGGCATGGAATGGGATTAGCAAACCTCTTCTTATATTTCTTAAATCAAATCAAACATGAAATCAGAATGACATTAAGAAGCTTTAGTTTGTTTTAAATGATCTTGCCCTTAGGATTTAATTGGATTGAATGAAATCATGTGCTTATGTCCTTTTATTTTTTTCCAATCATATTAAATATTGTTTGCCATAAGTGATCATGCATTCATCTCTTTCAAAAATTAATTAAACAAAATGATTTCTTTTATTTCAAATTGTGTGTGTTGACTTAAATTAAAAATAGGTGTGGCTATTATCACTATTAAATCAAAAATTGCTTTCAAAAGTGTATAAATCAATTATAATATATGGAGTGATGCTAATTATGAAATATTTATGAGTTTGCATGTGTTTATTATCTAAGGCATGTGGTATGAAGTCTTCTCTCTTTACTTTGCATGGGTTTACATATGATTTACAAATATGTACTTCATTTGAAAAAAACATAACATTTGTCCAAATCTATTCCTATGTATGTCCATGCTAAGGCTTAGAAAGAATTTCATATCACATATGTAAATCATATGATTGAATCAAACACAACATTTTGTATGACTTCTTCTTCTTATGGTTAATTGTACATTCATATGTATATAAGAAGAGTGGTATATTAGTCTGGACATCCTTGGGATGCACGACTTTAAGTAGCCATAAGGAGGTCTTTACGTCACTCCCCTGGTGCGAAACAATGATGATGTACCTACTCATATCTCTTACACATATGTATGTGCAATGTGACTAATGAATATAAAGTCATAATTAAATCAAATTAATTTATTCTTTTCCATGGCTCTTCATCTTTATAGTTGTGTATACATTTATATGTACATAAGAATAGTGGGTATATTAGTTTGGACATCCTGGGGACACACGACTTTAAATTGCCCTAAGAAGGTCTTTATCTCACTCCCCTGGTGTGAAACAATGGTGTCGTATCCGCTTAAAACTTTTATAAATTTGAGTATACATGTAGCTAATGGATTGAAGTCTCCTTTTCTATTAAAAAAAGACATGCATTCATATTAATCCAATTAAATAAAATATAAAATTCAAATCTACTTCATTACATTCATCATCTAAGTATGCTAAGACATATTATATGTGTAGGTATACTTAGGATCCAATCATGTGCATGTTACATGTGATGGAAAAAAATGAATGAACATATGTCATGTGGTAGTAATTCATTCCAATTATTCTTAAGAAGCCTTTCACATGAAATAAGGTTATTTAAGGTGAACCCAAACCTAAGACTGATTAAAACATGTAATAAGCCATTCACTAAAAGAAACTAAGTCACAATAACATGCTTTAAAAAATGACTTAAGGTAGGGACGAAAGAGGGCAATCCTCTTTTTTCTCTTTATAACACTTAAATGTTAAGCGTAGGCTCTTATAGAATCAAATAAATCACAAATTAAAACTCACCAAATCAACTAAGCAACTTAAAGTGAAACCAACTTTCCATGTTAAATTGAATTCTTTTACACTTAAATAACTTCAACATTAATGCCTAATTAAGACATACCACACAAGCCTTAAGTACACACATTAGAATACTAAGTCACCACTTATAGTGCTAAGTTAAGGTTGTATGTGTGATGGATGCTTTGTTTTGTGATGTAATATTTTATACTGAATGTTAGGGTGTATGCCTCGTAGACTAAATGCTAGGTCCTTATTAGTCTAATCATATTTTCTGCAAGGGATTGTGCTTAAGGGGCCGTTATAATAAAAATATAAATGTTTTTGCTATGTAGGTTGCTTAGCCTCTAAGCATAACCCATGTTAGGATAGGTGTGCTTGGTTACCCATGTGTGGGGTGCTAAGTCTAAATTATTCATAGAACTGCTTAGGTTGTATGGTGTGTTTAACTAATATTTATTTTACAGGTATAGCTAAATTTACTTTTCCTATTTTAAATATAATTTTGCATTAGGAATTAGGATTAGTGTTATGGGGAATTAGGTTGAGCAGTGGCCAGAAGGCTTAGTCCCTGGGGTGCCCTGTGATGCCTTTGGAGTAAATCAAATCAAATGGAAGAAAGGAAGAAATGAAGAAAAGAAGACCCCCATAACATATATTATTTTTGTAATCCGGGTAGTATAAGGGTAAAGCTCGGCTACCCATCTTTTTTTTTCTTCTCGGGTGTACGACAAAACCTGACTGTATTGGCCTTTTATTCTTTTATGGTAGTCTATAAAATTATTTGATGTTATGTTTAGATTGCGCATTAGAATTGCATGCTTTTTCTAGTTTCTTTATGTTTGATGTTTGAATGTGTGGCCTAGATGCGGTAGCCTCTTAGGATGAAATTAATTTTTCTATCCCAATTAACAACTCATAATTAAAATTTTAAAATAATTCATAACCTCACATAAAAGCCTAGGAATTAAATCAAGATAATAAAATATTTAGCAACCCCTTAGCTGGATGATTGTATGTATAACATCATGTATGTCATATTCTTCCACTCTTGTTAAGGAGGGGATTCCATTTGTGTCAGAGAATAAAAGCTTAATCTGTTATAGCCTTTGATGGAAGAACACCCTTTTATCTCTTGATTTGGCCCATAATCAAGTTCTCATGCCTTTAGGCATACAAAATCCCATAGCCTATGTCAAAATAAAGAGTCCCAGAGAATCAAATAAATTTGATAAATTTTGCATTAGATTAAGTCATGAATTCATACCACTCATACTCTAGTCTCTTAGAGAGTGAGTTTAAGAACTTAGTCTCCTTTCTAAATAAATAACAGCCTAGCCATATTTCAAAAGCATATGACTTGCCTACATGAATTTAAAGCGTAGGAGGAGTTTGCTAGCTTCCACTCCAAGCGATAATAAGTATAGTAGTCGGGTGGTTTACTCTCTCTTGTGGAGGTAAACTATATACCCACTTTCTCCTTAGATTTAAGTCATTCTTTGGCCCTCATCAAAGCTTCATAAATTTAGGATCTAAGATTATTATTATTTTTTTGTGGGCTATAAGCATAAATCCTTACCTCTTAGGCATTTCCATAATCTTATGTTGATGGGTTATAAGCTTAGCAATCTCATAAAATTCTAACTTAAATAAATAAATCTCTTCAATTTTAAATATATAAAGCCTAATTATAGGGTAGATTGGAATGCTCGCTAGGCTTCCTAGTACCATGCGCATTTCCTACTTTCTTCCCTTGGATTCCAAAAATAAGTCTTCTCCTTGATCTATCTCATTTGATTTTCTAAAATAGTCAATCCTTTGATAGTCTTAGCTTTGAAATCTTTGGAGACTTTAATTCTTAGTTTAATCGAGAGTATTTCTAAGAAATTTCATTCTTTAGGATGTAATTAACTATGGAGGCTTGCCTCCATAAGGAACTTAACAAACTCAGCTTAAAATAAGCTGTACTTTACTTTTCCATGTAAACTAGGGGAAAGATCTCTGGTACATTCGAAGACCCATCATGCCTTAGGAGTCCTTATTAGGTGATTAGGTCCATTATATGGTGGTGATTTCTATCTTTTAAGATAATACATCATTCCTTAATGTCGTACCTGATCACCTCAATAAGTACCCCTAAGATCTACGTGGTATCCCACATCTCAAAAATAAACACAACGACAGCTCTAGGTTGAGAGTTATTTTCTGAGATTATCTTGGTCTATCGATCAAGTAGAAAGATCTCTTAGATCCTACCTACTTATAATCACTAAGTTGAATTTAGTTTGAGATTGAACAACTATCATCATTGGACTGACGAGCAGGGGCTCTTTCACTGTGGCCTTTTCTTATGGCATGTTGAGTGAGGAAAGCATCAACAACTCAACCATTTATAGGCTTGTTGAGTCCGACCTTTAAAACCTACTCGAGTCTTCGAGCTAAGCTGTGATGACTTGGTGGTCTTGTCATCAAACTAACGAATGGGGGCTCTTTTACTACGACCTTTTCTTATGGCTTGTTGAGTGAGGAGAGCGTCAGTAATTCGACCATTTATGGCCTTATTGAGTTCAACCTTTAGAACTCATTCGTGTCCTAGACTTGAAGACATAGAGGTTGATGTTTTTTCAAATTAGTAGATTGAAACTTTTGAAATTGGGAGTTCTTCTAACTTGATCTTTAGAATTTGACAAATTTGGGAGACAAAATTTTGATATTTAGGGCTATCTTTTCATGCTTACAGTTGATTCTTTTTTGTTCTTGGAAGAGCTTGCAACTTTGACCATAAAAGTTATAGATATATTCAGGGATCTCGGCATAAAGCCCGATGTCAACCTGAATATATATTCAAAAAGACCTCTTATTTCATAGAAGAGGGTTGAATAACTTTGATCATAATAATAAAAAATGGCTCCTATCTAATAGAGGGATTGTAACTTATTTCAGAAATACATTACATGGTTTAATCTTCTTTAATATAAATAAACATATCTTATTTTGATTATCATATTTATATTTATCTAATGATCTCAGCTTGAAGCATGATGCCAACTTAGATAAATATATAATAATACCCCTTGTCTAATAGGGGGGGGGTTCCATTAACTGTTGAGAGAATTTGGAATATCTTTGGTCCTATGCTTTGTGCTTTCTGACTTATTGTAGACTTCCTCTCAAGAATTTGGAATTTGTATTTTCCTCCTATCCTAGCTTTGTTCTTTGGTGGACATAATGGAGTTGATGATTTATTGGCGAGATGAGAATATCTTCGGTCCTATGCTTGGTGCTGGATGGACTTGTTGAAGATTCAATCTTGAAATTGAAATTTGTATTTTTCTCCTATCCTGGCTTTGTGCCTTATTAGACTTAATGGAGTAGATGACTTATTGGCGAGATGAGAAAATCTTTGGTTCTATGCTTTGTGCTTTGGCGAACTTGTTGAAGACTCCATCTCGGAGATTTGTATCTTACATTTCCATCTATCATGCCTTTATGCTTTGACGGGCATGACGGAGGAAAATCCTGGATTGTTTTAAAGACTTGTCAAGTGATACGAAATTACCTTTTGCCTCAGCTTTCTACTTTCATAGGCTTATAGAAGGATGTCTACTGGTGACCTAGCCCTCAAAGCTTATGTTGGGGTAAAGAGTCATCAATTCTATGCTTTGCATGTAACAAACATATTGATGACATGACTCCCTTAGTTCAACCTTTTGCTTTGAACGAACATTGGGATGACTTCTTCAATCCTTTGCTTTCTGCTTGGTTAGACTTAATGAAGGAGAGTTTCCTTCAGTCTTTGCTTTCTGCTTTAACAGACTTGTTGAAGGAGTTGACATTTTTCATTTGATATTGATACCAAACTCGGCTTAGTGCCTTCTCGAGTGAGGATCTTTTTGTTTGATTTTGAAAAATGACCTTACGACTATTATGGATGATGTCCAAGTATGTGCCTTTTGAACTCACCAAGTTAGAAGGATTTGGGATTTTTTGGATGCTCTTATCTTTGAACTAATGAAGTAGGATAATCTCTTACTGTGACCTTTGTGGCATGTTGAGTAAGCGAACCTGTCAGTGACTTGGCCATATTTAGACGTATTGAGTCTGGCCTTATGCATCCACTTGAGTCTTAGACTTAAGCAATTAATAAAGGATTTTATCATCAGGATAATGAGGTAGGAGATCTCTTACTACGACCTTGACGGTTGAGTAAGCAAACATGTTAGCAACTTTGCCATATTTGGGTGTATTGAGTCTGACCTTATGCACCCACTTGAGCCCTAGATTTTATGTATGATGGAAGATGAGTCTTCAACTTGATTTGTTAAAGTTTGCGTACTTAACCTTAAACATGATGTCAACCAAAATACAAAAGGAGGCCCCCTGTATTACAGAGAAAGCCTAACATTTTGCTATAAGATGTTAAAAAATACCCCCTGTTTAATAGGTGGATATTTACTTTATTTTGGAAATGCATTCTTGTGTTACAAGAGAATTTCTAAGCAAAACTTACATATATAATGATGATAAGGAATAATTAGTATTCTCAACACTATGACTAATTTTCCTTCTTAAAAAGCTTAATGATGTATTGTATGATCAAATGCTTTGGGCATCCTCTTGGTAGACTTCTAAATTTTACTAAGCTTGGAGCCTAATTTTGTTAAGCGCATCAAGCTCTTCCAGTCGTAGGCGAGTATTATAACCTTGGGTAAGATTGCATTGAATGGTTTCTCGGAGCGAAAGTAATCCAACTTTGAGTGATAGAACTGTTTCAACCTTAAATACTAGTGCATAAGAAGTGGATTTTATGAGAGTTCAGTCCATATGTCATGTTGTTATTTTTCCTTAAGGTAGTTTCACTTCGAGGCTCTAGCCTCCAAATTTATTACCTTTTTACTAGGACCTTTCGACAGCAGATTCTTGGACCTATAGGCCAAGTGTCACGCCTCAATACTCATCGTACGAGACTTGAATTGGTTAACATCTTGCTGGGGTTGTAGGAGGAGGTCTTCTTGGAGGAGCAACTCTATCTTCTATGATGACAAGACTTTGATATTTTCTTTTTGTCATTCATTTCTCTTTAGCAACTTTGAGGACCTGATGCACTCTTACAAGTACTATTTTTGGTTTTCTCTCTAGAGGAGCTAGAACCTGATGTTGTCGGATTCAAAAGGATTGCTTGATTTGACCAGTAAAGTTGTCCCGCTTTACCCATCTTAGGATGTCAAACATGTTATGGGTTGGAACACTCACTTCTAGTTGCACAGTTGATTGTACAATTTTATGCTTGAACAATGGCCGCTGAGTATGTAGTTCAGCATTTCTCTTTCTCTGTTATCTCTAGGTTAGCTTGATTCTGAATGACGAAGCTTCTGTGTCACTACTTCTTCTGAGGCTTCGACCTCCATATTTATTTTTCTTTTTATCGAGACCTTTCGGTAGCAGATTCTTGAACACGTGGTTCAAGTGTCATGCCCCGATATTCACAGTGCAGGAATTGCTTAGGACAGTCTTGAGCATTACCCACTGAGAGTAGCTTCTTTAGTGAAGCTTTCTCATTTTCTTTGATAATCTGGCCTAGATACGTTTTCTTCATAAGACCCTTCTCCTTGACAACTTTTAGCACCTTGTGCACTTTGGAAGAAAAATTCTTGGGATGCCTCTTTTGTGGGGTTGGAGTTAATGTTGTTGCTCCTAGAATGATTGTTTAATATCACCAGTAGAGATATTCTTTTTCACTCACTTGAGATTTTTAAACTTGTTATGAGTGAGAACACTCGCTTCTGGCATCAAGTTTGCTCGTATGACTAGTGATTCAGGCAGCAATTACTGAGCTCCCAATTCATCATTTCTTCTCCTTCTTTTCCCTCTACTCAATTTTCCTCTAGAAAAAGAGGCTTCAACATCTTGCCTTTCTAGTGCAAAAAGTTCAATTGGTAAAGTGGTCGCATTCACATGTATGATTGAAATTTTTTGACCAGTGATGGTTCTTTTCATGACTAGCACCTCATAATGACTCAATCTTTTGAATATAAAGGCTCTCTTTTGAGGAATCTCAATAACAGTAATGGCCATTCCAGTTGTCCTCCTCCCTTGCATAGGTTGGTGTATATAATATGCAGGTGCTCCACATAGAGGTTTATTTACGGTAGAGATTACTAGAAAGTCTACACTACCAAATTGAATGGTAGCTCCAACATCCTAGTATTGATAACAGTGTTAGCCACACGAATATTGGCTCCATGAATTAGTTGCATGATGAATGGTGTGATATGAAGATCCATCTTTACAAATGAAAGATATAGATTAGTAATCAATAATTGATATATATCTCCACACTTTCAAAATGTAGAGACATAATAGAACAGAGCAACATAATAAGAAAAATAGACTCTAAATGAAATCTTAAAATTTCAAGACCTTATTTAGAAAGTATTTTATCTTAAGAATTATTTAAACTTTCACTTTCATTTTCATTTCCATTTATCATTACTTTTTTTATACTCCATTACTACTATGGCTTAGGTTTGACTGGCCAAAGATAGAAAGAGAAACATGTCCCCAGTGGAGTGGCCAGAAATCTGTGGGCTCCGAAAATTCACCATCGACCTCTCGATGAAGAGATTTTGATTTATGTTAGTGAAATTTTTAGAAGGTAGATAGAATAGTAGATAAGACACTACCCAGATTTCGCCCTCATTTTGTGAAGACTTTAGATCTGGTTTTAGGTTTTCTATAGGCACAAGCACCTATAGTTAATTACCCCTCCCAATTCTAAGAGAGAACTTTGATTAAGACTAATTATTATATCGCTAAATGCATAGCATACAGTAGTAGCATGTGGAGTTTTAAAATTTAGGTTTATGAAATTCATTCTTATTTAACTTAAAGAAAATGGTTGGGGGAATGATAACGCACCCGATCAAGATTCCATGGTTCCGTCATCCCGGGTTGTCGTGGTCCCTAGTCTACTTAGTTAGAGGAGGTAGCCGACCTAACTTGACCGAAGGATCCTTGTCAGTAGCCATGGATTGCATCGTCTAAGAAATCATTTTATACTTATGATGGAGTTTGTCTAAGGAAATAAGTTTAAGTCCACCATAGCTGACATAAGGCTTTTCTCCTTATCAAGTGTACCATATGGTTCATAACTCAAGGTACAGAGCCATTGGGGAGCATACGGGCTACAGTCGTGATCATAATATAATGGTGTCATTTGGCAACAACCACCCGGTGAGAGGACTCTCAATGTAACTGTATCATATGTGGAGCCTACTGGCCAAGCCACGTAGTCAGACAAAATGGGCCACGTTCTTACTAGCATGAGATTGATTAAGAGTGAATATAGAAATATACTTGATTTAACTTTGGTTCCTTTGTGAGTTAGAATTTTCTTAATTTGTTACCTTTTAACAAACAATTATGGAAGTTGAATTGAGTTTTTAGCTTTAAGTTTTTTAGAGATTGAATTTCATTTAGACATTTATAGTTTAATGACATATTAAAATTTTCTTTTGGATTGATACTTAATTAGAGTCAATTTGATCTATAATTGTGATTGCATTTTGATGGAAGTATCGCCTCTGGTTGAAATCTTCATTTAATATAGTCATCATCGGGGTGTTGATCATTTACTTTATTATTTCAGATCCTATCGACTCTATTAAATTAATAATAGAGAATCATATCTATATTTATATTTTGAGAATTTTAAATTTGAAATTATTGAATATAAATACCTTGAATATTTTCGATAATAATGACCCATCCGGTTGATATCTACAATCAACTCAGCCATCATTGGGGTATTATGTATTATTTTGATATTCCAAATCTTGTCGACTCTATTAATTTAATAATAGAGAATCAGATTCACTGTCATATGATAGAATTAGCTTCTAGGATATTTTATTAAGTTAAAAATATTATAATAGTATTATTGGATTTTTAGGTTTTGTTAACCCGAACCCGGTCCTAAGACTAAATCGGGAATCAACCCGCACAGCATCCTCAGACATTAAGTTTAAGCATTCAGTATAGTGTCGAGGCCCATGGGGGTGGTTTGATTGCTTATAATTCATTTCAGTTTCTTAACATTGAAGTTTCATTGACCACTTCTTAGGAGAAAATATTCACTATTTTCAACCTTTGATTTAAGAGAGATTAATGACATACGATTACTTATGTAAATTTGATGTTAGTATGAATTTAAATGTTTACAATATGGAATCTATGACATAATTATTTATTTCAAAATATCATTTCAAATTGCATCACCTCTTAATATCATCTTGATTCTTTGGTAGAAAATGCCTATTGGATAATTCATGAATACTTTTGTATCCCTTTGTAGAGATCGTAGAGCAAAGTTTGATTGAGAATTTAGGAGTTGACTATACAAAGAAGTCTTCCAGTGCAACATAACAGCCTCCCTTGATGTTTCATAAAATATTAGTATACAATTATTTTTTTTTTTGAATCAACATCTTATGACGAGTGTAGGAATTCAAACTTCTGATTTCATTACACACATCTTAATGCAACAACTTTGAGTTTGAAATCGCTTCAAAATATGTGTAACTCTTCTTTTAGGGTATTCGTAGAAATTATCGAATGTTTAAATTAAACATAGTTCCACTTTTGGATGACCGTGGAATTTCATTCAAAGCACTTGTTAACTTAATTATGATTAATTCGTAGATCTATTTGGCTCTCACATTTAATTATAAATTAAGATGTCTAATATGGATCATATTGTTTAAAATTAGCATGTGAAGATCATGTTTTAAATTTTTAGAATAATTCCTCCTTGTAGGTGCGCATGGGTAAGTGGGCGATTTCAATAATAAATCTATCCTCCACACCCTATCCCACATTTATTTAATACCTGTGGGCGGTAATTTTTGTTTACATATGCTTTGAATATTTTCTAACTAACCTCATGAGGATTCCATGTTCAGTTATAAATATGGAGTAAGTATAATCCCTTTTCATTCAGATCCATTCAATTAATCTGATTATTCTGAAAGTTTTACTGCGAGGAGATTTTGCTTGTCCCTTTCAAATAAGCTTTCAAGTTTGATCTGAATTTTCTGTAAGTCCCCTCTTTGAATTTAATTTTATGAGCTCTGTTTAATTCAAGTTATCCTTAATTATTATTCTTTTTTACATTTGAATTTTAATCTTAAATTAATATTCAATATAAGTTCATTATAGCCAAATTTTGAGTTTGATTTACATTTGAGAGTGCTTTTTTTTAGTTTTCTTTTTTTAGAAGTTCAAAGTAAATGGTATATTCAGTGATATTTTGGCAACCTCCCAGTGTCGTTCACGCATAGGGAGCTGCATCGGGGACTCCTTTGACCTACCCGCCATGCTCTTCTAAGCATAACGGTTAGTGTCTTGCAACACCACGTTCATAGTCTTAAAACCCACCACGCTCTTCTAAGTACAGAGGGGTCTTCTTATACCTGCACAATAGAAAACACATACACACATACATTCATGTATATACACATCACATTATACTTTTCCAAGGGCAACACAAGACAATGAATTATGACAAGTTTCTTTTTGAATGGATTTAAATGAAATTTTATTTTCTGGATTTGTGGAAGTGGCTCGGGTAGAGAGAGAAAGAGATAGATAGAGAAAGAGAGAGAGAGAGAGAGAGAGAGAGAGAGAGAGAGAGGAAGTTGAGATATCGAATAGATGAGAAACGCAAAGCAGGGAAGGGATCTGAAGGTGAGAATGTGAGACATGAAAGGTTCAGCCTATAAGAGGTGGCTAGGGAGAAAGAAAGAGGAAGAGTGAAGCTTGAAATGTGGCTACATCTATGATGAACATGGAAACTAAGTGACAACCTGAAGGGAGGAAATAGAAGATAAATGGGAGAGATCAAGGAAAGAAGGCAGAGGCGTGGAGGGGAGACAAGCAGCTCGTCAGCTTGTTGTTGCCCATGGAAGAAGTGAAGGTCGGCTTGGTATGGCCTAGTGGAGATCAACCAGCAAAATGAATGTCATAGGTATATGTGGGCTCCAAAAATTCGCCACTGACCCCTCGATAATTTTAAATATTGAATATTGAAGAGAGTGATTTGAAGTGTCGGTGTAATTTTCAGAAGGTAGATGAAATAGTAGATAAGACACTACCCAGAGATTTCACCCTCATTTTGTGAGGACTTTAGATCTGGTTCCAGGTTTTCTATAAGAAGACCACATAGTTAATTACCTCTCAATAAGAGAGAGGGTCATTGGCAATATTAGCGTATAGTAGCAACATATAGAGTTTTAGAATTTAAGATATGAAATTCATCATTTTAGCTTAAACCAGATGGTTGGGAGAATGATGACGTGCCCGATCTAGATCCCATGGTTCCGTCATCCCAGGAAGTAGCGGTCCCTATTCTACTTAGTCGAGGATAAATGACCCAACTGTGGAAGGATCCTCATCAACAACACATGGGTTACGTCGTCCAAGAAATCCTCAGAGTGGTGTTTGTTTAAGGAGACAAGCTTAAGTCTACCTTATCTAACAAAGGGTTGTTTGCCCTATCAAGTATACCTTATGATTCACAA
The DNA here is from genome assembly GCA_021442155.1 of Cymbidium sinense. Lineage (NCBI taxonomy): Eukaryota > Viridiplantae > Streptophyta > Magnoliopsida > Asparagales > Orchidaceae > Cymbidium > Cymbidium sinense. Next base: position 143,902,581 of record CM038219.1, read on the forward strand.
CTCAAAGGGAAGAGCCATTGGGGAGCATACGAGCTACGATCGTGATCGTAATATAATAGAGCTAGACTGGCTAAACCACCTGATCAGAGGACTCTGGTCATAACTGCTTCATCTGTGGAGCCTACTGGTCAAGCCACGCAGTCATAGGACATGGGCCACATCCTTACTGGCGTGAGATTGAGTGAGAGTGACATAGTAGAATACTTGATTTGACATTGGCTCCTTTGATTGCTAGAGTTTTCTTAGTTTGTCACCCCTGACAAATAGTTATAGAAGGTGGATAGATTGAGTTGGATTTAAATTTTTAATGATAAAGTTTCATTTAAGCAATTTCATATTGCTACTTAATTTAATTTAAAATTTTAATTAATTTGCATATGTTTAAGAGCATTAGATCCTGTTGACTCTATTTAGCTGCTAACAGAGGATTAGATCTACTGTCACATAATAGAATTAATTTCTCAGATATTTCACTGATTTAAAACTCTTATTGTAGGTTTTTAGGTTTTGTTAACCCGGACCTAGTCCTAAGACTAAACCAGGAAGCAACCCGCGCAACATCCTCAGACACTTAAATTTAGGCATAGTGTCGGGGCACATGCAGGTGTATTTAAAAATTTAGGTAGTTTTATGTTTGAATTAAGAGCTTTAGATCCTGTCAACTCTGTTTAACTATTAATAGATGATTAGATCTACTATCACATGACAGAATTAGCTTCTCAGATATTTTACTCTGAGTTGAAATTCTTATAATAGATTTTTAGATTTTGTTACCTCAGCCCCAAGACCAAACCATAGAAGCAACCCACGCAAAGATCCTCGATACATCAATTTAAGCATTCAAAGATATCCATGCTATATTTAAGAATTTAGATTTCATTTCAAGCTTGGATTGATTTATTTTTCATTCAATCAATTGCGGTACCGCCTTTCATGATTACAATTGCGACTTGAAATCTAAACACAGCGATTACGTATCCTAGTTAGCTAATTTTCATCTAATTAATGAAATCATTGATTTGAAAATCAAAATTATGATGAAATTCTTGATTTTGGTGGTCAAGCCCTATGATTTTAATTTTGATTTTGAAGACGTGATTCTGCCTGCGCACAAAGTGGTCACAGATCCTGAAGGAAGAAGGCATTTGAACATGATTTAAAAGGATAATTTAACTTGTTATTTTAAGAAGAAGATTTACTCATCGAAGTAATTCTCATTTTCCCCTTCTTTTTATTCGAATTTATTTTCCCCCACTTTTATTTCAAATTTGATTTCCCCCTCTTTTATTCAAATTTATTTTCCTTACTTACTTTAATTTATCACAAGGCCAAGTGGAGTTATTCGACCCGATTTGTTGTTCTTTTATTGAGTGGAGACATTAGAACTTTAATGGCTTAATAATTCTACCTGATAAATTAGAAGCGCTTTTCACATTTTCACTTTTTATTTTGTTTTACTTTTTATGCTTTGTATACCATTTTACCTTCCCTCTTCTAAGTTAAAAGATTTGACAATTTCTCAATATGAGGCTGTTTTACTGTACCGCCGAGTGGAAGTAGTGGTGTCTTACTGAAGTTTTCATCTCATACCGCATTGAGAATGTGACGGGCCTTCACCGAATAAGACATACAATGAATATATATTTCCCCTTTTTGTTCTAAGTCCAAAATCGAAAAAGGAAGATTTTGTCAGAGGAGACATCTAACAAGTGGTGCTTTACTTCTAAGACGCTCACCGAGCATAAATAGCTTGCATAAACCACAATTTTATTTTTCATCTCTTCGACCCCTCGCAGCACAACCATATTTCAAACCCGAAAGAAACACAAAGGATATATATATTTACATTTACAAATCTCACATATTTTTGACGATTTTTTTGCCGCAAGTGCTAAAAGAACGTGGTAGTAGTAATTAAGAATGAACGTGAAGTGCGACGCCAAAATTGAAAGAATTCAATTGATCATGTTCTTCCTCGATTTACTATGAAGCTAAACGGTTATAGATGAACGAGGCCAAAAATTGAAAGAAGAATTCATCTGTTGACGATGTTCTTCCCTAATTTGTGGCACAACAAAAAAAGTGAAGCTGGCGTACACGAATCGAAAAGTCAGATAATGTTCTTCCCATTACTAAATGTTTAAACCAGACGGCTTTAAAAGCCGAGTGCGACAAATCGAATCGAAAGCAAGACACTATATCGACGTTCTTCCGCAGTAAAACGGGATCTCGCCAAGTGCGAGTTAATCGAAAATTGAAGAGATTATCGCCGACGCGACGTTCTTCCCCGACGGTTAATGTTGAAAGGTTAAAGCAAAGGATGGCGCTGCGACGAGCCAGTGGTCGTATGGAGGAAGGAGGTTTGTATGGCAGGCCGTCGCAATGGGCTTAGGTAATGGACAACGCGGAAAGGAGGCTCACGCTGGTCAATCACAGAAGTTACGAGCCTGTAAAGCGGAGGATCATGTCGCGGGTGAGTGAACCATGGACGCGGTCACGGAGATCGGCGGACGCGGTCCAGGCGACCAGGAACAGGACGGGACGAGCAGATCCAGCCCGTGGAATGGGTTAAACGACGGTGGGCCGGCGGGTGCACAAAATGCGGGACGCGCGCGGGGCAGTGCCGGCAGCGAGCGGCCTCATGGCGTCGCGGGAGCTGCGGATCGCACCGCGCGGTCGGCGGTCGATGCGGCAGGCGGTGGGCAACGGCATCGCCGAGTGATCGAGGAGGGCTGAGGCGTCGCGCGGGCGGCGGGTCGGTGTGGCGCTGGCGGGCCGGTGGGCGTGGTGTCGCGAAGCAGGCCGGTGGGCGGGGCGTCGCGGAGTGGACGAAAATCGAGAGGAAATTTTTGGCGGGGAGGAGAATTTTTTTACCTGCTTTTTCTTTGTTTTCCGACGGGAGAGAGAGGCTGCAGGAGAGAGGAGAGGGAGATAGAATATGGGAGGCAAGAATGAGGGAGTCTTTTCTTCCTTTTTTTTCTATGAACGTGAGAGGGAAGGAAGGGAAAGTTGGAAAATAAATTATTTGATATTTGCACAGATTTGTCTGAATTGAGCGTAAACCCATTTTGATGATTTCAATATTTTCAGTTCGACGTCAATTTCAACTGAGTCGATCATCGCCGTCTAAATTGACATACACGCAAAAGACGCTTGACTACCGAAGACTTAATCGATTTATCGTTGATTGCAATATCTATATTCGATCAATTTCGATGTTCTAAACGCGACGTCTTTCATCGATCCTCATTTAGACCATTTTATTTTCACCGATTTTCCATATCGCCTCAATCACACTGTCACCTCCGTCGAATTTGACTTATGGAACACATATGGATGTAAACAGTATACGAAATGGAGGAAGTTGAGCCGCAGCTTGCCGTATGAAGCAAGGAGGATCTTGGGAGAATCAGCAACTCGTCGGCTAGACATTAGCGAGGATGAGGACAAGAGAGGAGGAATGAGATGGAGAGAGGTCGGGCAGGGAGAAAGGGGTGCTACTCAGTTAAAAAAAAATTGCAGGCATGGACGGCTTCTCGATTTGCTGATTTTGTGCAACCAAGCTTGTAGATGGGACTGACGAGAGGTTGGGTAGGAACGGAGATGAGGGAAGGGAGTCCATTCGAAGTGCTTGTCGGCTAGAGACTGAAGGGAAGAGAAAAGAAAGAAAATAATAATAATAATAATGAAAGTTCGTTTGGTTATAGTAGAGATGGGAGGGGATAGGAAGCGAACGGGGGCAACCTTCGGCTTGTGTGCTGTCTACGAGAGACCGAGACGAACAGGAGGAAGGACGTTGCTTCGTGTGTGAGGGTGGAAATGCCGCGGTGGTTGGCTGGAGTGGTTGACTTAAGAAAAGGTTATTTCACGTGGTGTGGCATAAGTAGGGTGATTAAATAAATTTATCTTAAAATACATACTAATTTTGATTAAATTGTAAGTTTGGCAATTTTAATTAAATTGGATCTCTATCCTAAGTAATTTCGACGTTCCGGATGTAACGATGCAATTCATTTCACAATCGGAGGCCGTTTGGTTCAAGTCAGCGTCAAACCGGATCAATTTCAGTTCAAAAATGCACATTATCGCTTTCGACCGCTCGACGTTTGTGTAGACTCGTCCGAATCGAGCGCGAACAGTCTCATTTAATAGATTTATATGTTTCCAAGCTAATGACGTGATCAATTTCATGAACGGTGATCATTTGGGCGTCGTCGTAGCCTACCGACTCTGATGTGCGCGTAGCCGCTTTAGTGGCTCTACCTCTTGATTAGTCGACCGTTAGATTATGAAAGATGTATATTTTGATCATTTTTGATGTTCTGAATGCCATGGTGAAGTCAGTTCGATGGAGATGGTTTGAACAAATTTCGACCATGTCCAGTGTATTGTAGCTTTGATGTGCTCGATATTGCATCCGAAGCTCATCTAATTTGACTTGTAGGCTCAACTCAACTTATGTAGCATGTATGGAGGTATAAAACATTGAAAAAAAAATGCTTAAGGATGTTTTGTTCAAAGGGAGATTTTTAATTTAAATAAATACTTCGTAAGAAGTAAATATCTTACTTATTAGCTTATAAAGATTGAGATATTTACATACATATCACATATTCTTTTATATTTACATATTTAATACTTAAAATTTTAATATTTATCTTTATAACACTCAAATTTTTAATCACATCAAAAATCTATTTTTTCATATTAAGGAAGGTATATAATAACTATAGAGAGAGAGAGAGAGAGAAATCTTTCAATCCTTAAATAATTTATTCAAGATATTTCATGCATTGACTGGTGAATATATTGCCACATAAAATATTTTTAAAAAACCCTTAAATGTTCTCCACCATCCAAATCTCGACAGAGTGACTTCAAAGGGTTTTTCCAAAATAGTTTATGAATATATGTTGAATTTTGTCACTAGGCCTAACATCAACTTCATACATCTAATAATTATTTATTACACAATCTTGTACAAATGAATATTGATCTCTAAAATCTAATAATTAATGATCATACATTTTTTATTAAATAATTAAAAAAAAACATTTGCATATATTATGATTAACATTTTATTCAAAATAAATCCTTACATCATCAGATTTATTTTGAGATGACTTTAGTATAAATTTTATTTATTTATATATTATACTCTTTTGAAAGTAAATCTAATAAATTTGCGATCCATTTTTACTCAAATTTTGTTCATAAATAATTCACTTAAAATAAAAATTTTAATGATCTAAGCTTATAAATAATAAACTTGAAAAATAACTGGTCAAGATCATTTTCATATATATATATATATATATATATATATATATATATATATATATATATATATATATATATATATACTAATAAAAAATAAGTGAAAAAATATATCGTATCCCCATTATAAAATCTTCAAACTACAGTGGCAACGTATATTCTACGGATAGTATGAATCTGACCTTATCACCAGCGACAACCAATGAGCTAATAACACCACTGCATCAGAATATCAGCAAGCGGTGGTTTTAGTCCACCAAACTACGACTTTTCCTCCTCAATCAACACATGTTTCTTTCTCACATGAGGAGCTCACACTATCCCCTAAAAACGACTGTGGGACGCAACTCAACCTTCAGAAGTAAGCTATTAATGGCGTCGGAGACTCCTGACTTAATGGAGAGAAATAATAATAATAATAATGAGAACTTAAACCTACTTCCATGACCTGTCGTCACTGAAATCATGCACTTGTAGTGATCAGATGAGCCTTTCAATTCTCTGCTTCTATTTTCTTTTGAATATTTTCTGTAGAGAGTGGGTGATGGTGATTGCCCTTTTGTTCCTTACCGTGAATGATAAAACTTGATAAGTTTTCTGGTTGGTTGAGTGAAGTTCGAGTACTTATGTCAGTGGCGAAGGGATGCTTAATTTTCTCCTCTTTTGATGGTGATTGCTCTTTTGTTCCTTACCATTTCAGTGGAAGTGTTTTTCATAATATTGTTTGTTTAAATGTAATGTGTTAAAGCTTATATTGTATATGAACAGTTTCACCCTTTCAACGATTTGACAGTTTTTGATTTGTTCTATACAGAAATAATTTTGGATCTTAGTTGATTTAACCAAGAGATTCACTATGTGAGGGAGTTTTTCTATCAGCCCATTCATTGAAACAAAACGTAAACCAATAAATAATTGTATGATTGAAAATTTCATGCAAATACTATTCATGAACATAATCTCACATAAAACTATCGTCGTTTTTACATTATTTCACTTTCATTATTATTGCATTAACAGCTATATTTGTTATCATACATGATGCGACTTGTTGAATTTCAGTCAACGGTCTCAATGTATTTTGAACTAAATAAAATATTTTAATAAGTAATTTTTTAATATTATTATTATCTGTGTAAACTTATTTAATTTTTTTATATATATATATAAAATCTCATTAAAGTTGTGCAAATTTAAACAACAAATGGAATCGAATGTAGAGCCATTTCAGGCTTTTATTTTTCAGGCAAGGGAGCACTCCAATCGAGCTCAGTATATTATTTCTCACTTATTCTTCTTAACCTCCATATCTCTCCTTTCATCTTGCCTATAACTAAGCAAGTTCCTGCTTGCCTGAGACTAGCCTCAAGTTTCTTCATTGTTTCCTTACCTTCAGGTCTATATAATTTATCATTTTACATTTAAGATTTGGGATGTAAATGAGTCCTCAAGTACTTCTCTTTGGCTTGAGCTTAAACTTGATTAATTAATCAAGTTTGAGCTTAAGCTTAATTAATTAATTAAGTTTGAGCTCAAGCTCTAGCTTTATTTTACGAGTTTGAGCTCAAGCTTGAACTTTATTTTACAAATTTGAGTTGACTTACGAGTCGACTCAACTAGCATGTAAGAGATAAAATAATTTTGATTCAAATAATTATTATGATAAAAATAAAAAATAGAAATAATTTTAAATTTTTTTAAATAATTTTACACCTAAACTATTAAATCTAATATATATTTTATGTTAACATTTCTTAAACGAGTTAGGTCGTAAGCTAACGAGTCGAATCGGAGCTAATTTCTGCTAACATTTATCATTGACCTCAATACACAAGTCATTTATCAAACCTAGCTCAAAGAGGCTCACGAGTTGACTTGACTCACTCCACGATTAAGTCTGCAAAGTTATTTTATCAAAACTCGGGTCGTGCATATTATAGCCGAATCAATTTGACCTAACACCATCCACTTCTAATCTATTTGCTTTCATCCTATGCCATGAAATAGTTGATGATGCAATCAATTTTGATTTATAACCCCAATGAAAAATTTTTCTAAATTTTAGTTAGTGGGAGAAATAGAAGAATAAAATACAGTGAAAACAAAAGGTACAATTAAACACGAGCATAAATGTCCAATGTACTACTTTTGCTCAGATCAATCTTCAAAGAAAAATATAATGGTGACATTCAATCATAAACGTACCATATCAAAATAATCAAAATTACCCACCGTCTCTTAGCTCGGTTGGTGGGCGTCTGAGAACCCGAAGTTCGAATCCGGCGGGGCCATGCATGGAAATCAGTGGGGCCGGAACGTGTGGGTTATGAATGGCATTAGGCGTGGGATTATTCCACACACATGAATGGGTGATGGATAGTCATTGCAAAAAAAAAAAAAAAAAAATCAAAATTCCAAAATTATTAAAACTATTTCTTAAAAAAATAATTTTAAAAAAAAGAAAATCTTGTACATGGTTGTTTATCAAATCAGAAGCAAAATATAAACGCTCCATCAAAGTCAGAAGGCTAACGGACCAATCCACCTAATAATTTTAAAGGAGGTCTCTTTCTTTAAGCATTGACTTGACGGAGCAAAGCATGGGTTGGTGGCCACCAACTCCATTCAATTTTAAGTAGAATCATTTCATCTCGCCTCGACCGATGATTTAAACTAATACTTGCATCCAACGGTCACCATCTCTCCTCGTGAAACAAAAAACCCGGTTTTTCAAATTTGGCAGCAGCTGCTTTAAAGCGCGTTCACATGAACCCAGACCAAATTCCTGTCGGGCCCACCTTTCTTCTTTGTAGTTGCCTAACCGATTTAGGAGTATAGTTTTTTATCTCTTAAATGTTATCATCTAAATTGAAGAATATTCTAATTTCATGAAATGTTCTTAGCTTTTCATGTAATATATGTTTTATCAAACATAAAATATATTGATTCTATTTTAGGGCTGATTCTCTCAAATTAAGTATTTTAATCCCTTAAAATATTGAAATACATGTCTAAATGAATCAAACAAGCTGTCTGTATGACTTTAATGCATAACTAATCATCATAATGGAGCGAATACAATGAAAAAAATTTCAATCTTTAAATAATTTTATTACAATTCATGTTATTGGCTAATAAACCTAAGATTTTATGTTAGGAATGTCAATCATGATCCAAAATGGATATGTTTTCACGATGATTTAAGATTGTCACAAACCCCAAAGTGATAATAGCTTAGTAGCCTAATCTAACTATTCAAATATATACATGCTCCTGATACTATTATTAATTGTTGATATTAATCAAAAATATAAACTTATTATTCTCATTCTCTTGATTATGATAGTCGAAAAAGTTACTGTTGACCTCCACATATGTGTCATAAGTCTAGTCAAGCCCATGAGTCTAATTCGACGGACTTCGGAAGTGACATTACGCAAATCGAGGCCCAAAATGCACGTAGACCGAAATGATCGGCGTTCCGATCGATGACTTTACGTTGTGTTGACGTCGAGATTGATCGAAATATAAATATTGCATCTAACGATCAACCGTCGCGTTCTCGAAGTTATTAATGTGTCCGCACATATCGGGAAGGGAAGCTGCGACGATGTCGAAACGCCGTTCATGAAATTGATCGCGCCGTTAGTTTCGAAACATCAAAAATTATCAAATGAGACTATTTACGCTTAATTCGGATGAGTCTGTGTAAATGTCGAATAATTTTAAGTATTATAATCCCTTAAAAATATTGAAATACATGTCTAAATGAAACGAACAAGTTGTGTATTTGACTTTAGTGCACAACTAATCATCATAATGGAGCGAATAAAATGAGAAAATTTTCAATTTTTAATTGATTTTATTACAATTCATGTTATTGGCCAACAAACCTAAGATTTTATGTTATGAATGTCAATCATGATCCAAATAGATAGGTTTTCATGATGATTTAAGATTGTTTCACAAACCCCAAAGTGATAATAGCTTATAGCCTAATCTAATTATTCGAATATACACATGCTCCTGATACTATTATTAATTATTGATATTAATCATAAATATAAACTTATTCTTCTCATTCTCTTGATTATGATGAGTTGAAAAAGTTACTGTTGATCTCCACATATGTGTCATAAGTCTAGTCAAACCTACAAGCCTAATTCGACGGACTTCAAATGTGACAGTGCGCAAATCGAAGCCCAAAATGCACTGTACATCACCGATAATGGTCGAAGCGACCTCCGATCGATGAACGGACTTCGCCGTTGTGTTCAGAATGTTGAGATTGATCGGAATATAAATATTGCACAATCTAATGATCAACCGATCAAGCATTCGAGTTATCAATGTGTCGACGCACATATCAGGGAAGGGAAGCTGCGACGATGTCCGAACGACCTACGTTCATGAAATTGATCGTGCCGTTAGTTTCGAAACATCAAAAACTATCAAATGAGACTATCATCTTAAGGATGAGTCGTAGAATATCGAATGATTTTAAGTATTATAATCCCTTAAATATTGAAATACATGTCTAAATAAACGAACAAGTTGTGTATTTGACTTTAGTGCACAACTAATCATCATAATGGAGCGAATAAAATGAGAAAATTTTCAATTTTTAATTGATTTTATTACAATTCATGTTATCGGCCAACAAACCTAAGATTTTATGTTAGGAATGTCAATCATGATCCAAATGGATATGTTTTCATGATGATTTAAGATTGTCACAAACCCCAAAGTGATAATAGCTTATAGCTGTCTAATTATTCGAATATACACATGCTCCATACTCTTATTAATTATTGATATTAATCATAAATATAAACTTATTCTTCTCATTCTCTTGATTATGATGAGTTGAAAAAGTTCGTTGACCTCCACATATGTCATCTAGTCAAACCTACAAGCTCTCAAATTCGGCCACTTTAGAAGTGACAAATCGCCGAAGCTTCATCACATCACCGATAATGGAAGCGACCTCCGATCGATGACGGATTTCATCGTTCGTTAATGTTGAGATTGATCGTAATATAAATATCTAATGATCAACCGATCAAGCGTTGCTATCGATATCAATATACGTATGTCGGAAGGGAAGCTGCGACGATGTCCAAATGACCTCCGTTCATGAAATTGATCGTGCCGTTAGTTTCGAAACATCAAAAACTATCAAATGAGACTATCTATGCTTAATTCGGATGAGTCTGTGCAAATATCGAATGATTTTTAAGTATTATAATCCCTTAAAAATATTGAAATATATGTCTAAATGAAACAAACAAGTTGTGTATTTGACTTTAGTGCACAACTAATCATCATAATGGAGCGAATAAAATGAGAAAATTTTCAATTTTTAATTGATTTTATTACAATTAATGTTATTGGCCAGCAAACCTAGGATTTTATGTTAGGAATGTCAATCATGATCCAAATGGATATGTTTTCATGATGATTTAAGATTGTCACAAACCCCAAAGTGATAATAGCTTATAGCCTAATCTAATTATTCGAATATACACATGCTCCTGATACTATTATTAATTATTGATATTAATCATAAATACAAACTTATTCTTCTCATTCTCTTGATTATGATGAGTTGAAAAGGTTACTAATGGCGTTAGGGGTGTGCATTTGGTTGATTTGGATGGATTGGATGATAAATTTTTAAAACCGATTGGTTTTGGATTTCCAAAATATTGAGAACCAAAATAAAATAAAATCACCAAACAAACCAAATAATAATTTGGTTGTTATTTTGGTTTGGTTTTGGATAAACCAAGTTGGCTACATTTAAAATTATTTGCATAATTTTTGTATAATCAAAATGCAATTAACTACTTGTATTAAAAAAAAAAATATTTAAAACTACTTTTACTTAGAATGATGTTTTGAACTTAAAATTGATGGAACTATATCACCATATTATGAGACCAAAATATTTTGTAAAATTGGATAATTCACTACAAAAAAGTACTAAGTATTTAAAAATAAATAAAAATAAGAATATAATAGATAAACCTATTATACATTTATTAATAATATCATATTACATATAATTACTTTGGTTTATTTGGTTCCATCCAAAATTTTATTTAACAAACCGATCCAAAAACCAAAAACCAAAATTTTCATTAATTAAAACCAAAATCCAAATTCCTAACTTCAAAACCGAACCAAATTACTCAAAAACTTTGGTTCGGTTTGATTTTTTGGTTAAAACCAAATAATCTCAATTCAGCTTTTTAGTTCCTTTGCTTTTTTAGAAAGCAGCGAGAAAGCAAAGAAACTTTATTTGATTATCATCTTTTTGGCAGATTTTTAAAAAATTTTGTGGTTAAAAAACTATTTTGAGAATCAAAATTATTAGAATATGATGGTTGTCAGAAAATTATTTTTTGAATTTTTCAAAAAAAAAAATATTTATAATACACACAATAATTTTTTCAAAAAATTATTTTTTCTATAATAGTTTTATAACCAGCTTTTTAAAATACTATAATTACTCTAAACGGGCTCTTAATTTAATAGCCAAATTATTATTATATTTCTATGCAAAGACGATACAAACTTAATCATTATCACTTCGAGTGAAAGTATCTGTCTAGTTTTATAAAGAAAACAAACAACAATTAATCTGATAATCTAAAACTTGTTGTCAAGTTATCTTTTTTATGATATGTACTGTAAAACAAAAGTCGTATTGTGGTTATAATATAAAATATTATTGTCACATAGATACTGTAAGTAATATTACTACCTGAATTTGAAGATCAAGGGAGATATAAAATAATAATAAATAAAAATCTGATTTGTTATTTATATTCTTACGATAGTTTGATATCGAAATTAGGATGGCTGAGAGCAATGGTTAAGCCTTAAGAAAAAAATGTACGTGGAAAGATGAAAATTATTGGCTTTTACATTTAGGGGCTGTATGATTGCTGAAAAAAAATGTAAAGGAATGAAGTGTATTCTAAATATTTTATAATTGTTTTGTTAAAAATTTTATAAATACAAGGATTTATTTTTTAAATTGATAAAGTAAATATAATGTAATATATTTGGTGATAATCAATGTGGGTGGTGGGAGACAGTGTGAGATGGTCAGCAGTCCACTAGTAGCAATAGGTAGCAATCTGTGGTGATATTTAGTAGTGATCAATGGTCAGTGGCTGACTCAGATATGTGTTCAGGGTAGGTAATTGCCCACCTTGAATTTTATACCCGCCTTGTTGAGAGCCCTAACACAATAAAATGCTACAATTCTAATCGCAAACTCTCTTCATCTCGTTCTCTTAGGGCTTATTTGTTTTGAAGGTAAACTGAAGTAAAGTGAATTCAGTGTATTTTAACTTTTTATGTGTTTGGCATGGTGCAAAGTAAAATTTCAAAGTAAAGTGAAGTATTTAGAATACATTGAAATTGTCATTTTGTATGTATTTAAAATTTGACCAAATTTGGGTGAATTCTAAATCTGCCAGATGTCTGATATTACCACCCGGCCCGCCACCCATTCGGTCGCCACCCATACGCCACCCATTATACCAACTATAAATGTATCGTCGTACAACCCCAAAATACTTTATATTACATTTATTCTATCAAATATAAAAAAAAACAAACTCATGTATTTCTAGAGTTCTCAGCTAAACAATCTTAAAAAGTAATCCAAATATATTACATTCACTTTACACTGTATTCTTTTTATAAATCATTCCTTTTTCAGACATCCAAACAGCCCCTTAGTCTCTCTATGTCTAGTCAATCTGCTTTGCAACTCTCAAGATCTCCTCATCTAGTTTTTTTCAGTCTCTCTCATTCTCCACATGCCGAGCCAGCGACCTTCGCAACTTGCAAACTCTGGCCGAAAGAATTGTGGAGAACCTGGAGGCTACTGCACTAACGTGCAAAGTAATGAAAGATTTATTTCTCCTTCGCTTTGTATTAAATTATGCTAAATTTATTTTTATGATTTTAGATATCTCCTTCCTTGGGAGGGGGTAATTGCCGTCCCTGAACTTGATAATTTCTCTTATATAAAGTATCAAAAATAATTTCTCTTATATAGGTATCAAATTAGTCATTTGCCCCCCTCCCCCCCTTCCCTTAAAAAAATTTTTACCATTTATTTTTGTACTAACATACAAACTTGCTCATCCTGAAAATTGATACTAGTTCCGCCCCATTATAGTGCCGCATTTTGTCATTATAGTTATTACTTATCATGCTTTATTGCATGAATCTATATTAAAAACTTTTTTATATTTTTAATAATAATTTTTTTTGTGGTCATTGCTTCTCCGATTACAATAATTGTGATCAAACAATCTATTTCTCCAAGCATTTGTACTACTTTTTACTATAATAAGTGATTTGTTTTTTTACTTTTATTTGAAGAAAAATTGTTGTGGATGTTTGAAAATGTGGGAAAAATTAGATGAGTTTTGAGAACTTAAAAGAAATTTGCTTTGAAATATTTTAGCATAAAATTAAATTTTTATTTATGTAAGAAAGATTCATGTAGTTGATCCCATATTGTAGGATGAAGACTTATTCTTCTTCTTCTTATTGTTGTTATATTCCATATGATAGCAGAGAAGATTTTTTCTAAATAGTATAACATAATTAAATATTTTCTCGGAGAACATAAATTGAATATTTATTACAGTAAAAATATTAAAAATTTTAAAATTATTTTCTGACCATCCTCAAAACAGAGATTAGTTACGTTTGCAGACCAACAGTGATGGTCGATGCCAGCGGTAGGTAATGGCAGTGGTGGTCGATGATACGTTGGCTGGCACTTGGTCGACGATAGCTTGCGTTAGTGGCCAAGGTGTTGGCTAGCAATGACCAATGATAGGTGGCCAATGACACAAATCATTGCCAATAAAATTGATACATACCAAATAATGATGTAGATCCACTTTATCCATATAAAAAAGTTACATTTATTATGTTTGCTAATAAGGCCAAAGCAAGCAATGGATATCAACATTGATGTGTGTCATCAATACTATCACTAACAGACACCAAAACTTATGCTTGTCTTCTTGGCAATTTTCTTTCTTATTTTAATAAGAACAATAAAACATGACACTAATGATCACTTTAAAATAGGTTTAATGCCTCCTACTCTTACCTTGAAAATTTTCTTTTATAGCTTATGTCTATTATATTATATCAAAAATTTTAAATTTATAAAATAGAGCATTCTTTATAACTAACTTATATTAATTAAATCATTTTAATTATATCTAATTTATTTTGTTAAGATTTTCACTAAGAAATGTTATATCACTTATGAACAATTTTTAACTTATTTTATTGGAGAATCATCATATAATATTAAGACAAACTGTCTCTTAACAATCATAAAGTTAATGTGCATATGTGGTCTAAAGTTTAACCTTAATAAGAGCATATTTATTAAACTTCTTTTAATAGTAGTGCAAATTTTTTAATTATGATGTTTTAATAGCTAAATTATAAATTAGCGTCATAATAAATTTATAAAAATAGACACTAAACAAGCATTTTATAATTTGAATTTTTATATATATTGTTCCATGCTAGAAAATCAGTTGCGATAGAATAAAAATTTACGCATTAGCCTTATTGTAAAATCAATACACACATAGATATTTGAAAAGTGAACAAAAAATTTCAGAATTTTTACGTAGAAAAACCCCAGAAAGAGGGGGAAAATATCACGGGGCCTAGCCCATTAAAAGTCTTCCACTATGTATCTATTTCAGAGTACAAAGTTTTTCCGATACGAGATTAAAGAATTGTATATGAAAGCACGAAATCCATAATCAATAACAACAGTATACAGCGATAGTTGTTATAATATTTTGGTGGCGATTAGTGATGGTGAAACAGTGATGGTTAGCAACATGGTGATGCGCGATGGCCGCGATAATCAGCGTAATCAGCAGTAGTCAGCAGTGGTAAATGCGATGATGAATGTCGATAGTAGTAGTTGATCGCGCGATGATAACGGGCAACCGGTGATGGTTGGAGCGGCAACCGGCGTGTAACGCGTGGTCGGTGATGGCAGCAGTGGATTAACGCGATGATCTATAGTAATGCATAGTGTCGCGGCGTAGTAGTTGCAGCGGTGACCAGCGATAGTGGTCGCAGTGGTAACGAGATAGTGGTGGCAGGGGGTGGTTAAGAGGCGGTAATGGCCAACAGCGACGGCGATGGTTGCGGCGACGGCGATGGTCGGCGTCAATTGGCTACGATCATGCTTGAGAATCTTCAAGCTTTAAAGCTCTCTCTTCTCTTTTGCTTCGGCCACCCTCATGTGAAGAATGAGGAGTTATATATAGATTAGATGAGTGACATTTCTATAAATACATGCAAAATCCAAACCACTCCATCGGACAGCTCAAAATGATTCTTTCGATTATCTGATGTATTTTAAGTATTTGAATGCTCAAATGAAGTCAGAATTAGGAGATCTTAGGCTTGTTAGACCCAGCTCGTCAAGACGCTCGATTTGACTATAAACACTCTATATTTAGGAGCCGACTGATATCACAAATTTTTCAATTATATTTTAAGTGCTTGATCTGGGTTAGTCTTAACTCAGAATCATATTGCTTTTGACATTAAGATTCGTGCTTCGATTAGTGGAATTTTCAATGTCATATCAGTTGCCCCTATTTTTGGATGACATTACTTATTTCATCCAAAAATATATTAATTTTTTTTAAATAAAATAACTTTACTTATTATTATAATTTATAATTACATATGTTATATATATTAATTTATTTATTAACTAATCAATTATCAAGGCATTTAGTCTTTAAATAGATGGAGATTTTTTTTAATTTATTCTCTCTTTCTCCCTACAGCGGATCTATAAAAACCCCCATATGGTCAAGTAAGGAGACACAACTCCCATATGCTCTAGTGTTCTTTTGCATTGGATGAGAAATTATCTAGCAGAAGTTCAAGGGCTAGAGTTATTTTTTTTTTTGTCAGTGAAGTTTTGACCTTTTTCTTAAGAGAAGGTCATTCGATTTGCTGATCAAGGCCCGTAGCTCATACAGAGAGGCTCCGATTTTCTCTCGAAAGAAGCATCAACTCGGTGACGGGTTCAAAGGCGTTCAAGGCGTAGTTCATCACAAGGCTCACTTTCCTTGAAATACGTCGGTGTCTTTGTCGGAATGAGGGTTGGGCGTTCAAGGCCCGTAGTTCATACGACAAGGCTCTAGTTTTCCCTCGAAAGAGGCGTCAACTGTCCTCATCGGACCGACCGGGTTTGGAGGTAATCAAGACCGTAGTTTCTACTTCTTCTTGTAGGAAATTAAATTTCTTGAAACTTCAATGGATGATTTAACAGTTGACAACTGCCAAGATGACCAGAAAACAACAATTATGAACCATCCTTCGAACAACTCAGAAAGTCTGACAGATAATCTCAGAGTATCATTCTCCATGATGTTACTTGATACCGTTAACTTGTATGAAATGGGTATAATCGAATCTGCTGAGGATTTTTGACCCATCTGAGGTTGTTTGTCAAAGTATTACTTGATGACATTAATCTGTATGTAAGAGGTTGAATCGAATTCGCTGAAAATTTTTTCCCATCCAAGATTGTTTGTCAAAGTGTTACTTGATGACATTAACCTATATGGAAGAGGTTGAATCAAATCCGCTGAGAATTTTTGACCTATCCGAGGTTGTTTGTCAAAGTATTACTTGATGACAGTAACCTATATGGAAGAGGTCGAATTGAATCCGCCAAGGATTTTTAACCCATCCGAAGTTGTTTGTTAAAGTATTACTTGATGACAGTAACTTGTATGGAAGAGGTTGAATCGAATCCGCTTTGTCAAAGTGTTACTTGATGACGCTAACGTGTATAGAAGAGGTCGAATTGAATCTGCCAAGAATTTTTGATCTATCCGAGGTTATTTGTCAAAGTATTACTTAATGACAGTAACCTGTATAAAAGAAGTCAAATTGAATCTTTAAGGATTTTTGACCCATCCGAGGTTGTTTGTCAAAGTATTACTTGACGACAGTAACTTGTATGGAAGATGTTGAATCGAATCCGCTGAGGATTTTTGACCCATCTGAGATTGTTTGTCAAAGTGTTACTTGATGACGCTAACCTGTATAGAAGAGGTCGAATGAAATTCGCCAAGGATTTTTAACTTATCCGAGGTTGTTTGTCAAAGTATTACTTGATAGCAGTAACTTGTATGGAAGAGGTTAAATCGAATCCACCAAGGATTTTTGACCTATCGAGATTATTTGTCAGAGTTTTACTCGGTGACACTTAACCTGTGTGGAAGAAGTCAATAGTCTTAACTCTCATCCGAGATTATTTTGTCAATGTATATGTTAACCTGTGTGGAAGATGTTAAACATTCTAATTTTTTGAGATTATCTATTAGAGTATTACTCTGTGATGTTAACCTGTGTAGAGTAGGTACACAATTTTTACATATCCGAGGTTATTTATCAGGGTCTTATCTCGATGACGTTAACCTATGTGGAGTAGGTCTGAAGTTTTGACCTATCCAAGGTTGTTTGTCAGATTCTTCACTCGATGACGTTAACCTGTGGGGAGTAGGTGCGAACTTTTGACCTATCCGAGGTTATTTGTCAGAGTCTTCGCTCAATGACGTTAACCTGTGTGGAGTAGGTCTGAAATTTTGACCTATCCGAGGTTGTTTGTCAGAGTCTTCGCTCGATGACGTTAACCTGTGTGGAATGTGTCAAATCAAAATATTTGTTTGAGCATGTAGCCAAAGTTGCTCCTTGACCTTTACCTTTTTCATTAGTTTTACTGACTTGCTTCTCGAACTGATAATCACTTAGATATTCAGAATATTGATTTGGATAATCTTTTGAGATTAAGAGTTGCCCCCCCAGTCTCCAACAAAAGCTGAAGAATTGAAGTTTGATGAATCTTTATTCTTCTTATGTGTTCCTCGAGAGTAAGATTTTTTTCACCATATCGGTGGTGCTGTTTTGAACATAAAGTCATATTGTCAACCATTGTGAAGATGTAAAAGGAATGTTTCTCACAGATGGTGTCAAACTGTTGCGTGCTAGAAAATCAGTTGCGGTAGAATAAAAATTTATGTCTTAGCCTTGTTGTGAAATCCAACACACACAGATAATTGAAGAGTGAACAAGAAACTCCAGAATTTTTATGTGAAAAAACCCCAGGGGAAAAAACCACGGGGCCTAGCCCATTAAAAGTCTTTCACTATGTATATGTTTCAGAGTACAAAGTTTTTCCGATACGGGATTACATAATTGTATATGAGAAAGCCTAACATTGGAAATCTCAGAATCGTCAGTACGCAATCTGAGGTTAAAAGCGCTGATTGTTGGTGGCGATCGGTGATGGTGAAACGGCAACGGCGGCCGATGGTGATGACCAAACGATGGCCGTAGAGCGTGGTAACCGGCGATAATTAATCAATGATGATCGATGGTGGTGGTTGATAAGCGGCCGGCATGGTTGGCAGCGGCGGCAGTGATAGTTAGCAGCGGCACCGGCAGTGACCAACGATGGTCGGCGGTGATGAACAGCAGTGGTTTGATAACAACGATGATCGATGATAGTAAGCCCGTCGCAGCGGCCGATAGATGGCAGCTAACCGCGGTGGTCGGCGGTGGCCGATGCATGGTTGATGCGAGGCGGCGGTGGTGGCCGATGGCGACAACCGGCGGTGGTTGGCGGCCGATAGTGGTGGTCGGCGACCGTCGAGTGGTTGCACGATCATGCTTGGAGAATCTTCAAGTCTTGTCTCTTCTTTTCTTTGCTCCTCATGAAGAATGAGGAGTTACTTATAGATTGATATCGCAAAATTTTCAATTATATTTTAAGCGATTGATCTGGATTAGTCTTGACTCAGAATTAAATTGCTTTTGACATCAAGATTCGTGCTTCGATTAGTGAAATTTTCAGTGTCATATCATATATATGTTATATAATTCTCTTACATATCAAATATCTAAAATTTAATATTTATTATATCATTTTATTTATTTTTTTAAAAGATGATAATAGTCATGATTTTAAAATCAAATTAGACTAAGTAGTTGGGTTAGTTCGAACATGGATGGGTCTTATAGCTGGTTTGATGTAGGTCTAAATAGCTTTTGCATAGAACCGACAATGATTGGGGATTAACCAATGAACTAGTGAATCGATTCGGCAATTATAAAGTTAATCAAACTTTGACTTTTTAAAAAAAATTTAATCTAGGACTAAAAATATGATATTTAATCAAAATATATAAAAATAAAATAAAATTTTCGTGTCCTAGAGTTTTAATTTTTAGTATATTTAAAATGTTTAATAGTGAAGAGTCTTAAATTGAAATATTTAAATTAATAAAAAAAATTATTATTATATCATTTAAATTATATTAAAGTAATTTAAATCTTTATTACATCAACCTTGAACTTTATTTTAAATTTAAACCTCTACTTTAATTTTTAAAATCTTGTTAATAGTAGTATTTTTAATATGATATTAAAAATTTGAATATTATGTATTTAAATATTAAATGTTAAATATTAGATTTATAAATATATAAAAATTAAGTGATATGTCTATAAATATTGCCGCACATGTTTTCCATGTTGTGGGCACCCCTATGATTTTTTTTATCTTATTTTTGCAAAAAAAGAAGTCAAATGTAGCACTGATCATTCATGATCATGCATATTTATTTCGACAGCGCGTTGTGTGGGCTCAATAATAAATCTTTTTTCTTCAAATTATAACGACGTCGGATGATTTTGAAGAAATTTTACATCAGAATCTTCAAGATATTAATTTATTTTAAAATAAATATATAATTAAATTTAACTAAAATATTTTGATTCAATTCAAATAATTATAAATAAATAAATTAACGTAAATTAGTGGATATTTTCTTAAAATAAAACGCTTTACCTTGCTAAAAAAATTTGATTGGATGTCATTGACTTAAATAAATAAATCAATCAAATCAAATAATAACACGTTAATGAATATAATTAATTAATGCATGTCATTTAAATCTAATTGAAATTTTAATCTTTAGCTAAAGAGTCTTAATTCAAAACCTGTATATGTTTAATTGGCAAAATTTTTAGATTAGGCTTAATATTAATCGTAATTAGCAATTTAGGCATATAAAAAACCCGTGAGTGATATAAAGATGCATTACATGCGTTGTATATATGACTTAGAACCCTTTCACTTTGTCAATCAATTATTCTAGGTCTTTTGGAAGTTATTGGTGTTGTTCATTGAATTGAATTAAATTAAACTCACATTCAATTTTAATATTCGTATATTTTGAAAATATATTAGCTTATTTAACTGTTGGCATTTGACTTTTGTAGTATTATTGACATTTTTTAAGGATATAAATCTGCCACTTGTTTTTAATAAATGAGAAGGTGTGCACAAAAATAATTATAAACTCATGAGCTTCACATGGGGGCTAAAAAATATTCTACCCTCTTTACATTGAACTTATAGAGGCATACTATGATATGATCCCAAATCATATAATAGCCTTTACAGAAATCAGAAACCAATTCTAAATAGCAACATTAACTTTCCAACAGAGAACTTATATTAAATAGTACAAGAGCTTCACAATGACAATATACGAGAGAATAGATCAAATCATTACAGTGACATTTTGGGATGACTATCTGAAAGAACAAGAGCAATTACTGAGAAACGGAGAATAGATCATTACAACCAACATAGTCTAACGTGAATTGAACTAAAGCAACATAAGCAAAACCATATCCGAGGGTAGGAAGTAAATCCCATCATAGAAATAAAGCGCCAAAAAGAAGCGATATGAGAAAACAAGAAGATTAGTAAGTAACATGACTCCTTGCTCATACCTCAAGCCAAGAAGGCGCAAGTTGATAATGATTTATGAGAATTAGCGACGATCCAGGTCTAGCAATCTGTTAGAGCAATAATTAGAGGCATAGAGAGCTTAGATCCAACATAAACAGAAAAGTATAAATAAGGATCCAAAGCCAAACAGAAAAAAAAAAATCAAGATTTCAGAAAGTAAAACTTATCTTTCTTCAGTCTCCCTTTCATCTCTTCACCCTGCTTATCTTCTTCTCGGTTTACCTCAGGAAACCACGCCACCGCGGAGAACCAAGCCTTCCCACTACCCCCCTTTCTTCTCGGGAGGCGGCACGGCTCGAGCGGTCAAACAAAAGCGAGAAAATAGGTTAAAACAAATGCTCATCCCATAAGACTAATCAGGCGGCCAAAGGAGCTAGCGCAAGGCCACTACGGTGGATCTTCCACGGATCGCCCCTCGTAAGGATCTCCTCCATCTCCCTCCGATCCTCTCAGAACCCTAGCGAAGCGCTGAAAGGAATGAAACAAATGAAACGAAAGAATTAGGTTATTCAAATCTAGATCCAACGATCAAGATCACAGCGTTTTCATTCCACAGTGCGGTCAATTTCACGATCAAGGCCCAAATAACACGTAATCCACTAACGACACGTCGAACCACATGATCAAGAAAGCAGATCCAATGGCGTGAAGATAACACAAGGCAATCCAACGGCTTCCGGCAAGAAAGACAAATCCAAGTGAGCCCATCCGACGGCAGAGATTAAAAGGCGCTAGATCCAACGGATCAGAAGTGCACCCGCCCGATTTGCCTATTAACTCAGTCGGGTTAACTCAATTGGAAAGGGTTTAACTCTCTGTCTTGACTCAACTTTCACCCCAATATGAGCGATGAGCATGCAATCCGAATTAATCACTCAAGCTACGGTTTATCAGTAATTACGGTTTATCGGCAAATTACGTGATTAAAGACATATATCGAGAAAAAAGAACGTTCATTGGTGCTCTTCTCCCACAACTCACACCTACAACACTAAAATGGCGAAGGAACCGGAGACAATGCCAAAACACTTGAAGCATGTGTTACCGGCGAACAACAATGAACAAGAAATGACCAATCACTATGGCATTGAATGAAATATTAAAGAGATTGACAGCAATAGACAACAGATTAGAAAAACAACCTCAAAGCCAGGTATGTGAGGCATCCCTTTATGAATCTTATTCTCCAAACAGACCACATACACACACACCCATGTCAATGCCTATTCAAATAGATATGCCCAGATGTAATGGAGACAAGCTAACTGATGATGTAACAATGCCAAGAAACTACAATATCAGCCAACCTCCAGCATTAAAACAACATCACTTACAACAGCATAATGCCTCCTCACACAAACACCATTAAACAAAGCAACAATCAAAGTAAACAACCTTGAATTGAGGCTCACTCCAACACAAATGGAAGAAAGAAGAAAGAAAGGATTGTGCTTCAATGGTGAGGAGAAGGACCATAAAGAGCATATATGTAAGTCCAAGTTATTGGCATTAGTGGCTGTCAATGATGACCAGCTACATCAACTACCACATGATAATCAGCCCAACAGCCAATGGGTGCAAGAAGAAACAATAGCAACAAGCTTCAAATATCGACCATTCAATCAGGATAGACAGACGGATAATTATCTAAGTATAGAATAGTCTAAATAGTTATCAATAAGTCGACCATAGAATTAGCCTAGATATATAAGTCGATATAGCCAATTCCATAAAGGCGAAGTGGACTGAAACACTTCTGAGCGAGAATCAAACACAAATTACACACAACGATTTACTACAATCGAACCCAATTACTATGCTTAACCTCTCAATTAAACTCTATCATTGGAGCGAAGCTAATCAGAAAATAGAGGCGATCCGAGCGATTACTACGAGGGATCAACACATTACAAATCGAGAAGGAGGAAAGTATCAAGCGACTGAGAAATAGATTGAAGAAATACGTAAAAGCATCCCGAAGATTGACCTGAGGACAAGGTCGATGAGAGGGAGTAATGATATGATCCCAAATCATATAATAGCCTTCTGAAATCGAAACTAATTCTAAATAGCAACATTAACTTTCCAACAGAGAACTTATATTAAATAGTACAAGAGCTTGACAATATACAACGAGAATAGATCAAATCATTACGCGATTTCGGGATGACTATACAGAAAGAACAAGAGCAACTTAGAGAGAGAGAGAGAGATGAGTCTTACAATAGCAGAACTTGAACTAAAGCAACATAAGCAAAACCATATCCGAGAAGGAAGTAAATCCCATCATAGAAATAAACCGCCAAAAAGAAGGCTTGATAACAAGAAAACAAGAAGATTAGTAACAATAACATGACTCCTCATACCTCAAGCGCCAAAGAAGGCGACAAGTTGATAATTTTGTAAAGAATTACCAAAGCGACAACGATCCTCTAGCAATGTTGGTAGCAATAATTAGAGGCATAGAGAGCTTAGATCCAACATAAACAGAAAAGTATAAATAAGGATCCAAAGCCAAACAGAAAAAAAATCAAGATTTCAGAAAGTAAAACTTATCTTTCTTCAGTCTCCCTTTCATCTCTTCCCCCTGCTTATCTTCTTCTCGGTTTACCTCACCGGAAACCACCGCCAGTCACCGGAGAACCAAGCCTTCCCCGCTACCGGGAACCCCTTTCTTCTCGGGAGCGGCGGCGGCTCGAGCGGTCGAAACAAAACAGAAAGAAAATAGGTTAAAACAAATGCTCATCCCATAAGACTAATCAGACGGCCAAGACAGCAAGCAGGCCACTACGGTGGATCTTCCACGGATCGCCTCACCAAGGATCTCCTCCATCTCCCTCCGATCTCCTCTCAGGAACCCTAGCGCAGCAGAAGCCGCTGAAAGGAATGAAACAAATGAAACGAAGAATTAGGTTAGGCTAATTCAAATCTAGATCCAACGATCAAGATCACCGTTTTCATTCCAGTGCAGTCAATTTCCACGATCAAGCGCGCAAATAACACAGAATCCACTACAGACGATCCGAACCACATGATCAAGAAACAGATCCAATGGCAGAAGATAACACAAGGCAATCCAACGGCTTCCAAGCAGCGCAAGAAAGACAAATCCAAGTGAGCCCATCCGACGGCAGAGATTAAAAGGCGCTAGATCCAACGGATCAGAAGTGCACCCGCCCGAATTGCCTATTAACTCAGCCGGGTTAACTCAATTGAAAGGGTTTAACTCTTTCAACTTTCACCCAAGAACCCAATATGAGCGATGTGAGCCGTCAATCCGAAGGAATTAATCACTCAAGCTACTTTATCAGTAATTAGTTTATCGAAATTACAGTGATTAAAGACATATATCAGAAAAAAGAAACGTATCATACTACTAGAGCTTGGCTCAGGTTTGTAACCTTTACTCTAGGAACTATGGATTATATTGCGAGAGTTAGAGATTATTATCATTTTTTGCTTTATGAGGTTGATGACATTAGGATTACCTTCTATTGACATATGTAGATTGAGATGCTAAAATTGGATGCAATATAATATCTTTATGTATGTCTTTAGTGCTGGGCACACATTGCATATTTAATATGAATTACATCTATATACACATGTATGTATGTATCATTTATGATGTATATGTACTTTTTGTATGTTTGTGTTTTTCATGCATATGTAGATGCTATGCATGGATGGAAGGATGGCCCAAGTCTTTAAAGTGTAATTATGGATCCCAAGATGATGATAGAGCTACTTAACATGGCTATTGATATCCGCCCATTTGCACTTGCTCGAGATTTATGGATACATCTAGGTCTTGCATGTTTAGCTTTGTATGTTAACTTATGTTATTGATATATATTTTTGTATGATTATCATGAAAAAAAACAAACATTAATTTACTATGACATTTGTAATTTGATTAGTGAATAAAATTATTTATTTATTATTTGCAAGTGTTCATTCATCTAGCTATGGATCAATGAGATGTGATTCTTCTTAGTGGTTTAGGTGCAATTCCGTTTAGTGATTTGGGAGCTGTGTGAGATAGCCATATGTCTTCTCCCAAGATGATTTAGGTGCAATTCCGTTATACGATATTATTCATCTTTATGAAAGCTATGATTAGAATCTACTCTCCCTTCATCCTTTATGAGTTTGCGAAATATCTCCAACTGAAATGCGTAATTGTATTATATCTTGAAATGCTTTTCTTCTGTGACCAGGGGATATAAAGGATTCTTGCTGGTTAGAGTTATTGTTAGTTGAATATGAGTTCAAAACCCATAGTTCTTTATTATGATGGAAAACCGAATGTTGATAATTTTTTTTGACTGGTGGAAAAATCCCCAATTAAGATTACCTGGGATTACAAAAGTAAATCAGAAATCAAAGTTGAACAAAATTTGAAGTTCGGAAATTATATGGCGGAAGAGATGTAAATATAACGCAGCTTCAAGTGAATTAATTATATTGATTTTGTGAGAATAAACGCGAGGAAGAGATAATCAGGACATTAAAGTAGACAAGTGGGAAGCCTGATGGTGATGAAGGTGAGGTGATGGGTATGAAACTATGCCTTATAAGTAATGATGATGAGAGGGATGATAGTAATGCAGATGGGCCTTCTTTAAGGGACAAAGATCCATATAATAGGGTCAGAGAGCTTATTAGGGACTACTCAGTTAGAACAAGTCAAACAGAGGAGCACTTACTGTCTAACAATGAGTATATGCATCATGCTCAAACAACTAGAGAATGGGATGGAGAGCTAACATTTGATGAGCCTTCAGATGAGTCAACTTTTGAACTTGAAAGTTGCATTCCAGATGAATTGCTAGAAGGTATGTGCTGATAGCTATTTGGTGTCGGTTGGTCTATCATTAATAATGTCAACTATGTGATCTACGCTTCAAACAAATCGGTTCACCGTATTATGCACTCAATATGAGAACCAAGCTACGCATGTTACATGCAAGTTCAAGTAAGAGATTGAGAGGAATGGAGAATTGAAGATAGACGACATATGTAGCCATTTCTCCTCTCAACATACAATGTACAACACAATTTATCGCTTATTTCATTCAACCGCAATTAAAGGCCAACGGATTTAAAGCCCAGAGATTATGGGATCAAAATCCTAACATACGAGTGTCCTACATGAAATCTTGGGATGTGTGTCGTAAGGCAGTAAAGGTTATTTTCGGTAGTTGGGAGGAATCTTACCGATCGTTGGAGAGATTCATGTCTGTTATATGCTCAATAATGCCAAGATTGGTCTACAGAGTGCAGTTATTAGAGTGATACAGATTTTAACGATTATTCTGGTCCTTCGAGCTTTCAATTATTGGTTGGCAATACTGTCGCCTAGTTTTATGTCTGGATGGGACTTTCCTCCTGGGTAAGTATAGGGGGACTCTACTCACTGCAGTTGGAATTGATGCCAACAACACTTTATTTTCACCGCTCAAAGTAGAAGTATCGGAGTCATGGGTTGGTTTCACTTACACCCAAAGGCTTAATTCCATTTATCGTACTAGAGGTAATTTGTGCATCATTTCCAGACGCGGTTGGTATGGGTTGTAGGAGATATTACGTGGTCGGCATCGCTTTTCCGAGATGAGAGGAGAACTTTAAAAAAGCAGTTAGACAATTTGAAGTGGGAGACGTTGAGTTCATATGCCAAAAAATGTATGTTGCGTGTAATACCGATGATATATGATTTTAAAATATATATGACCGATATCAAGAACATCGATAAGATACCGCTCTCACAAGGATGTACATGGCTGGTCTCCCATGATGATGGGTACATGTATGACACCATGACCATAAATGAAATTGAATACTTCAACAGTATACTTAAGCAAGCACGTGGCTTGCCAATTCAGGCACTGGTCTCTGCAATATATTTATAACATAGTCACTACGTTCATGAAACACCTTGGCTCATCATCAACAGCGAACCAGCGCGACTCCATGTTCTCTCCCGAGGCCAAGGCAACTTTGCAGGGTAGTGAACATGAGGCAAGGAGATTTCCTAAGCCAGTACGAATTAACAGTAATGAGTACCAAGTTCTCGATGCTAGCAGCAGAACATACAAGGTAGAGCTGTATGAAAATCATATTTCTAGATGTACATGCAGACGACCATAAGCTTATCACATGTCATATTTTCACATCATTTTTATGTTAGGGCAGCGATATATAAGCCACATTCAAGACGACGACTACACCTTGGAACCAGAAAACCTACGAGGGAACGTTTCATGTCATCCCTGATCATGATGAGTAGCCATAACACATCACTGCTAGGAACTTCCCAGAGTACAACCCACCAAATATTAAGAGGAAGTCAGGTCGACCACATTCAAATAGATTCAGAAATACTTTGGATGAAAATACTATAAGAAGTAATAGGATTTATAGTGTATGTGAAAATGTTGGTCATAATAGAACAACGTGCCTGCATGGTCGGCGTGAGCTAGTGCAAACATTTAGATTTTGATGTAGTGAAAGATGTATGAGATAAAATGATTGATGGAGATGGTATTGATGGATAGTATATAGACCTGTTACCAATTGATTGATTGAGTTATCTCATGGTTTGATCATATAAAAATGTGGATGGTGTGGTGGTCACTTTTGATTCTCCACAATTGTTAAGAGAGTTTAGATGAATTTTTTGCATTAATGTGATGTTTAATCCCTTGATTAATGCCCACTCCTTAAATAAATTCACAAGGATGATTTTCAAACTGCATCTCTAAGAATTGGTAATTGTCCAGCAAATATTTTTCAAGTCCTTTTTTTATTTTACAAGCATAAAACTTGCTGCGCTTCGGCCCACAATCGTAGATTTTGACCAACAGGGAAGTCGTAGAAAATTTTATTATGATTTTGATGATATAAATTTTACTCAATTTTGACACCGTTTGACACCGATACAGTAATTACGTCACGCCATATTTTCTAGATCGCAATGTTTTGTGCACATGCTCAAAATCTATGCTTCGTCCACAATTTGATGACCAATAAAAGTAAAATTTTAATTTATGATATAAATTTCTCTCTGACACCATTCAAAGATCGATACGCGAAATTACTGCTGTAATCAGATTTTTCATACCCCGCATAGATATGGTGGATTGTGGAATGAAGGGTTTGTCCGAGACGCCATATCAAAGTTTCTGATAGTTATGACCTTAGAGTCGTATATTTTTTTTGTAAGTGTATTTTTGGGCCCATTTTTGTATGTAAAGATACAATAATCATTTCAAACAACAGTGATCCGGAGATGAGTGCATGGAGATATGCTATATATGACATATGGCTGGCTAGAGTACCTTTGATTAGTTGGAAATGAGTTGAGTAACACCGCCTGATGTGCTCTGCGGTTTCCTCCCACCCACGATGAGGTTGCAGAATCTTCTGAGTGGATGATCGAGGGAAAACCGACCGACCGGGTCAATTATCGTATATACAGCGTGGGAGAGCGGGAGATTTAGTTATGGTGGTACTCTTGTGAGGGAGGAGACCATTAAATACGAAAATGATATCATCTTGGGCTTCACTATATACCCACCCCAAGATACTTATTACTCAACCTCAACCTCAGAATAAGCCAACATTTTTTACTAATAATACTAATTCCATCATAATTCAGTTCAATCACAACACAAGCATATGGACCGACGCTATTTTGGAGGACACGAAGTTTCAACAATCAATCAACGAAGTATGAGGGTTATGTAGACTTGCGCGCAACATGTATATTTCGATGATGACGGAGACACTAACATTAGATCATCGTTAGTGCGTACGAGTCGATGGATATTGGTCCATCATCTACCAGATCGGACCATCTATATATATTCGCATACCACCATAATATTCGCATTGGGAGCTATGATGCACCCGCGAACCGCCTTCCTACATATGGGCCTCCTTCATTCCATATGACACCAGATGGATCATGGGCTTTCGGACGCTTCACTTTTGGTTACTCAAAACAACCATCAGCAAGTAAGAGGACCAGGAGCATCATCTCAAGACCGGCCCCGACAACCACCTACCCATTACACACCTGATAGTGATGTGATACCGCATTGCATGCATTGTCGGAGATAGTCGTCTGTACTATTATTGAATTTTGATCTTGATGAGTTCTATTGTTATCAAAAAATTTTTGAGATGATTGTGATATAGGAGTTGATTGCAGCAACATGAGAAGAAAGTGGTGGTGTGCGTAATACACTTGATTAGAAATTTCTTACACAAGATGTCAGTAGTATGCGATCAAGGGTTTCATTGCAACTTGTTATTGGGACTTATACATGATATTTAAGGTTTTGAGTTGCCTTTATAAGAATTTGGGAGAAAAATCAACTAATCTCAAAGTTCACCTCATTATGAGTAGCACGCCTTGTGGCTTCTAATTATGTGGTCATATAGTTGATAACATATATTTCAATTAGATTGAAGAGCATTCAAGGCTTGTTGTGCCATACAAATGTCATTAATTAGTATGTTGTTTATCTTAAAAAATCTTTATCATGACAAAAGGAGTTGAACAATGTAAAAATCTGCTGTTCCGAACTTTCAGCTCCGCGCCGCAGTTTTTACGCGCATTTGTAAAATCTGCTGTGAATCGGGCCGCAATCATAAATTTTGACCAACATGAAACTTGTTGAGAATTTTGTTACGATTCCAACGATATAAATTTTGCTCAATTATGACACAGTATGACTCCGATACATGCAAAATACGACACGTCCTCTTCAGCCGTAGTTTCCGCCAAAGATTTACAAAATCAGATCTATCGCAATCAGAATTTTGACCAACATGAAACTTGTAGAGAATTTTGTCACCATTCCAACAATATAAAAGTTCAATTCTAACACAGATATGACCAAGAAAGCAAAATAATGAAATGCTCCACATTTTTTTTTTTAAAAAATTATATGTCCGAACTGGAACGCCGGTCACGTCCTGACGGACGACGCCGACGTGCCTACATGCGCCGTCATGTAAGCCTATTTTCAAATTTTTTTTTGATAAAATTTTAATTTATTAAATTTAATCTCTATTTTGCCTATGTTTAACTAATCAAGAGCTCACCTACCGCGCTTGTTTTGCCCGAAGCTGCCTTCTTTCAATAATATAAGAAGTGTGACCCCAACACCTCTTCCCTCCACATCCTTTCTCTCCCCCATCCTCCGAAAAACCAGTAGAGAGAGAAAGTCGCATTTATGTAAAGAAACACAAAGAGAGAGAGAGAGAGAGAGAGAGAGAGAGAGAGAGAGAGAGGAGAGTAT
Source organism: Cymbidium sinense (assembly GCA_021442155.1). Classification (NCBI taxonomy): domain Eukaryota; kingdom Viridiplantae; phylum Streptophyta; class Magnoliopsida; order Asparagales; family Orchidaceae; genus Cymbidium; species Cymbidium sinense. Next base: position 143,933,100 of record CM038219.1, read on the forward strand.
ACGGAGGATCAATGGAGAGGGTATGGGATTCAGGGAAAAGGGCGAGTTTGCGGCTGAGCAGAAGCATCAACCGAGGAGTGAATATGGAGAATTGGGGTGTAGACGAAGCCTTCGCAAGAACTAACACCACATCATCAAGACGCCGCATCGACGACGACGAGGAGGCGCTCCGATGGGCTGCCATAGAGCGACTCCCCACTTACAATCGTGTTCGCGTCGGAATCCTCAAATCTTTCGTTGATGATGGCGCTGCCGGCGTTGACGGAGGAGATCAGAATAAGCCTCAGAAGTTGGTGCATAAGGAGGTGGATGTGAGAAAGCTCACCGTCGACGAGCGGCAAGAGTTTATTCATCGTGTTTTCAAAGTTGCTGAAGAAGATAACGAGCGCTTCCTCACCAAATTCAGAAACCGGATTGATAAGTCTGTTTTCCTTCTTCTTGATCTTCTTTCAAATTTGCTTTTTTTAATAAGAATAATCTTCTATTTTAAATTACTTTATATATAATTCATATTTTGTGTTAATATTTCTAAAATGTGATTGAAGATATTCTGGTTGAAATTTTCATTATGATGCATATGAAAAAAAAAAAAAAGAAGAAGAGTGAAAGTATCACAGCCGCTGTGATGAATTTTAAAATCTTATATTTGTTACAATAAAAGAACTAATTGGTTATTTATTTTTTATATTCATCTTAAAGCAAGTTGAATAATTTTAAAATTCATTTTGATAAAAAATTTGATCATAATCTTCTGATTAAAATTTTAAAAATAAGAGATAATATAATTTATTTTCAGATTTTATTTGATTAGAATTACAAAAATTATTATTAAACTTAATAATATTTTGAGAATACTGTCAAATTGTCAATAATAAAAATATTTCTATAATAAATTCTATAAATTATTGTAATAAATACTAAATATGTATATATTAATATTATTATAATAAAATAATCATGGCTTAAAATTTTCCTTTCTTTAAATCACTAACTAAAGGCTATTTTGAAAATTTCTTCAATTTATCACGATTTTAATTTAATTTAACATTGCTTAGGTTCATCCGATTATTCATTTTTTTAATGCCCGAAAAACTAATTAAAAACTCAAATTTAACAGGGTCGGAATTCAGCTGCCAACTGTGGAGGTCCGGTTCGAGAACCTGAAGGTGGAGGCAAAGTGCCACGTCGGCAACCGGGCCCTACCGACGCTCGCCAACTCGGCACGAAACATTCTCGACTCAGCCCTCGAAGCCGTCGGCATCCGATTCAACAAGCGCGCCACTCTCACCATCCTCAAAGGCGTCTCCGGCAGTATCAAACCCGCTAGGTCATTTCATCAAACACCTTGTCGGCAACTCGAAGTTTTTTAACTTTCCTTGCCTCTCTTTTGTTAAAATTTGAAGTGGTTCGGTGCAGGATGACGCTTTTGTTGGGCCCGCCTTCTTCGGGGAAGACGACTCTGCTGTTGGCTCTGGCTGGGAAGCTTGATCCCACTCTTAAGGTTGGATTAATTTTGACTAAAACTGGATTAGTGTAGTTAATTCAACTAATTAATTATGGGTTGGTGATTGGTAGGTGAGGGGTGAGATTACCTACAATGGTTACAGGCTGGACGAGTTCGTGCCGCAGAAAACGGCGGCTTATATTAGTCAAATTGACGTCCACGTTGGAGAGATGACCGTTAAAGAAACACTGGACTTCTCTGCCAGGTGTCAAGGCGTGGGAGCTCGCTATGGTTAGATTAAGTTATTATTTTAAGAACATTTTTATTTGTTTAATTATAATAACAGTCTCTCTTAATATTATGGGTTAAATGTTATTAATATGGGGATTCAGATCTTCAAACGGAGCTGCTGAGGCGGGAGAAAGTTGCAGGGATATTCCCAGAAGCGGAAGTTGACCTCTTCATGAAGGTATTTTAATCATGCTAATTATAATTTAATGACGTTAATTAGTGATATTATAATCGAGCTTTTGATTGTTTAAAATCTGTTATTAGGCTACGTCGATGGAAGGGGTGAAGAGTAGCCTCCAAACGGACTACACCTTAAGGGTATGCCTTCCTCCGATCACTTGAAACCATTAGTTTTAAATTGCATTCATATGCCTTTCTCCGACCACTGTGCTAAGTAGGCCGGCGCTAGTTTCAAATAAATGAGAGAACTTTTGATGGGTTCTTTGGATGAGATCAAATTATTTCTTATATAATATGGCCAAGTGGGTTTTAATACGAATACAGCTAATCTTGGTTGGTGGAGTTAAATTGAAAGTTTTCACCTTTGTTAAATTTTAATTTGATGAGGGGATTGAACAATAATTATGGTTTCAAGAAATTATGATTATTTATAAAAAAAATTAATAATAAGAAATCATAAGCACTGGTGCTATAAAAACTCAATGATTTATGTGGAAAATCTTAGACTGATGAAAATTCACTATGTCAAAAAAGAGAAAAGTTACAAGAAGAAAGCAGTGGCTCACATAACATGCTACTATAAATCTTAATTGTATCGTAGTGATTTAAAGTTGAAATGAGATTTATAATATGATTTAAAGTCGCAATTTTTTTTTTTTGAGAATTTAAGCTAAATCTTAGTTAAATCATACATAAAATAGGATGACTAACAGCCCATGAGAGCTGTTTGGTTACCTAACTCTTAAATTCTGATTCTCTGTGCTTTTTAACAGATTAAGTTCTTTAAAATAAGCTTAAATCTGATTTTAATATACGCCATGTTTTATAATACTTGTTAAAATCAGATTTTTAAGAATGCAGATTTTAAATGCCCCTTATAAACTTGAATTCATGACGGAGCTTAATTTCTGCATGCAGATACTTGGATTGGATATCTGTGCAGATACTATAGTTGGAGATGAGATGCAGAGGGGGATTTCTGGTGGTCAGAAGAAGCGCGTAACTACTGGTTTGTGTTCTTTAACTTCCTTCTCCTTTTTTTTTAATAAGATCACGAAAAAGTGTTAAAAAATGGAGTAATATATATGTGTGACATCAGCCTTAGGTGTCTAATTTTTTTAAAGGTGATTAGGTAGGCATTAGAGAGTATTATCAAAACCAAATCTTTTTTTTAATAATAAATAATCATTACATTTTCCAAGTGGTTTATATGTTTTACTCAAATAGGAACATGGTTTATGGTTAATATTCTTGCACTTTGCACAAATTATGCTTCTTTTATAATTATTCAAGTTCTTTTATATATGATTCTATTACATAATTCTATGCTCTTATAAGGAGGTGCCTGTATTTTGATGTTACATTTCTGAATATTTCTTTTTTTAAGCATACAAGGTGCTTCTATGGTCATTCAAGTAACAAGGGAGTACATTTAACTATACCAAGTTATAATATATCTTTCATTCTTATTAGTATTTAACTTAACCTGGAAGCAAACCTCCATATGACTCCTGGATGTCAAGGATTGTCTGATAATAAACAGAGAGTAAATCTTATTGACGTGAACTGATATTTAAGTCAACAAACAATCATATTTTGTTCAAACTCATACTCTCCTGTAGGAGTCCTTGTTCTGTTGTTAGTTTAGCATGTTAGCAGACAACATAACATCTGAGAAATGCAGGTGAGATGATCGTGGGACCAACAAATGCATTATTCATGGATGAAATATCAACTGGGCTAGATAGCTCTACTACTTATCAAATTGTGAAATGCTTGCAACAAATTGTGCATTTAGGGGACGCAACCATCTTCATGTCCCTTCTCCAACCTGCACCTGAGACCTTTGATCTCTTTGATGACATTATCCTCCTAAGTGAAGGTCAGATAGTGTACCAAGGTCCACGCGAATTCGTCCTGGAGTTCTTCGAATCATGTGGTTTTCGTTGTCCTGAGAGGAAAGGCACTGCTGATTTCCTCCAAGAGGTTACCTCTCGTAAGGACCAAGCCCAGTACTGGTATGATCATAATCGACCTTACCAGTATGTTCCAGTATCTGAGTTTGGTCAACATTTTCGTCGTTTCCATGTTGGTCTACGTCTTGAGAATGAGCTCTCCATTCCTTTTGACAAGAGCCATTGCCACCGTGCCGCACTTGTTTTTGATAAGAATCCTGTACCATACTCTGATCTCCTCAGTGCCTCCTTTGCCAAGGAATGGCTGCTCATCAAGCGCAATTCATTTGTCTACATCATCAAGACTGTCCAGGTTTGCCTTCTTGGCAATGTTACTTGGTTTCATTATAAACAAATACTTGGTAGCATGGGACTAATAGTGCTTTTCTTTTGTTTTTGAAGATCATTCTGACAGCTCTCATCGCATCAACAGTGTTCTTGAGAACTCGAATGCACAGAAACAGTGTAGAAAATGGTAGTGTCTACATAGGTGCACTTCTCTTTAGTCTCATTGTCAACATGTTCAATGGTTTTGCCGAGCTTTCAATAACAATTGGAAGGCTGCCTGTTTTCTACAAGCAGCGGGACTTGCTCTTCTACCCAGCATGGGTTTTCACTCTCCCAAATTTTCTTCTCAGAATCCCCATGTCTGTGGTTGAGTCCATTGCGTGGCTTGTCACCACATACTACGCTATAGGGTTTGCACCAGAGGCTAGTAGGTGAGCTATTGCTATTTTCAGATTGTGGATGTCGAGTATAAGTGTATTCTTAATGCTCTTTTTTGTTTGACAGATTCTTCGAGCAGCTGCTGTTAGTTTTCTTGGTACAGCAGATGGCTGCAGGTCTATTTAGACTGACTGCAGGGGTGTGTAGATCAATGATAATTTCAAACACTGGAGGAGCTCTCACACTCCTCCTCATGTTTGTTCTTGGAGGCTTCATTCTACCCAAAGGTTTTTTTTTTCTTTAAAAAATTGCCATAGTTTCATTCAAAAAATTGTTTTTTTTGTTTGCCTTGATGAGTTCATTTCTTAAGTAGTCTGTTTTTTTTTGTATTACAGGTGTAATACCAAATTGGTGGATATGGGGTTATTGGGTTTCACCATTAACATACGGGTATAATGCTTTGGCTGTGAATGAATTCCTGGCTCCAAGATGGATGAACAAACTTGTAAGTGATCTCATCCTTCATATATAGTATAGTCTCTGATATTATTCAAATATAAGATGAAATAGCATCTATGTTTTCTTAATAGTATCAAGAATTTGTCACTTTCTTGCTAATAAGGGTGTGATAAACACACTTACAGGTTACTGAAACAGATGGTACTGTTAAAAGTCTGGGCATTGCTGTTCTAGAAAATGCTTCTGTCTTCCCAGAGAAGAAATGGTACTGGATTGGGGTTGCCGCACTTTTTGGGTTTGCTATCTTGTTCAATGTGCTTTTCACCCTTGCATTATCATATCTAAGTCGTAAGTTGGCCTTTTTTTCTTAATTGACCATTCCAATTTGTGTTTAGCTCAACTTTGTTTTCATGATTTATGTTTTTCTTTTGCTGGATGACAGCTCTTGGAAAACCACAAGCTACAATATCTGAAGAATCAGAAGAAAATATGGAAGGCAGTTTTGATGAAAGTAAGGGAAGTTCAAAGGAGAGAATGTTGGGCACCAACAAAGACCATCTGCATCGAGAGCTATCGACAAATGGCAGAGCTAGCACGAGTATGATTTTGTTATATAGTTTTTTATTATGATTTGAAGAATGTCTAGAATTTTTCTGTTTTAGTGTAATGTGATCACTCTCTGAGACCAGGATATCATTTATCTCCTTATTTCAGAAGAAATGATGGATCTGAATATGAGTCGTAATTCATCTACTGGCCTCAATGAGCTTAAACAGGGGTCATCCATTGATGGGGTCAAAGGGATTGCTCCTAAGAGAGGAATGGTTCTTCCCTTTGCACCATTAGCGATGTCTTTTGATGATGTAAATTACTATGTTGACATGCCTCCGGTGAGCCTCATCTCCTACTTTACCCCTATTCTTTTTTATTTTCTTTCCAATATGCAGGAACATCATTTTACTGTTTTCTTCATTATAAATGATCACCTATGATTATTTGAAATGTAAATAGATTAATGCTAGTGTAAAAACTCATAGTCATTCTACTTTCTCAACCTTTTAGGAAATGAAAGACCAAGGGGTAACCGAAGAAAGGCTCCAGTTGTTAAGGGGAGTGTCTGGAGCATTCCGTCCTGGAATTTTGACAGCCCTTATGGGAGTAAGTGGGGCTGGAAAGACTACACTTATGGATGTTTTGGCAGGAAGAAAGACTGGTGGCTACATCGAAGGTGATGTAAGAATCTCTGGTTACCCAAAGGTACAAGAAACTTTTGCTAGAGTTTCTGGTTATTGTGAACAAAATGATATCCATTCTCCTCAAGTTACTGTGAGAGAGTCCTTGATATACTCCGCCTTCCTCCGTCTTCCCAAGGAAATAGGCGACGAAGAAAAGATGGTGAGCATCCATACCACAAGAAGTTCAATGTAATCTTTGATGGGAAATATTGTCATCCATTTGATTGATGAATAGTGTCATGCATCTTTTTTCATGAATATGATTATTAAGATAGTCTAATTTGTGTTCTGATCATCTTAATTCTTCTTTCCCTCTTCAGAAATTTGTGGATGAGGTTATGGAGTTAGTAGAGCTTGAAAAACTCAGGGATGTCATTGTTGGTCTTCCAGGAGTTACAGGGTTGTCAACTGAGCAGCGGAAGAGATTAACAATAGCTGTAGAGCTTGTTGCTAATCCTTCCATAATCTTCATGGATGAACCTACTTCAGGCTTGGATGCAAGAGCTGCGGCCATTGTTATGAGAACTGTGAGGAACACAGTTGACACCGGAAGAACAGTCGTTTGTACAATTCATCAACCTAGCATTGACATTTTTGAAGCATTTGATGAGGTAACAAACTCAACACTAACATATTATGCTTCTCTTCATATTATTCTCTGGTGCATAAACTGCTTAAATGCCAGGAGAAATAAATTAATGGTCTATTAGAAATACTTATGTTTTCTAGATAACAATTGTAAGAATTTTTTTCTTTGAACAGCTGTTACTTATGAAGAGGGGAGGTCAGGTCATATACTATGGACCCTTGGGCCAAAATTCCCAAAAGATGATTGAATATTTTGAGGTGCGTATATTAACTATATATTCTTTTCATATATTGATTGAGGCATGTAATTACGCCAAAATTAGCACAGCAATCATAATTTCTGAAGGGAGATTAGTATCTGTCCCTCAATTTATTCAGTCTCTCCTCCAAGATATTCTTTACTAAACTTTCTTTTTTTTTGTTCATCAGTTATAATACTTCTACTTTTCTCTAAATATAGTCCCCTATTAGTTCGAAATTGCTTTAAAAATACGACCAGCATGCTAACAGAATATAATACTTAAGACTTCATTCATTCTACCAGGCAATTTCTGGAGTTCCAAAAATCAAGGACAAATACAATCCTGCAACATGGATGCTGGAAGTAAGTTCCATTGCTGCTGAAGGAAGACTTGGAATTGACTTTGCTGAGTACTACAAAAGATCAGCTTTGTACCAGTGAGTGAAAAATCTACCTTTAGCCACATAAATTTTTTAAACCAAGTCTCGAAGAAAATCCTCAAATTCTCAATCAGATATATGCTAGTCTGTTGCCAACAGTTAAACATTGATTTCACGCTGCTTACACTTTGTTATGTTTGATCAACCATGACAGGAGAAATAAAGCACTTATTAATGATCTTAGTAAGCCCAATCCAGGTTCAAGTGATCTCCATTTCTCCTCAACATATTCTCAATCATTATATGGGCAATTCAAAGCCTGTCTTTGGAAGCAGTGGTGGACCTACTGGAGGAGTCCTGACTACAATCTAGTCAGATTTTGCTTCACCTTGTTTACTGCTCTACTTCTAGGAAGCATCTTTTGGAAGGTTGGCAACAGGAGGTATATTTATTTTAATACCCCAACACTCATAAATATTTCTTCAATGGATGCTTTAAAATTCTTGTTTTTTGCAGAGATGATGCAAACGATCTTCGTATTGTGATTGGAGCGATGTATGCAGCGGTTTTATTTGTTGGCATCAACAACTGCTCAACTGTGCAGCCCGTTGTTTCGGTCGAGAGGACTGTGTTCTATCGAGAGAGAGCTGCTGGAATGTACTCTGCCATGCCTTATGCCATCGCTCAGGTAAGCGAAATGTTGCAAATCAATACGTAGCATCGAATATTTTCTAGATTAAACAACATTTAACTATATCAGATCATGCACCATCAACATAGTGGCATGACAATTTTCAAATCTTAATCTAACATAACTCAACAACATCATGCAGGTTGTGGTAGAAATTCCTTATGTTATCATCCAGGCTATGTATTACACGCTCATAGTGTACTCCATGATGAGTTTTCAATGGACGGCCGCAAAGTTCTGTTGGTTTTATTTCATATCTTTCTTCTCCTTCCTCTACTTCACCTACTACGGGATGATGACCGTGTCGATCTCGCCGAATCATCAAGTTGCCGCCATCTTCGCTGCAACATTTTATTCGCTCTTCAACCTTTTCTCCGGCTTTTTCATTCCAAAACCTGTAAGCTGTCTACCCCACAATCATAATTTCCACTTATAAAAAACATTACAATTTCCTGCTAACAGCATATTAATATCAATCATCTGTCTCATGATGTTTTGGCTCGCAGAAAATTCCCAAATGGTGGATCTGGTATTACTGGCTTTGCCCGGTGGCGTGGACGGTTTACGGGCTAATAACGACCCAATATGGTGATTTGGATCACCATATCCGTGTTCCTGGGCTGGGTCAACAATCAATTAAAACTTATGTTAAAGATCACTATGGTTATCACACAGACTTCATGCCTGTTGTGGCTGTTGTGTTGGTTGGTTTTTGTGTGTTCTTTGCCTTCACCTTTGCCTTCTGCATCAGGACATTAAACTTCCAGCAGAGGTAAAAGCCAGAGATGTAGAGATCATTCTATATATTTTATATATTTCCAGTTGGAATTTTGTATACTCTCAAGTATTTTTTTTCTTTTTTAATTTCCTGTAAATATTCATATAGAACGAAGCAGATAATTTCAATATCTTGGATTTTATTGAAATTAACAAGTCTGTGTGATAACCATTCAGTTGCTACAATTATATGATCCTTCAGTCACACATTAAATCATTATATATGAAGAAACTAAGAAAATACATGTCATTTCTATTACACAATGTAATCAAATCATCAAACAATTTATAAACTCAACATAAAAGAATAATAGGCTTGAGATCTGCGACAACCCGAAAGAAAAGAAATGAGTAAGCAATCCTCTGATATGAAAGAATAATTACAAGTTATAAATGATGAGTGTTATGGGGGAGTCTTCAAGTTTTCATGCTTCTTCTATTTCTTCATTTGATTTGGTAGGCTTCTAGACATCACATGGCACCCTAGGATTAAACCTTCTGGCCAATGTTCATCCTTAACTCCCATATTACTTAACCAAATTCCTAATGCATAATTACATTGAAGAATGAAAAATAAATCTAAATACACTTACAAAACTAAGTGTTTTAATGACATACGGCTTATATGTATATAATTGTGCTTTTTGTGCATGGGGTAAATTACTGTCTAATTTAGATTATGCTTAGGGGTTAAGAAACTTGCAAAAGAGAGCAGGCATATTTATTTTAAGCGCCCCTTAAATATAATCTTCTATAGAAAATATAATTAGGCTAACCACAACCAGTATCTCTACTCTGCCAACATATATAATAATACTTCACAAAATAAATATACATTAAACCATGTACCTAATATAAGTGGTGACTTAATCTAATATCGAGGCTTGTGTTATGTTATAAAACTTTAGAGTTATCATTCTCTAAATAAGAAGGACATTTAATTATAAATGGTGATTTCAATTTAAATGGTTTAATTGATTTGTACATTTTTTCTTAATATTTTCTTTTGTTTCACTTGATTTACACTAAACAACTAAGTATTGTAAAGAGAAGGAAAGAGTTTTATCCCTACTTTAAGTCACATTTAAAGTAAATTAATTAATCAATTCTCTTTAGTAAATGACTTATTAAGTATTTTAAATAGTCATAGATTTAGGTTTACTTTAAATAAGCCCATTCAATATGAAAGGCATTTGTGGAGAAAAATTTCTTCAAAGGGAGTTGTCTTCAAATCTGTTGGGAGAAATAAAAGAGGTAAGCATATAAAAATTCATCTTTTTAGGATGCCATGCAGATTCACAGATGTACTTATTCAGGTGATCGAATACATCATCAAGAAATAGTGTACTATCTTGAAAGACAGAAGTCACTACCCTTTAATGGACTTAATCACCTCAATAAGGACTCCTAAGGACAATGGGCATGCATATGTACTAGAGATTCTTCCCCTACTTTACATAGAGAAATAAAACAAGATTTATTTTAAACTGGGTTCGTTAAGTTTCCCATAGGGGAAAGCTCCCATAGTTAATTACATTAAGGAATGGAGATCATTTAAGAAAACTCTCGATTAAGGTAAATGATTGTTGTCTTCAAAGATTTCAATAGGAAAGGATTATCAATCAATTGGTTCATTTTTGAGAGATCAAACGGGACTGATCAAAGAGATGGAGTTATTATCAAAGCCAAAATGGAAGATAAGTAGGAGATTCCCATGATGTTAGGAGACCTAGTGGGCATCTCAGACTATCCTACATTTGGTCTTTACATTTTTGAAATTGATTTTGTTTGTTTGAGTTGCATTTTTTATTAAAAATTTAAGACTTGTGATTCTTTAACATAAGATTAAGAAAATGCCTAAGAGGTGATGAATTATGCTTATGGCCCACAAAGGGGAGAAGCAACCTCAGAACCTAAATCTAGGGAGCTTTGGCGAAGGCTAAAAGCATAACCTAAATCTAAGGCAAAAATGAGTAATTGGTTTGCCTCCATAAGAGAGGACAAACCACCCGATAGCTTGGACTTATAACAACCTAGGGGTGGCCGCCAACTAACTCCTCCTATGATTTTAAATATATGTAGGCAAGTCATTATGCTTATGCAAGATAGCTAGACTGTTATTTATTTAGAAAGAGACTAAGTCCTTAAACTCACTCCCTAAAGAGACTAGATCATGTAGGGACATGCTTCAAATGGCCTAAATCTAATGCAATTCAAAATTCATTTTATTTTCATTTTTAGATAATTATTTTGACTCCAGCTAATATGATTCATATGCTTAATGCATGAGAAATAAAGTTATTGGCCAAAATTAGCGTGAAGGGAGGAGTTGACTTTCCATCATAGCTCTCAAAGGTCAAGCCAAGTTTCTCTGGCAAAGGTGGAAGCCCTCCAATCAAAAGTGAAATAAGATGCATTTGTGCATGATATTGCAAAAGAAATAAATGCTAATTCTTTTATCTTGATTTTAAACCTAAGTTTTAGGTGAGGTTATGAATTTTTTATTTTTAATTTGAGTTGTTAAGTTTGATAAAAGATTTATTTTTTTCTAAAGAGCCTAATCCACATCCAGGCCATACATAAAGCAAGAAAGAAACTAGGAAAAATATGTCACCTAATACAAAAGCTAAATAAATCATCAATCAATTTATAAAGCTAATCGCAAAAAGAATAAAAGGTCATTATGGTCGGGCACCACCACACGAAAATATCAAATGTGGTTAGCCAAGCTTTACTCTTATACAACTCGGATTATAAATGAATTAAATTACAATTAAGAAAAGAATTCATTATTATAAGGGTATTCAAGCTTCATTTCTTCTTTCTTCTTTCTTCTTTCTTCTCTAGTTCCTTCTTTTTGATGGTTGAAAGGTTGATGCTCCAAGGCTTCACATGGTGCATAAGATAGGATCTTATGACCAATGCTCATCCTAATCCCCATAACAATCATTCTAAAATCCTAATTGCATAAATTTACATGAAAAGGAAAAGAATGGAAATCTAACCAACACCTGCAAAATAAAGGTTAGCTAAAACAAACCACACAAATCCCAAGCATGTATATTGGACTTATCACCCCACACATGGGTGACTAAGTCCACCGCCTATTGGATTATGCTTAGGGGTAAAGATGCAAGCAAATCATATATTTTATTTATGATACTCTTAAGCACAATCCCATGCAGAAAAGAATAGTTTGACTAAGAGCATCCTACCATTCATTCTACGAGCATACACCCTAACATCGTCTAAAATATATATCACAAAATAAAATAAAATATCAAACCATGCACCGACCTAACCTAAAGCTAGAAGTGATAACTTAAGCTAATGTGTGTGCATTGAAGGTTTGTGTGGTATGGTTAGCTATGGATTTAGGTTCAAATTTTCTAAGTATGAAAATATGTTCAACTTAGAGGAGGGTTTCATTTAAATTGTTTAATTATTTTGGGTTGATTTTACTTCATATTTTGATTAGGTTCAAGTGAATCTTATAATTAATTACTAAGTTATGAAAAGAGGGAAAGAGAATAGAACTTCTTTTTCCTTCCCTAACCTAAGTAATTTCTAAAGTAGATTCACATTTTAGTTTTTTTAGTGAATATTTGATTAAATATTTTAATTAATCCCAAGTTTAGATGAACTCTAAACAAACCTATTCAAAAAGAGATACATTTTAAGATTAAATAAAATGAATCGAAATTCACATAACACACATTACTTCATTTCTTTCCCAACATGTATAGCATGCATATGAATGAGTCCTAAGCATATCTATACATACAAATGAGAATATTTAACATACTTTATGATGCATGCTAAGTAATTCATTTAAGAAAATTTAGAAGATTAAGATGCATGATTTTTTTTAAGTAGAAAAGGGTTTCTTTATCCAATTTTTCATATACACACATAAAAGTAAGAAAGACATAAGTGAGTACATCGTCATTGTTAATCAGAGGTGTAAGGTACAAGACCTATTTAGGGCTACTTAAATCCTCGCAACCTCGGGGTTGTCCAAACTAATATATCACTTTCCTTAAATGCAAACATATGTATAAAAGAAATGAAATGGAAAAGAAGAATACAAAAGTTATTTTAATTGATTCATTTTATTTATGCAATTTATGTATGAAAATATAGGTAGCCCTTCTTAGGTGATAGCATAGGGATGAATAGGATATGAAATTAAATAAGTGTTAGGTTTTTTTCAAATGAACCATACATCTCACCAACTCCTATTCAAAACTATGCTAACATAAAAGAAAGAAACACCTTTATATATTCTTTACATGCAAGCTTATAATTAGGATATAAGTAGCACACTTTTAGATTTGATAATTAATTTATATGTTTTGAAAATAATTTGAATTTAGTAGTGATAATAACCACTCATATTTCTACTTTAGCCAACACATGCAAATTTGACATAAAGTAAACAATTTCATTTTTAAATTTGAATTTGAAAAATATGAATGCATGAAACCACATGACATGTAAATTAACATGTTGGGGAAAGAATCAAAGTAATGAAAGCATGTAAACACATTCACTTTAATTAAATCCTAAAGACATTCTTATGAAATAAGAAAGTTTAAAATAAATCAAAGTGTATTCAATGTGACTTTTGTTTAGTTTTAAGTTTGATTTAATTTTGAAAATGTGAGTTTAGTTTGCTATTCCTAACCCATTCCCACATGTGTTTGATATTTTTGTTTAATTTTTGGATGATTAGACTCATTTTTATGTATTAATTAGGTTAAAGTATGAATTAAGTAAGTTAATTAACCCTTACCTACACCACCTTAGCATAGTTAACTAAATAATTATGAGCCAATGAGATGACATAAAAACTCACAAGGAATTTAAACTTGCAATGCACCTAGGAAGAAAAGGCCTAATGCAATTTGGCTCGTGATTAATGGTTAATTAAGCTAAGGGGTTTAGCTTAAGTAATTTCAAAACACCCCTTCATACATGTGAATTGGGTTTTGATTTCCTTAATTGAACTTAGGCTATTAAACACCTAAGCATCTACCCAAGGTGGACTAACTAAGTTCTGAAAGTTTTTAGAATTTTTAGAAATTAATTAAGGGGATGATTAATAAATTAACCCTTAATTAAGAGGAGATTAAGGAAAGAAAATGGGGTTTAGGGAATAGCTAAGGGGAAATACCCCAAAATTATTCCCTAAACTTCTTATCTGTTGGATCTAACCTTAATCAATCCTAATAATGAATTAAAACCACTAATCACACCTTAATTATCTTTAATTTCATAAGGAGGGTAATTAAGAAATGCATTTACAATTCCCCCAATTAAACCTTCAATAAATCTCAAGAAAATTAGGGTAGGCAGAGGTCATCCCCTAAAACATATCCAAGAAGTTTGGGATTAATCAAAGGCTTAATTAAAAGGTAATTACCAAAATGAAGTTTCAAATAAGACCTAAAATCAAAGAAAAAAATCATTCAAAATCCATCAAATTATTTTTATAATATTTTAGGTTGAATTATCTTTCTGTAGGATTTTATTTCATATTTTTCTGACTTTTATTGAGAGAGATATGATTTTTAGAAGATCTATAGATTAATTAAAATTAATTAAGCATCCTAACTAATCCCTCAGCTCATAGCGCGACGCATGGCGACGGCAGTTAGTGTGCTTTACACGTGTCGTGCGGTGAGCATCCCACTTAAACATCACATCAAAAGGCGGCATGGCGGCGAGATACACTTTGATCTCTACCGTCCGATCAAAGATCAGACGGTCAGGGATCTCCCCATAGTTTTAAAAGGGATAAATCAAATTCTAAATGTCAGAATAATCTCGGCCATCTATCCAAAATGCGTGGATGGACAGCCAAGATCTCCCCAGTTCTTCCTCTTAGATCAATAGAGGTCGTCCATGATCAAGGGGAAGATTCGAGCTCGATTGAGCTCGGATTGAAATAAATCTTTACCCACACCATATAAAGGCAATAAGGAACACATCCAATGATGGAATTTGCATGAATTGAAAATTCCTTTCACAAAGGACCAACACCTCCTATGCTTGGTGGTCAAAAAATTTCATACCTCGCCGAAGATGATCACTGGTGCTCGAGATCGATGAGGTAGCTTTGTCTAGTGGAGACGAAGCCTTGTTGAAGTTCTTAGGCCTTGAGGCTGAGTGGTTTGCTCTATGGATCAACACCACTTCAAGACTTTTATGGCTTTGATCAAATTGCTCCTCTCCTTGCTATGGGAACTCAAATGGAAGCTTGAGTGTGCTCGGATTGGTCCTTAGAGGAAGTGTGCAAGAGGAATTGGAGTGGTTTTTAGTGTGGAGAAAATTGGGAGTTCAAGTGAGCTCACATGTGTTCACACTGTGCAAACCCGAGAAGATGAAGTTTGATTTCACTCTAGGAAGCTTGGGGAGGCTGAGGAATTGCTTCTCTGACTTTCCTATGTTCAATCGAATTGAGGAATGACAGTTTTGAATTCAATTATGGGGAGTATATCTCCCCCTTGAAGGATCGGACGACAGCAAGCTATCTTGCCGTTTTGATCCAATTACTCATAATGAGAAGGTTGTTTTATCAGTTTGATGTTTGCACATGGTCAATTTGAGGCCTTGAGTGGATTGCCAACCTCCCATGTGCTTGAAATTGAGTAGAAGAGGGATTTAAAATGAGCTAATTTGACCCATGGGGTCAGGTTTGGCCTTGGGACCAATTGGGCTAACCAGAACCCATTGGGTTGGGTGCACCACTTTTCATTAGGTCCCCTTGAGCTATTAGGAAGGCCTTAAGTGGATATGAAGAGGGCATGACCAAAGTACCCATGGATTAGGCCAAAATTTGTTCTATGGCCAAGGGGTAGAATGGTCATTTTGCTAATTTTTCAATTTAGTTATGTTGGGTATGTAGAGAAACTAGGTTTGGCCAAGTATCATGAGATTTGGAATTTATTTGATAAGGTTTGGCTCATGTTGACCTATTTAGGTCAAAATGGGTTAACTTGGGTCAAGTTGATCAATTGGTCAAATTAGGTCAAACCAAGGGTTGGGTCTAGTTCATATGGCCATTTGAAATATTTTTGTGGTTTTGGTTTGATTCAATTTGGTATAGTTTTGAATTTGGCTCATATGACTTCATTTAGGTCAAATGGGTCAAGTTGACCTATTTGACCCATTTGACCTATTCGAGGTAGGTCAAGGGTAGGTTTAGGTTAGGTTAGTCCTATGAAGTGGATTGGTGTCTTTATTTCTAATCAATTTTGGTTAAGTTCAAATTTGGCTCAACGACTTTTAGTCAAGTCTGCCCAAGGTCAATTGAAGTTAGGTCTAGTTGGTCAATTGAGGCTTTGGTCAAGTTCAACAAGTGATTTGGAATAAACTTGACCCATTGGTTTCAATCAATTTGGCTTAGATCAAGTTTTGACACATTTTGACCCTTTAGGTCAATTTGGGTCAACTTGGGCCAAGTGGCCAATTGGGCTAGGTTAGGCTCAAATGTTGGCTTGGTTAAGTTCAAACATAGGTCATGAATGAACTTAGATCAATGGTTTCAATCAATTTGGCCTATGGTAGAATTTGGCTATGTTAGTTTCATTTTGGTGTTGACTTGGTCAACTCTTACTTGGTTTGACCCAATTTGGTTGATTGATCATCCCATGATGATTGTTGATCATGATGTGAGGCATAGGTGAGTTTGATTTAATTCAATTTGGTTAGGATTAGAATTTGGCTCATAAGGGTATTTTAGGTCACTTTGGGTTAAGTGAGCCTAAGTGGGTCAAATGGCTTAGTCAAAGCTTGATTTGAGCTTGATTGAACTTGTATATGAACTTATGATTGAAATATGAATCCATTTACAAGTGGTTTGAAGTCAAATGGAGTTTGATTCATTTGACAATTTCATATTCAAAGGGTGAACATGAAAGGATTTTGGCTTTGATTTTTGAATTGATTTTTGATTGAGTGATTGAAGTTTGTATTTATATTTGAATTCATGATTGTAGAGTTGATTGAATCATGAAGGAAAATCAGGAGTTTGGCTTGATTTAAAATTGATTTGGCTAAGTTCAATATTTTGACTTGAAAGACTTAGGTTGGATTTTGAGTAGATTTGAGTTTGATTTTTGGAATAGGTTTTGATTGTTTGAATTTATATTTCATTTATATATGTGAATATAGATGAGAATATAAATGGATCATGAGAAAATTTCAAAGATTTGAAGTGATTTGATCAAGATTTGGGCTAAGTCCATTAAGAGAAATTTAAAGGACTTTGAAAAATTTTGGAGTTTGGAGTTTGAATTTTTTTTGAACTTGGTTTGATTGGTTTACATTTATATTTCATTTGTATATGTTAATTGAGAATATAAATGAGTTTTGAGAAAATCCCATGAGTTTGAATAGATTTGTTCATGATTTAGATTAAGTCATTTAATGGAAAATTAAGGACTTAAGAAAGATTTTAGATTTGGAATTTAATTTGAGGGTTTGATTTGATTAATTTATTTTTATATTTCATTTATATATGTGAATATAAATGAGAATATAAATGGGTTTTGAGAAAATCCCATGAGTTTGAATTGATTTGATCATGATTTCGATTAAGTCCTTTAATAGAAAAATTAAAGGACTTAGGAAAGCTTCATGAATTGATTTAGAATTTTGAGTTTAGTTTGATTGGTTTGAATTTATATTTCATTTATATATGTGAATATAAATAAGAATATAAATGAATTATGAGAAAATATGAAAGATTTGATTTGGTTTAGATCATTCTTTTGGTTAAGTCCTTAAGGGAAGATTAAGGACTTAGGCAAAATTTGAACTTAGGAATTTTTATGGATTTTGATCATGGATTTCAATCATAGATTTCAATCATGGATTTTGATCATATGGAATTGATTTGGATTTGGAGAGAAATCAAATGAGATTGACTTGAATGAAGGAAAGATGAGGAATGGTTCGAGCTAAGGGGAGGTAGATTTTCATAACACCCCTAAGGCATGACCTATTCCTATGGCTAACTTTCTTAAGTCTCTAGGGCTAGGTTGAGTATCCACCTAATCACTAGATGTGTCTTAAGACTAAGGAACTCTTAAAGTCTAAGAGGAGTCTTATGCCTAAGATGGAGGGGTTGAGAGCTCATTCTAAAAATGAGGTCAACAACATCTTAAGATTAATTGGAATTAATTATTATCACATAACACATGTTTGTTCATTTATTTCCATCATATATAGCATGTATATGATCAAGTCTTAAACATAACTATACATGCAATTTATATCTTAGCACACTTAAATAATGAATGTAAGCAAGTATACTTGAAATTGATGTTTCATTTAGTCAAATTATTTTTTGTCATATTAATTTAAAGCTCTATCTAAATTCTTATACAAAAGCATAAGAAAAGAACTCTAAATAATATGACTAATCAACCCAACCACTTGAAAAAAATATGAATGCATATCTTTTTAATAGAATGAGAGGACTTTTCATTCATTTGCTAAATACACATTCAAATATATGAAAGTTTTAAGCAAGTACGTCACTATGGTGTTTGTATTTGATTATGGGGGTAACCACGCTAATTTAAATGTGTACTTATTGAGGTGATCGGGTACCACATCAAGGAATGGTGCACTATCTTAAAAGATAGAAATCACCACCCTATAATGAACATAATCACCTAATAAGGACTCCTAAGGCATGGCGGGTCTTCAGATATATTAGAGATTTTTCCCCTACTTTACATGGATGAATAAAGTAGGGTTTATTTAAACCTAGTTCTAAAGTTCCCTATCGAGGCAAGCCCCCATAGTTAATTACATCCTAAGAAAGGTAAGTTCCTTAGAAATACTCTCTATTAAGTAGGTAATTATTGTCTCCAAAGAATTTAAAGATAGGACTATCAATAAATTAGTTATATTTAGAAAATCAGGTGGGATAGATCAAAAGAAGAGACTTATTATTGAAGTCAAAGGAGATGAGTAGGGAATGCTCATGATACTAGGACAACCTAGTAAGCATTCCAATTTATCCTATGATTCGACTTTATATATTTAAAATTGAAGAGAATTATTTATTTTAGTTGAAACTTATTAAAAAGCTAGGACTTATAACCTCATAATATAAGATTGTGGAAATTCCTAAGAGGTGAGGATTTATGCTTATAGCCCGAGGGAAAGCAACAACCTCAGATCCTAAATATAGGGAGCTTTATCGAGGGCCAAAGCACATCGTAAATCTAAACCAAAAATGAGTATATTGTTTACCTCCACAAGAGAGAGTAAACAATCCGACTGTTGAACTTATAACTGCCTAGAATGGCAGCCAGCTAACTCCTACATTTTAAAACCATGTGGTCAAGTCATATGTTTTGCAAGATGGTTAGGGTGTTATTATTTTGAAAGAAACTAAAGTCCTTAAACTCACTCCCTAAGAGACTAGAGCATGAGCGGTATGAATAATGACTTAGTCTAATACAAATTTTATCAAATTTTATTTGATTTTGGACTCTTCATTTTGACACAGGCTATAGGATTTTATATGATTAAATGCATGATGAAGTAGATTATGGGACAAATCAAGAAAGAAGAGAGTGAAGCCCTGTCAATAAGAGTTGCTCTCATAGGTCAAATGGTTCCCACGCATGCTAGAATGGGGCCCTCATTTTACAAGAGTGGTAGAAGATGCATGTATGATATTAGACATACAACATTCAGCTAAGGGGTTACTAAATCTTTTAATTATCTTGATTATGCCCTAGGAATAATTACAATTAAGGATAAAAAATTTATTTTTTTTCTCTAAGAGGCTAATCGCATCTAGGCCACACATTAAATCACCATACATGAAGAAACTAGGAAGATACATGTCATTTCTAATGCATAAGCTAAACATAACATCAAATATTTTTATAACTACCACAAAAGAATAAAAGGCAGGTGAGATCGAGTGCCACTGTACAACCCAAAAAGAAAAAAAAAGGTAGTCGAGCTCTTCCCTTATACAACCTAGATTACAAAAGAATAATTACAATTAAGGATGAATACATGCTATGGGGGTCTTCATCTTCATTCTTCATGTCTCCTTCATTACTTCATATCTCCATTTGATTTAATTTGCTCCACTTCAAAGGCATCACATGGTCTCCCAGGACAAAGCCTTCTAGCCAATGCTCATCCTTATCCCCCCATAACACTAATTCTAATTCCCAATTATAAAATTACATTAAAATGGAAAAAATAATTCTAACTATACATGCAAAATAGTGGTTAGCTAAACATATATTTCACCCAAGCAATTGTATTTGTAATTTGGACTTAGCACCTTGCACATAGGTAACCAAGCTCACCTATCCTAACTTGGATTATGCTTAGGGGCTTAAGCAACCTACAAAGAAGCATTTATATTTATTTTTCAGTAGCTCCTTAAGCATAGTCCCATGTAAAAAATATGATTAGGCTAATAGTGGTCTAACATCCAGTCTATGAAATATACACCCTAACGTTCAGTCTAAAATAATACATCATAAAATAAAGCATACATCAAACTATGCACCGCTCTAACATAAAGCTAGAAGTGGGACTTAATTCTAATGTGTGTATTAAGGCTTGTGTGGTATGTCCTAACTAGGCTTTAGAGTTAAGATTTTCTAAGTGTAGAAAGGTTCAATTTAAAGGGTGGTTTCACTTGAAGTGGTTTAATTGATTTGTAAATTTTACTTAATGTTTTCTTTTATCTCATTTGACCTACACCAAACAACTAAGTGTTATAGAGAGAAAGAAAGAGAGGTTCACTCTCTTTTATCCCTACCTTAAATCATTTCTAAAGCCTATTAATTAAATAATTCTCTTTAGTGAATGCTTATTATATATTTTAATTAGTCCTAGGTTTAGGTTCACTTTAAATAAACTTATTCAATAAGAAATACATCTCAAGATTAATTAAAATGAACAACCATCACATGACATATGTTTGTTTGTTTCTTTCCATCATATATAACATGCATATGGTTTCAGTCCAAAACATACCTATACATGCTATTTATATCTTAGCATACTTGAATGATGAATGTAAACAAATGCATTTGGAATTAATGTTTCATCTGGTTGAATTATTCTGTCATATCAATTTAAAGCTCTATCTAAATTCTTATACAAAAGCATAAGAAAAGAGCTTTAAGTCATATGACCAAGTAATTACACCACTTGAACCAAATATGAATGCAAGTTTCTTTTTAATAAAAAAGGGGTTTTCATTCATTAGTGAAATGTACACACAAATGTCTAAAAGTTTTAAGTAGATACAACGCCATTGTTCTGCTCCAGGGGAGTGTAGGTAGGAACCTCCTTGGGGCTACTTAAAATCTTGTATCCCCAGAATGTCCAGACTAATATATCCGCTATTCTTAAATATATATGGATGTATAAGCAACTATAAGAATAGAAAACCATGCAAAAGTAGAATTTGATTTATTTAATTTATTTCTGTAAATGAATCAAAGCTCTAACCCAATTCTAATGTCAAAATGCATAAAATGGAAATCAAATAAGTACGTGTCATTGTTCCGCACCAGGGGAGTGAGGTAGGAACCTCCTTAGGGCTACTTAAAGCTGTGTGTCCTCGGGATGTCCAGACTAATATACCCATTAACATTCAAACTTATGCAAATCAACATATGAATGTAAGAAAGAGACTTCACTTCATAGACTAAGCTTATATTCACATATACCTCCTATGTATACATAACTAAAGTCAAAATATATTTCATCATTCATTAATAAGCTTTTGAAAATAAATTTGAGATTTAATAGTGATAATAGCCACACATATTTCTAATTAAGTCAACACATACAAATTTGAAATAAAGGAAATCATTTTATTTAATTAATTTTTGAAAGAGATGAATGCATGAATCAAGTGACATACAACATTTTAACATGATTGTAAAGAAATAAAGAAACACAAGTATATAATCTCATTCAATCCAACTAATTCTTAAGGACAATCAAATTAAATAAGCTTAGTTAAAATAAGCCAAAGTTTCTTAAAGTCATTTTGATTTCATGTTTGATTTGATTTAATAGATGTGAAAGAGTTTTGCTAACCCTAAATTCATTGCCCATGGTGAGTTAATTTGATTTAATGAAAAATAATTAAATTGATTTTATGACTTAATTAGGTCGAGGTATGAATTAAATAAATTAATTAAACCCTTACCCATATCACCTTAAGTTAACTAACTAATTAATTATGAGCCAACATGATATGCAACCACATGGAAAGTAAATTAGCAATGCTTTTAAGGAATGAAAGGGGCCTAATGCAATTGGCTCATAATTAATAATTAATTAAGCTTAAGGGATTTAATTAATTACATTTATAATTTTCTCACACATGTAAGCTAATCATAATTTCATTAAATTTCTTTAGACTATAAACATCTAAAGAACTACTCAAAGTTGATTAATCAAAGTTAATAATGATTTGGATTTTGAATTAATTTAATTAATTCTTTTTTTGATTAATTAAATCCTTTGATTATGTTTTAATTAGGCTGATGAAATTAACTTAGGGAAAGAGATCAAAGAGGAGGCCTCAATCCCAATCCCTAAGTCACTTCAAATAATCAATTAGGCGTTGAAATAATTAGATTCCCTTTTGTTTCAATTGATTAATTAAGTGGCTAATTAATTACTTAAGTATTAATTAATTTGAAACAAATGAAGAGGCTTAATGAAATGGTCATAAGAAAAAACTCTAAACCACTTCCCTTAGACTTTTCACTGTCAACAGAGGGTAATAAGCTTAATTAATTAATTAATCCACTATTCATTTGCTTAATTATCATTAATTAAGATAGGAGAGTAATTAAGGCTTAATCCCTTAATTTCTCTAATTAACTATCAAATAAATCCCAAAAAATAGGGGAGGTAAAGGTCGTCCCCGTAAACATCTCTAGAAAGTTTGAGATTGATTGGTAATTAACCAGAGAGTAATTAGGCTAATTAAATTTTAATTAAACCTTAATTAAGCATAAATTTCTTTTCAAAATTAATTAATAATAATTTTAATGGATTCCTCTTTGAAATACCTTTAAAATGAGCCCTGATTTGTATTTTTTTAGATTTTTCTACAATTAGTTATGAAGTTTGAAAGTTTCAACCTTAAAATGGATTAATTAACCTAATTAAAGCCTTAATCCCATTACATCACACACGCGACCACTTTCCATGCACCAGGATTGGTTATTTAAGTTGTCAAATCAGGATGCTGACTCGGATTATGGTGGATGCGCTTTCTTGTGGATCGTCCGATCTAAGATCGGATGGCCACGATTAGATCCACAATTTTGAAGGAAAATCAAAGGATTCTACACACAATTTGATCAGGATCATCCATTCTGATCACGCGGAACAGACGGTCCGTGATCTGTCTCCTTCAGTGTGACAAGAGACGGAGACTGTCCGTCATTCCTCGCTTGATCCGAGCTCACCCAAGCTCGAATGCAGATCAAATTGATCCCACATCATCAAGAGGAGGAGATGAACTAATCCAACAGTGGAAATCTCATGACATGGAACTTTCCTTCACAAAAGACCAACCTATTTTAAGCTTAAGGATTAATTTCAATGGCATGCCTCACCAGAGCTTATCACTGGTGGTTTTAATGATTGAGGAAGCTTTGTTTGGTAGAAATGAAGCCCTGTTGAGCGACATAAGCTTTGAATTGGGGTGGATTGCTCGAAAGACCAAAGCACAGGATGGAAGTGGTCTGCTTCGATCAAACTCCACCCTCTCATCTTCGGAAAGCTTGGGGGATAATTTATTCTCACTCGTTTGGCTCCAAGGATGGTGTGTGCAAAGTTAATTGCACTTTGGTTCAGGTTTAAGAAAATGGAAATCAGATTGAGGCTCCCATATTTCAATTTTTTGTAAAACTAAGAGAGGAGAAGTTGGGGAGCTCGGGAAGCCTTGGAAATTTCTTTGAGATGTGTGTTCTTAGCTGCTAAGGTTGAATCGAGTGTGAGTGTGTTGGTTTGAGTGAGAATGAGGGGGTCATATTCCCCCTTTCTTTTGGATCAGATGGCTAGCCTTATTTGGCCATTTTGATCAAATGGGTATCAAGGGGAGCTCGATTTGGGCAGAGAATCATGTTAGCTGGCTTCCTTTGAGTGGAGGAGGATGTGAGAATGGCTTTCATGGGAGTAGTCGGTGTCCTATGGCTTTCCAAGTGTTCCAATATGAATGGGGAGGTGATTTCACCTCCCCATGAGTTATGGCCAGTCCAACCACCCTTGGGTCAGGTTAACCAGTGTCCTTGGTGCCTAAGTGGACCAATGGATGGGTGCCAAGTGGCCAATAAAGAGAAATGACCATTCCCCCAAGTGATTTGCCTCATGTGATGCCCTTAGCCCAAGGGTATCTTAGTCATTTGGCAATAAATTTGATTTGGGCAGATTTGAAATTGGTCAAAAATGGGTTAACCCTAATTTCAAATGATTTAGAGTTCATTTAGTTTGATTTGGCTTGATTTGACCTATTTAGGTCAAATTATTTAGGTCAAATTGAGTTAGGTTGGGTCAAGTTGACCAATTGGCAAATTGGGTCAAACCAAAAGTTGGGTCAAGTTCACCTGACCATTTGGAGTGTTTTGGTTCAATTGATTTGTATTGGTTTGGCTTAGGTTTGGTTTTGGGTCATTTGGATTCAAATGGGTCAAATGGTCAAGTTGACCAATTTGACCAAATTGGGTTGGGTTTGGTGTTAGTTCATGTTCAATTGCTTGATTGAAATTGATTGTAGACTTTTGTTTGGTTTAATTTGGATTTTGGCCAATTTGACCTTTTAGGTCAATTTGGGCTAGGTTAGGTCAAGTTGACCAATTGGTCAAATTGGGCTCAATCATGGCTTTGGCCATGTTTAATAATCAATTTAGAGTAAACTTGAGTCATTTGTTGCAATCAATGTAGGTTAAATCATGATTTGACCCATTTTGGTTATTTAAGCCAATTTGGGTCAACTTGGGTCAAATGGACAATTGGACTTGGTTTAGCTCAATTGAGAGTTTGATCATGTTCAGTCATTGATTATGTGTTAGTTTGAATCAATTATTTTAATGAATTTGGTATATTGTGGGTTTTAGCTTTTTTTAGATTTTGTTTGGGCTAAGGGTTGGCTTTATCAAAGGACCAAGTTGCCTTGGTTTGACCCAATTGAGATGATTGATCATCCTAGGGTGATTGTTGATCATGATATGAGTTTTGGATGGCCTTGGTTCAAACGAATTTTGATTGGATTAGAACTTGGTTCAAAAAGGGTTCTTTAGGTCACTTTGGGTCAAGTGGACCTAAATGGGTCAAATAGCTTGATCATGGCTTGATTTAAGTTTAGTTTGGTTTAAGCATGGATTTAGGATGAAAATATAAATCCAATTGCAATTGGTTTGGAGTCAAATGGATTTTGGTTCATATGATAATTTCAAGTCAGAAGGAGTCAACATGGGCTTGACTTGAGTTCACTTGGGTTTGGTTTGATAATTGTAGTTTGTATTTATATTTGGCTAAATGATTGAAGGAATGATTAAATCATGAAGAAATCCATGGGTTTTGAGTTGATTTGGATGTCATTTGGTTAAGTTCAAGGAAATGGCTAAAAAGGCTAAATTTAAAAATTTGATTTGATTTGGGTTTGGTTTTAGCTATTTAGATTTATATTTCATTTATATTTATGAATATAAATGAAGATATAAATGATTAATAAGAAAATCACTTGAGTTTTGAATGATTTGGAAGCAAATTTGACCAATCTTAAGGATATAGGCCAAAAGGGCTTAAGGAGGGAATTGATTTAGTTTGATTTGATTTGGCTCATTTGAATTTGGATTTCATTTATATTTATAAATGTAAGTGAAGGAATGATTGATTTATAAAGAAATCAATCAAGTTTGATTTAGTTTAAAGAGGGTTTTGGCTAAGCATATGAAGGTGGCTCATATGGCTTAAGGGGGACTTTAGAATTTAAACTTGGTTTTGGGTTTCAATCACTTGGGGTTAGAATTTGAGTTGGAATTTGAATTGAGATTGAATTGATATTTGAGAAATCAATTAAATTAAGGCTGATTCGAATTTTCTTAAGTCTAAGTCCATAAGACAAAATCAAAAGGCTTAGGAAGGGTTTTGGAATTTGAATTTGAATTTGATCATGAGTTTCAATCATTTGATTTGGAATTGATTTATGATTTGGATTTGAATTTGAATTTGAGGTTTGGTTTGAGGAAGGAAGCATGGATTGGGTTTGTGCTATAGGGTAGGAAAGTTTTTCTAAGTCCCTGAGGCATGACCTATTCCGATGGTTAATTCTTTTAAGTATGTAAGCTTAGATTAAGTGTTCACCTAATCACTAGAAGTGTCTTAAGACTAAGGGACTCTTAGTGTCTACAAGAATCCTAAATCTATGATGAGGAAGTTGAGAACTCACTCCAAAAGTGAGGTCAACATTCAAATTATTCTGCACCAAGGGAGTGAGGTAGGAACCTCCTTGGGGCTACGTAAAGTCGTGCATCCTCGGAATGCCCAGACTAATATACCCGCTATTCTTGAAATACATATGGATGTATAAACAACTATAAGAATAGAAAACAATGCAAAAGTGGAGTTTGATTTAATTGATTTATTTGTGTAAATGATTCAAAGCTCTATCTCAATTCTAATATTAAAATACATAAGAATGAAATCAAACAGGTACGTCACCATTGTTTCACACTAGGGGAGTGAGGTAGGATCTTCCTTAGGGCTACTTAAAGTCGTGCGTCCCTAAGATGTACAGACTAATATACCCATTAACATTCAAACTTATGCAAATCAACATATGAATGTAACAAAGAGACTTCACTTCATACACTAAGTTTATATTCACATGTACTTCCTATGTATACATAACTAAAGTCACAATATAGTTTATCATTCATTAATAAGCTTTTGAAAATACATTTGAGATTTAATAGTGATAATAGTCATACATATTTATAATTAAGTTTGCACATGCAAATTTGACATAAAGGAAATCATTTTATTTAATTAATTTTTGAAAGAGATAAATGCATGAATCAAGTGACATACAACATTTTAACATGAGTGGAAAGAAATAAAGCAACACAAGCATGTAATTTCATTCAATCCAACTAATTCCTAAGGATAATCACATTAAACAAGCTTTGTTGACCTCACTTTTGGAGTGAGCTCTCAATTTCTCCATTTTAGACATAGGACTCCTCTTAGACATTAAGAGTTCCTTAGTCTTAAGACACCTCTAGTGATTAGGTGAACACTTAACCTAACCTTAGAGACTTAGAAGAGTTAACCATAGGAATAGTTCATGCCTTAAGGGTGTTAAGAAAACTTGCCTACCCAATAGCTTAAACCCAATCCTCACTTTCTTCTTACAAATCAAACTTCAAATCCAAACCACCTCCAAATTCAAATCAAATTTTAACTTAAACAACTTTCTCGAATCATTCAAATCAATTTCAAAAATCCAAATCAATCCAAAGCTCAAACCCAAATCTAACCTAAAACCAACCTATACCTTTTCTAGTCAAATTCTTGAACCTAGCCAAATAAACCTAAAATTAATCCATGCCTTTAGATTTTCTCTCCAAAAAATCAATCCTTCAATCACAAACCAAATATAAACATAAACTTCAATTATCAAGCCAAAATCAAACTAACCTAAATCAAACCCATATTAATCCTTTGAACTTGAA
Source organism: Cymbidium sinense (assembly GCA_021442155.1). NCBI lineage: Eukaryota > Viridiplantae > Streptophyta > Magnoliopsida > Asparagales > Orchidaceae > Cymbidium > Cymbidium sinense. The sequence continues at coordinate 143,960,774 of CM038219.1, forward strand.
ATTGTCAAATGAATTAAAAGCTCTTTGACTCCAACTCACTTGCAAATGGATTTATATTTCAATCATAAGTCTCTATGTGAGTTCAACCAAACTTGAATCAAGTCTTGATCAAGTCAATTGACCCCCTTAGGCTCACTTGACCCAAAGTGACCTAAAGCACCTTTTTGAGTCAAATTCTAATCCAACCCAAATTGGATTGAACTAAGCCCATCTAAGCCTCATATTATGAGCAACAATCATTTTAAGATGATCAATCACTCAAATTGGGTCAAACTAAGTCAAACCTAGCCCTTGACCAAGTCAACACTTAACCCAAATGAAACCTAAACTAGCCAAAAATCCACAATAGACCAAATAGATTGAAACCATTGATCTAAACTAGTTTATGATCAATGATTGAACATGACCAAGTCATCATTTGAGCCAAACCTAGCCCAATTGGCCACTTGACCCAAGTTGACCCATGTTGACCTAAAAGTCAAAGAATGTCAAATCTTGATCTAAGCCAAATTGAATGCAACCAATGGGTTAAATTTATTCTAAATCACTTATTGAACTTGACCAAAACCTCAATTGGCCAACTAGACCCAACCTTAGCCCAATTAACCATGAACCTAACTTGACCTAAAAGGTCAAATCAAGAAAAAATCAAATCATACCAAAATTGGTTGAAATCAAAGCTTACAATACATTTTAAATGACCAACCAAACCTAAAACAATCCATGACCTAAACTAATTAGGTCAAATAGGTCAAATTAGTTAACTTGACCCATTTGACCTAAGTGAACTCAAATGAACCAAAACCAAATATAAATCAAATTAAACCAAACTATGATACCAAAATATTTCAAATGATCATATGAACTTGACCAAACCCTTGGTTTGACCCAATTTGACCAATTGGTCAACTTGACCCAAGTTGACCCATTTTGACCTAAATTGGTCAACATGAGCCAAATCATATCAAATAAACTACAAATTCATTGAAAATTAGCACAACCCTTTTTTCAATCATTCCAAATAAGCCCAAATCAAAATCAAAGCCAAATGACCATTTTACGCCTAGGTCAAAGGGTAACCGATGATCAAATTCACTTAGAATTTGATCATATTCCAACTCAAGATCACTTGGCACTCTCCTAGTGGACCATTTGGACACTAAGAGAGGTGGTGCACATGACCAATGGGTTTGGGTCAGCCAAACCTAACCTAAAGCCAAAATCGACCTACCCAATCAAAATCCCTCACATGGAATCCCTCACATCCTCATTTAATACATGTACAACTCCACACCGCCACCCCTCTACCAAAATCGAATCACATGGAGCTTGTAACAACCAAAACAACCCATCCAATCAAACCAATTTGATCAAAATGGTAACTAGACTCACAACCATTCGATCCAAGTAGGGGGAGATATACTCCCCCTCATTCCATTCCAATTCACCACACTTGCATTCGATTGAGCCTTAGGAACCCAAACAGAGCTTCCCCAAGCTTCTCCAAGGTTTCTTAAGTTCATTCAAACTTCTCCTTCTCAATTTTCCTTAAGCCAAAAATAAGGGGGGTAGGAGAATTTTCCAGCTCACTAATCACTCCACTAAAGTCCAATTCACTTTCCAAGCACCATCAGGCAGGCAAGTTGAGCTCACCTAAGGTGTTTTCCAAGCAACCAAGCCACGGGAAGGAGGAGTTAGATCAAAGCTGCAAGCCATTGAAACAAGCTTTGGTCAATTGGAAGATCCATTGCAAATTAAACCCTCAAACCTTCAACAGGGCTTCGTCTCCATTAGATGAAGCTACCTCAATAGTTGGGAGTGCCGGTGATAGCCTTTAGTGAGGTATGCCTCAAAACCGAGCTTAAGTTCAAAATTCTATGGTCTTTTGTTAATTATCTTGGAACAATGGATAGACTTAGGGAATGAGATTAGGATGCCTTTTCCAAATCTTTTCCCCTAAGTCTATTTCATTTGGATGAAGACTTAATTTATAATTTGATTAATGATTTAATCATTTCATTAAATAGCTTAATTAACTCATTAAAATTAATCGAAACTTAATCACTTAATCAATTCCAATCTTGGGTAGATCCTTAGGTGTTCAAAAGCCTAAGGTAAGCTTAATATGTGTGGAAGGGTTATGAAAGTACTTAATTAAATTCTTTAGCTTAATTAATCATTAATTGTGATCCAATTGCATTATGCCCCTTTCTTTCTTAGGAGCATTGCTGATTTAAATTTTATGTGGTTGCATATCATATGTTAGCTCATAATTAGTTGGTTAATTATGTTAAATGGTGAAGGTAAGGGATAATTAATGGATTTAACTTACACCTTAACCTAAACCAAACATAAAATCAATCTAGTGATTCTAAAATTAAACTGAACTAAGTCGCACATGGGAGAAATGGGTTAGGACCAGCAAACTCTTCTCTCATTTACTAAATCAAATCAAATTCAAAATTAAAACAAAAATCTCTTTAAAATAATTTTGATTCACTTTAAATAACCTTATTTCATAGGATTGTCTTTAAGAATTAATTAGGGTGAATGAAATTACATGCTTACATCACTTTATCTCTTTACAAGTATGTTAAATATTATTTGCCATGTGAACTCATGCATTCATACCTTTTGAAAAATCAAATTAGAATCAAATGTTTGCTTTATGTCAAATTGTATGTTTTGGCTAAAGTAAGGATATGAATGGCTATTATCACTACTAAATTAAAAATTATTTTCAAGATCTATAAATCAAAGATCATAAATGAAAGTATGCTACTTATAAATATTTATAAGCTTGCATGTAGTTATAATATAGAAATGTGTTTTATGTGATTTTCTTCTCTTTTCTTAATATGTGTTTGTATAGGATTTGTAAAGTGTATAGTTCATTTGAAAAGAACATAACACTTGCTTAAGTTCATTTCTATGCACTCCCATGTCATGAATTAAGAAGGATCTTTATATTACATTTTTATAAACCAAACTAAATAAACAAATAAAAATTTTTTTGCATGATTCTTCATCCATTTATTTCCTTTTATACATGCACATGTATTTAAGAAAAATGATAAAAATTCTGACATCAGGTTGTGAGGCTTTAAGTAGTAAGTAGTCTTGTACCTTACACCCCTAGCATAGAAAACAATGGTGTCATACTCACTTATGTCTTCCATACATGTAAATATGTATTTGATCAATGGATAAAAGAATCCCTCTCTTTTCTACTTAATAAAATTATGCATTCATGAAATATTCAAATTTTTTTAAACAACATCTCTTTGCATTCATCATTAAGGTGTGCTAAGACTTTGCATTTATATGTATAGCTATGCTTAGGATACATTCATATGCATGATACACATGTTGGAAAGAAATAAATGGTTGTGTATTTTGTGATAGTAATTCACTTTAATTAGTCCTAAAATGCCTTTCTTATTGAATAGGTTTATTTAGAGCAAATCTAGGCTTAGGATTAATTAAAACACATAATAAAACATTCACTAAAGAAAAATTATTAATGAATATACCTTAGAAATTACTTAAGGTAGGGATGAAAGAGAAGTTCTCTTCTCTTTTCTTTTTTTTATAATAATTAGTAATTAAGTGTAGGTTCATTCTAACCAAATAAAATAATCAAATAAAATTAACCAAATCAATTAAATCACTTAAATGAAACCACCATCTAAGTTGAATCCTTTCACACTTAGAAAATTCTAACCTTAAAGCCTAGCTAAGACATACCACACAAGCCTTCAATGGCACACACATTAGGATAAGTCACCATTTTTAGTCTTATGTTAGGACAACGCATGGTTTGATGCCTGATTTTTTTTTGTGATGTAATATTTTAGACTGGATGTTAGGGTGTATGTGCGTAGACTTAATGGTAGGATGATCTTAGTCTAATCATTATCTTCTGCAGGGGATTGTGCTTAAGGGATGTTGTAATAAAATATAAATGCTTTTTGTTGTGTAAGTTGCTTATACCCCTAAGCATAATCCAAAAATAGCCCGGGTGGACTTGGTTACCCATGTGTGAGGTGCTAAGACTAATTTATTCATATATACATGCTTGGGATGTGTGGTGTGTTTAAGTAATCTCTATTTTGCAGGTTTTAGTTAGATTTACTTTTCCCACTTTCATGTAATTTTTGTAATTATGATTTGGAATAAATGTTATGGGGAAGTGAAGGTAAACATTGGTCATAATACTACGTCTAAAGTACAATGTGAAGCCTTTGGAGCAACCATATTCCAACCAAGCTAAAAGAAAGAAAAGAGAGAAGAAAATCAAATATGAAGAAAGAAAAAAAATGAAGAAATAAAGAACGAAGATCCCCATAACATAAATTCCTTCTAAATTATAATTATTCATTTGTAATCCGGGTTGTATAAGGGTAGAGCTTGGCTACCCATTTCTTTTTCGAGTTTGTGCGTTGGAGCCCAACCACAAAGGCCTTTTATTTTTTTGCGTTAGCTTTATAAAATTATTTGATGTTTGTTTAGCTTGTACATTAATATGACATGTTTTTTCTAATTTCTTCCTTGCTTTGCTGAATGGCTTGGATGCGATTAGGCTCCTAGTGAAAAATAATTTTTTTATCTAATTAAACAACTCAAAATTAAAATTAACATAACTCATAACCTCACCTAAAGCCTAGGACATAAATCAAGATAATAAAAGATTTAGCAACCCTTTAGCTGGATGTTGTATGTTTCACATCATGCATAAAATCATCTTACTTCACTCTTGCTTATGGAGGGCTTCTACCTTTGCCAGAGAACATGGCTTGACCTTTGAGAGCCATGGTGGAAACACACCTCCTTCTTGCTTATTTTAGCCCATAACCAATTTCTCATGCATTAGGCATATGAATCCCATAGCCTGTGTCAAGTTACTTGTCCAAAAATAAAAATAAACTTAACAAAATTTGCATTAGATTAAAGCATGAGTTCATGCCCTACATGATCTAGTCTCTTAAGGAGTGAGTTTAAGAACTTAGTCTTCTTTCCAAATAAACAACAACCTAGCTATCTTGCAAAAGCATAAGACTTGCCTACATTTATTTAAAATCATAGAAGGAGTTAGTTAGCGGCCACCCCCAAGAGGAGGAAAACCATATACCTATTTTTTACCTTAGATTTAGGTCATGCTTTGGCCCTCACCAAAGCTCCTTAGATTTAGGACCCGATGTTGTTGTTTCCCTTTATGGGCTATAAGCAAAAATCCTCACCTCTTAGGAATTTTCATGATCTTGTATCATGGAATTGTAAGTCCTAGATTTTTAATAAAACTTCTACTCAAATAAATAATTCTCTTCAAATTCAAAAATATAAAATCCAACTATATGATAGTTTGGGATGCTCACTAGGCTTCCTAGCATCGTGAGCATCTCCTACTTATCTCCCTTTGGTTTCGATAATAACTCCCTCCTTTTGATCAATCCCATTTGATCTTTCAAAAATAACCAATTGATTGATAGTCCTATCTTTGAAATCTTTGGAGACAATGATCATTTACCTTAATAGAGAGTATTCCTAAAGAATCTCATTCCTTAGGATGTAATTAACTATGGGGGCTTGCCTCCATAGGAAACGTAACTAACCCGGTTTAAAAAAAAAAACCCTACTTTACTTTTTCATGTAAAGTTGGGGAAGAATCTCTGGTACATGCGAAGGATCTACGTGGTAACCATCATCCTTAGGAGTCCTTATTAGGTGACTAGATCCATTGTAGGGTGGTGACTTCTATCTTTCGAGATTGTACACCTTTCCTCAATGTCATACCCGATCACCTTAATAAAAATATATGCGGATCTATGTGGTGTTCAACAAAAGAAGATTTTATTTTTGTTTTAATTTAATTCATTTTAGATGAAGATTAATGATAAAAATCCACTAGAAGCTTATTTAAAATAAATCAAAGTTTCTTAAAGTCATTTTTAATCTTTATGTTCAATTTAATTTAACGAGTGTGAAAGAGGTTTGTTAATCCTAATCCCATTCCCCATATGTATGAGCTAATTTTATTTAATGGAAAGCAATTAAATTGATTTTATGGCTTAATTAGGTTGAGGTATGAATTAAATCAATTAATTAAACCCTTACCTATATCACCTTAAGTTAATTAACTAATTAATGATGAGCCAACATGATATGCAACCACATGAAAAGTAAATTAGCAATGCTCTTAAAGAAAGAAAGGGGCCTAATGTAATTGGCTCATGATTAATGATTAATTAAGCTTAAGGGATTTAATTAATTACTTTTATGATTTTCTCACGCATGTGAGATAATCATAATTTCATTAAATTTCTTTAGACTATTAAACATCTAAAGAACTACCCAAGGTTGATTTAACAAAGTTAGGAATGAATTGGATTTTAAATTAATTTAATTAATCCTTTAATTGTTTAATTAAATCCTTTGATTATATCTTTTAAACAGGATAATGAAATTAACTTAAGGAAATATATCAAAGAAGAGGCCTCAATCTCAATCCCTAAGTCATTTCAAACAATCAATTAGGCTATGAAATAATTAAATTCCCTTCTCTTTTAATTGATTAATTTAAGCTTTAATTAATTTAAAATAAAAGAAGAGGTTTAATGAAATGGTCATAAAGAATAAACCCAAACTATTTACCTAAGACTTTTCACTATTAATAGATGGCAATAAGCTTAATTAATTAATTAATCCATTATTCATTTGCTTAATTATCATTAATTAAGGTAGGAGAGTAATTAAGGCTTAATCTATTAATCTTCCTAATTAATTATCCAATAAATTCCAAAAAAAATAGTCGAGATAGAGGTCATCCACCTAACCATCTCTGGAAAATTTGAAATTAATTGGATTATTAATCCCATAGTAATTAGGCTAATTAATTTTTAATCAAACTTTAATTAAGTAGAAATTACTGTTCAAAATTAAAGTATTCTCCTCTGAAATACCTTTAAAATGAGTCTCATTTATATTTTTTAGATTTTTCTAAGATTAGTTATGAATTTTAGAAGTTTCAGCCTTAAAATGAATTAATTAACCTAAATAAAGCCCTAATCATGTCAATGCCAAATGGCTGCTGACACGGCGCGCTTTCCATGTGGCATGACGAGATAGGCTATTTAAGTAGTCAAATTAGGATGCAATTACACAATGCTTTCCCATGGTTGTCATCTAAGATCGGATATTACAACTTAATCCTCTGATTAAGGAAAATAAAGAGGATCTAAGCGTGATTTGATCACGACTGCCCATTCTAATCATGCAGAATGGACAACCCATGATCCATCTTCCAAAGAGCGATGAATGACAAAGCCTGCCCGCCTTGGATTGCTTGATCCGAGCTCACCCGAGCTCGGATCCACTTCAAACTCAACCCACACCTTCACGCGAAGGATCCATAAGGATCCAATGGTTAGGATGGGCTCAAATGCAAGTTTCCTTCACAAAGCTCCAAACTATTTCATTCAAGGATCCATTTTAATGGCATTCCTCACCGGAGCTTATGACCAGTGGTTCCAACGATTGAGGAAGCTTCATTTGGTAGAAATGAAACCTTGTTGAGCTGCACAAGCTTTGATTTGTGGTGATTTGATCTATGGACCAAGCTCCTCCCTTTGAACATTCGGTCTTGATCGAACTATGGCTTCTGACAGCTTGGAAGCTTGGGAAATGGTTTGGTGTTGCTCAACGAGGTGTTGTGATGGTGTGTGTGAGTTTAATTGAAGTTTGATGGAGTGGACAAGAAGTATGAATCAGAAGCACCCTCCCCTATTTTGGTTTCACATGAGAGAGAGGAATTCCAATCGAGGGAGGCTTAGGAAGGTTTGAAAATTCTCTGAGGAATTTCGTTTCTCACTTTCAGTTGCATGTGCTGTTTGTCGAATCCAGCAGATTGAGGGGGTATACCTCTCGGTGCACTTGATGGGAAGAATCATCCACTAAATTTTCAGCGATTCACCCCGTTGAGGCATGGCGGTTAGATCGCTCACGTGGCAGTGGAGGAAGTTGTGGTAGGGAGCTTGTGGTGAAAAAAATTAAATTTCTCTTTTTAGATGCATACTTTCATCTTTAATCTATATGGAAGTTGTGGTAGGGAGCTTGTGGTGAAAAAAATTAAATTTCTCTTTTTAGATGCATACTTTCATCTTTAATCTATATGGATAAAAATGAAGATAGAAATATATTTTTTTTCATTTGGACAACACGTAGATCCGCAGATGTTCTTATTAAGGTGATCAGGTGTGACATTGAGGAGAGCCGTACTATCTAAAAAGATAGAAGTCACCACCATACAATGGACCTAATCACCTGAACAAGGACTCCTAAGGACAATGGGTCTGCATATGTACCGGAGATTCTTCCCCTACTTTACATGGAAAAGTAAAGTATGACTTATTTTAAACTGGGTTCGTTAAGTTCCCTATGGAGGCAAGCCCACATAGTTAATTACATCCTAAGGAATGAGACTCCTTAGGAATACTCTCGATTAAGGTAAATGATCATTGTCTCCAAAGATTTTGAAAAGGTGGGACTATTAATCGATTAGTTTATTTTAAGAAGGTCAAGTAGGATCGATCAAGAATAAGGAGTTCTTATCGAAGCCAAATGAAAATAAGTAGGGGATGCTAAAGATACTAGGAAGCTGGTAGGCACCCTAAACTACTCTATGGTTAGGCTTTACATTTTAAAATTAAATTAATGTGTTTGAGTTGAATTTTTATTAGAATTCTAGGGCTTACAATTTTATGGTACAAGGCTATCAAAATGCCTAAGAGGTGAGGATCTATACTTATAGCCCGCAAAGGGGAGAAGCAACCTCAGAACCTAAAACTATGGAGCTTTGGCGACGGCCAAAAGTAAGACCTAGGTCTAAGGCAAAAATGGGTATTTGGTTTATCTCCACAAGAGAGGATAAACCACCCGACTATTGGACATACAATCGCCTAGGGGTGGTCGCCAACTAAATCCTCCTACGATTTTAAATTCATGTGGGCAAGTCTTATGTTTATGCAAGATAGAAAGGTTGTTATTTATTTGGAAAGAGACTGTGTTCTTAAACACACTCCCGAATGAGACTAGATCATGCAAGGACATGCTTCAAATGACTTAAGTCTAATGCAAAATTTTCACATGTTCTATTTTTATTTTGGATAATCATTTGACTCAGGCTATAGGATTCATATGCCTAATGCATGAGAAATAAGATTATGGGCCAAAAATCAGCGAGATAAGGAGGTGTGTTTCCACCATGGCTCTTATAGGTCAAGCCAAGTTTTCTGGCAAAGGTGAAAGCCCTCCAATCAAGAGTGAAATAATATTCTTTTATGCATGATGTTAGAAATGGAAGTACACATCCAGCTAAGGGGTTGCTAATTCTTTTATCTTGATTTTAACTTAAGCTTTAGGTGAGGTTATGAGTTATTTATTTTTAATTTTGAGTTGATTAATTTGGTAGAATATTTATTTTTTTAAGATCCTAATCATCATCATATATATCAAGCAAGGAAGAAACTAGAAAAGGATGACATCTTAATGCAAAAGCTAAACAAAACATCAAAATATTTTATAAAGCTAGCAAAAAAATAAAAATGCCATTTGTGGTGAACCCCCTGAACCAAAATAAAGCGGGTAGCTAAGCTCTACCCTTATACAGTCTGGATTACAAATAAATTAATTATAATTTAGCAAGGAATTCATGTTATGGGGGTCTTCATTTCTTCTTTTCTTCTTTCTTCTTTCTTCTTTCTTCTTTTGGTTCCTTCTTTTGGATGGTTGGAAGGCGGTTGCTTTAAAGGCTTCACATGGTACATAATATGAAATCTTATAACCAATGCTCATCCTAATCCCCCATAACATTCATACCAAAATCCTAATTGCAAAAATTACATGAAGAGGAAAAGTAAATCTAACTAACACCTGTAAAATAGAGATTAGCTAAACAAACCATAAAAATCTCAAGCATGTATATTAGACCTAGCACCCCACCCATGGGTAACCAAGTCCACCTAGCCTATTGGATTATGCTTAGGGGCATAAGCACTTGCACATCAAAAGCATTTATATTTCTATTATAGCGTCCCTTAAGCACAATTCCATGTAGAAGAAAATGATTAGACTAAATAATCCCACAATTCATTCTACACATAACTAACATCAGACTAAAATACATCACAAAATAAAAGAAAACATCAAACCATGCACCTAACCTAAAACTAGAATTGGTGACTTAGTCTAATGTGTGTGCTTTATAAGGTTTGTGTGGTATGCTTAGCTATGGCTTTAAGGTTTAGATTTTCTAAGTATGAAGATGTTCAACTTAGATGGGTGGTTTCATTTAAGTGTTTAGTTGATTTGGGTTGATTTTTTATTTTGATTTATTTTTTTTGGTTTAATGAATCCTACAATTAATTACTAAGTTATAAGAGAGGGAAAAGAGAAAACTTCTCTTTCCTTCCCTTAAGTAATTTCTAAAGTAGATTCATATTTGATTTTGTTTAGTGAATGTTTTTGTTATATGTTTTAATTAATCCTAAGTTTAGATTTTCTAAACAAACCTATTCAAAAGAAAGGCATTTTAAGATTAAGTAAAGTGAACTAATATCACAAAACACACATAACTTCATTTCTTTCCAACATGTATAACATGCTTATGAATGAATCCTAAGCATATTTATACATACAAATGGAACTGTTTAGCACACTTTATGATGAATGCTAAGAAATGTTACTTAAGAAAATTTGGATACTTTATTATGCATGATTTTCATTAAGTAGAAAAGAAGGGGTTCCTTTTATCTTTTATTCATATGCACATGTGTATGTATGAAAGGAATAAGTGAGTACAGTGCCATTGTTAGCACTAGGGGTGTAAGGTACAAGACCTACTTAGGGCTGCTTAAAGCTTTGCAATCTTGGGGTTGTCCAGACTAATATACCACTTTCCTTAAATACATATGCATGTATAAAAAAAATAAATGGAAAAGGAAAGATGCAAAGTTTATATTTATTTAATTTTTGATTTGTTTATGCAATTTATATGTGTAATATGATCCTTCTTAAGTTATAACATGGAATGGATAAGAGTATATTTTAAACAAGTGTTATGTTCTTTTCAAATGAACTATGCACTTTGCAAATCTTATTCAAACTATGTTAAAAGAAAGAGAGAAAGCAAACATAAGACACATTTTAATATTCACATGCTAGCTTATAAATAAAGTATAAGTAGCATACCTTTCAGTTTTGATACTTGATTTCTAAATTTTGAAAATAATTTTGAATTTAATAGTGATAATAGCCATTCATATTTCTACTTTAGCCAAAACATGCAATTTTATATAAAGAAAATATTTCATTTTTATCTTGATTTTTTAAAAGATATGAATGCATGAATTTCATATGCTAAGAAAGAAATAAAGTGATGAAAGCAATATAAATTCATTCACCCTAATTAATTCCTAAAGACAATCTATATGAAATAAGAGTTTAAAGTGAATCAAGATTTGTTTAATGTGATTTTAATTTTAAAATTGCTTTATCTTTGATTTAGGAAATGTGAAAGAATGTTTGCTGGTCCTAACCCATTTCCCCCATGTGTATGGCATTTTAGTTTAGTTTTTAGATGATTAGATGATTTTTATATTTTGATTAGGTCAATGTGTGAATTAAGTGTGTTAATTACCACTTACCAATACCACACTAGCATATTTAATTAAATAATTATGAGCTAATGATGTGACATAAAATCACACAAAGAATTTAAATCAGTAATGCACCTAAGAAAAAAAGGGCCTAATGCATTTGACTCATGATTAATATTTAATTAAGCTAAGGGATTTAAGTTAAGTAATTTCATAATCCCCTTCACACATGTGAGTTGGATTTTGATTTCCTTAATGCACTTAGGTTATTAATTGCCTAAGCACCTACCCAAGATGAATTAGTTATGTTTTGGAAGGTTTTAGAATTTTATCAAATTAATTAGGTAGTTAATTAGTGGATTAATCCTTAATTGAATTTGGATTAAGGAAGAAAGAGGGGGTTTAAGGAATAGCTTAAAAAAATATCCTAAAATTATTCCTTAAACCTCCAATTCACTTAAACAAACCTTAATTAACTCGATCAAGAATTTAAACCACTGATTATACACTTAATTAGGCTTACTTATATTAGGAGAGTAATTAGGAATGAATCCAATAATTATTCTAATTAAAACATTAATAAATCCAAAGAAAATTAGGGAGGCAGAAGTCATCCCACTAAATACACACAAGAAGTTTGAGATTAATTAATAAAATAATCAGAGAGTAATTAGCCTAATTACATTCCCAATAAAATCCAAATTCAGACAATAACACTGTTCAAAATCCATCAAAATCAATTTTATAATATTTTACACTCAATTATCTTTCATATGCAATTTATTTCATATTATTTTTTATTTTTCTACACTTAGATATGAATATTTAAAGTTTCCATAATTAATTAGGTAATTTAATTCCCTAAATAGCTAATCTCGTCGACGCCACATGGAGGTTGACGCGGCGTGCGCTTTCTACATGGCGCAATTGGAGTGGCTATTTAACTAGTCACATTGTAGCGTCGCATCAGCGGTGGCACTATGCGCTTTCTCCCTATATGTCCGATCAAGGATCGGATGGCTGAGATTAGATCTGCAGTTCTTAAGGGATAATCTATGGGTCCTATGTATTTTAATCATGGCCATCCATCCAAAATGCACGGATGGATAGCCCATGATTCATCCCTGAGTTCTCCTGCAGGAAGGGGGAGTCGTCCACCTTCAATGGCAAGATCCGAGCTCGATTGAGCTTAGATTCAACCCAAAGCTTACCCACACCATCATCATGCAAGGAAGATCGCATCCAACGGCTAGTTTCTCATGCGATGAAACTTCACAAAACCCACATGGCTAAATTAAAGCGATTTCATGGCTTACCTCAAGATTCCTTGGAGAAAGCTTAGTGAGTAGAACAAAAGCACATGACCTCCCTTACCTTTGGAGCTTGAGGGTGAAATGTTGTTGATCTATAAGTTGAAGAGGAATTGGTGCTTGGTATTGAGTGAGATGGATTTCAAGTGGAGCTCCCTATTTTTCTGAAAATGGAAAAATGTATTTCACTCTAGGAAGTTTGGAATCACTTGAAAATGGCTCCTCTGGCATCCCTTTGCTCAATCGAAATGGAGACCGATCAAATGACTTGGAATTAGGGGGGAGTATATCTCCCCATAGAGAAATCGGATGGTCGAGAAGGATTTTATCATTTTGATCCAATTGACCGCATTGCATGGGTTTATTATGCTGTCAAAAGTGTCCTTGCATTCGATTTGGCTAGATGAGTGGAGTAGTAGAGCTCCCATGTGCTTAATTCAAGTGGAGGAGGGATTTCATGTGTTTAGTTTCATGCAAGTGGTAAATTTTAGCCTTAGGTTGGGTTGGGCTAACCCAAACCCATTGGGTTAAGTGCACCATGCTCACTAGTGTCCACTTGGTCCACTAAGAGAGTGCCAAGTGGTCATGAGGAGGATTTGATCAAATTTCAAGTGAATTTGGCAAAATTCACCCTATGGCTTAGGCGTAAAATGATAATTTGTTGTGGGTTTCAATTTGAATATGTTTGGTATGATTGAAAAATGGGTTAGGCCAAGTTTCATTGAATTTGGAGTTAGTTTGATGTGATTTTGCTCATGTTGACCCATTTAGGTCAAAATGGGTCAACTTGGGTGAAGTTGACCAATTGGTCAAATTGGGTCAAACCAAGGGCCGGGTCAAGTTCATATGACCATTTTAAATATTTTGGTGGCTTTTGTTTGATTCAATTTTATTTATATTTAGTTTTGGTTCAATTGAGTTCATTTAGGTCAAATGGGTCAAAATTGACCAATTTGACCTATTTGACTAGGTCATGGGTTGGTTTCATGTTTGGTTGGTCATATGAAATGGATTGGTATCTTTATTTTCAATCAATTTGGTTTATATTTGAGTTTGGCTCAAATTGACCTTTTAGGTCAAGTTGGGTTCATGGTCAATAGGGCTAGGTTAGGTTTAGTTAGCCAATTGAGGCTTTGGTCAAGTTCAACAATCATTTTGGAATGAACTTGATCCATTGGTTTCAATCAATTTGGCTTAGATCAAATTTTGACTTTTTAGGTCAAGTTGGGTCAGCTTGGGTCAAGTAGCCAATTGGGCTAGGTTAGGCTCAATTGTTAACTTGGTCAAGTTCAAACATTGGTCATGAATGAACTTAGATCGATGATTTCAATCAATTTGTCCTATGGTGGATTTTGGCTAGTTTAGGTTTTATTTTGGCTAAGTGTTGACTTGGTCAACCCTTAGGTTTGACTTGGTTTGACCCAATTTGAATGATTGATCATCTCATGATGATTATTGCTCATAATGTGAGGCTTAGGTGGGCTTAGTTCAATCCAATTTGGTTAGGATTAGAATTTGACTTATAGAAGTACTTTAGGTCACTTTGGGTTAAGTGAGCCTAAGTAGGTCAAATGGCTTGGTCAAAGCTTGATTTGAGTTTGATTGAACTCACATATGGACTTATGATTGAAATATAAATCCATTCACAAGTGTTTTCGAAGTCAAATGGGTTTTGATTCATTTGACAATTTTAAGTTCAAAAGGGTGAACATGAACTTGACTTGGGTTTGATTTTTGGATTTGGTTTTGGTTTGGTGATTGAAGTTTATGTTTATATTTAGATTCATCATTGTAGGATTGATTGAATCATGAAGAAAAAAAATCAAGAGTTTGGCTCGATTTGAAATTGATTTGGCTAAGTTCAAGATCTTGACTTGAAGGGCTTAGGTTGGATTTTGATTGAATTGAATTTTATTTTTGGAGTTGGTTTCGGATGTTTGAATTTATATGTTATTTATATATGTGAATGTAAATGAGAATATAAATGGGTTATGAGAAAATTTCATGAATTTGAAGTGATTTGAACTTGATTTAGGCTAAGTTATTAAGAGGGAATCAAAGTGACTTATGAAAGATTTTTTATTTGGATTTGAATTTTGGATTTAGTTTGATTGATTTAAATTTATATTTGATTTATATATATGAATATAAATGAGAATATAAATGGGTCATGAGAAAATTTCATGAATTTGAATTGATTTAGATTTGATTTAGGCTAAGTCTATGAGAGAGAATCAAAGGACTTAGGAAATATTTTTGATTTGGATTTGAATTTTGAATTTAGTTTGATTGATTTGAATTTATATTTCATTTATATGAATATAAATGAGAATATAAATTCATGAAAATTTCATGAATTTGAATTAATTTAGATTTGATTTAGGCTAAGTCTATGAGAGAGAATCAAAGGACTTAGAAAATGTTTTGATTTGGAGTTTCAATCATGAGCTTCAATCATTTGTTTCAATCATGGGTTTCAATCATGTGAAATTAATTTGAGTTTGGAGAAAATCAATTAAGTTGTAATTGATTTAAGTTTTACTTGAAGGAAGGAAGTGAGGAATTTGGTTCAAGATATAGGGTAGGCAAATTTTCCTAACACCCCTAAGGCATGACCTATTCCTATGGCTAACTCTTCTAAGGCTCTAGGCTAGGTTGAGTGTCCACCTTATAACTAGATGTGTCTTAATACTAAGGATCTCTTAAAATCTAAGAGGAGTCCGATGTCTAAGATGGAGGGGTTGAGAGCTCATCCTAAAAATGAGGTCAATAAAGGGCACCCAATATGCTTGGTGTGACTGATAAGGAACACCGCATGTATTGGTGTTGACTGAAACGATCAACAACAAGCACTAACAGAAATGGTCTACTTCTAACCCAAGGTATAGAAATAATCTTGAGCTTAGTTCAATGTGACTCTAGTCATGTTGAGGACATAAGAGAGGGAAGGAGGAATCCACCAGGGATAGAGTATGTGAACCTTCTACAAGGGAAATAGGTTCAAGTCACCCACAAAGGGGATGAGAGGTTTGATTTGATTTGAGTCTCACTGGGAGAGAAATTGATTTAATTCAATTTATTGTTTATTTAATTGTGTTTATTTTGACTCCACCGGGGATAGAAAAGTGAACCCTCCACTAGGGAGGCAACTTCAAATCATCACAAGGGAGGGGTTGTGAAATCCGCTGAGGGATTAGAATTCTGAGTCCGCTGGGGAACTAGAAAGACTTGCATCTCACTGAAGAGAAGCAAAAGATTTTGATTTGGATTGATTGATTATTTTTGTTTTGTTTGTTTCACTCCACTGAGGGAGGAAGGTTGAATTTATTTCAGATTTTTTTAAATTTTGGATTTTGAAATGGACCCTGTTGGTTTACAATGGATCATACTAAGTAGGAGCCATGGAGGCTTAGACCTAACTCAAATTTACCGATCCAAAGGGGTAGTCTATTAACCACATAGTAGGACTAACTAACCAAAGGGGATGTCTTTCGGTATGCAGCAGATGTACTAGGAAGAAAGCATAGTAGACTTACATTCTCCAAAGTAGGGACTAGTTACTGGGGTAATCTATTGGCAAGGCAACAAATCAAACCCAACCTAGGACTGACTATTGAGTGAATGTCATTGGGGGACTTAGATCAACCCAAAGATAGTCAAGATTAATTTCATTTTTTAATTTATTTTGATCAATTTTGTTGATGGATCATATTGAGAAGGAGCTTATATTAGCTTAGACCTATCTCAGATTTACTGAACCAAATGGAGTAGCTTTCTGACTGATGGGAGAGATATCTGACCAAAGGAGTTCCTTTCGATTTGCAATGATCAATTTAAGGGAAGAAATCTCGGAGACTCACATCTTCCACTACAAAAGACCACTGGGTCGATTGGTTGCTTTGGGTAACAAATTAAACCTGACATAGGGTGGCTCATCGGTTTGTGACAATCATGCTAGAAAGAATGTGTCATAATCTTACATCTTCCAAAGTAGAATGACTGCTAGGGTAACTTGCTTGTGGCATAATAGATTGAACCCGACCTAAAGGTGACTATGGAGTGAGTACCGACCCAGGGATTTATCTCAACTTAGGTAGTCAGGCAATTCCTATAAGGAGTTCTGCTGACACTGCCCTAAAGATAAAATGCCTGCTTGGGAAAAGGGGCCCTTTGGGGGCTTGAATTTCTAATCCACAAGTGAATATTTGTTTGTTTGTTTAGTTTATTTATCATAGATCTTGTTAGTTTTTGAGGGATCATGGAGAATCTGTGCATCCGCTGAACAAATTCTCCAACCACAGGGGTGACTACTAGGAAAGGGGGATTGTCTAATCTAAGAGTAACCCGGGTAGTGTCTAAATGGGGTCGCAAATGACATGATCCAAATAGAATGCCTGCAGGGAGAGGGACCACTAAAGGCTTGATCCAAAAAAAACCCTGGAGAAGATGACATGGCTAGTCATATATCAAATAGGTCTTTGATGGCCAACTCAAGGAGAAAGCTCGGGGACTCAAATCTTCCAAGAGTGGTGTATCCACTGGGTAAGTTGTTGTTAGCATAGTGAACATCAACCAACCTAAGGTGCCCATCAGTTTGCAACAATCAGCCTAGAAAGAAAGCTCAGGGACTCATATCCTCCTATGGCAGGATTGTCAATGATAATCTTGACTTGGGTACCATCGACCTGGACTTGAGTGAATGACATTGGGGTACTTATATCAACTCAAGCGTAGTCAAGAGTAAAAGAGCCTCTGGGGGGCTTATCATAAATCTCAAATATACTCGACCTAGTTAGATCATGATGATTAGTTCAAGAAGAAAATGCAGGGACTCATATCTTCTTAAATAAAATCAATACGAGGTAGCTTACTGGATGGGCAATGAAGTCTACCATACTAACAAGGCTCTCGTTAGTTTGCACTGGTCAAGTTAGGAGGAAAGTGTAGGGAGTCACATCTTCCAAACAAGTGACCACTTGGGTGATATACTAGTGAGGTAGCATGTAGACCCGACCTAGAATAGCTAATGAGTGAGTGCCACAGGAGGCGTACTCCCACATCAAAATAGCCCGAGATAAAAGATATGTGTTTATTTTTGTGCTTGTGTTAAAGAGAATAGGATGCCGCTTGGGTTATCTTACACCTATTCTAAAACATGCTGGGGATTTTGATGGAATGGTGCCACGGATGGCAACTGAGAATTTCCACTAAGAAAGGATACCGCTCGGGTTCTCTTTCACCTACCTTAGTTGTGCTAATCAAAATAGGATGCCTCTTGGGTTCTCTCACACCTATTCTAACAGCACCGGGAGATTGTGTTTGATTGTGTTTGTGTTGTGAAAGAAGGATATGATGCCACTGGGGGACTCTTACACCGACCCTAAATAAGTCATGGAAGATTCACAAGACAAGCAAACAACGCTTGAAACAAAGAGAAGATTTTGATGAATTAGAATGAAATTTTTTTGTTGATTGATAGAATTATTTTCAAACATAATTTTTATGGGTAATATTTTTTCAAATAGAGCCCATTAATTGGAAGCATCGGGTGTTCCCCTTTATAATAAATAAGCTGATAAGATCCTCCTTAGTAGGCCTCCTCTATGACATAGGGGCCTTCTCAAGTGGGTTCAAACTTGCCTCCCATCTTTCGGCGGGCAACAATTAGTCTCCTTAGGACTAACAAAAGTTCTCTTACTTGTAAAGACCTAGGGCGGACTAGCTTGTTATGAGCTTGAATCATTTTGGCCTTGCTTCGAGATTCTCTTGCCAGCGACTCTCCTCCAAACCTTTGAGCTCTTCTAACTATAACTTTTCATTCTACTTTGTAGTGATCTTACTACCCATTGCTATCCTTAGTGACAGGAGTTGAACTTCTAAAGGTAGAATGGCTTCGGACCCATACACTAAAGAAAAGTGGGTAGATTGAGTTGGAGTTTGGTATGTGGTGCGGTAAGCTCACAAGGCCTCAACCAACTGCTCGTTCCACTGCTGTTTGTAGTCATCAAGAGTCTTCTTTAGTATTTGGATAAGAGTTTTGTTGAATGCTTCTGCTATGCCATTTTCTCTGGGGTAGTAGATGGTGGAGTATCTCCAATCTATATCGTGTCTTCTGGCAAAGCTATTGATCTTGGTGCTTTTGAATGTAGTACCATTATCGGATATAATTCATTGAGGCACCTCAAACCTATATACGATATGGTTCCTAAAAAACTAAACCATATGCTAAGCTGTGACCTCTCTGAGTGAGATTGCCTCCGTCCACTTGGAAAAGTAGTCGGTGGCAGCTAAGATGAACCGATGACCCTTGGAAGAAGAAGGATTGATCGGACCTACAATGTCGGTACCCCAACACTCAAATGGCCATGAGGTCAGTGTAGAGTGTAGAATGTTGGATGGTTAATGTAGGACCACACCGTGTACCTAACACTGATGGCATCTCTTAGCTACATCAATGCAATCTGTAATCATCGAAGGCCAGTAGTATCCTAGTCTCTTGATCTTCATCTTCATCTTCAGACCAAATTGATGTGCTTCGCATAGACTTGAATGTACCTTGGCTACAATTCCATGGGCTTCATGTTTATATAAATAATGTAACCACATCTGGTCAAAGGACCGTCGGTGTAGGGTGCCATCAATGAGAGCATAGGAGAGACCTCTCTGTTTGACCTGATGGGCTTGTGACTTTTCATGAGATAGTTTATCATTGTTCAAATAGTCTATGAATGGTTTCCTCGAATCCAACACTTTGTTCTTATAGGCAACGACAACCTCCCCTTCAAGAGAAAGTCTCTCGATGAGTTCAACATCAATAAGGGATAAGACTTATCTATTTTGGACCCTTATTGAAATGGACTCATCTTCCAGACATGCCAATTCTTTGGCAAGTTTGGCCAAAGCATCTGCTACTGCGTTCTCTACTCAAGGAACCTTGCAGATGGTGACTTTAGGGATTTGGGCCAACAGCTTCATGGTATACTGATGGAAATGATGAAGCTTATGTTTGAGAACCTTGTATGACCCAGTGATCTGATTGATGACCAACTGAGAATCCCTAAAGATGTTGATGCACTTGACACACACTGTGATAGTTAACTCCATATCAGCAATCAAAGCCTCATACTCAGCTTTGTTGTTGGTGTAGGGGTTGCAAAGATAGTATGAGAATCTCATCATGTCGCGGTCTAGAGTTAGGAGAACTATTCCTACCCTTGCCTTTCCTGGAAGAGTAGATCATGGTGCTTCCCCTTTATGAAAGAAGCCGCACCATCAAAATATATCTCCCATCGATGGTTGTCAACCTCCCCTAAGTTCATGATTTGTTCATCAGTGAAATCATCACTAAGCGGAGAATCAGCAGGAAGTGGTTGTGCTGCTAAGAAATCCACTAGTGCTTGGCCTTTTACCACACGGAGGGGTACGAACGTAATATTAAACTGTGAGAGAATCATATACCATCGTGCCAAATGTTCAGATAGTGTTGGATGTATCATGAGATACTACAGTGGATTGGTACTGGAAATCAAGTTCACCTTATGAGAAAGTTTGAGATCCGAAGATCAAAGCTAGGCAATGTTTCTCAATAGGTGGATAGTTTACTTAGCAGAAATCAGACAATGACTACGGTAGTAGAGAGCACTCTCCTTCCTTTCATCATTAGCTTGGGCCAACAAAATGCTGAGAGAGTCATCCAGTGTTGCAGTGCAGAGGATGAGTAGCATGCCCGGGATAAGAGCTGCTAGAACTGGTGGTTCACCAAATACTGTTTGATATCTTCAGAGGCATGCTGGTACTTATCAACCCACTTGAACTTGGCATCCTTTTTGAAAAGTGCTGAGAATGGCTTGCATCTCCCTGGTAGGTTAGAAATAAAGCATCTTAGATACATCAACCATCCTTGGGAAGATCTGAGTTGAGTTAAACTTTTAGGAGGTGGCATTTCAAGATAGCTTTGATATTTTCTAGATCTATTTCTATTCTCCAGTGTCGGATAACAAACCCAAGGAATTTCCCCGAAGCTACTCTGAATGCACACTTCAGGGGATTTATTTTGAGGTTATATTGTCTTAACCTTTCAAAAATTACTCTCAAGTCAAAGAGATGGTCTTCCTTTTCTCTGCTCTTGACTACTAGATCATCAACATAGCACTCAACCTGATGATGGATGAGTTCATTGAAGATCTGAGTCATTGGTATGTAGCACCAGCATCTTTAAGGCTAAAAGGCATGACTCTATAATAATAGATTCTAATCGGGGATCGAACAAAAGTGTTTCTTTCATCCTCAGGGGTCATCTTGATTTGGTTGTAGCTAGATGACCCATCCATGAAGAAGAGAACTGCATGAGATGTGGCGACGTCCACTATTAATTCTGGTATAGGAAAACAAAACTCATCCTCAGGACATGTCTTGTTTAAGTCCCTAAAATTAAGGCAAATGTGAATTTGGCCATTCTTCATCTTAACCGGGATGACACTGGCTAACCAGGTAGGATATTTTTCTTCCCTAATAAAACCAGCATCGATTAGTTTCTTGACTTTAGAAATGACCTGTTGTTCGACTTCTAATCGTATGCATCTAGGAGCATGCTTGGTAGGGTTAGCGCTAGGATCTATTGCTAGCTTTTTTGGTACATGTCGAGATAATTGGGCATCTCTTCACTCCACATGCGATCCTTAAACTCATTCAATAGCCTAACTAAGTCATTGGTTTCTTCTTCATTCAGCAACAAACTGATGTACATCTGGCATGGATTTTCTTCTGTCCCGAGGTTGATTTCTTTAAGATTGTCGATTATTGAATGGATCTCCTATTCAAATTTTGGCGGTGCATCTTTGATTTGGAGATCATATGAGATTTCTAGACACACATCCTCATAAGAGTTGGTGTTGTGTGAAAAGAACCTATCATATTCTAAATGATTGGTAATAACTAAGCAGTAATCATCATCATCGACTGGACCCACTGTACTGATTTCTAGTCTTAATCTTGATTGTGCTTTCCTGCCTGTATTATTTCATAGCTTCTCAAAATATTCTGGCCTGTGTCTTGACCATGCATGAGCAACCAAACCTTTCTGTATAAGATTATGAACACATGGCGAGTAAAAGTCAAATGGTAATTCCATTAATTCTTTATATAAATTCTCTTAAAGTTCTACATCAACTTTAGGACTTAAAGAGGATGATCCCAAAAAGTATCTTCTTGGTTTCATATCTTTGGAAGACTGAGGGGCTTCCTCAACTACTAAACCTTCAACTTTTTAGGGTGAAAGTGAGGCTAAAGCTAAGGTTCCTAACTGCTTCCTGATAATTTTACATACATCTCATTGAATATTTTGCTTTAATTAGAGGTTCGATCTTCATCATTGTCATGCCCGAGTGTCACCTCCAATGAAACCCGCTGAGAGGGGTTGGCTGGTATGCTAATCACATTAGACTAATCCTCCGAGCTAGATTCCAAGTTTATGTGAATAGTAGGGATACTCCTATGAATTGGAACATAACTCCTATTGGCTGATGGCCAACCAATGGGGCTTCCACCTCTAGAACTGCCTCTATTTCTGCCTCTACCTCTGCCTGGTGGAGGTCCAGTCATTCTATCAACATGTCCATATGGTGGAATGAACTGTGGGTGGAATGTGATATGTGGCTCTATTTCTTCTTCAATTTCCCTTTCTTGTTCACTTGGATTTTTTTTTCTCTTTCTTTTTCTTTTTCTTTTTCTTCATTTTCTTTTTCTTTTGCATTTGTGTTTGAATTTTGCCCAAATTCATGAGAAAGGGTGTTTTGAGGAAGATAGTAGGTTGCATCCTCATATATCTCGACCTCTCTAATTGAAAATGGCTTTTCATCTTCTTTGACATAATACTCAATCCCATCCTTCCTGAACTTGATGCATTGATGGAGGGAGGATAGAATCATCTTGATCTGATGTATCTAGGGCCTATCAAGCAAAGCTATCAATGAAGTATTCAAATCAATGATATAAAGCTTGGCTCCACTCTTCTATTCACTATCTCCAAAGGTAGCATTATGGAATCTAAAGCCTGCTCATCTTGTTCATTGAATCCTCTCAACATCATATGATCTCCTCTGAGTGTGGAGATGTCGATCCTCAAATAGGCAAGGGTCTTTAGACTCATAATGTTCACCGATGCACCTGGATAGATGAGAACTCTGGCTAGTCTGAATCTTCCCATGTCAACTATATTGTAGAGTGGACGGTTGTGCTCCATGTCCCCTAGAAGAAAGTCTTCATTTATGAAAGTAATCCCCTGGGCTTCTCTAGAATAATGTGCCTCCTCTCCAATAGCAGTTGGCTGAGCTAAGCATATCTCAGGATCAAGGAGAGCCTTGATTAATGATTTCCTCATCTCTTTGGATAAGATAAGGGCATCGTATATGCTTAGCTTAGATGGAAACTTTCTTAGGTGAGAGAGGACATTGTAGTCCACCTTGGGCTGATCCTCCACAAGCATATCCAAGGGCAGAGCATCTTGTGGAGGGGCTTCTTGATCCTCTGAACCAATGACTTGTTTCCCTCTATCTTGAGGTGCTACCCTAGGAGGTAGAACCTTTTCACTTCGGAGGTTGACTTCGGCGATCTCTTGTGGTAGGGTAATGAAAGATTCTACCTGTACATCAAGCTCACCTATAGCTTCTCCTATGGGACCCTCAAAATAGAATGATTCCAAGTCTATCTTAAGAGGCAAACCCGTAGCATCCAGAGTAGGAAAATCCAACTTTGAATTAAAAAGAGGAAGATTGGAATTGTTATAGCTATTATTTAGACTTGGAGAGTTATTAGGAATAGATTCAAACAACCCATCATAAGTGACACAGATATAATTCAAGCTAGCTTTATTCTTCAATTTCTTGGATTTGATAGGAGGTGTAAAGTAGAAATCAAGTAAAGTAAGAGGGGTAAGGGATTTGATACCCTCATCCGCCGATACAAGATGTCTACTAGAAAAAGAAGAACTAGTTGAAGTAGCGGTAATGTGATGTAGGTAGCATTGGACTAGAGGTTGGGCTTCGATTGGTGATTATATCTGGGCTATCAGGCACATGCTGCTGCTGAGCTCCCCCTTTCCCTGAGTTGGCTCTAGCAACTTGCAAACCCTCCTTGATGTTGGAGGTTTGAGTGACTGACACTGTAAGAAAAGTTTCTTGATCTTGATATAATTTTCTTAGAGGTTTTTGATAAGGAGATATCCCAACCTTCTTTGGTTTTGGAAGGATCGCAAGTATCCCCAAGGATTACCCTAATGGAACTGGATGGTTGTTCCATAAAGTATTCCTTCAAGATGACTATAGCACCGGTGTTGAAGCTATGTTCAAGTCAGTCCTTAAATGTGAAGCAATCTTCCAAAACATGACCTAGATACGGTGGTAGGGGAAAAAATTAGGATCATGGCTTTTTCCCACTTCCTCGAGCCTCTTAGGTTCAGGTAGCTGAAAATCAAGCTTCTTTAAGAGATTCTTAAAGATCTTCCTGATTACCTCCCTCTTATATGAATAAGGCTTATTAAGTTTATCCAAAAGAGTAGGTGGACCATAGCGTTACTTCGTTCAGTTACGTATTGCTTGATGATGTGATTGATAAAGCGGTGTAGAAATTTGTGAAATTTCTTTGTGGCGGCGGTAGAGACTCGTTGGTGGTAGAGGAGATGGAAACAATGGCTGTGGAGCATGAGGTCTCTCAAACTGCTCTCTGGCTGGCTATTTCCCCTTATCGATTGCTATCACTACCCTGAGTTTCTTCTCATATACCTTCTACGATTGTGGCTTTGTTGGTAGATCTAGAGAAGGTAACTGTTTGCCTTCTCCGTGTAAGCTAGCCTCCTTGTTGATTAATTTCTCAAAGGTTTTGATGGTGAAACCTTTGAGCATGAAGGCGACTGGGCCATGGTGTGCAATGTGCTGCCTCGAGTTCCCACTGTCATCAAAACTTTTGAAGGAAGGTGGCACGAAACCCTTAGGATATTGGATTGCATCAATTTCCTATGGATAAGATCTACCCTTCAAAACTGATGATCCTCCTCAGGCTTGAGCCAACGCTTCCTTCACCTGCTGCTCAACCATGCTCTTGATATATTTTTTTTGTGTGGAGGTACTATCCATTACCATCCTATACATGCTAGTACTACCTTGCTCTACCAGAGGTAAAGTCTTGGTTGGGTCCAAGACATGCTACTTCGTTCCAGTTACGTATTGCCTTTATCTTGGCCATACGTAATGTTAAGATAGCTACTAACAGATCTTTGAGCCTCTTCTCCATCATATCAATCTTTTTATCTTTCTAGTTTATCTATGCTAGGAGGTGTTGAGTGAGTGGGCTGTGTCTTCCTGCTCTGGCTCAACACCTTCCATAGTCTGTTGCTCTCTGAGGAGGGATCCCCTGGTATCTATCATGAAAACCCCTGTTGAGTCTCCCAACAAATCATCTTCATTGGGATCAAAGCTGACCTTCTCCTCATCAGAGCAATCATTTCCTAGGATCTCTTTCTTCTTCATGAAATAATGAGCCACTATGTCATTTAGAGAATGATCTATCGGAACTGGCACAAATGACTTTGGTTGACCACTGGTGGGATCACTATCATGTATTGTGACGCACTAGACCTCCCCTACTACTGGAGAATCAACCGTATGAGGGCTATACTCGCTAGAAGAAATGTGCTCTTGACTATCATTGAATCTGCATGGGTGACACTCCTAGGAGGCTCCATCATCATATGTGCAATTGAGCTGCCACCCTCTCCCTCGGCAACTGTTGCAATCATCTCTATGTCTCGCTGCTGTGGTGGTGGTGAAGCGACGACCACTATGCTTTAAGGTTGTCATTCCTTCTTCACCACTCTTTGGATAGAAGGTCGGCGGGAGCTTCGGCCTTGCCACGATGAGGCGTGAATGGATGGGATCTCTCGGCCATAGCTGGATCACCAATGGGTCCACTTCTCTCTCGATGTGGTCTTCATGGCCTTTGGTGGGCGGAATGTTGAAACATGGATGGAGATGATGATGGGGTAGAGGTGGTGGAGACACCGACTCTCTCGCAGAGCTCTCCTCCTATGATGGGTAGTCCCCGTAAGAAAAATACTGTCAGTAAGATTGATGAGGGCAGCACGTCGATCGGGGAAATCAACGAGTGCAGAGGCCGCTGACTGCAGATTAAACCTCCGCCTCTCCCAGCTAGTGATATGAACTGAGGTATGGGCCTCCCTGGCCCTCTCCTATTAAAGTTGCTTCCCCACACTGTGAGGGATAACAGATCTCAAATCTAACTGAGCCTCAGACTCAGATCGTTAGTAGGCTCCACCAACCTGGCGTAGAACTGAATGGAGGCCGGCATATGACCTCCTACTCTAACTGACTGGTGGCTAAAATTGAACTGCTGGTGGAGGTGAAGCAGAGATCCTCCTTCCATCCTCTCTGTCAGACCCAGAGAGAGGATGGAATGGGTTCACTGTAACCAATGGGGAAAACAAAGTGAGCAACTCCTCAACAACAGACCCTATAGCTACCTCCATCTCCCTAGCAATGCGAGTATGGTACCACTTTATTATGTGTTTCTTGTTCCTCCTTTGGGTCTTGGTGGGGCAAGCAGAGTAAGAGCTAGACCCGACCTCAAAAGTAGGGGAGACAATCCCTAGGATCAAGGGAGCCTTCCCCTTGGAAGGTGCTAATGAGTGGGTGCTAGCCCTAACTAAGGCAGCACGGGGAACCATGGGGCACACAGGCACCGTCACTGACACTGCTACAGTAGGAACTACCACTGCCTTCCTCTTTAGCGAGGGAATATCATAATCTGATGGTATGTTGACCTGAATGATTGGCTCTTGGCCGTCCATTGTGCTCCTACTAACAATCGTGAGGGGAGTGCCTCACATATAATCTGGGCCCCCTCAAAACCTCATCCAAAGTGAATGAGGTGGGCATAGTCAGAGCAGGGAAGGCTGGCCTGATCAAGGGCCATATCCATTATGTGGGGAAAGGTAAACACATACCTCTGTGCAGCCATTGCTATTAACTCGAGCTGAATGGAAACGATCGAATGAAAGTCTACAATGTTGATAATAAACTTGAATCAGATTTCTATTGACTTTGAATTTAGAATTTAGAATTTGAACCCATACTCAAAAACTTGAAAGTGTTAAGTCAGGCTCAAATAAACTAGAATAGATTTTGAGATTTGATTGGAAAGAGGAATTTTTGGATGAAGAATCCACTTTCAACAAATTTGGATATGTTGAAAATGGGTTCAAATATTTTTGGAGAGATGCTTCCATAGGTTCATATTTGAATTTTAATTTTGATTTTAAGGACCCTTTATTTAATAAATTTGGGTATGTTAAGGTAAAGGGTCAATTTGCTTTTGTTTTGGATTTATTATTTTTGAAATTTAGTCACTTAGCAAATTTGGGTATGCTAAGTGGGGTGTTTGAAAATAATTTCTTCTTTTCTTGGTTTTGTTTATTTTGTGAATCATTCATGATTTAAAAATGGAATTCTCATTTAGCAAATTTGGGTATGCTAAATGAGAAAATCCAAGTGTGTTTTATTTTCTAGAAATTTTTAAAAATAGGACTCTTAGCAAATTTGAGTATGCTAAGAAAATCCTAATGTGTTTCTTTTGTTATTAGAGATTTTGATTTTGAAAAATAGGATCCTTAGCAAATTTGGGTATGCTAAGGAAATCCTAATGTGTTTCTTTTATTTTTAGAGATTTTGATTTTGAAAAATAGGATCCTTAAAATTTGGTATGCTAAAATTCAATATGTTTCTTTTGTTTTGATTTTGATTTGAAAAAAATGGAGACTTCACTTTAGCAAATTTGGTATGCTAAAATGAAGTTCAATGTTTTATATTTTGTGAAATGGATTTCACTTAGCAAATTTGAGTATGCTAAATGAAACTCCAAAAATGTGTTTCAAAGTTTTTGTATTTTTGATTTTGTTTTTGAAAATGGAAACTTCACTTTAACAAATATGGTATGCTATAGAATGAAGTTCCAAAAGTATTTTATTTTGTTTTGGATTTTGTTTTGAAAAATGGATACTTAACTTTAGTAAATATGGTATGCTAAAATGAAGTTCCAATGGTGTTTCAAAATTT
Organism: Cymbidium sinense; assembly: GCA_021442155.1. Classification (NCBI taxonomy): domain Eukaryota; kingdom Viridiplantae; phylum Streptophyta; class Magnoliopsida; order Asparagales; family Orchidaceae; genus Cymbidium; species Cymbidium sinense. The sequence continues at coordinate 143,988,857 of CM038219.1, forward strand.
TTTGAAATGGAGATTTCACTTAACAAATTTTAGTATGCTAAATGAAATTCCAAGAATGTGTTTCAAATTTTGTGTTTTGAAAAGGGAGACTTCACTTTAGCAAATGGGATATGCTAGATTGAAGTTTCAAATGTATTTTAAAAATTTTTGTTTTTTGTTGATTTTGAAAAGAAATATTTCTACTTAACAAATTTGGGTATGTAATATGAAAATCAGTTATGTTACATTTTTCCAAAGATGTATTTTTGTGTGTGATTATTGCTTTTTGAAAGAGGAAATTCCAACCTAATCATATATGGAATATGTTAAGTGGCATTTCAAAATAATGTTATTTTATTTGGAAATGATATTTCCATTCAATAAATTTGGGTATATTAAATGGAGATATTCATATGTTCTTTTTGAAAGTTTATTTTTGATTTTGATTTGGAAATGTAACCTCCATTCAATAAATGTGGGTATATTGAATGGAGAGGTTCATATGTGCTTTTTGAAAATGTGAAAAATTCCAACCAAACACATTTGGAATGTGTTGAGTGGAATTTCAAAATTGTGATTTTGCTTGAAGATGTAATATACATTCAACACATGTGGATGTATTGAATGGAAAGGCCCATCTTCAAGTTTTATGCTTTAGAAAACATGATTGTTGGAATTTTATTTTTGAAAATGAAGTCTTTATCAAAATGAATTGAGCGAAGAAGTTCATTTGTGTTTTTTAGAAAATATGATTGTTAGAATCTTATTTTTTGTAAAGATGATCCTACATATAACAATCATGAAGATTCTTAGATGAAGGTGATTTAGGAAAAAAATTTGTGCAAAATATTTTATTATATGTATTTTGAAAAAGTGCTTTTTGAAAAGTAAGATTTTTATGAAGGATTTATTTTGTCTTTATTATTTTACAATGAACCTTTCCTTATCATAAAAATGGTAAGGAGGAGGTCTTTAGTTAATTCTTTTTTATTAAACTTTTATTTTCACCCATTGGAAAGTTTTAAGACCAACACGGGGTGAGGTCCTAAAACCTAAAGATGCTGGCTAGCTTAACATAAGGATGAAATAAGCTAAATGCCAAAGGAAAGAAAGATAGTCTTCGATTCATACAAAAGTACAAACCCACTATCGATACTTGGAGACAATGATCATTTACTAAAGATGGAAAGAGGAACCATCCCCAACGAAGTCACCAGAAAAATTTGTGCTAAAAAAATTAAATTTCTTTTTTAAGTTGTACACTTCCATCTTCAATCTATATGGATAAAAATGAAGATAGAAATATACTCTTTGCATTTAGACACCATGTAGATCTGCAGATGTTCTTATTAGGGTAATCGGGTGTGACATTGAGGAGAGGTGTACTATCTCAAAAGATAGAAGTCACCACCCTACAATGGACCTAATCACCTGAATAAGGACTCTAAGGACAATGGGTGCATATACGAGATTCTTCCCCGCACATGGAAAAGTAAAGTAGGGTTTATTTTAAATTGGGTTCATTAAGTTCCCTATGGAGGCAAGCCCCAATAGTTAATTACATCTTAAGAAATGAGATTATTTAGGAATACTCTTGATTAAGGTAAATGATCGTTGTCTCCAAATATTTCAAAAAAGTAGGATATCAATCGATTGGTTTATTTTTAGAAGGTCAAGTGGATTGATCAAGAGGATGGAGTTCTTACTGAAGCCAAATGAAAATAAGTAGGGGATGCTTAAGATACTAGGAAGCTTAGTAAGCACCCCAACTACTCTATGGTTGGGCTTTACATTTTTGAAATTAAATTAATGTGTTTGAGTTGAATTTTTATTAGAATGCTTAGGCTTACAATTCCACGGTACAAGGCTATGGAAATGCCTAAGAGGTGAAGATTTATACTTATAGCCCACAAAGGGGAGAAGCAACCTCAGAACCTAAATCTAAGGAGCTTTGGCGAGGGCCAAAAGCACAACCTAAGTCTAAGGAAAAAATGGGTATTTGGTTTACCTCCACAAGAGAGGATAAACCACCCAACTATTAGACTTACAACCGCTCAGGGGTGGTCGCCAACTAACTCCTCCTAAGATTTTTAATTCATGTGGGCAAGTCTTTTGTTTATGCAAGATAGGAAGGTCATTATTTATTTTGAAAGAGACTAAGTCCTTAAACACACTCCCAAAAGAGACTAGATCATGTAAGGACATGCTTCAAATGACTTAAATCTAATGCAAAATTTTCACATATTTTATTTTCATTTTGGACAATCATTTGACTCAGGCTATATGATTCATATGCCTAATGCATGAGAAATAAGATTATGGGCCAAAAATTAGCGAGATAAGGAGGTGTGTTTTCACCATCGCTCTCACAGGTCAAGCCAAGTTCTCTGGCAAAGGTGGAAACCCTCCAATCAAGTGTGAAATAATATGCTTTTATGCATGATGTTAGAAAAGGAAGTACACATCCAGCTAAGGGGTGGGTTGCTAATTCTTTTATCTTGATTTTAACTTAGGCTTTAAGTGAGGTTATGAGTTATTATTTTTAATTTTGAGTTAATTAATTTGGTAGAAGATTTATTTTTCCCTAAGAGCCTGATCGGCATCTAGGCCATACATCAAGCAAGGAAGAAACAAAGAAAAGGATGTCATCTTAATGCACAAGCTAAACAAAACATCAAACATTTTATAAGCTAACACAATAGAATAAAAGGCTATTTATGGTCGGGCACCACCACACAAACCCAAAAATAAATTGAGGAGCTGAGCTCTACCCTTATACAACCTGGATTACAAATGAATTAATTATAATTAAGCAAGGAATTCATGTTATGAGGATCTTCATTTCTTCTTTTCTTCTTTATTTTTTCTTCTTTCTTCTTTCTTAATTCTTCTTTTTGTTCCTTCTTTTGGATGGTTGGAAGGCGGTTGCTCCAAAGGCTTCACATGGTACATAAGATGAAATCTTATAACCAATGCTCATCCTAATCCCCCATAACATTCATTCCAAAATCCTAATTATAAAAGTTACATGAAGAGGAAAAGTAAATCTAACTAACACCTGTAAAATAGATATTAGCTAAACAAACCATACAAATTCAAGTATGTATATTAGACTTAAGCACCCCACACATGTGTAACAAAGTCCACCTGGCCTATTAGATTATGCTTAGGTGTATAAGCACATGCACAACAAAAATATTTATATTTTTATTACATCATCCCTTAAGTGCAATCCCCTGTAGAAGATAATGATTAGACTAAATAGTCCTACCATTCATTCTGCGCATATACACCCAAACATCCTGACAAGAACTAATACATCATAAAATAAAAGCAAACATCAAACCATACACCACCCTAACCTAAAGCTAGAAATTGTGACTTAGTCTAATGTGTGTGTTTTAAAAGGTTTGTGGTATGCTTAGCTATGGATTTAAGGCTTAGATTTTCTTAAGTGTGAAGATGTTTAACTTAGATGGGTGGTTCCATTTAAGTGTTTAGTTGATTTGGGTGATTTTTATTTAGTGATTTATTTTGGTTAAAGTGAATCCTATAATTAATTAGTAAGTTGTATAGAGAAGGAAAGGAGGAGAACTTCTCTTTCCTTCCCTATCTTAAGTAATTTCTAAAGTGGATTCATATTTGATTTTGTTTGGTGAATGTTTTATTATATATTTTAATTAATCCTAAGTTTAGATTTTTTTTCTAAACAAACCTATTCAAAAGAAAGGCATTTTTAAGATTAAGTAAAGTGAACTAATATCATAAAACACACATCACTTCATTTCTTTCCCAGCATGTATAATATGCATATGAATGAATCCTTAGAATATCTATACATATAAGTAGAAATGTTTAGCACACTTTATGATGAATGCTAAGAAATATTACTTATGAAAATTGGAATGCTTTATGATGCATGATTTTCGTTAAGTAGAAAAGAAGGGTTTGCTTTTATCCTTTATTCATATGCACATGTATATGTATGAAAGGCATAAGTGAGTACGGTGTCATTGTTAGTACCAGGGGTGTAAGGTACAAGACCTACTTAGGGCTACTTAAAGCCTCGCAATCCCGGGGTTGACTAGACTAATATACCACTTTCCTTAAATACATATGTATGTACAAAAGAAATAAATGGAAAAAGAAAGATGCAAAGTTTATATTTATTTAATTTTTGATTTGTTTATGCAATTTATATGTGTAGATATAAAGATCCTTCTTAAGTTATAACATGGAAGAGGATAAGAGTAGATCTTAAATAAATGTTATGTTCTTTTAAAAGAACTATGCACTTTACAAATCTTATCCAAATCCATGTTAGATGAAAGAGAGGAAGCGAACAGAAGTCACATTTTTATATTCACATGCAAACTTAGAAATAAAGTATAAGTAGCATACCTTTCAATTTTGATATTTGATTTATAAATTTTGAAAATAATTTTGAATTTAATAGTGATAATAGCCATTCATATTTCTACTTTAGCCAAAACATGCAATTTGACATAAAAAAATATTTCATTTTTATTTTGATTTTTAAAAGATATGAAAGAATAAATTTCATATGACATACTCATTTAGCATGCTAGAAAAGAAATAAAGTGATGAAAGTAATATAAATTCATTCATCCTAATTAATTATTAAAGATAATCCTATAAAATAAGAGAGTTTAAAGTGAATCAAAGTTTGTTTAATGTGATTTTTATTTTGAACTTATTTTATATTTGATTTAGGAAAAGTGAAAGAATGTTTGCTGGTCCTAACCCATTTCCCCCATGTGTATGGAATTTTAGTTTAATTTTTATATTTTGATTAGGTTAAGGTGTGAATTGTGTTAATTACCCCTTACCTATACCACCTTAGCATATTTAATCAAATAATTTTGAGCTAATGATATGACATAAAACCATATAAGAAATTTAAATCAGCAATGCACTTAAGAAAAAAAGGGCCTAATGCATTTGGTTCATGATTAATTAAGCTACGGGATTTAAGTTAAGTAATTTCATAATCCCCCTCACACATGTGAGTTAGATTTTGATTTTCTCAATGCACTTAGGTTGTTAAACACATAAGCACCTACCTAAGATGAATTAGTTAAGTTATGGAAGGTTTTAGAATTTTATCAAATTAATTAGGTAGGTAATTAGTGGATTAATCCTTAATTGAATTTGGATTAAGGAAGAAAGAGGGGGTTTAAAGAATAGCTTAAGGAAAATATCTCAGAATTATTCCTTAAATCTCCTATTCACTTAAATAAACCTTAATTAACTCGATCAAGGATTTAAACCTCTGATTACACACTTAATTAGGCTTAATTACATTAGGAGAGTAATTAGGAATGAATAAAATAATTACTTTAATTAAAATATTAATAAATCCCAAGAAAATCAGGGGAGGTAGAAGTCATCCCACTAAATACACACAAGAAGTTTGAGATTAACTAATACTGCTCAAAATCCATCAAAATTAATTTTATAATGTTTGACACTTAATTATCTTTCATTTGCAATTTATTTTATATTTTTCTGATATTTCTACTCTTAGATATGAATATTTGAAGTTTCCATAATTAATTAAGTAATTTAATCCCCTAATTATATAGCTAATCCTGTTGGCGCCATGTGGAGGCTGACGCGGCGTGCGCTTTCCACATGGCATGATGGAAGTGGCTATTTAAGTAGTCACATCGTAGCACCACTGTGGAAAAAAATTTCCCACACACATATAGGAGATCGCCTTCAAATCTGTGGTGAAAGGAGAGGCAAAATTATATATATAAAAATTTATCTTGGTAAGATGTCACATAGATCCACAGATGTACATATTCAGGTGATCAGATATGTCATCAAAGTAATAGAATAATATCTCAAAAGATAGAAGTCACTTCCCTTTAATGGAACCAATCACCTCAATAAGGACTCCTAAGGATGATGGGTCTGCATATGTACTAGAGATTCTTCCCCTACTTTACATGGAAAAGTAAAGCAGGGTTTATTTCAAATCGAGTTCATTAAGTTCCCTACAATGGCAAGCCCTCATAGTTAATTACATCCTAAGAGATGGGATCTCTTAGGAAAACTCTCGATTAAGGTAAATGATCGTTGTCTCTAAAGATTTTAATAGGAAGGACTATCAATCAATTGGTTTATGTTTAAAGATCAAATGGGATTGATCAAAAGAGGGAGTTATTATCGAAACTAAAATGGAAAATAAGTAGGAGATGCCCACGATGCAAGGTAACCTAGCGAGCATCTCAAACTATCCTAAAATTGGGCTTTATATTTTAGAAATTGATTTAGTTTGTTTGAGTTATATTTTCGATTAGAATTTTAGGACATAAGATTCCTTAACACAAGATTAAGGAAATGCCTAAGAGGTGAGGAATTATCCTTATGGGCCACAAAGGAGAAAAGCAACCTCAGAACCAAAATCTAGGGATCTTCGGCGAGGGTCGGAGGCATAACCTAAATCTAAGGAAAAAATGGGTAATTGGTTTGTCTCAACAAGAGAGGACAAACCACCCGACAGCTTGGACTTACAACCGTCTGGGGGTGGCCACCAACTAACTCCTCCTATGACTTTAAATACATGTAGGCAAGTCTTTATGCTTATGCAAGATAAAATTTTATTTTATTTAGAAAGAGACTAAGTCCTTAAACTCACTCCCTAAAGAGACTAGATCAAGTAAATGGACATGCTTCAAAAGACCTAAATCTAATGCATTTCAATTTCATTTTATTATTATTTTTGGACAATCATTTTTGACTCAGGCTAATAGGATTTTTACGGCTAATGCATGAGAAATTAGATTATTGGCCAAAATCAGCGAGAAGTTTGGGAGGTGAGTTTCTACTATGTCCCTCTAAGGTCAAGCCAGGTTCTCTGGCAAAGGTGGAAGCCCTCCAATCAAGAGTGAAATAAAATGCATTTGTGCATGATATTATAAAGAAAAGCTCATCCAACTAAGGGGTTGCTAAATCTTTTATCTTGATTTTAATCCTAAGCTTTAGGTGAGGTTATGAGTTATTTAATTTTATTTCAAGTTGTTGAGTTGGGTAAAAGACTTATTTTTCTCCAAAGAGCCTAATCTACATCTAGGCCATACATAAAGTAAGGAAGAAACTAGAAAAAGCATGCCACTTAATGCAAAAGCTAAACAAATCAACAATCAATTTATAAAGCTAATCACAAAAAGAATAAATGGTCATTTGTGGTTGGGCTCTACCCTTATACGAATATGGGTACCCGAGCTCTACCCTTATACAACCAAGATTATAAAAGAATATTATAACCAAGCAAAGTAATTCATTATTATGGGGGTCTTCATGCTTTATTCTTCTTTCTTCTTTCTTCTTTCTTCCTTCTTTTCTTTTATTCTTTCTTCTTTTAGTTCCTTCTTTTAGATGGTTGGAAGGTGGATGCTCCAAGGCTTCACATGGTGCATAAGATGAGAATCTTATTACCAATGCTTATCCTAATCCCCATAACAAATCATTCCAAAATCTTATTTATACAAATTTTTACATGAAAAGGAAAAGTAGAAATCTAACTAACACCTGCAAAATAAAGGTTAATTAAATCACACCATACAAATCCCAGGAAAGTATATTGGACTTATCACCCCACACATGGGTGACTAAGTCCACCTGGCCTATGGATTATGTAAAGGGGTATAAGCACCTACAAGCAAGAAGCATTTATATTTTTATTTATGATTGTGCCCCTTAAGCACAATCCCCTGCAAAAAAAAATAGTTAGACTAAGCACGTCCAACCATTCATTCTATGAGCATACACCCTAACATTCAATCTAAAAACATTCATCATAAAATAAAATATAACATCAAACCATGTACCGACCTAACCTAAAGCTAGAAGTGGTGACTTAGGCTAATGTATGTACTTTGAAGGTTTGTGTGGTATGCTTAGCTAGGACTTTAGGTTCAAGTTTTCTAAGTGTGAAGGACATGTTCAACTTAGAGGAGAGTTTCATTTAAGTTGTTTAAGTGTTTTGGGTTTGTTTTATTTCATGTTTTAATTTGGTTTGAGTGAAACCTACAATTAATTACTAAGTTATGAAGAGAGGGAAAGAGAAGAGAACTTCTCTTTCCTTCCCTAACCTTAGGTAATTTCTAAGGTAAGTTCACATTTTAATTTCATTTTGGTGAATGTTTTGATTAAATATTTTAATTAATCCTAAGTTAAGATAAACTCTAAGCCAACCTATTCAAAAATAAAGGCAATTTAAGATGAAATAAAATGAATCAAAATTCACATAACACAAATTACTTCAATTCTTTCCCAACATATATAACATGCATATAGATAGTGCCTAAGCATATCTATACATGCAAATGAGAGTAGTTAGCACACTTTATGATGAATGCTAAGTAATCAATTTAATAAATTTTAGAAGTTAACATGTATGATTTTCTTAAGTAGAAAAGGTTTTCCTTATCCAAAATTTCACATACATGCATGAAAGTAAGAAAGGCGTAAGTGAGTACAGAGCCATTGTTAACCAGAGGTGTAAGGTACAAGACCTACTTAGGGCTATAAAGCCTCAGAACCTCATGATTGTCCAGACTAATATACCACTTTTCTTAAATACAAACATGCATGTAAAAGAAATGAAATGGAAAGGGAAGATGCAAAAGTTGTTTAATAGTTTCATTTTTATTTATGCAATTTATTCATGCAAGTATAGAAATCCTTCTTAGATGATGGCATAGGGATGAATAGGGTATAGAATTAAGTATGTGTTGGGTTCTTTTCAAATGAACCCTACATCTTACCAACTCGTATTCAAAACTATGCTAACATAAGAAAGGAAGGAAAGGCTACACAAAACATTACTTTATAATCCATCACATGCAAGTTTATAATTAAGATATGAATAGCACACTTTCAGGTTTGATATTACATTTAGGTTTAGAAAATATTTTAGATTTAGTAGTGATCATAGCCACTCATATTTTACTTTAGCCAACACATGCACATCTTGACATAAGGTAAACAATTTTCATTTTTAAAATTTGAAACATGAAATTATGAATGCATGAATCACATGGCATACAACTTAACATGTTGGGAAAGATCCAAAATAATGAAAGCATGTAAAAAAACTCACTTTACTTAAATCCTAAAGACATTCTTAAGGAATAAGAAAATTTAAAATAAATCAAAGTGAATTACAAAATGATTTTTGTTTTGTTTGAAGTTTGATTTAATTTTGAAAAGGTGAGATGAGTTTGTTGATCCTAACCCATTCTCACATATGTTTTGTGTTTTTGCTTAATTTTTAGATAATTAAATCCATTTTTAAGCATTGATTATGCTAAGGTATGAATTAAGTGGCTTAATTAACCTTACATACACCACCTTAGAAAAATTAACTAAGTAATTATGAACCAATGAGATGACATAAAAACCACTTGATATTTAAATTTTCAATGCACCTAATAATGAAAAGGCCTAATGCATTTTGGCTCACAATTAAAAGTTAATTAAGCTAAGGGATTTAGCTTAAGTACTCTTAAAACACCCCTTCACACTTATGAAAGGGGTTTTAATTTCTTAATTGAACTTAGGTTGTTAAACACCTAAGAATCTACCCAAGGTAGATTAATAAAGTTCTGGAACTTTTTTGAATTTTTGAAAATTGATTAGAGGGGTGATTAATAAGTTAACCCTTAATTAAAAGGGGATTAAGGAGAGAAAAGGGGGTTTAAAAAAATAGCTTAGGGGAAATACCCCAAAATTACTCCATAAAACCCCAACTCACTGGATCTGACCTTAATCAAACTTAATCATAGGGTAAATCCACTAATTGCACCTTAATTACCCTTAATTACATGAAAGGGGTAATTAGGAAATGAAATAGCAATTTCCCCAATTAATCCCTCAATAAATCTCAAAAAAATTAGGGGAGGCAGAGGTAATCCCTTAAAATGAACCCATATAAATTTAAGATTAATTGATGACTTTATTAAGGAGTAATTAGCTAATTAACATACCCAGAGAAACTCAAATTCACAGAAGAGGGGAATTCAAAATCCATTAAAAATATTTTTAAAATATTCTAGATGAAATTATCTTTCCATAGCATTTTTTTCTTTTTTTATTTTTTATCAAGAGTTATGAATTTTTAAAGTTCTAGGGATTAATTAGGAATTAATTAGGTAAGTAAGTAATTTGTGATTAATCTCAACCACGTGGCCTGGCGGTGATCGCTTTACATGCATCGCGTCAAGCACCCACTTAAATGTCGAGAAGGCGGTGCGACGTCTAATATCCTTTGACGTCTGATTAGAGATCGGATGGCTGAGGATACACTCGGGGTTTAAAATAGATAACAAATTTCTAAAATGTGCCAAATAATCTCAGCCGTCCATCTAAAATGCGTGGATAGACGGTTGAGATGAGCCAAGTTCTTTCCTGAGGATTAATGGAGATCGTCCTTGATCCAAAGGGAGATCTGAGCCTGATCTAGCATGGAATCACTCAAGACTCAACTCACACCATCTAGGCTTAATTATTAACCTATCCAATGGTTTATTTCTCATGCAATAAAAAATTTGTTCACGAAGGACCAACACCCCCTAATCTAAGTGGTCGAAAATCACATTTCTCATCGGAGGTGATCACCGGTGCTCAAGATCGATGAGGTAGCTTCGTATGGTGGAGACGAAGCCCTATTGAAGTTCCTATGCCTTGGGGTTGAGTGGATTGATGGGTGGACCAACTCCTCTTCAAGATCCTTGTGGCTTTGATTGAATTGAGCTCTTCCTTTCCTCTATAACTTCAGAGAAAGCTTAGGCCAATTCGACTTAGCTCCCAGATCAAGTGTGCGAAAGGAATTAGAAGGAGATCGAGTGTAGAGGAAATTAGCTATTGGATTGAGCTCCCCTATTTTACAGTGTGCAAAATCAAAGAATGGGGAATTCAAATCCTCTCTAGGGACCTTGGGAAATCTCTCGATGATTGCTTGGTTCCTAAGCTCAATGAATCAGAAAATCAAAGTGAATTAAGGGGAGTATATCTCCCCCTTGAAGGATCGGACGGTCGGTAATGTCCATGTCATTTTGTTCCAATTGAGCCTATGGAGTGAGCCATTTTAGTTATTTTGAGTGTGTACATGGTCAATTTTGGCCAGAGGAATGGGAATGCCAACTTCCCATGTGCTGAAATTGAGCTTAGGGGTGAGTTTGAATTTTCAATTTCAAGCCATGTGGTCGGGTTTGGTCCATGGCTCAAATGGGGTAACCCAAACCCACTGGGTTGGGTGCACCACTCATCACTATGTCCCCTTGAGCGTTTAGAAAAGCCTTAAGTGATTGTGAAGGGTGTATGACCAAAATACCCATGGGATAGGCCAAAATTTTTTCTATGGCCTAGGAATAAAATGGTAATTTTTGTTATTTTTTTCAATTTGGGTATGTTTGGTATGTTGAGAAAATAGGTTTGGCCAAGTTTCAATATATTTGGACTCCATTTGATAGGGTTTGGCTCATGTTGACCCATTTAGGTCAAAATAGGTCAACTTGGGTCAAATTAACTAATTGGTCAAATTGGGTCAAACCAAGGGTTGGGTCAAGTTCATATGGCCATTTGAAATGTTTTGGTGCCTTTAATTTGGTTCAATTTGGTATAGATTTGGTTTTGGCTCATATGACTCATTTAGGTCAAATGGGTCAAGTTGACCCATTTGACCCATTTGACCTATTTGGGTTAAGTCAAGGGTAGGTTTAGTTTTGGTTAGTCCTATGGAGTGGATTAGTATCTTTGTTTCCAATCAATTTGGGTTAAGTTCAATTTTGGCTCAACATGACCTCTTTAAGTCATGTTAGGTCTAAGGTCAATTGGGCTAGGTTGGGTCTAGTTGGCCAATTGAGGCTTTAGTCAAGTTCCACAAGTGATTTGGAATAGACTTGACCCATTGGTTCCAATCAATTTGACTTAGATCAAGTTTTGACACATTTTGGCCCTTTAGGTCAAAATGGGTCAACTTGGGTCAAGTGGGCCAATTGGGCTATGTTAGGCTCAAAGGTTAGCTTGGTCAAGTTCAAACATAGGTCATGAGTGAACTTAGATCAATGGTTTCAATCAATTTGGCCTATGGTGGAATTTGGCTATGCAAGGTTTCATTTTAGGTTAAGTGTTGACTTGGTCAACCCTTAGGTTTGACTTGGTTTGACCCAATTTGATTGATTAATCATCTAATGATGATTGTTGATCATGATGGGAGGCAAGTATGAGTTCAATTTAATCCAATTTAGTTAGGATCAAAAGTTGGCTCATAAGGGTAATTTAGGTCACTTTGTGTCAAGTGAGCCTAAGTGGGTCAAATGGCTTGGTCAAAGCTTGATTTGAAGTTGATTGATCTTGTATATAGACTTATGATTTAAATATAAATCCATTTACAAGACGTTTAAAGTCAAATGGATTTTGATCCATTTGAAAATTTCATATTCAAAGGAAGAATATGAAGGGGTCCTGAGTTTGATTTTTGATTGAGGTTTGGATTTATATATGAGCTCATGATTGTAGGATTGATTGAACCATGAGAGAAAATCAAGAGTTTGGCTTGATTTGAAATTGATTTGGCTAAGTTCAAGATTTTGGCTTGAAAGGCTTAGATTTGATTTTGAATTGATTTGAGTTTGATTTTTGGAGTTGGTTTTGATTGTTTGAATTTATATTTCATTTATATATGTGAATATAAATGAAGATATAGATTGATCATGAAAAATTTCAAGGATTTGAAAGAGTTTAATCATGATTTGGGATAAATCCAATAAAGAGAATTTAAAGGATTTAAGGGAATTTTTAATTTAAAATTTAATTTTTGAATTGGATTTGATTGATTTATATTTATATTTCATTTATATATGAGAATATAAATGAGAATATAAATTGATTTTGAGAAAATTCCATGAGTTTGAGATGGTTTGATCAAAGTTTAAGTTAAATCCATTAATGGAAAATTAAGGGATTTAAGGGAATTTCAAGGATTTTAGATTTAGAATTTAATTTGAGGGTTTGATTTGATTGATTTATATTTATATTTCATTTATATATGAGAATTTAAATGAGAATATAAACAAGTTTTGAGAAAATCCCAAGGGTTTGAAGTGATTTGATCAAGGTTTAGAGTTGATTTTGGCTAAGTCCTTTAATGAAAAATTAAAGGGACTTAAGAAAATGGATTGATTTGGAATTTTGAATTTGATTTGATGGATTTGAATTTATATTTCATTTATAAATGTGAATATAAATGAGAATATAAATTGATTATGAGAAATCTCTAAGATTTGAATAGGTTTAGATCATAATTTTGGCTAAGTCCTTAAGAAAGGGTTATAGAACATGAATTTGAACTTTGATCATGGTTTTATCATTAGATTTTCAATCATGGAACTTGGAGAAAATAGAGGGATGAGTGAAGGAAAGTGAGGAAGGGTTTAAGCTAAAGGGTAGGAAATTTTCCTAACACCCCTAAAGCATAACCTATTCATATGGCTAACTCTTCTAAGTCTTCTAAGACTAGGTTGGAGTGTCATCCTAACCACTAGATGTGTCCTAAGACTAAGGAACTCTTAAAGTCTGAGAGAAGTCCTAAGCCTAAGATGGATGTGTTAAGAGCTAATTCTAAAAAATTATGATCATGGGTACGCTTTCTCCCATCATCCAATCAAGGATGGATAATGATTAGATAGTGTTCTTAAGAGATAATCCATGGATCTTACATGTTTTAATCATGGTCGTCCATCCAAAATGCGTGGATGGATGACCCATGATTCATCCCTAAGTTCTCCTGCGGAAAGGGGGAGCCGTCCACCTTCCATGGCAAGATCTGAGCTTAATTGAGCTCGGATTGAACCAAAAACTTACCCACACCATCATAATGTAAGGAAGATCATATCCAATGGCTAGTTACTCATGGGATGAAACTTTACTTCATAAAGGATAATATTATGGCTAAATTAAGCTTGGTTTCATGGCTTACCTCATCAGAGGCTATCATCAGCCCTCATTTCCCTTGGAGAAGCTTCGTCTAGTGGATACCAAGCTTTATTGAAGTTTTGAGGCCTTAAAATTGGATGGATCTTCCTAGAGGCCAACTTCACCTTCACGTGAGCTCGGTCTTGGTTGAAGTAGCACCTCCCTTGCCTTTGGAGCTTGGAAGAAGGTTGGGGTGAGTTCAATTTGATCCTCTGAGGGTGCTTGAAGGAGGAATTGGCTTGGTGTTGAGTATTGAGTGAGATGGATTTCAAGTGGAGCTCTCCTATTTTCAGTCTATGGAAATCAAGAAAATGGAAAAATGGATTTCACTCTAGGAAGCTTGAAATCACTTGGAAATGGCTCATCCGGCATCCCTTTGCTCAATCAAATTGGAGACCGATCAAATGAATTGGAATTAGGGAGAGTATATCTTCCCCAAGAGTAATCGAATGGCCGAGAAGGATCTTTTCATTTTGATCCAATTGACCTCATTCCATGGGCTTGTTAGGTTGTTAGAAGTGTCCTTGCATTTAGTTTGGCTAGAGGAGTGGAGTAGTGGAGCTCCCATGTGCTTAATTCAAGTGGAAGAGGGATTCCATGTGTTCAATTTCATGCAAGTGGTCAATTTTAGCCTTAAGTTGGGTTGGGCTGACCCAAACCAATTGGGTCAAGTGCACCATGCTCACTAGTGTCGACTTGGTCCACTAAGAGAGTGCCAAGTGATCATGAGGAGGATTTGACCAAATTCTAAGTGAATTTGGCAAAAATTTACCCTATGGCCTACTGGTAAAATGGTCATTTGGCTTGGGTTTCAATTTTAATATGTTTAGTATGATTGAAAAATGGGTTAGGCCAAGTTTCATTGAATTTGGAGTTGGTTTGATGTGATTTGACTCATGTTGACCTATTTAGTTCAAAATGGGTCAACTTGGGTCAAATTGAGTCAAACCAAGGGTTGGGTCAAGTTCATATGACCATTTAAAATGTTTTGGTGGCTTTGGTTTGATTCAGTTTGGTTTATATTTGGTTTTGGTTCAATTGAGTTCATTTAGGTCAATTGGGTCAAGTTGACCAAATTGACCCATTTGACCTATTTTGGTTAGGTCATGGGTTGGTTTATGTTTGGTTGGTCATATGAAATGAATTGGTATCTTTGTTTCCAATCAATTTGTCTTATATTTGAGTTTGGCTCAATTTGACCTTTTAGGTCAAGTTAGATTCATAATCAATTTGGGTAAGTTAGGTCTAGTTAGCTAATTGAGGCTTTGATCAAGTTCAACAATCATTTTGGAATGAACTTGACCCATTGGTTTCAATCAATTTGGCTTAGACCAAGTTTTGACATATTTTGACTTTTTAGGTCAAGTTGGGTTAACTTGGGTCAAGTGGCCAATTGGGCTAGGTTAGGCTCAAATGTTGACTTGGTCAAGTTCAAACATTGGTCATGAATGAACTTAGATCAATGGTTTCAATCAATTTGGCCTATGGTGGATTTTGACTAAGTGTTGACTTGGTCAACCCTTAGGTTTGACCCAATTTGAGTGATTGATCATCTCATGATGATTATTGCTCATAATGTGATGCTTAGGTGGGCTTAGCTCAATCCAATTTGGTTAGGATTAGAATTTGACTCATAAGGATACTTTAGGTCACTTTGGGTCAAGTGAACCTAAATAGGTCAAATGGCTTTGTCAAAGCTTGATTTAAGTTTCATTGAACTCACATATGGACTTATGATTGAAATATAAATCAATTTGCAAGTGGTTTGAAGTCAAATGGATTTTGATTAATTTGACAATTTCAAGTTCAAATGGTGAACATGAGCTTGACTTGGGTTTGTTTTTAGATTTGGTTTTAGTTTGGTGATTGAAGTTATGTTTATATTTAGACTCATTATTGTAGGATTGATTGAATCGTGAAGAAAAAAAATCAAGAGCTCAGCTTGATTTGAAATTGCTTTGGCTAAGTTCAAGATCTTGACTTGAAGGGCTTAGGTTGGATTTTGATTGAATTTGATTTTTGGAGTTGGTTTTGGTTGTTTGAATTTATATTTCATTTATATATGTGAATATAAATGAGAAAATAAATGGGTTATGAGAAAATTTCATGAATTTGAAGTGATTTGAACTTGATTTAGGCTAAGTCCTTAAAAGGGAATTAAAGTGACTTAGGAAAGATTTTTTATTTGGATTTAAATTTTGGATTTAGTTTGATTGATTTGAATTTATATTTCATTTATGTATGTGAATGTAAATGAGAATATAAATGGGTCATGAGAAAATTTCATAATTTTGAATTGATTTAGATTTGATTTAGGCTAAGTCTATGAGAGAGAATCAAAGGACTTAGGAAATATTTTTGATTTGGATTTGAATTTTGAATTTAGTTTGATTGATTTGAATTTACATTTCATTTATATATGTGAATATAAATGAGAATATAAATGGGTCATGAGAAAATTTCATGAATTTGAATTGATTTAGATTTTATTTAGGCTAAGTCTATGAGAGAGAATCAAATGACTTAAAATGTTTTGATTTTGAGTTTCAATCATGAGCTTCAATCATTTGCTTCAATCATGGGTTTCAATCGTGTGGAATCGATTTGAGTTTGGAAAAAATTAATTAAGCTAGAATTGATTTAAGTTTTACTTGAAGGAAGGAAGTGAGGAATTTGGTTCAAGCTATAGGGTAGGCAAATTTTCCTAACACCCCTAAGGCATGACCTATTCCTATGGCTAACTCTTCTAAGTCTATAGGACTAGGTTGCATGTCTGCCTAATCACTAGATGTGTCTTAGGACTAAGGATCTCTTAAAGTCTAAGAGGAGTCTTATGCCTATGATGGAGGGGTTGAGAGGTCATCCTAAAAATGAGGTCAATGGAGCTCAAGGCAAGATATGGGGGGATTGAGTTGGTTTGGTCCTTTGGGTGCTCAATTTGAAGGAGAGAGGAAAAGTTGGGTTTCCTTTGGTCCATAGCTGATTCTAGGCTTGCCTAGGTTGGGCTAGGAAGGCTAGGCACACCCCAGTTGGCACTTGGATGGTTGCCCAAGTGATGGGAGAGTGAACTTTGCTTTTTATGGAAAGAATCCAATGGAAAGAGGGATTTTCTAATGGTTAATTCGCTTGGGTGGGGTCCACTTTCCCTTGGACTGATGAAGGAGTGATCTAGAACTAGTTTGGGTCAGGTTTGGCTAACTCCTAGGGTCTCATGGGTTGGTTTGGGGTGGTTTGACTTTATTTGGTCAAATGGGCTCATATGGGTTCATGTTGGGTTGTGTTGACCAATTGGTCAAATTGGGTCAAACCAAGGCTTGGGTTTGGTTTAAATGATGATTTGAAGAGTTTTGGTTCAAGTGGTTTTGATTAATTTGGCTTAGGTTTGATTTTGGCTCATTTGGATTCAAATAGGTCAAATGGGGTAAGTTGACTAATTTGACCAATTTGACCAAATTAGGTTGGGTTAGGTGTTGGTTCATGTTTAACTGGTTGATTGAAAATGATTGTTGGCTTTGGCTTGATTCGATTTGGGTTTAATTTTGATTTTGGAAAATTTTGACCTTTTAGGTCAATTTAGACTAGGTTGGGTCAAGTTGACTAATTAGGCAAATTGGGCTCAATTGTGGCTTTGATCAAGTTCAATAAATGATTTGGAATGAACTTGAGCCATTGGTTGCAATCAATCTAGGTTAAATCATGATTTGACCCTATGGAGAAAAATTCTTAATAAGGGTCTTGGAGTCCCCTTTCAAATCTGTTGGTGAGAAATGAAAGAGGGCAAGACCCTTATAAAAATTCATCTTTTTAGGATGTCACAGATTCACAGATGTACTTATTCAGGTGATCGGGTACAACATCAAGGATTAGTGTACTATCTCGAAAGATGGAAAACACTACTCTTTAATGGACCTAATCACCTCAATAAGGACTCCTAAGGATGATGGGTCTACATATGTACTAGAGATTCTTCCCATACTTTATGAAAAGTAAAAGTTTATTTTAAATCGTTCATTAAGTTTCTGAGCAAGCATAGTTAATTACATTCTAGGGACGGTCCCTTAGAAAATTAGATTAAGGTAAATGATCGTTATCTTTGAAGATTTCAATAGGAAAGGACTATCAATTGATTGGTTTATTTTTGGAAGATCAAATGGGATTGATCAAAAGATGGAGTTATTATCGAAGCCAAAATGGGAGATAAGTAAAAGATGCCCATGATGCTAGGAAACCTAACGAGCATCTCAAACTATCCTATAGTTAGGCTTTATGTTTTATAAATTGATTTAGTTTATTTGAGTTGCTTTTTTATTAGAAGTTTAGGACTTAAGATTCCTTAACACAAGATTAAGTAAATGCCTAAGAGGTGAGGAATTAAGTTTATGGCCCGTAAAGGGGAAAAGCAACCTCGGAACCTAAATCTAGAGAGCTTCGGCGAGGGTCGGAAGCACAACCTAAATCTAAGGCAAAAAAATGGGTATTTGGTTTGCCTCCATAAGAGAGGACAAACCACTTCAAGCTTCATTCTTCTTTCTTCTTTTCTTCTTTCTTCTTCTTTTCTTCTTCTTTGGTTCCTTCTTTTGGATGGTTGGAAAGTGGATGCTCCAAGGCTTCACATGGTGCATAAGATAGGATCTTAAGACCAATGCTCATCCTAATCCCATAGCAAATTATTCCAAAATCCTATTTATGCAAATTTTTACATGAAAAGGAAAAGTGGAAATCTAACTAACACCTAGAAAATAATGGTTAGTTAAATCACACCATACAAATCCCAAGCATGTATATTTTACTTATCACCCCACACAATGGTGACTAAGTCCACCTGGCCTATGGATTATGCAAAGGGGTATAAGCACCTGCAAGCAAGAAGCATTTATATTTTTATTTATGATAATGCCCCTTAAGCACAATCCCCTACAGAAAAGAATAGTTAGACTAAGCATGTACTACCATTCATTCTATGAGCATACACCTTAACATTCAGTCTAAAAACATTCATCATAAAATAAAATATAACATCAAACCATGCACCGACCTAACCTAAAGCTAGAAGTGGTGACTTAGGCTAATGTATGTGCTTTGAAGGTTTGTGTGGTATGCTTAGCTAGGACTTTAGGTTCAAGTTTTCTAAGTGTGAAGGACATGTTCCACTTAGAGGAGGGTTTCATTTAAGTTGTTTAAGTGTTTTGGGTTTATTTTATTTCATGTTTTAATTTGATTTGAGTGAAACCTAAAATTAATTACTAAGTTATGAAGAGAGGGGAAGAGAAGAGAACTCTTTCCCTTTAAGTAATTTCTAAGGTAAGTTCACATTTTAATTTCATTTAGGTGAATGTTTGATTAAATCTATTAATTAATCCTAAGTTTAGATAAACTCTAAACCAACCTATTCAAATAGAAAGGCATTTTAAGATTAAATAAAATGAATCAAAATTCATGTAACATACATTACTTCAATTCTTTTCCAACATATATAACATGCATATGGATGGACCCTAAGCATATCTATAGATGAAAATGAGAATATTTAACACACTTTATGATGCATGTTAAGTAATCCATTTAAGAAAGTTTAGAAGTTTAATATGCATGATTTTTCTTAAGTAGAAAGGGTTTTCCTTATCCAAATTTTCACATACACATATGAAAGTAAGAAAGCCAGAAAGTGAGTACAGCGCCATTGTTAACCAGATGTGTAAGGTACAAGACCAACTTAGGGCTACTTAAAGCCATGCAACCTCAGGGTTTTCCAGACTAATATACCACTTTCCTTAAGTACAAACATATGTATAAAAGAAATGAAATGGAAAAGAAGAATGCGTAAAAATTGTTTAATGGATTCATTTTTGCTTATGAAATGTATATATGCAAATATAAGCAACCCTTCTTAGGTGATAGCATAAGGATGAACATGGTATGAAATTAAGTAAGTGTTGGTTTCTTTTCAAATGAACCCTACATCTTACCAACTCCTACTTAAAACTATGCTAACATAAGAAAGAAAGGAAACATATACTAGGCATACCTCTGTAATCTATCACATGCAAACTTATAATTAAGGCATAAGTAGCACACTTTCAAATTTGGTATTTGGTTTATGTATTTTGAAAATAATTTGGATTTAGTGGTGATAATAGATCATATTTCAACTTTAGCCAACACATGCAAGTTCGACATAAAGTAAACAATTTCATTTTAAAATTTGAATTTCAAAATTATGAATGCATGAAATCACATGGCATACAACTTAACATGTTGGGTAAAGATTCAAAGTAACGAAAGCATGTAAACAAACTCACTTCACTTAAATCCTAAAGACATTCTTATGGAATAAAGAAGTTTAAAATAAATCAAAGTGAATTTTAAAGTGATTTTTTGTTTAGTTTGAAGTTTGATTTAATTTTGAAAAGGTGAGATGAGTTTGCTATTCCTAACCTATTCCCACATGTGTTTGATATTTTTGTTTAATTTTTTAGGTAATTAGATCCATATTTATGCATTGATTAGGTTAAGGTATGAATTAAGTAACTTAATTAACCCTTACCTATACCACCTTAGAAGAATTAACTAAATAATTATGAGCCATTGAGATGACATAAAACCCACACGAAATTTAAATTTGCAATACACCTAATACAAAGAAGGTCTAATATAATTTGGCTCATAATTAAAAGTTAATTAAGCTAAGGGGTATAGCTTAAGTAATTTCAAAACACCGTTTCACACATGTGAATTGGGTTTTGATTCCCTTAATTTAGCTTAGGCTATTAAACACCTAACCATCTACCCAAAGTAGATTAATGAAGTTTTGGAACTTTTTAGAATTTTTAGAAATTAAGGGGATAATTAATGAATTAACCCTTAATTATGAGGAGATTAAGGAGAGAAGAGGGGGTTTAGGGAATAGCTTAGGGGAAATGCCCCAAAAATATTCCATAAACCTCCTATTCACTGGATCTGACCTTGATCAACAGAGACCATCCATGATCAAGGGGAAGATCCAAGCTAGATCTAGCATGAAATCAAACCAAATTTAGCCCACACCATAAGGAGAGAGTGGCAAATCAATGGCCAAAATTGATGGGGTGAAAATTTCTTTCACAAAGCTCCACACCACATTGAGTTTAATGGTCAAAAATCCCATACCTGAGGTGATCACCGGTGCTCGATTCCCTTAGAGAAGCTTCGTCTGGTTGAGACGAAGCCTTGCTGAGAGTATGAGCACTTGAGGTTGAGTGGATCAATGTATGGACCAACTCATCCTTGCTTGAGCTTTGGCTTTGATCCAATTCAATCCTCCCTTGCCTTTAGAACTTGAGATCTTAGGTGCTTACGGTCACCTAAGTGTGCTTGCAAAGAATTGGAAGGATATGAAGTGTGGAAGAAGTTGGCAATTCAATTAGCTTATTTTCACTATTTGGCAGAAAAGGGAGAATGTAATGAGCTGGATGCTTACTATCACTCTGATGGCTCCTAGGTCTCACTAGCACTCAATCAAATTAGAGAATTATGAGTTTGTTTAGGGGGAGTATATCTCCCCCTTCAAGGATCGGGCGGCCGGCAATGGACATGTCATTTTGATCCAATTGATCATAGGTTGAGGGCTGTTTGATCAGTTAGAAGTGTGCACATAGTAGGTTTGATCCAATGAGTGGATTGCCAACCTCCCAAGTGCTTGAATTTGAGCTCAAGAGGGAGTTTGAAATTTCAATTTTTGACCATAGGGTCGAATTTGGTCTAGGGGACAAATGGATTGACCCAAACCCATTGGGTTGGGTGCACCACTCTCCCCTAGGTCCCCTTGAGCTTTTAGGAAAGCCTCAAGTGAATGTGAAGAGGGTATGACCAAATTACCCATGGATCAAGCTAAAAATTGTTCTATGGACTAGGGGTAGAATGGTCATTTGCTATTTTTCCACTTTAGACATGTTGGGTATGTGGAGAAACTAGGTTTGGGCAAGTTTCATTGGATTTGGAATTAATTTGATGGGGTTTTGCTCATATTGACCCATTTAGGTCAAAATGGGTCAACTTGGGTCAAGTTGACCAATAGGTCAAATTGGGTCAAACCAAGGGTTGGGTCAAGTTCATATGACCATTTGAAATATTTTGGTGCCTTTGGTTTGATTCAATTTGGTATATATTTGATTTTGGCTCATATGACTTCATTTATGTCAAATGGGTCAAGTTAACCTATTTGACCCATTTGACCTATTTGAGGTAGGTCAAGGGTAGGTTTAGGAGTTATCATATGATTGGTATCTTTGTTTCCAATCAATTTGGGTTAAGTTCAATTTTGGCTCAACATGACCCCTTTAGGTCATGTTGGGTCTAAGGTCAATTAGGCCAGGTTGGGTCTAGTTGGCCAATTGAGGCTTTGGTCAAGTTCCATAAGTGATTTGGAATGGACTTGACCCATTGGTTCCAATCAATTTGGCTTAGATCAAGTTTTGACACATTTTGACCCTTTAGGTCAAAATGAGTCAACTTGGGTCAAGTGAGCCAATTGGGCTAGGTTAGGCTCAAATGTTGGCTTGGTCAAGTTCAAACATAGGTCATGAGTGAACTTCGATCAATGGTTTCAATCAATTTGTCATATGATAGAATTTGGCTATGTAAGGTTTCATTATGGGCAAGTGTTGACTTGGTCAACCCTTAGGTTTGACTTGGTTTGACCCAATTTGATTGATTGATCATCCCATGATGATTGTTGATCATGATGAGAGGGATATATGAGTTTGGTTCAATCCAATTTGGTTAGGATCAAAATTTGGCTCATAAGGGTACTTTAGGTCACTTTGGGTCAAGTGAGCCTAAGTGGTCAAATGGCTTGGTCAAATCTTGATTTGAGTTGGTTGATCTTGTATATGGACTCATGATTGAAATATAATTCCATTTACAAGTGGTTTGAAGTCAAATCGGTTTTGATCCATATGAAAATTTCATATTCAAAGGAAGAATATGAAGGGTTTGGGTTTGATTTTGAATTAGGTTTTGATTGAGTGATTGAAGTTTGGATTTATATATGAGCTCATGATGGTAGGGTTGATTGAACCATGAGAGAAAATCAAGGATTTGGCTTGATTTGGCTAATTTCGAGATTTTGACTTGAAAGGCTTAGATTGGATTTTGAGTTGATTTGAGTCTGATTTTTTGAATAGGTTTTGATTATTTGAATTTATATTTCATTTATATATATGTGAATTTAAACTAGAATATAAATGAATCATGAGAAAATTTCAAGGATTTGAAGTGGTTTAATCATGATTTAGGTTAAATCCATTAAATGGAATTTAAAGGATTTAAGAAAATTTTGGAGTTTTGAAGTTTGAATTTTTGAATTTGGTTTGACTGATTTATGTTTATATTCCATTTATATATGTGAATATAAATGAGAATATAAATGAGTTTTGAGAAAATTCCATGAGTTTGAAATGGTTTGATCAAGATTTTGGTTAAGTCCATTAATGGAGAATTAATGACTTAAGAAGGATTTTAAATTAGGAATTTAATTTTGATTTTAATTTGATTGATTTAAATTTATATTTCATTTATATATTGAGTATAAATGAGAATATAAATGAGTTTTGAGAAAATCTCATGAGTTTGAAATGGTTTGATCAAAGTTTAGGCTAAGTCCATTAATAGAAAATTAATGACTTAAGGAGAATTTCAAGGATTTTAAATTTAGAATTTAATTTATGGGTTTGATTTGATTGATTTATATTTATATTTCATTTATATATGAGAATGAAAATGATAATATAAATAAGTTTTGATAAATTCCCAAGGGTTTGAATTGGTTTGATCAAGATTTAGGTTAAATCCATTAAAGGGAATTTAAAGGATTTAAGGAAAATTTCATGAATTGATTTTAAATTTTTAATTTGATTTGATGGGTTTAATTTATATTTCATTTATATATATGAATATAAATAATAATATAAATGGATCATGAGAAAATCTCAAATATTTGAATAGTTTTAGATCATAATTTTGGTTAAGTCCTTAAGGGAGGCTTAAGAACTTAAGGCAAAATTTGGACTTAGGAATTTTTGGTGGATTTTGATCATGGGTTTTAATCATAGATTTTAATCATGGATTTCAATCATATGGAGTTCAATCATGGAATTGATTTGGATTTTGACTTGAAAGAAGCAAAGTGAGGAATGGTTTAAGCTATGGATAGGAAATTTCCTAACACCCCTAAGGCATGACCTATTCTTATGGATAACTCTTCTAAGTCTTCTAAGGCTAGGTTCGAGTGTCCACCTAATCATTAGATGTGTCTTAATACTAAGGAACTCTTAAAGTCTAAGAGGAGTCTTATGTCTAAGATGGAGGGGTTGAGAGCTCATTCTAAAAATGAGGTCAACAGACCCATTTTGGCTATTTAGGCCAATTTGGGTTAACATAGGTCAAATGATCAATTGGACTTATTTTGGCTCAATTAAGGATTTGGTCATGTTCAATCATTGATCATGAATGGTTTTGAAGCAATGGTTCCAATAAATTTGGTATATGGTGGGTTTTGGCTAGTTTAGGTTTCATTTGGGCTAAAGGTTGACTTGGTCAAAGGACTAAGTTGACTTGGTTTGACCCAACTCAAGGTAGTTGATCATGATATGAGATTTGGATGGGCTTCATTTAATCTAATTTGGGTTGGATTAGAACTTAGTTCAAAAAAGTCTTTTAGGTCACTTTGGGTCAAGTGGACCTAAATGGATCAATTGGTTTGATTCAAGTTTAGTTGAACTCATATATGAGCCTAGGGTTGAAATATAAATTCAACTACAATTAATTTGGTCTATGATAGATTTTGGCTCATTTGAAGTTTTCAAGTCAAAAAGGCTAACTTGGGTTTGACTTGATTGTGGTTTGATAATTGTAGTTTGTATTTATATTTAGGTAAGTGATTGAAGGAATGATTGATTCATGAAGAAATCCATGGGTTTTCAATTCATTTGGGTATCATTTAGCCAAGTTCATTAAATTAGCTAAAAAAGATAAAATTGAAAATTTGCTTTGATTTGGGTTTGATTTTGGCTATTTAGATTTATATTTCATTTATATTTGTGAATATAAATGAAGGTATAAATGATTCATGAGAAAATAACTTGAGTTTGGAGTGATTTGGAAGCAAATTTGATCAAATTTAAGGATGTAGGTCAAAAGGCTTATGTAGGGAATTAATTTAGTTTGATTTATTTTTGGTCATTGGAGGGTGGGTTCTATTTATACTTGTGTAAATAAATGAAGGAATAATTGATTTATAAAGAAATCAATTGAGTTTGAGTTGATTTGGGTTGAGATTTCATTAAGCTTATGGAGGTAGGTCCATATGGCTTAAGAAAGGTCTTGATTGGGTTTGATTTAGTTTGATTTGATTTGGCTCATCTAAATTTAGATTTCATTTATATTTGTGAATATAAATGAAGGAATGATTGATTTATAAAGAAATCAACCAAGTTTGATTTGGTTTAAAGGTGGTTTTGGCTAAGCATATGAAGGTGGTTCATATGGCTTAGGAAGGGATTTTGGAATTTGAATTTGATTTTGGGTTTCAATCACTTGGAGTTAGATTTGGTAAATGATTGAAGGATTGAATTGATCTCTTGAGAAAATCAATTGAACTGGGATTGATTTGAATTTGATTAATGCTAATTCCATAAGATAAAATCAAAGGGCTTATGAAGGGTTTTGGAATTTGAATTTGATCATGGAGTTTATGGGAAAATCTTGAATTTGAATTTGATCATGTGAATGATTATAAGTCTTGGAAATTTGGTTTGGTATGAATTTGAGGTTTGGTTTGATAGGGAAGGAAGCAAGGATTTGGTTTGAGCCATAAGGTAGGAAAGTCTTCCTAAGTCCTTAAGGCATAACATGTTCTTATGGCTAACCCTTCTAAGTCTCTAGGATTAGGTTAAGTGTTCACCTAATCACTATAAGTGTCTTAAGACTAAGGAACTCTTGGTGTCTATAAGAGTCCTAGATCTATGATGAGGAAGTTGAGAACTCACTCCAAAAGTGAGGTCAATAGAGATCAAGTTCACCTTATGAGAAAGCATGTAATGTAGCTTTTGGGATGTAAAGATTAAAGCTAGATAGTGCTTTTCAATAGAAGTATAGTTTGCCTCAGTAGGGATTAGATGACAACTAAGATAGTAGAGTGCATTTTTTTTCTCTTCGTCATTGGTTTGGGACAACAAAGCACCAAGGGAGTCATCTAACGCAGTAGCATATAGTATTAATGGCTTTCTAGGGATAGGGCCTGCTAGAACTGGGTGCATCATCAGGTAGTGCTTAATGTCTTTGAAGGCATGTTGACACTTGCCATCCCACTTGAACTTGGCATCCTTTTTGACAAGTGCTGAAAATGGTTGGCATCTTCCTGATAGGTTGGAAATGAAGCATTTTAGATATGATAACCACCCTTGGAATGATCTAAGTTGAGTTAGACTTTTAGGGGTGGCATTTTTAATATCGCCTTAATCTTCTCCAGATTAATTTTTATTCCATGGTGTCGGACAACAAACACAAGAAATTTTTCTAAAGCTACTTTGAATGCACACTTCAGGGGATTCATTTTAAGGTTAAATTATTTTAACCGTTTGAAAATTACTCTCAATTCAAAGAGATGAACTTCCTTTTCTTTACTTTTTACTACAAGATCATCAACATAACATTCAACTTGATAAAGAATAAGTTTGTTGAAGATCCGAGTCATGGCCTGTTGGTATGTAGCACATGCATTTTTAAGGCCGAAAGGCATGACCCTATAGCAAAAGATTCTTATCGAGGTTCATAACGTAGTGTTTCTTTCATCTTCAGGGGCCATCTTTATTTGGTTATAACCAGATGAGTCATCCATGAAAGAGAAGATTGAATGAGATATGGCAATGTCCACCATCAATTCTGGTATTGGTAGTAAAAATTCATCTTTTGGACATGCCTTATTCAGATCCCTAAAATTGATGCATATGTGAATTTGGCCATTCTTTTTTTTAACTGGAATGACACTGGCTAACCAAGTAGAATATGTTTCTTCTCTGATGAAGCCAGCATCGATCAGTTTCTTTACTTCAAAAATGATTTGTTATTTAATGTTTAATCGCATGCATCTAGGAGCTTGCTTGATAGGGTTAGTACTAGGCTGTATTGCTAGTTTATGGACTACTACGAGATAAATCGGGCTTCTCTTCATAACTCCATGTGAAGCAATCTTTAAACTCAGTCAACAGCCTAACTAAGTCATTGGTTTCAGTATCATTCAATAAAGAATTGATGTATGTCAGACGTGGATTGTCTTCATTTTCTAAGTTGATTTCTTTGAGCTTGTTGATAGTTGACCTGATCTCCTCTTCAAACTCTGGCGGTGCATCTTTGACTTCAATCTCATTTGGATCATCTGAAGTTTCTAAACATACCTTCTCGTATGAGTTAGCATGATTTGAAAAGAACCTATCAGATTTCAAATGAATGGTGATAACTAAATAATGATTGTCATCATCGACTGGACCCATTGTGCTGAATCCTAGTCTTGGTCTTGATTGAGGATGTCTGATTTGGTTGTACCATAATCTTTCAAAGTAGTATGACTTGTGGTTATACCAAGTGTGTGGGATTAATCCCTTCTTTGTTAAATTAAGAACACAAGGCGAATACCAATCGAAAGGCAATTGTACTAAATATTTATATTCATCATCCTCAAGTTCTACATTAGCTTCCTGACTTGAGGATGATGCTCCCAAAAAGAACCTCTGAGTTCTCCCATTTTTGGATGACTTAGTGACTTCCTAAACTACCAAACCCTCAACTTTATGGGGAGAAAGTGGGGTTAGAGCTAAAGTTCTCAACTGACTCCTAACTATCTCATATGTAGACTTGGATACATTTATTTTTTTTTGCTTTGGAGCCTAGTTTTCATCACTATCATGCTCAAACATCACCTTAAAAGGGATCCACTACTGAGAAGAGCTTTCTAGTGTGTTAACCACATAAGACTCATACTCTGAACTAAATTCTAAGTTTATGTGGATAGTAGGTGTACTCCTTGTGGCTGGGATATACCTTGGGTGGCCAATAAGGAGGCTTTCCACCTCGTGCGCCCAACTATCCTCTTTTCGATGGAGGTTGGGTTATCCTACCCATGTGTTCGAATGGAGTAACAAACTGTGGGTGGAATCTAATGTCAAGCTCTATATCTCCCCCTGAGTCCATGTCTCGCTCTTTTTTATTTTCTTGTTCTTTCTCTTTTTTCTTTTCTTTTTTTTTCTTTCTTTTGGTTCCTCTTGGGGATCTTGACTAGATTCGCGAGAATGGACTTATTGATTTTGGGGAAGAAAATAGGTTGCATCCTCATATATCCCGACCTCATGAACTTTGAAGTGCTTGAGATCTCCTTTGACGCAGTACTCAATTTCACCTCTCATGAACTTCATGCATTGATGTAGAGATGATGGAACTGTGTTTTTCTCATGTATCCATGGTCTCCCAAGCAAAGCATTGAAAGATGTATCTAAGACTATGATATGAAATTTTGCTTCAGTCTTCCAGTCATTTATCTCTAATGGCAACACTATAAAGCCTAAGGCCCTCTCGTCTTGCTCATTGAATCCTCTCAGCATCATCCTCTCTTTTTGGAGTTTAGAGATGTTGATCCTCAAGTAGGCAAGGGTTCTTAAGCTCATAATGTTTATTGATACACATTGGTCAACCAGAACTTTTGATAACTCTCGCCAACATCCCGTAATATAAAGTGGTAGGTTGTGATTGGTTATTCTAAAAGTAAGTCTTCATCTTTGAATGTGACTCCTAAGATGTCCTTTGAGCTGTGTGCCTCCTCTTAAGTAGTAGTTAGCTGAGCTAAGCATATCTCTAGATCAAGAAGAGCCTTCACTAGAGATTCCTTCATCTCTTTGGATAAGATAATGGCATCATATATGCATAATTTAGCTGGCAACTTTAACTTGGTCTTTCACAAGCATATCTATGGGTGGAGCATTCTGTGGAGGGGTTATCTGCTCACTGGAACCAATGACTTATTTACTCTTATCAAGAGGTGCTATCCTACTAGGTAGAATTTTGCCACTGCATAGGTTGACTTCAGTGACTTCTTGAAATGATGAACTTATGAAAAGTTCTACCTTCTCATCAGGTATACCTACAGCTTCTCATATGTGATCTTCAAAGTAAGATGACTCCAAGTCAATCTCAAGAGGTGGTCTCGATTGATTCAGAAAAGGAAAGTATGATTCTGAATCAGAAGAGAGTGGATCAAAATGACCAAAGCTATCATTATTATTTTCTAGACTTTGAGAGTTTTTAAGAGAAATAAAATTTAAAGTATCAGAGGTAGACAAGATGTAAGTGAAAGCTTTCTTCATTGATTTCTTTTTTGGTGGAAGTACATGCTAGAAATCCAAAAAAGGAAGCAGGTAAGGGAATTAATGCCCTTGTCCACTGATACAATGCTCCTGATGGCAGAAGAGGAGCTAGTGGAGGGAGAAGTAGTAGCTGCAACTATGGATGGAGTGTTGGACTCGGACGGTAGTTGAAATACTGAACTATCCCGGTGGAGAGTGGGGTAATCTTCTTTGTTGCAAACTTGTTGGGTAATCCTTCTTTGTGGCTCTTGTCTTTGAGAGGATTAGGAGTTTCCCAAGAATTATCCTAATAGAACTGGAAGGTTGTTCTATAAGTAATCCTTGGGATGACTTTATGTATTGGATCCTCTAAGATATGACTAATCATGTGGTGGTAGGGGCAATAGTTTGGATCATTACTCTTGCCCACTTTCTCTCTAGCCTCTTGGGCTCGTAATTAAGTCAAGTTTCTTTAAGAGATTCTTAAAGAATTTCCTAACTACCTCACTCTTGAATAAATATGGCATATTCAATCTATCAATAAGAGTATGTGGGTAATAGCTACCTGACGAGGGATAAGAATACTGCTACTGGGTAGGCTGCTGATGTGGCAGGAATGGTCATTGTGGCTGATGTGGTGGCTGATATGATGGCCAAGGTAATGGCAGAGGAGGTGGCAAAGGGGCTGCTGAGCTCAAGGTCTCTCATACTGGACTCTGGCTGGTTGCTTCCCTTTATCCACTAACACAACTATCCCTAACTTCTTATCAAACATCTTATGTGGATTAGGCCGAGATGATTAGTCAAGAAAGGAAAACTATTTGGCTTCCTCTTGTAGGCTAGCCACCTTATTAATTAGTTTCCCAAATGTCTAGATGGTAAAGCCCTTAAGCATGAAGGTGACCGGGCCATGAATATTCTTAAGGAGAATCTCAATGGCATGTTATTTAGATAGTTGTGGCTCGCATTTAGGCTCAGGTTGTGCCACTTGAGAATATAATCAGCAAGGGACTCATTGGGAACTTATGTCATTACAACAAGATGGCCTACAGTCACTCTTTGATGAGCTCCAGCAAACCTCTTGATGAAGAGGTGCTCCAACTTAGCAAAGTTCTACCAACCAGGCGATTCGCATACCAATCAAATGTGACTTACGCTGGCGATAAAAGTCCGAACAACAATGCATCACCAGGCATTTACCGCTCTAAAATGTGCAATATCGTAGGTTTCCCCATTAAATATTTTGAAGGAAGGTTGTAAAACCCTTAGGTATTGGCGCATCAAATTCTTTTGAATATGGTCTACCCTTTGGAATGGATGAGCTCCGGCTTGCATCGCTTCCACACTTGCAACTCTACCATATGCTTGATATCCTTTTCATGCATGGAGGTACCATCTATAACCTTCCTATACAAACTACCAGCATTATCATCTGTGGGGATGCATCTAGGATAATCTAGGGTATGTACTAACTCTAGATGGTCGCTATCATGGGAGAAGGCTATGAAACTGGGGTTGAGTTCTGCAATGCTGAAACTACTTTCATAAACTCCTCAATTTTCTTCCCCATCTTGTCAATGTGATCATCCCTCTATTTGAGCTGGTGGAGGAGGTGTTGAGTCGAGTGAGAAGTGTCACCTTCCTTGAGCACAACACCTTTATGGATAATCTGATCCCACTGTAAGATCCCCGAGTGTCAACCATGTGGACCTCAGTTGTATCATCCAGCATGTCATTCTCGTTGGGATCGAAGCTAACTCTGTCCTCATCCTGATCTAAGTCGCCACTCCCGAGAATTCATCTTTTCTCAGCAGTCCCTTAATATGTCATATATCGATCGATCTACTATGCCTGGCTGGACTGGTATGAATACTCACTAATTGCTTTAGCTATGCTCCGCCTCATGCAATGGACACTATCTGTTGTCAAGCCTACTCAATGGGGGATCAACTATCATGGGGACTATGTCTATGTCCACTCCCCTCTCTATCTCTATCTGTTGTGTAGGTGGTGCAATGACGATGCTCTTGGGTCACCACTCCTTCCTGACCACAGCCAAGATAGGGGATCGAGCAGGGGAGCTTAATCTCACCTCAACAGGTGGAATGGATGGAGTGGGATCCTTGGGCCATAGATGTAACACCATAGGGGATGGTCTCTTCCTGGATGGGGGCTTCTGAACCTTGGCGAGAATGATAGATGCTGCGAGTTGAACTGGTAATTATGGAGAGGGGACCGATGTGATGGCAACACTAACTGCCCCTCAATTAGAGATCTCCTCCTATGGCAGACTGTGCTAGTAAGAATAATATTGTTCAAGTGATCAGCCCTGACAAGGTGACGATTAGAAAAATCCATCAAAGGCAGTCTAGCATACCTTTTTCGCTCCTCTCAGCTTACTCAAGCCTCTACGTCTCTCTCTCTCTCTCTCTATGAATCTGACCCCTAACACTTCTAGGTATTATGGATCATAAATCTAACAAAGTACTGAACTCCAAGAGTCTGTAAGCTCTGCCGACCTAGCATAGAACAATCCTAAGTATAGTGTAGGGCCTTTTATGCTCCCTAACCGGTGTCTCATAATTTTTTGGTCATGGAGGAGAGAAGCGGCAATCCTCAGTAGTCTTCCTCTCCATCGTGCAGAGGGGTGGAACCTTCTTCCACTCATAAGTGAAGAAGTCTTACGGGGAGAACCTTCCTCAGCTACATGGGAAGCAGCGTCAAGCTCTCTTGCTACTCGCTCATGACCCCCACTTAATCTTTTGATTTTTGTTGTGACATTGGGTACAAGTGAGAGCGTGTAGCGAACTGAACTTACCTCAAAATTAAGGGAGACTATCTCAGAGGCTAAGATAACCTTCCCCTTTAGGGTGTCCAATGAAGAGGTAACAACTCTCACTAGAGCTATGGCATGGGGAACTGAATGAGCAGGTACTGAAACTGACACAGAACGGGGCATGGGAACCACTACGGCCTTCCTCTTCAGTGAGAGAAACTCAGAGTCAGATGGGATATCCAAGCGGATGAGTGGCATCTATCTTTCCACCTCCTCCCTGCTAATGGTTGTGAGGGATGCCCCCTCATAAGTAATATAGATCCCCTCAAAACCATGACCAAAGTAAATCAGTTGCATGGCATCGGCCGTGGTGAGATGGCCTAATCCAAGGCCAAGATATACACTGGAAGGAAAGAAAAGATAAACTTTCTAGAATCCATGATCACTACTGAGGTGACTAAATGTATTAAAATCACGCATTTCTTGAAACATAATTAAGACCCTTGTCTTGATGCTTGCCTTCAATGACTTATATACTTAATTTGGAATTTGAACTCACACTTAACAAATTTAGGTATGCCAAGTAGGGTTCATTGAATTTTGGAGAGATTTTGATATTTTGAGGAGAAACTTTGTCATATCATTTTGATTTAAAACCCATACTCAACTAATTTAAGTAGGTATGGGGTTCAAATATTTGGAGAGACCTTTAAAGATATTTGTATTGTATGCCTTATTTGAAAATTTTGATTTAGAAAACCTTTACTTAGCAAATTTAGGTATGCTAGAAAGGTTTTGATTATGTATTTGAAAATTTTATGAAAATATCTTTGCTTGTGATGATTTGTTATGTGTATAGTATATGTTGATTTGATTTGAAACTGGGGCTTCTTACATAAAAATTTTGGTATGTTAAGTAGAGGCAAAATGTGTTTGATATGTGTGTGTTTGATTTGAAAATGAGGCCCTTAACAAATTTCGTATGTTAAATAAGAACCAAATGTTCTTTGATTTGTGTTTGAAAATGAGACTCTCACATAACAAATTTGGTATGTTAAGTGGGATGTGATTTTATTTATATTTGTTTGCTTTTGAAAATGAGGTTCTTACTTAACAAATTTGGTATGTTAAGTAGGAGACCAAATGTAATTTAATTTGCTTTTGAAAATGAGACTCACACTTAACAAATTTGGTATGTTAAGTTGGAGCCAAATGTGATATGATTTGTGTTTTAAAAATGAGACTCTTCACTTAATAGATTTGGTATGTTAAGTGGAAGTCAAATGTGATATGATTTGTGTTTTTAAAATGAGATTCTCACTTAACAAATTTGGTATGTTAAGTGGAAATCAAGTATATTATGATTTGAAAATGAGATTCTCACTTAACAAATTTGGTATGTTAAATAAGAATCAAGTGTGATAAGATTTGAAAATGAGATCCTCACTTAACAAATTTGGTATGTTAAGTAAGAATCAAGTATGATATGATTTGAAAATGAGATCCTCACTTAACAAATTTGGTATGTTAAGTAGGAATCAAATATGTTATAATTTGAAAATGAGACTCTTACTTAACAAATTTGGTATATTAAGTAGGAGTTGAGTGTATTTATGATATGAAAATGAGATCCTTACTTAACAAATTTGGCATGTTAAGTAGGAATCAAATGTGATATGATTTGAAAATGAGACTCTTACTTAACAAATTTGGTATGTTAAGTAGGAATCAAATGTCATTATCTTCTTCTTCTTTTTGAAAGAGGGAAAATTTATTTAACAAATTTGGGTATTTTAAATAGAGTTCAATTTGTTTTTGTGACTTTGGAAATGGGACTCTCATTTGACAAATTTGGGTATGCCAAATGGAGTCCAAAATATGTCTTAATTTCATGTGTGTGTTTTCTTGCTTTTGAAAAGATGGAAACTTCAACTCTAGCATATGTGAAATATGTTAAATGGAGTTTCAATTTCATGTTATGATTTTCTTTGAAAATAAAATCTTCATTCAACAACTTTGAACATGTTGAATGGGGATAACTATTTTTAAAAAGATGCTTTTAAAAAATAATTTTGATTTTAATTTTGAAAAGAACCTCCATGTAACAATCATGGAGATTGTTAAATGAGATTTGGTTATATGAGTTTTGAGCTTTTTTTAAAAAATTTCTTGTGAATTTTGTGCAAGATCTTTTGTCATGTAAATTTTAAAAAGGGCTTTTTAGAAAGTGGAATTTTTGTGAAAAAGTTTATTTTCTTAAATATAAGATGAACCTTGCTTCACCAAGCTAGTGGTAAGGAGGTTCTAAATTTTCATTTTTATCATCTCCTTTCATTAGTTAATTTTATCTTTCACCTATTGGGAGACCCAATAGGGGTTTCAAGACCTACAAAGAGTGAGGTCTTAAAATCTAGAGGATGTTATCTAGCTTTGCTTAAGAATGAATTAAGCCAAGTGCCAATAGAAAGAAAGATAGTCTTGGACTCATATGAAATACAAGTCCACTATCGATGCTTGGAGACAACCATTATCTACCAGAGATGGAGAGATGAACCACCCCGTGAGTCACGAAAAATCTATGGGGTTTGTTTTGATTTATGTATATGGGGACACCATGCAGATCGAGGGATATTGAGGTGATCGGATAAGATATTAAGGAATAGTGCACTATCTCGAAAGATAGAAATTAATATTCTAAAATGGATCTAATCACCTAATAAGGACACCTAAGGCATGATGGATCTTGAATATACCAAAGATTTTCCCCTACCTTACTTGTATGAATAAAGCAGGGTTTATTTAAACTAAGTTCTAAAGTTCCCTATGGGGGCAAACCCCCATAGTTAATTACACCCTAAGAAAGGTAAGTTTCTTAGGAATACTCTCGATTAAAGTAGGCAATTATTGTCTCCAAACATTTCAAAGATAGGAATACTAATAAATTAGTTATAATTGAAAAATCAAGTGGGATAGATCAAAAGGAGAGACTTATTATTGAAGCCAAAGGGAGATGAGTAGAGAATGCTCATGATACTAAAAAACCTAATGAGCATTCCAATCTATCTTATGGTTGGGCTTTATCAAAATGAAGAGAATTTTGTATTTGAGTTAAAATTTATTAGAAGGCTAGGACTTATAATCCCACAATATAATATTATGAAAATACCTAAGAGGTGAGAATTTATACTTGTAGCCTGAAGGAAAACATCAACCTCGGATCCTAAATCTATAGAGCTTTAGCGAGGACCAAAGCACATCCTAAATCTAAGCAAAGATGGGTATACGATTTACCTCCACAAGAGAGGGCAAACCACTGGTGGACTTTTAGAGTAACAATGACTAATTCTCCTATATTTTAAAATCATGTGGTCAAGTCATATGTTTTGCAAGATGGTTAGGTTTTTATTATTAGAAAGAAACTAAAGTCCTTAAACACACTCCCTAAGAGACTAGAGCATGAGTTGTATGAATAATGACTTAGTCTAATACAAATTTTATCAATTTTATTTGATTTTGGACTCTTTATTTTGACAAAGGCTATAGAATTTTAATATGTCTAAATGCATGTTGAAATAAGGTTATTAGATAAATCAGAGAGAAAGAGGTATTTTCCACCATGAGACCCCAAAGGTCAAGTCTTCCCCTATCGTGCAAGGATGGAAACCCTCTCTTAGCAAAAGTGAAATAATATGACATGCATGATATTAAGCATATAACATACAACTAAGGGGTTGCTAAATCTTTTAATTATCTTGATTTAATGCCTAGGCTTTATGTGAGGTTATGAGTTGTTTAAAAAATTAGTTATGGGTTATAGTTGGGGTAGAAAGTTTATTTAAATTAAAAATATAAAAAGTAAATTTAACTACACCTATAAAATAAGCGTTAGCTAAACACACCATATAACCCAAGCAGTTATATGTATAATTTAGGCTTAGATAACCAAGTCCATATATCCTAGTTTAGATTATACTTAAGGGGTTAAGCAACTTGCAAAAAAGAATATTTTATTTATTTAAGCACCCCTTAAGCACAATCTCCTGCATAAAATATAATTAGGCTAATCACTGCCTAACATCCAATCTACGAAGCATACAGTCTATAATAATACATCATAAAATCAAACATACATCAAACCATGCACCGCCCTAACATAAGGCTAAAGGTGGTGACTTAATCTAAGGTGTGTGTATTAAGGCTTGTGCGGTATGCCTTAACTAGGTTTTATTGTAATTTTCTAAGTATGAAGAGATTTAATTTGAAGAATGGTTTCACTTTAAGTGGCCTAATTGATTTGTATGTTTTACTTAATGTTTTCTTTTGTTTCACTTGATTTATACTTAACAACTAAGTGTTATAAAGAAAAGGAAAGAGTGGGTCACTCTCTTTTATCCCTACTTTAAGCCACACTAAAGCTAATTAATTAATCAATTCTCTTTAATGAGTGGCTTATTACATATTTTAAATTAATCCTAAGTTTGGGTTCACTCTAAGTAATCACATTCAATAAGAGAGGCATCTTAAGATTAATTGGAATGAAATATTATCACATAACACATATCCATTCATTTATTTTAATCATATCTAACATGCATATGATTAAGTCCTAAACATATCTATGTATGCAATGTATTTTGGCACACTTAAATGTAGGATGCATAAATGAGTTTTATAGAGAAGAGGATTTTCGTTCATTAGCTAAATACACATTCAAATGTATGAAAGTTTTATACAAGTACTTTGTCATTATTTTGCACCAGCATAGTGAGGTAGGAACCTCCTTGGGGCTACTTAAAGCCGTGCATCCCCAAAATTTCCAGGCTAGATATACCCGCTATTCTTAAATATATATGGATGTATAAGCAATTACAAGAATAAAAAACCATGCAAAAGTATAGTTTGATTTATTTAATTTATTTGTGTGAATGAATTAAAGATCTACCCAAATTCTAATTTCAAGATGCATAAGAATGAAATTAAATAGGTACATCACCATTATTTTGCACCAGGGGAGTGAGATAGGAACCTCTTTGGGGATACATAAAGTCGTGCATCCCCAGAATGTCCAAACTAATAAACCCACTAACATTCATACTTATACAAATCAACATATGAACAAAAGAAAAAAAAACTTCACTTCATACACTAAGCTTATATTCACATGCACCTCCTATGTATATATAACTAATGTCACAACATGTATTATTATTCATTAATAAGTTTTTGAAAATATATTTGAGATTTAATAGTGATAATAGTCACACATATTTTTAATTTAAGTCAACACATACAATTTGACATAATGGAAATCATTTCCATTTATTATTATTTTTTTGAAAGAAATGAATGCATGAATACAAGTGGCATACAACATTTTAATATGATTGGAAAGAAATAAAGAAACACAATCATGTAATTTAATTCAATCCAACTAATTTTTAAGGGCAATCGCATTAAATAAGCTTATTTAAAACAAACCAAAGCTTCTTAATGTCATTTTATATTTTATTTTTAACTTGATTTAAGAGATGTGAGAACAGTTTGCTAATCTTAATCCCATCCTCCATATGTGTGAGTTAATTTAATTTAATAAGAAGCAATTAGATGATTTTTATGGATTGATTAAGTTAAGCAAGGATTAAGTCACTTAATTAACCCTTACCTATGTTACCTTAAGATAATCAATTAAATAATTATGATCTAATATGATATGCAAATAAATTGAAAAGTAAATAGCAATGCTCCTATGAAATGAAAGGGGCTTAATGTGATTAGCTCATAATCATTTAATAATTAAACTTAAGGAGCAACTTTAATTATTTTTATGGTTCTCTCACACATGTGTGCTAATCATAATTTTATTAAGCTTCTTTAGGTTCTTGAACACCTAAAGAACTACCCAAGAATGATTAAGGGAAAAATATTTAATTAGGTTTGAGTTTAATTAATTAAACTATTAATCTATTAATTCATCTATCTTTTAATTAATTGCCAAAATTAATAATTATTTTGAAATGAGATGAGCTTAAGAGAAAAGGTAGGGAAAGAGGTGCCCACCTAATCCCATAAGCCATCCATTGAACTTAAGCATGATTTAATGTGTTTTAGATTTTAGTTTAGCTAATTAAGCATTTAATAAGTTAATTAATTAATAATTAGGACTTTAGTGAAAAGAGAGAGAAAATTAGATAAGGGATTAGTATGGAGGCACCAATCCACTTCCCTTAGTCTCCTTGGTGTCCAATAGTGGTTAGGGAGTCCAAACAATTAATTAATCACTATTCATATGCTTAATTATCCCTTAATAAAATTAAGAGGTAATTAGGGCTTAATCAATTAATTTCACTAATTAAGCAATCAATAAATTCCAAGAAAAATGGGACAGGCAGAGGTCATCCCCCTAAACATCCTTAGAAAGTTTGAAATAAATTGGATGATTAATTAAAGAATAATTAAGTTTTTAATTAAACTCTGATTAAGCTATGTTTACTATTCAAAATCCATTGGAAATATTTTTATTAAATTCTTCGCTAAAATACCTTTAAAATTAGCCCTTATTTGTATTTTTTAAATTTTTCTACAATTAGTTATGAATTATAGAAGATTGAGCCTTAAAAATATATTAATTTACCCAAATTAAAGTCATAATCCCATCGATGCCACGTGGGTGCTGACGCTACGCTTTCCACGTGGCATAACGTGATAGGTTATTTAAGTTGTCACATCGTGCTGCTAAGTCAATCGATGACGGACGTGCTTTCTAGTGGACCATCTGATCTAAGATCAGACGGTCATGATTAATCTCACAATTTAGAAGGAAAATCAAGATTTAATCGTGATTTAATCACGGTCATTCGGTCATCCATTCCAATCACGCAGAACGGACGGCCCGTGATCTTTCTCCTTCACGAGCGATGAAAGATGGATGTCATCCTTCTTTCCCCATTTGATCCGAGTTCACTAAAGCTCAAATTGCTTCCAAAATGATCTCACACAATCAAGGGAAGGAGAGAAACACATCCAACGGTCAAAATCTCATGGCATACAAATTTTCTTCAAAAAAGACCAACCACTTTTTTCTAAATCTACGGTTTTGAGGAATTACCTCACTAAAGCTTAAGACCGGCGGTGGGATCGACGGAGGTAGCTTCGCCTAGTTGAGGAGAAGCGTGAGCTTTGATTTGGGGTAGATCCCTCAGACTACCAAGATCATCTTATTTGGTGTTCGATCTTGATCGAACTCCCCCCTCTAGTAGCTTAGAAGCTTGGGAAAAGTCTTGAATGGTTTCGACGACACACGAGGATGGTATGTGCAAGAGGAATTGAAGTTTAGTTATATGTAGGAAGAGAATCTCTTGGAGGATGGATGCCCTGTTTTGACTATGCACGAGAATGGAGAATTTCGATGAAGGGAAACTTGGGAAGGCTTGGGGAAGCTCTACGATTTCAAAAATACTCAGGAAGCTTAGTCTGTTCAAATTGTATCAATCCCTCTGAGAATTGAGAGAGTATACCCCTCAATCGAGCCTGATGGATGGATGTGATCCATCCCTAATTTTTGGCCGATTTTCCACCGTGAGCTTGTCGGAGGGGTCTCAATTGAGTCCACATGGCACGACTGGAGTGGAGGAAGCTATGGCAGGAGGTCTAAGGCAAGATATGGGCTGATGGTGGTTGATTTCCTCCTTCATTTGTCCATGGTTGAGTGAGGAGGAGGAATTGGATTCCCTTTAGTCCATGGCTGGTTCTAGGCTTACTCAGATTGTGCTATGGGGTTGATGATACTCCAAATGGCAAAGTTTAGGGCTACCAAAGAAAGGGGAGAGTGGACTTTGCCTCTTTTGGATGGAATCCAATGAAAATATGTTTGTCCAATAGATAATCCCCTTGGGTTGGGTTCTAATTGGGCTTGGGCTGATTTTAGGTTAAATTAGGATCAATTTGTGTTGGGTTTGGTCAGCCACCAAAGCCCCATGAGTTGATTTTGAGTGCTCAGGTTTTATTTGGTCAAATGGGTTCAAATGAGTTTATGTTGAGTTAGGTTGACCAATTGATTAAATTGGGTAAAACCAAGGCTTGTGTTAGGTTAAAATGATGATTTGAAAAGTATTGATTCAAGTGATTTTGATTAATTTGGCCTAGGCATGATTTTGGCTCACTTGAATTCAAATAGGTCAAATGTGCTAACTTGAGAAATTTGACCAATTTGACCAAATTAAGTTGATTAGGTGTTGGTTCATGTTCACTTGGTGAATTGAAAATGATTTTAGGCTTTGGTTTGAATTAATTTGGGTTTAATTTGAATTTTGGCCAATTTGATATTTTAGATCAATTTGGGCTAGGTTGGGTCAAGTTGACCAATTGGTCAAATTGGTCTCAATTATGGCTTTGGTTAAGTTGAATAGTTTAATTAGAATGAACTTAAATCATTGGTTTCAATCAATTTGGGCTAAATCATGATTTGACCCATTTTGGCTTTTTAGGCCAATTTGGGTCAACTTGGTTGGACTTAGTTTGGCTCAATTAAGGGTTTGGCCATCTTCAATGATTATGAGTTAGTTTGGATCAATGGTTTCAATCAATTTGGTATATGGTGGGTTTTGGCTAGTTTAGGTCAATTGATTTGGTTTTGGCATGATTCAATTTTAGATATGAGCCTAGGATTGAAATATAAATCCAACTACAATCAATTTAGAGTCTAGTGGATTTTGGCTCATTTGAAGTTTTCAAGTCAAAAAGTAACTTGGGCTTGAATTGGGTTGACTTGAGTTTGATTTGATAATTATAGTTTATGTTTATATTTGACTAAATGATTGAAGGAATGATTGATTCAAAAGAAAATCCATTATTTTTAGCTTGATTTGGATATGATTTGGTCAAGTTCAAGAAATTGGCTAAAAAGGCTTGAATTTGATTTTGGTTTGATTCTGGATTTGGAATTTATATTTTATTTATATTTGGAAATATAATTGAAGATATCAAATATCCATGAGAAAATCACTTGAATTTGGAGTGATTTGAAAAAAAATTTAACCAGGCTTAAAGATGTAGGTCAAAAGGGCTTAAGTAGGGAATCAATTTAGTTTGATTTATTTTTGGTCATTGGAGGGCGGGTTTCATTTATATTTATGAATATAAATGAATGAGTAATAGGTTTATAAAGAAACCACTTGATTTTGGGTTGATTTGATTTAAGATTTGAGTAAGCTTATGGAGGTAGTCCATAGGGCTTAAGAGGGGATTTGGCTTAGCTTGATTTAGTTTTGGTCATTTGGGTATGGATTTCATTTATATTTGTGAATAAATAAATGAATAATTGATTTATAAAGAAATCAGTCAAGTTTGGGATAATTTGGGTGAAGATTTGGCTAAGCTTATGAGAATGGGTCATAAGGCTTAAGAAGGAATTTTGATCTTGGATTTGATTTGAGATTGAATTATTTGGTTTGGAATTTGGATTTAGATTTGGTAAATGATTAAAGTATTTAATTAACCTTTGAGAAAATCAACTAAATTAGGATTGATTTGAATTTGGTTAAGGCTAAGTCCATAAGATGAAATCAAAGGGTTTAGGAAGGGTTTTGAATTTAATCATGGGAATATGGAGAAATCTTGAGCTTGAATTTGATCATGGGATTGATTATGAGTCTTGAAAATTGGGTTTGGTATAAATTTGAGTCTTGAAAATTGGTGTGCATCCAGCAGGAATTGAACCAATGAATTTACCAATTATGGGTTGGGCACTTTAACCATTCATCCATGGATGCTTACAGGGATCATCGTACATCATGAATAACTAAATTCTTATTGAAATAAAATCTTTAGGAGGAATCAATGAAACGACATCAATTCAAATCCTAAATATTTGAATTGAGAGAGATATTAAGAGAGATCAAGAATTCTCACTATTTCGTAGATTCATGAATCAAATTTGATTGAGTGGGATCTTTCACTCACATGTTTTTCCACCAAGAACGTTTTATGAAACTCTTGGACTCCCAAATTTGGAGTATCCTACTTTCACATGATTCATAGGGTGCAACAAGCAATGGATATTTCACGATCAAAGGTGTAGTATTATTTGTAGTAGTGGTGGTCCTTATATCTTGTATTAGCAATTGAAAGATGGTCGAAGGAAGAAATCTCTATTTAATAGGGCTTCTTCCTATACCTATGAATTCCATTGGACCCAAAAAGGAGACATTAGAAGAATCTTTTTGGTCTTCCAATAGAAATAGGTTGATTGTTTCGCTCCTGTATCTTCTAAAAGGGAAAAAGATTTCTGAGAGTTGTTTCATGGATCCACAAGAGAGTACTTGGGTTATCCCAATAAAGAAAAAGTGTATCATGCCTGAATCTGGCTGGGGTTCTCAGTGGCGGAGGAATCAGATTGAAAAAAAATAGGGATTCTAGTTGTCAGATATCTAATAAAATTGTAGCTGGAATTGAGATCTCATTCAAAGAGAAAGATAGCAAATATATTGAGTTCCTTTTTTATCCTATACGGATGATCCGATCCATAAGAACCATGCTTGGGAATTTTTTGATCATCTTTCTCCAAGGAAGAAACGAAACATAATCAACTTGAATTCGAGACAGTTATTTGAAATCTTAGGGAAAGACTTGATTTGTTATCTCATATCTGCTTTTCGTGAAAAAAGCCCAATTCAAGGGGAGAGTTTCTTCAAATAACAAGGAGCTGGGGCAACTATGCAATCCAATGATATTGAGCATGTTTCCCATCTCTTCTCAAGAAACAAGTGGGGTATTTCTTTACAAAATTATGCTCAATTTCATAATTGGCAATTTCGCCAAGATCTCTTCGTTAGTTGGGGGAAGAATTAGCACAAATCAGATTTTTTTTAGGAACGTCTCGAGAGAGAGTTGGATTTGGTTAGACAATGTGTGGTTGGTAAACAAGGATCAGCTTTTTAGCAAGGTCCGGAATGTATTGTCAAATATTCAATATGATTCCATAATGTCTATTTTCGTTTAAGAAACAAATTCTAGCCAATGGAAAGGATCTTCTTCTGATCAATCCAGAGATCATTTTGATTCTGTTATAAATAAGAATTCAGAATAACACACATTGATCGATCGAACAAAGATCCAGCAACTAAAATAGAGATTGCTTCTTTGGGATCCTTCCTTTTTCAAACAGAATGAACAGAGATAGAATCAGATCGATTTTCAAAATGCCTTTTTGGATCTTCCTCCATGTTTTGGCTATTCGCAGAACCTGAGAAACGGATGAATAATCATTTTCTTCGGAAAATTGAAGAATTTCTTGGGAATCCTTCAAGATCCATTTGTTCTTTTCTCTACAGAGTCAACTTCATCCGGGTTGAATCCATTGAGGTCCACTATAGCTCATAAATTATTGAAGAAAAAATAAGATGTTTCTTTTGTCCCTTCCAGGTGAGCGAAAAATAAATAAATGGTTGATATATTCAAGATAATTACGTATTTACAAGATATCATAGCAATTCATCCTTTGGAACCATATCACATCCGATTGATTCTTGGATGAACCGGATATGGAGAGCTCCAATAAGATTTTATTCTTGAACAAAAATCCATTTTTTTAATTTCTTTCATCTATTTCATGACCGAAACAAAGAGGTGTAACGTTCATGATTTTTTTGAATCAAGAGATTGAAATGGCGAATTCACTCTATATCAATGACGGATCGGTGTTTCATATGGGATTTGTCTTTTCCATTGATTCCTACGGGTTGGATCAAAAAAAATTCTTGAATGATGTATTCAACTCGAGATGAATAAAAGAAATCTTTATTGGTTCTACCTCCTATTTTTATGAGGAGAATGAATGTTTTCTCAAGGATCAAAAACAAATTGGTCGATCTACTACGAATGAGTTGGAAGATCTCAAACTAAAAGCATGGTATTTGCTAGCAACAATATAGCGGGCTCAATCAATATAGATTGATCCAAAATCTGATTCAAATCCAATATAGCACCTATGGGTACATAAGCAATGAATCGAACCGATTCTTTTTAATGAATAGATCTGATGGCAACT
The DNA here is from genome assembly GCA_021442155.1 of Cymbidium sinense. Lineage (NCBI taxonomy): Eukaryota > Viridiplantae > Streptophyta > Magnoliopsida > Asparagales > Orchidaceae > Cymbidium > Cymbidium sinense. The sequence goes on from CM038219.1 coordinate 144,033,030, forward strand.
TTGAATATGGAATTCAAATAAATCATATAGGAAATGATACTCTAAATCATAGAGTCAAAAGAAATGATTTGATCCTCTTATTTCTCGAACTGAGAGATCCATGAATCGGGATCCTGATGCATATATATACAAATGGTCTAATGGGAGCAAGAATTTCCAAGAACATTTGCAACATTTTGTTTCTTAATAGAAGAATCATTTCAAATCGCAAGTAGTGTTTCGATTACATTATTAATCAATATTTGATTGATTGTTCCGAGGCTACCGACAAAGAAGATTTGTATAATCCACTTCGTTTCTTTTTGTCCAAGTCACTTCTCTTTTTCTTTGTGAGTATCGGGAATATCCCCATTCATAGGCCTGAGATCCACATCTATGAATTGAAAGGTATGAATGATCAACTCAATCAATTGTTAGAATCCATAGGTGTTCAAATCGTTCATTTGAAAAAATTGAAACCCATCTTATTCGATGATCATGATACTTTCCAAAGGACTAAATTCTTGATCAATGGAAGAATAATATTACCATTTTTATTTAAAAATAATGTTATTCAGAAAATATCTGTCTGAAATAGAATTTTTTATTTTGTTGAAGTCAGTATGCTACTTCAAATATAGACTGAAGAGAAAGCAATGTTTGGTTATGTTATTGATTGCATTAATTTTATCATCTTTTAAAATATAATTCTTCATATAGTTTAATGAAAAAGTTTCTATTTTTTACACCTGCTCTTGTTGGACTATTCTATATCATAAAATCGAAATGCCAAATGGCACAACATTCAGGTAAAAGACAGTTTAAATATATTACTGATAACATACTAATATTTAAATTTTTTGACATTTGTATTTACATGGGGGTTTGATTTATTCTCATTCATCCCCTCCCTTTATTAATTTTCCATGTCACGTTTTTTTTTCTTTATTAATATAGTGAAAGATGAAATCAACACTTAATTTTTTTTATGACATGTGATAGAAATGTTTTTTTTTCCTTTCGATTTTTTCTCTTAGTAACTCTCAACAATATTTGATTTGCATTAGAAACCCATATTTGATGGAGAAATTATTACACGCTTTATACATCATCTAAAAATCTAGTTGATCGAGCGCAAATCTCGATGCAATATATGTGATGTGTTTCAATCTTTCGAATTTAAATTTAAGACTATCCCAACTACAATTTTAGCAAATATATAAACAAATTGAGCATCTTCATGAGACAAACACAGAGACATTAGAAGTGATTCAATCTAAGTTATAATAAGCTCGAATCAGTCACATGAAGCATAGTTAGAAACTTTGAAATATTAAATGAAGAATAAAAAGATCTTTGAATTTGTCAAATTTATAATCAAATCAATCAGTTACAATGAAATCCAACGAACATAAGATTACTCGAATTCAATGTCATAAAGAGACAAAAAAATGATCTACTATCAATGGAATTAATATGGATCATTAGATAAAATATTTAGAATTTTGACTAAATTTATCAAAATATTTCTACAAAAAATTCTATAAATATGATCGTAATTTTAATATGACTTAGAAAGAGAGCCAAGAGTTAAGCTTGAGAGCTTGAAGTTTTCGAAAGCTAGCAATTGTCTCCGATCACCACAACTGCTTGTTATAGCCTTTTTTTTTTTTTTTAAGTTGTTGTTACCTAACTGTTGTACAATAGACAAATAAACAAGTATTTCAAAATTCTATAATCTTATCTTATAGACTTCAATCATAATAATTTCTTTTATAAGACTGGTCCTTCATTTTGAAAAAAACAATTACAAAATAAAACATTATGATTACAAAAATGATCCAAAATAAATAAATAAATGGAGATATATTAAGTTTGTTTCACCATAAATTTATTGAAAACGATTTTTTGGAAGTTTTAATTTGATTTAAATATGTGATATTTTGAGATTTGGGAATAGCAATAAGATCTATATGCTTGATTTTGAATATCAAGTTTCATATAATCTAATAATTTTTTTCACTTTTTTTTCAAATGGGTAGAAGTTTAATATTGAAATGTCAAAATTGAAATGCCAAATGGCACAACATTCAGATAAAGGGCAGATGTTTAATATTTGAATTTACATGGGGTTGATATATTCCCTCCTTCATTAATTGATTTTGCATGACATTTGCCAGACAGAAATCACTGAATTGATTTTATTTTATTTTATTTTATTTGTTGCTTTTAACACCTCTCGAGAATATTTAATTTGGCTAGGAAATAATAATATTTAGTTTATAAATTATTATTTGCAAATAATTAAGTTTTGTTGCATGTACGGCTAGTCTTATTCACTAAATGACAAGACAGGGTATTATAATGACTGAACAAATAAAAAAAATATTTGAGATGTTTTCATAAATTTTAGATTTGCCTCAATTAGATGATCCCAAAGATGATTTTCAAAGATTCTAAATTGAATCCTGAGGTCCTTATTCGATATATTTTATTTTTTACTTTTTTATTTTTATAATATTTTTATAAATATATTTATTCATTATAAAATAATTTTTAGATGCTTTGAATATTTATAAAAAAAACTATGACTATTAAATATATTTTATTTTTAATCAAAATAATAAATAAATAAATATATAAAAGTAAAATAAATGAAAATAAAAATGATCACAAACTGCTCCCTTGGCATTATGAGATCTGAGATTTTATGTAAAGATCGATACTAAATTAAGTTAATTTTAGATATTATATTACTTATTGTAGTTTATTATTTCATTAAATCATTATTAATTTATATAATTGATGATTATCATATATTCGATGTGTTATAATTATAAAAAAAGATTTTTATCTTTTTGACATATATGTATTCATCATATTTTATTTTATTTTCATCGCCAAAATAATAACTCAAATCTCAATGGTGTGATATATATAGATAAAAGAACCGTTCATGATAAGAGTAAAAGATTTCAAATTCATCATGCCATAATATTTTTATTTTCTTTTTATACAAATGATAAAATCAACAACTAGGTCATTTAAAAGTAATATATTTTCCATGCAATTCTCCATGTATTTTAAATAATATTGTTGCATGCTAGAAAATTAATTACCGTAGAGTAAAAGTTTTCGCCTTAGCTTTGTTGTGAAATCCACATGATTTAAAGATGATAAAACTCAAAAATTTTATGTGAAAAATCTGAAGAGAGAAAAAACCAAAGATTAAAAATCTTCCATTATGTATTTTTAGTACAAGATCTTCCGATATGGATTACAGTGTATATGAGAAACATATGTGACAACGATCGATTGTATCGATTCTTTAGTAGCGGATGATAATTGAAGCTTGTGTGGAAAATCCGGTAAATCATATGCACATCAAGAAACATCTCAATCTTCATCAAAAGCAGGACAATCAGGTAGAAGTCATCATGATGAAGAGATACGGCAGCGGATCAAGATGGTGGTGGTTACGCGTCGAGGCGGACGATTGTGCTTGGAGGATCTTTTTCCTCTCTCTTGCTGGTCCCCTATAAGAAATGAGGTATTTATAGATTGGAGGAGTGGCGTCTCAGTAAATGCATCCAACAACTCTCCATCTTCGCTCATGATGATTCCCTTGATCATATGATGTATTTTGTGTATTTTAATGTTCAAATGAAGTCGGAATTGTAAGATATTTGACTTGTTGGAACCGGCTCGTCAAGACGCTCGGTTTGACTATAAACACTTCATATTTGAGAGCTTTTTAGAAATTTAATTGATGTCTCAAAGTTTCCAATGATATTTTAAGTCATTGATCTCGACCAATTTCAATTTCGATTGCACAACTTGCATCAGATTAGATTCTTTTTAAAGGAATTTTCAGAGTCATATCAAATATTATTTGAAATTACTAGCCGTGATAGAAAAATTCATTATATCCCTATCAAAAAAATGATTAAAATTATGTGAAGAACTCATAAACTTAAATTGTTGAGAGATAAAGATTAAGTGCGAAAAATCATTTCAAGTATTTAAGAGCATATACAGAACAAAAGTAAAAGCAATCACACAGAGAAACACCATATTTAACATAGAAACACTTGAGAACCGGAAACATCACAGTGTCATACCATCAAGAAATCGACTATGAATGAAAAAATAAGGAGAATTGTACATATTTTATTTATCTCAAGCTTCTCTACACTTCAGTCACTTTAAGACACACTCTCTCTCTCTCATTCCTCTCACAAGGGAACATGGTAAAGCATAAAAAATTCATGACCTAGAACTAAGGCGCTTCAAAACATTAAAAAATTTCTCAGCCCAGTGTGACCAACGAAGTTCACCATCGAGTTTGACCAAACATCGATAATAATATGACTAAGTTGATTGATAAAATCAAGCTTCACAAATAATAATAATTATAATTCTATCGAATAAAATATATAATTTCTAATTATAAAATTAGAGACATAGCTAATTATTGAAATAAATTCCTTAACTGATTTTCATATAAAATTCATTAATCTTGGCATGAAAATCATACAAGAAAGCTAAACATCTTATAATAACTGTGACATTATAGGACAGACGATTAAACTAAATAACCTAAAGTGTACGAGCAACTAAAGACTAATATAATTAGGAGAATCTTTATCTTGGATAGAGTGGGTGAAATAGACCTAAAGTGAAGTCAAGTAGAGGCTTTGGGTGACTTTTGTCTAGAGCTAAGATGTAATCCTCACACTTAATATGCACCTACGTTTGAAAATAAAAAACAAATTTTAGAAAAAAATAGGATAAAAATTACAACTTTGAAAGTATTAATTATATCAGAGAAATAATAACTGTTAATTAAACTTTTAATATAAAATGATCAAATTATTCATTCAAAATTACTATGAATATGTTCCTTTGGATTCTGTGATTTAGGAGTTGTTTGGGATAATGATAATGCTACAGTGAGGTTCATATTGCATTGTAATTTGGGTATTGCATTTGGGTTGGATTTTACTTATTTTTTAAGAAATTTATATTGAGAGTATTGCATTTAATCACAATATTCGCAAGACCCGTATAGAGACGAAGAAGAGTTCTCGCATGCGATGGTGCAGTCGCACGATCCCCATTCTATATATAATTATTAGACACAAACAACCCTATAAATTTACATAATTATGCAATAAAAAAATCGGATAACTTAACCCAGTCCGACCACGTCTGCGATCTCCCCGAGGCGAAGAGCATTTTGTCAACTAAAATATTACCCAAAATTCATGTCGTTTTACAAGCGACATATAGATGATTACTCTTGTGCGCATGACGATAGAAACTTAAAGTCAAAGCCACAGTTGTATTTGCATATGTCGGCTAGTTGTCTCTCAAATGAACGATTTGCAATATTTTTTTTTTTGATACCAGACTGAGAGAGAGGATCTTTTATTTTTTTTAATTGAGCGTTGCAGTTGCGGAAATAGAAGAGAGATTAAAGATATATATATATATAAATAATTAATTAATTAATTAATTAAATATATATATATATATTAATAATTAAATAAATTTTTAATAAATATATATATATAAATAAATAAATAAAATTTTTATTTGCATATTTTTATATTCATTAATAATTAAATAAATAAATAATTTTTAATAAATAAATAAATAAGTATATATATATACTTTTTAATATATATATATATATATATATAATAATTTTTAATGCATGTATATTTAATGTGACTAAAGATGAATTATTATTTATTTTTTATATATTTATATATTTTTTTTATTTTTGTTATTATTATTATTTTAGACTTTTTTTTCTTTTTTTAATTTATAAATCTTCATAATTTTTAATAACTTTGATATTATAAATAAAGAAAATAATATATAAAAGTTATTAAAAAATTATGAAGATTTATAAATTAAAAAAGAAAGATAAAAAAAGAAATAAATCTAAAATAATAATAATAACAAAAAATATAAAAAATATAAATATATAAAAAATAAATAATAATTCATCTTTAATGAGGTGAAATATATATGCATTAAATTATTATTATTATTATTATTATTATTATTTATATTATATATATATATATATTATATATTATATATATATATATATATATATTTATTATTTATTTATTTAATTTATTATTTATTTATATATTTATTAAAATTATATATATTTATTTATTTATTAAAATTATTTATTTAATTAATTATTAATGCATATAAAAAACACACAAATAAAAAAAATTATTTATTGATTTATTTATTTATATATATTTAATTATTTATTAAAAATTTATTTATTTATTTATTTAATATATACTTATTTATTTATTTATATATATATATATATATATATATATATATATATATTATATATATATATATATATATATATATATCTTTAATCTTTCTCTTACAGGTAAATAAAAAAAATAAAACTCTCTCTTTGCTATCAAATAAAAAACAAAAAAATAAAATTCGTCGGTCGTACGATTAAGTCTATTTTCTTAAAAACAAATTTTGATGTACAATTAAAAATGTGACTATTTTAAAATTTTGACCTAAAACATTAGGTTGATTTGTTATTAACTAGTTATTTTCTCGTGTATATCGACTATGCTTGACTGTTACAAACTATACATACTATATAGTCCATTCTTCACAAACACACACAGACGCACACCGAGAGAGAGAGGGCATGGAGGACTTGAGGAGCATAGAGGAGATGAGCACGGGAGTGGGGACGACGGAGGAGAACAGAAGAGTCGAAGAGAATGAGAAAGCTATGTTGTTTGCTTCCATGATGAAGCTTCCCACCTTCAAGCAGCTTCGAATGGGGATTCTCAAGTCGGCCGTCGCGGACGACGGGGATGGCGACGGCGGACATGGAAGGAAACGACAGCTTCATGAGCTAAAGCTGGTGGATGTTCGTAACCTCACACATGGCCAGCGCCGAGAGTTCATCGAGCAGGCCTTCAAAGATGCTGAGGAAGATAACGAACGGTTCCTCATGAAGCTTAGAGAAAGAATTCTGCGGTGAGCTGTTTTTTTTTTTTTCGTTTGAAAAATAGAAGATAAAAAAATTATTATATATATATATATATATATATACAGGATCAGAAATTTTTTTTAAATAAAATAATGAATAATTTCTTATATAAAATTAAAAATCAAAGCATCTCATATAACAAAATAAAATCAAACCTTTATAAATAAATTTTTTTTACATTACTGTCATTTATAAACACCAGAATAAATATTTTGGCGTTGTAATCAATTCTCAAACTCTTAAATTCTTTTGATATATGTAATAAGACAATCATTCATCCAAGAATCTCATTAAGCATTTTTTACGATCTTCATTGAAAATGCTCTTTCACATTCTTTGTAGCGATTGGCAATATCAAAGCAAGCTTTATTAGAATATACTGAGGATAAATATCATTTTTTCTCTACTAACTTTTGTGCAGTTCTCCAATTCTCAACTTGAAAATGAATCATTGGTTCATGTCGATAATATAATTCTCAAGTTATATCTAAAATAATAATATCAAAGCGAGAAGTCACATTGGGATAAAACTTTGTCAAACATATCAATTTTTTTTCAAAAGGCGAGAAGAATCATGGATTCAAGCATGCATATAAAAGTAATTCGATTGCTCATCAAATCTTGCTCACGAGTTGCATCTGTAATAAAATAACTCAACTTGATATAATGTAGATTGGTGATTCCGAGCATATCTTCTTGATCTTCCACGATAATAAATCAACTCATATTTGGCAGTATATCATTTTTTCACAAAATGTATGAACTTCTTCAAATAAAATGTTCCAACCATCATCTCATATTTTGTAGTCTTTGTTTTGACACCTTAACCAAAGTCATGGCATTTATAATATCTTGATCCTTTTTTTGTAAAACTTGAGATAACTCATTCTGATTCCTAATATGGATTTCATCAAGTCGATTGAAAACAAACTCAAAACATTGAATTGAATCAAGAGCATTTGCTTCACCTCTTTGTTCATTTGTTTAAACTATCTTCTACAATTATATCGAACATCTATAATAGATCCAAATAAAATAAGTATATTTATCAATGCGATAATGTGATCCCAATATCTCCATTCGTTGAAGAGTTATTTCTTGATTTAAACCTCGCCATCTTGTAGTTCTCCACTTATTTTCAATACTTTGTTTAATTGTCTTTCAATTAAAACTTCTCTCCTTTGCAAGAACTTCCAACAATATTTATCAAATTAGATACATTATTAAAAATGTTATCAATATGATTCTTAAATATAGTTTAAGAATTGATGAGCAAAACAATGAATGTAATAATTTATTTTCTTTCAAGATTAAAAGCTTTTAATGATGAAACTCACCGCGTGTTGCTAATATCATAACCTTGACCCGATTCGCGATATACTCAATCCGCTTTGAGAAAAGTGCCTCATAGCATATTTAAGTATTGGGCTTGTTTCATAACATGTATAATACCAAAAGCGCTTCAATGCAACCTCTCTTATCAACATAATGAATAGCACTTGTTCTTTCATTGATACGCGAGATTCATCTAAAAGAGCTCAAATAACTCATTACCCAAATCATTGATAATAGTATTGAAGTCAATAACTGCATGTAATGTCCCAATTTGAGCGGTTAACTTATTATTTCTGGGCATTTTCGGGACAACCTTATTAATACTTTCATTATGCTCATTAAAAGTCAAGTTCAAGAAAATTTCCGATTTTCGAATCCTCGATTCATCATGACCACGCTAATCCTTAAAAGAAAGCATCAATCTGGCATGTCGTGTTCTGTAATCCCCGATTTTTGATAATGTCTTTCATAAGAAAATGCAATGTGTTGATCCGATTCATTAAATCTTCACATTTTCTTTGCATATTATGAGCACTATTAACACAATATGAACTTCAAATCTTTCAATTTTAAATCCATTATTATCACCACTTGTTCTTTGTCGTCATAAAGATAACAAAATAAACAATCTCTGATCTTTTGCAATCTTGCCTAGTTCTTCTCCATTGAGCTAAAAGCTTTTAATGATTTTAGAATAACGGAAGAAGAGAAATAAAATTCAATTCCTTTGGAAGACGGAAGTCTATGACTAGATTATGAGAAACGAGGATGTAAAGAGTAATTAAAACTATTTTATTCCCTTAATTAAAACTATTTTATTCCTTAAACACTAATACACAATCGAAAGTTATATTTATCTATATATATATATATATATATATATATATATATATATCCATAAAGTTAGATATTTCAAAAGATGTGTCAAAAGGAATCAAAATCCAACTTTCAAATTCTTCTCTTAATGCGCATTATAACTTCCAAACTCAATCTCAAGTTTAGGTGAGAAATATGATATAGCTCTAGTAATTTAGCTCATAAATTGTAAATAAGTTTACTCGCATAATTTTTTGAAAGCAACAAATTTTATAACAAAAATGAAAAATACATGATACAAGGCTAAAGGCAAACATGGAAAAACACATCGACAAGCAAATTTATAGAAAGCGAGAAAAGTGGATATTACCAACTCGGACATCACTAGTCTAGAATGCCAAAATCAACAAGGAATTTATTATATCTCACTTGGAATTTGGCAAATCTAGGAGAATGAAGAAAAACTGTCTATCATTTAAGAGTCTTGAGAAGAAAAATACTAACTAAAATCAAAAATTTCTAATATAATATTGAGATTGAAAGAAACTAGAATCACAAAAGCTTTTGGCAGATCTGAAACTGCTCAAAGTTTTTTGGGTGCCAAAGAATTATGAGCATGAACAACCAAAACATCCTTAAACTTTCATTACATATCTAAAATAGAAATCCAATTTCTATATCGAAATAAATTCGCATCAATATTTTTATTTGTATAGGCACAAAGGCTTGAGAAATCAAATATTAACTTTCTTCCATGTCTTTCTTTACTATTTGTTCATTCGGTTTATTAAATAAAAGTATTTGTCCCTCACAATGAAGAAGTTAATTTCCATCCATAACCAAATAAAAAATAAAATGCATTAGGATAGATGGCAGAATTCAAATAGGAAAGAGCCGATGAAAGAGGTAGCAAAATATGAAATGAAAACAGGAAGAAAAAAAAAGAAAAAAAAGAGAAGGAACGTTATAACTCACCAGTAACCCTTTTGAAACTTTCTGACGGTTAGCTCGACGCAAATTCCTAACAAAGCGGGAGAGAAGGGAACAAAGACCGGCAATGGCGTAGCAATCTTCACATTTTCCTCTCAAACTCCTTCACCGCTTCATGAATCATGGCCTCCTGGACACAACCGATAAACATACACTCATCAACCTGCGGTTTGAAATGCAAAGAAGAATCCAGAAAACAAGGCCTACCAATGCTTTACAGATTTCAAATATTGAACAATTCTAAATATTCCACAATGCAAGTTTCACTCCCTCAAGCTCTAGAAAACACAAAATTACACTTTCTTGTTTCAAACCAAAAAACCCAAATGAAAATCGCACTAAAGCAGCGGCATGCACTTCCAAAAAACAAAACAAAGAAGAAATAGAAAAATTACCTGCGATTGGCGTAGTAGGATCGTGGCAGTCACATGAGTCACGGCGTGACATTAGAAGCGAATAGGAAAAAAAGGGGATTCTTATTCAGAAGAAGAAGAAAGCATGAAGGGATTAGACGGAGAAAAATGCGTCGCAATCAGAGGGTTTGGAAATAAATTTCGCTTATTATCAAGGTGGGCCATACGCATTTCTCCTTAACTCATAGTATATATATATAATTGAAAATTTTCAAACAATTTTCATCTATAATTAAATCTCACTCATAAAAAATTTCAAAACAATTATCATCTATAATTAAATCCCACTCATAATAAGTATTATATTCAATAAAATCTATATGATAATGATTTAAATAGAAATGTTGTGTGCTAGAAACCTAGTTGCGGTAGAATAAAAGTTTATGCCTTAGCCTTATTGTGAAATCCAACACACACACAGATATTTGAAGAGTGAACAAGAAAACTCCAGGATTTTCTATGATAGATCTGTTCATCTTCCATCACTTCTACTTGAGATCTCCACCTCTAAAAAAAAGTATATATAATTTACGTTTCCGTTAATGAGGATGTCTATAATGCAGGGTTGGAATCGAGTTACCAACCGTTGAGGTTCGGTTTGAAAAGCTTAATGTTGAAGGGGAGTGCCACTTCGGGAGACGAGCGCTGCCAACGCTCGCCAACACAGCCATTAACACCGCCGATTCAGCCCTCAGCAAATTTGGTGTTAGCCTCACCAAGCGCTCCAAACTCACCATCCTCAACAATGTCTCCGGCATCATCAGGCCCTCTAGGTCATTTCATCAAACTGCTTGCCTGCAACCATTATCTTCTGTCATCATTGTCGCCGTCTTCACCAAAACATGGTCGATAACTAATTTTATTTTGAAAGAATTTTGCAGGATGACGCTCTTGCTAGGCCCTCCAGCTTCTGGAAAGACCACTCTTCTGAAAGCTTTAGCTGGAAATCTGAACTCTAGTCTCAAGGTTTTTTTCTCTGCGATACACTTCCCATAGTTTAATAATATTTGGGACTCATCAATTGCTGATTAGGTGAACGGCGAGGTTACGTACAATGGGTACAAGTTTGACGAATTTGTGCCCCAGAAATCGGCTGCATACATTGGAGAGAACGATGTCCATGTACCTGCGATGACCGTTAGAGAGACCCTCGATTTCTCTGCTAGGTGTCAAGGCATCAGTGCAGCTCGATATGGTATTCAAACACAGTCCTAATTTTTCATTTTTTTCATTGAAAGTGTATAAAGATGAAATAAATGAATAGTGAGTTTTAACTCATTTGTAATTTTGGGCAGACCTCTTAAAGGAGCTCTTAGAGAGTGAGAAAGCTGCAGGAATACTCCCTGACGCTGAAATTGATCTTTTCATGAAGGTTAGCTTTTTATTCTATTGTCATTATTCTTTGCATTTGTTTACTTTCTTCGTTCAACGCACATAGATTTTAAGAGATGTTATGGAGATATGAATTAAGTAATTGATTTATCATTGGAAATAATGGTTATGTAGCTGTATTTTTATTCATTATTTACAAGAATTAGTGATGCTCTATTTTGAATCCTGTAGGCTACTTCGGTGGAAGGGGTGAAGAATAGCCTCAAACAGAATATATCATCAAGGCATGTCTCTAACTTTTGTGCCTTTTTATGTAACCATTACAGTTTAGTGCTCACAATCACAGTACCTCTGCATGGCTTTCAGCAGAGTGATCACTCTGCATTCCTTGGCTGGTGATTAATGTGGGGAAATAGTTAGTGGCATTCAGTGATGATATTTTATGTCTTTAAGAACTGTGATGTGCTGAAGTTATACTGTTTGGATGCAGATACTTGGGTTAGATAGTTGTGCCAATGTTCTTGTTGGAGATGAGATGAGAAGAGGGATCTCTGGTGGACAGAAGAAGCGGCTCACCACTGGTTCATTTCTTACCAATTTTTTTATTTTTTTTAAAGTAATGAGTTCCCCATAAATGTCATAGTAAGAAGCACTTACCAAGTTTCCGAAGCCAATTTTAGTACTTTAATGAAACTTCAGAGTTACTTTGATGTGTAAAAAAATAAAAATAAAACGTAGGCAAACCACATTCATACTAATTATTTCTAGTGATGTTCCCTATACAATTGTCAGATCCAGTTTTCTGTTTTGGTCATTTAAGCTCATGTTTGCACTTTCCATACTTCGTTTGCTGGCTACCTATCGAACAAACTTAACATAAACTTATTGCAGGTGAGGTTATTGTTGGCCCAACAAAAGTATTATTCATGGATGAAACATCAACTGGGTTAGACAGCTCAACAACTTACCAGATTGTGAAGTGCTTGCAGCAAATTGTGCATCTAGGGGAGGCCACCATCCTGATGTCTCTCCTCCAACCAGCACCTGAGACCTTCAAGCTCTTTGATGATATCATCCTTTTAAGTGAAGGTCAGATAGTTTACCAGGTCCACGTGAGTATATTCTTGATTTCTTCGAGTCTTGTGGATTCTGCTGTCCTGAGCGGAAGAGCATTGCCGACTTCCTCCAAGAGATCATCTCTCGAAAGGACCAGGCACAATATTGGGCTGACCATACTCGGCCCTATCGCTATATAACAGCCTATGAGTTTGCTGATCTCTTCAATCAGTTTCATATTGGACTCCATCTAAAAACTGAGCTCTCAGTTCCCTTTGACAAGAGTAGAAATCACCAAGCTGCTCTGGTCTTTAAGAAGCATGCTGTCCCATTCTCAGAACTCCTTGCTGCCTCCTTCACAAAAGAGTGGCTCTTCATCAAGCGAAATTTATTTCTTTACCTCTTCAAGTCTATCCAGGTCTACATCCAACCTCGGATTTGATTAATTCATTCCTAGCCTTCGTATTATTACCACATTTAATAAAAATCAAATAAAAATCATCAAGTTTTCAAATGAAGCTGCTTGGCTTCAATTAATTTCTTATCGTGGCTTAATATACAGATTTTATAAAAGGTATTACCATAAAAAAGCTTTGAGTGGGGACAGTTTTTGCATTCCTGTGAATTGGTCTCAACAAATATTGTTAAATATAGATGGTAAAATAAATAAATAAATGTCTGATTAGGCTTTATCTTGTTGCTATTGGATTTCAAGGATTAGTAAAACAGTCAGGGACTTCTGGTTTGCTTTTAACTGTGGATTGGGCATGGATTATGTGTCTAATTCGGGCAACTGTGCATCTTTAATTTTTTCAATGGTAGAATAAAGCATAAGCATATGTAGGAGCTCCATTACCACCAATCATTGATTTCTAGGTCTTCTCAACCTCAATATATTAGTTCAAAAGTATTACTAAGTTAGAAAATACATTGATTTATGCAGTATGTGGTGCATGTAAGGTGTTACTAATTGATGTCTGTCGTGTTTTGAAGATCATGCTTATGGCATTGGTAGTATCAACAGTGTTCTCAGGAATACGGATGCAAACAAACACTATATCTGATGGCATTGCTTACAATGGTGCACTACTATTTGGAATGATCATCAACCTATTCAATGGCATTATAGAAATCTCTGTGACCACTGCAAGGCTTCCAATTTTCTACAAACACAGGGACCTCCATTTCTACCCTGCATGGATCTTCACTCTTCCTATTGTTTTTCTGAGGATCCCCATCTCAGTGCTAGAGTCCATTGTTTGGGTTATCATAACATATTACATAATTGGGTTTGCACCGGAGGCTGGCAGGTAACCTGCCCTTATTTTCCTGATGAAAATACTGAAAATTGGATGCATAAATTTTTTTTAATACAGGTTCTTAAAGCAGCTTCTAGTGATATTCTTCACTCAGCAGATGGCTTATGGGCTGTTCAGGGCAGTTGCAGGGTTGTGTAGAACAATGGCAATGTCTGGCACCGTAGGATTCCTATCAATTTTATTTTTTTTGATTGTTGGAGGCTTTTTTCTACCTAAAGGTTAATTTTCATAGTCTTATTCTTTTTAAGATCAGCATTTGTGTTATGGAAATAGACCAAATGATTGATCATTTTTTATTAATTTGGTTAAGAATTGAAATTGCTAGAGAGAAGCTCAACTTATAGTTTAATGAAATTTTTAATATACATGTTCTTTTAGCTCTCAATGTTTATGCTTTCAATATCAGATTACTACGAGTATTGGTGCAGGGTTATTGGGTTTCACCATTTACATATGGATATAATGCTCAGCCGTCAATGAATTTTTTAGCTCCAAGATGGATGAATAAATGCAGGATCTTACGTCATTTTTTATTTCCAATCCTTTTATCACTTGACAATGTGATTATAAATTCCTCTTCATTCTTGGTCAATAATGGAGCGAATGAAATAAAATTTTATCATTTTTTTAATGTATTGGGTTGATGGCAATGATGACTAAATCTGGGAACATGGTAAAAGCTTAGGCTTGGAAGTGCTAGAAAATATCAACGTCTTCCCGAGAAAACATTGGATTGGCGTTTGTGGATTAGCGAGCTTTGCGATCTTTTTTTAATGTCCTTTACACTCTTGCACTAGCCTATCTGGGCGTAAGCTTCAATATAAGCTTATTCTTGGTCATTTCTTTCATCTCAATCTGTCAATGTTAGCTACTTTGGATGACGTTTAATTTGGTTTAGTTGCATGGTGATAGCTTTGGACATACCTCAAGCAGTTATATCTGAGGCAATGGCATCAAATTTAGATGCAAATATAGAGAAGAGGGAGACATCAAGGTCTATGAAACTAGATGCGGTCAACTGTTCATCACCTCCAGCTTTTCCAACAAATGATGAGGATAAAATTAGTATAACGCATTTAATACTTTCATTTCCAAAATGTTTCAAGGACTATGGATTGAAACAAATGTACTTTGTTATGTGAAACAAGGTTGTCAAATTCCTTTTGCGGGGAGAAATGGTGGACTTGAAGGGTCATTCTTACGAAGTGTACATGCTAAATAGTAGAGCATCCTTTGATGTGCTAAGAAGTCATCTTCCAAAGAGAGGGATGGTTCTTCCATTCACACCTCTCATAATGACGTTTCATGATGTAAATTACTATATCAACAATCCTACGGTGAGCCTTATATTTGCTATCTTTTCATTTAGCTTTTTTTAAAATGCCATCCCAACTGTCTCAACCGCAATTGCTATATGAATTTTGCGAACTTGTTATTTCATTGACATCAAGTAACCCATTCCTTTTTATAAATAATCATGCATTTAATGTTCAAGTAACTAGAGAGAAAGTCTATTGATATTTTATGTTTTCTTCAATATCTAGTTCTTAACAAAGACTAATTTAACCATTTGTGATCCCAAGGAAATTAAAAATCAAGGGGAGACAGTGGATAGGATCCAATTACTAAACGACATTACTGGAGCTTTCCGTTCTGGAGTCTTGACTGCCCTTATGGGAATGAGTGGAGCTGGAAAGACGACGCTAATGGATGTTTTAGCAGGAAGAAAGAATGTTGGTTACATTAAAGGAGATATAAGAATTTCTGGTTATCCTAAGAACCAAGCTACATTTACAAGGGTATTAGGTTATTGTGAACAAAGTGATATCCACTCTCCTCAAATCCGTGAATGATCCTTGATTCCTCGCCTTCCAATGAATGTTAACAATGAAGAAAAAATGGTGAGCCTTTGCAATGCTTGAAATTTGATGCTAGAAATCCTTTTTTTTTTTTTTTTTTTGACAAGATTCATTATTTCTTATATATAGATGGTGATGAAGTGGTGGAGCTCACCAATATCAAGGATGCTATAGTTGGCCTTCACGGTGTTTACGGTCTATCAGCAAAGAAAAGGTTAACAATAGTAGAACTTGTTGCTAATCCATCAATCATCTTTATGGATGAACCAACAAGGTTTAGATGCAAGGCTGCGCCATTGTCATGAGGCTGTGAGGAATATAGTTGACCTAACAATAGTATGTACTATACATCAGCCTAGCATTGACATTTTTGAATCATTTGATGAGGTAATAAATGCACTAAAATGAAGCATTTTCTTCAAATTGATCTATGAATGAAACTTGCTCAAATTTTTTGGAAATAAGTTGTACATGATGAAAATAAATTTCTCATGCACTTCTAATTTGAATGACTTGCACAGCTTTTGTTGTTAAAGAGAGGACAAATCATATACTCCGGTTCTCTTGGCAGAAACTCTCAAAAGATGATTGAATATTTTAAGGTACACATGCTACGTACTACTTATATTTCTTTGTTGTTAGACTTAATTATAATGCATCATAATTTAATTTCTTGGAAAAAAATGCCACTTCTTTTATATCCACGGCACATTCTCAGTCTACTTCTTTTCTTTCAAAAAAATATATATATTGATTTGCTTTCTATTTATTGCAAAAAAATTTATTTCTTGAGACTTCATTGTTCACTATTTTCCTAATTTGCGAAGGAAATTAGTAATAAAGTATTGTTTATTTGCACTTACTAGGATATTCCCGGTGTTCCAAAAATCAAGGAAAATCAAAATCCAGCGACGTGGATGCTGGCCATAACATCCAATGGAGCTACTGATTTTGCTGAGTACTATCAATCATCATATTTGTACCAGTAAGTAAAATCAAGTTCTTTCATATTTTCTTGTCATAACCATTTAAGGTATTCTTTTAGTTATCTGGATTCCCGTTGATTCTTACTCATACATACCATGTAGCCTACCTGAATTCAAATTGTTAAATTTTAAGTTGCATCTGAGCTAGAATTCCTTTTTTTTTTGTTTTTTTTTTTCAATGAACATCATTATATTTAAAATCTTCAAAGAAATTAAAACTTTGATGAAAAATTCTTCTTTAAATGTGGTATTATGCTTATTATGCCCAAGAATTCATTCATGTTTTTCATGTCAAACAATGGCCTATCATTTTACCATGAACTTACATTTCATTATGTCTTGTCCCTTTCAACTAGGCGAAATAGAGAACTTGTTAATAACTTGAGCAAACCAGTCATGGAGTCCGAGGACCTTCACTTCCCTTCCAAATACTCTCAAACTATTTACGCGCAATTCAGAACTTGCCTGTGGAAGCATTGGTGGACCTATTGGAGGACTCCTCGGTACAACTTAGTCAGATTGTTATTCACCTGTGTGACTTCTATAATTTTGGGTAGTACTTTTTGGAGAATTGGCCGCAGAAGGTGCATTCATCTTGATGCTTCACTTAATTATCATAATCTGATTCTCTCTAAATGCTAATCATGATATTATTTTGTCTATGTTGTGACTCAGAGAGGATGCAAATGACCTTAGAATCGTTATTGGTTCCATGGTTATAGCATCACAGTTTATTGGTATTACTAACTGTGCAACTGTACAACCAGTTGTTGCAACTGAGAGAACAGTATTCTATCGTGAGAGAGCAGCGGGAATGTACTCTGCTGTACCATATGCCATAGCTCAGGTAATCCTATTGCCAAACACCTCACAAAATAATTATTTATTGAAGCACACAAATTCTACATATTTGGGGAAAATTAGAAAATTAACTTAAGTGAAAGCTAGTAATCCCATAAGCTTTGACGCAGGTGGTTGTGGAAATCCCATACGTACTCCTCCAGAGCTTGCAGTTCTCAGTCGTAATATACTCCATGATGAGTTTTCAATGGACAGCCGAGAAGTTCTTTTGGTTCTTCTTCATCTCCTTTTTCTCCTTTCTATACTTTACCTATTATGGGATGATGACTGTGTCGATATCGCCGAATCATCAAGTGGCCGCCATACTTTCATCTACCTTTTACTCAGTATTCAGCCTCTTCGCCGGCTTTTACATTCCTAAACCAGTAAGTTTCTTCTTCTTCTTCTTCTCGTAAACTGTATCATAATTTTGATAGGCTTCTCTGAAGTTTCTTCCATAATCATGTGTTGTTGCACTTGCAGAGAATCGTAAAGGCCTGGATTTGGTACTACTGGATTTGCCCATTAGCGGAGTTTATGGGTTGATTGTGAGCCAATTTGGTGATGTGGAAGACATAATCAGTCGGGGCAAGCGATCACCAATTAAACTCTATGTGAAGGAACACTTTGGTTATGATAGAGACTTACTGGGCGTTGTTGGTGTGGTATTGGTGAGCTTCTGTATTTTTTTTGCTTTTACATTTGCTTTATGCATCCGGGCATTAAATTTCCAGCGAAGGTGAAGAGGTTCTGTCCAAGAAAGATAGCTGGATTAGTGATAGTTTGTGCTTAAAACAGAAGATTAGTTTTACTGTGATTAGATGTTGTCATTGGTTAAGGGGGAATTTAGTTTGACGAGAAAGTGATAAATTGGTTTATTTACATGTAATAAGTTGTGTGTTCGAAATTGGCTGACATAAGGTCAATGCTATTTTGGGGCTCTTTGATTGATTGTTGTTACAATTATCTAAATTATTATATGAGACAATTTTGTTTAGCTGAATTATTTAGGGCCTATTTGAGATCAATTTTATGTTGTATTTTTTATCTTTATTTTTATGCTACTTTAGTGTTATTTTTAGGTGTTTTTATTTTTTATTTTTTGATTTTGAAAACAAATCACATTATGTTTAAAAATACAAAATATTTTTTAGATATTTTGAATATTTTTAAAAATAACTATCATCATCAATCATATTTTATTTCAAATCAAAATATAAATAAACTAAAGTAAAATAAAAATAAAAAAAAAATAAAAGTGATTTCAAATGGCCCCTAAATAAATAAATTTTTAACAACAACAATAATAATAACATATCTTTATCTCACTGTGTGGAGGTAGTTACATAAAATCTTCTGAAAGTGTCAAATTCTCATTTAATTTTAATAAAAGAAGGTTATTTTTATATTTCATAATTAAGTTTTTTTAGGTCTATCTCTATCTTTTTTTTTAAAGTTGGTCGAATTCATCTATTCTATTAGTTGAGTCATTGGATGGTTAATATTTTTTTGACTCAAATTATCTAAGATAACATTTGTAGTATGCATATTCTTAATGACTTGAATATAAATAATATTAACTTCTTTCTTTTCTAAAACTCTCCAAAACACTTCCCTTGAAACTTTGCTATATGCTTTCTCTAAATAAACAAATATCATTACTTAAATCCTTTTTAATCTCTCTATAATTATTCATCAAAAACACTACCATTGCCGGTCCCAAGTCCGGATGCAAAAAGTGGAGGGTTGCGTTAGGTAGTCGACAGCCAGCGTAAAATTTGTCGAAATAATCATGACATGAATCCTTTAAATCATTGTGTTGTATCTAGAAGCGCCATGTATGGCTTGAATACGATGAAAAATGTGCTAAAACGTATCGGCGCCGCGCGTGTTAAATAAGGGTTCCCACATTTTGACGGGCAAAAGAAGTTACCCATGAAACTAAAATTAGGTTAGGATCTTGGAATATAGGTACTCTTAGGTAAATTAATGGAATTAATAGATATTATGGTTCATAGAAAGATAAATATTTTATGTGTTCAAGAAACTAAATGGGTTGGTGAGAAGGCCAAGAAATTGATAGTTTAGGTTTTAAACTTTGGTATTGGTAAAAGTCGAACTAGAAATGGTGTAGGTGTGATTATAGATAAAAGTTTGAAGGATAATGTTATAAGTATTAATAGATGTGGAGATAGAATTATAGCTTTAAAGATTATTGTTGATACTAAGATTATCAATGTTATAAGTGTCTATGCTCCTCAAGTAGGTTTGGAGGTAAAAAAGAAAATTTTGAAATGAATTAGGGATTAATACAGATACCTCTTGAAGAAAAGTATTTATTGGAGGAGATTTAAATGGACATGTTGGTAGAGTAGTAGAAGATTTTAAAAATATTCATGGTGGTTATGGATTTAGAGTGACTAATGAAGAAGGTAAGACTATATTAGATTTTGCTTTATCTTATGATTTTGTAGTTGCTAATACTTTTTTTAAGAAAAGAGATGAGCATATTATTACTTATAAAAATGGATCTAGTAAAACACAGATTGATTATTTTCTGATAAGAAAAATAGAAATTTTAAGTACCCAATATCGACTATTAGTTTTAGATTTTAAGATGAAAGATAGTAAGAGAAAAAATAAACTAAATTATTATCCTAGGATTAGATGGGGACACTTAAAGAACACAAATAAAAATATTTTTAAGAGCAAGCTACAAGATATTTGGGGTGTTCATAAAGAAGCTAACGTTATGTGGAAAAAAAAATCAAGTGAAATTAAGCAAGTTGCTAAAGATGTGCTTGGAGAATCAAAAGGAAAAGCTTCTTTTAATAAGAATAGTTGGTGGTGGAGTCAGAGTGTGCAAGAAAAGATAAGAAATAAGAAGCATTGTTATAAAACTTGGTTTAGATGTAAAAATTGAGAATTGGGAAAGATATAAAGTAGAGATTCTAAGAAAGCAATATATGATGCAAAAAAATTTAGCTTTTAGTGATTTATACAATAGATTAGATACCAAAGAAGGTGAAAGATGTATGTATAAGTTAGCCAAGCAAAGGGAACATAGTTCAAGTAGGGGGTATTAAGGATGAAAATAATAAAGTACTTTTCTTAGAAAAGATATTGAAAATAGGTGGATGAGATATTTTGATAAACTTTTCAATGAAGGATCTGAAAATCGATTGATTTTAGCAACCTTAATACCCTAAGAATTTCATTTATCATCATTATTAGTAAATCGAAGTTAGTGAAGCTTTAAAGAAAATGAAATGTGGAAAAGCAAGGACGGATAATATTCCAATAGATGTGTGGAAATGTTTAGGAGATCAAGGAATTTCTTGGCTTACAAATCTTTTTAATGTTATTTTAAAGACTAAAAAGATGCGGATGAGTGGAGAAAGAGTTTGGTTCTATATTTAAGAATAAAGGTGATGCACAAGAGTGCAAATTATAGAGGAATTAAGTTAATGTGCCATACATTAAAATTATGGGAGAGAGTAATTGAGCATAGGTTACGATGTGATACAGAAGTTTCTCAATCAGTTTGGTTTCATGCAGTAGATCTACTATGGATGCTATACATTTGTTAAGAGGTTTAATAGAAGCATAGAGAAAGTAAGAAGGATCTACATATGATATTTATTGATTTAGAAAGCTTATGATAAAGTCTCAGAGATGTTCTTTGGAGAGTTCTAGAGCGAAGGAGTTAATATTGGTTATATTCAAGTCATTAAGGATATGTATACTAGAGCACTTGTGTCCAAACACAAGGAGGATTGACAAAATATTTTCCTATTTGGTTGGATTACATCAAGGATCAACATGAAGCCCTTATCTTTTTTACTTTAGTTATGGATGTTCTTACGAGGCATTTACAAGAAGATGTACCTTGGTGTATGCTTTTTGCTGATGACATTCTTCTTGTTGATAAGACTAGTGATGGAGTTCAACATAAACTTGAATTATGGAGGTCAACTTTAGAGTCTAAAGGTTTTCATTTAAGTAGATCTAAATATATGGAGGGTAATTTTAGTTGTAGAAGTTTAGTGGTATTGTTGTGACTTTAGGTGATCAAGTCATTAATAAGAGTGAGCGATTCAGATATTTAGGCTCTATTGTTCAAAATGATGGTGAAATAGATGGAGATGTTATTAGTAGAATTCAAGTTGGATGGTTGAAGTGGAGGAATGCATCGGCCTATTATGTGATAGAAAAGCTCCACTTAAACTTAAGGGAAAATTTTATAAGATGGTGGTAAGACGCAATGACTTATGTGCGAGAATGTTGGCCAATAAAGAGAAGCATAAGACTAAGTTAAGTGTTACAAAGATGAGGATGCTTAGGTGGATGAGTGGCTTTACTCGAGAGATATAATGCAAAATGAGTATGTTCGGGAAAAAGTTGGAGTAGCTCGATGGTAGATAAGATTAGGAGAGTCATTAGATGGTTTGGCCACATAAAGCATCGGTTTCGATGACGATTAGAAGAGTAGATGCATTAGATTTGCCTTATGTTAAGAAAGGTAGAGGTAGACCTAAAAGACTTGGTTAAGATGTATAAAAATGATCTTAGTATACTTGAATTAGATGAGAATTTGACACATAATACATGGAGGCGAAGGATTCATGTAGCCGACCCCACCTAGTGGGATTAAGGCTTGTTGTTGTTGTTGTTGTTGTTGTTGTTGTATAATTATTCATCAAATCTCTCTATAAATGTATAGCATCCATAGTAGACCTACGTGGCATGAAAATAAACTTGTTTTGAAAAACTTTTATATTACATCATAACCATTGCTCAATTACTCTCTCCCATAATTTTAATCTATGACACATTAACTTATTTATAATTTACACATACTTTTGTTGCATCGTATTTATTCTTAAAAATAGAATTCAACAAACTCTTTCTCCACTCATCTAGCTTCTTTTTAGTTTTTAGAATAATATTAAAAGATTAGTAAACTATGCAATTCCTTGATGTCCAAAGTATTTTTCTAACTTTTATTGGAATATCATCAAATCTTATTGATTTTCCACATTTTATTTTCTTTAAAGTCTCTCCAATTTTAGTTCTACTAATACACCAATAAAAATAAAAATATCTATTTTCATTAAGAGTATTAAGATCACTAAAACAAACTGTATTCTCATAATTTTCATTCACAAATTTATCAAAATATCACATCTACTTTTTTTGAATATTCTCTTTTAAAAATTTTTTTTTATATTCATTCGTAATGCACTTCACTTAAAGTAAATATTTACTTTTCCTATCTCTTTACTTGATTAATTTATACATATATTTTTTACCCTCTTTAGTATCAATCTATTATATAAAATCATTAAATGCTATGATAGTTAAAATCTTAAATCTTAAATATTTATAAAAAAAAAGTAAAAACAAAAAACAAAACAAAAACAAAAAATAAAAGAGATCTCTAACAAGTTCTTAGTATTTAATATTATCTTATTATTGAGGATTTTTTTTTTACAGTGTTTTTTCTTATTATTGTCTTCAAGTGTTGCCCTCTTGCTCCACCCCCTATTCCTCCCTCTATCTCTCTACTTCTCTCTCATTCATTTGAGATCAGTTGCTTAAATCCTTGTCTCTATGCCTGAGTAAAATTAAATGATGATTTTCTTAACACTTACAATTATTTGTTAAAAATAAAAACTATGCTGATTAATTATTAAAATAAATGAGGATTAGTCTTTTTATGATAAAACAACAATAACTAGTAGATTAAACAAACAATAATAAACTATTTCTCCATTTCAAACAATAGATACAACATATTATTCAGACAACATTGACTTTATTTACATCAATGTCGTCCCTCTAATGCTGCCTTCACTTTGTTGCCCTCTTCATCTTCGTTGCTCTTGTCTTTCATGTTCTCTCATACGTCGACCTTATCTCAGTTGACCTCACCTGCAATGTTATCGTCACCTCTATTGTTCTAATATCCATTGATTTGATCGACCACTATAGACAACATTATATTTTTGGAAGGAAAAAATATTTCATAATTCTTGATTAACTTTTAATCAAATAATTTCAATAAATTTAAATTATATTATAATTTTATTATATATTTTTAAAATACAAATTGGTTTTGAAATAAGAAGAATATAAAGAAACATTCATCAAATCAAATATTTTTTGAAAAACAATTCTAAATATCATTTTCTCTAAAATAATGTGAGCCCTAACTCATTATAAAACTTTGAAAATAAGAGAGAAGTTAAAAACCTTAATAAAAATAACTGCAATTTGTTCACAGTTGAGAGAGAGAGAGAGCATTCCAACATTAAAAAAAATAAAGATATGCTTTTTCTATTTGGTTTAGAAGTTTTTTTAAAATAAGTATTGTATTAATTTTAATTAATTATTTAATTACACTTTTTTAAAAAAATTAAAATAGGTATAGTCATCGGTTAAACGGGTGATTGGATTTCAGTCTGAAACCAATCGCCCATTTAACGAACGACTGGCTTTAGGCCAAAATTGTTTAAACACTCAATCCCGAAACCTTTCTCCCGACCCGTCGACTCCGCATCATTTCTCTCTTTCTCCCTTTCTCCCGACCAATCGACCCTGCAACCACCTTTCTCCTTTTCTCCCTTTCTCCCTTTCTCCCTACCAGTCAACCCCATGATCGTGACCATCTCCCACAAGTATCCATGCTCGCCCTCATTTGCAGCTGGCTCAACCTCTTACGTGATTTCGTCTCTTGTACGATTCTCGATCAACCGACCGACCGAGCAACCCCCACCTCGACCACGAGCCAATAGCATTGTTGTATTCCCCATATTGAAGGTATATTTATGAGATTTAATTTGAACTTTATTATGAAGATGCATGGATGTGTTGGGTTTAGGATTTGAGCTTAATTTGAATTAAGTTTATTTGTCTTCCCACATTGTTGTATTCCCATACGATTCTCGTTGTAGAGGTGTGTGGACAACCACTTTGCCAATTTTAGGATTGCATTTTATGAAAGGGATTTGATAGGCTTGACTTACAGGATTTGTGTTAATAGAAGTGTGCAAATGATGTTGGGATAGAATAGTATGTAAGTTTTGTTAGATTTAGTTTATTCTATTTGAGGTAAATCCTATGTGCAGCAAAATAATCCTTTTAATTATTTGCTTATTGAGCATTGTTAAGTCATAAAATTATTTAGATTTAACTTGTTTACACATAACAATTTGTGATCATCCAATATTGTTGGTTGGTTGATAAGCATACTTTAGGATGAGTCAAGAGCTCGTATCACTGATCCTTTTCTATGACGGGCAACTGCTCGTTAATGATCAGTTTATTCCAAGTTATATTGGTGGAAGAAATCATCCTATGCGAGTATCGTGTCACACAAATAGAAGATTTAAAACATAAAGTGTTGAGATATCGGCGCTATGATGTAGAAAATTTTACAGTATATCTAACATGTCATTTTCCTGTTGGCTCGGGATTCATAGCATCTATGATTCCTGACAATGAAGTCTATAGTGTTATACTGGATGAAGCTTCCCATCAAACATTGATTCTTTATGTGGAAGTGAAGCAATAATATAATACTTCAGCAACAAATGATATGGATGTCATGCAACATAATATTCCTTCTGAATACGCACATGACTTCACTTTGCCAACAACAACTGTGCTACAACAAAGCTGGGAGGATGTATAACCAAGGTTAGTAGTTACTTTAAAGAAATTTATCTTGTTGATTTTATAGTTTGTTGCATCTCAAATTTTATTCACGTTAAAGGTCATTACGCATAACTCAAATGCCTGCTAAAGCACAGTTGCATGAGCAACCCACTGCATCAAGGTTTCTATCTGATGATGAGTATGAAATAATGAATAATGAATCAAGTAATGCATCTGAGGATAGTGATGGTTAAGATGATGTTTTTCTTGGACAAACTAGTTTATGTGACAACAATGCTAGTCATGACCTTATTAAAAATTATTTCTTAAGGAGTTTTGTAAATGAAGATGATATGCTCTGTAATAATGACTATGTTCGTATATGTGAAATCATAAAAGATTGGGATGTAGGTTACGTATTGCTTCCATAGAAGCTAATTTTCTAATCTTATCTAAAGTTTCTAGTGGAATTATCTGAAGGTGTGTGCTTCTCAAATAAGAATGAGCTTTAGTTTGTAGTCATTGGTTGGTCAATAATAAATAATATTCAATTCTTTACTATTACTTTAAATCAAAAGAATTTTATGGTTGCATGTACACAGCACAATAATCCCGTAGATCATGTCAATGGCGCATGCATTGTAGCCGCAGCAAGCGATTGTGAGGTGCTTGGAGAATATCAATGTTAGGTGCTCCACATACATGCATCAGCACTATCATGGGTTCTGAACATAGTCAATGTACATCTAAATTCATTAGTTATTTCATAATATATGTTATGAGAACTCAGATGGACTTGAATCCGAGAGAGATTATTGACCAGATGGAATCAAAGTTTAATATTAAAGTGCTTTATATGAAAGCATGGGATGCATGACGATAGAGTATTAGAGCAATATTTGAGAGTTGGGAGGACTCGTATAGCTCTCTCAGTCTATTCATGGAGTCGTTATGTTTGGTTGTCAGGCACTGCTTATAGGCTTCAGTCAACAACTACACATAAGTTTTAAAGATTATTTTGGATATTTGGACCATCAATAATAGGTTGGGAATTCTGTCGTCCAGTTCTAAGCATAGATGATATATTCATACTAGGAAAGTATCGGGGTACGTAACTCATAGCTGTTGGTATTGATGCTAATAATGAATTATTTTCACTTGCTTTTGTTGTGGTTGAATATGGAAATAATGATTCTTGGCTTTTGTTCATCATGTGCATGCATGAGTTGTTGTCAATTATTTCAACAAGGAATGAATTATGTATAATTTCAGATAAACATGCAGGTTTGGTATGTGGTTGTCAAGACATATTCCTTTGTGCTGTTCATCGTCATTGCTTAAAGCATCAAACAGAAAACTTCAAAAGAACATTAAGAAGAATGGGTATTGCAAATGTTGAATTTATGTGTAACAAAATGTACATGGCTGGTAGCACGGATGATATGGCCGTCTTCAATCGACATATGGCTGACATAAAGAATGTTAAGATAGAAGCACACCAATGGTTAGTAGAATGTGATGTTACTAAGTGGTCATTGATTCACGATGGTGGTAAGCGATATGATACTAAGACAACTAACACTTCTGAATGTTTCAATGGGGTTCTAAAGCGTGCAAGATTCAAGCCCTAATCATAGCTGTTTATTATAATATTATCTCCTTATTTTTCAAGACGTATGGTAGTGTATGTCCGGATGAAAGCACAGATGAATTTACTTTTTCTCCAAGAGCACAGGTTGTGCTTAGTAGGTTTGAATGCGAGGCTATACACTATCTACAATCAGTCAATATCAATGCTAACGAAGTGCAAGTGTTCGACATGGGATATCGATTCTTCATAGTTGACTTTACTGTTAATCGCTTATGTACATGTAGCTGTAACAGGACACTAATTTATCATATGTCATGTGGTCATTCAATTGCTGCTTTAGTACATTGAAGATTAAATCATTTAGAATGTGTATCAAGATACTACACAATGGCAATGTATAGGACTACATACTCCGCCAACTTCCATGCTTTGTTAGATCATGGTAATTGGCCAGATTTTCATGAAGATAGGGGAATGCATCCGTTATTATCACCTAATGTTAAGAGAAGATCAAGAAAACCATGCACAAGTAAATATAAAAATAATATAGATGAGAGTTCAGGATAAAGTAGTCGTATGTGCAGCTTATATAAATCAGTTGGTCATTACCGAAAATCGTGTCGCCCTAATAGTAGAAGGTCAGTACGGATAGTGTACCACGCTTGCATTTACATAAGTAGGAGGAATATTCTTGAAGCATATTTTCTTTGTCGCAATTGATCTTACATATTTCTGACATTGTAAATTCTCCGTGTTGTTTTGTTACAAGTATGGCCGAGGGAGCTACCAGGCTGACTAGATGTCGATGGAGGAGGCATCTTTGGGGTGACGATGCCCAGACGACTTCTGAGGTTCATCCTAGCATTGCCTCCTAGCATGGTTGCCCCAGTTCGGTGCATTTACTTGTTAATATTTTTTAGCATTTTTATTTTATTGTTAACAAGAATTTGACATTGTAATTTTTTTTTGCAGGGTACTATTTTGGAGGCTACATCGCATCTTCTTATGCTGAAGGAGTGACCCATTAGCTGCCCGAGGTTTACATCTGCCCTATGTGCAGTGGGATTGTACTGTGTTAGTCACCTGCGCTATATTTGACTGGATCGCCACTTGTTGATTGCGTTGATTGAGCGGTGGTCTCCTTAGATCAATACTTTTCACTTAGCTATCGGTGAGATGACCGTTACATTATAGGATGTTGTGATGATTCTGGGATTGTGTATAGATGAACCTCCGATGGTTGGACCCATCGTAGTTTGAGAGGGGAAGCGGTGGCAGAGTTTGCCTGATTGTTGTGATGAGTTATTGGGTCAGCACCTTATCACAGATACTATATATCACGATCCGAGCGACCCAGCAGTGACTTCATCATTCAGGATGGGTCAGGCACATACACAGACATATATGCCACTAAGGTGGCTGTGGTGGACATTTTATAGGGAGTCCTACATGGATTTGACTATTCTAGAGTTTACTAGACACGTATGGGCATATGTACTATTTCTCTTAAGGAGTTTCTTGCTACCAGATACTTCTTGATTAGAGGTGCACTTGCAGTATCAACCTTTATTAGAATATCTGGACACATTCAATACTTTTTCAGTTGAAGGAGCAGTACTAGACCATTTATATAGAGAGCTGCTGACCTCACTTTTGGAGTCAGCTCTCAACTTCCTCATCATTGATCTAGGACTCTTGTAGACACTAAGAACTCCTTAGTCTTAAGACACTTCTAGTGATTAGGTGAATACTTAACCTAAGCCTAGAGACTTAGAAGGATTAGTCATAGGAATAGATTCTGCCTTAGAGATTTAGGAAGACTTGCCTACCCTATAGCCTTAAACCTAATCCTTGCTTCCTTCTTCCAAACCAAATCTCAAATCTAAATTCAAAATCAAATCCAACTCAAAATGATTGAAACTCATGATTAAATTAAAACTCCAAAATCCCTTCCTAAACTCTTTGATTTTATCTTATGGACTTAGCCTTAACCAAATTCAAATCAACCCAAATTCAATTGATTTTCTCAAATATCAAATTCAATCTCAAATCAAATCCCAACCTAAATTACAAATCAAATCCAACTCCAAATGATTGAACCTCATAATTAAATTCAAACTCCAAAAATAATTCTTAAGCCATATGAATCACCTTCATATGCTTAGCCAAAACCTCCATCAAACCAAATCAAATTTGATTGATTTTTTTATAAATCAATCATCCCTTCAATTATATTCACAAATATAAATGAAATTTAAATTTAAATCATTCAAATCAAAACAAACCAAATCTAGATCTTTCTTAAGCCATATGGACTTACCTCCATAAGCTTAACCGAATCTCAATCCAAATCAACCCAAACTCAATCGATCTCTTTATAAATCAATCATTCATTCATTTATATTCACAAATATAAATGAAGCCCATTCTCCAATGACCAAAATTAAATCAAACTAAATCAATTCCCTACTTAAGCTCTTTTGACCTACATCCCTCAACTTAGTCAAATTTGCTTTCAAATCACTCCAAACTGAAGTGATTTTCTCATGAATCATTTATATTTTCATTTATATTCACAAATATAAATGAAATATAAATCCAAACAATCAAAATCAAACTCAAGTCAAATCAAATTTTTAATTTCAGCCTTTCTAGCCAAATTCTTGAACTTATCTAAATGATACCCAATCAATTCAAAACCTATCGATTTCCTCATGATTCAATCATTCGTTCAATCATTGTTTCAAATATAAACACAAACTATAAGTATCAAACCAAATCCAATCTAACCCAAGTCAAACCCAAGTTAGCCCTTTTTTATTTGAAATTGTCATATGAACCAAAATTGATATGGCTTCAAACCATTTACAATTGGATATATATTTCCATCTCAAACTCATTTACTAATAAAACTAACCTTGAATCAAGCCATGATCAAACCAATTGACTCATTTAGGTTCACTTGATCTAAAGTGACCTAAAAGATCTTTTTGAGCCAAGTTCTAATCCAACCCAAATTGGATTGAACTAAGCCCATCTAAATCTCATATCATGATCAACAATCATCCTAAGGTGATTAACTACCTTAAATTGGGTCAAACCAAGTCAACTTGGCCCTTTGACCAAGTCAACCTTTAGCCCAAATGAAATTCAAACTAGCCAAAATCTACTACATGTCAAATTGATTGAAACCATGGACTCAAACCCACTCATGATCAATGATTGAATATGACCAAACTATTAATTGAGCCAAACCAAGTCCAATTGACCATTTGACCTTAGTTGACACAAATTAGCCTAAAAAGCTAAAATGGGTCAAATTGTGATTTGATCCAAATTAATTAACCAATGGCTCAAGTTCATTCCAAATCACTTATTGAACTTGACCAAAGCCATGATTGAGCCCAATTTGACCAATTGGTCAACTTGACCCAACTTAGCCCAAATTAGCCTAGAGTGTCAAATTGGCTAAAATTCAAATTAAATCCAAATTAAACTAAACCAAAACCTACAATTACTTTCAATCAACCAATTGAACTTGACTCAACACTTAACCCAACCTAATTTGGTCAAATTGGTCAACTTGAACTATCCAAATGAGTCAAATTCAAATCTAAGACAAATTAATCAAAATCAATTGAACTAGAATATCCCAAATGATCATATGAACCTAACCCAAGTCTTGGTTTGACCTAACCAATTGGTCAACCTAACCCAACATAACCCAAATGAGCATATTTTTACCAGATGAAGCCAAATCACCCAAAACCACCTTATGGAACCTTGGTGGCTAACATAACCCAACCCAAATTAACCCTAGGTCAGCCCCAAGCCAGCCCAAATCTAAGTGGGACACAATCCAAGAAAATTTATCAATGTGCAAAACTCTTTGCATAGGATTCTTGCCATAAGTGGCATAGTCCACATTATCTATCCCATGGAAGCCCTCCACTTGCCAAATGAGGCATTCCTAGCCTTCCTAGCCCAACCTATGCCACCCTAGCACTTGCCATGGAATAAGAGAAATTTTCCATGGAAGCCACCTCCATGGCCGAACCTTATGGGTGCAAGGGAGCAAAAGAGAAACTCAATCTCCCAAAATCAGGCCTTGAGACTCCTACCACCACTTCCTCCAACCAAGACGTGCCAAGTGGAGTTGAGGGAGATAGCTCCAACAGGCCAACGGCGACGAATCAGCCAAAATTAACGAACGGATCCTGTCCATCCATCAAGCCCGATTGAGAGGTATACCCCCTCAATTCAAGTGAGATTCTTCACCATTCATTTCATGTGAGTCCCTAAGGAGTTTTTGAAATTTAGAGAGCAATTCCAAGCATTCCTAAAGCCTCCCTCGATCGAATTTTCTCTCCCCAAGCAAAGCCAAAACAGGACAAGCTTCTCTCGTGCAATACTCCCTCTCCACTCAATCAAATACCAATTCCTCGTGCCCACACCATTCTCATACTTTATCAAAGCCAACCGAATCATCCTCGAGCCTTCCCGACAATAGGAGAATGGAGTTCGATCGAAGCCGAGGCTTTTACATGTGGCTTGGTCGACCGAGAGCTCTACATCAAATACCCCCATCGTGCCACGTGGAAAGCGTGCCGCGTCAGCTGTCACATGGTCTAATGGGATTAAGGCTTTAATTAAGCTTAAATAATATATTTTTAAGGCTGAAACTTCTAAAAATCATAACTAATCCTAGAAAAATCCAAAAAATACAAACTAAGACTCATTTTAAAAATATTTCAGAGTAGAATCTAGAAAAAATATTATTAATTAATTTTGAATAGTGATTTTAGTTTAATTAAAGTTTAAATTAAATTTTTAATTAGCTTAATTACTCTTTAATTAATCACCCAATTAATCTCAAATGTTTTGTGGATGTTTAAGAAGATGACTTATGCCTCCCCTTATTTTTTGAGATTTTATTGGTTACTTAATTAGGGAAACTAATTGATTAAGTTTTAATCACTCTCTTAATTTAATTAGTAATGATTAGTGAATGAACATTGGCTTAATTAATTATTTAAGCCTAATCACTTCTGTTGGATAGTAAGGGAGCTTAGGGAATGTGTTTGGGATATTTTTCCTAATTCATTTCCTAAGTTTTCTTTACTTTTTCAAATTAAATTAATTAATGATTAATGAAGTAATTAATTGCTTGATTAATTAATTAATCTTCAAAATAAAATTAGAGCTTAAGTGATCAAATATAAGACTTAGAGATTGAGATTGATGCCTCTTTCTTGATCTCTTTTCTTAAGTTAATTTCATTTCATTAATTGAACATGCTTAATGCTTAACCAAATGGATTAATGAGCTTAATTAACTCAATTCAAAATCCAATTCACGCCTAATTACCTTTAATCAATTTTGGGTAGCCCTTAAGATGTTCAATAGTCTAAAGGAATTTAATGAAATTATGGTTAGCTTACATGTGTATAAGAAAATCATAAAAGTAATTAATTAAATCTCTTAAGCCTACTTAACTATTAATCATGTGCTAATTGCATTATGCCCCTTTCATTTCTTATGAGCATTGCTAATTTACTTTTCATATGGTTGCATATCATATTGGTTCATTATTAATTAGTTAATTAACTTAAGGTGACATAGGCATGGGTTAATTAATTTACTTAATTCATACCCTAACCTAATTAAAATATAAAATCAACCTAATTGCTCTTTATTAAATCAAATTAACTCATACATGGGGAATGGGATTAGAATTAACAAATCTCTTTCACATTTCTTAAATCAAATCAAACATGAAAATGAAATGACATTAAAGAACTTTGGTTTATCTTAAATAATCTTATTTAGTATGATTGTCCTTAGGATTTAGTGGGATTGAATGAAATTATATGCCTGTGTTTCTTTATTTTTTTTTCTGATCATGATAAATATTGTATGCCACTTGTACTCATACATTCATGTCTTTCAAATTAATTAAATAAAAATAATTTTCTTTATGTCAATTTGCATGTGTTGATTTAATTAAAAATATGTGTGGCTATTATCACTATTAAATCTTAAATATATTTTTAAAAGTTTATTAATGAATGAATATACATATATATTGTAACTTTAGTTATATATATATAGGAAATGCAAGTGAATATAAATTTAGTGTATTAAATAAAGTCTCTTCCTTACATTCATATGTTGATTTGTATAAGTAAGAATGTTAGCGGGTATATTAGTCTAGACATCCCATGGACACATGGCTTTAAGTAACTCTAAGGAGGTTCCTACCTCGTTCTCTTGGTGTGAAACAATGTCGACATACCTGCTTAATTTCATTCTTATGCATTTGGACATTAAAATTTAGACATAGCTTTAATTCATTTACACAAAATAAATCAATCAAATCAAAATACAATTTTTGCATTACTTTCTATTCTTGTAGGTGTTTATACATCCACATGTATCTAAGGATAACAAATATATTAATCTGGATATTCTAGGGATGCATGACTTTAAATAGACTCAAGGAGGTTCCTACCTCATTCCCTTGGTGCAGAATAGTGACGTACTTTCTTAAAATTTTTATACACGTGAATGTGTACTTAGCTAATAAATGAAAACCCCATTTTTTTCTATTGAAAAGACATGCATTCATGCTTTGTTTGATTGGTTGAGTCGATTAGTCATGTGATTTAGGGTTCTTTCCTTATGCTTTTTCATAAGAATTTAGATGGAGCTTTAAATTAATATGAAAAAATCTTTCAACCAAATGGAACATTAATTCTAATTCATTTACACACATTCATCATTTAAGTGTGTCAAGATATAACTTGTATGTATAGCTATGTTTAGGATTTAATTATATGCATAATATAAATGATGGAAAGAAATGAACAAATATATGCTATGTGATTGTAATTCATTCCAACTAACCTTAAGATGTCTTTCTTATTGAATGAGTTTATTTAAAGTGAACCTAAACTTAGGACTAATTAAAACATGTAATAAGTCATTCACTAAATGGAATTGATTAATTAATTTACTTTAGATGTGACTTAAGGTGAGTATAAAAGGGAGTGATCTTCTCTTTCTTTCTCTTTATAATACTTAGTTATTGAGTGTAGGTCAAATGAAAAAGAAAATATTAAGTAAAATTTACAAATCAGTTAAACTATTTAAAGTGAAACCACCCTTCATAATTAAATGTCCTTCATACTTAGAAAATCTTAACTCTAAAACCTAGTTATGACATATTACACAAGCTTTAACATACACATTAGATTAAGTCGTCACTTCTAGCTTTATGTTAGGGTAGTGCATGGTTTGATGTATATTTTATTTTATGATGTAATGTTGTAGGATATTAAGGTGTATATTTTGTAGACTGGATGTTAGGTCGTGATTAGCCTAATTATATTTTCTATTAGAGATTATGCTTAAGGAGAGCTTAAAATAAATATAAATGCTCTCTTTTGTATGTTGCTTAACTGCTAAGCATAATCTACCTTAGAACAGGTGGACTTGTTACCCATGTGCAGGGTGCTAAGTCTAAATTATTCATATAACTGCTTGGGTTGTATGGTGTGTTTAGCTAATACTTATTTTACAGGTGTACTTAGATTTACTTTTTCATTCTATTAATGTAATTATGCATTAGGAATTTGGTTAAGTGTTAGGGGGTTTAAGGATGAATATTGGCTAGAAGGTTTAATCCTGAGGTGTCATGTGATGCCTAGAAGCTTACCAAATCAAATGGTTCTTGCCCAACTAAATGAAAGAAGGAAATGAAGGAAAGAATGAGCTTTGAAGATTTGAAGACTCCTATAGCTCCCATTCATTTATTGTAATTAAATTGTAATTATTCTTTTATTATACCAGGATGTATAAGGGTAGAGCTTCGTACCCTTTTTTTTCAAGTATAATCTTGCATCGAGCCTATTATTCTTTGCGTTGAGGTTATAAATTATTTAATGATTTGTTTACATTGTTCAATAGAAATGTCACGTATTTTTCTAGTTTCTTCATATATGATGATTTAATGTGTGGCTTGGATGCGATTAGGCTCTTAGAAAAAAATAAATTTTCTACCCCAACTACAACCCATAACTAAATTTTTTTAAATAATTCATAATCTCACATAAAGTTTAGGCATTAAATTAAGATAATAAAATATTTAGCAACCTCTTAGATGGATGTTGTATGCTTAATATCATGCATGTCATTCACTCTTGCTAAGAGATGGTTTCCATCTTCGCTAGATAGAAAAAAGGCTTGACCTTTGAGAGCATATGATGGAAAACACCTCATTCTCTTTTAATTTAGCTCATAATCAACTTCATCATGCATTTAGGCATATAAAATCCTAAAGCCTGTGTAAAAATAAAGAGTCAAAAATCAAATAAAATTTGATAAAATTTGTATTATACTAAGTCATTATTCATATCACTCATACTCTTGTCTCTTA
The DNA here is from genome assembly GCA_021442155.1 of Cymbidium sinense. Classification (NCBI taxonomy): domain Eukaryota; kingdom Viridiplantae; phylum Streptophyta; class Magnoliopsida; order Asparagales; family Orchidaceae; genus Cymbidium; species Cymbidium sinense. Next base: position 144,068,705 of record CM038219.1, read on the forward strand.
GAAAATAGGTTTAAGGACTTTAGTTTTCTTTCTAAGTAAAAATAACTTAACCATCTTGCAAAACATATGACTTGACTAGATGGTTTTAAATCGTAGGAGGAGTTAGCTGCCTACTACTCCAGGAAGTTATAAGTCCACCAGTTGGGTGATTTTCTCTCTCTTGTGGAGGTAAATAATATACCCACTTTCACCATAGATATAGGTCGTGCTTTGGCCCTTGCTAAAGCTCCCTAGATTTAGGATTCGTGGTTGTTATTTCTCTTTGAGTCTACAAGAATAAATCCTCACCTCTTAGGCATTTCTGCAATCTTGTATTATGAAATTATAAATTCTAGATTTTTAATAAAATTTTAACTCAAATATATAATTCTTCTCAATTTAAAATATATAAATCCCAACCATATGATAGTTTGGGATGCTTACTAGGCTTCATAGTAACATGAGCATCCATTAGTCATCTCCTTTTGGTCTCGATAATAAATCTCTCCTTTTGATCTTTCACATTTGATCTTATAAATGTAATCAATTTATTGATAGTCCTATATTTGAATTATTTGGAGACAATAATTGCTTACTTTAATCAAGAGTATTTTTAAGGAACTCACATGCCTTAATATATAATTAACTATGGGAGAAACTTTAAAACCCGATTTAAATAAATCTTATTTCATGTAAAGTAGAGAAAAAATCTCTAGTACATTCGAAGACCCATCATGTCTTAGGAGTCCTTATTATATTTTAGGTCCATCATAAGGTAGTGATTTATATCTTTCGAGATAGTGCACTATTCTTTAATGTCATACTCGGTCACCTCAATAAGTACATTCTCAAATCTGCTCACTAGGCTTCATAGTAGCATGAGCATTCCCTACTCATCTCCTTTTGGTCTCGATAATAAATCTCTCCTTTGGATCTCTCCAATTTGATCTTTCAAATATAACAAATTTATTGATAGTCTTATCTTCAAATTCTTTGGATATAATAATTGTTTACTTTAATCGAGAGTATTCTTAAGGAACTCACATTCCTTAAGATATAATTAACTATGGGGGCTTGCCCCCATAGGAAAATTTAGAACTCGGTATAAATAAACTATACTTTATTCATATCGAAATAGAAAAATCTCTCAGACTATTATCTTAGGAGTCCTTATTAGGTGATTAGTGTTGACTTACACATTCATGTCAAAATGTGATAATATGAAATCGACAGAGACAATAACTATATATGGGGTCATATTCATATGAATTATTGCAGGAATTAATTGAATGAATGAACAAAGAAAAGTCACATGTGAACATTGCAAAGAATAAGCCAAGTTCACTTCGATGATCATCGATATAGCCTAAATAACATCTGTTTGTGAAACAGATTGTTCAGGCATATTCAAAAAATTGAAAATATCTAAAATGGAGGTTCGCATTGCATAAGTCGACGCATAAAAGTCAAATGTATGATCGCATATGTATATGACGTGGTGACATAAAATCCAAGATATACCAACAAACAAAAAAGAGTATTTATAAAAATCTTTATGACATTATAATGATGTCATACCTATAAATTAATTAAATATGATTGTTATATATATATATATATATATATATATATATATATATATATATATATATATATATATATATATATATATATAAGTAATTGGCTACTATAAAGATTATGAGAAAAAAATAATAAAATTAAACTAAGTTATCTTAGTGCTTTATCCATTATAATAAAGATGAAATGAATACGGTTGCCAAACTTGGTTTTAGCAATTTTAAATTAAATTATATATATAAATTATATATATATATATATATATATATATATATATATATATATATTTAATATAAATTTTTACTTTAAGTTATATAAATATAATTCATTATTAAGTAATGGCCGAACATAGAAAATAAAAATAAAAAAATTAATTAATTAATTAATTAAAACACTAGTTCATCTCGTCGAAACTCCCTTTACTCGACACGTCAAAGTCTTGAACGCTGTCTCACGCCGTTCACTTGACTATATATATATATATATATATATATACATTTATCTGACATCCCACGTTTCAAGAAAGGAGGCTCTCCACAAAAAAAGGCAATTTTTTTAAATTGAGTACAGTTAAAATGAGAATTAGTTAATTAAGTATCAATAAAAAAAAATTTAAGAATAATGTGCGATTAGTGGCGGCCACTCACGTCGTCGGCGTGGCGTCTGCAAAGTGGCGTCGCATTAGTGGGCTGCCTCTCAGCCGGTGATTGAGCGGGGAAGATCGCCCCGCTAATTGGGCGGCTCATATCTTTAGGGCGATTGAGACCGATCGACGCTCTATTCGGTTGCTTTCGATTCCTTCCGAAACTCTCTCTCTCGCGAGGCAACGTAGAAGTCCGACCCAGACCTCCCCCTCACCGGCTCCCGCCGGCATTGGTCTCACCGCATTCTTTTTTTTGTCCGTTCACGACTTCTTCTAGGTATTTTTTTACTATATGGTTGAAAAGTAAAATATGATTGAAAAACTATAGCTTGAAAACTTCATTCTCCAGTAATAAATTTTGGATTTTTTTTCTGGTTATTTTCTTATAGTTTTAAAAGTTGGTTGGAATTAATGTAACAATTTTTAGTAGTAATAAATATAAATTCTTGTAAAATCTACATATAACTTTCATATGTTTCTTGTTTTCGGTTGAACATAATACATCTGTTATTTTTAGGTGCTCAATCCTTCGTTCATTAGAATGAAGTTTGCTATGCTATGTTTGGTTAACAAGGAAAAATATAGGTGTTGGTTAGTTGCAGGAATTATTGTTTTGTAAGGAATGTATATTGTGTTGTAGAAATTGAAGCTCAAGAGGAACTTGCAATCACCCTATAATTAAATGAGGAATGTTAAGAAATAAGTTAACAAATATGCTCTATGTAAAAAGGATTTAACATAACGGGAGCTTGTAGAAAGTTCTATGTTCTTTTTTTTTTATTATTGAAATATGGATTTATTAGTTAAAAATATTTCTTATATGCTCATAAAGATTTGTGTGGATGACCCTACATTAGTTGGTCATATAGTAGTTGGCATGGGTTGAAAATAAGAATGATGGCTTCATTTGCAATTTTAAGGCCTCTTTTGCTTGTGTGAGGGCATGAAAGTTATCCCGCACTTATTTTAGATTGACATTTTGGAGAGCCTTTCATCTTTCGATTTAACTAAACTTCTATGTATGCATTCAGTTGTCCGGAGAGTTGTTTTCTTTCTCCAAGAAATTCATCATGAATGACAATTTTGTTGTGAATCTTGATATTTGAGTGAATTTAGAAAATAATTATTGTAGGATAAAATTATAAATATAGCCAAGCTTAGCTTGATTAGTTTTAGTAGTTTGGATTTGAACTTCACTCAAGATTATATATTGAGTAGGGAGCTTGAATTTATTTTTATTCTGACATGCCTTTAATATATAAATCATAAAGAAGTTTTTTATTTCAAAATAAATATGTAGTAATCTTTTTTTTAACTAAGTAGTAAATTTTTATTTATAATTTATTTGTAATTTATAAGATTGTTTAGGCTTCTCATGTAGCCAAGTTTTTATTTCAAAAAAAGCATTTGTCTTGTGCGATGAAATCCTGCGTATGTGTTAGCGGTATATCTATTGACCTTACTAGGATCGGTGATGTGGATGCATATTAACATCTTCCACTCACATATCGGCGAAGCCGTCAGTGTAACTTCCATAACGTCATCGTCGATATGAGACGCTATAAATCGCTACCCGGATAACGCATTAGAGTGGCTGGCGCTCTGGATCGATGTGCTACCGTAGTTCTTGATTGGTCTTCAGTCGAACCTTAACGATTTACCTCCTCCTTGGGAATTGTTGATACCGATCCGGTTCGATAAAGAATCTGAAACAAATTCTATTCATTGAAAACAAGTTATATGAATAATGAGAATTTTATATTAACCGACATCCTAATTAATACTACTTTTGGCTACTTAACAGCTAAATAAATTGATAAATAAAATAATTTATTATGTGTTTACGAAGAACGACAGGGATGTGCACTAAAAAATGTAAAATCGAATTTTTCTCAACCGAAATGGAAACGAGAATCGTCGCCGAAAATTTAAAGTTGACTTTAAACGGTAAATGAGGCAGTAGTTAAACGTCACGTCAAAGAGAATCGGAAAAACTACATGTTTCTATCGAATACCGACAAGACGCAATCTGTGTCGGATCTAGGCGAGAAGTTCCAAGAGGAGGGGTGGTCGGAGTTGATGGCGTTCTGAGGAGTTCGGGGGAGAAGCGAGCAAAAAGAGATAGAGTCGGACCGATCGGCCTAAAAAGATGTCGCCGTCAATTAGCGGCTCCGCATCGCCTAATTGGGCGGCCCGCCAAATCTGGCCGTCGCTTAGTGGTATTCAGCGTACACTAACGGCGTGGGCGTGGCCAATGCCCGCAGTAACTATACCTATTCTTAAATTTTTTTTATTGATACTCAATTAACTAATTCCCCGTACTCAATTTAAAAAAATTGCCAAAAAAAAAGAGTCTCTCTGAGCACATATACGGCTGGGTCTTTTTTTTTTCCTTTCAGGTGGAACTTCAACCACAATCAGAAAACTCAGCAGCTTTTCTCTCGTTCCTCTATCCGCAAGCCTTTCCTCTTCTCCTGATAAATTCATTCATACCTCCAGCAAACCCAATCGCCGACAAAGCTCCAATCAGCCTTTCGTCAGTTGAACCTAGCTGAGACCGACGAACTCACCAAGCTGTTGTCACCTCACCGTCTCCTCTCCCCGCCGAGCTCCACCACACCTGATATCCTCTCTCCTTTTCTTTAATTTATTTTATTATTTTTGTTATCTTTCTTTTCCCTCTTGCATGGCAAACCATTCTCCCTCTCTCTTGTGTCGTGAGCTGTAAAAAAAATAAAAAAGAAAAAAGAAAAAAAATTTTTCTCCTCTCTGTAGCCTACCCGAAACTCTCACTCACTCTCACCCTTTCTCTCTCTCTCTCTCTCACTCACTCTCTCTCTCTCTCTCTCACTCACTCTCACTCTCTCTCTCTCTCTCTCTACGTGTGAACAGAGAGTAAAATATATATATATATATATATATATATATATATTATCTTCCTTCTTCCTACAGCAAAGTTTCTCTCTCTCTCTCTCTCTACGTGTGAATACAGAGTTCCAAAAAAAAAAGAAAAAAAACATTATTTTCTTTCTTCATATAGCAAAGTTTCTCTCTCTCTCTCACTTTCACTCTCTCTCGCTACATGTGAACATAGAGATCAAAAAAGATATTATTATTTTTCTTCCTACGGCAAAGTTTCTCTCTCTCTCTCTTCTCTCTTTTCATGATATACAGAGAGCAAAAAAAAAAAAAATCAAAAAAAAATCAAAAATCAAAACAGTAAATATATAAATATAAATATATATATATATATATATATATATATATATATATATATATTTATATATATATATATATTGCATTTAAATATATAAATAAAATATATATAGATATACAAAATATATTTCATTTAATTTTATGCAGTTGTTTGAAGAGCTTATAGTTGTTTGAAGAGCTTATGTGCATCTTTTTAGACGGATATGTTGGAAGACTTACGATCACGATATTGTAAAGCACCACCCATATACGTCTTTTTAGACGAGTGGGCATACCTAAATTTAGTAGAAATCTCCTCGACTAGGAGAGATGCTGCTGAAAGTTTTATGAACATCTGGACTTATAGAATAGTAATAGAACATACTCATATGTGTTTAAAAACCTAATTAAATACAAAAAGAATTTCAATCAAGGTTAATAGTAAATACAAACAAAAAAAGAAGAAGAAGATAATAATTCTATAAATTTAAATGAGGATTAAAGAAGACATACCTATAAGCAATACTTGGGTAATCTCCAAAGTAAGATTTTTGAAGAGATAAAATAGAAAGAATGAGAGATGGTGGAAAGAGAACCTTCTCACCCTCCTCATTTATAGAAGTAAAATGGAATCATTTTCATTAAGTGACAATCATGTGAAGATAAAATAAAGGGAGAAAAAGTAAAATACTCATTTGTGTGTGATGACTAGATAATGTGGATGAAGATGATAAAACTTGTATATAATTTGAAATGATAATATGTTAAATTCAAATTATTTACATTAAGATGCATGTGAACAAAAAGTATCTACATGATTTTAAGGTCATCATACCCTCAAGTTTATTGCCTCAAAATGCATGCAAGTAATTTAAAAAATTAATTATGCACATATTTCAAGGCAATTCAATGCTTAAATTATTATATCAATATGTGTATGAGTAACTGAAAATAATAAGACAATTGAGCACACATCCCAAGAAGAAAATTAGCATCCAATACATTAGGATATGTGCCAATATGTTTTTGGAATAATATGACACATATTTCGAAGTAATTATTGACTTCTACTCGTTGCTTCAAGATTTATGCATATAATGAGATGAATTCAAATGTAATGCTTTAAGAAGTGTGCAAGCATCCTCAAGTGATTTACACATTCTACGAGGAGTGTCTTAAGCATAGCCTTACTTGCCTCATAAAATCTATAAATTATATAAATTGCACAAAATTCAATGAAATTAAAAATAGACTTATATGGGGTTATTTTATCTATATGATGAAATCGTAAGTCCCACTTAATCAATCTAATCCTCCTTGCAAAATAGGAGTTGACGGGATTGATTCTAAATCAAATGCTCAACCACTAAGAAGGGAATTTGATTTAACCCCGGTGATGATTGCACTAATTGTAGATTTCAATCAGAGTGGTTCATATTAAAAAATGAAATTATTACATTACAATGTGAATAATCAATTATTCACTCCCCAATGGCTCTGTACCTTGAGTTGTGAATTATAGAGTGCACTTGATAGGGCAAAAAACTCTATGTCAGCTAAGGTGGACTTAAGCTTGCCATCTTAGATAAACACCACCCCAAGTCTACAAGGTTCCCTTGGATGAAGCAAACCATGGTCACGACAATGATCCTTCTTAGGTTGGGTCACTCCTCTAAGTAGGACCGCTGACGAGATGACAAAACCATGTGATCGAGATTGGGCGCATCATCATTCCCCCAACCATCTGTTTTAAGTTAAATATAATGAATTTCAAAACTCCACATGCTACTACTATATGTCATGCATTTAGCGATCTAACAACTATCCTTAATCGAAAGTTCTCTCTCAACATTGAGAGGGGTAATTAACTATAAGTGCTTGCATCTATAGGAAACCTGGAACCAGATCTAAAGTCCTCACAAAATGAGGGCAAAATCTCTGGGTAGTGTCTTATCTACTACTTCATCTGTCTTATGAAGTTTGATCGACATTTAATATACTCTCTTCATCGAGAGGTCGGTGGTGAATTTTTGGAGCCCACAGATTTTTGACGACTCTGCTGGGGACGGTTTCTCTTTCCATTTTTGGCTAGTCGAATCAAAACTATAATAGCAGTGGAGTATAATAAAGTTAAAATTCAAAGTTATTTATAAAATGAAATTGATTGAAACTCAAATTTTTTTTATAATGAGCTTAATTATGAAGTTTTCAAAATCTCATTTATGCATAATCTGTTCTTATATTTTTATCATATTTATTCTGTTGTATCTCTGCATTTTGAAAGTATGGGGTGATATATCAATTGTTAATTACTAATCCCCATATTTCATTTACACAAAATGGATCTTCATAACACACCCTTCACCGTCAAGCTAGGCTGCGGAGCTAACATCCGTCTGGCTAACGCTGTTATCAAAACTGGGAATGCAGGAGCTGCCATCCAGTTTGGTAGCGTGGACTTCCCAACTATTGTCGTTGCCATGGCATGCTTCACAACACAGAAATCAAGCTCAAAGGCCTCAACCAACTGAAATGACTGCACGGTGTGTACCTTTGCCAATGCAGCAAATAAGGCTGATTAAAACTGTTGTTACTGAAGCTCCATGGAAGAGGGCCTCTGTATTTGAAAGACTGGGACATATAGAAGCCCCACTAACAAAAAGGACTGTTATTGGCCAGAAAATTTCATTGGCTCCAGTAAATGTTACCTCCTTACCAGCTGAGCCATTTGTGCTTTGAAGGCATGATGTTAAGGCTTCCTCATCTAGAGGTAAGCTAAATAGAAGACAACGAATGAAATCTTGAGCTCTGAGCTCAATTACTGAAATACCAATCACACGGTTAATGCATAAGTGAATGTTTCTACCTGCAATAAATTTGAAAATATGAAGTGGGTCAAGAGGAACAGCTCCACTAGCGAAATCAAATAATCTTTTCGGAATCAGGAACGACAAGCTCTAACCCAAGAAGAGCGGCACGAGACTCTGCAGACATGAGTGTTGAAGGTTGTCAAAGAAAATAGCCTTATGAAGAAGAAATGTCAAGGACTAGTCAACAGAGAAGCTGGGAAACCTCCAATGGGGAAGCGGTCTTCAATATTAATAAACATTAAGTAATTATGCCATAAGTGCATCGGTGGATGCGTGTCCAAGAATTTCTTGAAAATGTCTTGGCATAAGGGAAAACAAATCTGAAGACCAAAGCTCCAAGAAGAAATAATTATGAAAAATAATAAGGGTGTGACATCTGGATTGTATTCCCGGAGATCTGCCATTGATAAGACGACATGAATGGGGATGGTCGACACCCTGGAGAATCCTCCAGTGAATCCCAACACCAAATAGCTCCATCTCCTCAGGAGGTAGTCAACTTTGATCGAAGCCCTCCAATTGAAAAGATGTTCTTGCCGCAACTTGAGCCTGAGATCCATTGGGGACGATACTCAAAAGTGAGGCTACAAGAAGAAAGTGAATATGATGATGACGATAACGAGACCATGGGAATATAAGTGGTCTACAAGGTAGGTCAAGATGATGATCAGCCTGGTACTCATCTATAATCAACGTCGACATACCATATTACCCTCCGCTCCTCCTGAAAGACAGGAAGAAGAAGAGCACTTAATTCCTTCCTCAGATGATGAGCGAAGAGAAAAATCATAAAGGGAGGAGAATCCTGCATATACTAATACAACCACAATAGCCCAAGCACAAAGGCATATGCAACACCAGATGAGGGCAAAAGATAATGAGATTGCGCAGCTTAACACAAAGATGAACGAAATGATGGCGCAAATAAATTTGATGATGCAAAGGAATGTTGTAGTGGCACCAGCACTAGCTCCCGTTCCAACTGCTAATCTGCAGGCCATTAATGCAATACCTATAAATTCATCTACTGAACCAGCACCCCAAACTTCAAGAGCACATAGTACTCATGATGGGAGGAATAAAGTTAATCAGTTGGCATCTAAGCCAACCCCTCTGAACTTGGCCAACATATCCAAACATGTGACCGTTCAATTGGAGACAATTTTGAATGAGAAGATCAAAGTTGCCATTACTGTAGAATAGGCCAAAAAAATTGGTAAATAAAGGTCATCCGTACCCAGCAGAGTACGACCAGGTGCCATACCCCAAAGGTTATTCGATGTCGAAATGTAATACTTTTGATGGCAATGGTAATCCTAAACAATACCTAGCATAGTTTAAAGCGACGTGTGGCAATACCGGAGGAAATGATGCATTATTATTTCATCAGTTTGTTAGTAGTTTGACATCAACTTCTTTTGAATGGTATGTTGAATTGCTGAATGACTCAGTCAAGACTTTTATCAAGTTAGAGACTATGTTTGTTAAGCGATTCATCAGCGTAGTCAAAAAGATAACTATTGTTGATCTCACCTTTGAGAAGACAAGAAAGGATGAGTCGGTAACTAAATATATTACACATGCTAGCGTAATATGAGCATGAGGTGTGAACAAAAACTAGAGGAAGAGCATACGATCCAGTTGTTGATGGGAAATATTGATGATAAAATGGCACCATATCTGTGCATGGATTCTATCACTATCTTTCAAGAGCTGCTCGATCGAGTAGCCAAGTTTGAGAAGTTGAATTTCTCTAAGTTTGAAAGTTATCCAGACAAAACAAAAAGAAGTAAACCTTCAGAGAGGAGTGAATCACACTCAACTTCTTATACCTCAAGCAAAGGAAGACAGTAGTTTATAATATTGATAAAGGAAAATAACTTATTTACATTGAAGAAAGAGTCAAACAGCTAGTCAACACTCAGCCCAAACTTGTCCTTGGAGGCAACGAGAAACTCCAAAATTTCTCAAGTGGTGGAGAGCGACCGAGGCAATCAATGGGAGATATAGAACATATGCAACCATCTCTCAAAGAAAAGATGAATAAAAAAAATACTCTTTAAGAGAGAAAGCGTGGCTAAATTATTCCGCCAGGCACTCAAGTTGGAATGGAATTACCAGAATGTAAAAGGCTAGAAGAATCAAATCAAACTGATAATCCACATTACTGCCCATATCATCGAGTGGTTAGCCACCCAATTGAGGATTGTTATGTATTCAAAGATTGGCTAGAAAGAAAATATAGAAGATGTAAATTCACGTTGTCCAACAGTGTCCTTATTCACCCAAAAAAAAGAATCTATAAGGGTGGTTACGTCCTCTCCTATGCCCCATAGAAAGATAAAGTAAAAGAAAAATCAATTGGAGATGATCAATGAGAGACTGTAGTTTCAAAGAAAACATTGAAAATGCTAAAGCAACTGGAAGGTGTCCCTTATGTCAAGTGAAAGTCACCGTTTGAACCAGTATTTGGGCTAAAAGATACACCAAAAGCAGACGCTTTAACCTCCCAAAGATACTTCAAGAAGGCTGGCATATTGCAGCGTGAGAAACAACATATTCAAGGTTAACCAAGTGCATCTAAGAAATAAGCAAAACAAAAGAAAATTAAGAAGAAGACTACAATAGAAAAAATTATTAATAATCTGGAAGAATATCAGCAACCGACGAAGCAACCTATCAAGTTTGCTGACATTATGTTTGGACTTCAAATCACTGAGATAAGTAAAGAAGAAGATGACATTGAAGAACTATTATCTAGAGACATGTCAGCTTATCTCGGTGACGTCAGATGCCTCCCTACGAAGCACTTATTCAGGTGATAGAGGAAATCAGGCCATTTCATTAAATACAACATATAGGAATACATTCAAAAAATGTATCCCATCAAGAAGAAAGATTCTCAAAAGGGTGCTCCCCGAAGCCTGTCTCATGGCGAGACAAGCAAATGATGGCTCAGAAGAAGATCTATGCTTCCCTGATTGGGATGATTCAGAATCTTCAATTAAATCTCACATGGAGCATATAAAATTAGGCAGCGATTCAGAAGCTTCAGGGATAAATGGTGATTGTGAAGGTGATACTTCTTCAGAAGAGTTTGAGTTGGATAGAGCAGCTCAAGTGCAACTAAGAAGTGGAAAGATATTATATCCACCACTAAGGAAAGGCCCACTAAATAAAGACAAAGATAAAAACATTGAAGTCAATGAAAACATCATTCCTGAACAGCCTAGTAAGAAATTTGACATTGATAAAGAAATTAGTTATAACATTCTATCACATTTAAGGAAGATCCCTGGACAATTGAGTGTGTATGAGGCCCTATTGATGTCAAAGGATCTCCGCGAGACCATGATCCAAGCTCTTAAGGATCCAGAAAAGTATGAAGCATATTTTGCAGAATGATGTATGATTGAAGTTCTGTAATCTCAAGATCTTTCACTGATCATCTTTTTTGAAGAAGACCTCATGCCTGGGACATCAGAACACAACCACCCACTGTATGTCTCTGTAGAGAGCGATGGTATTATAATTAATAGAATTCTAATTTACCCAGGGCTCATCAGTTAATCTCATGAGTCTACGAGTAGGGCTACAAATGAACCGAGCCGAGCCGAGTCGAGCCGAGCCGAGCATGTATGTGTTCAAGCTTGAGCTTGTTTAATATTATCGAGTTTGAGCTCGATTCGAGCTTTTAAGAATAGTGTTCAAGCTTGAGCTTGTTTATCATTATCGAGCTCGAGCTCGATTCAACTTTGTTCACAAGCTTAGTTCAAATTGGATTATCGAGCTTGTTAATGAGCAACTCGTTTAATAAAATAAACGAGCTTTAATCAAGCCTTAATCAAGCTTGTTTGCGAGCAACTTCTTGAGAAATGTACATGAGCTGTATCAAATAAAGCTTATTAAGCCTAAAATAATAATAATTTGAACAATATTGTTCACAAACAAGCCTTAATAGAGCCATAATCGAGCTTTTTAGTGAGCTTGTTCACGAGTGTTAAATGATAATGTTCATGAACATAAATGAACCGAACGACAAGCTATTCAAGCTTGTTCATTTAGCAATCAAGTATTTAAAAAGGTGTTCAGGCTCATTCGATTAGTTAATCAAACGAACATGAACGACTCTAATCGAGTCGAGCCACGAGTAGCTTGTCGAACGCTCGGTTCATTTGCACCCTTATCTATGAGCATTAAGAGGATTATCTCTCGACATTCAACATCTCAGCTGAGATAAGCTAATGATCCATGGCTTTAATGAAAAGGGACATAAGACTCTTGGATCTTTTATACTTCCACTTAGATTTGGTGAACTTTATACGAATGCTAAGTTCCATGTGATAGACGTTGACACCTCATTTAGAGCACTGTTGGGTCGTCCTTGGCTCCACGAGTATGGAATGATTCCGTCTACTTTGCATCAATGCATGAAGTATTTGAAAGATGGAGAAGAGCACAGGATCCCTGGGAATCTTCAACTATTTGTTGTCCACGAGGCAAAGATCTATGAAGATACCAAATACTTCATCCAAAAGGATCCTAAGCCTCAACAGTCAACGTCATCAACCTTAAAAGCTACAAAACTATTGAATGAAGAGAAAGAAGATATGAAATAAACAAGGAAGAAAGAAGTTGATGTCGGTTCCTCCTAAAACATCTGAAATATCATACAAGCTAAAGAGACAAGTTCCTCACTTGGGTAGTGATACAAAAGAAGAAGATAAAATTCCTATCAAGCCCAAGTAGACCTATGAATCTTCTAGGAAGGGAAAGGAGAAAGTAGAATACTATGATTCAGATTATGAGTTTGAATCCATCTATAAAAGTGAGGCTCAATGTGCCTCTTTAATAAGGGTGGTGAATCTATTGATTTCAGAAGATTCACTTGTGATCACACTAGTCCCTTCTCAATGCTTCAAAGAAATTACTCCGCAAGAAGTTTACATTATTGAGGAGTTGAAGACTTTTTATGTACCTCTTCTGCCTAGGAGTGATAGACTTGGAACCTTATTCTGTAAGTCTGAGGACTGTTATAATCAAGATTATGATTGGCTTATGTAATTTGATGAATCTAATGATATAATTCCCATAAGGATGCTAAAATACTATCCTCTAAAGATTCGAAGAATGATGCAGATTGGGAGTTGATGTAGGAACGGATAAGTGGTGAGCTTACCTCTTTGATGCTCTTTGGAGTATAAAGAGCCCACAAGCCTCACGAAAAAAGGATAACTACACTACTAAAGGTCTTGGATTCATTTGGCATAAATACCATCAAAGAAGAACCTATTATGTGGTGACAGAAGAAGAGATTGAGACTAAGACTAACAATGACGATAAATTTTATGAAGTTAATCTCACAAATTATGGGGAGGTAGAAGCCAAGCCAGCACATGATGAACTCGAAGATGGTGGATAGGGAGCTACCATGGATGAGTTGAAGGAATTCAACTTGGAATAGAAACTTATCTTTGTCCAACTTTCATTAATGCCCTTCTGCTTGATGAAAAGGTTGAAGAAATGGAAGCTATGCTATGTGAATTCAGGGACTGTTTTTCTTGGTCATACTATGAGATTCCAGGCTTATCCCCTAAGGTGGCAGTTCACAAACTTATCATTAAACCAGATGTGATGCATGTTAAGCAAGTTCCTAGTCGAATGAGATTAGATATTGAAGAATAGGTGGTTGTAGAAACTAAAAAAGTCATTGAAGCAGGCTTCATTCAAAAAAAGAAATATGCAAACTGGATAGGCAATATTATTCCAGTGAGAAAGAAAAATGATCAAATACGCATCTGCATTGATTTTCGAGATCTAAATAAAACATGCCAAAAGATGACTTTCCACTTCCAATATCAGAATTACTAGTGGATAGTACTTCTAACTATGATATGTTCTCATTCATGGACGGATAATCGAGTTACAATCAAATCAAGATGACTCTTGAAGATTAAAAACACACATCATTCAAGATGTCAATTGATATATATTACTATACAGTCCTGCCCTTTGGATTGAAAAATGCTGGAACTACATACTAGAGGGCTATGACTCATATTTTTGATGAGTTGACTCATCAAAAAGTAGAATGATATGTCAATGATCTCATCGTTAAAAGTATAGATCACAAAAATTATCTTGACGATCTAAGGATTATATTCAAGAGAATAGAAAATACAATCTTAAGATGAATCCCCTCAAATGTGCATTTGGAGTATCATTTGAAAATTCATTGGCTACATTGTACGTCATAGAGGAATTGAGATTGATCCTACAAAAATTAAAGCAATCGTTGAGATGTCGTCGTTGAAGAAGTTTATGTCTGCTCCACTCATTACAAGAACAACTCACATTTATTCGATGTCTTATATCAAATATATCAGGTAGATGTCAACCCTTTGCAAAATTGATGAAGAAGAATGCTCAATTTAAATGGGATAAACGGCATCAAGAAGCCTTCGACATCAAGAAATATCTATTGAACCCACCAATTTTTGCAACGCCAATCCCGGGAAAGCCTCTCATTTTGTATACAATTCTACTAGAAGAATCTCTCGGAGCATTACTCACACGGCATAATGAAGAAGGCAAAGAAAATGTATTGTACTATATCAGTCAAAGATTTATAAGAGTTGAGGTAAGGTACTCTCCGATCGAGAAGCACTGTCTTGCACTGATCTTCACTACTCAGAAGCTTCGACATTATATGTTTTCGCATAAGATAACACTCATCTCAAAGATCAATCTGTTGAACTTCTTGATGATAAGACCAACATTGACATTACATATATCCCTCAAAAAGCAGTGAAGGGACAAGTTCTGGCAGAATTTCTGCTACACATCCTATCATAGTAGACTCTCCACTTAATGATGATTTGTCAGATGAGCAAATCTTGCTCATCCATGAGAGAGAGAGGTTGCAACTATGGGAAATATATTTTGATGGAGCTTCGTCAATCAAGCCTGCTCAACCTCCAAATCTTCCAAAAGCAAGAACTAGCATCAGCCTTATTTTCATAACACCAGAAGGAGGAATAATGAGACACTCATATGAATTAACTAGCCCCAAACTAATAATGAAGCGGAGTATGAAACATTAGTAGCTGGCCTTGAAGAAGCTATTGTTATCGTTATAAAGAATTTACAAATCTTTGGAGATTCTTAATTGGTCATCAATCAAGTCTTGGGTGTTTATAAGATCAACAAACTTGAGTTGACCTATTATCACAAACGAGTGCTCGAGTTGATGAAACAAATTCAAATGTCATATTGACTCGAGTCTCTTGATCAGAGAATGGCAAAGCAGATTGTTTGGCCAAACTGGCTAAGGAGATGACGAGTATGGATGATGAATATGTGATGATCAATGTATTCACTCATCGAGTTTTACAACCTACAAATCCATACTCCCCATAAGAAGACGGGTTATTAAGCGTAAGCCAACATGATGCAACTTCGGTTCTTCCTCACACTCCATTACAAGAATAAAAGAAATCAACTTAATAGAACTCCAAGTCTGAGGAGTTTTCAGAAATACAACAAGAAACTTTCATAGTAAAATTATTTGATAACTGGAGGCAACCATTCATCGATTATTTTAAAGAAGGGGAGTTACCTAGCAGCAAATCATTTGCCCCACAAATAAAGAGAAGAATACAACGCTATGCATACGTCAATAACACACTATTGTAGATCTTTCGAATAGATGTGACTACGATGTTTAGGACTGGATGAAGCTAGCAAAGTAATACTTGAAATTCATGAAGGGCTTTGCGGCGCCCATCAGTCAGGTCCCATGATGACAATTAAAATCAAGAGAATGGGATATTATTGGTCATCGATGGTGAAAGATTGTATTGATCATGCCAAAAGGTGCCACGAATGTCAGGCTCATAGTAATAACATTCATCAATCTCTAAATCCGCTACATCCGATGTTAGCACCTTGGCCGTTTGAGTGTTGGGGAACAGATATAATCGGTCCGATTGATCCTCCATCATCAGCCAGATATTGATTCATTTTAGTAGCTACTGATTACTTCCCAAATGGGATGAAGCTGCTCCGTTTAAGGAAGTCACTATTGATCGAGTCGTCGACTTCTTCACCAACAATATTGTCTATAGATTTGAAGTGCCATGACGAATCATTTCAGATAACGACCCGACTTTCAAGGGTACGAAGATGTACAGATTTGATGATCGACATAAAATTGATTGGCGGTACTCATCTATCTATAATCTAAAGGCTAATGATTTGACAGAGGCTTTTAATAAAACTTTTGTGAAGTTTCTCAAAAATATTCTCATGAAGAATAAAAGAAAGTGACACACTAAAATGATAGGCACTGTGGGCATATAGAACAACTTACAAAATGCCAACCAAGGCCACTCTTTATGCTCTATTTGGAGTTTAAGTTATTTTGCCACTAGAAGTTGAGCTACCATCACTTCGAATAGTTGTCCAATTCAATCTTACTCAAGATGAGAATACTCATCTAAGAATGGAAAAGTTGGATGCACTTGATGGAGTTAGACTCCAAGCTCAACAAAGTTTAGAAATTTACTGAGCGATGATGTCTAAAGCATTCAATAGTTCAATATGCCCTCGGACATTCTAGAAAGGTGAATTGGTTCTAATGCTGAGAAGGCCAATCATCCCTCATTGCAAGATCAGTGCTAAATTTAAAGCTAAGTGGGAAAATCCTTACGTCATAGAGAAGGTGTACGAAGGAGGAGCCTTTAAATTATTCATACGATGCCACCAATCACTATAATTCTTGATTGTGGATAACTATATAAATATTTAAATGAATACTAAAAAGGCTTTCATGCCAAATACACACATAATATCACTTGAAGATTCTCTCATAGCGAGAATGCATTTTCAAGTCTTTTACTCTATCATTTTATATATTTAGCTAAGTTGACATTGTGTCTCAAGCCGAGATCCTTAGATAAATATATATTATAATTAGAATGAGCTACGTTTATTTATATCAAAGAAGTTCAAACTTTGTAATATATTTTTAAACTAGTCTGCAATCCCCCTATTAGACATGAGACATTTTTAGTTTTTATAATCAAAGTTGTTCAATCCTTTCCTGTGAAATAGAAGATTTCCTTATATATATACATTTGGGTTGACATCGAGCTTTATGCTGAGATCCCTGAATATATCTATAATTATCATTATTAAAGTTACAAGCTCTTATAAGAACAAAAGAATTTATTTCTATGCACAAAAAGACAACCATAAATCTAAAAAATTTATCTCTAAGATTTATCAAATTTTGAAGATCAAGTCAAAAGAACTCTCAATTTTAGAAGCTTGACTAAGTTGGAAAAAAAACATCAATCTCATAGGGTGTAGCAGAGCCGCTGAAGTTGTGTTATTCGTTTATATTTGCTTGTGTTCAAAATTAGCTCATTAACTCACTGTTCGAATTCTGTTCGAAAATACATTCGTGTTCGTTAAGAGCTCATGTTCGGCTCGAAAATATATTCATGTTCGATAAGAGCTCGTGTTCGTCTCGAAAATATATTAAGAGCTGGTGTTAGTAGCTCGTTTATATATTTTAAAATAATATATTTTAATAATTTTAAATTAAATATTTAAAAAAATTATGAACAAAAATTTTATTTTATAAACTCTGAAGTCTAAACTAATAAAAATAAAATCACAGATTCATAGAATCACAACTAATAATAATAATAATAATAATACTAATAATAAATTTAAATTAATTTTTTAATGCTTTAACCAATTTCATGATTTCATCAATCAAATAATAATTTTCATATAATTACAAACCAAATACTAAAATTTGAATTCTGAATACTTTAAACATTTACATAATAAAAAATAAAATAAATATTAAATACAATAATTTACAAACATTTACTCTATACACTTATACAAATATTACAAGATATAATTTTTAAATAATTTGATAAATGATAATTACATTATATTTTACGCAATTAAAATAAACATTTCATATGTTTTAATTATGATTTTGTCTTTTATTTAGAATCTTGTTGCGTCTGAAAATCTCGTAGAGTAAAAGTATTAGCTTCTTTAGTCCAACACACGGTATTTAAAAGATAAAACTCACGTAAAATCAAAAGAGGGAAAAATCCGCCATAAAAAACTTCCACTATGTGTCTGTTTTAGTACAAGATCTTCCGATCTGAGGGTTGAATTATATATGAGAAATGGACAAATGTGACAGAATCGTAGTGATTCAGTAGTAGATGATGGTGAACTATCGGGCAATCACGGGTGAAAATGCAAGACAATCCACGGTAGAGTCATCATGATGGAGGACATTTACGGCGAGAATGTGGCGGTGCATCGGCGTGGCGATGGTTAACGCCGTCAGTGGCGACGATTGTGCTTGGAGGATCTTTAGAGCTCTCCTCCCTCTCTTGGCCTCCCCTCATATGAGGAATGCGCTATTTATAGATTGGAGGCACTCTGTAAATACATGCAAAACGTACCACTCCACTTCACGGCTCAAAATGATCCCCGATCATATGATGTATTTTGCATTTGAATGCTCAAATGAAGTCGGTGTAAGATCTTTGGCTTGTTGGAACCGGCTCGTCAAGACGCTCGATTTGAATATAAACACTTTATATTTGAGAGCTATTTAAGAATTTAACTGATATCCCAAAGATTCTAAGGATAATTTAAGAGCTCGATCCCACCGTTTAACTTGGATCGCTTGCTTTTAACATCAAGATTGTGCTTTGGTAATAGTATTTTAAGTGTCATCGTATCAGTTCTTTTTTTTTTTGGACATTATCTAATTCATCCAAAAATATCTTTTTTCTAATTAAATGTCATAATGAGTAGAAGGGTTTTTTTTTAAATAAATGTCATAATGAAGAGGTTTTTTTCTAATTAAATATCATAATAAAGAGAAGTTTTTTTTAATTAAATGTCATAATGAATGGAGGTTTTTTTTTTTAAATTAAATATCATAATAAAGAGAGGTTTTTTTTTAATTAAATGTCATAATGAATGGAGGGTTTTTTTTTTATTAAATGTCATAATGAATAGAGGGTTTTTTCTTTTAAAACAAAAAACTAAATGTCATAATGAATAGAGGTTTTTTTTTTTTTTTTTTTAATTTATTCTTTCTTTCCCCCTGTGGTGGATCTATAAAAACCCCCTTAGGGCCAAGGGAAAAGACACCTTCTCTTTCTTGAGTGAGGTTAGTTTGGAGGCGTCGAAGGCAATCAGCGTTGATGAGAGCGATCATGGAGGATTAAGGAGGCGATCAAGGCCCAGGTACACATCGTGATTCCGGTTTCCCGCTGGTTCTCGCTCGTCGGACCGCCGGGTTAGAGGCGATCAAGGCTCCGCGACATACGTCGTGGTTAGTTTCGCATCGTTCGGCCTCGTCGGACCGTCAGTTAGAGGCGGGCCCATCGTCATGGTTAGCGCCAGTCGGTTTTCGCTCTCGGACCGTCGGGTTAGAGGCGTCAGCCCATACATACATCGTGGTTCCGGGCGCAGCCTCGTGACCATCGTTAGAGGCGATCAGGCTCCGCGACACATGGTGGTTCCATCGTCCGATGGCCTCATGGCCGTCAGGTTAGGGAAGCGATCGGCCCACAGTACATCGCTGATTCATTCGGCCATTCGGCCTCATCGGACCGTCAGGTTAGAGGTGATCAAAGAGACGATGGAGGCGGTTGGCAAGCAATGCTCCGATGCGACGGCAGTGGTGGCGAGATAACCGGCACGATGGTGGTGACCGGCGGAATCGATGGTCTGGCAGACCCGCAACGGTGATGGCAGTGGTTGGCGGACAGAAATGTGGCAACACAGCGGAGACATCGGCGGTGATGGCCGTCGATAGTAAGATGCCGGTGATGGTCAGCAGCGGTGGCGGCAACAGTGGCGTGGACCTGAGGTTTAACGGCCTGGGTTATCAGCTTAATTCGGCAGTAGTCAGCAACGGCACATCGTAATGGCCGCGAATACCGGCAGTGATTACCGAAAAGATTCAGCGATACTGGCGGTCGATAGTGGTAAGGCGATGGAAACGATAGTCGGCTATGACCAGCCAGGTTGGACCAACCGATGGTCAATTGGCGCCGGTCGATAATGTGGCGAGCGTCGAGTCAGCGAGATAGCCGGCGAAATGAAATTGTCTGTCAGCGATTCAGCGGCGTTACCGCAATGGTGGTTAGCGGCCGATGTGGGTGGTCGGCAAATGGCTGCGCGGCAATGGTCGATAGAGCGCGTAATGGTCAGATGGCGTACCGAATCGATGAAGAAATGATGATTGACCACGAGGTGGTTTGAGAAAGCGTAGTCGATGGTGGAGCGTCGTATGGCCGGATGAGGCAGCGGTGGTCACGGAGGTGCCTGATGGTGATGATTTTTGACCTTTCCAAAGTTATTTATCAGAGTGTGACTCAATGACGTTAACATGTGGAGGGAATTAATCCAAGATTTTGATCAGTTGTTTGTCAAAGTCGATAACTATGGAAGAGGTAAGTCCACCAATGATCTTTGACCTATCCTGGTTGTTTATCGAGTCGACTCGATGTTAGATGAATTAAATTATGTGGAAAGATTGAATCAATTGAGGATTTTGACCCATCCGAGGTTGTTTGTCGAGTGTTACCCGATGGCGTTAACTGCATGAAGAGGTTGAATTGAATCATGAGGATTTTTTGACCTATCCGGTTGTTTTATCGAGTCTTTGCTCGATGGCGACCTACATATGAGATTGAATTGAATCCGAGAACCTATCCGGGGTTGTTTGTCTTTGCTCGATGATGTTAAGGAAGAGGTTGAATCGAATCGTGAGAATTTTGACCTATCCGGTTGTTTGTCGTCTTTGCTCGATGGCGTTAACTTGTATGGAAGAGGTCGTAGGAAGTCCACCAAGGACCTTTTGATCCTAGGTTGTTTGTCGAGTCTTTCGATGGCGTGAAGAGGTCGTAGGAAGTCCACCAAGGACCTTTTGACCCATCTAGGTTGTTTGTCGAGTCTTTGCTCGATGGCGTTAACTTTATGGAAGAGGTCGTAGGAAGTCCACCAAGGACCTTTTGACCCATCCTAGGTTGTTTATATCGACTTCGATGGAGTTAATGGCGTTAACTATGTGGAAGAGATTGAATTGAATCCGAGATTTTTATTATCCGAGGTTGTTTGTCAAAGTGTTACCCGATGGCGTTATATGGAAGAGGTTGAATTGAATCCGCGAGGATTTTTTGACCTATCCGGGTTGTTTGTTGAGTCTTTGCTCGATGGCGTTAACTTGTATGGAAGAGATTGAATTAATCGAGGATTTTGACCTATCCAGGTTGTTTGCGAGTCTTTGCTCGATGATGTTAACCTGTGGAAGAGGTTGAATCAATCTGGCGAAATTTTTGACCTCGAGGTTTTTGTCAGTCTTTGCTCGATGGCGTTAATCTATGGAAGAGGTCGTAGGAAGTCCACCAAGGACCTTTTGACCCATCCTGTTGTTTGTCGAGTCTTTGCTCAATGACGTTAACTGTGAAAGAGGTTGAAGTCCACTAAGGACCTTTTGACCCATCCTAGGTTGTTTGTCAGAGTCTTTGCTCGATGACGTTAACCTGTATGGAAGAGGTCGTAGGAAGTTTACCAAGGACCTTTTGACCCATCCTAGGTTGTTTATTAGAGTCTGACTCGATGGAGTTAACCCGATGACGTTAACCTATGTGGAAGAGATTGAATTGAATCCACTGAGGATTTTGACCCATCCGAGGTTGTTTGTCAGAGTGTTACCCGATGACATTAACCTGTATATAAGAGGTTGAATGAATCACGAGGATTTTTGACCTATCCGGAGGTTGTTTGTCGAGTCTTTGCTCATGACGCCTTGTATGGAAGAGATTGAATTGAATCCGCTGAGAATTTTTGACCTATTTGAGGTTGTTTGCCAGAGTCTTTGCTCGATGTTGTTAACCTGTGTGGAAGAGGTTAAATCGAATCCGCTGAGAATTTTTGACCTATCCGAGGTTGTTTGTCAGAGTCTTTGCTCGATGACATTAACCTGTATGGAAGAAGTCGTAGGAAGTCCACCAAGGACCTTTTGACCCATCTTAGGTTGTTTGTCAGAGTCTTTGCTCGATGATGTTAACCTGTGTGGAAGAGGTTGAATCGAATCCGTTGAGGATTTTTGACCTATCCGAGGTTGTTTGTCAGAGTCTTTGCTCGATGAAGTTAACCTGTATGGAAGAGGTCGTAGGAAGTCCACCAAGGACCTTTTGACCCATCCTAGGTTGTTTGTCAGAGTCTTTGCTCGATGGCTAACCCGTAGAAGAGGTTGTAGAAGTCCACCAAGGACCTTTTGACCCAGGTTATTTGTTAGAGTCTTTACTGATGGCTAACCTATGGAAGAGGTCGATTAAAACATCCATTGTGGTTGTGGCCAAAGTTGCTCCTTGGCCTTGTTTTTCCATGAGTATGATTGGAAAATCATAGTTTACAAAGCTATATCTCTTCTCAATGTTGAAATATCCTCCAACTTTAACTTGTTTCTTAGGATGATAATCAATTAGATGCTTAACATGGGCGATCTTCGAGATTAAGAGTTTTGTCACAAAATCAAGGAACAAAGTTTGATGAATCTTCATTCTTCACTCTTTAAAAGCTTGAAATGCTCCACCTCGATGGTGGATTTGATCTTGTTGGAAACTTGGTGTCATACAAGATGAAATAATGGGAATCAAATTCCCCAAACGTGCAACATTGCGTCTAAAAAAATTGGTAGAGTAAAAGTATTCTTAGCTTCTTTGGGAGTCCAAAGACACGTATTTAAAGACAATAAAACTCAGAATTTTTCGTGGAAAATCTCAAAAGAGAGAAAACCACGCTAGCCCAATAAAAACTTCCACTATGTGCTTTGAGTACAAGATCTTCCGATCGGTTATATGTATATGAAAAATGGACATGACAACGAATCAGTTGCACGTAGTAGATGATGGTGAACTATGCGGGCAATCCGGTGAAAATCACCTAAATGCAGAACAATCCTCGGAGTCATCATGATGGAGGCCGTGAAGACGACGGTGAGGATCGGCGGTGGCGACGATAGCGTGGCGGTGGTTGACGGCCGTCCAGTACGATTGTGCTTGGAGGATCTTTAGAGCTCTCTCTCTCTCTAGCCTCCCCTCATGAGGAATGAGGCTATTTATAGATTGGAGGAGTGGCGTCTCAGTAAATACATGCAAAACCCACTCCACTTCATCGGACGCTCAAAATGATCCCCTCATATGATGTATTTCGTGCATTTGAATGCTCAAATGAAGCCGGAATTATAAGATCTTTGGCTTGTTGGAACTGGCTCGTCGAGACACTCGATTTGACTATAAACACTTTATATTTGAGAGTTATTTAAGAATTTAACTGATATCTCAAAGTTTCTAAGGATAATTTAAGAGCTCGATCTCGACCAGTTTCAACTTCGGATCAGCTTGCTTTTAACATCAAGATTCGTGCTTTGACTAATAGTATTTTAAGTGTCATATCAAATCTTCAATTCATAATGACACTTCATTCTGCAATCTTCAATCCTATAAAATTTTAGTTATCTTCATCCTGCAATCTGTATAATATATTAGTAAATTTAACAAAAAAAATGATATATTAAAATTAATTTATGGGCTCAGCTGCCTAAGTAGATTAAATCAAACAATCATTGATGTCATCATAGATTTTTTGCTGCTTATATTAAATACTTAAAAAAGATAAATTAGCAAAATAGAAGTGCACTTTAGAAGCAGTAATGCGAACCCAATCGGCAAAGTAAGACCAAATATCAAATCGAAGCAGAATAACTAAATTAAATTAAATCAATCATAAGACACAAGTAGCCAAATCAATTAAGCAAGAACAATTAAACAAAATAAGAAGCAATAAAACCGAACTAGACAACCAACCATAAGAACAAAAAATAAGAAAAATTCTTAATCACAGCCGAATAACCAAAACCAAGTATATTATCTGTTATATAAGCAGCCGAATAATAAAACTAAATTGCATCTCTTGTAGAAATGTTATAACTATCATAGCCCATCAATTCATAACATTTAGCATAACACTAAGTGTAATATCTGTAACCTTAAAAATTGTTGAATAGATAACATGAAAGGGCAAAAATGTAGCATCAAATTAGACAACTAACCGAAAGAGCAGAAACATGAAAGGCTCAAAATCTTAAGATTAACCCAACTGTTAAAAGAATAATCATTTATTGCCTATCACAACAATGCAGAAGTAGCATGTATAATTGAATTAGACAGCAAACTAGAAGAGCAAAAAGAAAAGAAGGTCTTAAGAAACAAACCTTAAGAAGGTCTTAATCAGAACTGTTATATAAGCAGCTGAAAAATAAACCCAAGTTACATCTCTTATAGTAAATGTTATTATCATCATAGCCCATCAATTCACAATATTTAGCATAACACCAAGTGCAATATTTGTAACCTTAAAAATTGTTCAATAGAGAAGTATCAGAAGTAGTTAATTATACAAAGATTTAAATAAAGTTGTTCTATAAGCAATATCTATAACCACAAGATTTAAATAATAATGTTAGGTGGTTAAGATGATTATGAAATATTAAAGCACAAGATTTAAAAAATTTTGATAAATCATAAATTAGAATATTAAACCAAAACCATCCAATGTTCAATTATTCATATGACTCTGAAGATGTGACCAACTAATCCTTCATTTTGAGCTTTCAAAATCTGAAAAAGGCACTACTAAGTTTTCTTCTTCCATCAACTCTTGCTGAAATAAATAAATGATTAATTAGCAAAATAAATAAGATGAGTCGGTGACTAATATGAATATTAAACCTTCAATTTTAGAGAACACATAAAATAAAACTTGAATTTATGTCTTACAAGTGGGTTCTTAATATTATTTTGATAACCTCTAATCCAACTAGATGTACAAACAAATGTATTAGCCATTTTTGAGGATAAAGAGCTCCTATAATCATCAAAAACTCTACCATTAAATGTTGATTCAGATGTAACTGTTGTTATAGAAATTGTCAAAATGTCCTCACCATCTTGGATAGGCAAGGATACTTCAGAGTATTCATCTTCCACCAATCAAGCACTTCAAATTGATCATTCAGCCATATGTACAACCCTTCTTCTAGATAGATTTGCAAGTTAGATTTTGAGGGTTGAACAAAACCCAAAGCTATAATAAAATTAGCAAACCTAAGCATGCAATCAAAACCTGATGCATCATTTGGTGTATGTGAAGAGCATGAAGCACTTGATGAACTACTAGGAATATTAACTGCATATTGATTATATATTTCCTATGTAACATCCTCAACAATCTTAATCTTAGATTCTAATTCAGCAGGGGAGTATATTTTGGAAAAGTGAGGTTGATAAACTTCATCTTCAAACAAGAATCTAACACAGCTGCAACAGACATAAGTAAATTGCATTCACCCCAATACTTATTAAATTTGGCTTTCATGACATTTGTCATTTGTTTTATGTATGCATCAGAGGAGTTACATTTATCCAATAGCAACTTCTTCACATGTATGACAGTTGGAAGAAAAATATTTGTGGTGAGATAAGAAGAACAAGAAATCATTTTAGTTACATTATGAAAAATAGTAAGAAATTCTCTAATGTGCTCATACTTAATCCATTCAGAATCTTGAGGCAACCACCTATAATTGTTATCTCTAGCAACATAATGCATAAAAACATTATGATAAAAAAAAGCATATTCAAGCATCAAGTAAGTGTAGTTCCAACGTGTTGGAATATAAATAGATAGGCCTTTTGAAGTGAAAATTCCTAATTACTTGGCCACTTCTATAAATTTATGTAATATTGTTGGAGACCTTTTGATATACTTTATTGACTCCCTGATTTTATGAATTATATCATGAACCTCCTTCAATCCATCTTGAACCATGATATTCAAGATGTGATCACAACATCTAACATGAAAAAATGACCCAAAAAATATAACTTGCCTTTAGACTGAAAATTAACTTTAAGAGCATTAGCAACAACGTCTTTATTGCTAGCATTGTCCAATGTGATAGTAGATACTTTATCCTGTAAATTTCAATCTAATAAGTAATCACATATAGCATCACAAATAAAAATACCAGTGTGTGATGGCTCAAGCTCAATAAAACTAATGATTCACTTATGCAGCTTCCATGATTCATCAATGTAATGAATTGTCAAGCACATGTATCAAATTGTTTGAATGGAAGTCCAACAATCCAAAATTAGAGAGACTCTATTTATGCCCTTAAGATATGTTCTCAACTTATCTTTCTTAGTTTCATAAACTTTAATGCAGTCACTCTTTATGGTGTTCCTAGAGACCCTCTCATAATTTAGATTTAAGACCTTCAACAAAATGTTGAATCACATATGCTCAACAATCATAAAGGGGTTCTCATGCACAATGATCATCTTTGCAATAATTTCTCTGATTTGAAGCTGATCATAATTTTTTGGATCATAAAATATAGGTAAGTCAATCTCTGTAGTGGCATCAAAAGGCAAGAAATTTAACAGTTTTTGTCTTTTATCAGGAAAATCAATAACTTCCTTATTCCTGTTTTAAATTTATGAAATTTTGTGCGACAACAAATACATTGTAAAGAAGGTGTGGAAACTCCTTGAATATTGATGTACTTTCCATGAAATATTCTCAAACTGTAGATGTTTTCTTCCACCATTCTTCTGTGGGAATTCTGTATTTGCACTCAAAACTAAATATGCTTCTAATCTTTGATTCTACAAGCATTGATTTTCACTACTATTTTCAACTTCTACAGGTATATCATTAGCAGATGATGCACTTTGAGAAAAGTCCAAGGTTGACATGGTAATAAACTAAATAAAAGGATAAAAATATGAAACAAAATCAACTAAAATAATATAATTTTAGCAGAGGTGTTCAACAAATCATATATATTATATTTCCTAAATATGAATTGATAAAATGCATAGTTGTGGATGGTTACTATAGTAAAATAGTAAAATAGTAAATAGTAAAATAGTAGCATGATATCCCAGAAAAATACCCAAACAAAAAGGAAAAAAATGACAATTAAACTTAGCATATCTAAAATATTAGAGGCCCATTTTGTTAAGGTTGAATAAAACCCTTCAATTCAAAGGGTAAGTTAGCATAACAAAATTCAGTCTAAGTTATATAGTTAGTACGATAACTTGCAAGCTAATATGCATAGACATTGCTATATAGATACTTGTGCACGTGTGATATATTAATTCAAAGATTGCAATAATTTTTGTGTTGTGTTGCTTATTAAGCAAAATAGTTTAGCATTAATAACATCAGAATTATATAAGTAAAATGAATAAGAAGAATAGTATCCACATTAGTCTATACTTTCTAAATGTTTAAAGTGATGCAAGGATTTAATGCATAACTTAGATCAGATATATAAGCATGCAGAACTTTACTCTGACAAACGAGAAGAGTAAAAGAAAATAACATTGCATCTCAAATCTCTAAGCTGTCACAACTAGCATGGGCACCATCCATAGAATCATCATTATTAATTTTAATAATGTCATGCATAACTAGTAGGGGCATCATCCACAACTAGCATAGCTGCATAAGGTGGAGAATATCATATAGGGAGTAACTGAATAAGCACTTCAAGCATTTCAATACCAGAGACAACAATATATAGATAGTGTGACTCAAGTCGAACTACGCGACTACAACCATGTACGCCACTTGAAATTAAATAAATAAATTAGAGGTTAAAGCCCTCTAATCGCGATTGAAATTAATTAAATTCGATTCGATTTGAAAATTCGACTTCATAATACATCGAAAGCATCAAAATTAATTAAATAGAAAATATCGAATTAATTAATGACCAATTAAATAATTTAAATCAATTTTTTTAATGAAATTGTGCGCACATCGAAGTCAGGAAGCCCCGATAATGTCCGAACGACCTCCGTTCGCGAAATTGATCGCGTTGTCGTTGCCGAAACGCCGAAACCTATCAAATGACGCTTCTACGATCGATTGCAAAGTGCGCTGAAGGCCAAACAATTTGAGTAACGCCGATAATTTGTAACAATTTATTTACCATAACTTTGATCAAACCCCATCACGAAATCGATCACGAGTCGTGCAAAAAAATACCTAAGATTGATACCCATATTATTAAGATTTATTATTAGGAGGATTTATAAAAATTTATATGATTAAAAATTAATTATCTTAATTACTAAGTTAATTAATGCTTACCTAATTCCTGTCGCCCATCTGCTCAATTAAAGCCGTCCGTTCTACGCCGTTTAAGCCGTTTAGGCAATCAATCAGAAATCAGAAGATCGATCGCCTCTAATCCTCGAAACCAAAAGCGGCTAGGGCACGTTGACGTTATTCACGGTATTCTCTTCATTCGACTCTCCCTCTTATTTAGGGTTTAGCGTTGACCTTATTCACGGTATTCTCTTCATTCGACTCTCCCCTCTTATGGTTCCTCTCTATGGTTCCTGCGGCTCTCGGCTGAAGCTCTCGTGCGATTCCCTTCTGTGATCGGCTCCCTCTCTCGTTCCTGTTTGTTGGACGCACGATCCTCCCTCTCACGCAGAGCTCCTTCTTGTTCCTGAAGCTCTCGACCGAAGTCTCCTCTCTTCCTCTCTCGCTCTCGTGCGACTCCTGTCCGTCTCGAGCAGCGTAGAAGCCGAACGAAAGTCCTCTATCGTCCGTCTCCCTCTTGCTGCACTTGGCCAAACTCCCCTGCAGCAGTTCCTTTCTCGTCTCTCGGTTCGAAGCACCGAACCCTAGTCGAGCAAACAGAGGGATCGATCTTCCTAATCACTCTTCCAACCGAAACCCTCAGGTTGTTTAGTTTCAATCCTAAGTTATATTTTGTTATGTGGGTTTTTCCTGAAGGAAATGCAGATTTCTGTTTCCCTCTTCCATTTGTGTTTTATGGTTGGACTTATTTTCTGGGTTTGCAATAGCATGAAATTAAGATGATTGGATTTATGCTACAAGCTTTCAGTTTGCTGTTTTCTCCTTCTAAGGTTGAGCCGAGGAGCTCATTCCCTTTGCTTCGGTTCCTCCTTTCCTTTCGTCCGTCTGTTCTCTCCACTGGACGCACGAGCTGAGGCTTTCTCCTCTTGATGTGTGATATGTTGGTTTATGTGCTTTTAGTATTTTCTGTATCAATTACTTATTTACCTCTCGGAGCTGCTCTATATATTCGTATTGCTTTGTTTCCTCTTGCTGGACTGCCGATGATTCATCATCCAATCTCTGCTTGCAGTAGAATTCTAAACGCTTTAGGTTTCTCTGAACTTACTATTACTGCTCCTAATGGACAAGCTAAGTATTCTATTGCTCTTGTTCTCATAATATAGCTCCAAAAGTGGAGATTTCAGATTTGCTGGACTTATTAAACATAGTGTGATTGTTTAATCTATGTGGAGTAAACTTCATATAATCATCATGTTAAAGGAAAAGGATGAGGGAAGAGTTGATTGACTTTGTGCTTGTTTTCTTTTCTTTTGCTATCACTAAGTTAATTAGCCTTTGAAGTACAATCTGAAATGTGGCTTTGTGCAAGTTTAAAGCTTTCATTTTTGCTATTCAGTTTCATTAAAGTTGCATCTTACCTAGTGCTTGTTCATAATTTACTTACAAGCAATTTTTGCTATCACTAGGTCGTCTCCTTCGTCTCATCTCGCAGCATCGGCTCAGCCACAAGAGAAGCGACGACCAGCGCTCTCTGAAAAGAGCTAGAAGATCGGCTCTTAAAGGTAATTTGTTGGTTATGTTAGTTGGCGTAGGGCTTCCTCGGCGCAGAGACTAAGGTAATTTCTGCGACACTTGGCTGAAGAGATTGATATAGCGTATAGATGGGCATAAAATTTCTGCAGTTCTTATACATTTGTTGAGTTTGTTGTGCTTGTTTTGAACGGCAATAAAAAGTGAACGAATTTTTGGTTGGTATCCTACAAAATACATTTATTTGTGGAATTAGAGATTGAAAGAGGGAGAGAGAGAGAGAGAGTTGAAATCTCATCTATATTTATTTTTAGTTGGTAGATAAATGCGAAATGAAAGAGTCTTACAGAAAGAATGCTTGCTTCGAGAGAAAATTACCTCTTTCTCTCAAATCAACAGAGAAAGCTGAGAAACATGAACAACCAAACCAAAAAAGGACCTAGAAACCTCCGGTGACAAATTGAAGAAAGGAATACTCGAAAAAAAAAACTATGAAGGAACAACTAGAGTGATAAGAATCGTAAGTAAGATGCCACTAGAGATATGCAGGTTGAAATAACCATCATAAAAACAAACTTGAGCTCAAAGAGAACTACTTGGGAAGGCAGAAGAAAGCACATTAGACGGAGGTTCAGGGTATCTGAAAATGAAAAAAAGTACACAAGATCAAGATCATAGAATTACAGAATATAACACTCGAGAGTAAAAGTGCTAGGGCATCTAAAAAAAGGAAGAAGGCGAGAGGCCGAGATTTGCATAAATTTCTTGGTCATGAGTTTATAAAGAGTCAAACCACTTTATTTAGTAAACCAGATTGAAAGAAGGCAAAACGAGGGTAATACAAATTTGGAAACCGCGTGTCTAGAGGTAGACGAAGAATGTAATTGAAGATGCACAGACAAGTGCAACGAACCAGGAGGTGAGGTAATCGAGAAGGTGAATGACAAGTTCTTGAACTACTGATTGGCCTTAGGGGTTGGAGTGAGGGTGATCATAAGGGAGGCCGTAATGTTCATGGATTAAAAATGGCAGGTGGCGACGCGGCAAAAGAGACGGAGGTTGAGAGGCCGGAGAGCTCGATGATTTAGGAATCTCATGAAGCGACTAATCCACAGGAGAAATGGAGGTTGGATAAGCACTTGATGTAGGTTATAGGACTTTCTTACATGAATTTGGCTTCATAATCTCAGTAAGTAATAGATTTTGGGAAATTTATATACATAACACTTAAACCCCATTATTTACATATCTAACGCCTAAACTCCATATTTTACAATTCTAACACCCTAAAGCTATATTAGATCAAAAATACCACTCGACCATCTCTTCCGCAACCCTTCGCAAACTCCATCCCTACCCCGCTCTTGGCTCCGTCTACAACGTGAAACTTGTGCGATGCATTCCTTCATTTTCCCTTTCTGTGTGTTGTAGGCTCGTTTTGCTGGTCACTTTCTCATTTCCCAAAGATAAATCCCCCCATTTTTCATTTTCATTTTTACAAGCTATAAACTCTCCCAAATGATAGTAGAAGTAAGCAACCGCCACAATGTATATATTGTTTTGACATTTTATGCGATTGAGTCCCCTGTATCATTCGAGGCCAACAATAGTGCACTTGCGGTACCATTTTTTGAATTTACATATATATAGTGAAGATAATGTGATAGTTAATAAGCAGGCAGAAATTGAGAGAAATTTAGTAGAAAGTAGTATGAGTAGGTTTACTGATTGACTCTCCTGTTTTTTTTCCCCTTGTCCATTAGACTATTTAATGTTAGCTTCTTTCATCTTTATGGTTTATATGAGTTTGGTTACTTTTTTATTTGTTTTGCAAATTTTTGTCTCATTACTTTCTGATATTTGAAAAGTAGTATGAATAACAAGATGGGTACGAACAAGCTTTTAACTAGATGAATTTTCAATGTAGATTAATGGACATTTAGCAATTAGAATACCAATGTGTTAAACAAATATTTAAAAAACATGTGAAAATCTCATATGACCTTTTAAATGTAACCTTTATATAGAACTTGTTACTTATTTGGTGGGAACATTTGATTAAATTTAGTAATGATGCGATAATATACTAGTCTTGCTTTATCTATGGGTTGATTAGTTTAGATGATCTACTGGATTAGCTATTTATGCATGATTATATTAGATTCTCTTGTCAAATTAATAAGGTGTGGTTTATATTTTATGATATTCGATTGGTACTTAATAAGATTTGATTACTAATGATGTATTTCACTTCACTAATTATACAGTTCATTTCATCACTGCTAACTCAAAAGTTATAAGTAATTGTCCAATGAAAGGTAATTTTCTCACTCAATTACTAATCATGTATTTAGTTTTGTTGGTTAATTGACATATAAGTATAGTTCAGCTGGTAAAGTTATATTACAATTAGAAGTGGTGTGTTAATTTACTTAATTATAAGAGTGATTAAATTTGAAGATCTATTAACTCTTTAGGATCACCAGAATAGTCATCATCATAGTTTGGGGGCATATTATGCTTTGAAGGTATAGGGTAGATGTCATCACAACCTTTTAAGGGTCAAGGTCATGTTTTCAAGTTTCAGCACAATTTCTATTAGAACATATCCAAAATTGGCTTTTTTTGTTTTTTATTGGCTTATTGGATTTTGTTACTTGTTTCTTGGTTTTAAATACCATCAAATGTGTTTGCAATTAAATGTTCTAGTAGAAATTTGCATATTGATATGGAGGCAAAAGACAATGAGAGTAATGACGTGGATGATGCTCTTGAATTTGATGAAGATATTAGTGATTTTATAAGTGTTATGATTGAAAATTTTTAAATGTTATAATGAATTACTTTCATCTTTAAAATTGAAACTAATTGGATTTTTAGAACTATTTTCAGAATGATGAAAAGCTTTGCAAACTTGAAGGAGAGTTATGTGAAGGTTGTTACTAAATCTATTATTAATCAAATGCATCTAAAATCTGAGCTACACTGACAACCATATAAAATTTGAGTAGGGATGTAGTATATTTGGTGCTTATTCAACTTACAAAATATAATACTAAATTCTAATATGTTATTTTGTTGATGGAAGTTGCACTTATTATTTTGGATGGATTATTATTATATGGCTTAGGTGTGACTCATTTTGGGATATCAAATACTTATGTTTGATTCGAAGATGAAATTATGAATGTGATTAATGTTTATGCTCTTCAAGTTGGATTAGAATATGATTTCAAAACTTTTTTTAACTGAAGAAGAATGAACTATTCACAATGGTTATACTTATTGAAGAAATAATAGCTACTATGGTTTATTTAAATAGACATGTAGGTTATAATAAAATGAGCTATGAGAAGATCCATGCTAGTTATTAAATATGAGATAGAAATGCAATAGAATATGTTAAATTTGATTTTGCATTAACTTATGATCTTGTAATAGCAAACATATATTTTAAGAAATGAGAAGAGTACTTGGTTACTTACATTAATGGAGTCACCAAATCATGGATATATTTATTTTTGTTTTGAATGAAAATCTTCTTGCAAACATTCTAAGGTACTTCCTAAAGGAAGCTGAATCACACAATATAAGATAGTAATGAATATATATTGTAACGGTATAATGACAATAATCAGAAAAACAAATTATGGCCTTGGATAAGATGGTGGAATTTGAAAGGTGATAAATTATTATTCTTTTAAGATAGATTGATGAGAGAGATAATTAGAAATTTTTAGTTGAGCGAAGCTTGATGTTATGATGAGATTGCTAGTTATATTAAGAGGATTGTTGTAGAAGTTTTATATGAGTTTAGAAATAGATTATATATTGATAAGGTTACTTGGTGGTGTAGTGAGGATGTACAAAGAGTTATGAAGAAAAACAAATGTGTTTTTAAAGATGCAAAAAAGTACTAGTTAGGCTTTTAATGATTATAAGAAAACTAGAAGTTTTTTGAAGAGGATATTTATAAAACAAAACCTATTTCATTTGATGATTTATATAGTATGCCTTGTGCTAAAAAGGAAAAACTGAGATAGGTATATGGAATGGCTAATAATATTTAGATATTATCAAGCTAGATCCATTAAAGTGGACATAATATAATCTTGGTTAAAGATGTAGATGTCAAAGATAGATGAGATGTAAATATTACTTTGAAATTATTAAATAAGGGTTTTGAGGAATAAATCATTTTGGAAATTCATAACGAATAATAAACTTTATTGTAGATTATAAAAAAAAGTATATTAGATTTAACATCGAAAAATTTGCATAAAAGTAAGACTTTTGAAGAGTTGTGAAGAATATTATAGTAATCTAATTCAGGGGGATGCCAAATGTTTGGAGAATACTTTTTTAATATTAATTTTAAGAGCAAATGCAATATTCAAGATTGTGTTAATTATATGGGAATCAAATTTTTGAATCATATAAGGAAGCCATGACAGACAATAATGGAACGAGACTTAGAAAATTTGTATCAATTATTGAGAATTAGTTTGGCTTCAAGCTAAGAAGATCTGCAAGGGATGAAGTTTTTGTGCTAAGATAACTAATAGTGAAATGTAGAGAATAATGAGAAGATCTTTATATGATATTTATTGATCTTGAGAGGACATATGATTGAGTATAATAGGAATTGCTTTGTCTTGCTTTAAGGCAGAAATGTTTGCCAAAGATAATTTGATGGTATTCAGAATATGTATGATGGAGACGAATTAATAGTACTAGTCTTGGCATGACTCAAGAATCTTCTACCATTAATGACTGTCATCAAGTCCATATTTTTTCTATTTCATTTAAGGATGCTTATGATGGATTTTCAAAATGAGATACTTTGATGTGTGCTTATTATTGATGATATAGTTTTAATTAATGAGAGATTTGTTCAAATAAGTGAAAATAAGAATAATTAAGGAAATTTTTAAAGAGAAAGACCATTCATGATGGATAGAAGTTGCATTTGAATTTAAAATTAATATTTTATTACATCGTCATCAGTGATATTTTTTAGATTTGTTATGCCAATTGATGAACTATTGTTAATTTTGATGAGATTAATGTAATCAATAAATGGTCAAGATCTATTAGTATTTATAAGATTCTCAATTTTTATGGTCCGATTATTTTCTTTAAAAGTTTCATTTAGAAATTTGGTAGTAAGGACATCAATTTCAATTTAACTATGCAAAATTATTTGATCTTACTTTTAATGATAGTAATGAAAGGCTTACAAATGTATATGCATTTAAAGAAAGTTTTTAAGGCATATTTTAATGTTGTAGGTATTGGGAAAGTGGTGAGCTAAGATAGACATTTGATTGCTTTTTTAATGAGGAATTGAACAAGGAATATGGCAAAAACGTTCAAAATATGATAGATAGCTTTATGCAATTGTAAGAGCAACTGGATGGTGGAGATATTATTTGTTGCCAACCTAGTTTGTATTATATGCTAGTCATGAAGTTTTGATGTATTTGTATTAAAAGAAAAGGATACAATCATGAAAATGGGTTGAATTTATATATGAATATGCTTTTACATTAACTATGAGGTCATTTGGGATTACTTTATATGTTTTGTTGATTGTGTCAATGCTAAGGAATTCTTTGAAAGCAACGTACTATATGTCCTAGAAATAATAAAAAGTATGCAAATGTCACTACATTGGCTCCTGGGTGCTGTGTTAATTAAGCAAACTTTCCCTCATTATAGATTGAGGTGTCCAAAGAAATTAGTTAATGAAATTAAAAGTAGGATAAAAATTTGGAATATAAGTACTCTTACAGGTAAATTAGTGAAATTAATAGATATTATGATTTATAAGAACTTAAATATTTTATGTATTCAAGAAACTAAATGGTTTGTGGAGAAAGTCAAGGAGATTGATAATTTAGATTTTAAATTTTAGTATTCAGGTAGGAGTTATACTAGAAATGGTGTAGGTGTGATTATAGATATAAACTTGAAGATTAATATTGCAAAAATTAATATAATTTATGATATAATTATAGTTTTAAAGATTGTTGATGCTAAGATTATTCATGTATAAATATTTATGCTACTCAAGTAGGTTTTTGGATGTATGCTCAAAAAAAAAAAATTTGGAATGACCTAAAAGATTTAGTATGAAAGATACTTTTGAAGAAGTATTTATTGGAGATTTAAACGGATTCTTTTTTAAGTGGTAGAAAATTTTAAAAGCATTCATGATGGATAAGATCTTTTAAATTTGCTTTAGCTTTTGATTTATTAATTGTTATTATTTTTATTAAGAAAGGAGATGAGCATATTATTACTTATAAGAATAGAGCTAATAAAATACAGATTGGTTATTTTCTTATAAGAAAATAGTTCACTTAAATTGTAAGGTCATTTTAAGTGAAAGCTTAAGTACTCACCATCAATTATTAGTTTTGAATTTTAAGATGAATGGTTGAAAAAAAAATTAATTGAAATATTATTTTAGGATTAGGTGAGGGTACTTAAAACTATAATAAAAATATTTTTAAGAATAGGCTACAAGATTTTAAGATATGAGATGTTCATATGGAAGTTAATGTTATGTCGAAAAACATAACAAGTGATATTAAGCAAGTTGTAAAAATTATGCTTATAAAATAGAAAAAAAAATCTCTTATTATTAAAAATATTTGATGATGGAGTCAAAATGAGCCAGATATGCTCAAAAATTAAAAAGTTTTGTTATAAAAATTGATTTAGATGTAAAAGCTTAGATAATTAGGAAATATATAAAGTGGTTCATAAATATTATAAGAAGTAATAGATTATGCAAGAAATTTAACATTTAATGATTTATATCATAAATTAGATATTAAAGAAAGTAAAATGTGTATGTATAAGTTAGCCAAGTAAAGAGATAAGAGAAGTAAAAATTTTGTTCAAGTGAAGTGCATTAAGGACAAAATAGTTTTCGTAGAAGAAGATATTCAATATAGATGAATGAGATATTTTGATAAACTTTTCAATGAAGATTATGAGCATACGATTAATGTTATCGACCTCAGTATCTTAAATAAAAATAAAGATTTTTATTCTTTTGTAATATTAATAAAATTAAAGTTGGTGAGACTTGAAATAAAATGAAGTGTGGAAAAGTAGTAGGATTTGGTGATATTCTAATAGAATTTGGAAAAATGCTTAGATGATCAAAGAATTTCTTGACTTAGTAATTTTTTTAATATTGTTTTAAAGACTAGAAAGATATTAGATTGGTGAAAAAAGAGTTTGTTGGTTCTTATTTTTAAGAATAAAAGTGATGCACAAGATTGTGCTAATTATAGATGAATTAAGTTGATGTGTCATACATTAAATGATGGGAGAGTAATTGAGTATTTGTTATGTTGTGATACAAAAGTTTCTCAAAATCGAATTGGATTCATGTCAGGTAAGTCTATTATAGATGATATACATTTGTTGAGAGATTTGATGGAGAAACATATAGAGTGTAAGGAGAATCTATACATGATTTTTGTTGATTTAGAGAAGGCATATGATCAAGTTTCAAGAGAAGTGCTTTAGAGAGTTCTAGGAAAGAAAGAAGATAATATTGATTATTCAAAAATTAAGGATATCTACATTGGAGCTGTTTCTTGAATAAGGATTGACTCAGTATTTTCTTATTTTAGTTGGATTATATCAAGGATTGGCTTTAAGCCCATATCTTTTTTGCTTTAGTCATGGATGTTCTTACTAGACATTTACAAGAAGATGTACCTTAGTGCATGCTTTTTGCCGATGATATTTTTTTGTTTATAAGACTAGAGTGGTAAAAAAAACTTGAATTATGGGAGTCAACCTTTGGAGTCCAAAGGCTTTCGTTTGAGTAGATCCAAAATCGAATACTTGTAGTGTAATTTTAGTTGTAGAAGATCAAGTAGCGGGGTTGTCACAATGGGTGATTACGTCATCAAAAAGAGTCAATGTTTTAGATATCTCAAATCTATTGTTCAAAGTGATGGTGAAATAGATGAGGATGTTATTAGTAGAATTTAAGTTGAATTGTTGAAGTGGATGAATGCTTCAGACCTGTTATATGATGGAAAAGTATCGCTTAGACTTAAGGGAAAAAATTTATAAGATGATGGTGAGACTTGCAATGTTTTATAGTGCTAAATGTTGGCTAACAAAATAGACGCATAAAATTAAGTGTTATAAAGATGATGCTTAGGTGAGTAGATTTACCCTTAGAGACAAAATGCAAAATGAATATATACATGAAAGGTTTGAATTGGTCCCATAGCAGATAAGATTAGAGAGAGTCACCTTAGATGATTTGGTCACATAAAACACAGTCGTCCGATGACCCGTTAGGAGAGTGTAGATGTATTAAATTTGACATATATTTAAAAATGGTAGAGATAGATCTAAAAGACTTGATTAGGAAGTATAAAAATGACCTTATTTTATTAGGCTTAAATGAAAAAATGACACTTTATAGGATACAATGGAGAAAAAGGATTCATGTGGTCGACCCCATGTAGTTGGGATATAGGCTTGTTGTTGTTGTTTTTATTTTTTGTTTTATTTTTGTTTTACATGTTTGATTTTTTTATGACTTTTTATTTTTAAAAATAAAAAACAAAAAATGTGCTTGATAGTTATTTTTCAAAATTTTAAATGAGAAAATAATAAGATTAATTATTATACTCTAAGGGTCGTTTGAGATCACTTTATTTATTTTGTTTTTGTTTTGGATTTCTTATGAATTTATTGTTTTTAAAAATAAGATACAAAAATATGTTTGATTTGTATTTTTTTTTTAAACGAAAAATATATTTGATTTATCATTTAATATAACATTTTAGCCAATCTATCATATTATTATCTTGAAAAAACAATTGATGAAGAGCTCCAATAATAAAATATCAAAACTATCACCAAATAATCATCACCAAAAAACAATGGGTCGACGACATCGATGGTGGCAACGTCCGTCTACTTGGCGAAGAAATAAGCTGTCATTTATGATGCATTATTATTGACGATGATGAATGTTGACCCACATATCAGTTTTATTACTCGAATTGAATCAAATGTGATGAAATTGATGATTGACGGACGTGATGTGCATAAATTAGATTCGAATCAGCTCAATCATCGTCAAAATTGTCAAATGGTACTCGTTTGTAAAGAGAATCACTCAGATTGATTTAAAATGTTAATCTCTGAAAGAAAAATCTTTCATGGTTAATTTAATCTCACACAATGAAATCAACAAGCTATCGATGCTATATTGCGTGCTGTGAACCAAAATTATTTTGATCATCATTGAGGTTACTCAAACAATATCTTCTTGTAAGATGGACTATGCAAATATGTTCGAAATATTGAAAATACATAAGAAAGATACTCATTTGTAAGAATCAATACATGAATGTGAAATATTGATTATCTACAATCATAAGATGATGACATGAGACTCCAGATGTATAAAAAAAAGATAAAATTTATTAGGGGATATAAATATATTTTTAATAAAATAGTTAATTAGGTTTAATTAAAATTAAGTTTTATTGAATTAATTATTTTCTTTTAATAATTAATTATATATATTATATTAAGTAAGATTAATTAAGTTAAATTATTATTGTATATTAAATTAATTTAATTATAGCCAATTAAAATTAATATATAAATTCAAATTTACTTAAATTATATGCACACATGATATATTAAAAGTAATCTATTATTATCTTGCATTCAAGATTAATTTTATTTGATTAATTTAATTAAAACTAATATTATTATATAATGTAAATTAAATAATAAAAAAAATCAAATTTAAATCCTTGAAAATGGGAAAAGTATTATTGGAATGTTTTAAAAACACAAAAAAATGTTTTTACATGTTTTTAGTATTTTTGAAAACAAAAACAAAAAGAAAAAAAAATCAGATAAACAAAGATATATTTGACATTTTTCTTGTTTTTAAAAATTAAAGCAGAAAATAGAAAACAAATATTGATTCCAAACAGGGTGTAATTGTATTGGGGTTAAGACTAAGTCTACTGTGCATTAAGCAAAGTTACTATTGTTTTGAATACGAAGAAAGTTCATCTGATTGATTTTGATCATATATTAAGAATGAATATGCTGCATGTAAGAATTATAGGGAAATATATAAAAAATTAAATAATGATTCATTTGGGCTTCAGTGATCACTTTGAGCTTAATTATTACTTTTGAAGTTCTTTTTTTATTCCTTTTATGTACCTCTCTCTCTCTCTCTCTCTCTCTCTCTCTCTTCATCTGCCTCCCTTGAACCAGTCAATTGGTGCTAAAAAATGAGATATATATATATATATATATATATATATATATATATATATATATATATATATATATATATATATATGCATGTATGTATGTGAGGTGTTACAACTTGAATTATTGAAATAAATAAATAAAAAGACAAATAGTGTTATATATGCAGTAAAAATGGTTCATAAAGTAAATGAATTAATTTATGTATTGATATACTTTTTCAAGCACTTAATAATTAATCGAACACCTATCAAATTTGTAGAAGCTACCCTGAATTGAGTTTGAAAACTTGCGCCGGGATGAGAGCGAAGTCAATCTTGCAATGGAAAATAATCACTTCGACTGAGTTTCATAGCTTTGTGCTGTCTGCTTTTATTTTCTTAAACAACTAAAGTATATTCAGGGCATTTGAGGAAAAACAAGAGAAATCTAGTTTAATGAAAGGTGAAATTGGCTATTTTAGGAACACAATTTTCCAAGAAGTACTTTTGTGAATTTATTTCACTTTCTTGATTAATTAATTAATTAAGTTTTTAATTTTTATTTTGATTACATTTTTTTTATAATTACATAAAATTTATGATAATATTTATTCATTGAGCATTCATAAATTTAACACTATAGACAGTAATCTTAAAATGATTTTACAATACAGTTGTCTGGCTATATTACACGACAGGACAACATTATTCAAAATAGCACATCATAAAACAACAAATACCAAATGGGACCTTAGTAAGCAGATCAATTTGGCATACTTGTGGGAAACTAGTTAAAGTTGAGGGTGGATGGTGCAAATCGCAGCATTGCATGAAGACATCCACCATGAAGGAAGACAGATCTAGGGGTTTCAAAGGAAGACGATGGAAGAATGTTTTTAAACCTAGCTAGTGCACTCAAAAGAGAATGAGTTATCATCCATCGAACAGAATTATACTGTGTGGATGGTGGATTAATTAGTTTAAGCCTTCCTTAATCCCAAACTTTCACACGATATATATGCTGCTCTTTTATGTATTTTCTTCTTTTTGTGCTTTGAAATGTTTACACAAATTATTATGCCATTTGACTCTTTCACTAGGGGGCTTGTCAAGCCTATAAGTTCATTTTTGAGTTTCTTCCTCTCGATTCAGCCAAATTTTTTTACCTGGCTATAGAGTTGTAATGTTTGACTGCTTACCTCCATCATGACATGATTGAATTAGGTGGAGTTATGTGTTTTCTAAATCAATTTTATAGTATGATATAACTTTAATTTGGGTTATTAACTTATTTTCTTATAATTTTACCACCTTTTTCCCTTTTAACTTCATTTAATTCTCTATCTTTAACTATGTCGAATACTTTGGCTCAAAGCCTGTCTTTTTCTTGCAGCAGCAGGTCCTTAACGCTCTCCTATAGTTAGTATTTGGATATGTCTAACAACAAGGAAGACAAAACACAAGCTGCAGCAGCATTGTTTACTGCCAAGGGCATGAGTCGTGCCCAGGCGGAACGTGCCGCTGCTGCTCAGGCACGAAATGTGAATGCTTATGGACAAAAGGAAGAAGGACCGAGCAGATGGCAGGAGAGGAAAGAAGCCAAGCGACAGATGTATCTGATGAGCACCGAGAAAGCCGTGCGATTGGGTGAAAGAAAGGATCTAAAGTCTTCAGTTTCTTCTGTAGGGGGACCTGCTGCTCAGTGCCAGAAATGCTTCCAGTTCGGCCATTGGACCTATGAATGCAAAAATGAGCGTGTGTACATGTCTCGCCCTTCAAGAACTCAACAGCTGAAGAACCCAAAGTTAAAGATGAAACTCACAGTTTCTTATGAGTTAGATGGTCCTGACATTGCTAAGGAAGAGAAGGACAAGAAAAGCCAAAAGAAAGAGAAGGGTGAACCGAGTGGTGCGAAGAGCAAGAGGAAGCATCGTTCTCTTTCTGATTCGGATGAGGATCGTAGCGAGGCATCAGTTTTTGACACTGATGGAGAGTCTTCGGTAACTGGATCGGATTCCTCTTCTGATGAGAGTAGTTCAAGCTACACGTCATCAGATTCAGATGACGAGAGGAGGAGACGGAGGAGGAAACGGAAACAAAAGAAGAGGCATCGAAAATACAGCTCATCCTCCGAGTCCTCTGATTCTGAATCGGCTTCTGACAGCGATTCAGATGACCGGGGTGGCCGAAGGAGGTCCAGAAGGCATGGCAAGAGGCATTAGGTGAAACTGAGGTAAGAGTTTCCACATCTTCATCTGGTCAATACTCGTTCACCTGAATTGGTTAGTTCAGAAGGATAATTGTTATGATCATATGTTTATGGCATCCTTTTTCTGTCTGACTTAAACTTGTTAATGCTTTCATGTACTAAGAGTTCTATGTTTGCAACTTGAAACTTAGACCTGATTTAAGGAATCACTTCAAATCTGCCATTCTTGGCTTTGTTTTAACAGAATTTCCTGATGATCTTATTATTAGAGTAACACTTTCCACAGCCCTTCTAATAGTCTACAAGAGTTCCTCGTTTCTTGAAGAGTCAATAGAAAACAACAGCTTGTGCTTTCATCGAATTAGACATTTTCATGAATATTTTATTATTATTATTTGTGGATAACCATACACAGAAGGATGCACTTACTGGTTTTTTTAAAAGTTAATTATAAGCTTATGACTTTCATTGTGGCGTGCCAGTTGATATTTTCCATCTCTCTAATTGCATGCATCCAGAAAAGCCAGCAAATCCTCACTGGAAACAGTGTAGAATTTTTTTTTAAAAAAGGACATTTACATACTTGGCATATAATTCTTATATATTTACATAAATAGTACCTAAATCTTAAATATCACATCAAAAATAGAACCATCATTAAAATTTTTAAGATGAAATATATTCACAGGAAAAATATTATATTTATAAATATTAAAATTTAATTGTTAGATATATAAATGTATAAAACTTTTGTGTATGTAAAATCTCCCAAATAAAACGAGTATAAGTCCGGTTGGCTTCACTAGGAACCAGGGACATGCTTCAATATACCATACATCAAATTCTGTTGGCATATTTTCGATATTATTAGGGAAAGAGTGTACCTGATTTTATATTATGATTGATCAACTTAATATATTTGGCAAGTGATGGCCAGTTTTGGCTTGTTAGGTGTTACCTAGGTGTCTAGTTTTTGGAGGATTTTAGATTTTTTCAATGCATTTCAATATTATTTTAAGGGATTTTTTTCTCATGACAATACAACAACAACAACAACAAACCTTAATCCCACTAGGTGGGGTTGGCTACATGAATCCTTCGTCTCCATTGTCTCTTATTATGTGTCAAATTCTCATTTAATTCAAGTATACTAAGATAATTTTTTATATATCTTAACCAAGTCTTTTTAGGTCTACCTCTACCTTTCTTAACATAAGATCTATCCTAATCCTAATGGACCCGACGCTTTATGTGGCCAAACCATCTAAGGCGACTCCCTAATCTTATCTACCACGGAGCCACTCCAATTTTTTTTGAACATACTCATTTTGCATTCTATCTCTAAGGGTAAAGCCACTCATCCACCTGAGCATCCTCATCTATGTAACATTTAACTTAGTCTTATGTTTCTCTTTTATTGGCCAATATTCTGCACCATAAGTCATGACAATGATGAGAAAAATATCAATGGATTTGTAAAGCTCAAAGCTGTTATGATGAGTCTTTTTAGGAGATTTTATGAAGAATCATATAGTGTTCATCAATCAATTATTAGTTCTTCAAGGCTTCATCCATTTTAATTTTTGTTGGATTATTATAAAGCATTTTATCCATGTTTGAAATAGAATTTATATCTTTCAATAGTGCACTATATTATACTAATTAAATTCATCTTATATTAGACTATATTATACTACTATACAAACATACTATAATATTTGCAACTTGATAATTAAATGAATTGACAAAGTATGGAGAATTAGGTTGAAAGTGGATGCATGCCTATATAATTGAGTCTATTTCTTGTGATACTGGCCAACAGCATAGATTATTACATCAAATTGCGATTGTAATCTTGATTGTTAAATTTCATCCAAAATTTTCTGATAGAATTACAGAGTAACTCAAAATGGAGAAGATAAAGGCTGTTTTGCAATCTTCACATAGTCCAACCCCTTAGATGTGGCAGAATTCAATGCACTGTTATTCCACTGCTTCATAGAAACTTGAAAAGCCCGTTGATTATTTTTTACAGCAATCACAGGTAATTCCTCTCTTTCTTCCTCCCTAGCAGCAGTATTGCTATCTTTCTTACCCTGAAGAAAATGAAAGAAAATTCATCCATTTAAAGTGCACTATAAATTTAACAAACATAAAATAAATTTGAAGCTTTGCATGAACTAACCTTACTGT
This sequence comes from Cymbidium sinense, assembly GCA_021442155.1. NCBI lineage: Eukaryota > Viridiplantae > Streptophyta > Magnoliopsida > Asparagales > Orchidaceae > Cymbidium > Cymbidium sinense. The sequence goes on from CM038219.1 coordinate 144,113,432, forward strand.
AGTTTGCTTTGGAAATGCTCAGTTTGGGATTTTTCTTAGAAATGTTTGAAATTTAAATGGCAGATTAAAAAAAAATGAAATCACCTTACTGAAAATAAGAGAAGCTTCTTCTGGGTCCCTATTTAAGAATATTTCAACAGCTTCCTCCTACAAAGTGTCATTTAGTGACCTCATTAGTACAATTAATTTTAACGTATTTCAGTGTATATATATATACTGTTAAATTACTTACCCTTGCATTGCTGAGTTCTCCTGGACCGAGAGTTCTGGGCTCCATTTCAATGGAGCAGGCAAAGCTTTCCATTTCTTCCTTTCTGATTTCTTTGGATATATTAATTGTTAAAGGACTTATTTATAGTCGTCTGATCATTCTCTCTCTCTCTCTCTCTCTCTCTCTCTCTATTGGAAGATATTATAATAGAGAAAAATGATAGAAAAAGACTGACGCTTCAATTTTTCGTTGGAAGATCATGATCAAAGCCTTACTTTAACCTACTTTTGCTGCAACTTGCCTATTTTGCTCGTGATTTTTTTGTTTTAAAATATAATTTTAGCCAATTAGAAGTTGACATGTGTTTGGTTATAAGCTCTCACATTATCGCCATCAAATTCTCTTAAGCTCAGCCACACACAGAAATAATCTACATATATATATATAAAATTACGATTTAATCCATTAATTGATTGTTTAATAATATGTTTTCTTCATTTTAAAACAAATTAAATCACAATAAAATTTAATATGATGCAATTTAAATAAGGTTGCTAACTTGATAGCTCTAATTGATCAGTTCAATTATGTTATTATTGAAGTGTTACAGTGTTACACAAAAGTCCTCTTATGTATGAATAGAGCCATCAACGTAATTAAATATTAAATGAGTGTTATATTAAGCTATATTTTATAATAATATACAATCACCTTTTTGTAAAATAGCCGTAACCATTTTTTATAATATTTAGGCCACAACGATCATTTAGTGAACAGTAGAAACGAAAATTATTGTCCTATGGTAGAATGTTACTATATTATGGGCCACTTGGCCCATTCAAATAAGATCCGTTAAAATGTTCAATCTTGCAGGTCCATGAATCAGGCCCATGGAAGCAGTACACCCTTGAGTCTCCTTCCATAAGAGCTTGCTTGAATTATGAGTTATTATTAGGATGCAAATGAATCAAGTCGAGTTAAATGTGTTTGTTCAAGTTTGTTTATCATTATTAAGCTCGAGCTTAGTTTAAACTTTTTAGGATGGTGTTCAAGCATGAGCTCATTTAAAAAAAACTTGTTTGAGCTCTGCTCGAATTTGATCTAAGTTCAGTTCAAATTGTGATTATCGAGCCTATTGATGAGCAACTTTTTAATAAAATAAATAAGTTTTAATCAAGTCTTAATCGAGTTTGTTGAGAAATATATATGAGATGTATCAATTAAAGATTATTAAACTTAAAACAATAAAAATTTAAACAATATTATTCATGAATAAGCTTTAAATCGAGTCATAATCAAGCTCTTTAATGAGCTTATTTAATTGCTTTAAATATAATTGTTCATAAACATAAATGAACCGAATAATAAGTTATTCAAGCTTGCTCATTTAGCAATTAAATAGTTACAAAAGAAGTGTTCAAACTCATTTGATTAGTTAATCAAACGATCATGAATAAGCTCTAATCGAGTCGTGTCATGAGTAATTTGTCAAACTCTCGGTTCATTTGCAACCTTAGGCATTACGTCGCCGAATGATGTTTAAAATATATATCCACTGAGTGTGTGAAATACACAAAATTGTTGTATCATTATACAACTAAAATAATGATCATACTTAATATTTTGTCTTCCACACCTATAAAACTATAATATAATAATTATTTAAATAAATATGAAATACATGCAGCCTAAATATTTATGAAATAAACTCTTTGTGAGATCAGTATAACCCGACTTGAATTAATCCATCTTTTTATTGTATCTCTTTTAATATTTATTTGAATCAATTATCTTGATATATCTAGGCCAAAAGCGTGTTGTTCATGTCATTACGTTTAATGTTATAGCGTTTAGCTCGTTAACTAAACCAGTAGAACACCTAATATATATTCGCTCGATATATAAACGAGCCGAACTGAACAATCATTTGTTGGATCGTGTTCGACTCGATTTAGCTCGAATAAAAAATTATATTATATTATATTATTATTATTATTTATTACTATTATTATTATTATTATTATTATTTTATTACTATTATTTTTATTTATTTCTATTACTATTATTATTATTGTTATTATTATTATTATTATTATATATACATACTAACATATTTACATTTCACAAATATAAGCGTATAAATTGATTAAAATTTTTGTTAAAGACGTAGAGGTTGAATCCTCCTCATAAAAAGCTCGTCATGAATAGCTGTTTCGGCTCGTTAATAACGAGCCAAACATTAACAAATATTTCAAGCTCGATATATAAACCAGATAAATTTCAAATGAGTCGAACACGAACAAGAGTTCTGTTCACTCAAGCTCAGCTCGTTTACACCCCTAGATATATCCTATAGCCTATCGATTTGATCACTTGATAATGATTTATCTACTTGGTGTTAGTTGCTATGAAGCTCACGAGTACTGTTTTGAACAGCAAGCAAAGCTCTATTGCTGGCCTTAATTAAATGTAGATAAAAAGTTTTATTAATTGTATATAAGTTGCATATATGTGTGTGTATATATATATATATAATGTATCCCTCACTAGCTTAACACGGGTGTCTTGTGCTTTCTGATAAGCTTCCTTCATATTTTATGCTTCTCAAATCTCAATTCTAATGCATATTATATGATAGCTTCAAGTATTTTGGCTAATGGATGTTTGTTTATTAATATAGTAGTCTTTATAGTTTTAAATCATATGTTATGTCATAAAGAATTGTAAATGATATTTGATTGTATTAAAATTTATATGATTAGGACAAATCATTAGCCTAAATTCATAAGAGAGGAAAAAAATATCCATTATCATGAAGGGAAATGTGGCACATATAAAAATTTCTTCTCCAAATTATATAAAGGTCAAGTAAAAGATAATTCAAATATATTTATAGGTACATTTAAAATCATGCATTCGAAATTCTATGTTTATCCTAAAAATAACAATCAATATCGTACTTTATGTTAGGAGATAGATTGCGAAAATCAATTCGAGAAATTTAGAGCAAATTTTTGAAATAAAAAAAAAAAGAGATAAAAAAAAAAAAAAAATCCAAAAATGGCAAAAAAATCATGAATCCACATCACACCAAGAAATCTATTATGAATAAAAACTTGGGAGTATTGTACAAATCACACTTCGCACACACTTAACTTCTTCTCAAGAGTAAAAGAGAAAAATCAGAAGAGATACATTAAAATTACAAAAAATTATCTAAATATGAATTGTAATGTTTTGTATTGTCGTAGCGTCGTGATTCTAACGTTTAGGCATTAGTGTTGTAGTCATTCCGACTCTTCTACATGTGTTCTAGTGTTGCACTATTATTGTTGTGGTGCTTAGACGCTAGTTTTTTCTGTTTTATGAAATTAGTGCCTAGGTCTTGTTGCACTGTTGAGGCATTTGCTTCTCTGTCTTTTTGGTGCAATCTCATTGATTCTTAGCGGCGTGCCTCTACTTTCTAACGTCAAGGTGCCGTCTTCTTCTCTCTAAAGCCAATATCTCCATGCCATAACATCGAGGGGTTGCAAATATAATGTCGAGACTCGAACCCTAAGCAGGGGGAGCATTGTCCCCCTGCAACCCTGTAATGAGCTCACCATCGAGCTTTACCTATGAAATTGAGAGCTTTGTGTCGATATTACATTCCTGATTGATCGATACAGTCAGACTCTACATGATAGCAATTTATTTATTTATTTATTTTTTTGTATTGTAATAACAAATTCAATCGGACTAATCAGGTGCATTAACATGCGGTTGCACAAGTTGGCATAAACATTCTAGTTTAGTCTCATTTTAATTAACGTAAATTATGTTTTGCAATTTGTTCATTTTTCTCTATTTTATAAAAGAAATAAAATACCGTATAGAGTATATATATTGGATGTACTGTGCAACTTGTGTAGCTAACATTTAGGTGGTCCTTAATTTCAACAAGTCATTTAATGGATGCATGCCATTTGGTATATGAAAATATTATCTTGTAAAACATCAAATTGCTGCAACTGTACCAACTTGGATGAGCTTTTGGCGAACAAAAATATCCATCTAATTAATGACATGAAAAAATCATTATTATCTTTCTCTCGCTCTCCTTCTCGTGGCCTACTGAAACCCTAAAACAAGCGTATCGATCCGTAGGCTAAATTTTTTTATCTTCTTGTTAAGAATCTCTATATAAAGAACTGTAGATCACCATGCCAGGAACACACGTTGAAGAAGAGATACAGGATATAAGACTGCTAGATTTGGTTATTTAGTGGAAGTTCTTTCTGTAGGATCTAAGCTGTCTGCCATGCAACCCTTAGTTGCTTTAGAAGTTAAAAGATCTCACCTTCCACCTAAGGTAATGCTACATAGCCCTATTTATTATTATTATGTATGCTCTCTTTCATCATATTATTTAGTCGGAATATATATATAGAGAGAGATAGAGAGATAGATAGATAGATAGATAGAGAGAGAGAGAGAGAGAGAGAGAGAGAGAGAGAGAGAGAGAGAGAGAGAGAGAGAGAGAGAATCATTAGTCTTTTTTCATATTAATAATTCATTTTTTTTTCCTCCTGCAAAAAAGAAGCTCATGCTCGAATGCTCCTATAAAGCCAAAAAATATAAAAAAAAGTGAACATGTGAGTGCCATATTTTAAAGAGATCGGAAGACATTATTAACAACATACACTAATAGTAGTACTAATTTGCAGGATAGATCTTAGAAGTGATTTTAACTGTTGTTATTTAATATATTTAGCAGCAGTTTAAATCACTATATTTCAGTATTAAACTACTTACTCAATTTTAACACCCAAGTTTGAATCATATTGACTTTCTCTTTCATTTCTACATAAATCAAACTTTGGCTCTCTTCATCATTCTTCAAACGCTCTCTCAATCTTGCTTTAGAGATTTATTTAATTTGTCTTCAAAATTTCATTAACTTACAACTAGTGTAAGAGAAAATGAATTTAAGATAATAAAAATTATTTTTATAAGGATATTTAGAAAAAAAAAAAGATTTATCATTGTTCATAGCCCAATTTAGGGATCTAGATGAGTCAAAACTTAGTTAGTGTCAACCTAAGCTTGAGCTTGAGCTTGAACTTGATTAATTCATCGAGTTCAAATTCGAACTCTAGCCTTATTTTACCAGTTCGAGTCATCTCAGGAGCTCGTTTAGTATGAAAGACAAAAAGAATTTACACTCAAGCAATTATCTTGTTTAAAATTAAGAAATAAAAAAAAAACTAATTAGAAATTATTTGATATAAGAGAATGATATATAATTTTTAAATATATTAAATATTTTAATATTTAAATTATTAAATTATAAAATATATTTTAAATATATTTTATATTAATATTTATTAATCAAGTCAACTCACAAGCTAACGAGTTGAGTCGGTTCATATCAAGCTCCGCTCACAAATTGACTTCACTAATACTCATGGTACAAGTCAAATGAGTGAGAGTGAAGCCTCCTTCGCATAATTTTTTTAACATTATTTTTAGTGATAAAATGTCATAATTGATAAGTTATTACGTAAATTAGGGGGTGGTTGAACCCTTAAATTTTACTATATCATTAAGCATAATATACCAAAAATGTTTGCCCCCTCTAAAATTAAATTTCTAATAATGATTTAATAATTAATATATTTTAAATATAATTAACATGCATATAATACTTTAAAACATCTTCTTCAAAATTTCGAAAGAAAATAAGATTGTATTCTTTATTTAAAAAGATGAATTTATTTTCTTAAAAAAATAAGATATAGATATTCTAAATATGAGTTTTTCTTACTTAGAAGTCTAAGATGCTTTTTTTTTATAAAAAAAATAATAATATTATAGTAAGGAATTATTATATAAGTTGATATTTTATAGCCATTTTAAATAAATATTGCAAGAGATGAATAATGGATTTAAAGAATATGTTATAGAATTATTGATTCATAATTTAGTATTTGATTCTCAAGATATATGTCAATCATTAAAAATTAATGATATTATTAATTTGTAAATAAATTTTATTAGGAGGACTTGAATATAAAAATACTACATTTAACAATTCAATTGGAGCATTCTAAAATTAAGTATTTTGAAACCTCTCTACAATATTAACTAAGATAAAAATTTGATCATATATTATTTTATTAATCAATTAATTAAATTGATCATGATGATGCTTATTTTGACCACAACAAATGAATATAAATTTTAAGTAAAAAATATTATCATGACAAGATTATTAAATAAAATGAAATATGATTTTCTTATGAGTTTATTGATAATATATACTGAGATGAATATTACAGTATATTTGGATTTAGAATTAATAATTGATGATTTTGATGCAAAGAAGAAGCGTGAGACTCAATTTTAAATGCTTAATTATAATTATTATATTATAAAATATATTTTTCTAGATTTATAAGTAATTCTTAGATTTTTTTAAAAAAAATTTAATCCTTTTCATTTTTATTTCTAGTGATTTTAAAAAATTAAGATTTAATTTTAAGGGATAATTGTATCACTCAAAATTTATATACATAATAAACACCCACCTCTTCTTCTTTTTTAATTAATAATTTCATATATTTGTGAATGCTATGATCAAATTATTAAAATTTGATAATAAAAAAAATATAGTTGAGTTTTAACATGAATTTTTATATTTGAGTTAGAATTTTAGAAAAATAAAGTAAGAGGATGCTCTATTTGTAAATATTTATATTTTGAGTGCTATGTATGTAATTGTCCCTTATTTTAATTATTTTTTGTTTAGTTTATAGGTTTTTAAAAAATAATTTCAGTGAAACTCCATTATTTGTGGTTTTCGCATCAGTTTCAAAATTTCGTTTCCCATAAAATAATTTAAAATCAAATTTTTTCAAAAACTGAAAGTCAAACATAGTCTAAACGGTTGACTTTTAATCTTGAATTTTAATGATCCATTCTATATCTATAAATGATAAATTTTCAAGGAAGAAATAAAATAAAATTGTGCGTAATTAGTAATACAATAAAGGCTGATTAATTGATAACTAATCGTGAATAAAATTTAAATGTTAAAATAACAACATATGTAATATAATAATTAAATATTAAATAAAACATTTCATGGTTTCTATATTCAAAAATCAGGCATCATAATTATTAGTTATTAAACATATTTAAATTCAAATTCAAAATAATAACATATTCATAATCCCGCCAGAAGGATAAACTCCGTCGAGTCTATTCCGATTCCACCACCGCCGGCGCCAAAGCAGCGACTAACAAAAATGTTGAAATCCGACGAGCAGAGTGCGAATGCTGTGGCATGCAGGAAGACTACACGCCGGCATACATCGCCGGCGTCAGGGAATTGTTCTGCGGGTGCTGGGTCTGTGGCCTCTGCGCTGAAGCCGTCAAGGAAAAGATGAAAAGTCAGCCTCAGTCGCCTGCAGCAGCCGGACTTCGGCGAGCACTGGAGTCTCACATGGCATTCTGTAAGCAGTTCAACGGGACAACAAGGCTCAATCCCAAGCTGTCACTTGCCGAGACCATGAGAGAGATAGCGAGGAAAAGCTCGCTGCATCGGAGCTCTGGCGGCGGCAGCCGGATTGCTAGGACTAGGAGCTGTGTGCCTCTTCTAGATGTTAAAGTTGACTCCATATCAAGTTTACAGTGATGTAATACGTACAGTTCTTAATAACTAATTGTTTTTAAATATTAGTTTTTATTGTAGATAATTATTGTTGAGTTCCAAAAAATTAGTTGAGGTAGAATAAAACTTCAAATCTTATAAGAAAATTCTGCACGCACTCAGATAGTTGGAAAGAGAATAAGAAACTTCAGAATTTTTACGTGAAAAAACCCCAGAATGAGGGGGAAAAAATCACGAGGTCTGACCCATTAAAAATATTTATATATCTACTTTGTAGTACAAAATTTAAGTCTTCTCGATAACGAGATTTCAAGATTGTATGTGAAACCCTGATAAAGAATTAGAATCGGATAAATCTGAACTTAGTTTTATGTAATTGTTTGATGCAATGCGATAGATGACGAGATGGTGATGACGAACTTCGAACTTCTAGCTCTCTCTCAACTTTCTCTCAAGTTTGCTTCTAGCTCCTTTTCCCATCATGACAAAAATGGGGTCATATTTATAAGATTATGAGGGGAGAATTTTGGTCATTATAGCCAAAATCCTAAAACACTTCATGGGACGATGTAAATTGATTTATTTGATCATAAATAGTTTTTTGGTGATTTGATTGTCCAAACGATCTTCTATTTAAGTGATCTTAGGCTCGTTGGATTCGTCGAAAGCTGATTCGACTATAAAGCGCCATTTCATTTTGATCATCCGTTTCAAATTAAAGTATATATAACTTTTGATTTGATTTCATTCTGATTTGACCGATTTTAATTTTGTTGACTAATCATGAGTTATTTAATTTGATTGAATATATTCTTTAGCTGGAAATCCATGCTTGATTTAAAAATTTTAAATGAATATATCATTTGCTCCCTATTTTTAGATAAAAAAACTCATTTTATTCAAAAATATATAAAATCACTTAAGACAAAATTATTCTGATTTATAATTATATATACTTTGTGTATCAAATTTTTTTATTTATTTACTAATTAGTTATTAATATTTACTTTTTAAATAGGGCTAATAGGGGCCGTGGGCCACCCAATTTCCTTTTTTTATGGGTGGCATTTGTCTTGAATGAGGGGGTAGTGGGCCCCACAAATTTTTAAAAAAATATATTTTTTTCTTTGCCGTTAGAGAGAGAAGAGAGGATGAGATAGAAAGATTTTTTCTAATGAAGAATATAAAGAATTTTTTTTTATATAAATGAGGAATGTGAATAATATTTTTTAATGAGAAATGTGAAGAGTTTTTTTAATTTAAAATATCAATAATTTTCTCACTTTTTTTAAAAAAATGAAGAGATATATATATATATATATATATATATATATATATATATATATATATATATATATATATATATATATATATATATATATATATATATATATATATATATATATATAAGAATATAAAGAGTTTTCTTCTTCTTTTTTTTATTATGTTTTAAAAAAACATCAGTTTTTTTAAAAAAAAAATTTTTTAAAAAAGAATTTGAAGGGTCAATTTTTAAGTATAAATACCCCCCCAAACGATAAGAGAAAACTCACACATTTCTTTCTTCTCTTGACAGCCCAGAATAATGGAACCCCTGGAATTCTCCCGATCTGATTTCAGACTTTAGAAGGCATGCATCCAATTAAGTCTTTGTGCTTTACTTTCTTTTCTTTATAGCATGAAGAGTGTTGACCCCTAGGATCAGTTTCTCTGATCTGGATTTCCAACTAACTGGTTGGTGCATAGTGCTCAGTGTCTGCTTCTTTTCTTCTTTTAATATAACTTTAAATCTGCTCCAATTCTCAACCTCGGGTTTTCAAAAGTTGTGCATCAGAGAGGTGGCTTCGATTTTGTCTCTTTGGTAGCCTCCACTAACTTGTAGACCTCCTCATCTTGTGATCTGTTTCAACTTTCCAGTGGCACATCCCTTAGGCTTTAGTGCTTCCTCTTTTTCTCTTTAGCCTCCACTAACTCAGAGTGATGAGCCCCTCAGCTCAATTCTCGAGATCTGGGGTTTAACTACTGATTTGGGTGCATCCAAAATTGTGCTCCGATGCTTTTTTCTTCTCTTTGAGCCTCCACTAACTGTAGATGTGTCAACCCTCATCATAGGCTCAAGTTCTCCCGATCTCGGGGTTTCCAACTGACATGGTTAGGCAACGCGCATCCCAAATTCAATCTCCAGTGTGATTCCAAACTTGAAAGATAAAGAGATCTTCATGGGTGAGCATCCTTCAACATATATTCCAATATCTAAAGATTCCCAAGTAAATCTTGCATAAGAAGTCGGGTTGCGGAAGCATGAGGGAACGGTGAGATTCGACAATGTTATGTCAACTATCAATAGTGATACTTTGATAATTATGGTGTTTATTTTTTATGTTTTGGTTTGGGTTTGTATATGGGGGGAGGGGGGAACACCACGCAGATCTAAGGGTACTTATTGAGGTGATCGGGTACGACATTAAAGAATAGTATACTATCTCGAAAGATAGAAGTCACTACCCTATAATGGACATAATCACTTAATAAGAACTCCTAAGGCATGATGGATCTTCGAATATACTAGAGATTTTTTTTCCTACTTTACATGGATGAATAAAGTAGGTTTATTTAAACTGGATTCTAAAGTTCCATAGTTAATCACTTTTTAAGAAAAGTGAATCCCTTAAGAATACTCTCGATTAAAGTAGGCAATTGTTGTCTCCAAAGAATTCAAAGATAGGATTATCAATAAATTGGTTGTGTTTTAAAAAATTAACTAAGATGGATCAAAAGGAGAGAGTTATTATCTAAACCAAAGGAGATGAGTAGGGAGTGCTCATGATACTATGAAGCCTAGTGAGCATTCCAATCTATCTATGGTTGGGCTTTGTATTTTTGAAATTGAAGAGATTTTATATGTTTGAATTGATATTTCATTAAAAAGCTATGACTTATACTCTAACAACACAAGATTGTTAGGATGCCAAGGCCGTGAGGATTTATGCCTGTAGCCCAAAGAGAAATGACAACCTCAGATCCTAAATCTAGGGAGCTTTGGCGAATGCCAAAGCACGACCTAAATCTAAGGCAAAAGTGAGTATATGGTTTACCTCCACAGGAGAGAGTAAATCACCCGACTGCTGGACTTATTATTGCCTAGAGTGGCAGCCTAACCCCTCCTACTCTTTAAATCCATGTAGGCAAGTCTTATGCTTTTCCAAGATGGCTAGGTTACTATTATTTAAAAAAGAAACTATGTCCTTAAACCCACCGCCTAAGAGATTAGAGCATGAGGGGTATGAAAAATGGCTTAATCTAATGTAAATCTTATCATATTTTATTTGATTTTGGACTCTTTATTTTGACACATGCTATAGAATTTTATATATTTAAATGCGTGATGAAATTGATTATGGGCTAAATAAAAAGAGAAAGAGGTGTTTTTCCATCATAGGCTCTCAAAGGTTAAGCCCTGTGGTGAAAATTTTCAATACGACGAGTCACCTTCAAATCTATGGGGAGAAATGAAAGAGACAAGACCTATAGAAATTCATCTTTTTAGGATGCCACACAGATCCATAGATGTACTTATTCAGGTGATCGAGTACATCATCAAGGAAATAGTGTACTATCTCGAAAGACAGAAGTCACTACCCTTTAATGGACCTAATCACCTAAATAAGGACTATTAAGGACGATGGGTCTACATATGTACCAGAGATTCTCCCCCTACTTTACATGAAAAAGTAAAGCAAGGTTTATTTTAAACTAGGTTCGCTAAGTTTCCTATAAGGGCAATCCCCCATAGTTAATTACATCTTAAGGAATGGAGATTCCTTAAGAAAACTTTCGATTAAGGTAAATGATCATTGTCTTTGAAGATTTCAATAGGAAAGGACTATCAATCGATTAGTTCACTTTTGAAGATCAAATGAGATTGATCAAAAGAGGGAGTTATTATCAAAGCCAAAATGAAAGATAAGTAGGAGATGCCCACGATGCTAGGAAACCTAGCGAGCATCTCAAACTATCATATAGTTGGGCTTTATATTTTTAAAATTGATTTAGTTTATTTGAGTTGAACGTTTCATTAGAAATTTAGGACTTATGATTCCTTAAAATAAAATTAAGAAAATGCCTAAGAAGTGAGGAATTATGCTTATGGCCCACGAAGGAGAGAAGCAACCTCAGAACCTAAATCTAGGGAGCTTCTGAGAGGGTCGGAAGCACAACCTAAATCTAAGACAAAAAATAGATAATTAGTTTGCCTCCACAAGAAAGGACAAACCACCAGACAGCTTGGACTTACAACCGCTTGGAGGTGGTCGCCAACTAACTTATCCTACGATTTTAAATACATGTAGACAAGTCTTTATGCTTATGCAAGATAGCTAGGTTGTTATTAATTCAGAAAGAGACTAAGTCCTTAAACTCACTCCCAAAAGAGACTAGATCATGTATAGGGACATTTTTTAAATTACCTAAATCTAATGTAATTCAAATTTCAATTTATTTTCATTTTATTTTCATTTTGGACAATTATTTTGACTCAGGCTAATAGGATTCATATGTCTAATGCATGAGAAAGAAGGTTATTGGCCAAAATTAGCGAGAAGGGATGAGGTGAGTTTTCACCATGACTCTTAAAGGTCAAGCCAAGTTTCTCTGGAAAAGGTGGAAGCCCTTTAATCAAGAGTGAAATAAGATGCATTTGTGCATGATATTATAAAAGAATTGCTCATCCAGCTAAGGGGTTGCTAATTCTTTTATCTTTATTGTAAACCTAAGCTTTAGGTGAGGTTATGGGTTGTTTAATTTTTATTTTGAGTTATTAAGTTGGGTAAAATATTTATTTTTCTCTAAAGAGCCTAATCCACATCCAGGCCATACATAAAGCAAAGAATAAACTAGGAAAATTATGCCACTTAATTCACAAGCAAAACAAATCATCAATCAATTTATAAAGCTAATCGCAAAAAGAATAAAAGGCCGTTGTGGTTGGCCACCACCACACAAACTCAAAAATATCAATTTGGGTACCCGAGCTCTACCCTTATACAACCTAGATTACAAATGAATTAAATTACAATTAAGCAAGGAATTCATTATTATGGGGGTCTTCAAGCTTTATTTCTTATTTCTTCTTTTCTTCTTTCTTCCTTTTTTTCTTCTTTTGGTTCTTTCTTCTTTGGTTAATTCTTTTGGATGGTTCGAAAGTAGATGCCCCAAGGCTTCACATGGTGCATAAGATAGGATCTTATGACCAATGCTCATCCTAATCCTCATAACAATCATTCCAAAATCCTAATTACAAAAATTTACATGGAAAGGAAAAGTGGTAACTAAGACCTATAAAACAAAAGTTAGATAAAATAAATCACACAAATCCTAAGCATGTATATTGGACTTATCACCCCATACATGGTTGACTAAGTCCACTTGGCATATTGGATTATGCTTAGGGGTATAAAGCACCTGCAAGCAAAAGCATTTATATTTTTATTTATGATAGAGCCCCTTAAGCACAATCCCCTGCAAAAAAAGAATAGTTAGATTAAGAGCATCCTATCATTCATTCTACGAGCATACACCCTAACATCCAGTCTAAAATATATATCACAAAATAAAATAAACATCAAATCAGGCATCGACCTAACTTAAGGCTAGAAGTGGTGACTTAGGCTAATGTGTGTGCTTTGAAGGCTTGTGTGGTATGCTTAGCTATGACTTTAGGATTAAATTTCCTAAGTGTGAAAAACATGTTCAACTTAGAGGAGGGTTTCATTTAAGTTGTTTAATTATTTTGGGTTGATTTTATTATGTTTTGATTTGGTCTAAGTGGATCCTATAATTAATTACCAAGTTATGAAGAGAGGGAAAGAGAAGGAGACTTCTCTTTCCTTCCCTAACCTAAGTAAGTTCTAAAGTAGATTCACACTTTAGTTTTGTTTAGGTGAATGTTTTGATTAAATCTTTTAATTAATCCTAAGTTTAGCTAAACTCTAAACAAACCTATTCAAAAAGAAAGACATTTTAAGATTAAATAAAATGAATCAAAATTCACATAACATACATTACTTCATTTCTTTCCCAACATATATAACATGCATATGGATGGACCCTAATCTATACATACAAATGAAAATATTTAACACACTTTATGATGCATGCTAAGTAATCCATTTAAGGAAATTTAGAAGTTAAATATGCATGATTTTTCTTAAGTAGAAAGATATTTCCTTATCCAAATTTTTACATACACATATGAAAGTAAGAAAGGCATAAGTGAGTACAACGCCATTGTTAACCAGAGGTGTAAGGTACAACACCTACTTATGGATACTTAAAGCCTCACAATCTCAAGGTTGTCCAGACTAATATACCACTTTTCTTAAATGCAAACATATATATAAAAGAAATGAAATAGAAAAGGAGAATGCAAAAGTTGTATTAATGGATTCATTTTATTTATACAATTTATGTATGCAAGTATAGGTAACCCTTCTTAAGTGGTAGCATAGAGATGAATAGGATATAGAATTAGGTAAGTGTTAGGTCCTTTTCAAATGGACCATATATCTTACTAAATTCCTATTCAAAACTATACCAACATAAGAGAGAAATGAAACCTATGCTAAGCATGCCGTTATAATCTATCACATGCAAACTTATAATTAAAATATAAGTAACATACTTTCAGATTTGATGTTTGATTTATATATTTTGAAAATAATTTGGATTTAGTAGTGATAATAGCCATTCATATTTCTACTTTATAACACATACAAATTTGACATAAAGTAAACAATTTCATTTTTTAAATTTGAATTTGAAAAATATGAATGCATGAAACCACATGACATACAAATTTAACTTGTTGGGGAAAGATTAAAAGTAATGAAAGCTTGTACACAAGTTCACTTCACTTAAATCCTAAAGACATTCTTATAGAATAAGAAAGTTTAAAATAAATCAAAGTGAATTCAAAGTGATTTTTGTTTAATTTGGAGTTTGATTTAATTTTGAAAAGGTGAGTTAAGTTGCTGATCCTAACCCATTCCCATGTATGTTTGATATTTTTTTTTTTAAATTTTTAGATAATTAGATCCATTTTTATGTATTAATTAGGTTAAGGTATGAATTAAGTAATTTAATTAACCCTTACCTACACCACCTTAGAATAATTAACCAAATAATTATGAGCCAATGAGATGACATAAAAACTCACAAAGAATTTAAATTTGCAATGCACCTAATAAGGAAAAAGCCTAATGCAATTTGGCTCACAATTAAATGTTAATTAAGCTAAGGGGTTTAGCTTAAGTAGTTTCAAAACACCCTTTCATACTTTTGAATTGGGTCTTGATTTCCTTAATTAAACTTAGGCTATTAAAAATCTAAGCATCTACCCAAAGCAGATTAATTAAGTTTTGAAACTTTTTAGAATTTTTAGGAATTAATTAAGGGGATAATTAATAAATTAACCCTTAATTAAGAGGAGATTAAGAGAGAAAAGGGGGTTTAGGAAATATCTTAAGAGAAATGCCTTAAAATTATTCCTTAAACCTCCTATCTATTGGATCTAACCTTAATCAACCCTAATCATGGATTAAAACCACTAATCATACCCTAATTATGCTTAATTACATAAGGAGGGTAATTAAGAAATTCATATGCAATTCTTCTAATCAAGCCCTCAATAAATCCCAAGAAAATTAGGGGAGGCAGAAGTCATCCCAAAACATACCCAAGAAATTTGGGATTAATCAAAGGCTTAATTAAAAAGTAATTAATAAAATAAAATTTCTAATAAAACCAAAAATTAGATAAAATATTAATTAAAAATTGATTGAAATTAATTTTAAAATATTCTAGGTTGAATTATCTTTTCATAGGAATTTATTTCATATTTTTTGAATTTTCTAGAGGGAGTTATGAATTTTAGAAGATCCCTAGGTTAATTAGAATTAATTAAAACATTTTAACTAATCCTATAGCTCATGGTGCGACATGTGGCAGAAACGGTTAGTGCTCTTTACACGCGTCACGCCATGAGAGATTTACTTAAACATCAAATCCAAAATGGCGGCTGGCGGCAGATGCGATTTGATCTCTGCTACCCGATAAAAGATGCGGGGAATTATCTCGACCGTCCATCCAAAATGCGTGGATGGATGGCTGAGATTTCCCAATTTCTTCCCCTTGATCAACAAAGACTGTCCATGATCAAGGGGAAGTTTCGAGCTCGATTGAGCTTGGATTCAAACCAAACTCAACCCACACCATCTTAAGCTAAAGAGTGGTACATCCAACAGTCAAAAATCCATGGGATTAAAATTTCTTTCACAAAGCTCCACACCACATTGAGTTTAATGGTTGAAAAATCCCATACCTCACCGGAGGTGATCATCGACACTCGATTCCCTTGGAGAAGCTTGTCTAGTTAAGATGAAGCTTTGCTGAAGTTTTGAGCACAGAGGTTGAGTGGATTAGTATATGGACCACCTCCTCCTTAGCTAGCTTGCGGCCTTGATCCAATTCAACTCTTCTTTATTGTGGGAACTCCAAAGGAAGCTTGGGTGCACTCTACTTAGCTCCTTGATGAAGTATACAAGAATAATTTGATGGAAATTGAGTGAAGAGGAAGTTAGCTCTTCAATAGACCTCCTCTATTTTCAAACTCTAAAAATCGAGAAATGGAGTTTTCAAATCCTCTTTAAGAAGTTTGGGAATACTCTCAAAGGCTTGCTCTGAGTTCCTTAGCTTCAATTGATAGAGGGGAAGTTAGAATTGAAATGGATTAGGGGGAGTATATCTCCCTTTTGAAGGATCAGACGGCCATTCATCTTCTTGCCATTTTTTATCAATGTAGCTTAAGCAGTGGGTTGTTTGAGCTGTTAGAGTGTGTACATGGTTGATTTGAGCCAAAGAGTGGATTGCCAACCTCCCATGTGCTTGGATTTGAGTGGGAGAGGGAGTTTGAATTTGGAGTTTTGACCCATGGGGTCGGGTTTGGTCTAGGGGCCAATTGGGCTGACCCAAACCCATTGGGTTGGGTGCACTATTCTTCACTAGGTCACCTTGAGCTATTAGGAAAGACTTAAGTGGATATGAAGAGGGTATGGCCAAATTACCCATGGATTAGGCCAAAATTTATTTTATGGCCTAGGGGTTGAATGGTCATTTTGCTGATTTTTCACTTTGGGTATGTGGAGAAACTAGGTTTGGCCAAATTTCATGAGGTTTGGAATTCATTTGATGGGGTTTCGCTAATGTTGACCCATTTAGGTCAAAATAAGTCAACTTGGGTCAAGTTGACCTATTCGTCAAATTGGGTCAAACCAAGGGTTGGGTCAATTTCATATGACCATTTGAAATATTTTGGTGGCTTTGGTTTGATTCAATTTCATATAGTTTTGAATTTGGCTCATATGACTTCATTTAGGTCAAATGGGTCAAGTTGGCCTATTTGACCCATTTGACCTTTTTGATAGGTGGTAGGTTTAGGTTTGGTTAGTCATATGGAGTGGATTGGTATCTTTGTTTTGAATCAATTTTGGTTATGTTCAAATTTTGGCTCATGACCCCTTTGGGTCATGTTGGGTCTAAGGTCAATTGGGTTAGGTCTAGTTGGCCAATTGAGGCTTTGGTCAAGTTCCAAGTGATTTGGAATGGACTTGACCCATTGGTTTCAATCAATTTGGCTTAGATCAAGATTTGACATATTTTGACCCTATAGGTCAAAATGGGTCAACTTGGGTCAAGTGACCAATTGGGCTAGGTTAGGCTCAAATGTTGTCTTGGTCAAGTTCAAACATAGGTCATGAGTGAACTTAGATCAATGGTTTCAATCAATTTGGCCTATGGTAGAATTTGGCTATGTTAGGTTTCATTTTGGGCTAAGTGTTGACTTGGTCAATCCTTAGGTTTGACTTGGTTTGGCCCAATTTGGTTGATTGATCGTCTCATGATGATTGGTGATCATGATGAGATGCAAATATGAGTTTTGGTTCAATCCAATTTGGTTAGGATTAGAATTTGGCTCAAAAGGGTACTTTAGGGCACTTTAGGTCAAGTGAGCCTAAGTGGGTCAAATGGCTTGGTCAAAGCTTGATTTTAACTTGGTTGATCTTGTATATGGACTTATGATTGAAATATAAATCCATTTACAAGTGATTTGAAGTCAAATTTTGATCTATTTGATAATTTCATATTCAAAGGAAGAATATGAAGGGATTTTGGCTTTGATTTTTGAACTAGGTTTTGATTGTTTGATTGAAGTTTGTATTTACATATGAGCTCATGATTGTAGGGTTTATTGAATCATGAGAGAAAATCAAGAGTTTGGCTTGGTTTGAAATTGATTTAGCTAAGTTCAAGATTTTGACTTGAAAGGCTTAGATTGGATTTTGAGTTGATTTGAGTTTGATTTTTGGGATTGGTTTTGATTATTTGAATTTATATTTCATTTATATATGTGAATATAAATGAGAATATAAATTGATCATGAGAAAATTTCAAAAGTGGTTTAATCATGATTTAGGCTAAGTCCATTAAGAAGGATTTAAAGGACTTAGGAAAATTTGGAGTATGGATTTGAATTTTTGAATTTGGTTTGATTGATTTATATTTATATATATGAATATAATGAGGATATAAATGAATTATGAGAAAATCCTATGACTTTGAGATGGTTTGATCAAGATTTAGGCTAAGTCCATTAAATGACATAAGAAAGATTTTAAATTGAATTTAATTTGAGGGTTTGATTTGATTGATTTATATTTATATTTCATTTATATATGTGAATATAAATGTGAATATAAATGAGTTTTGAGAAAATTCCATGAGTTTGAATTGATTTTGATCATGATTTGGCTAAGTCCATTAATGGAAAATTAAGGACTTATGAAAATTTTAAATTAGGAATTTAATTTTTGGATTTGGTTTAATTGATTTATATTTATATTTTATTTATATATGTGAATAAAAATGAGAATATAAATGAGTTTTGAGAAAATCTCAAGGATTTGAATTGATTTTGATCATGATTTGGCTAAGTCTTTAAGGGAGAACTTAAAGAACTTAAGAAAAGTTAATGAATTGATTTGGAGTTTTGAGTTTAGTTTGATTGGTTTGAGTTTATATCTCATTTATATATGTGAGTGTAAAATGAGAATATAAATGAATTATGAGAAAATATCAAAGGTTTGGATAGGTTTTGATCATGATTTTGGTTAAGTCCTTAAGGGAGGCTTAAGGACTTAAGAAAAATTTAGACTTAGGAATTTTTTGATGGATTTTGATCATGGGTTTCAATCATTGATTTCAATCAGGGATTTTGATCATATGGAGTTGATTTGAGTTTGGAGAAAATCAAATAGAATTGATTTGGAGTTTGACTTGAATGAAGGAAAGTGAGGAACGGTTTAAGCTAAAGGGTAAGAAATTTTCCTAACACCCCTAAGGCATGACCTATTCCTATGGCTAACTCTTCTAAATCTCTAGGGTTAGGTTGAGTGTCCACCTAATCACTAGATGTGTCTTAAGACTAAAGAACTCTTAAGGTCTAAGAGGAGTCCTATGTAAAATATGGAGGGGTTGAGAGCTCATTCTAAAAAGGGTGTCCAATAGGTGTGATGTGACTGACAAGGAACACTGCACGCATTGGTGTTGACCAAAATGATCAACAACACCGAGAGATCACAAGCACTAAAAGAAACAATCTATCCTTAACCCAAGTAATAGAAAGAATCTAGAGCTTTGTGCAATGTGGCTATACTTATGTTCAAGACATAAGAGAGAGGGAGGAATCCACTAAGGGATATAGTGTGAACCTTCCACTAGGGAAACAGGTTCAAGTCATCCACAAGGGGATGAGGGGTCTGATTTGATTTGAGTCTCACTAAGGAGAAAATGATTTAATTTGTGGAAGAGGGTTGAATTTGTTTTAATTTTTGTTAGATTTTGAATTTTGAGATAAACCCTATTAGTTTGCGATGGACTGCACTAAGTAGGAGCCATGGAGGCCAAGACCTAACTGAGATTTACCAATCCAAATGGGTAGCCTACTAAACATATAGTAGGACCAGTCAACCAAAGGGATGCCTTTCGGTATGTAGCAACTATACTAGGAAGAAAGCATAATAGACTTATATCCTCCAAAGTAAAGATCAGTTTCTCGGGTAATCTATTGGCAAGAAAACTAACCAACTAAGACTATTGAGTGAATGTCACTAGGGGACTTAGATCAACTCAAAGATAGTCAAGATTGATTTCATTTTTAGATTTGTTTGATTTTGATGGAATTATGTTGGTTTGTGATGGATTAAATTGAGAAGGAGCTACAGGCTTGACTCTCGATTTTCTTGAACAAAGGAGTAGTTTTAGATGGGAGAACTATCCAACCAAAAGAGATCCTTTCAGTTTGCAATGATCAATTCAAGGGAAGAATGCTCAGGGACTCACATCTTCCACTAAAAAAGACCATTGGGGTAATCGGTTGCTTTGGGCAACAAATTGAAACCTGGGTTTCATGATTTGTGACAATCATGCTAGAAAAGAATCATAGTCTTATATCTTTCAAAGTGGAATGACCGGGTAACCTATTGTAGAATGATGACCTAAACCTGAGTGAGTACCCAGGAGGATTTATCTTCAGGGTAGTTAGCAATTTATGGGAGTTATGTGACCTTTTAAAGATAGGATGCACGCTTGGGAGAAAGGGGCCCTGGGGCTTGAATTCTAATCCATTTAATTATTTTATTTGTTATTTATCATGGACCTATGGTTTGAGGGATCAAACTAAGAAGGAGCTTATATCTTAGACCTATCTCAGATTTACTAAACCAAGGGAGAATTTGTGCATCCGCTGAACAAATTCTCTCATCATAGGGGTGGCTACTAGGAAAGGGGAACTGTCCAATCCAAAAGTAACCCAGGTAGTGTCTAAATGGGGTCACAAAGGACTTGATTGAAATAGAGTGCCCACAGGGGATGGGGACGCTAAGGGCTTAATCCAACACCATGGAGAAGATGACACGATTAGTCATATATCCAATAGGTATTCGATGTCCAACTCAAGGAGAAAGCTCAGAGACTCATATCTGCCAAGAGTGGTGTATCCACTGGGTGAGTCACTTCGACATAGCGAACATCAACCAACCTAAAGTGTGCGTGGGTTTGCAACAAACTAGGAAGAAAGCAGGGACTCACATCCTATAGCGGGTGCTTGGATGTCTGCTTTGCAATATGTCGACTGGGGTGACTCTTGAGTGAATGCCACTGGGGGACTTAGATCAACTCAAAAGTAGTCAAGAAGAAATGAGCCTCTGGAGGACTTACCCTAAACCTCAAATATACTCGACCTAGTTAGTGCATAATGGCTAGTTCAAGAAGAGAGCACATGGACTCACATCTTCTTAAACAAAGTCAACATGAGGTAGCTTACTGGCTGGGCAATAAAGTCTACCATACTAATAAGGCGCTCATTGGTTTGCAATGGTCAAGTTAGGAAGAAAGCTCAGGGACTCACATCCTCCAACAAGTGACCACTGGGGTGACATACTAGCGAGGTAGTATGCGAATCCGACCTAGAGCAGCTATTGAGTGAGTGTCATAGGGGGCTTGCTCCCACATCAAGTAGCTCAAGATAAAAGATATGTGTTTATTTTTGTGCATGTGTTGAAAGGAATAAGACACCTACGGGGGACTCTTACACCTACCTTAAACACACTAGGGGTTTGATAAAATGATGCCACAGATGGAAAAAGGATTCCTACTAAGAAAGGATGCCGCTTGGGTTTTCTCACACCTAACTTAATTATGATAATAAAAATAAGATACCTCTCGGGTTCTCTTACACCTATTCTAATAGCATCGGGAGATTGTATTTGTGTTGTGAAAGAGGGATAGGATGCCACTGAGGGACTCTTACACCTACCCTAAACACGTCACAAATTCAGAAATAAGCAAACAACACTTTGAAGAAGAAGATTTGATGAATGGTCATATTTATTTTTTATTAATGATTATTTTCAAACATGATTTATTTCATGGGTAATATTTCTTTAGATAGAGCCCATTAATTGGAAGCATCAGGTGTTCCCCTTTACAATCAATAAGCTGATAAGATCCTCCTTGGTAGGCCTTCTCTATGACATAGGGGACTTCACATGGGTTCAAACTTGCCTCCCATATTTTGACGAGCAACAATTGGTCTCCTTAGGACTAACACAAGTTCTCCTACTCGAAAAGACCTAGGGCGGACCAACTTGTTGTGAGCTTGAATCATTTTGGCCTTGTACAACTCGAGGTTCACGCATAGCGACTCTCCTCAAACCTTCAAGCTCTTCTAACCACAACTTTGCATTCTACTCTAGTGATCTTATTACCCAATGCTATCCTTAGTGATGGAGTTGAACTTCTAAAGGAAGAACAGCTTCAGACCCATACACTAAGAAAAATGGGGTAAACTGAGTTGGAGTTCGGTATGTGGTGCGGTAGGCCCACAAGGCTTCAACCAACTGCTTGTTCCATTATCATTTATTATCACCAAGATTCTTCTTCAGTATATGGATGAGAGTTTTGTTGAATGCTTTTGCTAAGCCATTTGCTCTAGGGTAGTAAATGGTGAAGTATCTCTAATCTATACCGTGTCTTTTGGCGAAGCTGTTAATCTTCATGCTTTTGAATGCAGTACCATTATCGAATATAATTCATCGAGGTACCCCGAACCTATATTGAATATGTTTCCTGAAAAACTAAAGCACATGGTGAGCTATGACCTCTATGAGTGGAATGGCTTCCGCCCACTTGGAAAAGTAGTCGGTGGCTGTTAAGATGAATCGATGACCCTTGAAAGAAGGAGGATCGATCAGACCTACAATGTCGGTACCCCAACATTCAAATGGCCATGAGGCTAATGTAGGATGTAGAATGTTGGGTGGTTGGTGGAGGACCTGCATCATGCATCTGACACTGATGGCATCTTCTAGCTACATCCATGCAATCTATAATCATAGAAGGCCAGTAGTATCCAAGTCGCTTGATCTTCATCTTCATCTTCAGACTGGATTAATGAGCTCCACATAGACCTAAGTGTACCACAGTTATAATGTCATGAGATTCATGTTTATCAAAATAACGTAACCATATTTGGTCAAAGGATCAGTGGTGCCATCAAGAGCGTGAAGAGAGCTCTCTTTCACTGATGGGCTTGACTTCTCTTGAGGTAGTTTGTCGGTGTTCAAGTAATCTATGAATGATTGCCTCCAATCTAGCTCCTTGTTCATTTTGGTAATGGTAACCTCCCCTTCAAGAGAAAGCCTCTCGATGAGTTTAACATCAATAAGAGATAAGACTTATCTATTTTGGACTTTTATTGAAATGGACTCATCTTCTAGACATGCCAACTCTTTGGAAAGTTTTACCAAAGCATATGCTACTACGTTCTTTGCTCGGGGAACCTTGTAGATAGTGACTTTGGGAATCTGGGCCAATAACTTCATGGTATACTAGTAGTAATGATGAAGCTTGGGTTTGAGAACCTGGTAGGACCCATCAATCTAGTTGATGACCAGCTGAGAATCCCCAAAGATGTTGATGCTCTTGACACTGATAGTGATGGCTAACTCCAGACCAATAATCAAAGCCTCACTGACTTTGTTGTTGGTTAGGGAAAGATAGTATGATAATCTCATCACATCACAATTGGAGTTAGAAGAACTATTCTACCCTTCTTTCACGGAGAATAGATCATGGTGCTTCACCTTTAAGAAAAGAAGCAGCACCATCAAAATATATCTCCCATCGGTGGTTGTCGGCCTCCCCTAAGTTCATGATTTGTTCATTAGGGAGATCGTCACTAAGCGGAGAATCAGCAGGAAGTGGGTGTGCTGCTAAGAAATTCGCTAGTGCCTATCCTTTTACCGCACAGAGGGGTACAAATGTGATATCAAACTGCGAGAGTATCATGGACCAACGAGCCAAATGTCTGAAAAGCGTTGGTTGTGTCATGAGATACTGCAGCAGATTGGTTCAAGAGATCAAGTTCACCTTATGAGAAAGCATGTAATGCCATAGCTTCTGAGATGCAAAGATCAAAGTTAGGCAATGTTTCTCAATAGGTGGATAGTTTGCTTCAACATGAATCAGACGAAGGCTGAGGTAGTAGAGCCCTTCATTGTTGGCTTGGGCCAATAGAGTACCGAGAGAGTCTTCCAATGCAGCAGTGTAAAGGATGAGTGGCTTGCCCTGGATAGGGGCTGCTAGAACTGGAGGCTTCACCAAGTATTCTTTGATGTCTTTGAAAGCATGTTGTCACTTGTCATCCCACTTGAACTTGACATCCTTTTTGACAAGTGTTGAGATTGGCTTGCATCTCCCTGATAGGTTTTGAGATAAAGCATCTTAGATATGCCAGCCATCCTTAAAAGGATATGAGTTGAGTTAAACTCTTAGGAGGTGGCATTTCTAAAATAGCTTTAATCTTTTCAGGATCTATTTCAATTCCCTGGTGTCAAACAACAAACCCAAGAAATTTTCCTGAAGCGACTCCGAATGCACATTTCAGGGAATTCATTTTGAGGTTATATTGTCTTAACCGTTTGAAAACTACTCTCAAGTCAAAGAGGTGCTCTTCCTTTTCTAAACTCTTGACTACTAGATCATTAATATAGTACTCAAATTGATGATTGATGAGTTCGTTGAAGATCTGAGTAATGGACCATTGGTATGTAGCACCAGTATTTTTAAGATCGAAAGACATGACCCTATAATAGAAGATTATGATCGGGGTTCAAAAAGTAGTGTTTCTTTTATCTTCAGAAGACATCTTGATTTAATTATAGCTAGATGATCCATCCATGAAAGAGAAGACTGCATGAGATGAGGTGATGTCCATCATTAACTCTGGTATAGGAAGATGAAACTCATCCTTGGGACATGCCTTATTTAAGTCTCTAAAATCGACGCATATGAGAATTTTTCCATACTTCTTTTTAACTGGGATGACACTAACTAACCAGGTAGGATATTTTTCTTCCCTGATGAAAACAGCATTAATCAATTTCTTGACTTCAAAAATGACTTGTTGTTCAATTTTTAATCGCATGCGTCTAGGAGCTTACTTAATAGGGGTGACGTTGGGGTCTATGCTAGCTTGTGGACTACTACCTCAGGAGATAATCCCGGCATTTCTTCAAAACTCCATGTGAAGTAATCTTTAAACTTCATTAATAGCAACTAACTAAGTCATTGGTTTCTTCTTCATTCAATAACAAACTGATGTATGTCGGGTGAGGATTTTCTTCTATCCTGAGGTTGATTTCTTTAAGCTTGTCGATTGTTGAATGAATTTCTTCTTCAAATTTTGGTGGTACCTCTTTGGCTTGAGATCATCTGAATCATCTGAAGTTTCTAAACACACATTCTCATAAGAGTTGAGGATGTGTGAGAAGAAACTATCAGACTTTAAATGATTGGTAACAACTAGGCAATAATCTTCATCATCAATCAGACCCATTATACCGAATCCTAGTCCCACTCTTGATTGTGCTTCCCTGCCTATATTGTCCATAGCTTTTCGAAGTACTCTGACCTATGCTTGGACCATGTGTGAGGAACTAAACCTTTATGTATAAGATTTTGAACACAAGGCGAGCAAAAGTCAAAATGTAATTCCATTAATTCTTTAAAAGTATCTTCCTCAAGCTCTACATCAACTTTGGGGAGGATGATCCCAAAAGAACTTCTTCTACTTCATGTCCTTTGGAAGACTTAGAACTTCTACTATAAACCTTCAACTTTGAGATGTAAGTGAGGTTAGCTAAGGTTCCCAACTCTTGCCTAATAGTTTCACATAAAGATTTAAATACTTTGCTTTGCTTGGGCTGGTCTTCATCTTTGGTTGGATCAAAGTCACCTCAATGGAACCCACTAGAGGGGTTGGATGGTATACTAATCACATGACTCATCCTCCAGTGGATTCCAAGTCTATGTGAATAGTAGGGTACTCATGAACTGGAACACGACCTTTATTGGGCGGGAGGCCAAGTCTCCACCTCAACGCCTCTGTTTCGCCTCCCTCACTGGTGAGGTTTAGTCATCCTACCCATATGTCCATATGATGGAATGTACCGTGGGGGGGAATGTGATATGCGGATCTATTTCTTCTTCAATTCCCCTTTCTTGTTCACTTGGACTTTTATTTTTCTTTTCATTTTCTTTTATCTTTTCTTTTGTTTCATTTTCTTTTTCTTTTGTATTTGCATTTAAATTTTATCCAAGTTCATGAGAAAAGGTGTTTTGAGAAAGATAGTAGGTCGCATCCTCATAGATCTCAACCTCTCTAACTGAAAATGGCTTTTCATCTTCATTGACACGGTATTCAATTCCATCTTTTCTGAACTTAATGCACTCATGAAGAGAGGATGGAATGATCTTGTTTTGATGTATCCAAGGCCTACCAAGAAAACTAGTGAATGATGTATTCAAATCAATGATGTAGAACTTGGATTTAGTTTTTGAGTCACCAATCTCCAAAGGCAACATTATAGAACCTAAAGCCCGCTCACCTTGATCATTGAATCCTCTCAACATCATCCTATCTTCTCGGAGTGTTGAGATGTCGATCTTCAAATAGGCAAGGGTCTTTAGACTCATAATATTTATCGATGCACCTCATGAGAACCCATGAGTCAACTTGTCCATGTTATGTAATGTATGGGGGGGCGGTTGTGCTCCAAGTCCGCTAGAGGAAGGTCGTCATCTATGAAGGTGATCCCCTGGGCTTTTTTTGCATAATATGCTTCCTCACCTATAGCGATTAGCTGAGCTAAGCATATTTCAGGATCAAGGAGGGCCTTGATTAGTGATTCCCTCATCTCTTTGGATAAGATAAGGGCATCATATATGCTTAGCTTAGATGACAACTTTCTTAAATGAGAAAGGACATTGTAGTCCACCTTCGGCTAATCTTCCATAAGCATATCCAAGGGTGGAGCATCTTGTGGAAGAGCTTCTCGATCTTCAATACCAATGAATTATTTCCCTCTATCTTGAGGTGCTTCCCTAGGAGGTAGAACCTTGCCACTACAGAGGTTGACTTCGGTAATCTCTTGAGGTAAGGCGGTGGAAGGTTCAACACGCATGACTACAACTTCTCCTATGGGACTCTCAAATTAGATGATTCCAAGTCTATCTCAAGAGGTGAACCCGATTAGAGTTGGAAAGTCCAACTCAGAAGAAAGAAGATCAAAATTGTTATAGTTATTTAGACTTGAAGAGTTATCTTAGGAATAGAAGAAGGCAACCCATCAGTGACAGATATAATTCAAACTAGCTTTATTCTTCAATTTCTTGGAATTATTTGGAGATAGAGTAAGTCAAGTAAAGTGAGTGGAGAGGGATTTGATGCCCTTATCTGTGATACAAGAGTTCTATTAGTAGAAAAAATAGAAGAGCTAGTGAAATGGAAGAAGTCACTAGTGGAAGGCTGGCGGCTAGACACGGTTGTAGTGCTAGAGGCTATCGGTGACACATCTTCTGCACCTGAGCTCACACTTTCCTAGAGTTGGCATTGGCAACTTGCAAACCTTCCTTGGTGTTGTAGGTTTGAGCTGACTCAAGCACCTGCAAGGAAAGCTTCTTGATCTTCTAAACAATTTTCTTTGAGATTTTGGATGAAGAAATGTCACAACCTTCTTTGGTTTTGGTAGGATCACTTGTATCCCCAAGGATTACTCTAATGAAACTGAAAGATTTTCCATAAGGTATTTCTTTGGGATAACTATAGCACCGATCTTGAAACTGTGTTCAAGCCAGTCCTTGATGTGAAGCAATCCTCCAAAATTTGGCCTAGCATACGGTGGTAAGGACAAAAGTTTGGATCGTGACTTTTGCCTACTTCCTCCGGTCTCCTAAGCTCGGGTAGCTGAAAGTCAAGTTTATTTAAGAGATTCCTAAAGATTTTTATTATTACCTTCTTAAAAGAATAAGGTTTGTTTAACTTATGTAAAAGAGTAGGTAGACCATAATACCACCGGCGACGGTATGCATCATGGTGGGCAAAGGGTCAGGGGGCTATGGAGGCTACGATGTAGGCCGGTTGGGCTGCCTCGATGGTGGCAAAGGAGGTGGAGGCTATTGAGGTCATGGTCTCTCAGACTGATCTTTAGCTGGCTGCTTCCCCTTGTCAACCATTGCTACTACTCCTGACTTCTTTTAATAAACCTTATGCGGCTTCTGCTTAGGCAACTGTTTGGCCTCTCCTTGTAAACTAGCCTCCTTGTTAATTAGCTTCTCAAATATCTTGATAGTGAAGCCCTTAAGCATGAAGGCGATCGAACCATGGATATTCTTCAAGAGAATCTCAATGGCATACTGTTCAGAGCGATTCAAACTCTATAATCAGGTTACACCATCAAAGAATATAATCAATAAGTTACTCGTCGGGGTGCTGTTGTGCTACAACGAGATTACCTACAGTAACCCTTTGTTGAGCTCCAGCAAATCTATTTATGAAGAGTTGCTCTAACTCAGCAAATGTCTTTACTGAACTGTTGGGCAGTTTAGCATACCAATCAAAAGCAATATCCGTTAGGCTACTAAAAAAAGTCAGGAAAGCAAAGCATCGCTGCCACTTGCGTTGCAATAATTGGCCTCAAATGTGTTATATGCTACCTTGGGTTTTCATTGCTATCAAAGTTTTTCAAGGAAGGAGGCACGAAACCATTGGGATATTGGATAACATCGAATTCCTCTGGGTAGGGTCTACCATTCGGAACCGATGATCCACCCTGGGCTTAAGCCAAATCTTCCTTCACCTATCGCTCAACCATAAATTTTATGTCCTTTTCTTGTATGGAGGTACTTTCCACAACCTTACTATACAAGCTAGTGCCACCTTGCTCAATGGGAGGTAGAGTCTTGACTAGGTCCAAGACATGCACTAAGTCAGGTTGACTGATGTCGACTGTAATAGGATGAACTAAAGGGGCTTGTTTCTGAAGCACTGGCACTGCTGCTAATAAGTCCTGTAACTATTGTGACATCCTATCAATCTGCTGATCCTTCTGCCTCAACTGATGTCGAAGGTGCTAGGCTGATTCTGCGATGTCTTCCTGATCAACCTCATCACATTCCATGGCTTATTTTTCCCTAAGAAGAGATCCTCTAATGTCAACCATGCATACTTCAGATGAGTACCCCAGCAAATCATCTTGTTGGATCGAAGCTGACTTTCTCTTCATCCACCAATTGTACCCTAAGATCTCCTTCTTCTCCATGAAATAATGTGCAACTATCTCATCTAAGGAATGATCCATCTTAATAAGTACAAACAATTTAGGCTAATCAGTGTGATCACTATCATGTCGAGAGGCACCGACTCACCTCGCCACCTGAGAGTCAATCCTATGTGGACGTATCTGGATGAATGACACTCTTGACCGCTATAAGAGGGTAAGAATTGTTCCACTACCACTACCACTCTGACCGACGCCTGAATTTCGTAATAACTATCACAATCTCTACATCCGGCTGTATGGGTGTGGTGAAAATTTCTCATAAGGGAGTCTCCTTTAAAATCTATTGGGAGAAGAAAGAAGAGACCTTATAGAAATTCATCTTAGTAAGACGCTATGATGTATTTTAGGTGATCGATACATCACAAGGTATAGTGTACTATCTCAAAAGACAGTCACTCTTTTAAACCAATCACCTCGCAAGGACTCCTAAGGATGATGAGTCTACATATATACTAAAGATTCTTCCCTACTTTACATGAAAAGTAAAGAAGGGTTTATTTTAAATCGGGTTCATTGTTCTCGGCAAGCCCCATAGTTAATTACATCCTAAGGGACGGGATCACTTAGAAAAACTCTTGATTAAGGTAAATGATCGTTGCCTCTGAATATTTCAATAAGAAGGACTATCAATCAATTGGTTTGCATTTGAAGATCAAATGGGATTGATCAAAAGAGGGAGTTATTATCGAAGCCAAAATGGGAATAAGTGAGTGCATGATGCTGAAAACCTAGCTCTCACTATCCTAAAATTAGATTTATATTTTAAAATTGATTTAGTTTGTTTAAGTTATATTCTTAACACACAAGATTAAGGAAATGCATAGGAGATGAGAAATTATGCTTATGGCTCACAAAGGAGAGAAGCAATTTTAGAACCAAAATCTAGGGAGCTTCGGCTAGGGCCAAAAGCACAACCTATTTCTAAGGCAAAAATGGGTAATTGATTTGTCTCCATAAGAGAGGACAAACACCTCACAACTTGGACTTACAACCGTCTAGGGGTGGTCGCCAACTAACTCCTCCTATGATTTTAAATACATGTAGGCAAGTCTTTATGCTTATGCAAGATAGCTAGGCTATTTTTATTTAGAAAGAGCCTAAGTACTTAAACTCACTCCCTAAAGAGACTAGATCATGTAAAGGGACATGCTTTAATGAC
Organism: Cymbidium sinense; assembly: GCA_021442155.1. Lineage (NCBI taxonomy): Eukaryota > Viridiplantae > Streptophyta > Magnoliopsida > Asparagales > Orchidaceae > Cymbidium > Cymbidium sinense. The sequence continues at coordinate 144,143,749 of CM038219.1, forward strand.
CTAAATCTAATGCATATCAAATTTCATTTTATTTCATTTTTGGACAATCAATTTTGGCTCATGCTAATAGGACTTTTATGACTAATGCATGAGACAATAGATTGTTGGTCAAAATTAGCTAGAAGTTTAGGAGGTGAGTTTCCACCACGGCCCTCATAGGTCAATCCGATTCTCTGGAAAAGATGGAAGCCCTCAATCAAGAGTGAAATAATATGTTGTTGTGCATGACATTATAAAGAAAAAACTCATATAGCTAAGGCAGTTCTAATTCTTTTATCTTGATTTTAATCCTAAGCTTTAGGTGAGGTTATGAATTGTTTAGTTTTAGTTTGAATTTTTAAGTTGGGAAAAAGGTTTATTTTTCCCTAGAGAGCCTAAGCTACATCCAGACCATACATGAAGCAAGGAAGAAACTAGGAAAGACATGCCACTTGATGCACAAGTTAAACAAACATCAATCAATTTATAAAACTTGCCCAAAAAGAATAAATGACCATTTGTGGACTGGAACCATCGTACAAACCCAAAATTATCAAATTGGGTAGCCGAGCTCTACCCTTATACAACCCAGATTGCAAATGAATTAAATTACAATTTAAGCAAATGAATTCATTATTATGGGGGTCTTCAAGCTTTGTTCTTCTTTCTTTCTTTTCTTCTTTCTTCCTTTCTTCTTTGGATCTTCCTTTGGATGGTTGAATGGTAGATGCTCCAAGGATTCACATGGTGCATAAAATGAAATCTTATGACCAATGCTCATCCTAATCCCTCATAACAAATCATTCCAACAATCCTAAATATACAAATTTTTACATGAAAAGGGAAAAGCACACCTGCAAAATAAAGGTTAGTCAAATCACACCACACAAATCCCAAACATGTGTATTGGACTTATCACCCCACACATGGGTGACTAAGTCCACCTGGATTATGCTAAGGGTATAAGCACCAAAGCAAGCATTTATATTTTTATTTATGATAGCTCTTTAGCACAATCCGCAGAAAATAATAGTTAGACTAAGCACACCATTCATTCATATGAGCATACATATCCCAAAAAACATTCATCATAAAATAAAACATAACATCAATCCATGCCACTAACCTAAAGCTAGAAGGCTTAATGTGTGTGCTTTGAAGGTTTAGTGTGGCATGCTTAGCTTAAAACTTTAGGTTTAAATTTTCTAAGTGTGAAAGTCATGTTCAACTTAGAGGAGGGTTTAATTTAAGTTGTTTAGTGACTTTGGGTTATTTTTATTTCATGTTTTAGTTTGGTTTGACTGAAAACTACAATTAATTACTAAGTTATGAAGAGATGGAAAGAGAAGAGAACTTCTCTTTCCTTCTTAATCCTTAAGTAATCTCTATGGTAAGTTCACATTTTAATTTCATTTAGGTGAATATTTTAATTATATCTTTTAATTAATCCTAAGTTTAGATCAACTCTACACAAACCTATCCAAAAAGGAAGATATTTTAAGATTAAGAAAAATGACTCAAAATTCACATAACATACATTACTTCAATTCTTTCCCAACATATATAACATGCATATGGATGGACCCTAAGCATATCATATACATGATAATAATAACACACTTTATGATGCATGCTAAGTAATACATTTAAGAAAATTTAGAAGATTTGATGCATGAATTTTCTTAAGTAGAAAAGGTCTTTCTCCAAAATATACATGCATGAAAGTAGAAAGGCATAAGTGAGTACATGCCATTGTTAACTGAGGTGTAAGGTACAAGACCTACTTAGGCTACTTAAAGCCTCAATCTCTGGGTTGTCTACTAATATACCACTTTCCTTAAGTACATGCATAAAAGAAATAAAGTGGAAAAGGAATATGCAAAAGTTTGCTTAATGATTTCATTTTTGTTTAATGAAATTTATTCATACAAGTGTAAGTAATCCTTCTTAAGTGAGAGCATAGGGATGAATAGGGTTTGGAATTAATTAAGTGTTGGGTTCTTTTCAAATGAACCCTACATCTTAATAACCCATATTCAAAGCTATGCCAACATAAGTAAGAAATGACAGGCTACACTAAACATGCTTTATAATTCATCACATGCAAGCTTATAATTAAATTATAAGAATAACACACTTTCAAATTTGATGTTTCATTTATAGATTTTGAAAATATTTTGGATTTAGTAGTGATAATAGTCATTCATATTTTACTTTAGCCAACACATGCACATTTGACATAAAGTAAATAATTTCATTTTAAAATTTTGAAAACAAGAAATCATGAATGCATAAGTCACATGGCATACAATTTAACATATTGGGAAAGATCTAGAGCAATGTAATCACATGAACAAACTCACTTTACTTAATACCTAAGACATTCTTAAAGAATAAGAAAACTTAGAATAAATCAAAGTGAATTTCAAAATGATTTTTGTTTATTTGAAGTTTAATTTAATTTTAAAAGGGTGAGATGAGTTTTTTATTCCTAACCCATTCCCACATGTGTTTTGCATTTTAGTTTAATTTTTAGATAATCAAATTCATTTTTAAGTGTTAATTAGGTTAAGGTATGCATTAAGTGACTTAATTAACCCTTACCTACACCACCTTAGAAAAATTAACTAAGTAATTATGAGCCAATGAGATGAAATAAAACCCATAAGGTATGTAAATTTGTAATGCACCTAGTAATGAAAAGGCTTAATGTAATTTGGCTCACAATTAAAAGTTAATTAAGCTAAGGGTCTTTCTAAGCTTTTAACCCTTTCACACTTATGAAAGGGGTTTAATTTCCTTAATTAGACTTAGGCTATTGAATACAAGAATCTACCCAAGGTAGATTTATTAAGTTCAGATTTTAGAATTTTAAAAATTATTTAAAGGGGTAATTAATGAATTAAACTTTAATTAAGAAGGGGATTAAGGAAAGAAAAGGGGGTTTAGAAAAGAGCTTAGAAAAAATATCTCAAAATTATTCCTTAAAACCCCTACTCACTGGATCTAACTTTAATCCAACTTAAGCATAGAGAAAATCCACTGATTAGACTTTAATTACCCTTAATTATATGAAGGGGGTAATTAGGGAATGAGCTAGCAATTTTTGTAATCAAGGCCTCAATAAATCTCAAACAAATTAGGGGAGATAGAGGTCATCCCCTAAAATAAACCCTAGAAGTTTGAGATTAATTGGTGACTTAATTAGAAAATAATTACTAACCAAATTGAGAAAGGAAATTAAAATACATTGAAAATATTTTTAGAAAATTCTAGATAGAATTATCTGCCCATGGCATTTTTCCTTTTATTTTTCTAATTTTTCTATGAGGAGTTGTGATTTTTATAAGCCATAGGGATTAATTAGGAATTAATTAGTTAAATAACTAATTCCCACATAATACCCAACCCATGACGCGACACGTGGCGGTGGCGATCAGCGCGCTTTACACATGCCATGAGCTATTTAACTTATCACATCACAATGGTATACATTCTTTATTAGTCCATCAAAGATCTGAGGATACCCACGCTTATAAATTGAATAAAGGATTAAAAACATGCCTAATAATCTCATCCATCTAAAAATGCGCGGATGGATGACTGAGATGGACTGAGTTCTTCTTTGAGGAGGAATGTGAGTCGTTCACAATCCAAGCAGATATTTGAGCTCAATCCTTCATGGATTCAATCAAGACTCAACCCACACCATCTAAAGGACCAAAGCGGCCAATCCAATGGCTAAGATCCTATGAGATTAAAATTCACTTCACAAAAGACCAACACCTCTTAGCCTAAGTGGTCAAAAAAATTCACTAACCTCAGGTGATCACACACTGATTCCTGGAGAAGCTTCACCTAGTCAGATGAAGCCTTGTTGAAGTTTGGAGCACTGAGATGGAGTGGATCTTCCATGGGTCCTCCTCCTTAGCTTGAGTCAATTCAATCCTACATTACCTTTAGAACTTGGGAATCAACTTAGGTGAGCTCGATTTGGTCACCAAAGTGTGCTTACTAAAGGAATTGGAAGGAAATAAAGTGTGAAAGAAGTTAGAAATCAAGGTGAGCTCCCTTATTTTGCACTATGTAAAACCAAGGAAGATGAATTCTAAAACCTCCTTAGGCACCTTGGGAAAGCTCTGCGAAGGTTGCTAACCTCCTTCAAGTATGAGAATGAAGAAGTGAATGGAGTATATCTCCCCATGCCAATCGATGCACAAGCTTTTCATTTTGATCCAATTGACCACATAGGATGGGTTGTTTGGTCTGTTAGAGGTGTGCACATGGTCAGTTTGGCTAGAGGAGTAGAATCTTAACTCCCATGTGCATCCAATTGAGGTTTGGGGGGAGTTTGAAAATTCAGTTTGGCCATGGGTGGTCGGGTTTGGTCCATGGGCCAAATGGGTTGCACCACTCACCAAGTCCCCTTGAGGTTTTAGGGGAGCCTCAAGTGATTGTGATGAGTGCATGACCAAAGCCAAAATTTGTTCTATGGCCTAGGGGTAAAATGGTAATTTTGTTGTTTTTTTCAATTTGGGCAAGTTTGGTATGTTGAGAAAATATGTTGGGCCAAGTTTCAATGGATTTAGAATCCATTTTATAGGGTTTGGCTCATGTTGACCCATTTAGAAAAAATCAATAAGTTGACCAATAGGTCAAATCAAACCAAGGGTTGGGTCAAAGTTCATATGGCCATTTGAAATATTTTGGTGCCTTTGGTTTGGTTCAATTTGATATAGATTAGGTTTTGGCTCATATGACTCATTTAGGTCAAATGGTTCAATTTGACCCATTTGACCTATTTGGGTGAGGTCAAGGGTAGGTTTAGGTTTGGTTAGTCATATGAAGTGGATTGGTATCTTTGTTTCCAATCAATTTGGGATAGGTTCAATTTTGGCTCAACATGACCCCTTTAGTCATGTTGGGTCAAGGTCACTGGGTCTAGTTGGCCAATTTTGGTCAAGTTCCAAGTGATTTGGAATGGACTTGACCCAGTTTCAATCAATTTGTTTTTAGACACATTTTTGATCCTTTAGGTCAAAATGGGTCAACAGTCAATCAATTGGGCTAGGTTAGCTTAAATGTTAGTCAAGTTAAATCATGAGTGAACTTGGATCAAAGGTTTCAATCAATTTGATGGATTTTGGCTATTTTAGGTTTCATTTTGGTGTTAACTTGGTCAACCCTTAGTTTGACTGGTTTGACCCTAATTTGATTGATTGATCATCCCATGATGATTGTTAATCAAAATGAGAGGGTATGAGTTTGGTTCAATCCAATTTGGTTAGGATCAAAAGTTGGCTCATAAGGGTACTTTAGGTCACTTTGGGTCAAGTGAGCCTAAGTCATCAAATGGCTTGGTCAAAGCTTGATTGATTGATCTTGTATATGGACTTATGATTGAAATATATAACCATTTACAAGTGGTTTGAAGTCAAATGGATTTTGATCCATTTGAAAATTTCATATTCAAAGGAAGAATATGAAGGGTTTTGGGTTTGATTTTGATTTGGTTTTGATTGAAGGATTGAAGTTTGGATTTATATATAAGCTCGTGATTGTAGGATTGATTGAACCATGAGAGAAAATCAAGGGTTTGGCTTGATTTGAATTGATTTTGGCTAAGTTCAAGATTTTGACTTGAAAGGATTAGATTTGATTTTGAGTTTGAGTTTTGGAGATTGTTTTGATTGTTTGAATTTATATTTCATTTATATATGTGAATATAAATGAGAATATAAATTGATCATGAGAAAATTTCAAGATTTGAAGAGTTTAATCATGATTTAGGTTAAATCCATTAAAGGGAATTTAAAGGATTTAAGAATTTTAATTTCAAATTTAATTTTTTTGAATTGATTTGATTGATTTATATTTATATTTCATTTATATATGAGAATATAAATGAGAATATAAATTGATTTTGAGAAAATCCCATGAGTTTGAAATGGTTTGATCAAAGTTTAGGTTAAATCCATTAATGAAAAATTAAAGGATTTAAGGAATTTCAAGCATTTTAAATTTGGAATTTAATTTTTGAGTTTGATTGAATTGGGTTATATTTATATTTCATTTATATATGAGAATATAAATGAGGATATAAATTGATTTTGAGAAAATCCCAAGGATTTGAATAGGTTTGATCAAGGCTTGGAGTTGATTTCGCCTAAGTCATTTAATGGAAAATTAAAGGAATTTAAGAAATTTTCATGAATTATTCTTGAAATTTTCAATTTGATTTGATGGATTTGAAATTATATTTCATTTATATATGTGAATATAAATGAGAATATAAATGGATCATGAGAAAATTTCAAATATTTGAATAGGTTTAGCTCATGATTTTGGCTAAGTCCTTAAGAAAGGGTTAAGGACTTAGGAATTTTTGATGGATTTTGATCATGGGTTTCAATCATAAAATTGAATCATGGAATTGATTTGAGTTTGAGAAAATCAAATGGAATTGATTTAGAGTTTGACTTTAAAGAAGGAAAGTGAGGAATGGTTTAAGCTAGGAAATTTTCCTAACACCCCTAAGGCATGACCTATTCCTATGGCTAACTCTTCTAAGTATTCTGTGGCTAGTGGTGTCCACCTAATCACTAGATGTGTCTTAAGACTAAGGAACTCTTAAAGTCTAAGAGGAATCTTCTAAGATGGAGGTGTTGAGAGCTCATTCTAAAAATGAGGTCAACAAAGGGCCCAATAGGTGTGACACAGGAACACCATGATTGGTGTTGAAAAATGATCAACAACACCGAGATCACAAGCACTAAATAAACTAATCTATCCCAACCCAAGGAAAAGAAAGAATCAGCTTAGTGCAATGTGGCTACTTATGTCCAAGACATAAGAGAGAGGAAGAAATCCACTAAGGGATAGAGTGTGAACCTTCCACTAGGGAAGCAGTTCAAGTCATCTAAGGAGATGAAAGGTTTGATTTGATTTAAATCTCACTAAGGGAGAGATCTGGGGAGAGGATTGATTTCAAATTTGTTTTTGATTTTTTTTTTTTGAAATGAACCCTGTTGGTTTGCAATGGGTTGTGATGAATAGGAGCCATGGAGGCTAAGACCTAATTCAAATTTATCAATCCAAAGGGGTAGTCTACTAAGTACATAATAAGACTAACCAGCCAAAGGGATGCCTTTCAGTATGCAACAGTTGTACTAGGAAGAAAGTGTAGTAGACTTACATCCTCTAAGTAAGGACCAATTATTGGGGTAATCTATTGGCAAGGAAACAGATTGAACCCAACATAGGGCTGACTATTAAGTGAATGCCACTGGGGGACTTAGATCGACTCAAAGATAGTCAAGATTGATTGCATTTTTTTAAAATTTGTTTGTTTGTTTTGATTATGATGAATTCCATAGGTTTGTGATGAACCGCACTGAGTAGGGGCCATGGAAGCCTAGACCTAACTTAGATTTACCAATTCAAAGGGAGTAGTCTACCAACCACAAGGTAGGACTATCCAACCAAGGAGAAATGCCTTTTGGTATATAATGGTCAAGTCTTAAGAAGAAAGCACTGGGACTCACATCTTCTAGAAATAAAGAACCACTAGGGTGATTAGTTGCTTTGGGCAACAAATCAAACCCGACCTAGAGCTAACTATTGAGTGAATGCCACTAGGGGACTTAAATCAACTCAAAGATAGTCATAGATAGATTTTTTTTTTAATTTGTTTTTTATGGATTCCATGGTTTGTAATGGAGATCAAAGAGGAGCCATAGAAAAGCCTAGACCTATCTCAAATTTACCATTTTAAAGGGAGTAGCTTCCCACGATGGGAGAACTATCCAACCAAAGGAGTGCCTTTGGTACAATGATCAATTAAGGGAAGAAAGCTGGGGACTCACATCTTCCACTAGAAAAAGATCACCGGGTGATCGGCTTTGGGCAACAAATCAACTCGACCTACGCTGCCTAATTTGTGCAATCATGCTAGAAAGAATGTGTCATAGTCTTATATCTTTCAAAGAGGAAATGATATCGGGTAACGCTTGTGGAAAATAGATTGAACCCGACCTAAGGGCTAATTATGAGTGAGTACAAGTGGGATTTATCTCAACTCGGTAGTCGCAATTCTATAGGGAGTTCTAACACTGCCTTAAAGATAGGATGCCTGCTTGGGAGAAAGGGGCCCTTTGGGGCTTGAATCCTAATCCACAAGCAATTAATTTTTTGTTTGTTTGTTTGTTTTATCGTGGACTCTGTTAGTTTATGAGGGATCAAACTAAGAAGGGGCTTATATCAGCCTAGACATATCTCAGATTTACTGAACCAAGCAAAAATTTGTGCATCCACTGAACAAATTTTCCAACCATGTGGCTACTAGAAAGGGAATGTCCAATCCAAAAGTAACCCGGTAGTGTCTAAATGGGGTCGCAAAGGACTTGATCCAAATAGAGTGCCCAGGGGATGGGGCCTAAAGGGCTTAATCCAACACAGAAAATGACATGGCTAGTCATAAATTCAATAGGTATTGTCCAACTCAAGGAGAAAGCACGGGACTCATACCGCCAAGAGTGGTGTACTATCAGTGAGTTAGCAAACATCAACCAACCTAAGGTGCCCATCGGTTTGCATCTAGAAGAAAGCTCGGGACTCACATCCTCCTATAGAAACCCACTGGATAGTCTATCTTCGCTTGATAAAGTGTTATCCGACCTAGGGGAGACTACGAGTGAATGCCACTGGGGACTTAGATCAACTCAAACAAGAGGAAAGGAGCCTCTGGGGGACTTATCCTAAACCTAAAATATACTCAATCTAGTCAGAACATGATGGATAGTTCAAGAAGAAAGCATGGGACTCACATCTTCTTAAGCAAAGTCAACATGAGGTAGCTTACTAAGCAAAGGAAGCATACCATACTAACAAGGTGCTCATTGGTTTTGCAATGATCAAGTTGAAGAAAGCTGGACTCACATCCTCCAACAATGACCACTGTGACATACTAAAGATGTAGACTCGACCTAGAGAAATGAGTGAGTGCCACAAGGGGCTAGCTCCCACATCAAAATAGCTTGAGATAAAAGATTTGTGTTTGTTGTGTACATGTATCAAAAGTAATATGACACCTCTACGGGACTCTTACACCTACTTTAAAATATGCTAGGGAATTATGAAATGATGCCACAGATAGAAATACGAATTCCCGCTAAGAAAGGATGCCTCTCGGGTTATCTTACACCTTCTCTAAAAGCATCGAGAGATTATGTTTGTGTTGTGAAAGAGGGATATGATGCCACTGGGGGACTCTTACACCTACCCTGAGCACGTCACAGCGGATTCGCAAGATAAGAAAATAATACTTTGAAAGAAGAAAAGATTTGATGAATGGAATAGATTTTTGTTCTTTTATTAATGAATTATTTTCAAACAAGTTTATTTCATGGGTAATATTTCTTTAGATAGAGCCCATTAATTGGAAGCATCGGTGTTCCCTTTACAATCAATAAGCTGATAAGATCCTCCTTGGTAGGCCTTCTCTATGACATATGGGCCTTCCCAAGTGGGTTTAAACTTGCCTCCCATCTTTCGATGGGCAACAATTGGTCTTATACAACTAGGGCAGACCAGCTTATTGTGAGCTTGAATCATTTTGGCCTTATACAACTCAAGGTTCTGGCACGCCCGTAGGTGACTTTCCTCCAAACCTTTGAGCTCTTCTAACCACAACTTTGCATTCTACTCGGTAGTGATCTTGTTACCCAATGCTATCCTTAGTGATGAGTTGAACTTCAAAAGGAAGAATGGCTTCAAACCCATACACTAAGGAAAATGGGGTAGACTGAGTTGGAGTTCGGTATGTAGTGCGGTAGGCCCACAAAGCTTTAACCAACTATTCATTCCACTGTCGTTTGCTGTCATCAAGAGTCTTCTTCAGTATATGGATAAGAGTTTTGTTGAATGCTTATGCTAAACCATTAGCTCTAGGATAGTAGATGGTGGAGTATCTCTAATCTATACCTCTGGCAAACGATCTTCATGCTTTTAAATGCAATACCATTATCGATATAATTCATCGAGGCACCCCAAACCTATATAGATATGGTTCTAAAACTAAAGCACATGGTGAGATGTGACCTCCGAGGGGGATGCCCACTTGGAAAAGTAGCGGCTAAGATGAATGCCCTCGAAGAAGGAGGATTGATCAAACCTACAATGTCAGTACCCCAACACTCAAATGACCATGAAGATAAAGTAGGGTGTAGAATATTGGGTGGTTGGTGGAGGACCACACTATGTACCTGACACTGATGGCATCTCCAAGCTACGTCCATGCAATCTGTGATCATAAAAGGCCAGCAGTATTCAAGTCTTTTGATCTTTGACTTCATCTACTGACCAGACTGATGAGATCCACATAGACCTGAGTGTACCTCGGTTACAATGCCACGGGCTTCGTGTTTGTCTAAATAACGTAACCACATCTGGTCAAAGAATCATGCATGTGGTGCCATCAACAAGATAGGAAAGAGAGAGCTCTCACTTGACGGGCTTGAGATTTCTCTTGAGGTAGTCGTTCAAGTAATCTATGAACGGTTGCCTTCAATCCATCTCCTTGTCCATTTTGGCAATGGCAACCTCTCCTTCAAGAGAAAGTCTCTCGATGAGTTCTGAATCAATAAGGGAGAAGACTTCTCTATTTTGGACCCTTATTGAAATGGACTCATCTTCCAGATATGCCAACTCTTTGGCAAGTTTAGCCAAGGCATCTATTCGCATTCTTGCTGGGAAACCTTGTAGATGGTAACTTGAATTGGGCCAACACTTCATGGTATACTGTAGTAATGATGAAGCTTGGGTTTAAGGACCTGGTAGGACCCAACAATCTAGTTGATCACCAACTGAGAATCCCCAAAGATGTTGATACTCTCGACATTGATAGTGATAGCTAACTCTAAACTGATAATCAAAGCCTCATACTCAGCTTCGTTGTTGGTGCAGGGGCTGGAAAGATAGTATGAGAATCTTATTCCATCACGATTTGGAGTTAAAAGAATTATTCCTACCCCGCTCTTCTTGAGTGAATAGATCATGGCGCTTCACCTTTAAGAAAAGTAGCAGCACCATCAAAATACATCTCCTATCGGTGATTGCCAGCCTCCTCTAAGTTCATGATTTATGTATCGGGAAGATCATCACTAAGCAGAGAATCAACAGAAAGTGGCTGTCCTTTTATAGCATGGAGGGGTACAAATGTGATATCAAATTGCAAGAGTATCATGGACCAACGTGCCAAACATATGAAAAGTGTTGGTCATATCATGAGGTACTGCAGTGGATTGGTTCTTGAGATCAAGTTCACCTTATGAGAAAGCATGTAATGTCATAGCTTCTGAGATGCAAAGATCAAAGCTAGGCAATATTTCTCAAGAGGTGGATAGTTTGCTCAAGAGAGGATACGTGAGGTAGTAGAGCATTTCCTTCCCTCATTGGCTTGGGCCAACAGCACCGAGAGAGTCATCCAATGCAAAGAGTGATCAAAGCCCTGATGGGGTCATGAGAACTGCTTCACCAAGTATTCGATGTCTTCAATGCGTTATCACTTGTCATCCCACTTGAACTTGGCATCCTTTTGACAAGTGGAGAAGGTTTGCATCTCCGATAAGTTTAAGATAAAGCATCTATATGCCGCCCATCCTTGAAAGGATCTAAGTTGAGTTAAACTCTTAGAGGTGGCATTTCTAAGATAGCTTTAATCTTTTAGATCTATTTCTATTCCCTGTCAACAACAAACCCAAGGAATTTCCAAATGACACCACACTGGGGATTCATTTTAAGGTTATATTATCTTAACGCTTGAAAACTACTCAAGTCAAAGATATGGTCTTTTCTCGCTTGACTACTAGATCATCAACGTAGCACTCAACTGATGATGGATGAGTTCATTGAAGATCCGAGCGGTCATGTAGGTAGCACCAAAGATTTTAAGGCATGACCCTATAATAAGATTCGATGATTTTTTCATCTTCAAGAGATATCTTGATTTTGTTATAGCCAGATTACCCATCCATGAAAGAGAACACAATATGAGATGAGGCAATGTCCACCATTAATTCTAGTATAGGAAGAGAAAACTCATCCTTAGGACATGCCTTGTTTAAGTCCCTAAAATAGACGCAAATGTGAATTTTGCCATTCTTCTTCTTAATTGAGATGACACTAGCTAACTAGGTAGGATATCTTTCGTCCTTGATGAAACCAACATCGATCACTTTCTTGACTTTAGAAATGACCTGTTGTTCAATTTCTAATCGCATGCATAGAGCTTGCTTAATAGTAATAGGTCTATCTATCTGGATTGCTACGGAGATAATCCCAGCATTTCTTCATAACTCTATGTGAAGCAGTCTTTAAACTCAGCCAATAGCCTAACTAAGTCATTGGTTTCATCTCCATTTAGCAATGAACTGATAAATGTCAGGCGAGGATTTTCTTTTGTCCCCATGTTGATTTCTTTTAGCTTGTCTATTGTTGAATGGATTTCTTCTTCAAATTCTGGTGGTCCCTCTTTGACTTGGAGATCATCTGGATCATCTGAAGTTTTTAAGCACACATTCTCATAAGAATTGAGGATGTGTGAGAAGAACCTATCAGATTCCAAATGGTTGGTAACAACTAGGCAATAATCTTCATCATCGAGGACCCACTATCAATCCTAGTCCCGCTCTTGATTGTGTTTCCTCCTATTGTTCCATAATTTTTCAAAATATTCACTGTTTGGACCAAGTGTGAGGAACTAAACCTTTCACAAGATTTTGAACACAGTAAAAGTCAAAAGGTAATTCCATTAATTCTTTAAAGTATCTTCCTCAAGTCCTACATCGAGCTCTGACTTGAGGATGATGAACCTAAAAGAACCTCTTTGTACCGAAGACTTAGGGACTTTCTTAACTATCAAACCTTCAACTTTCTAGGTGTAAGTGAGGTAAGAGCTAAGGTTCCCAACTATCCGATAGTTTCACACATAAACGATTCAATACTTTGCTTTGCTTGGAGGCCTGGTTCATCTCTGCTAGATCAAAAGTCACCTCCAATGGAACCCATGAGAGGGTCGTATACTAATCACATTAGACTCATCCTCCAGCTATATTCCAAGTCTATGTGAATAGTAGGGGTACCTATGAACTGAACACAACCTCTATTTTGAAGGCAAACTAGGTCTTCCACCTACTCATGTTTCTACCTCTGCTTCTACCTGGTGGAGGTTGAGCCATCCTACCCACATATCCATATGATGGAATGAGCTATGGGTGGAATGTGATATGCGGATTCATTTCTTCTTCAATTCCCCTTTCTCACTTTGACCTTTCTTTTTCTTTTCATTTCCTTTTATCTTTTCTTTTGTTTCATTTTCTTTTTCTTTTGGTTTTGCATTTGAATTTTGTCCAAGTTCATGAGAAAGGGTGTTTTGAGGAAGATAATAGGTCACATCCTCATAGATCTCAACCTCTCTCACTGAGAATGGCTTTTCATCCCTGTTGACATGGTACTCAATTCCATCTTTTCAACTTGATGCATGAAGGAGGATGGAATGATCTTGTTCGATGTATCCAAGGCCTACCAAGCAAAGCAATGAATGAAGTATTTCAAATCAATGATGTAGAACTTGAGCCTTCCTGTCACCAATACAAACACTATAAAACCCAAAGCCGCTGCCTTGATCATTGAATCCTCTCAACATCATCCTATCTCCTGAGGAGATGTCAATTTTAAACAGGCAAGGATCTTTAAACTCATAATGTATCGATGCACCAAATCCATGAGAACCCGAGTCGAACTCCATGTCAATGTATATGGGATAGTTGTGCTCCAAGTCCCATAGTAGAAGGTCTTTATCGATGAAGGTGATCCCTTGGGTTTCTTTTTCATAATGTGCTTCCTTACCTATAGCTCAAAGCTAAGCATATTTCAGATCAAGGAGGGCTTGATTAGTGATTCTCTCATCTCTTGGATAAGACAAGGGCATCATATATGCTTAGCTTAGATGACAACTTTCTAAGGTGAGAAAGGACATTGTAGTCCACCTTCCTTCCACAAGCATATCCAAAGGTGGAGCATCTGGAAGGGCTTCTCGATCTTCGCACAATGACTTGTTTCCCTATCTAGAGGCTCAGAGGTAGAACCTGCCACTGGAGGTTAACTTCTGCAATCGGTAAGGTAAAGTTCTACCACTTTAGGCTCACCTAGCCTTCTCCTATGGGACTCAAATCGATGATTAAGTCTATCTCAAGAGGTGAACCCGTAGTATTAAGGGTTGGAAGATCTAACTCAATAAAAGAGGAAGATCAGAATTATTATAGTTTATTAAACTTAAAGAGTTATCACTAGGAATAGAAGAAGACAACTCATCAGAAGAGACAAAGATGTAATTCAAATCAGCTTTATTCTTTAATTTCTTGGAAGTATTTGGAGGTATAAAGTAGAAGTCAAGTAGAGTGAGTGGAGTAAGGGATTTGATGCCATTATCTACTGATACAAGAGTCCTACTAGTAGAAGAACCAAAAGAACTAGCTAAGATGGAAGATGGTGTGGAACCAACGTAAGGCGGAGTCACATGTGGGTGTTTAAAGGCTATCCCGACATACGTTACCGCCGAAGCTCCACTTTCCTAGAGTCAGACTGCAACTTGTAAACCTTCCTTGGTGTTGGTGAGACTGCACACCTAAGGAAAGCTTGATCTTTTGGATTATTTTCTTAGAGGTTTTGATAAAGAGATGTCCCAACCTTCTTGGTAGGATCACTTGTATCCCAAGGATTACCCTAATGGAACTGAAGGTTATTCCACAAGGTATTCCTTTGGGATAATGACACATCGCCTTGAAACTGTTCAAGCCAATCCTTAAATGTAAAGCAATCCTCCAAAATGTGCCTAGCATATGGTGGTAAGGGCAAAAGTTTGGATCATGACTTTTGCTACTTCCTCTCGATCTCAGGCTGCTAAAAAAATCGTTTCTTTAAGAGATTCTTAAAGATTTTCTGATTACCTCCCTCTTAAAAGAATAAGGTTTGTTTAACTTATCTAATAGAGTAGGACCATAGCTACCCGGATATGCATGCCATCGCTGGTGGTATGGTCAGGTATGTTGGCCTGGAGGTGAGGAGGTGATGGTGCCTGGTGGCAAAGGAGGTGGAGGTCAGGGTCGGTCTCACCGATCTCTAGCTACTTCTCCTGTCAATACTCGTTTCTTTTTCATAAACCTTGGATTTCGCTTTGAAACCGATCCGAAAAGGCAACTATTTGGCCTCTCCTTGTAGACTAGCCACCTTGTTGATTAGCTTCAAATATCTTTAGTGAAGCCCTTAAGCATGAAGGTGACCAACCATGGATATTCTTCAAGAGAATCTCAATGATTGTCGCATAACTATGGTTCACACTTCAAAGTTACCATGAGAATATAATCAAGTGACTCACTGAGTGTGTTGGCTACAATGAGATCACCTACAAGAACCTTTCAAGCTCCAATAAATCTCTTGATGAAGAGTTGCTCTAACTCAACAAATATCTTTCTAACCGCTACGCTCAAGATACCAATCAAAAGAATAAGTTAGACAAAGAGTCTAAAGAGTAAATCATCCGCCACCTGCAAACAACTGCCAAGTGATATGTGCCCCTGATTCCAGCCATTGAAGCTTTGAAGGAAGGAGGCAGAAACCCTTGGGATATTGGATATCATCAAACTCGTAGGGTCTACCCTTTGGAACTGATGATCCCAAGCCAAAAAGCTTCCTTCACCTACTCAACCATGGATTTTAGATCTTTTCATGTATGGAGCACACCTTCCTGTACTAGTGCTACCTTGCTCAACGGAGGTAGAGTCTTAACTAGATCTAAGACATGCACTACTCAGCCGACTATCGAATATTAGGATGAACTGGGGCTTGCTTCAAGCACGATACCGCTATAAGTCGCAAGCTATGCCATCCTATCAATCTGCTTATCTTTCTTTAACTATTATCGAGGTTGATTTGGTGTCTCTTGATCACCTCATCACCTTCCATGGCTTATTTCTCCCAAGAAGAGAACCTCTATCTTCATGCATATGCAAGTTGAATCATCAAGTCATCTTCGGGATCAAAGATTCTTTCTTCATCGCATGCATACCCTAAGATCTTTTTTCTCCATAAAATATCATTCTCATAAGGATCGATCTAACTCGCAAATAGCTTAATAGTGTGATCTATTGTGAACCGAGGCACCGAACCTCACCCAAAGCTGGGAGTCAATCCGTGTGGACTATACCAAGAGTGGTAATCCACATGCTAGTTAATAGGGTAATAATCCTAAGATGATCCTCTACCACTGCAATATTATCATCTAGTATATCCATGATAGTAGTCACCATCTCCATCTGAATGGGTGGAGTTGGTGAAGGAACGACCACGATGCTCGGGTCGCCACTCCTTCCTCACCACCACTAGGGCAAGGAGAGCTTGACCCTACCATAATGGGTGGTGTAAGAGGAGTGGGATCCCTGGCTCACCAACGCTTTCTGATGCCTTCATGGCCTTGGATGGAATGATGTTGGAACCCGCAATGGAGGACGGGAGGGGAGCGTGGAGACACCACTCTCTAGAGTTACCTCTCCTGATGGTTGGTCCTAAGGAGGATACTATCAAGATGATCGGGTAGTGCACGCCGAAAGTCAAGTAAGCCGACGACCAATCCTCCATCGCTTCTGCGTATGTATGGGCCTCACGGCCCTCTGGATCCTTCCTTGGGGAAAACATATCATAAATCAAACGCACCAAACTCGAGCTCATGCTCGCTAGGAAAGAACAAAGAAGGCTGCATGACCTCCTACTCTAAGAAACTGTAGATGCACCACTGGAGGAGGTGATGAATGAATCCTCCTGGCATCCTCTCTCGATCATGAGGATGAAACGGTTCTTACCATGATAAATGTAGACTCATCCATGGTCGATCGGCTCAACTCTCTATCCTAGTATGGAACCGCCACCATACAGCTTGTTTGGCACTAGAGTAGATGAGGGGAGATAATACTCAAATGGGGAGGAAATTCCAAATGAGGGAGCCTTACCCTTAGATGGTGATGATAGGGTGCCGCACGGGCACTGTGGGAAACTGATGAATCATTGAATCGGATTGAAACTACTGAGAGTTGTGGTACTTCCATAGCTTTCCTCTTCTGCAAGGAAATCCCTAAATATGAGGGTAAGTCTACCTGATGATCTACCACCACCATCTTCTTGACGCCAGGAGGGGAATGCCTCACAAGTGATCTTGGCCTCAAACTATGTACAAAAGTGGATCAAATGGGTATGATCCAAGCGAGCGAAGTTAGCCTGATCCAAGGCTAGGTCTATGCTGTGAGGGAAGGTAAAGACAAATTTCTATGATCCCATTGCACATCGACAAAACGAAAACTAAAAATCTAAAGAAATATGAAATGAGAAACAAACTTGCATTAGTTTTCTGTCTCCATAGATTTTGAATTTTTGAATTTTGAAAATTTGAACCCACATTCAAAAACTTGGAAGTGTTAAGTGGGGTTCAAATAGATTTGGAAAGATTGATTGAATGAGGAATTTAAGTATGAATCCAAACTTCAACAAATTTGAGTATGTTGAAACTTGGATTCAAGATTTTGGTAAGATGCTTTCATAGGTTCATTTTGTTATGAATTTGAATTTTTTTTTGAGGGCCCTTTCCTTTAACAAATTTGGGTATGTTAAAGTAAGGGTCAAATTGATTTTGTGTTATTTGAATGTTTTGGAATTTTCACTTACTTAGCAAATTTAGGTATGCTAAGTAAAGTGAAAATGGTTGTTTGAAAATGTTGTTTTGTTTTGATTTAATTTTGGAAAATTTTGGAATTCTTACTTAGCAAATTTAGGTTTGTTAAGTAAGGAACCCAAGTGTGTTTTGTTTGATTTTGAAAATAGGATTCTTAGCAAATTTAGGTATGCTAAGAAAATCCTAAGTGTTTTATTTGTTTGAAAAATTTGGAAAATTTTTGATTTTGAAAAGGGTAGGATCCTTTAGCAATTTGGTATGCTAAGGGGATCCTAAGCGTTTCCTTTTGTTTTTGTAATGATTGAAAGTGGAGGTTCAACTTTAGCAAATTTGGTATGCTGAAGATGAAGTCCCACTTGGTTTTGTGAAATGGAAATTTCACTTAGCAAATTTAAGTATGCTAAATAAAATTCCAAATGGTGTGTTTACAATTTTGATTTCATTTTGTTGATTTTGATTTTTAAAATTGGAAAGTTCTCCTTAGCAAATTTGGTATGTTAAGGGAAGAAGTTGCAAAGGTGTTTGAGAAATTTTTGTTTTGAGTTTGGAAACTTTACTTAGAAAATTTGAGTATGCTAGATTAAATTCCAAAATATGTTTTGAAAAGTTTTGAATTTTTTATTTGAAAACTTTACATAACAAATTTAAGTATGTTAAATGAAGTACCAAATGTGTTCTGAAAATTTTTTTTGAAATTTTGATTGTTGATTTTGAATTTGGAAACTTTACTTAACAAATTTGGGAATGTAAAGTGAGGTTCCCAAATGTGTTTAAATTTTTTTTGAAAATTTGATTTTAGATTCAAAAAATTTACTTAACAAATTTGGGTATGTTAAGTGAGGTTCCCAAATGTGTTTAGAATTATTGAAAATTTTTGGATTTTGATTTTGGAAACCTTACTTAACAAATTTGTGTATGTTAAGTGAAGTTGCAAAAATGTGTTTAGAATTTGTTTTTTTTTTTTTTTTTTTTTTTGAAATTTTTTGGATTTTGATTTGGAAACCTTACTTAATAAATTTGTGTATGTTAAGTGAAGTTCCAAAAACGTGTTTAGAATTTTGAAAATTTTTGGATTTTGATTTTGGAAACCTTACTTAACAAATTCGTGTATGTTAAGTGAAGTTCAAAAAATGTGTTTAGAATTTTGAAAATTGGATTTTGATTTTGGAAACCTTACTTAACAAATTTGTGTATGTTAAATGAAGTTCCAAGATGTGTTTAAAATTTTGAAAATTTTTGGATTTTGATTTTAGAAACTTTACTTAACAAATTTGTGTATGTTAAATGAAGTTCCAAAATGTGTTTAAAATTTTGAAAATTTTGGATTTTGATTTTGGAAACCTTACTTAACAAATTTGTGTATGTTAAATGAAGTTCCAAAATTTGTTTAGAATTTTGATTTTTTTTTTTTTCTGAATTTTGATTTTGGAAACCTTACTTAACAAATTTGTGTATGTTAAGCGAAGTTCCAAAATGTGTTTAGAATTTCAAAACTCTTTGGATTTTGATTTTGGAAACCTTACTTAACAAATTTGTGTATGTTGAGTGAAGTTCCAAAATGTGTTTAGAATTTTGAAAATTTTATGGATTTTGATTTTGGAAACCTTACTTAACAAATTTATGTATGTTAAGTGAAGTTCCAAAATGTGTTTAGAATTTTGATTTTGGAAACCTTACTTAACAAATTTGTGTATGTTAAATGAAGTTCCAAAATGTGTTTAGAATTTTGAAAATTTTGGATTTTGATTTTGGAAACCTTACTTAACAAATTTGTGCATGTTAGATGAAGTTCCAAAATGTGTTTAGAATTTTGAAAATTTTTGGGATTTGGAGAGTTCACTTAACAAATTTGGGGTATGTTTAGTGAAGTTCCAAGTGCGATTGTTGAGAATTTTGAAATGTGATTGTTGATTTTGATTTTTTGAAAAGAGGACCTCCATTCAACAAATTTAAGTATGTAGAATGGAGATTGATTTTATTTTTTGAAATATAAAATTTTTTATTTTTGTGTGTGATTGTTGCTTTTTGAAAGAGAGGAATCCTAACTTAAAACATATGTGGGATATGCTTAAGTGGGATTTCCTAAATGATGTTTTGTTTTTAGTTGGAGATGAAATATTCATTTAATAAACCTAAGAATACTAAATGAAGATGTTCACATGTGCTTTTTTTTAAAAAAAAAAATTATCTTTGTTTACAAATGGACTTTTCCATTCAATAAGTGTGAGCATATTGAAGTAGAAGGATCCATATGTGCTTTTGGAAAAGTTTTATGATTATGATTGTGATTTTGGAAAACATGATTGTCCATTTTATTTTCAGAATGAAATCTTCATAAAAGTGAATTGAAAGAAGATATTCATTTGTTCTTTTGGAAAATGTTATTAGTTTTATTTTGAAAATCCCTACATGTAACAATTATGTGAATTGTTAAATGAGGGTGAATAAATTTTGTGGAAAATATTTTATTAAATGCATTTTTGAAAAAGGTGCTTTTGAAAAGCAAAGTTCTTTATATAAAATTTATTATTTTTAGGATGAACCTTTCCTTATCATGGAAATGATAAGGAGGAAGTCTTAAAGATGTTTCTTTTTATTTTAGATCATTTCATTTTACTCATTGGAGGAACCCAATGGGGGTTTTAAGACCAATAGGGAATGCGGTCCTAAAACCTAAATATGTTGGCTAACTCAACCTAAGGATGAAATGAATTAAGTGCCAACGAAAAGAAGGATAGTCTTGGATTCATATCAAAGTACAAACTCACTATCAATGCTCAAAGGCAACGATCATTTACCAAAGATGGAGAGAGGAACCATCTCCAGTGAAGTCAGAAAATCTGTGGTGAAAATTCTTATAAGGGAGTCGCCTTTCAAATCTATTGGGGAGAAGAAAGAAGAGATCTTATAGAAATTCATCTTAGTAAAATGCCACGTAGATTCACATATGTACTTATTCAGGTGATTGGATACATCATCAAGGTATAGTGTACTATCTCAAAAGACGTAAGTCACTACCCTTTAATGGAACCAATCACCTCAATAAGGACTCTAAGGATGATCATATATGTACTGAGATTCTTCCCTACTTTACATGGAAAAGTAAAGGGGTTTATTTTAAATCGAGTTCATTAAGTTCCATAGGCAAGCCCCATAGTTAATTACATCCTGGGATGGATCCTTAGGAAAACTCTCGATTAAGGTAAATGATCATTATCTTTGAAGATTTCAATAAGGAAGGACTATCAATCGATTGGTTTATTTTTGAATATCAAACAAGATTGATCAAAAGAGGGAGTTATTATCGAAGCTAAAATGGGAAACAAGTATAGATACTCATGATGCTAGGAAACCTAACGAGCATCTCAAACTATCCTAAAATTGGGCTTTACATTTTAGAAATTGATTTAGTTTGTTTGAGTTGTATTTTTCATTAGTTAGGACTTAAGATTCCTTAACACAAGATTAATGAAATGCCTAGGATATGAGGAATTATGCTTATGGACCACAAAGGGGAGAAGCAACCTTGGAACCTAAATCTATGGAGCTTCAACGAGGGTTGAAAGCACAACCTAAATCTAAGGCAAAAAATGGGTAATTGGTTTGCTCCATAAGAGATGGCAAACCACCCGACAACTTGGACTTACAATCTCCTGGGGGTGGACGCAAACTAACTCCTCCTACGATTTTAAATACATATAGGCAAGTCTTTATGCTTATGCAAGATAGCTAGGTTATTTTTATTTAGAAAGAAGCTAAGTCCTTAAACTCACTCCCTAAAGAGACTAGATCATGTAAAGGGGCATATTTTAATGACCTAAATCTAATGTATTTCAAATTTTATTTTATTTTATTTTTGGACAATCAATTTTGACTCAATAGGACTTTATGACTAATGCATGAGAAAATAGATTGTTGGCCAAAATCAGCTAAAAGTTTAGGAGGTGAGTTTCCATCACGGCCATCATAGGTCAGCCAGATTCTTGGTCAAAGATGGAAGCCCTCAATCAAGAGTGAAATAAGATGTTATTGTGGATTATATTATAAAGAAAAGAACTCATCCATAGCTAAGGGGTTTCGATTCTTTTATCTTGATTTTAATCCTAAGCTTTAGGTGAGGTTATGAGTTGTTTAGTTTTAGTTTGAATTTTAAGTTGGGTAAAAGATTTATTTTTCCATAAAGAGCCTAATCTACATCCATTATATAAAGCAAGAAAGAAACTAGGAAAGATATGTCACTTAATGTACAAGTTAAACAAACATCAATCAATTTATAAAACTAGCACAATAAGAATAAATTATCATTTTTGGTCAAGCACCACCGCACAAACCTGAAAATATCAAATTGGGTAGCCGAGCTCTACCCTTATACAACTGGGATTACAAATGAATTGAATTATAATTTAAGCAAAGGAATTCATCGTTATAGGGGTCTTCAAGCTTTGTTTTTCTTTCTTTCTTTTCTTCTTTCTTTCTTTCTTCTTTGAATCTTCCTTTGGATGGTTGAATGGTAGATAAGGATTCACATGATGCATAAGATGACCCAATGTTCATCCTAATCCCCCATAACAAATCATTCCAAAATCCTAAATATATAAACTTTTACATGAAAAGGAAAAGCATAAATCTAACTAACACCTGCAAAATAAAGGTTAGTCAAATCACACCACATAAATCCCAAGCATGTATATTGGACTTATCACCCCACACATGGGTGACTAAGTCCACTTGGCCTATAGATTATGCTAAGGGGTATAAGCACCTACAAGCAAGAAGCATTTATATTTTTATTTATGATAGCGCCCCTTTACCACAATCCCCTGCAGAAAATAATAGTTAGACTAAGCATATTCTACTATTCATTCTATGAGCATACACCCTAACATCCCAAAATAAAACATAACATCAAGCCATGCACCGATCTAACCTAAAGCTAGAAGTGGTGACTTAGGCTGATGTGTGTGCTTTGAAGGTTTGTGTGGCATGCTTTACTTAGGACTTTAGGTTTGAATTTTCTAAGTGTGAAAGACATGTTCAACTTAGAGGAGGGTTTCATTTAAGTTGTTTAGTGACTTTGGGTTATTTTTATTTTTGTTTTAGTTTGGTTTGAGTGAAACTTATAATTAATTACTAAGTTTTGAAGAGAGAGAAAGAGAAGAAAACTTCTCTTTCCTTCCCTAATCCTTAAGTAATCTCTAAGGTAAGTTCACATTTTAATTTCAATTAAGTAAATGTTTTAATTACATCTTTTAATTAATCCTAAGCTTAGATCAACTCTAAACAAACCTATCCAAAAAGAAAGGCATTTTAAGAATAAGAAAAATGAATCAAAATTCACATAACATACATTACTTCAATTCTTTCCCAACATATATAACATGCATATGGATGGACCCTAAGCATATTTATACATGCAAATGAATATAATTAATACACTTTATGATGCATGCTAAGTATTCCATTTAAGAAAATTTAGAAGATTTGGATGCATGAATTTTCTTAAGTAGAAAAGGGTTTTCTTTCTCCAAAATTTCACATACATCCATGAAAGTAGGAAAGACATAAGTGAGTACAACACCATTGTTAACCAGAGGTGTAGGGTACAAGACCTACTTAGGGCTACTTAAAGCCTCGCAACCACGAGATTGTCCAAACTAATATACCACTTTCCTTAAGTACTAACATGCATATAAAAGAAATATAGCGGAAAAGGAATATGCAAAAGTTTGTTTAATGATTTCATTTTGTTTATGTAATTTATTCATGCAAGTGTAGAAAATCCTTCTTAAGTGAGAGCATAGGGATGAATAGGGTTTGGAATTAAATAAGAGTTGGATTTTTTTTTCAAATGAACCCTACATCTTACTAACCCATATTCAAAGCTATGCCAACATAAGAAGAAAGGAAAGGCTACACTAAACATGCTTTATAATTCATCACATGCAAACTTATATTTAAATTATAAGAATAGTACACTTTCAGATTTGATATTTCATTTATATATTTTGAAAATATTTTGGATTTAGTAGTGATAATAGCCATTCATATTTTACTTTAGCCAACACATGCACATTTGACATAAAGTAAACAATTTCATTTTAAAACTTTAAAAACATGAAATCATGAAGGCATAAGTCACATGGCATATAGTTAACATGTTGGGAAAGATCTAAAGCAATGTAATCACATGAACAAACTCACTTTACTTAATTCCTAAAGACATTCTTAAAGAATAAAAAAAAACTTAGAATAAATCAAAGTGAATTTCAAAATGATTTTGTTTGTTTGAAGTTTGATTTAATTTTAAAAGGTGAGATAAGTTAACTATTCTTAACCCATTCCTACACATGTTTTGTATTTTAGTTTAATTTTTAGATAATTAAATTCAATTTTAAGTGTTAATTAGGTTAAGGTATGCCTTTAAGTGACTTAATAACCCTTACCTACACCACCTTAGAAAAATTAACTAAGTAATTATGAGCCAATGAGATGAAATAAAACCCACAAGGTATGTAAATTTGCAATGCACCTAGTAATGAAAAGGCCTAATGCAATTTGGCTCACAATTAAAAGTTAATTAAGCAAAGGGGTTTTAGCTTAAGTACTTTTAAAACACCCTTTCACACTTATGAAAGGGAGTTTAATTTTATTAATTAGACTTAGGCTATTGAACACCTAAGAATCTACCCAAGATAGATTAATTAATTTCTCGAGATTTTTAGAATTTTTGAAAATTATTTAAAGGGGTAATTAATGAATTAACTATTATTAAGAAGGGGATTAAGGAAAGAAAAGGGGGTTTAGGGAATAGCTTAGGGAAAAAAACCCAAAATTATTTTATAAAAACCCTACTCACTGGATCTAACCTTAATCCAACTTAATCATAGGGAAAACCCACTAATTATACCTTAATTACCCTTATATGAAGGGTAATTAGAATAATTTCTAATCAAGGCTTCAATAAATCTCAAAAAAATTAGGGGAGGTAGAGGTCATCCCCTAAAATAAACCCTAGAAGTTTGAGATTAATTGGTGACTTAATTAGAGAATAATTAGCTAATTATCATTCCTAAAGAAACCCAAATTCAGAGAAGAAGGGAAATCAAAATACATTGAATTTTTTTTAGAAAACTCTAGATGGAATTATCTATCTAAGGCATTTTTTCTTTTATTTTTTTTATTTTTTTATGAGGAGTTATGATTTTTAGGAGCCATATATATTAATTAGGAATTAATTAGTTAAATAACTAATCCCCACTTAATACCCAACCCACGCATGCGTGGAGGAGGCGTGTTTTACACACGCCAGCTATGAGCCCCTATTTAACTTATCACATCGGAATGGTGGCGATGTACGCTATTCTTAGTCCGATCAAAGATCGTGCGGATACACCTACGCTTTATAAATCTAATAAGGGATTAAAAATCTTTGTAATCTCAACCGTCCATCTAAAAATATGTGGATGGATGGCTGAGATGGAATGAGTTCTTCCCTGAGGAGGAATGTGAGTCGTTCATAATCCAAGGGGATATTCGAGCCCGATCCTTCATGGATTCAATCAAGACTCAACCCACACCATCTAAAGGACCAAAGCGGCCAATCCAATGGCTAAGATCCTATGAGATTAAAATCCACTTCACAAAAGACCAACACCTCTTAGGCTAAGTAGTTGGAAATTCACTAACCTCACCAGCACTTGATTCCCTTGGAGAAGCTTCGTCTGGTTAAGATGAAGCCTTGTTGAAGTTTGGAGCACTTGAGATGGAGTGGATCTTCCTATGGGTCACCTCCTCCTTAGCTTGAGTTCAGCTTTGATCCAATTCAATCCTCCCTTCTTTAAACCAGGAATCAACTTAGGGATCGACTTGGTCACTAAGTTGCCAAAGGAATTGGAAGGAAATGAAGTGTGGAAGAAGTTGGAAATCAAGGTGAGCTCCCCTGTTTTGCACTGTGCAAAATCGAGGAAGATGATTCTAAAAACTCCTTAGGCACCTTGGGAAAGCTCTGTGAGGTTGCTAACTCTCCTTAGGCCTCAATCGAGTATGAGTGAATGAAAAAAAAAGTGAATTAGTAGGAGTATATCTCCCCCTATGGCAATCGGATGGCCGAGCACAAGCTTGTCGTTTTGATCCAATTGACCTCATAAGATGGGTTTTTTGGGCTGTTAAAGGTGTGCACATGGTCGGTTTGGCCAAAGGAGTGGAAGTCTAACTCTCATGTGCATCCAATTGAGGTTTGGGGAGTTTTCAATTTGGCCATGGGTGGTCGGGTTTAGTCCATGGGATAAATGGGTTGACCCAAACCCATTGGGTTGGGTGCACCACTCAGCACTAGGTCCCCTTGAGGTTTTAGGAGAGCCTCAAGTGATTGTGATGAGTGCATGACCAAAATACCCATGGGCTAGGCCAAAATTTGTTCTATGGAAATAGGTTTAGTTAGCCATAGAAATAGGTTGAGTGTCCACCTAATCACTAGATGTGTCTTAAGACTAAGGAACTCTTAAGGTCTAAGAGGAGTCCTATGCCAAAGATGGAGGGGTTGAAAGCTCATTCTAAAAATGAGGTCAACAATTCCTTACTACCTGACAAAGATGAAATCCCTCTCTTAGCAAGAGTGAAATAACATGATATGCATGATATTAAACATACAATCATCCAGTTAAGGGGTTGCTATATATTTTATTATCTTAATTTAATGCCTAGGCTTTTATGTGAGGCTATGAGTTCTTTTTAGAAAATTTAGTTATAAGTTATTAGTCTGGGTAAAATAATTAATTTTTTATCCTAAGAGTCTAATCGCATCCAGGCCATACAACAATCACCAATCATAAATAAACTATGAAAAGGCATATTTTTTTTAAATGCACAAGCTAAATGAAACATCAAATAATTTTATAAAGCCATCGCAAAATAATAAGAGGCTGGTGCAATCGGGTACCATCATACAACCCGAAAAAAATGTGGGTAGCAGAGCTCTACCCTTATACAACCTGGATTACAAGAGAATATTTATAATTACAAATGATAAATGTTATGAGAGTCTTCATTCTTCATTCTCCATTCATTCTCCTTTGACTTTATTTTAATGTGCTTGCTCCAAAGGCTTCACATGATACATAAGACTTGGTCTTGTAACTAATGGTCATTCTAATCTCCCATAATATTTATCCTAATTCTAATAAAAAAAGTATATTAAAAGAAGGAAAGTAAATCTAACTATACATGTCAAATAAATGTTAGCTAAACACACCATACAACCCAAGTAGTTATATGAATAATTTGGACTTAACACCCTACACATACTAAGTCCACCTATCCTAATTTGAGTTATGCTTGGGTATAAGCAACCCGCACAACAAAAGTATTTATATTTTTATTACAATGACCTTTAGACAACCCCTTACATAAACATGATTAAATTAATATCATCATGACATCAAACTATGCACATACATAACATCTTGTATAATAATACATCATAAAAAATAAGCATACATCAAACCATACATTAACATAAAGCTGTGGTGACTTAATCTAATGTGTGAAAGGCTTGTGTAGTATGTCCTAACTAGGTTTTAGAGTTATAATTTGCTAAGTGAAAGTTTTAATTTATAAAAAGTTAATTTCTCTTTAAGTGATTTAATTGATTTAAAGATTTTAATTAATATTTTCTTTTGTTTCATATGGCTTACACTTAACAACTAAGTGTTATGAAGAGAAGAAAGAGAGGGGACCTCTCTTTTATCCCTATCTTAAGTCATTTATAAATCAATTTAATCAATTCCCTTTAGTGAATGGCTTATTGCATGTTTTAATTAACTCTAATTTATGTTCACTCTAAATGATCTTATTTAATAAGAAATGCATCTTAAGATTAATTATAATGAATTACTATCATATAACACATATTTATTCATTTCTTTCCAATATCTATATCATGCATATGATTAAATCCTAAGTATACCTATACATGTAATGTATGTCTCAGCACACTTAAATGATGAATGCAAACAAGTGTATTTGGAATTTGAATATTTCATTTAATTGAATTATGAATGCATGTCTTTATTTTTCTTTAGTAGAAAAATGAGATTTTCATCCATTAGCTAAGTACACATTCACATGTATAAAAGTTTTAAGTGAGTACGTCATCATTGTTCTACATCGGGGTGTAAGGTACAAGACTTACTTGGGGCTACTTAAAGCCTTGCAGCATCGGGATGCCTAGACAAATATAGCACTTTTCTTATATACATATGGGTGTATAAGCAACTAAAAGGATAAGAAAGCCCATGCAAAAGTTGTATTTGATTTATTTGATTTATGCTTCTTATTCATTAGTTATATTATACATACATATGTATAAGAATTTAAGTAGGTACAACGCCATTGTTCCGCACCAGGGGCGTAAGGTACAAGACCTACTTGGGGCTACTTAAAGCCTCGCAATCCCGGGATGTCCAGACTAATATGTCACTTTTCTTATATACATATGAATGTACAAAGAGAACCACAAGAATGAGAATTCATGCAAGAATTCATATTTGATTTGATTATATGATTTACATATGTGATATGAAATTCTTTCTAAATCTTACCATGGAGATACATAAGAATAGATTTTGGCAAATATTATGTTTTTTCAAATGAACTATACATTTGTAAATCCCATGCAAATCTATATAGGGAAGGAAAGAGAGCATATTACATATCTTAGATTATGAACACATGCAATCTTATAGATACTTGTAATTAACAGCACTCATATATTATAATTGGTTTATGGGCTTTTGCAGATAAGTTTTGATTTAATAGTAATAATAGCCACACCTCTTTTTAATTTAGATCAACACATGCAAATTGACATAAAAGAAACCATTTCATTTAGTTAATTTAAAAAGAAATGAATGCATGATTACAAATGGAAAATAACATTTAACATGATCAGAAAGAAATAAAGGAACATAAACACATGATCTCATTCATTCCAATTAATTCCTAAGGACAATCATAAATAAGGCTATTTAAAATAAACCAAAGTTCTTTAATGATATTTTTAATTTTGAGTTTGATTTAATTTAGAAAATATGAAAGAGGTTTGCTAACCCTAATCACATTCACAACGTGTGAGTTAATTTGGTTTAATGAAGAATATTTATGTTGATTTTATGTTTTAATTAGGTATGAATTAAATGAATTAATTAACCTACATCACCTTAAGTTAATTAACTAATTGATAATGAGCCAATATGATATGCAACCACATGAAAAGTAAATTTCCAATGCTCCTAAGAAATAAAAGGAGCCTAATACAATTGGCTCATGATTAATAGTTAAGGCGGGATCTCACTTAACTATTTTTATGGTTTTCACACATGTGAGCTAACCATAATTTCATTTTCTCTCACTTTGGATTATTAAACACCCAAAGAGCTACCCAAGATTAATTAAAGGTTGCTATATGTGAATGAATGGATTTGAAATTAAGTTAATTAATCTTATTAATCCATTTGATTAAGCATATCAATTAATGAAATGAATTTGACTTAAGAAAAGAGATCAAGAAAGAGGTCTTGATCTCAATCCCTAAGTCCCATATTTGATCATTTAAGCTCGATTTTTATCTTGATATTAATTTATTAATTACCTTATTAATCATTAACTAATCAAATTTCAAAGAGTGAAGAAAACTTAGGAAATGAATTAGAAAAAATATCCCAATCACATTGTATAAGCTCCCTTACTGTTCAACAAAGGTAATTAGGCTTAAATAATTAATTAATCTACTATTCATTCACTAATTATCACTAATTAAAATAAAAAAAGAAGTGATTAATCTTGATTTCTAATTAAGCAACCAATAAAATCCCAAAAAATAGGGCATAGTCATCCCCTAAACATCCATGTAAAGTTGGAGATCAATTAGGTGATTAATTAAGGAATAACTAAGCTAATTATAATTCTAATTAAATCTTAATTACACTAAAATCACTTTTTAAAATCAATTAATAATAATTTTCTTAAATTATACTTTGAAATATCTTTAAAATGTAACTAAGTTTGTATTTTTTTTCTAGATTAGTTATAATTTTAGAAGTTTTAGCCTTACAAAATGGATTAATTAGCCTAATTAAATCCTTAATCCGTAACCACACGGTATGAATGGTGCGCTTAATGCGCGATGGAGAGTGGCTATTTAAGTTGTCACATCCACCTCTAACTCAGATTGAGGTAGACGCGCTAACTTCGTGGACCGTCCGATAGATCTACAATTTAGGAAGGGAATCAAGGGATCTAATGTGGGATCTAATCAGAGCCATTTGTTCTAATCATGTAGAACGAACGGCTCATGTTCTATCCCATTTGCTAGCGGTGAAAGACGGATGTCATCTACTTTTCCCCATTCGATCTGAGCTCACAGCTCGAGCTCATTCCTCAAATCAATCCCACACCTTCGTGGAAGGCACACATCTAACAATCAAAAACTCATAACGTTTGGATTTACTTCACAAAAGACCTTGATATTTTTTATACAATGCTCGATTTGTAAAATTACCTCATTGGAGCTAATGTACGATGATGGGATCGACAGAGGTAGTGTCATCTACTGTTGAGAAGCTTTGAGCTTGATTTGGGGTAGAGTGCTCGATCGACCAATCCACGCACATAAAGGCTTCAACTTTGATCAAACTCTGATCTCTGATGTATAGGAAGGCTTGGAGATGATTCGGTTGGCTTCAATGGAGTATAAGGATGGTGTGGGTGCAAAGAATTGAAGTTTGATTGAGTGGAGGAGAAGTATTGATCGAAGGAAGGCTGCCTTATTTTCAATTTCTCACACATAAAGGAAATTCAATTAAAGGAGGCTTTTAGAAAGCTTGGAATCGCTCTAAAAGGTTTCAAAATTGGCTTGGGGACTCACACCATGTCGAATGACTCCTTTCCCACTCGAATTGGGGGGAGTATTGGCTGAAAATGTGCATGAAGGATGGATGGGATGGGTTGGCTTGTTTCGGCTGGCAGGTCACTGGAGAGGTCATGTCTAACTCCATGTGGCTCGACTTGAGTGGAGAGAGCCATGGGAGGAGCCTCTAAGGCAAGTGTGCAAAGTTCCCCTTTGGTTTGCCCATGGGGTGCTTAGTTTGGCTTGAGTGAGGATGAGTTGAACTGCCATTAGTCCTTGGCCAACCTAGGATGGGTTAGGTGAGCTAGGTGGGTCAGGTGGAGCCTCACTTGAGTGTTTGGAGGCTGCCATGGTGATGGGGAAGTCAACTTTACTTATTAGCATGAATATCCAATGGAAATATGGTTTGTCCAATGGCTAATCCCTTTGGTGGGGCCCATTATATATTTGGGTTGATTTGGGAATGAATTAGGACATGTTTGGGTCAGGTTTGACCAAGTCCTATGATCCCTTGAGTTGGTTTGGAGTGATTTGGCTTCATTTGGTCAAAATGTATTCATTTGGATTAGGTTGGGTTGGGTTGACCAATTGATCAAATTTGGTCAAACCAAGGCTTGGGTAAAGTTCAAATGATGATTTGGGATGTTTTGGTTTAATTAATTTGGATTGGTTTGGCCTAGGTTTGGATTTGACTCATTTGGATTCAAAAGGGTCAAGTTGGTCAAGTTGACCAATTTAACCAATTTGACCAATTTGACCAAATTGGGTTGGGTTAGGTGTTGAGTTAAGTTCAATTGGTTGATTGAAAGTAATTGTAGGCTTTGGTATGATTTAATTTGGATTTTGGCCAATTTAACCTATTAGGTCAATTTGAGCTAGGTTGGGTCAAGTTGACCAATTGGTCAACTTGGGCTCAATTATCACCAAGTTTAATAAGTGATTTAGAATGAACTTAAGCCATTGGTTGTAATCAATTTGGATCAAATCATGATTTGACCCATTTTGACATTTTAGGCTAATTTGGGTTAAGTTGGGTCAAATGGCCAATTAGGCTTGGTTTGGCTCAAGTGAGGGTTTGGTCATGTTCAATCATTGATTATGAGTTGGTTTGAATCAATGGTTTTGATCAATTTGGCTTATGATGAATTTTGGCTAGTTTGGATTTTATTTGGTCTAAATGTTGACTTGGTCAAAGGCTAGGTTTGACTTGGTTTGACCAAATTTAAGGCAATTGATCACCCTATGGTGGTTGTTGGTTTTATTGTGAGATTTAGATGAGCTTAGTTCAATCTAATTTAGGTTGGGTTAGAACTTGGCTCAAAAAGGTTTCTTTAGGCCACTTTGGGTCAAGTGAGCCTAAATGGATTAATTGGTTTGATCATGGCTTGATTCAAGTTTAGTTGAACTCTAAGCCTAGATTTAAATATAAATCCTATTGCAATTGGTTTGAAGCCAAATGGGTTTTGGTTCATATGATAATTTCAAGTCAAGAGAGGTCAACATGGACTTGACTTGGGTTTAGTTTAATAATGGTGGTTTATGTTTATTTTTGAGTCAATAATTGTAGGAATGATTGAATCATGAAGGAATCCATGAGTTTTGAATTGATTTGGGTATCATTTAGCCAAGTTCAAGAATTTGGCTAAAAGGGATAAAATTGAGAATTTGATTTGATTTGGATTTGGTTTTGGCCATTTGAATTTATATTTCATTTATAATTATGAATATAAATGAAGATATAAATGGGTTTTGAGAAAATCACTTGAATTTGGAGTGATTTGGAAGCAAATTTGACCAAATATAGGGATGTAGGAATTGATTTGATTTGATTTATTTTTGGTCATTGGAGGGTGAGTTTCATTTATATTTGTTGATATAAATGAAGGAATAGTTGATTTATAAAGAAATCAATCAAGCTCGGGTTGATTGGATCAAAGTTTGATTAAGCTTATGGAGGTGGGTCCATATGGCTTAAGAAGGGCCATGATTTGGTTTAATTTATTTTGATTTGATTTGAATGGTTTGAATTTGGATGTTATTTATATTTGTGAATATAAATGAAGAAATGATTGATTTATGAAGAAATCAATCAAATTTGGGTTGGCTAAGCATATGAAGGTGATTCATATAACTTAGGAAGAGATTTTACAATTTTGATCTAATCATGGACTTCAATCATTTGAAGTTGGATTTGATTTAGAATTTGGATTGGGATTTGATTTGAGATTAAAGTTGATTATTGAAAAATCAATTGGATTGAGGTTGATTTGAATTTGGTTAAGGCTAAGTCCATAAGATAAAATCAAAGGGCTTAGAAGGGATTTGGAGTTTGAATTTAATCATGGGTTTCAATCATTTGATAGTTGGATTTGATTTTGGAATTTTGGTTTGAATTTGAGGTATGGATTGAAAGAAGAAAGCAAGGATTGGGTTTAAGCTATAAGGTAGGCAAGTCCTTCTAAATCCCTAAGGCACAACCTATTATTATGGCTAACTCTTCTAAGTCTCTAGGGTTAGGTTAAGTGTTCACCTAATCACTTGAAGTGTCTTAAGACTAAAGAACTCTTAGTGTCTATAAGAGTCCTAGATCTATGATGAGAAAGTTGAGAGCTCACTCCAAAACTGAGGTCAACAATAATCTTCAAGAAGAAGTTTCATTTTCAAAATGATTTGGTGGTTATTTCTTCTAAAAGATCGTATGAGCTTATTCTCCTCCATTGGGGTACCTGTACCTTATGAGGCTTTTGCCTTTAGAGATTTTTGATATATATGTACCTTCTGAGGCTTTTGTCTTCTGAGATTTTTGATACACCTGTACCTTCTAAGGCTTTTACCTTCTATGATTTTTGATGTACCTGTACCTTTTAAGATTTTCACCTACTAAGATTTTTCATGTACCTGTACCTTCTAAGACTTTTGCGTACTAAGATTTTTTATGTACATATACCTTCTGAGGCTTTTTCCTACTAAGGATTTTTATGTACCTGTATCTTTTGAGATTTTTGCCTTATGATATTTTTTTATGTACATGTACCTTTAAAGGCTTTAACCTTCTAAGATTTTTGATGTACCTGTATCTTCTAAGGCTTTCTCTTATTGAGGTTTTTGATGTATCTATACCTTCTGAGGCTTTCGCCTATTGAGATTTTTGATGTACATAGACATTCTAAGGCTTTTGTATACTAATATTTTTGATGTGCATGTACCTTCTGAGGCTTTTACCTACTAAGATTTTTGATTTAACTGTACCTTTGCTTTTTTCAGATTTTGATGTACCATCTTCAGACTTTTGTCTTCTGAGATTTTTGATGAGTGGAGACCTGTCAGCCACTTTCTCTCTTGGAGTCTTTCTAGTGAGGACCTTGTCCATTACTAACTTCACATCGAGGCTTCCTCAAGGGCGTGCCTTCTAGGGGAGGAATCCATAAAGGATTTTTGTCGTATCCGAGGTTATTTATCAGAGTGTTACTCGGTGACATTTAACCTGTGTGGAAGAAGTCACTAGTTTTAACTCTCATTTGAGGATTATTTTATCAAAGTATGACGTTAACCTGTATGAAAGAGGTTAAATATTTTGATTCTTTTGAGATTATTAATCTCAGTATTACTCGATGACGTTTACCTGTGTGAAATAGGTATAAAGTTATGACCTATCCAATGTTATTTGTCAAAGTGTTACTCGGTGACATTTAACCTATGTGGAAGAAGTCAATTATTTTAATTCTCATCCGAGGTTATTTTATCAAAGTATGACGTTAACATGTGTAGAAGAGGTTAAATATTTTGATTCTTCTAAGATTATTTGTCAAACACCAGTTAATCTAAGATTAAATCAAAACACCCACTTGAGATTGTAGCCAAAGTTGCTCCTTGATATTTGCCTTATAATATAAAGATAATAGTTTGTCAAGCTATCTTCTTCTCAATGTTGAAATATCCGCCAACTTTGACTTATTTCTTGGGCAGGTAGTCAATTAGATGTTTAACATATTAACATGGGCGATCTTATGAAATTAAGAGTTGCCCCCCAGTTTCCAACAAAAGCTGAAGAATCAGAGTTTGATGAATCTTCATTATTTGCATGCACTCCTCAAATGTATGAAGTGCTCCACCTGGTTGGTAGTTTTTAACTTATTGGAAAACTTGGTTGTCTGACATGATGAAGTGATGGGAATATCTTTCCCACAGATAGCACCAAACTATTGCGTGCTAGAAAAGTAGTCGCGGTAAAATAAAACTTCACATCTTAGTTTGTAAGAAAATCTAGCACGTATGAAGATAGTTGAAAAGAGAATAAGAAACTCTAGAATGTGAAAAATCCAAAAGAGGGAAAAGAATCAAATCAATAAAATGCTTCATTATATATCTACTTTGGAGTATAGAGTTTAAGTCCTTCGACATCGGGATTAATAGATTGTATGTGAGAAATCCTAATAATAGAAATTCCAAAATCATGTTACAATAGCTATGTAGTGGTAGTTGGGTTGTAACATTTGTTGGTGATAGTCAGCAACGATAATATGCGACGATCAGTGACAATTATGGTGATGATGAACTTCAAACTTCTAGCTCTCTCGCCTCCCAGCCCAAGTTCGACCCCAATAATGTGGTCCCTATAGGATTAGAGGGAATTTTTGGCCATTGTAGCCAAAATATCAAAACACTCCATCGGACGTTTCGTCTTGATCCATTTGATCATAGGTAGTTTTTTGGTGATTTGATTATTCAAATGACCTTTGATTTGAGTGATCTTAGACTCGTTAGATTTTTCTAATCGAGCCGCTCGATTCGACTATAAGCACATCAAATTTGGAAGTCATTTGATCATCTAGTCAGTATTTTAAAGTTTGTATATGTATCTTTTGAGCTTGATTTAATCTAATTCTAGTATTATTGGATTCATTCCACTGAGTTGTCTAATTTTATTGAATATATGCTTTACTTTGAAATTCATGCTTGATTTATAAATTTTAGAGGGATATATCATTTACCTTTATTTTTTGGATGAAAACTCATTTCATCCAAAAATATATAAAATCATTTTGGTAAAATTATTAGAATTTGTAATTATATATATTTTGTATATCAAATTTATTTACTAATTAATTATTAATATTTATTTTATTTATTTTATTTTTTATATATGCATTTGCTTTTTAAAGAGAAGAGGCTGTGGGTCCCCTAATTTTTCACTTTTGTATGGGCGTCATTTGGCTTAATGAGAGGGGCCATGGGCCCCAATTTTTTCTTTATCTTGAGAGAGTGGGAGAGAGAGAGAGAGAGATAGAGAGAGAGAGAGTGTGTGTGTGTGTGTGTGTGAGTGAGAGGAGAGAGGAGAGAGGAGGAGACGGAAAGACCCCCTTTTTTAATGAAGAATATAAAAAAAAATTTTAAATGAGGAATGTGAAGAGTTTTTTTTAATTTAAAATATCTATAATTTTTTCTTCTCTCTCTCTCTCTCTCTCTTAATGAGGAATTCGAAGAGTTTTCTTTAGTTTTTTATTTTTATTTTTTTTAAAGAATTTGAAGAGTCATTTTTTAGTATAAATATCCCCAAAGAGATAATGAAAAACACATGCCTTACTTTATTTACTTTATTTTCTTTTTGTGGTAGCCTCCACCGGCCTGTATAATGGTGCCAACCCCCTTGCAGACTCCATTTCTCCCCTATCTTGGGGTTTCCAACTTGGTTAGGGTAGCATCCCATTCAGCTCCGGTGTGTTTATGTTTTCTTAGTAACCTCCACTAACTATAACTGTATGGTCTCCCCTAGCAGTTCTCCTCGATCTCAGGGTTTATAACTTACCTAGTTAGGCGGCGCGCATCCCGAATTTAGGCTGTAGTGTGCTTCTTCTTTCTTCTCTTTGGTTGCCTCTACTAACCTGTATAACAGTGCCGACCTCCCTCGCAGGCTCCAGTTATCCCCGATCACGGGGTTCCCATGACACAGTCGGTCGTACATCCAATTCGCTCGGTGTGCTTCTTTCTTCTCTTTGGTAGCCTCCATGTATAAGTCAACCAGCTCCAGTTCTCCACGATCGAAGGTTTTAACCGACTGGTTAGGCGACGTGCATCCCGAATTTAGCTCTAGTGTGATTCCAAATTTGAAAAATAGAGAGTATCTTCATGGGTGAGCATCCTTCAACAAATATCTCAATGTCTAAAGATACAAGATGATGGGTTGTGGAAACATCACGGGACGGTGAGATCCGATGATGTAACGCCAACTATCAACATTGATACTTTGATAATCTTCAGGAAGAAGTTTCATTTTTCAAATAATTTGGTGGTTATTCCTCCTAAAATATCGCAACAAGCTTATTCTCTTCTGTTGGGGTACATGTACTTTTTGAGGATTTTGCCTTCTGAGATTTTTGATGTACCTTTGCACGAGATTTTTATCGAGATTTGTAATACACCTCGAGACTTTTACGAGATTTTGATGAACCTATACCTTCTAAGGCTTTTTTCTTCTGAGATTTTTAATGTAGCTGTACTTTTTAAGGCATTCGCCTTCTGAGATTTTTGATGTACATGTGCCTTCTGAGGCTTTTGTCCTCTGAGGTTTTTGATGAGTGGAGATTCATCAACACTTTCTCTCTTTAGTCTTTCTAGTGAGGACCTTATCCACTACTAGCTTCCCATCGAGGCATCCTCGGGAGCGTGTCTTCTATAGGTGGAATCCATAAAGGATTTTTGACTTATCTGAGGTTATTTGTGAGAGTGTTACTCGATGACTTTAACCTATGTGGAGTAGGTACAAAGTTATGACCTGTCCGAGGTTGTTTGTTAGAGTGTTACTCGATATCATTTAACCTGTGTGGAAGAAATCAATAATTTTAACTCTCATCTAAGATTGTTTTGTCAAAGTATAATGTTAACCTATGTGGAAGAAGTCATAGGTTAACTTGTGACGTTAACTTGTTAGAGTATTTGTTAGAGTATTACTCGATGACATTAACTTGTGTATAGTAGGTACAAAATTATGATATATCCAAGGTTATTTGTGAGAGTGTTACTAGGTGATATTTAACCTGTATGGAAGAAGTCAATAGTTTTAACTCTCATCCGAGATTATTTTGTCAAAGTATGACATTAACCTGTGTGAAAGAGGTTAAGCAGTTTGGTTCTTCTGAGATTATTTGTCAGAGTATTACTCGATGATGTTAACCTGTGTGGAAGAGGTCAAATCAAAATATTCGTTTGAGGATGTAGCCAAAGTTACTCCTTGACCTTTAACTTATTTTTCATGAGTATGACTGGAGAATCATAATTTGCAAAGCTATCTCTCTATTTTTTTTTCAATATTGAAATTTCTCCACATCATTGATTTGCTTCTCAAACTGATAATCAATTAGATATCCAGAATATTTATTTAAATGATCTTTTGAGATCGAGGTTACCCCCCCCCCCTAAGTTTCCAACTATAGCTAAATGATCAAAGTTTGATGTATCTTCATTCTTCGCATGCGCTCCTCAAAAGTATGAAGTGCTCCACCTGGCTGGTAGTTTCAATCTTATTGGAAAACTTGGCTGTCTTACATGATAAAGTAATGAGAATCTCTTCGACTACCTGTTGTGTCAAAAAACCGATTCGCGGTAGAATAAAACTTCACGTCTTAGCTTGTATGGAAATCTATCACACACATAGATAGTTGAAAATAGAATACGAAGCCCTTAATTTTTAAGTGAAAAAATCCCAGAAATAGGAGAAAAAATCACAGGGCCTAGCCCAGTAAAAATACTCCACTACATATCTGCTTTTGAGTACATAGTTTAAGTCTTCCTAACAGTGGGATTACAAGATTATATGTGAGAAATTTTGATAATGGGAATTTCATAATTAGGTTACAACAGCTATGCAGTGGTAG
Organism: Cymbidium sinense; assembly: GCA_021442155.1. Taxonomy (NCBI): domain Eukaryota; kingdom Viridiplantae; phylum Streptophyta; class Magnoliopsida; order Asparagales; family Orchidaceae; genus Cymbidium; species Cymbidium sinense. Next base: position 144,182,279 of record CM038219.1, read on the forward strand.
TTGGGCTATAGTAGTTGTTGGTGACAATCGGTGACGACAATAGGCGCGATCGGTGACAATGGTGGTGATGATGCACTTTGAACTTCTAGCTCTCTCTCAACTATCTCCCAAGTTCGCTTCTAGCTTGGTCATTACAGCTAAAATCTCAAAACACTTCATCGAACGGTGTATATTAATTCATTTGATCATAGATAGTTTTTTGGTAATTTGATCTTCCAAACAATCTTCGATTTGAGTGATCTTAGGCTAGTTGGATTCGTCTCGTCGAGCCGCTCGATTTGACTATAAGAATGTCAAATTTGGATGTCATTTAATCATCCAGTTAGTATCTCGAAGTTTCATATGTAACTTTTAAGCTTGATTTGAGCTCATTTGGGCTCGATTTGATCCGATTTTAGCGTCGTTGGACTCATGTCACTGAGTCGATTAATTTGATTGAATATATGCTTTAACTTGAAATCCATGCTTTATTTATAAATTTAGAGGGATATATCAATTATAAAGATTTTTAGGATTGCTCCACAATAATGTTGTTGATTTCTATAAAGAACTAACACTTGATGATTCTTTATGATCCCCTTAAGAAGGCAACCCTATAGACATATATATACATATATACATGCATGTATGTTATGATTGAGCTATAGTTCAGATCGTCTTTCTATTTATTTATTTATTTTACTAGTTGAGAGCAAATAAATCCTCTTATTGATTGCAACACATAAATTAAATTGTGATATATATATATATATATATATATATATATATATATATATATATATATATATATATATATATAGAGAGAGAGAGAGAGAGAGAGAGAGAGAGAGAGAGAGAGAGAGAGAGAGATAGAGAGAGAGAGAGATAGATAGATAGATATATGCGTGAAGGGTGTTGTGTGAAAAATGAATTTCTATTTATACTTGAAGATTTTTGACCGATAAAAGATAAATTGAAAATATGATACAACAAGAGAGAGAGAGAGAGAGAGAGAGAGAGAGAGTAATAGCTTTAGTTATGAAAACATTAAAATATAATTTTCTAATATAGTCATTGTCCGGTAATACTAAGTCATATTTAATATGCTAATACTATCTAATATGCCCAAAACGGCATATTAAGATTCTAACTTTCTTATAGAATATATATATATATATATATATATATATATATATATATATATATATATGGCAAAGATGGCATAAGCTTTAGTTGAATTATGAAGAAGAATAATCGAATTTCATTCAAGAATTTATGCTTAGCTCTATAAAACAATGGAATATCTTCTTTTTTTAATTACTATTATAGCTTACTATATTTACAATAAAAGAACCCATGATCATTAAATTTATACAATAATCATATTAATGAGAAATATCTTTTTCCTTGTAATTTTCTCTTGAAAAGTATAAAAAATGCTAATGTCTATCACAAATTAATTAGTCAAATATGTGAAAAAAAAAAATCTTTGCTAATGTCTACAAAAAAAAAAAAAAAACTCACTATTGCCGGTGAATTAGTTGTAGAATTATAAATTATTTTAAAATTTTTAAAATTTAAGATTTATTGCAAAATTAATTTTTTTAAAATTAATTTTAATTTAGGTTGTATTTTAAATTATAAAAAACTCAAATCTATACAAGTAGGAATAATTATATTGATGATATATTTATGAATTAAATTTTAAATTGTAATACATGTATTGATTTTAATTATTTTTCATTTTACTAAATAAATAAAATAAAAGAAGAATAAAGATTCATTCCTAATCAATAGATTGTCTACATAATTAATATAGTAAGTAAAATATTTCAAATTTGAGTAATTATATAGAGGAACATCATATTTGATGTGAGAAAACTTGAGAACTGAAAAAAATCATAAAGCCACATCATCAAGAGATTCACTATAAAAGAAAAAATGAGAAGAATAGTGTAGATTACACATTATCTCTAGACTTTTTATGCTTAAGTCATTCTAAGTTGCTCACTCTCCACTTGCACTCTCAAAAAAACAATTAAAAACTACTAAAAATTTACATAAAATTATCTAAATATGAACTTAGCCGCTTCGTAGCGCTGTGACCATGGCGTTGGCGTCATTGTCTTTAGGTTTATTTTGCACGAATTTAAGCGCTGTGATGCAGCTCATGCAGCACTGAGGCGTTGACTTCTCTATCTCCCTACTGGTATTGTGGCGCCCTACTCTCAGCATTGAGGTGTTGCCTCTAAGAAGAAAAAAAAAATCTCATAGGTGCTGATCTCGAACCCTTGAGAAGATGGCACTTTGCCTCCTGTGACCCCCAAGTGAGATCACCGTCCATTAAAAAAATGTTAATTTTTTAGCTCCACACATGAATTAATATGAATTACTTAGTCATCTCTTTTAATTATTCTTTTTTTTAAGTATGAATTAATAATTATTATAACTAAATCTAAATATTCATTTCTTATTTAAAATAAAGTTGAAAAGAGAGTTGACAAAATGAAGTCTCCGGTGCGCGGTTCATGCTCTGTATTTTCCTTCAGTCACATTCTTTACAGTTAAACGTACGAGGCCTAAAAAAAACGATTTATTTGAATTTATTGTTTCGGCTGGGTTTGAAATTATTTAATTTGGCATTAAAATATAAAAAGAATTTATACGCTATAGTTAAATCATATAAAATAAATAAATCAAAGTAATAAAATCGATCAAATAAAATTAACTGATATTTTATTGTATTTATTATTATTTTAAAATTCTTGAACTTATTTTAACGGTCGATTTTTCTTTCCTAGCAGGCTACCAATACCTACTCTAATATGAAGGGCAAAATGCGAATGCTGCCGTTCGCATATATCAAAGACCAATAAGGAAATATCAATTTAATACCATTGATTATTTATGATTAAAGTCAGTGATCCAAAGTCTTTTGGTAGTTGGAACCAATCCCATATATTACTGATGAGAGAAAATATTTAATCATCTAAAGGAGAGTATGTTATGTTTGTTTATAAATTGTTTATAAGTTGAGCATCAACTAGAGTACCAAATGAAGCGAAGTTAAACAATTACTCGTGACTCGGGATTATTTCGTTTATGTTCGTTCATTTAACTTATCGAATGAGTTTAACACTTTCGTAAATCTTCATTCTTAAATAAACAATAAGTTGTTGTTGATTCGTTATGTTAATAGATTCATTTAAAAGCTCGAAACAATTTCGTTAATGCTCGATAATACTTCGATTAAAGTTTATTAAACATATTTTATATTTCTTAACGTTGTTCAATAAGCTCGATTAAAGCTTATTTATTTCATTAAAAGTTCTTTGTTAATAGGCTCGTAAGTCAATCTGACCGAAACTAACAAGTTCGAGCTCAAACAATATTTTTACAATGAGCTGAGCTTGAACTTGAATTCTAAAAGCTCGAATCAGCTGAGAGTCGAGCTCAATAAAAACAAAAGAGCTTGAACTCGGACAAGGCTCGACTCTGCTCGGCTCGGCTCGGTTGCAGCCCTAATCCCAACACCAAATCCGCTTGATACAGTGCAAAATCAGGCCCTTAATTTTCTAAATTGCAAGGACGTCCTCCTACCATGCCGAAATAATTGCAGAGAATCAACGTACAAGTAGGCTTCGTGTTGGGGAAACAAATGAATGGCTACTCTCATCAAATTTTAATTTGAATTAATTTTGAATTAATTTAATCCACAATTAATCATTGTAAAATAAATTATTATTATTCTAAATTAAATTTCATTATTATTGAATTTACTTTGATTAAAATTTAATTATAATATTATCATCTTATTTTTTTCTTAATTTGTTTAGCGGTGAATCTGTGATATTCGATAAAAATGTAAATTGTCATTATTCTCACACAAACCAATTGCAAAAATAATATTTTATAATTATAAAATCACCAAAAATAATGTCTATAAATATAACTCACATATTTAAAAAAAAAGAATATAAACCTCATTTTTGAATAAAATGAACATTTTAAAAAATAATTTTTTAATAAAAACCAGCTTACACAAATAAAGCTCTCAAATAAAACATATAAACCCATCCTTCTCTACAAATATATTTATGGTCTGTATGTTGGAATCAAAAGTAAAATAAAATGAAGTAAATGCAAAAATTTTAGATTTTTAATATTTAATACGATATAAAGTAAAATTTTAAAGTGATATAATATATTTGAAATTCACCAGATAGTTATATTTTGTTGTATTTGGAATTCACTCAAATTTAAGCGAAAAATTTGCAACATTCAATATTCTTCATTCCGTCCATATGTACCACCCTGACTAAAATTTTAAAATACTTTACATTATATTTATTTAATCAAACAGAAAAAATAAAATCGTAAATTTATAAATTTCGACCAATAACTTAAATTAATTCAAATACATCGTTCTTTTATATTATTTTTTTTTTTTATATTGTATTTCTTTTTTAGTCAATCAAATAATCCCTTAATTAAAAAAAAAATGCTATTTTAGCCGGCTTGATATTGATTAAAATCTCTTATTATTAAAGTTATAAATATAAAATTAAATCTAGACTCCAGCTACTTGACCGAGTTTAATCTAAATTATGTAATTGATACGTAAAAGGCAACTTCTATACGTATCATGATCATTTTGTTTAGTATTAGGAAATAAGAATTTCAGAATTTTTTTTTTAGAATTTATATTATATATATATATATATATATATATATATATATATATATATATATATATATATTATTCTATTCTTTTATATTAATAATTAATCATTTTCAATCTTAATTTTTAAATTGACAATGAACTATTAAAATTCATAATAAAAGCTTTCAATATATTTTTTATTTCTATAAAATTTTTAAAAATTGTGATTATAGCATATATAAATGTATGAATTATTAGTTAAAAAATAAAAAAATTATTAAATTGTAAATACATATCTTTTTTTTTTATTTGCAAAAATCCGTAGCTGAAGAAGTCCCGATTAAGTGGGCGACAATTCTTTGCCGGTGAGCAGAAAAGGGGAAACTTCAATATAATTCTCCATAGAAAATGGTAATTGTCATGATCTTCAACTTGGACTTTAAGAGGAGGAAGCCAAACGGCAACAACTATGTGTTCTTCTTCTCCTCTCTGTAGCTCCGCTATAAATAAAGCGCCTTGCGCACAAAACCCGTAAGAAAAGATCCTCCTTTCGTTACCATCGCCGAAGATTTCTCGCCGTGGATGGAGATGGAGAGGGGAATCGCGCCGGTTGAGGAGCTCACATCGGGAGCGAGCAGTCGCATCATTCCGGTATTCAGGGGCGTGCGCCGATCTTTTATATCCCGTGAGGCGGCCTTCCGCGCTTTCCTCTTACTGCAATCTATTTTTCTCTGGTTCTTTATCCTTATTCGTCTCCGCGGTGGGCGGTGCGCCTTCTCGTCGAAGCCTTCGGCCATGGCGGGGTCCCCTCTTCCTTCGCCGAGGCGGAGGGGGATGGGGTTTAGAAAGGGCGGGAGATTTTCGGCGAATGAGGAGGAGGATGCAAAGAGGAGGAGGGCTTTGGCGGAGCAGGTGGAGATGGCGTTTCCTTCAAGCGGTGAAGGATGTCGATGCGAGAGTTTTGTGATCATTGGAACGAAGAAGAACACACTTTTGTCGGTCTTGGGTTCCTGTGACCGGAAACATGAAGTAGGGCTTCTACACATCTCTTTTTTTTTATAAAAAAAAAATGGTTTGATCAGTATCTCGTTTTTTCACCATGGAGCAATCTGAGTTTGATTTAACATTTAAACATTAGAAATTTGGGATTTTTTTAAATTTCTCTTACGTTAGGGTTTTTTCCTTTCTTTGACTAATTAAAAACAGACACTAACCTTACCTTCCTGGTCTGTACTGTTACTAACCTTTTAAGAAAGTTGCTTTTCCTTTGAACTGTTCATAACTTGTTAAGGTAATACTCTGTAACTCACATTCAGCTTTGGAAAGAAGTTCACGTTAGCTTTTTTCCTTATTAAATGCTTATTGCTCGTTTTGCTTGTGATTATTTAATGTGTAACTGTCCTTAGTGTTTTAATCTTCTGTTACATTGCTCTTGGTTACTGTAAAAAAATCCTGGTAGCCTCAGCAGCATTTTCTCGTTCAATGAACCTTCTGTAGTCATATACCTGTAGCGACAACTTTTTCCTTTTTTTAATTCCATTGATTTATGCGTTAGCCTTTGTGCGGCAGTATATCCTTAAGCGGATCACTGTTTCTCATATAATTTTTATAATTTTCATTGGTTTAGTTGTGCTGAGATTTTTGCTGTGGTTGTTAGCTTCATTATTATTTTTTAAATTTTTTTGTGGTTGTTAGCGTCATTTTGTCTTATAAGATGCAAGAGAAAAGTATACTCCAACTATTTTGTTTGTAAGCAGGCCAGCCATAAATCTACTTTCGTGTTATTTTATGGTGGAATTTACAACTTCTGTTTGAGCTATAAATGTATTAGGATCGTTTATGTTGGCATAGTTTATCTGTTATTTTCTTCCCATTTATTCTTCAAACCCTAAAGCTGTAAGATGCCTGTGATATTACCAACTTTTGCTAGGTTTGGGTGCATTGTTTTGTTTCCTCTACTAATTATTTTTCATGTTCTTCATGCTGAAACTACATGCACTCAGAATGTACAATGAACAGTTGGTTCAATTAATTTCTCATTTTATATTCTCCTGTTGTAGGACTAATCTTATTTCCTTAATTCTGCAGGGCAATTTTGTTGATTATTCATGGTCTCAATGAGCATAGGTTAGAAGGAAACCTTATGGCTTGTCGATTTTTGCATTTTTTTTTTTTTTTTTTGCTTGATTTTCTCTGCTTGCTCAAACTGTGGGAATGAGAAATTGGAAATAAAAGTGCAAATATACTAAAGATTCAGTCTAGATAACAAATGATAGAATAAATCATTTGCTAAACAGATTAGCTAATGTTTAACCTGAAACATGGACCTTTGTGTCATAATTTTACAAGGTTTGCTTGAATTTGTTAATTATTGGATGCAAGAGTTGCTAATTAAATTGGTTCTTCTAGTTAGGAAGAATGTAGCAAAATCATCAACACTAGTCCCATTTGTACTGTTTATCTGCTTACAAACTTATCCTTTTGATTTTCAGTGGAAGATATGCACATTTGCATCTCAATTGACATCATGTGGCTTTGGAGTATATGCAATGGATTGGATTGGTAGGCTCTTTTACTTTGTACTTGAAGTTTTAAGTTGTCGTGAAATTTTGGCTCAGGATAACTTGCTCAAATTTGGGATGAATTTTCTAATCATTAATTTGTTTTGGAGTGATTTATGGTTAATCAATTAACTCTTATATTACTATCATTTCAAAGCAAATTGAATGGCTTGAAAAACAATTTTGGCTAAATTTAAGGATATTTTGATCCAATATTCCCCCCAAGCTATTGTCACGAACTAATTCTTAGACTGTCCATTTTGCAAAAGAATTTTTTTTTTTGTTATTCACTGAGAATTATTGCTTATCAATTTTCACATTAGTGCCTTTTTATTTCTCATCATTTGTTTATAAGATGTTTATGTCTCTATTATGTTATGCAATTGATCCTATTTAAAATTTTCTTGGCATTATATACCATGTTGAAGAAATTATGAGATTTATATAAATGCCCTTACCAATTATATTTGAAAGCTAAAGACTCATACAATCATCCAAGTAATTAATTATTTGAAAATTAATTGAAATCTATCTATTACAACAATTCATCATAGAAGAGAAATAAAATTTTATTACATTAGTCTTCTTCTATGGCGCCTGACATGTATATAATAAAACTCTTTTTATAATGATGTACAATTATTAACTTAAAATTAGAAAAATCAATAGGTATAATTTTGCCAAAAAAAAAAAAAAAAAAAGGTGAAATGAACTAAGTATAAATGATAAGATATGGGTATATAGTATGATCAATAAAGTGTCACTATTAAAAATGCATGTTATTCAATTGTAGTTATAGTCCTTGCATCAAATTAGGCTAATCTCATATGATAAGAATTATTAAAAATAACAACTAATTGATAATGATTACTATGCAATAGAGTTCACAGCTAATCATGTGGAGGATGATAGTCTCTATAAATACAAATGTTAAAACATTCAAAAGCATCAATAACATTTTTTTTTTATATCTAGAAATGGCTAATAATAATCATTAAATATACTTTATACTATATAGTTGATTTTTGATAATCCCAAAATTTTCACCAACTTGATAGTATTCAATGGCTTGTTTAGAAGAGTTGGCAATTTATTATCTCATCTAAATGAGACCACAAACAATCATATCCATTTAACGCTTAAGTAGAGCATGAAGATTCCTTTAAGAAATACATATTTAATCATAAAACATTAATTGAATACATTTAATTATTATAATCATGAAGTGCTTAATTTGATTAATAACAAGCATATCTCCTTTTGTATTCGTTGCCCTGAGGGTTTCTTTGAGATTATTTTACAAAAGATGTTTCCCTACAGTAACTTTACAACTATTTTTACAAATAGTTACATCCGCACCAAATGAAGCCTAAGTCTAAATCAAGTGCATATACATTAAATTATAGTTATGCTAGTTATATAATCTCAATATGGCATGCAATACAAGAGACATAGAAGAGACACCTTTTAATTTAATTTTCAATCTCAGGTCGTGTGTGGATCTACTCATTGATTATCTATTAGGATTAATATTATTAGTCCAACACCCTATACTTTTTAGGCCATAGTAGTTAACACTTAGTAGAGACTAGGGTTTAGCATTAATATTAATACTATCACTCAATTTTTTTATTCTTCTATCAGCCAAACCCTTATTGTCTCTCTTTGCTATATGTCTATATGTTTGTCTCCCATCTCTTGTTCTTTGAGTTTCGCCCTCTGCACCTTGCACTCGCTTGAATTTGCCATAGCTCTCCTTCATTGTTTTATACTCCAACTAGAAGTAAAAATAGCCCACTGTCTCAACTGACGCCGTGGGGCACAGGTTGGGTTGGCTCGCTGAAATGGTCTAGTTACTTCCATCTGCGTGTGGTACACTATACATACTAGTTGTGTGATTGCTCTACTTGATACCTCAGTTTTGGGACAGGGTGCATATGATTTGTTCATTGTGTTTGATACTTTGAAGATAAACTTGATTATTTTTTGATCTTTTGCAGGTCATGGTGGTAGTGATGGATTGCATGGATACGTACCTTCATTAGATTGGGTGGTTGCAGACACTGTAAGTTGCATGTGTCTATTATTTCAGCTGGATCTGTTTAAATAGTGTCAGTGTCAGTCAACTATTTTCTCTGCTTTCTCTTGTCAGCCTTTTACCTATCATAAAGAAAAATGTATCTTGAATCTTACAGTTTCATTACTAACACAGTTTCTGACTTGCGTACATATATATATATATATATGTAGGAACTATTCTTGGAAAAGATCAGGGCAGAAAATTCTGGTGTGCCTTGTTTTCTCTTTGGTCACTCTACTGGTGGTGCGGTGGTGTTGAAGGTAGTAATGCCTAGGGCTGTCAAAAAAGTTTGTTACTCGCAAAGAGTTTGTGTTCGGCTCGTTAAGTAGCTTAAGCAAGCGAGCTGAACATAAACAAATATTTTAAGCTCGATATATAAATGAGGCGAACATGAGCAATCCTTCATTCGATCGTGTTCAACTCATTTTAGCTCGAAATAAAAAAATTACACACACAAGATTTTCAAAAAAGTTGAACACAAACAAGGTTCCGCTCAGCTAATTTCATTTTAGTAATGTCTTATAATTTCGTGGACATGTTGGCATTGTTTCTTCTATATTCTTGAGGGGCTTTTATATAGATAGAATACAATTCTTATATATTTATATATCTAACACTCAAATTTTAATATTTACATAAATAATACTTAAATATTAATATCACATAAAAAATATCACTATCATCCTTTTCATGTTTAAGAAAAGTGTTGTTTATATATAAATATCAAACTTTATGTATGAGATATCTAAATAGTTAAGAATTGTGTGGTTTGTTATGTAAATCTTCCTATTCTTGAAGATGCTTAGTTTTGCATTGTTTGAACAATTCAGGCAGCTTTGCTTTCTCAAATGGCAGCAGCATTGAAGGGAATCATACTAACCTCGCCTGCACTGCGTGTTAAACCAGCTCATGCATTAGTTGGGGTAAATTGTTGAACTCTGCTTTAATTCATGATGTAGCATTTTGCACTATTGTTCATTTTATTTTTTTCTAATATTCAATTTAATATCTAATGTTTTGTGATATTTGCAAATTCGACTGTTTTACATTTTATGATAATATTCTAACAAAATGTGCTTTTATTGATGATCACAATTGTTAGCTATAGTTCCATGTTAACCTGTGAAGTTGCTACAGGGAAAAACAGTATTTTTGAAAGCTATAATGAGTATTATAAACATATTCTTTAAAAACGTTGTTATATTACAATTTTCTTCAAGGTAAGCACCATATACTAGACCTTATTTTGAGAAGTTCCTCACTATAATTTTTTTTGTAAAATAACTAGTTGCCACAAACAGAAATCTAACAATAGTTTGCAAAAATAAAGTATTTAGCATCTGTTTGGAGTAGTTGCAGCTATTTGAAAAAGTAATGATAGAATTGTCATAAAAAAAAGTTATTTAAAAAGTTGCGATAAATATTATAATTTTTTTTCTATTTTAAAAAAGTGAGACTTCAGCTTTCTAGTAGTTACTGCACTCAGTCGGTCAGGTTGAAAAACACAGTTTTCCCACTGTCAATTCTCAAAAATACGATCATAAAACATTTTTCAAATGATACAACCCGTCGCCCTAAATACAACCGTAATTTTTCAAATGGTGCTGCCGATCGCCCCAAATTCTCAACTTTTTTAATAAGAATGTATTATAATATCAACAACAGAAAAGTTGTTTATTATTATTATTATTATTATTTTTTGTTACAGTAGCTTTATAACTACTATAGACAGCTCTAGTTACTGGGGACCTTTAATTTTTCGTCCCAATTTTTTCTGATTCATTTTGATCTGAATAGGACAACACTTTTAGGCAGCACTGTCAATGGGAGCCATTATTGATTGTTCGTATTTTATTATGTCTGTTGAGCTTTCCTTGTTCCTCTGTGCCTGCATGGTGCTACAGTATTACTACCAACCATTTGCTACTCTTAATTACCGTTGTAATTACTCTACCTTAGAAGTTTATATTGTCCTCAAGCTTTTCTTTGCTGCTACCAGATAAGATAGTTCATCATCTTCGTTTTGCCTTTATATTACGAGGCTCTGTGCTCACCTCACCTATGGAGGAAATTAAAATGATAAAAAGTTATCATCTTTAATCATTTGTATTAAACCTCGTAGGCTGTGGCTCCTATATTCTCCCTCGTACTTCCAAAGTATCAATTCAAAGGAGCGAACAAGAAGGGCATTCCTGTTTCAAGAGACCCAGCTGCCATGCTGGCCAAATACTCAGACCCGCTGGTCTACACAGGACCCATCAGAATTCGAACGGGCCATGAAATCCTTCGCATTTCTTCCCTCATGCAGAATATAAGATCAGTCAGCATCCCTTTCTTCGTTCTTCATGGAACTGCTGACAGAGTCACTGATCCTCTTGCTTCTCAAGATTTATACAACGAGGCTGCATCCCAGCACAAGGATATCAAGCTCTATCAAGGCTTTTACATGACCTTCTCTTCGAGCCTGAGCGCGACGAGGTCGGTGCAGACATTATTAGCTGGATGGAGAGCAGATTGAAGCAGTGAAGGAGATGAATGGTAGAGTGTTTGTTTGGCATATTTACAGTAGCTGGTAACATTCATTGCTTATGGGTACCATATGGGCAACAAAGGGTGCAGTTTATTCATCTGAAGGCATTTTATGAGATTTTGATAAAATTACAGTTGTTAGAAGTATCTATATTCATGTTTTTTTTCATATATTTCAATATGATTATAGCATTTTTATTCTGAAAAATTACATTGTAATATTTTGAAATCAGACTTGAAGATGTAAATATGATTTTAGTAATGGAGATTAAGCTCTATTCAGGCGGCGGTAGTGCTAAAATATATACATTGTTGTTGTTTGGGTAACTGCATTATGTGTGTTTTGAAAAAGTTATGAAAAGTTGCATTTTCATATTTCATCTAATTGAGTGGTAGTTGTTATAAAATTGCGATCTAAACTTTTAATTACAATATTGTAATACCCCACTGTAGATTTTTTTATAATAGTTTTTTATTTTACAGTGATGTGTTTTATGCTACTATAATTATTCTAAATAGACTATCTAAGAGTCTGGTTGGAGTAGTTGTAGTTGTCTTAAAAAATAATAGTGAAATTATTGTAAAATAAATTATTGTCTATAAAGTTCTAATGAGTATTATATATTTTTTATTATTTTAAGATAATTAGATTTTAGTGTTTTAGTAATGTATTCTATCTCAAGTTGAAAAATATAATTTTTCAATCACAATTTTAAAACATAGTTGTAATATAATTTTTAGAATATTGCATGCAGTGCGATTTGAATTGCATTGCAGTCAAAAAGCTGCTCTAAATGCAGCCTAAAATTTATTTGTGTTGTTGGTGGAATATTGAAAATTTGTATGTTTATTTTTTAAAAATTGTATCCTTATTTGGATTTTTATGTTTTAATATGTTATATTAATTAAATGGAGAAATGTGTGATTTTAATTCATATAGCATGGCAAACACTTCATTTTAACTTCATGGCATCCTTCTAATTTAGAATTTTAACTTTTAATATTTATTTTTGAGAACTATTGATATGATTATTTGCAAATATTAAGGTGATGTTTGATTTGTTGTAAAGTGTATTATATTTGAAATGAAAAGTTTTTGAAAATTTTGTTGTTTGATTTTATGAATTTGAATTTTGACATAAAATTTTAGGAACTGTTTGTGATCAATTTTATTGTGTTTTTTATTATTTTTATACTATTTTTAAAAACATATTTAGTTGTTATATTTTGTGTTTTTATTTTATTTTCAAAAATAAATAATATTATTTTCAAGAACACTCAAAAATAGTTTTTAGATGTTTGAGGTTTCAAACAAAAAATAATAACCATCAAACATATTTTATTTTAAAACAAAACATAAATAAAATAATATAGAAACAAAAAATAAAAATAAAAAGTGATTTGAAATAGCCCTTACGGGCTGTTTGGTTTGAAAAAAATCTGATATAAAGAATCTGATTAAATTACTTTATAGTTGTTTGATTGAGAGTTTTACAAATTAATGACTTTGTTTTTTTCTGTTTGGTTGAAAAAATGTAAAGTATTTTAGAGGTTTTGACGGCAGTCGACGGCCGCGTGGTAGCGGTATGGGCGGCGGCGGGCCGGCGGCCAATGACGGCCAGGCGACTGCGGGACAGCAACGACACCGCGTCACTTATCATCAGTGTATTTAGAATTGCGAATTCAAATTCCAAATACACCAATACTTTATAATGTATTTGGAATACATTCATTCGTTAAATTTACTTTACTTCAAACCAAACACCAAAAAAAAATTAAAATCCTCGCGTTACTTTTACAGCTGCGTTCCAATCTGAAAAAAAATCTTAGATATTTGAAATTCATTATTTAGTTCAAATTTAATATATGGGCTAATTCTATGTAAAACACTCAATGTAAAAGATGTACACACGGGGACCTGAACCACGGCATACATTGAGGCACTTTTTATTTTTAAACACTCAATGTAAAGTTATGATGCACAGCATGACGGTGATCACAAACACGCACACTTATTTTTGAAATAGGGAATATGGGCATTGTGCGGTATAATAATAATTAAGAATAATATATATAAGTAATATATATATATATATATATATATATATATATATATATATATATATATATTACAAGTAATTTATTTTATTGTACTTTAATAATCTCAATGAATAAAATTTATTATCAATTATAAAATTATAAATTTAATTATAATTTTTTATAATTTTAATTATTTATAATAAATATATCTTATTATTCTCTTTTTACATCTCAAATCTCATTCTCTAAATTTTTAAAACTCTTTATAATAATTTAAATATAAAAATTTATATTTAAAATATTTTTATATATTTTTAATTCAATTATTTAGCACACGCATGTCTCTTTAATTTTTAAATATAATTTTAATCGAGCAACTACATCGTATTAACCGTGTCGGACATTTATATTTTTAAATTATCGATGTATCATAGATGTAAAGTGAAGATTATTGTTGTTAGCTATACGCCATCACAATCGATCGCTTGCCACCACCTATTGTTGTTGATCGTCGGCCATCGTCACTACCCATATTTGCCATTTATCTGCGGTACACCACCATCATCACTGGCCATTGTAGTTGTTGTCTGTCATTGCCATCCATCATTGCGACCCGCCATTCAGTCGGCCATACATTGCCACCTTCCAACATTGGCCATCACCACCGTCGCAGCTACGTGGTGTAAAGCAGTAGAGCGGCGACGAACTCTGTTAGGTGTTCTCATTGAAATTTATTTTGTTAGGTGGCGTTTATATATCGAAGCTGAAATGTCTATTTGGTTATTTCGTTCATGAAACAAGCTTTTGATATATGAGAGAGGATTGAGCTTGATCTTTTGCAGTAAAAGTTTTAACCACTAAAATACGCATTTGTAATATATAAATGTGTTCATATGTATATATAATAATAATAATAATAATAATAATAATAATAATAATAATAAGTAATAAATAAAAATAATAGTAATAAAATAATAATAATAATAATAGTAATAAATAATAATAATAATAATAATCTAATATAATATAATTTTTATTTCGAGCTAAATCGAACATCGAACAATTGATTGTTCATGTTTACTCGTTTATATCTTTCGATGAAGTATTGTTTCGTTTAGTTAGCGAGCAATGAGAACCGAAACACATCTTATAACGGCTTGTGACAAAACTTTTTTTTGACACCATTCGCTATAATCACTGCTCAAATACATTATATTATATTCATTTTATCAAACAAAAAAAAATCCTTACATTTATAAAATTTTGATCTAAATAATTGTAAAAGCATCTAGAATACATTACATTTATTTTATATTATATTTTAAAAAAAATCAAACATCCTGTAAGAGAAATCATTCAAAGTAAAAAAAAAAAAAATCATTATCTTTTTAATTGTATTATTATTGTTACAAATTATAAGTTTATAATTTATAATTTAAACTTATTTTTAAATTATATAAAAATAATGAATTATTTGCCATTACTAAATTTATTATTATTGCTAATTAGATGCTTATAATTTTAATTTGGCTTAACAAAGAAAATTATTATTATTCACTAAGCGAAGGACGTCCTCTACTTTTAAAGTTATATTAATGAATTAATTGGTCATTAATAATCCTTTGCCTTCTCGATAACATATCCTCATTGTTTTAAAAAGAAGGAAATGTTGGCAATTAACGTCGTCAAGCAAACGCCGCTAACGTTAAGAATAAGGGATAAATATAACATTTAACAGCCAAACAAATTAATATACAATTGTGAATTAAATCAAAGTTTCTTCCAACATTCCCCTTATAATTAGCATTTTAAACAATAAATTCAATTTTTTTTAAATGAATCAATAAAAAAACTAAATTTAGTGAAAATATAAATTACTAAGTCAGAACCAATTAGGACTTTTAAATTCAATAACTTACAAATTCATTTATTTTATAATTAGCATTATTTTTAATAACAGTACAAAACTCAAATTTATTTATGAATAATATAAATTTATACAATATTTACTATTATTTTTTAGTGAATTTTATTTAAGTAGAATTAAAAACATTATTTTAATAGTTAATAAATAAATAATAATAATGATAATAATGAATTTGCTGTTATAGAACATGTTGCAACTCGATGAATGGAGTTTAATAACAGCTGTGGAGGTCTCTAATTATTTCAAGTTTAGTGGTGTTTTATCCCTTAATTCAACCACAAACTATTTATAAAATCATTACACTGCACTAGGGGTGTAAACGAGTCGAGTCGAGTCGAGTTTTGACTTAATCGAGATAAGCTTGTTTAAACCCTGCAAAGCTTGACCTCGAGCTCAATTGCAAGGCTCGAGCTCGACTCGATTTAGAAAAAGTCAAGCTCGATGTCGTTTCAAAAGCTCGAGCTCGTTTAAAAAGTTCGATAAATTATTAAATCGATAGCTGATATCGATCATTCATTAGCCATTATCTACAGCTCAATAAGCTAGACAAGTCAAACTATCGAACCGAACTAAAATTTTTTGAGCTTATTTATGAGCTCGAGCTTTCAATAAGCGAGAGCTTGTTAACAAATTCGAGTCTCAACTCAGTTACTACTGCACAGTTAGAAGAAATAATGCGAGGCGTTTTACAAATTAACTTCTGAAATCTTGAATTTCAATAAATAACATAAAAATATAGACTAAATTGTAATTATGTGAAAGCAGAAATTAAACAAAATAATCTCAGATTTTATTATCATTCCAATGCAACAACAAGCATGCAACCGTTGGGGCTCACTGTCTGCTATAATACAAGCACTTGAAGACAGAAAAATTCATAAAGGAAGCACAACAAGAAAACTATAACTAAATTGTAATGATTTCTTGAAGTAATTGATGGAAACAGTAAACATGGTGATAGGCTGATAGAAACTATACTCCATTTAAAGTGTTTTTTTAACGCAAGAAAGAAACATAGAAACAAAACAGACTATACAAGCTTCAAACCTTGGAAAGGCACTGTGCATTCTTCCACCAACCTACAGAATTGCCTTCTCTTCAGAAGCCTCTCCCTCTGCGCTTGAGTTCGTGTTGTCTTGCTTAGTCTCGACGTTAGAACTTTGTTCAGTCTTCGCCTCTTCAGTGTTGCTATCGTTGGTGGTCTCGGCCTCAGATTTATTGCCTCCTTCAGCTTGAACGGTCTCCTCGGCTGGAATTTTATTAGCTGAATCATCTGAATCTATTTTCTCATTGACTTCAGATGATGCTGTGGCTTCATTATTTGATGCAGCTTCACTCTTTCCTTCTTCATTAGAGGTATGATCTTCATTCTCAGTTTTTGATATTTCATTGCTTGGATCAGAACCAGTTACAACATCAGAATTTCCATTTTGATTTTCTTGGGATTCACCAGCATCCCCTGCTGTAATCTCTTTCATTGGATCATCTGAACCGCTTTGCTCAATACCTTCAGATGATTTCCCAATTTCTTCACTAGTTTCATGGGACTTATTTTCAGAATCTCCAGCCTCACCAGCTTCCCTTCTTTGCGAATCCGTCTCCGCCTTAGCATCCTCATTGTTTGCTTGCAGTTCCTCGACCTCGTTATTTTTAGCTTCTGATGAGGTTTCATGTTCATCATTTACCTTCGTGGTTCCCTCATTATCAGAAGTTTTATCTGATTGCGATTCAACAGAGACATCACTTGAAGTATCACTAGAGTTTTGTACTTCTCCATTGGAGGATGAATTTTCAATCTCTTTTTCAGATTCGCCGCCTATCTTCATCTCTCCTGAAGAGCTGTTAGCAGTATTTTCAACTTCAGAAGCATTTCCCAGTTGAGTTTCACCCTCTTCCTCTTTAGAAGCCTCATTGCCATTCTGGAGGGAAGTATCACTGTTAAATTCAGCTGAATCCCCTGCATGAAACACATCATTAACCTGATCATTAGTTGATTTTGCAGCATCTTGTGATGACCTAACATGATCGTCATCAGAACTCGTACTGCCATCAGCACGATCAATCTTATTATCATCAGAAGTCTCAGAAAGAGACTTGATATTTTGATCATCAGATGCAACTCCCTCCCCCTTAGTAGTTTGATCATCCACGGACACCATCTCTTGATTATTAGTTTCACCATTTTCTTGTTCGTTCTCCTTTCCAGCATTCTCACTGCTTACAGTTTGATCAGCAGAGACTGAAGTAGTCTCTTCACCAGTCATTGTTGCTTCAACATTATTACCAACAGTCCCATCACTTACGACTTCACCAGCTTTCTCATTATCTTTTAAATGATCATTCTCTTCAAGGGTGTGGCCTCCTTCATCACTATTCTCATTTTGTCTGAAGAGTTATCACCATCCTCATTTGGCAAACGCAAAGTTTTCTCTCCATCACTGGCATGAGAATCAGCATGTTCCTCATTATCCCCATTATCCAAAATATTTTCTGTAGAATCTTCAAGATCAGGATTTTGAGATTTATCTTCTCTATCTGAATCAGAAGAATCATTCTGAATTTCATCTTGCTTGATCTCAGTGCTCTTATCAGAACCATGAGCATTGGCATCGATGATGACGACATTTTCAGAACCAGCGTCACCTTTGCGGCCCAGAGAGATTTCTTCACCTCCCTTGCTGAGCTTTCTCTCATAATTACCAGCATATTCATTTTTTTTCTCACGTGAATGCTTAACCTGGTATAACAGCCAACAAGCAACGGCAAGAAGCACAACCACTTGAAGTATCTTCTTCACATTGGAGCCTTTGGGCCTGTGGTTTCGACTGCTTGAATGGTGAAACATTGCAGTCGTTTTGACAATTTCTGCAGAATTACATAAAAGCTTAATTTAAGCTCCAGTTCTGCTTTCAAATGGTGCAGTTTAAGCTCACATTTCACATTCATAACAAAACAAACTGAACTTCAAGAATATTTGAATTCTAAAAATTAATATGGCTATCATGTGTTTGGGATAGATTTTCAAGTTGTCAGAATTGGACAAGCAAATTGCCATCAAGCATAGAACTCCAACAGAGTTAGCAAAAATAGCAAATTGGCATTTATGGAAGTACTATTAATATGCTAATTTGAAAGCAAAGGGAAGGTTCAGGTGACAACATAGAAGTTGCTGAAAAGATCGCAATTATTTGCATTTCATTTTGTGCCTCATCTTTTAGCATTGTTTTAGGTTCTGACTTGCAATTGTAGTGAAGCATGGTTTGAAGTTGATTTATCTGGCAAAATTTTGAATACAGATCATGTGACAGATTGCCTCTGTACATACTTACAGTATCATAGTATAAGGTATGAAATCTTTAAACACTACCAGGATTATGGTATAAGGGAGGAGGAGGGAGGGAGGGAGAGAGAGACCTGATCCTTTAGATTTTTCATTAGGATTTGAATATGAACGAGTGGGGAAACATTAGATATTATAGCATGTGATGCATCCGTGGGTCTTGTCTAGAGGCAGAACCAATCTCTCTTCTCAAGATGGACATGTTTAAATAATTAATTTAAAAAATGAAATGAATAATAGATCATTCAAAAGAGAGCTTTGTATTTCATTATCATCAATAAATTGAGCAATGATTATAAGTTTTCCAAACTACAATGATAACAAAATCATATGTACTTGAATATGATATAAATTGCTATAAGAATTGATATAAATTGCTCTTCTTAATTATGCTAGGAAGGACTAAGAAGGAGAAGGTTTCAATTGTTTTTGAATTTATTCTCAAGACCAAACATTGCAAAACTATAGTCCAGTACAAGAAAAACTTTTATGAGTAGTCAATTTTAAAATGGAAATCACAACATTAATTTTTTTCATCATGTTATAGATACTTTATTATTATCTTTTATTCAGAGAGTTTAACTACTCTTATTTTCATTCTATAAGACCAACCATTAAAACTCTATAGTATCATCTTATAATCGACAACTCCATTTCTAAAATCTTAATTCAATAAGATGTATCTTCATTTATATTCTGACTCTGTTATTTTGGAGCCTAATTTTGTCTCTTACCCCCGTTTGATGGTGAGCGATTCGAGCTTTGCTCGGGGTTTGGGGCAGCCTCTAAAGCAAAATTTTATGGTGTATAGCCTTGCTAAAAAGAGGAGATCTTAGCTTTAGAAACAGAAGAGGCAATGCCTCGACGCTAGAAGAATAGCGCCATGACGCTGGATTTGCACCAGAGAGACAAAGAGGATTGCGTCTCGGCGCTTCAGAACAGCGTTGCACGCTAGGATGAGGGGCATCAAAGGCATAATGACAGAGAAGTTAGCGCCTTGATGCTGCAAAGCAGCGTCACAACGCTCAAACCCGTGCAGAAAAGTCTAAAGGATAACGACGCCAAGGTCACGGCACCACGAGTCAGAAAACTTCAAATTTATGCAGCTTTTTTTTGCAATTTTTGTAATCTTTTCTCTAATTCTCTTGCAAGAGTGAAGAGAGTGTCCAAAAGTGAGGTGAGATACCCGTAAGTGTTAAGTTATCTCTTCAATTCTCTTTTCATAGTGGATTTCTTGTGTAACTCGTGTTTATTCCCATTTTGGGTTTTTTCACATTAACTTTGGTGTCTTTTGTGTGATTTCTTTTACTTTGATTTCATTTGTTTCATATATACTTTGAAACACTCGAATTGATTTTCTACGCATACTTTGTGATTGATCTCTCCCAACAACAACAACTCCTTTATTTTTAGTGAGTTATAAGCATTTTTTGAATTAATACAAAAAAGTATGGATTCATTGTTGATCATTCATGTAACTTTTCTGAGGGTGTATATTTTTTGACCTCTTGAGAACGGCTACTAATTAAATGAGTTAGAAGTACTTCTAAAAATAATAGAAAATGATATGGATTCATTTTTTATCATATATGTGAGTAGGGATTTTTGATTACTTAAAAATTCCTAATAAAATTTTGTCACCTTCTTATGTTAAAAAAGCTTCAAATTTTCTTCCCATGTATATGCAAACTATAGTGCCTATCAAATAAATCATCATGCCATCCGATCATAGGATATTTCAAGATTAATAAAAACTCTACAAAAAGTTGATTTCTTTTTCCAACATTCCTCTTTAGTCCAAAAGCTATTGATAGGATCTAAAATTATCTTGAAGATAGTTCAGGTCATGCAATAGCCTCTTCCGAGCTTATTAACTTTGGGGCAGTTGCAACTAGTTCGGCGAGAGAGATAGAGAGATAGAGAAAGAGAGATGAAAATCGTAAGTTTTTTTGTAGTATGTTCAAAAAAAAAACAAAAAATTATTTTACGGTGGCCT
This sequence comes from Cymbidium sinense, assembly GCA_021442155.1. Classification (NCBI taxonomy): domain Eukaryota; kingdom Viridiplantae; phylum Streptophyta; class Magnoliopsida; order Asparagales; family Orchidaceae; genus Cymbidium; species Cymbidium sinense. Next base: position 144,203,394 of record CM038219.1, read on the forward strand.
AATGATTAAGTTGCCCATTTTGTAAAGGAAATCACAAAATCAAGAATGGACAATTGTTCGCCTTGTGATACATGTGGTTCCACCCATTGTCTTGTCGCTGAAGAGTGAGAATGAATTTAGTGAGCACAAGATTCTTATAGTGTATGTACACTTAAAACTTTTTTGAATATGCATTTTCTCTCATTAATTAATTGATCTAGAATCAACTCAACACCTTAATATGATTGTATTATGATTTCAAATTTACTTGAGAATAGTAATGTACAATTCTATGAAATTGGTTGAATTTTTTCGTAATTTATGATTCCTAGAGAACTGAGTTCTAGGTTACTCTTGTGTAAAATGTTTCTCATGCAAATATAGTTAAGGTTACTTAAGGCATCAAATAATAACTATAGAAAATTTCATGTAAAATGAGATAAAAATGATCAACATGAAGAGAATTATCATGCCTTTGATGTTGATATAGATCTATACCCTAATTAGGATTTAAATGCAAAATCTAATCCTTTTCCATTGCTTGGTCAAATAAAAAAAAAAACAAGAAAATGTGATCAAAAAATTAGATTGAGAGAGTCTAAATTTAGGATTTCACCTTGGAAAATGTGCCATGCTACCTTAGAATTTTGAAGGCTTTGACATATGTGGCGCTTACTTTAGGTCATGATTTGAAATATGAGAGGAGGGCAATGGACATCTTTGTCAAGACAAAACTAGTAAAAGAAAGAGGATCCAATGATAAGCTAGGTTACCAATTGAATTGAATTGTATTCAATTGAATTTCAAGGTACATTCTAATTGATAGGCATTCATTTCTCTATCAAAGAAAATTCCATGGAAATTCAAATTGTGATTCAAATCTAGCCTAAAATTAAGAGCACCATTGAAAATATAGACTAAAATAAGATGATTCTAAACAAAACATAACAAATCATGAATTTTACATTCAACTTCATCCTCCTAAGAGTTTTGTGGAATGAAACTGTATTTAAACTCATTTTTTTAAACCCATTTAGCATGAATTAAAGTCCCACCTTAGTGTTAAAGCTTGATGCTTGTTTTTAAGTTTATGTGAAGTATATTGGCCTTTATTTCACATAGCAAAGCACTGGATTTATTTCCATATTCAATTTAGTTAGATTGAGCTAAGGTAGGATTTGGAGAATCTCCTAAATCACAACTCCCCCAGTTAAACTCATTTACCTCCTAATCACCATTAATTAGAAAGCAAATAAAATTTGTAATCGACTCTCCAAGGATTTATTCAATCCAGAGAATGTTATAGTTGGCTCTGATGTCAATCTAAATCCAATAATTTCAACATCTAGAAAAACAATTCTTAAGGGAATGCAGAACATAACATGTAGACTTGCTTAATAAATAAAGCAAATTTCTTCATTCTTGTGAATATTTCATATGTTCTTCTTGACCTATATTTTCTAAGATAAGAATTTGCAAGTTCAACAAAATGCTTTGATACTAACTTATTTCTGAATCAACTCAATACCACAATATGATTTATTATGATATTAACTTGAGAAAGAAATAATGATGCAAATTATTATGAAATTGATAGATTTTTCTACAAAAATATGGCTTTTGAAGAACCCAGATTTTGTAGGGTTTCTTTCACATATAATGTTTCTTATGCATGCATGGTTAGAATTTCTTTAATGTATAAATTAAAAAACATGTAAAGTTTTGTAAATTGAGAAATGAGAAAATGATCAACATTAAGAAAATTACCTTACATTTGATAGAGATCAATAATCTAATTAGGGTTTCAATATACACTCTAATCCTCCTCTTGTTTGACAAATGAAGGAACCAAAGATAGCATAGCTAAAATAGAAAAGAGAGAAAGCGAGAAAGAGACATAGATGCAGAGCAATAGAATCTAGTACTATTTTAGTATTTATGCCTTGGAAATCAAGCCCATTAGCTTCAGATTCATGTTTAAGGCTTCAAGATATGTGTCACTTGCTTTGGATCATGATTTGTTAAAAAAAATATATATAAGAGAGAGGTAGGTGTAATTTAGTCATACTGTGCCAACTCGAGCTCAACAAGATAAATAGCTTTGAACTAAGCTTAATAAGCTAATAAGCTAAGCTTGAACTAACCCAACTTGATTTGTTAGCTCATGAGATAGCTCAAAAAAATGAATGTTAATATAAAATGCACTTAAAATATAATAGATTCCAAAAATTTTAAGTATATATTATAAAAAATATATTTATAAATTATATCTCACTTCGTTACACAAATGATTTCTTATTATTTCTCCCAAAATTGGACATTCTTTTGTCATTTATTATTATAATAGCTACCTCAATCAAAATTATTTTCTTTCTTTCTTTCTAAAAAATAAGTCAGCTCATCAACTGACTCAAACTTATAGAATTAAGTTGAGCTCGAGTTTTCGATTAATTAATCAAGTACAAGCTCAAGTTAGGGATGCTTTAGCTCGGCTCAATTGATTTACATCAATATAGGAAGGTCTTAGGTATCCTAGTTAAGCTGAAACTAATAAGATAGAGAGAAAAGTTTATATGATTGGATGAAAAGAGATATTCTGCTAATTGAATTTCAAGCCTAGATGTAAGTTATATTTATATACATTCATTTCCATTGTAAAGAAAATAAGAAACCTACAAAAAAAAAATCAAATAGAAATTCAAATCTAGAAGGTCTCAACAATATTAAAAAATATAATAATTCCTGACTAAACATGATAAACCATGATTTTTGAATTCCAATTCATTCTTCTTTATGTGCAGACAACCAAGAGAGAGATTAATAGATAAGATTTTGTGAATTGGTAATTATTCCATTAATTTTTCTCGAATCTCTCCTCCTTTGATGGTAGACCTCCTTTTTAGGAGATTCAATTTGAATTTTAGATTATTTTTAGCTTCTCTTTTGGAAAGAAAATTGGAATAACCCTTGATTACTGAGTTTTGCCTTGATTTCATCAATGTTTAAAATTTCTTCAACATAATCGAGTCAGCATTAAACAATTACCAAATTCATTATTTTGGGTCCATTTAGCATGAATTAAGAGCTCACCTTGATACCATTGGTTCCCTTGCTTTCAAGCTTGTATGAATTAAGGCTTAGCTTGCCATGGCTTAACCTTGAATATATTTGTTTGTTCAATTTGGTCTCAATTGAGTTGAATTAGGATTCAAAGAGTCTCCTAGATCATCTATAGATTTATGTATATACAAGTAATTTATTTCTTATTTACAAAAAAAAATCTAAGAGTTTAAAATTGTTGCGTCTTTGGAAAACCAAGAGTAAAATTTACGCCTTATGTTTGATAAGACACACATGTAATTAAAGATAATGAGACACCTAATTTTTAACGGAAAACCTCGAAAAGAGGAAAACCAGGCCAGCTCAAGAAAGGTTCCACTATGTATCCTTTTCAGTACAAAATCCTCCGATAACGGGATTCTGACTGAGAAAGGACAACTGAAATGAGCATGTTAGTCATTGATGCCGGACAGAGTCAAAATGCCGCAGATAATTAACGATTTATCAGGCGGCTTTATTCGCCTGATCTTCAGTTTTACTCTTCCTTTCGCCTTTCTTCTTCTTCTCACTTGATTTCTTCCCACTCACTTTTCTTCCTTTCTGACTTGTTGACTCTTCCTTCTTCAGCTGTTTCTTCTTCTTCCCCTTGTTATTCTTCTTTACTTGACTTCTTCCTTCTTGTTCACTGCTTGACTCTTCTTCCTTTGTTCTTTTCACTTGTTTCTTTCTAGCCTTCTTCTTTTAAATTTTAGCCCCGAGGAGTGAGGCCTATTTATGGGAGGAGGTATGTAACGTGCGCCCACACCTCTGACGACTCATCTTCGCTGATATGATGCCTTTTAATTTATGATGAGATCTTAGCTCATTAGATCCGGCCACAGACGCCGATTTGACTATAAACACTCCACATTTGAGAGCTTTTTTGGGATTTAATTGATGTCAAGATTCTAATGATATTTTAAGTGATCTCTCGATTGTTTCGACTCAAAATCATATCGCCAACATAAAGATTTGACTGGTGGTATTTTGAGAGTTATATTATTTTTTTTGAATTAGCTTAATCATCCAAAATATACGTCAAATGTTCAAAATAACGAATTGAAGTTTGCTTTTGGCGTGGCCGTCACACGTGGCGCTACGCTGTATGCTGGCCTATGCTGTCATGGCTACACTGGTCCGAAGGCCGCTTACTCGGTGGGAATGCCGGATTGAGCTCGGCAGGGCTGGCGGCGTTACGCTGCGCAAGGTCCGCTGATCGGCTCGTGGCCATTCCGCTGTGAATCTGCCGGGATCACTTCGCGAATCCGTCATCACCATCTCGGGTGGTGAACCCTGTCGAATGCGCTGAATAATCCGTTGTTACACAAGGCCACAGTACTGGCTCATAATACCACTGTCTGATACCCACATACGCTGGTTGCTACAAGCCATCCATGGACCGAGAAATTGACGCTGCTTTGAACCGCTTTTTTGAGGGTTTTACCTTTTGCCCTGGCTATAAATACCCCCTGTAAGAGGGAGAGGCACACCTTTCCCTCTCCCTTCTTCTGAGTGAGGGTCCTGGAGGCAATCAGGCGATCAAGAGGCGCCTGCGGGAGGCGATTGAGGGCGATCAAGGCCCACGATACGTGTGGTTCCCGATTTACCGCCTGACCGTCCGTTGGGAGGCGATCAAGCCCATCACGTCGATTCGGCTTCCGCCACGCTTATCACCCCGGGGAGGAGGCGATCAAGGCCACGGTTTTCGCACGCCGACCGCCCCGGTTAGGGGATCAAGGCCCGGATATCGCTGGCCCGGCTACCGCCCGCCACCGTCCGGTTGGGAGGGCGGTTCAAGGCGCACCACGTGCCGCCCCGTGGTCGTCAGAGGCCGCGTCCGATTTCGGACCGGCCCCGGTTAGAGGATCAAGGCCCACGCAGATACGCCGGTTCCGGCGACCGCCACGACCGTCCGGAGGGATCAAGGCCCACCTGCATCTACTTTTTTCAGGAAAATTCTTTCAACTCGGCGAAGGTTCTTCAGCTCAAAATTGTCAAGACGGCGGAAGTATCGCTAAGAACCATTGTCCTCATAACTCTGAAGTTTACTCGATCAGAGAAAGATTTTACTCCAAACTGCGGCGCCGAAATGAGGGTCAAAAAAGACGCGCTTATGCATCGAGGTGATGGTCGAAGAAAACTCATAGATGGCCACGATGATATGCCCTCCACCGTCACATCGATAGTTTAATGGTGTTCCGCAGAAATTTTTCTTCCCCAATGAGTTGGCTATATTAAAAAAGTCCGATCGAGCCTGCCTCAGGTACTTTACTATTTCCGAGATGACTCTTCGTGCTGGACTGCGATTCCCTTCGCTCCCGAAATGATTGAGATCTTCAAAAATGTGGCTTTGATGCAATTCTCGCTTCGAGCTTTAACGGTCATTATTGGCTCGACTACCTTCTTCGTGGAGCATGGGTTACTTTAAACATCGAATACTTGTGCCAATGTGATTCACATGTGATGCTCAAGGACGGTTTCTTATCTGACTATAAAGAATTGGATAGAATTTTCAAAGACGGATCACAAAACTTGGTCTTCGATTCTTTACGTGAAGAATGGGGCCTTCCGAGAGATGGGGAAGATTGAATGATCTTCCTGATCCGTCAGATATTCTAGGATGATATTCTTAATATTCTCGGGAAGCTTGCAACATGAGTTGCATTACATCAAGAAATATATAGTTTAGATGTTTAAGGTTGGTCTTCCATCCAAAGTGAAGGTCTCATGCTCTTCCGCTGAAGAGAACGAGAGTTTTCCTCATACCTGTTGTGGTTCTCTCGAGAAGCCTATCACTAATCACGCTGGGAGTAATGTTCCATCTTTACGTAAAGAGGAGACTCGTAAATGGTTGTGGTCGATATCTGGAGATGACGCTCACTTAACATCCGAGAGTTTAGCTTCGACTCATGATGGGGAGTTCGCTACTCTGCCAAATTCCGAGGAGGTATTAAATCACATATGTACGGACGCGCATGAATTGGTGCGTTTTTTTCCTTCTTTCTATTCTTCCTTATGTAACATGTCGATGATGATTTTTTTTTTTTTTTCGTGTAACTCCCGTTAGATGGCTCATGGGTGTCGCCTTGGGATGAATGGAATACTGAATTTGTGAAGATAAAATATCCATGGAAGGAGAATGAGTTTAAGGATGAATGCTAAAGCTAAAGAAGTGGTGACCTGAGGGTCACGACCCGAGTGTAAACTGAGCCACAATATGTCGACTTCTCTTCTCCGTCGAGGTGGAGCGCGCCGTGATGAGTCGATTGAGGCGAGCAGACTCACATAAAGAAGAAGATCGTGGCACTCAGCGATAAGAAAGCATTACAAGATCATCTTTCAAAAGGAGCATAAAATGTCGGCAAGCAAGCGAGATCGCTTCTAAGGCAAAGGAAGACTTCAAGAATTCCCCGCTTATCGCGCTTATTGAAGACTTTATCCGTGAGAGAACCATATCTTTGATGTTGAAGTGAAGGAGCGCTTTAGAGGAGGTTTCATCCGAGGGTTCCCGGAATTGCGACATCGCAAGACCGGGCCAAAATTGAGGATATATCTCCCCAAAGCATCCCAAGATCCTTCACCGATCGTAAGATGAAGGAGTAGGGCTGTGGAGTGTCTCCAAGTGATGATGAGGATATAAAGATTATGTGGATGTCATTCTTCATCGCTGGTTCTATAATGTCATTATCGGTATCGTGATCTTAATTCTTTCTTATATCATCATATTAATGCCAATGATACCCGGATATACCCTCTTTTTTTACCTTTTTTTTTTTTTTTTTTTTTTTTTTTATTTTTATTTTTATTTTATATGCTCATGTTTTTGACCCATCCAATTGGTCAAAATATTATTCGACGCGCAATAGAGTGAGTTGGATCCACGAGGATTTTGACCCATCCGTAGGTCGTTTGTTTCGACGATTTTACCCATATAAGAGGTAAGTCCACCAAGGACCTTTTGACCTTTCCAGTTTGTCGAATATTATTCGCCGACGCTAACCCGTATGAAGAGGCCGCGGAAGTCCACCAAGGACCTTTTGACCTTTCCCTTGTCAGTGTCGAAGTTTTATTAACCCGCATGGAAGAGGCCGCTGAAGTCCACCAAGGACGCTTTCTTCCGTTGTTAGTCGAAGTTTTTCTCGACATAACCCGATGAAGATCGCGAAGTCCACCAAGGACGCTTTAACCTTTCCCGTTTGTCGAAGACGACATTAACCCGCATGATCGTGAAGTCCACCGGCGACATTTTCGACGGCACGAATCGTTGGCGGATGACCGACGACATGGTGGTGACCGCTGAGGTTGCCGACGGAGATTTTTTGACATCCTATGTTGTCCGAGCCACGACGCTAACTCAGAAAGAGGTTCAAGTCCCCTCGATTGATCATGTCCCAATTGAGATGTAACATGAGTTGTATATTTCAAGTGGGAGGAAAAGTAAAGAAAAGCAAATCTTGAACAAAGTCGAATTCACTAGTTCAATGATATAATCATAAGACACCTGCATGGGCTTTAAGAGAAAATGACAACAACAACCGCAACAACAAGCTTTAATCCTAGTAGGGGTCGCTTATACAATGAAATGAGACGAGATAAAAGTCATAATAATGCAAGAAGAGTTACCGATAATATTTTCAAGATTCAAGATTCCAAGTTCGAGGTAGTTTTTCCTTCCTCGTCCTCGAGCTTGAACGCTCCCTCTTTGACATAGCTATGACCACATACCGACCATCCCAGAGGTGAGAGTTTATCATACCGAGGGCCTTTGCCGCACTGAGACTTCGCAGACCAAGTCACCCACGATATGGACGAGGTTTCACTCTTCGCTGAAGTGGCGAAGCTACCAGGATAGAAGCGGCCATATCCCGAAGTTTCGTGGAGTATCTAGTGCCGGAGTTTTTCTTCATTACTCCATGATCAAAAAAACCGACTTGACTTGGAACCCGATATCCACCCAGATGATAGCCTGCACTAAAACACAAGTTATACGGTCTCACCGTGACGGAAAAGGCAGCAAAGAACATCATCAACCCATTGCCCCCCCCTTCTCAAGACGGTTTTTAGTCCTTGAGTATGGTCCTATAACTTCGCCCATTAGTGAGGATGTGCTACGGCATGCAAAGAAATGAATGTGAAGATCTTTGCAAAAGGACGAAAGACTTTTCCAAGAATTGAGTTCCATCACGTGATGATCTTGCGTGAAGACCGAATCGACATATTATATTTTCCGCAAAATTGTTTGGTATTTGCCTCGCGGATTTTAGCGAGTGGTTCGCCTCTACCCATTTTGTGAAGTAGATAAATTTTCGCCAGAATGATAAATTTCCCATGCTATCGGAAAAGGTCCCACTCCCGAGCAAAGGGCCATGGGCTTTGAATGGATGAGAGTTCTGCAGATGCGATGAGGGAGGTTAGAATGCAATTGACAACTCATGCGATTTCTGTGAATTCCATGCCTTGTTTCATCAGTAGGCCAATAAAACCCTTGCCTCATGATTTTAAGGGCCAATGCTCTTCCTCCAAGGTGTTCCCACATATTCTCGAAAGTGAACCTCTTTAATCGCCTTCCTCAAGGTGGAAGGAGAGAAAGCTCGCTTGTATAGTTCACCTCCAATAATAGCAAAGTTTGAAGCTTGTCTTCTGAGAGACGATGAAGTTGATCTTCGTGAAGGGTCCCTTCAGAAAAGATAGATCTGCCCTAACGCTCCTTTCCTCATCAATAGTTTGAATTATCCATGGCCCTCGGATACTAGGAAAATGTATTTCTTCAACATGCTTTCTCTTAAATAGATCTCCAAAGGGTGAGGTAGAAGCAAGTTAAGAGAGCCACCAGTAGTATGTGGATGATTTGATGTGTCTTGAAATGAGTAAGAAGAGATTTTACCAAGTGGAGATATTGCAGGAGGAGTATTAAAATCTCCTCCAACTGGGAGGCTATGTCGGGAGTGGAATTACTAAGTTTTGGGCTCAATAATATGAAGTCTCAACCTCTCATGAGCCTCATACCATGTTATGGCTGGGGAATTTTAAGTCCATACTCTGTCGGGGAAACACTGACCAAGATCAAGCTCCATCAACGAGAGAGTCCATTGAGTTAGAGATTCCACTATAAAGTCCGCAAGTATTTGAGACTTTACGTCGGGTAGAAAATTTATATCAAATTCTCCCACCGCACCATTTGATCAATCTTCCGATGCTTCTCGTAAGATGGCTCTAAATCAAGCACGAATTTTCGCTTACCAGAGCCACTTTATCCGCAAAATGGATAACGACTTTCTATATCGAGAGAATTTTACTAATAAATAAATTGGTTGTTGTGCCCCATCTTCTTCTCGACTAAAACCGAAGCTTATTGCGGAAGAAACCGCAAGATATAAGTATAACGCTTTCTCCTTGAATAGGATAGATGAGATATTCTTTAGTTGCTCAAAAGCATACCGACATTCATCTGGCCCATTGAAAATTATTATTTTTAGCTCCCTTCAATATTTTAAAGAATGGCAAGTATTTGTCCCTAACGCTAGAAACGATAATGCAAAGAATTCACCATTCAAACGTTGAACGCCTTTGATATTCTTCTGAGGAATCATATCTTGGAGAGCTTTGATTTTTTCGTGGTTATCCCACTATGAGTTACCATAAATCCAAGAAATTTTCCGTGACGAACCCCAAAAGCACACTTGGTTGGTTAAGTCGTATGTTATAGCGGCAAGGAGGTCAAAGCATGCTTCTAAGTCCGAAATATGTTGTGACTTTTCTAAGCTTTTCACTAACATGTCATCCACATACACCTCCATCAGGTGGCCTAGCGGTTAAAAAAACCTTATTCATGAGGCTGATAGTAAAGATTTTTTTAATCCAAATGGCATGATAACAATATAAACCTTTATATGTTTGAAACGCCAGTAGCTCTTCATCTATCGTTCATCTTTATTTGATTGTACCTAATAAGCATCCAAAATCGCATTTGATGTCCTGATGTAGGCCCACCAATGATCGATTCGAGGAAGAGGAAAACTATCCTTTCGGGCCTTATTAAGATCAAGATAATCAACACACATCCTCCATGTTCCATTTGTTTTTTTAACCATGACAACATTTGCTAGCCAGCTGGGGTAATGCACTCGTATGAATCCCGCCTATGAGCTTGTTAACTTCTCAATAGCAAGACGACAAAACTCCGCTTTTGGATGATTGGTTTGAACGCTGGATTAATTTTTGAGGAGTGATTACATTGGGTCGACTGCGATATCCGCTGACTCCAAGCAAATATGTCTTGATTCTGGTAAGAAATTTATATACTTTTCCCTTTGTTCTTCCGAGAGTAAAGATCCCACCACTCAGCGCTCAATGGTCATCCGATAATGCTATCGAGAGTAAATCTTCTACGTGGAAGCTTTTGAGGTACTCTTTCATCTCGAAGTTAAGATCTTCGATGTCAAGGTGATGGAAGGGCGCTTGAGCTTGTCCGAGATAACATGATTGAGCCGCTGTTGATTTCCACAAACCACCCCAACCGGGTAGGAAATTTTATCTTCGATGAGGCAATCAAGTGATAAAGACCAAAATTGATTGAGGGGCCTCCCAAGATTGCATTATATGCAACCGACTTCACCACCATGAATTGTATTAAATGAGTCACTTGTCGAGGGAATTCTCGGTAAAGAAGAGTGATTGTCCCTTCTCGCCTGCATCGGGTGATTATCAAACCCATATAGTCCAAAGAAATGGTTGGAGCTTTGCTAGCCCATGGCGTTAAGAAAAAAATCGAGTAAAAAGACATCACGTAACTCCCATTATCGCATAATCACCGATGACGACAAGTGGATCTTGATGAGGATATGGACTCCTTCTAAGTCCCAGTCATTGAAAGTGATGGAATGATCAATACAGACTTCTTCAACTCTTCTTTCGAGAACTTGATTATGTAGTATCGATCCTCCCGCATTGTTTCATTTCTCCAATTATTTGATGATTATTTGGTTTTTTGTGATTTTGTCCTGCTTGCCCCCCAAACGGAGGTTTGTGTTTGCGAGGTGGTCGATTCTTCACAAAACCGACGTAGGTATCCTTGAATGAGTCTCGATTTCTTCCTTGAGTTGTATACATGCTTCAAGAATGTCCACGCTGAAAATGACAATATCCCGATTTCAATTTCAATGGATGCGCCACTTGATATGTTCTTCATTAAATACCATCGAGGTTAACAGATGTGTTCAGTGTATGTCTTTTCCTATCGAGGTTCACGCTTGTTGATATGGGGGAGGAGATCATGACTACCTTGTCGCTTCTTTGATGGGCCCGTCCACATTTCCCGGGTGATATTGCTTCAAATTGTTCATATTTCATTAAAATAGCTTCATCTGAGATTTGTGCTTCTATGAACTGAACTATAGACCGTGTCCCGCATTAATGACAGCAGTCCTGACTGAGTCCTCCAAGGAAAACTCCTCTTAATAGTTCGTGGTCTACCCTGTATTTCAAGCTTCTAAAGAGAACCTCCGAAGTATTCTTTGAGTGATTCCCCCTCGCTCGAATAGAAGGGAGGAATTTTAATGATTCTCCGATTTGAAATGAACTGCTCCACAAAGAACCCGAAGTTCGTTAAAGGTATGGATGGATCCCTTGGAAGAAGAGAATAACCACGCGAAGCTTGCCCTTTGAGGGTAATCAGAAAGACCGACAAAGCAAAGGTGTCGTGAGCTCGATATGCATGATAGTCCCAGAATGGTCGATGTGTTCGGGTCAGCTTGCCCCATCATAGAATCAATGCTCTAAGCTTGAAACCTACGAATTGGATGTCAAGAATGGCTTCAATAAAGGTGAGGACTCTCATAGGGTGAAGATGATTTCTCTGAAGGTGAAATTCATCAGAGCTGCCGACTAATGTCGACGATGCTGATTAACAAGATGAGCATGTGAAGCTATCAACAACGACGGTGGATTAGTAACCGCTGAGCCGCACGCGATGGATGAGTGGAACCAAGGTCAAGGAGATCATACTTTGCCTCCGAGGAACTGGGAGGATTAGCTGTTTTGACCTCCCGCAACGATCTTGGGGAGATATGTTTGCCGAGCACGGTAACTTTGCAAAAGCCGGATCATTTTATTTTGAGACTCTCCATTCGACCTGACACGCATCTTCCAAAGAGATTCGCCCCCTCAACGCCCTTGGTTCTGTGGATGGGTTTTGAGAATGACTGAGTTGGAGCCGGAAGCTCCGCAGTGTTGCCTATTGGCCATAACGGATGTTCACTGAATTGTGGTTGAAGAGTTTTACTTCCCACGACGGCCTAAGCAAGGCGGAAAACCATAGAGTAAAATTTATTTAAATCATACCCAAAGACACACAGTAATTAAAGAACAACATGAGACACCTGCACTTTAACGGAAAACCTCAAAAGAGGGGAAAACCACGGCCTAGCAAGAAAAGATTCCCACTATGTATCCTTTTCGTGAGTACAAAATCTTCCGATAAGGGATAATTTATTTGAGAAAGGACAACAAAACAACGATCAAATAATCATGGCTGATGAGATAGCTTCCGTGGAAAATCCCGTATAAACGACTAACCATGTAGAAGATCGCTGTGGGATCTTTTCTTAGAATTTTTCTTCCTCCTCACTTTTTTTCCTCTTCCCTCGATCGACTCTTCCTCTTCTTCCCTTCTTCACTCTGTTTTGACTCTTCTTCTTCTCGGTTCTTGTTCTTCACTTTTCTTCTTCTTCCTTGCTTCTTGTTCTTCTTCACTTTCAGCTTCTTCTTCTTCACTTTCACTTTATTAGTTTTAGCTTAGCCCCCCCATGTGAGGAGTGAGGCTAGATGAGGAGAGATTCTGAAACTCTGTAGGTCATACCACTCCTCGACGGACGGCTCGAATGACTTTCGATCATTTGATGTATTTTGAGCATTTGATGCCCAAATGAAGCTAATTATGAGATCTTAGGCTCATTAGATCCGGCCGTCGAGACATTTAACTATTATAAACACTCCACATTGAGAGCTTTTTTGGGATTTAATTGATGTCCCAAGATTCTAAATGATATTTTAAGCTTCTCGATTTTTCGACTCAAAATCATATCGCCAACATCAAGATTTGCCGAGATTTTGAGCCATATCAAAAAATAAAGTAATGCACCTATATATTTTATGTGATGCAACCAAATCATCAAGAATTTAATAAATCATTAAGATGCAACCAAATCTTTTCCTTTTATAAATATTCATGATTTAGGTGCTCAACATGCAACTACCCATAAATTTTGCAAACCACATTAAGGTTTTCACTTTTATAAACATCTTGTCTTTTCTTCGTAATTGACGTATATTGCTTCCGCCACAAAACCAAAGATCCACCTAATGCTCTACTGGAATCAAATCATAACGTAGATTTCATATAAAAAACATTGTTTAACTATTAGATCCATAGATTACTCGTTAATCAGACTGATAAATCTGCATTATAATAATAAAAAAGACACCATCCTTCCTGTTTACGTTAAAAGATGAGCAGATTTCTACCAAAAAGAAAAGAAAATCCTTTTTATCCCCATTGATTGGTCAAAGAAATAACATCTCGTCCATTGGCAACCTAACACCGCTTTGCCCTTAATTCCTTTTACCGACACACTTCCGGCATTCCAGAACCCCACAGATCCAATCAGCTAAAAACAATTATTAATCGAGATTAAAACCATTCTTAAAAAAAAAAAAAAAAAAAGATTACTCTGTGAATCCCAAATTAAACGTAGAAGCAAGAAATGTTCATTGAATTGAATCAAAGGAGTTGGATCTGAAATGTACAGAGGCGAACAACCGCGAGTGCTATTGCGAAGAAATTTTAAGCGGAAATCGAAAGAAAGCAAGGATTCGAAATTAGATTACCTATTTATTTGAGTGATTGAGAGGAGAGCTCGGAAGCAGAGATCGGAGTTGAGAGCAGCTGGCAGAGGAGAGGAGGTGATGATTGGTGGTTTTTGAGAGGTCGAAGAAAATGGCTTTTTTTAGATCTATTTATATTTTGTTGATTTGTCTCTATTATGTTGTTATTATTATTATTACTATTATTATTAATATGTTTTTAGGTGGAAACAGTATAGTTGCTTTTTCCGAAGAAAAACATTATATATATATATATATATATATATATATATATATATATATATATATCACATATATAAAAAAATATATATTTTTATAATATAAATATGATATGATCTATAATTTAGTTGGAGTGCATTTGGGACAGATTCAATCAAATGCTGATAAGAAAAGTGTATAATTTTTTTTTGATAAATCTATAGTGAAAAAATTGTATTTTTTTATCCTGACTTGATCAAGTAATAGAAAGCTCTAGTTTGATTTTTTTTAAAAAAAAAAATTATAGCACTCACAACTTATATTAGAATAAATTTTTTTATAATTTATCACTATTTTTTCATATAATTATAATTATGTCAAACAGACCATTAAATTAAGTTGATACATAAAAGTATTTAATTAAATCAATAAAATATATATTGATAGAGAAATGAAAATATTTGACTATTATTTATAATCATTTATTGTTTGAGCTGATAAAATTTTTAATCACCTATATATCAAGCCTACAAGAATTCAAACCTCTTAATAATATAATAAAAAGAATATGATGAGCTTTTAATGATATTATTTATGTAAATTAAAATGTTTTAAAAAATTGAACTCAAAAAATAAATGAAATTAAACATAGTGTGATGATGTTCAAAATTTTCATTTGAGAGAGGATGATGATTGATATGAATAATTTTTATATAAGCAATAATTTAAACTATAAGAATTTCTTTTAAATCAAAGATAAGTTAAATCATATAAAGATAATGATTTTGCCCCGTTTTAGATCGCAAAATAGGTCAATATGAATATAGCGATAAAAATAAGGCACCTTCTAACAAATAATCTTCTGTTAATATCCATTTATCAAAGAACCAATCGAGTTATTCACCTAAAAATATTAGCAACATTTATTTTCAAAATGATAAACACTAAAAAAGGAAAATGCTATATGAATTAATACTAAGAGATTTTATAAATTGAAGTATAATGAACATTTGAGTAATCTCATTTGTAATTCTTCGAGAAGGATGGATATTCACATATGAAAGTTCGATGAGGATGTATTTTGATTCAAATCGAGAAATAAAAGTATTCTCGAGTAAAAATCAATTCCCTAAAATTCTACTAATGGTAGCAAGATTAGGGTTATCATAAATGAACTTATCCACTAAATAGAACATTGAAAAGTTCAACTAATTAATCTAAGGTGGCTTGAGGAACTAAGTAGGCAAGATTAGGGTTATCATAAATGAACTTATCCACTAAATAGAACATTGAAAAGTTCAACTACTTAATCTAAGGCGGCTTGAGGAACTAAGTAGGCAAACTTACCTTGATAAGAAGATAAAAGGAATGAGCTTTTTAAGTCGCAATAATTGAAATTAAAACTAACATGCCTTAAGAAAAATATATTAAGATACTAATTTTAAACAATTTGGATAGAAGTATTCATCAAGGCTAAAACATCAATAGCAAATTCATAAAAAAATAGCTCTAGTGGATGCTAAACAGTGTGAGTTACAAGCTAGAAATAAGACTTGTAGTGCTCGATCGTGAGTAGCCACTATTTCAAATCTATAATCATTATTGGTATGATCCTAAAAATTTCACTAATCGAAACGTGAATCTTGATGTCAAAAGTAATCTGATCCTAAATCGAAACCAATCCAGATCAAGCACTTATAATATTATTGAAAACTTTACTATATATGTTAATCCCTAAATAGTTCTTAAATATGTGTTTATAAATCGGCGTCTTGATGAATCTAACAAGTTTCAAGATCTTGATTATGAATTCATTTGAGCATTCAAATACTTAAAATACATAAGATGATCAAGGGAATCATTTTGAGTCAGATATAATTTTTTGCATGTATTTAAAGAAACCTAAATTCTCTAATCTATAAATAGACCGTCATTCTTCATATTAGGGGAGCCCAAGCTAAAGAGAAGAGATAGCTCTAAGATTTGAAAATCCTCTAAGCATAATCATCCACCGACACATCATCGCCACCACCGTCGATCGACCGCTCACTTTGCCTCGCCGTTAACCATCAGCATCAGCGGGTCAACGCGAAGCCGTCAATCCACCATCGATAATGCACGATCATCACCAACAATTATTGTTTATCACATATTATCACCGTCAACTTATCAACTTCTTTAAACTAAGAGGATATTATATTCTGTGATTCATCAGCTTTCAAATATAATTATGTAATCGTGGGTTTTTCCACGTAAAAAATCAAAGTTTGTTCATTCTTATATAATATATGTGTGAGATTACAATAAAGTAGATAAACTTTATTCTACCGAACGTTTACATAATTATATTATTGATCACAACTTTCTATAAATGGTGGACCAAATGTGAGACTAAATTAATTATTTTAAAGCTTAGTTATTAATAAGGCTTTGATTAATTCTTATTACAACTTAAACTTAAGCAAAAAAAAAAAAAAAAAAGTTTTACTCGAAAATTTTAGTTCAATTTTTTATATTGAATTGCTTCCAAAGAAAAAAAAAACGCAAAAAAAAAAAAAAAAAACTATAAATTTTGAATAATGGAAATATTTTCATAAATTTTCTGTCTATTTATTATCAGAATATTTTAATTCAATTTTTTTATCCAATTTTTTTTTTTTCTACTGACTGGATTTAAGCATTTTGATGCGTACCCTCAACACATCGTCGAAAGTTCAATCCCTACAGAAGGATTGCAGGTCTTGTTCGAGTCTGAATGTGGGCCGACATACGAATATAGTCCAATGGGCCGATAGACGCGATATTATTCAAACAGCAAAGAGGCCGATCTGCTTTAGCGGTGGCCTAATTCGTAAAACTATTTTCAGTTATTTATTTTCGTTTTTTTTTTTTTTTTTTTTGAACATTTGAGCCATTACTCACACACCCGTATATTTTTCAAGATTTAAACTTAAAAATAAAATACTGTTAAGGAATATGTTTGATTTGAAGTAACTGCAAATATATATATATAAATACATTTTATTTAATATTATACAGTTGATTCTAATGTAATTAGTAAATAATCTAACCAGTCTTTATAAATAATAAATATATTTTTATTATTAACAATTATATTGTATATTAATATATATATATATATATATATATATATATATATATATATATATATATATATATATATATATATATATATATATATATATAACTAATTTTTCATCAATCAAATGAAATAGATAACAATAATTTTAATTAAACTCATTCATCATTTTTATCATTAGATATTTTTTGGTCTAGCAAAATTTCAAGCTAAACATATAAGATATTTTATTTAATTAAATAAAAATTTTTATTAAAATTTATTTTATAATTCCTCAATAATCATCAACTATTAAGAGAATGATCTATCAAGAGAATAAATGTCTATCATCCATCATCAAATAATATGACATTCTCCGCATACGTTATTGATCATCTGATAACAACTTTTAGGATATTTGAGCAGCAACCAAAAAAAATATACTGGTGGAGTAAATAAAAATGAGTCGAAATAATGGTATTATGTTATTTTAAAATATTAAACTGTAGTTTTATCATAGCCACCACACTTTGTTAAGTTATGTTAAAAAATATAATTTTTTTATCACATATTTTTTTAAATATGACTAGAACGTAGTTCCCAAAATTTTTTTTCATAGCACCGTGTTCCCATCGTTGTCCTAAATCCACCCTTAATATTACCAAAAAAGATGTCTCTAAATATTTAAACTTATTATATTATACTAATACATTCTTTAGTTAAAAAGGCTCTTTATAATTATTAACTTGTATAAATGAAATTATATCAATTAGATTATAGCTAATAATTTCTTTCCATCATAAATATTTTATCTTATCTCGAAGTTATGAAATCATATCCACTTATAACTTTTGGTGACATAAAACATAAATGTTTAAATAGAAATATAAGCTAAGATAATTTTTATTAAAATAAATAAAGATTTTAAAAATATTTGTTGTATCGAGCAGTATCTTTTTCTCCAACTGTTTTCTCTTTGAGGTAGGAGTGTGCAATTGATCGGTTTGGATGGATCGGTTTGAAATTTGTTAAACCGTTCGGTTTTAAATCCAGAATTCAAAAAAATCGATCCGTTTAATCAATAACACAAATCGAACCGATCCAAATCGAATATTTTTCAGATTTTTCGTTCAATTTAAAAAAACCAAAAATTGAAAATATTATTACTATAATAATTATTAATCAAATCATTTATTATAAAATCTAATAACTCTTAACAAATGAAACTAATAATTTATTATTGAAATTATTTTTTGAGAAGAATTTTCTAAAATAAATCAAATTTTTAGTATATTTTCAGTTTAATCGGTTTAATCAGATTAAGATAATATAAAATAGAACCGAAAATCAAAAATTGAATTTTATCAAATCCAAAAAAAAATTTATAAAATTAATCCGAATTCAAAAATTAAGTTTGAATTGATTCAAATTTTTGAGTTAAATAAAAAATGCACACCCCTACTGTGAGGAGTCAGACATTACTTTCACATGATACGCATGGATTGTTTCATGCGAGACTGGTCGCATAGCATTTATTTTATTTAAGAAAACTTAAAAAAGAGAAGCCGTTGCAAAACCCAACAATAATTAAGCAATCGGAAAAGAAAGAAAACAAAAAAAGCTGTGAGGCCACCAATAACGCGTTTCTCTTTCTGTATCCAATTAAAAAACGTGTTTTTGGGCATTTTTAGCTTTTCACACAACCGCCTCAGGCTCTCTCATTCATTTATTAGCAATGTTTTTTTTTTAAATAAATAATATTCATATTTCATGATAAAATTAATAAAATTAAACACAAAATTTAAAATAAAATGTGTATTAAATTATAAATCATTCAAACTCTAATTTTAAAATTTTTATAGTAAAATTAAATATCTCACCGAGATATTCAACTAACATCAAGAATGAATCAATTCAAGTTCAAATGAGTTCAAATTAAACTTTAAAAATATAATTAAAATTTTAATTTATTAATTAAATGATCAAAATGATCTCCAAATATGAGATGCTTATAATTTAATCAAGTGGCTCAACAAGATGAATCTAATAAGCTCAAGATTATTCAAATGGAAAATTATTAAGGCACTTAAAATACTCAAAAAATTATCTATGATAGAAGAAATTAACTTTGATCGTCCAATAAAATGCTTTGAAATTTTGGCTATAGTTACCAAAATGTAACTTTTAAAAATTCTTAAATAGAGCTTCATCCTCACATGAGAAAGAAAGAAAGAGAGAAAGAGAAGAAAGCTCAGAAGAAATATAATGAACTAAGCTTGGATTCACCACCAATAGCTATTACCCAACTCCGACAACCATTAATGACCACTATCGATGGTCATTATAGTACACCAACATAATGATATTATAATCCCATTTTAAGACCATTGTTACCTAATTTCTATGCATAAATTTGTAACTCCATCTTCTTCATTTTGAGATATGAGTCAAACTTTGTAATTTAAAATACATTATGAATTATTTGAACTGATTTTCCCTCCTTTGAAAATATTTTCTTTTCACATAAAATTTTAGTGTTCCTCATACAGTTTCTAATTATCTATATGTGTATGCTGAATTTTATGTAAAATAATGACCAAAAATATTTTGAATCTATCGCGTAAATATTCTAGCACACAATAAACCTATAAAAAATCATCATTAAATTTTGAAAAATTATAATTAGTACCATCTAAACTCTTTGGAATAAAATTGTGTAAGTATCACTGCTAAAAATTTAACTAGAATTAATTATACTTACTTTAAATAAATTTAAAATTTTAAATAAGAATTTACATATGTATCACATAGTTCTTCTCTATTTATATATCTAATATCTAAATTTTAATATCTACTTAAATAATAATCAAATTTTTAATATCACATAAAAATATTTTTATTATTAACTTTTTAAAGTCAAATATTACCCCTTCATGCATAGAAAAGTCCACTACGTATAAATGTTAAAATTTATGTATTAGATATATTGCAAAAAACTACATGATAGAGTAAAATTTATACTTTAGCTTTATTCAGTCCAAAGACACACATGATATTTGAAGAATTAATAAAACTCAATTTTATTTAAAAAACTCGAAAGAGGAAAAAAGCCTCTGAAAAAAATCTTCTACTATGATCTATTTTAGAGTACAAAATTTTCCAGATAATGGGATTACAGAATATGAGAGAGTAAATGAAAAATCAGAAACAACAACCATATATACAGTGATTAATAAGTGTAGTAGCAGCAGAATAAATGAATCAAAAATCTTAATCGATTATGCGGTGATGGCGAGATGGCGCTGAGGCCGGCGGATCGGCAAACGTAGTGGCGGCGGATTGGTGAGCGGTGAAGAATGTCCGGCACGGCAATGGCAAATTACGGCGATGACGACGACGCAATACGCAGGATAACCGGCGACCGGCCACAACGAGGCGGATTGATGGTGGTGGCAAAGGGCAGTGGTCGACGAGCGAATCGGCAATGGTGAATCGACGGCAATAGCGATGGCGACAGCGGCGAATGGTGATGATCAGCGGACGATAGGGCGACGGCGAGATGGCGACGGTCGGAAGGCAGACGATAGCGGATGACCGGCGAGAATGTGCGTGATACCAGGCGGCACGGTGATTATCGGCCGACGGGTGGTTAGCGACCGCACGATTATGCTGGAGGATTTTTTTGAAGTTTCTCTCTTTAGTTTTCCCCTCATTAAGAATAAAAGGCTATTTATAGATTAGAGGACGCGTTAAATATGCAAAATCCAACCACTCTCCATCTGACAAAATGATTCTCGATCATCGATGTATTTTGTATTTGAATGCTCAAGTAATTATAAGATCTTGGATTGTTAGATCCTCGACGCCGAAACTATATAACACTTCATATTTAAAGTCGATTTGATAATAGCGCTGATCGAAGTTATCTTGATTCAGATTGCTTTCGACATCAAAATTGCTGATAGAATTTTCAGGTCATATCAAGATATAAAACATAAAATTTATGCGATATAAATCTTCACATTTAAAATAATATTTAATTAAATTTTATTTTAATTAGAATATAGAATATTCTGATCCTCTTGACTCCATATATGAGTCAAGAAAAAATCTCATTATGAGTGTCGTGGGCGATTCTACGCTCCTATGGAGTCAATAAAAATCTCATTTTTATGAGTGTCTACGCTCCTATGGAGTCAATAAAAATCTCATTTTTATGAGTGTCGTGGGCGATTCTACGCTCCTATTTTTAGTGTATTAACCACTAAATGAAGTGGGGCCCACGTTTTAATTGGGTTCGAAGGCAAAAGAGCATTTTTTGTAGATCTGGATTCTGTTATGGACCCCACCACCATCAACTTAATATTTGACAGAGGAAGGATCCTACCAATTATTAAATAAATCAAAATAGTTTTTTCTTCTTCTTTTAAATAATTGTTTATTAGCTTCTTTTATTTACTTTAAATTATTTATCAGCTTACCTGAGCACATAATATGAAAGTGAAATTAAAGTTGCCTTACCACTTACCACTTAGCTAACTATTCCATCAAAATTTTATCAACATAAACTTGATATCTTGATGTGAATTGATATTATTATTTTATATAATTGTGGCTCTAATTTTATGAATATTTTACCATAAAGAAAATGCCATTGTTTGCTTTTATAATATCTCAAAGAGTTTAATTTAATTTTATAGGATTTAAAATCAATTTATATAAAATTTAATATTTATTCTTCATTATGTTATATCATATATGATAAATTTTCTAATTAAGACTAACAATCTAAATACTACAAAATTTTATTTTATTTATTCCATTAGTGTCGATTGCGGGTCGTTGGTTACGACGACTTTGACCCGAATAGGTTTGATTTGACCGATCCGTTTATTAAACGGATCAAAATCTAAACCGACTGACTTCAACCGACGACACAACCCTAATGATCTATTCAGATATGTATTTTCGATCAAAAGAATTAGGTGTGGATAAAATCAAGTCAATTTTGAGTTAAATTGCGGCGGGTCAAAATCGAGGTTTGGTTTATGAATCGGCAACTTGGAAATATTAAACGAGTCAATTTCTTTAACCCAAATCTTACCCGAAAATTATTCGGGTCAACCCGAACCCGAATTTTTCGAGTCGGGTATGTATCAGGTCAATTTTTGACACCCCTATCTCTAATTGTAAAAATTGCACTATCGATAATGAGAGTAAACTAAGAAGACTACTTGATCACACATTTGTAATGAAACAAAAATTATAATTAATTTTCTTTTAGTGGCAATATATGAAGTAAGATTATAGATGAGAAAAAAATAAAAAGAATTATTTCGTGCTAGAAAATTAGTTGTAACAAAATAAAAGTTTGCGCCTTAACCTTGTTGTGAAATCCAACACACACACACAGATATTTGAAGAGTGAACAATAAACTCGATTTTACTAAAAAATCTCGAAATAAGAGGAAAAAATCACTGGGTAAAAAATCTTCCACTATATATATTTGAGTGCAAAGTTTAAGTTTTCCGAGAACGGATTATAGAATCAGATAAGAGAAAGCTCGAGCACGGGAATCCGTGCAACACCTATGCATTGTTGTAGTGATTGCCGGCGGCCGGTGATGGTGAACAGCGGCCCGGTCGGCGGAGATCGGAGGAGATGGCAATAATGGTGGCGGTGCCGAATTAAATGGACGACATGATGCGATGGCGCTAACTGAATGGCGAATATGACCGGGCATCTGGTTGACGGCGGTGATCGGGCGACGGCTGGTGGCGGACTCAACAATGATTGGCGAGTGATTGCGATGACCACTACACGGTTGGCGGAGTGACCAACAGCGTGGCTTTGGCGGTGATTATGGCGATGGTAAGTGGCCACGTCAGTGAGATACATGCTGAGATCTTGCCTTTGAGCTCTCTCTTCTCTTTAGCTCCCCTCATGTGAAGAATAAGTATTTATATTTATGAAGAATATCGTTTTGTAAATACATGCAAAATCCAAATCACCATCTATCGCCTGAAATGATTCTCTTTATCATCTTATGTATTTTAAATATTTAAATGCTCAAATGAAGTCAAAATCAAGAGATATTGAGCTTGTTAGATCCGGCTCGTCAAGACGCTCGATTTGATCATAAATACTCTATATTTAGGAACTATTTAGGGATTCAATTGATATTCTAAAGTTTACAATGATATTTTAAGTGCTTGATCTGAATTAGTTTCTACTTAGGATCAGATTGCTTTTAACATCAAGATTCGCACTTTGACTAGTAGAATTTTCAATATCTTATCAAGAATAAAGGCTAGCATTAAATTAATTGAAATTTTAATTATTAGAGGCATTATACGCATTGAAGGAAGGAAGGTTTCCTCCATGCAAAAGTAGTTTATTTTCTTTACCCCAAAAGCTTACTGTGAAGGCAAAATAATGGTTTCAATAACAAATAATGCGTTGTTGTTGTTTTCATGTCAACTCAACAAGAAAGTAGACTGTCGGCTTAGGTAGTTTTGAAATATATATATATATATATATATATATATATTAAAATATATATATATATATATATATATATCTATATATATATAAGTTAAGTTGATCAACTTATATGATATCAAATATTAAAATGTCATTAAAATTTGAGATATTAATTAAATTCCTAAATAGTTTTTTTTTTTATTTAAGAAAACTTTAAAAGAGAAGCCGTTGCAAAACCTAACCCAACAATAATTAAGCAATCGGTAAAGAAAGAAGAAGAAAAAAAAAAAAAAGCTGTGAGGCCACCAATAACGCGTGTCTCTTTCTGTATCTAATTAAAAAACGTGTTTTTGGGCATTTTTAGCTTTTCACACAATCGCAGAGGCTCTCATTCATTTACTAGCACTTTTTTTATATATATAAATA
Source organism: Cymbidium sinense (assembly GCA_021442155.1). Lineage (NCBI taxonomy): Eukaryota > Viridiplantae > Streptophyta > Magnoliopsida > Asparagales > Orchidaceae > Cymbidium > Cymbidium sinense. Next base: position 144,227,540 of record CM038219.1, read on the forward strand.
ATATTCATATTTCATGATAAAATTAATAAAATTAAATACAAAATTTAAGTTAAAATGTGTATTAAATTATAAATCGTTCAAACTCTAATTTTAATTTTTTTATAATAAAATTAAATATCTCACTGAAACATTCAACTAATATCAAGAATGAATCAATTCAAATGCAAATGAGTTCAAATTAAATTTTGAAAATATAATTAAAATTTTAATTTATTAATTAAATGATCAAAATGATCTCCAAATATAAGATGCTTATAATTGAATCAAGCGGCTTAACAAGATAAATCAAAATAAGCTCAATATTATTTAAATGGAAAGTTATTAAGGCACTTAAAATCCTCAGAAAATTATCTATGTTAGAAGAAATCAATGTGAATCATCCCATTAAATGCTTTGAGATTTTGGCTATAGTTACCCAAATGCACTTCTCAAAACTCTATAAATTTCATCCTCACGTAGAAAGAAAAAGAGAGAAAAGAGAATAAAGCTTAGAAGAAATATAATGAACTCAGCGATTCGCTATCACCCAACTCCGATTAACGATCATCATCAATATGAAATTACATTATCATAACATGATTTTAAGTCCATTGCCACCTAATTTCTATACATAATTTTGCAATTCCATTTTCTTCATTTATGAGATAACAGTGAAACATTGTAACTTAAAATACATTATGAATTATTTGAGCTAGACTAGGCATTGTGATTTTTTTCCTTTTTTGGGATTTTTTTCACATAAAAAATTTTTTTCATATACTCTAATTATTTATATATGTGTAGATTTTCATGCAAAACAAAGAAAAATTTCAATCTATAAATATTCTAGCACATAATAAACCTATAAAAAAATCATCATTAAATTTTGAAAAATTATAATTAGTACCATCTAAACTCTTTGGAACAAAATTGTGTGTAAGTATCAATGCTAAAATTTAACTAGAATTAATTGTACTTAGCTTCTAATAAATTAAAATTTTAAATAGATTTACATATATATCACATAGTTTTATCTATTTATATGTCTAATATCTAAATTTTAATATCTAATTAAATAATACTTAAATTTTTAATATCATATAAATGTTAAGATTTAGATATTAGATATATAAAAATATAAAATTTTATGTTATATATATATATATATATATATATATATATATATATATATATATTAATTTAAAATAATTTTATATTTTAATTAGAATATAGAATATTCTGATCCACTTGACTCGATATATGAGTCAATAAAAATCTCATTTTATGAGTGTCGTGGGCGATTCTACGCTCCTATTTTTAGTGTATTAACCAATATTAAATGAAGCGGGGCCCACGTTTTAATTGTGTTCGAAAGGCAAAAGAGCATTTTTTGTAGATCTGGATTCTGTTATGGACCACCATCAACTTAATATTTGACAGAGGAAGGATCCTACCAATTATTAAATAAATCAAAAATAGTTATTTTCTTCTTCTTTTAAATAATTGTTTATTAGCTTCTTTTATTTACTTCAAATTATTTATCAGCTTACCTGAGCACATAATATGAAAGTGAAATTAAAGTTGCCTTACCACTTACTACTTAGCTAACTATTCCATCAAAATTTTATCAACATAAACTTGATATCTTGATGTGAATTGATATTATTATTTTTATATAATTGTGGCTCTAATTTTATGAATATTTTACCATAAAGAAAATGCCATTGTTTGCTTTTTTATAATACCTCAAAGAGTTTAATTTAATTTTATAGGATTTAAAATCAATTTATATAAAATTTAATATTTATTCTTCATTATGTTATATCATATATGATAAATTTTCTAATTAAGACTGACAATCTAAATACTGCAAAATTTTATTTTATTTGTGTCTCGATAAAGGTGTCGATTGGGTTGGCGGTGGTTCAGGATTTGACTCACGAATAGGTTTGACTTCGGAATCAGTTTATTAAATGGATGTCTTAGGCCTAGCGTTGGCTTATTTCGATTGGCGCGTACAATGCGATCTGACCGGATATGTATTTTCTTTAATAATTAGTCAATTTGGGTTAGGTGGATAAAATAGTCGATTTTGCAGTCAAATTGAGTTGGTTCAATCGGCGAGTCGGTTTGGGTTTATGGATCAGCGACAGCGCGAAATATTAAGCGAGTCCGATTCTTTTTACTCAAACTTAACGAAAAATTAGAATTGACCCGAAAATTTTTTGAGTGGGTAGATATCAGGTCAATTTTGACCCCTCTCATTGTAAATATTGCACTATCGATAATGAGAAAACTAAGAAGACTACTTGATCAGACATTTGTAATGAAATAAAAATATAATTATAATTAATTTTCTTTTAGTGGCAATATATGAAGTAAGATTATAGTTGAGAAAAAAATAAAAAGAATTGTTTCGTGCTAGAAAATCAGTTGTAATAGAATAAAAGTTTACGCCTTAACCTTGTTGTGAAATCTAGCACACACACACAGATATTTGAAGAGTGAACAATAAACTCAAGGATTTTTACGTGAAAAAATCATAGAAAGAGGGGAAAAAATTATAGGGCCTAGTCCAATAAAAGTCTTCCACTATATATCTGTTTCAGAGTACAAAGTTTAAGTTTTCCGGAGAACGGGATTACATAATTGTATATGAGAAAGCCTGATAATGGGAATCCCAGAATCATGTAACAACGACTATGCATCAGTGGTTATGTTGGAATAGTTGTTGGTGGCAGTTGGTGATTGTGAACAGTGGGTGTCGGTGGTGAAGTGATAATCGGAAGATGCAGTAGTAACCGGTAGCCGATAGTAGCAAGTCGATAACGATGATGATCATTAGCCGACAATAGTATGATAGTGGTCAGCAGCGATAGCCGCGCGGTGGTTAGCAGCGATGTCAGCGTGGTAGCAGTGGTAGCCAGCAGCAGTGGTGATAGTGATTAGCGAGACCAGCAGTGGTTAACCAACGGTGAGACCTGCAGTGGTTGTGGCGATAGCGGCAGATGGCGGCAAGTCGAAATAGTAACATTATGCTTGGAGGATCTTAAATCCTTAGAGCTCTCTTTTCTCTTTATCTTGGGCTTCCCTCATGTGAGCAATGATAGACTATTTATAGATTAGAGGAATGACGTTTCTATAAATACGTGTAAAATTCAAACCACTCTATCGGATGACTCGAAATGATTCCCTTGATCATCTTATGTATTTTAATATTTAAATGCTCAAATGAAATTAAAATCGAGATCTTGAGCTTGGGTGCTCTTCAAGAGGCGTTTGATTTGATGTAAACACTCATATTTAACTATTTGGGATTCAATTTATATCCCAAAGTTTAATAATATTTTAAGTCAGCTGAGTTTATTTTATGATCAATTGCTTTCGATATCGAGATTAGTCTTATTAGTAGAATTTTTTAGTGTCATATCAAGAATAAAGGCTAGCATTAAATTAATTGAAATTTTAATTATTAGAGGCATTATACGCATTCAAGGAAGGAAGGTTTCCTCCATGAAAAAGTAGTTTATTTTCTCTTTTACCCCAAAAGCTTACTGTGAAGGCAAAATAATGGCTTCAGTAACAACTAATGCTTTGTTGTTGTTTTCATGTCAGCTCAACAAGAAAGTAGACTGTCGGCTTAGGCAGCTTTTGGAAATATATATATATATATATATATATATATATATATATATATATATATATATATATATATATATATATATATATATATATATATATATATATATATTGGAATAGTTTTATTTTTTTGAATATTTTAGATAAGTTTCAAAAATTTAAACCAATTGATGCTATAACAAGAAATTTAAAATTCAAAATTTTTTTTTAAAAAAAGAGTGCCTCTAAGGTGAAGAAGAGTGGGAGAACACTGAAAAAATCAAAAGTTTATTGTTATTATTTTATTTTATTTTTTAATTTTATGTGAAACAAGCACGTGAAAGCTGAAACCATTTTTTTAAATGATTGAGGCCATGATGGAGCCCTCATAGATATTTTTTTTAGTTTTTTTAATGTTTTTTATTTTTTTTACTTAATAAAGACTGTTTTAAAATATTGAGAATTATGTGAATCGAAATATACTTAAACATTAAAATTACAATAAAATAAAGAAAAGATTGAATGAGCCTCACTCAAAGTCTTCTTCTTTAATCTCCATCATGTAAATATCATGTGTCATGCCACCAAAGTCATTTTCGTCATTTCTCTTTGTGGCTCTTAGACTAAGGGCGCGTTCATGAAAACTTTCTCGCTATTTTGCTTTTCGAAAAATAACTATAACAGTATTTAGCTATAGCTTCTTGACTACTTTTAGAAAATTTTGTAGTAAAAAAATGATTTTGAGAATCAAATTTATTAATGATGGCTATTATAAAGCTGGTGTCTTACTTTTATAAAAATAAAAAATATTTATAACACCCACAATAATTTTTTGAAAAGTAAATTTCTGTACAATAATTTTATAATCATCTAATTAATGAACATGCAATTATTAAAAGAATTTCTCATCTAATTTAATTCAAAAAAGAACTACAAATTTGGAAATATTACAATCCAAAAATAAATAAATAAATAAATAACATTCATCTAAAATTGATTTGATTTATCTATTAAAATAGAATTCAAATAATATTTTATGTAGATTCATTTAAAAGAGTACAAGGATGCCTTTATAAATTATTGCATGTGTTATTGAATGGAATGGCTGCCAGAGAGGATCTCTGTACCAAAGTTGTACTCTGTCCATAGAATTGGAAGAAGAATCCTAAGTGCCCTAAAAAAAAGGCTTATGACTTGTGGCCTATAATTGAATATTTGTAGGATATTTTGAATGGAAAGTTAGATTCTTTGCTCAGCTGCTAAGGCACGAGGTTTGTTGTATTTGAAAATTTACATATGAAACACACTTTAATTTAATTTACTCACACTATCTTCCATCTTATTATAATATATTAAATATCATATATCATAAACAATAAAAAATAAGAATTATGCAAATATCATATAAATTTTTTTTTATCAAGTTCAAGTTTTATCAAATTTTATCAAGTTTAAAAAAAAGTACATTTACAATGTTAATAATTTAAAGAAATAAATGAAGTTTTTAACATATCCATTTAATTCTTTGTTCAACATTTTCATCTTATTTAGAAGTTGATATATCATATTAAAAATTTTCAAATCAAATATGAATATCGAGGTAATAAGTATATTTAATTTATAAAATTAATTTAGAAATAATCTAAATTCTAATTTATAAGAAAATTAAACATCTCAACGAGACGAGTCTATTGACACCAAAAATGAGTCGTTCAAATCAGCTTAAATTAAGCTCAAAGAATATACGTGAAAACTTTGAAGTATTAATTGCATGGTCAAATGAACTCTAAATTTGGCAGGCTTATAGTTGAATTGAACGGCTTGATGAGGCGAATCCAACAAGCTTAAGATCACTCAAATTGGAATCATCAAGACAATCGAATAATCAAGAAATCATTTATGATCAAGACAATTAATATAAAATATGATGAAGTGTTTTGAGATTTTAGTTATAATTATCAAAATGCTTATCTCTGAATTCTATACATAGAACCTCATTATTGCCATGAAAACGGAGAGAGAGTTTTAAGATAACTTGGGAGGAGGCTTCAAAGAAGGATGAAGAGCTAAGTTTAGAAGCTTAAAGTTATCCTCCACCAAGAGTCATCATCTACCTCCGACAGCTATTGTTAATCACCACCAATGCCTATTATAGCCTAATCACTAATATCTAATCTTTGTCTCATTCTAAAGTTATCATTACGATTTTCTATACACAATCTTGTATTTTTGTCATCTCCATTCTTGGAGAAGAGTGAACCTTTATAAATCAAAATATATTGTGGACTATCTTGAGGCAATTTTTTTAAATTAAGTATGGTTAGAAACTTAATTAGGTAATTAAGTATTAAAAAAAATTTAAGAATAGATATAGTCAAATTAGTGTAGTACGTGAATTGAGGCGTCGCTACATTGAGCGGCAATAGTCGAGTCGGTGCAATAAGTAGTGGCCAGCGGGTTATTTTTTAAGGTGTGATTTTTCCCTAAATAAGCAATACACCGCGGTTTAGGGCTTGAAATGGTTGTGACGCATCAAGTTGATAATAGTTTAATGGATGACAATCATATGAAGTTAACCAATTCATTTTGAAATGAACAAATAATAAAGTTCATTATGACATAACCAAATTTAACATGTACATGACTCTCAATTTGTAATGAAACAGATAAATAAAATATAAATGCAGAACACAAAAGTATCTTGTCTAAACCTAAAGTGTGACAACTGTCTTCCTCCGTGTCTGCGTGGAATACTCCCTCAGGTGTGTCTTGGTGTGCGGGATGGGCGATCCGCGGTGATGGTGACCCTAGCATGGTTATGTCGCCGACGTCTAGTTGGCGGGCGGTGCTCTTATGCCATCGTACCTGTCAGAAAAGAATCGCAAATATAATAATGTTAATATTATAAAATCTAAGTAGTGCATTACAACCGGAAAGAGAAAGATAAGCATTATCTATTGGATCGATGTTAATATTATGAGAACCACGATGACACATGTACCATGTTTTGCATATGCTACAAGTTACACTCGCTACCTATATTTTCATCCATTGTATTTTTGAATCTATTCGGTGCTGACCTACGAAAGTTAGGTGGTTGAACACTAATCCATGCTACACTGCGAAAGATAGCCAATCGAGCGATCGGTAGAGTATGAAATTCATTGTATGTCGACCTCTTAGAGTGTAGTACTGTGACACACGCGTGAGATGGTTCAACCGTCTAAATCCCAATGCAGCAATCACATGTGGGCATGGACAATGATATATGATCGTTCTGCCACAATTACAATGACAGAGGTCATTATCTAACAAATCAACTCGAATGATGGTTTTGTCAAAACATCTCATGTGGGTTGATATTCTGAGTTGAAATGCTCTCCCTGTTATCTTATGCGGTCGAGATCCTTTGAGTATAAATAGACAAGCTGACTTTCTCTTGTTGAGTAGCGGTAACCGTTTCATGAACAAGGCTATTAAAGTTAATAGATAGCGATGATGAAAACGGTAAACCGTGCCGTTCAAACCATTAAAAATACTCGGATGCATTCGCCGTCATTGTTCCATAACGCATACCATGATCGTGCACAAGTGACCATTTCGGTCACGCTCTACAAATTATCGCTTCTTCTTTGACATTTTAATATCTAACATTAAGCGGTTGAGCGGCGAATATCGCGGTGTTACCTTCCATATACATCTTTTGGCATAGAAACTCAACATCACCAATCCCTAACCTGCGTACGACCTTCTTAAAATTTTCATGCAAATGGCGCAAATAATGTCATGGCGCCACGAAAAATCTCTTTGCATCCACGCATGCAGACCGATGTTTATCGGATATTATGCATAAATCATATCTGTTGACACTACGCACACATCATGCACAAACAGAGAACCACAACCACGAATCAACATTCTCATTCCACAATAGCAAAAAACTAGAGGAAACAACCCATTATTGCTCGATTCTACGGTGTTAATAATATACCACGATACTTGCCCAACAAAAAGTATGCTCTCAGCGGTCTGCATCCATCCCATTATTGAAGGTCCAAAAGCCCAAAAGTCTGGAAATATTGCGTAGTGGTAGATTGAATTATAGGCGTAGGTAAAACTGGCGATTCCATATAAAGAAGGCGAGAGTCTATAGGACTCTTCCACGAATATTACTTTTTTTTGCCTTCGCCTTGCATCTCATGCTTTCATATATGAAACTTTAACATTGAATTTGACTCCATTCTACTATAATCTCTAGGCTTGGATCAATCACGGTGCGATCAGTATGATGAATGCGCTATGAATTTTGAACTACTATCGATGGGATGCACTTGCATTGACACATATGATTTTCACCAACTCTTGATATTCTCCAAGCACCCCTAATCATCTGCTGCTCTGATGCAACGCCATAAGGCCTTGGGACTATCGTGTTGTACATACAACATATAGTTCTTACGGTTAGAGGTAAATGTTTGGAATTGAACATTATTACTATGCATACACAATAGCAAATTGCAAACTCAGTTTACTTGCGAAACACATACCTTGAGATCATTTGGAATTTAATTTCATCTTTTAGAGTTTATGATGGGTCATCAAAGTAAACATCGTTGTCCCACCTGTAGTTTCACACATCCGGATATACTCGTTTGTGGACAACATATGACTCTCACTGTCGATATTACGAAATGAGTGATTTTTAGTGATTATGACTATTCTCAAGCACGGTAGCTTCTAAACGAATAGTCATCATCACTAATATTCGCTTTCGGACTCACTACTTGAGCCTTACTCATAGTCGATACTTATCTTCGCGGCACTCGAGGCACACGGTTCATCAGCGACGAACGACATCGTTCACGCCACATAACTTATAAGTTTAGCAACAAATTATCATATTAATTATTACAAGTATAATCAAATAAATTTTACGATATCTTACACGATCAACTCAAAGCTGCGTTGTATTCCGGTACTTGCGATGAAATCATGTGTATGTGTTAGCGGTATATCTCGACCTTATCAGGATCGGTGATGTGGTGCAATATTAACATCTTCACTTCAACATACAACACCAATCTCGGCGGAAGCTTTTTTGTCGTGTAACCAAGCGTCATCGTCGGATATTACTATAAATCCGCTACCGGATAACGACACTTAGAGTGGCGTGGCTGATCAATGTGCAAGCTTCTCTATTCATTGCTTCAATTCGGTAAGGTCTTTGTGGCTTAAGCGGATGATTTACCTCCACATAACTTGGGTGAATTACTCATCGATACTCAATTGCCTCCATAGAAAAGAATCATGAAATAAATTCATTCTTGCAAAATAAGTTATATGAATAATGAGAAATTTATATTAATCGACACCATAATTAATACTACTTTTGGCTACTTAACACCAACAACACCAACACAAACCAAATCAAATCCCAAATAAATGTCTAACCATACAACTTAACCCCTAGCACCATTACTATTAATTTATAAATTGATAAAGAAAGTGATTTACTATATGTTTACGAAGAGCGACGGAATTGCACTAAAATGTAGAAATGAGGAATTTTCCTCAAACGAAATGGAGAGCTGCGAATCGAAAGCTAATGTTGACTTCCAATGGTGGTAAATGGGAGAGGAAGTCGTCAAGCGGCGTCAGCGGTGTCGGAAAAAAAAGTTTCTATCGAATACAGGACAAGGCGCCAGTCTGGCGGTCAGAATTCTGACGGGGAGTTAGGAGGGGTGCTCGGTGGCGGTCGGAGTTTGGTGAACTCTGAGCGGAGGAAGCGATTTGGGGCGAATCGGCGAAACTAAGAAGATAAGCGATCGTGGCCGATCGACTAATATGACTGTCGAATTAGTGGGCGGCCGACTCTATATCTGGCGTTGCCCACTAGTTGGGTGGCGACTTTGTATCTGAAGCGTCGCCCAATTGGTGGTCGGCGTATCCGCATTAACGCGGCCAACCGTCGAGCGCGATGTGGCATCGCTAATTGGCGACTATACCTATTCTTAAATTTTTTTAATACTTAATTACCTAATTAAGCTTCTAAAAAAATTGCCCTATCTTGATTGGGCAATGCTTATGATTTTTTCCTCTATTCATGAGATTCTTTCACGTAAAAACTCGTGTTCTTTGTACTCTCTCTAATTATCTATGTGTGTGCTAGATCTTCATGTAAAACTAAGACTAAAATATTTTCACTCTACTAACATGAATTTTCTTGCACACAATAGAAGTAAGTCATAATTTTTGTACCATATCAACATAAATTAAATTTATTACTTAGAAAGAACAAAAAATAATTTTATACTCTTAAAAATATGAGATAACAAGAGTTTACTAATATATATCAATACCGTACTAATTCACTGCCCTAGTTGCCCTATTTACTTCCACAATGAAAATTCATTCTTCCTAGAGTATCAAGATTCAAGAATGAAGCCATGCGTCCGGATTCAAAGATATGTAGAAATATGAGAAGAAGATAAAAAAACTATAACAAAATAATCCTATGGAGACAAAAATAATTAATAAGTTGAAGAAATATCACAAAATGCAAGAGAGTATGAAATGGTTCAATCATGTCAACTTCCATCCACCATAAAAACCTAGAAGTTGTTCCTTCATTTTACCTAGACTCAATCCTAATCTTCAATCCCTTGTCCCAAGGTCTGGAGATCATTGTGATCTAATCTTGAACAAGGCTAGCAATTAATCCACTCACAATATTTCATCATTACGAGGTTTAATCATTATAAAATATCTCAAAAAGGCTGAAGCAACAAAACTAAAAGTGAAGCTCGGAAACCACAACTAGCAAACTTTCCTTTTAACAAAAGTTCTCTTCTTTATACAGCCAACACAGCCTTCATGATTAACAAAAGCAAAACAAAGTGGCCTTTCATTACATAATCCACATACAGTCAAATCCAGAAGTGCCCCAAATAAACAAACATTCATTTATAAATAAAAATGCTGCAAAATCACTTATAATTAATTACTTTTTGAACTTGCATTCACGAACTACTTCTGCCTAATCCAATCAGAAGCTTGGCTCAGCTCCGGCCACTGACCGGCCGGCGGCAATAGCCATTGTCGGGGGTGGCACCTTCAGACGCCAGTTGCTGCCTTAGCAATTGCTCATAGAACCTTTTTATAAACTTTTCAGCCTCCTCATCAATCATGCCTACGTCCATCACCTCGTTCCCATTAATTGGGAAGGGAGAGTCCGTTACTCTCAACTGCCTTACCATCATCGGCGACGGCGTCGGCAAAGCCGATGACGCCTCCGACTCCATCTCAGAGTCTTTTGCATTCATCATTTGAAACGCCATGGCCATCTCCGCCGCATCGAAGCTATCGAATTTTTCACGGCGGTGGCGACGGTTATTCCGCTTGGTCATGAAATGGAAGTAGTAGGCGTAGGAAGGAGTATTGCTACAGCTGAATTCAACGTCTTTCGGGCAGTTGTGGGAGTGGTGGTGGTGGTGGAGGGAGGTCACGAGAAGGTTGCCGAGGGCTTTTCTGGCGAGCTTGCTGCGCTGGAGGAGGTGGTGGAGGTCTAATATGAGCTTTTTCTTTGATATGCTTTTTCGTAGCATGTAGTAGACTGCTTGCACGATGTGCCATAGTCGTTTGGCTATGGTGGGAGGGTTGCCTGATTCCATTTTGTATTTTTTTTTGGGGTGTTTTCTGCAATTTTTTATCTCTTCGGGGAGAGGAGCGTGTAAGGATAGAAGAGAAGGTGTCGTTGCTATGGTTTTGGGGCGAGAGGAAGAAGAGGACATGAGGAGGTTTTTAAGAGGGAAGCTACGGAGGGTTTGGCCTGTGATTATGAAATTGATTGAAATTTTCTTAAAATTCTCACTCGCGGAGTGGTAACTGCTACTGATTAATTAGTGGATTGAAGCTGGGATTATAATCATGTGAAAGTGATGGTTGATGAAAGACACGAAAATAAAAAAATAAATTATTAGAATATTTTGATACAAGTCTCAAAATTTTTAGATCTATTTTGATATTAATTTTTTTATATTATGTTTATATATCAAAGTATATTAAAACAAAACCTAAAAGCGAGTGCTATTATTTGTCTTTGCTTTTGCTCAAAAAAGTAAAGAGGCAAAGTAAAACTAGGCAGCGTTAAAGACACTTTTAGCCCTTAATTTAACGTTGAGGAAGTAAAACTAATAATAATAATAAATAAATAAAATAGATATATCGGCTCCTTCTAGGAAGTGCCAAGTGTTCAATTAAATTCAAGGAAATATAGACACTCATATATATATATATATATATATATATATATATATATATATATATATATATATATATATATATATAATCTTTAGGGTTTAGAATTTTTAGGGTTTAGGATTTAGGGTTTAGGTTTAGGGTTACTGTTTAGGATTTAGGGTTAGTTTAGGGTTTAGGATTTAGAGTTTGACACTCATATATATATATATATATTGTCATGCATGAAATTACAAATGTCTATCATTGTTATGTGTCAAACTATTATGCCATTAAGAGAGACTTTTAACCTTTAACTTTTAACCTATGAAATATAATTCACACGTAATTAAATAAGTAGAACAAACTAAATAATAAATTAAAAATTATATGCAAAATCTAAATAGGTGAAAATTATAGGATTTAATCTAGTCAAAATATTTTTGATGTATTAAAGATCATATTTTATAAACAAAGACACTTTTGAAAAATAAATAAAAAAAGACATCAATATAATTATAAAAAACCATTCATTTGATTGAAAGTTCACATGAGAAGATTAGTGACACAGGGTAATTAAAGAGTGAGCGAGAGCTCAGAATTTTTAACGTGGAAACCTCAAAAAAAAAACATAATAAAAGCTTATATGTATCTTTGAGTCTGAGTCTTAACAAGATTACAATTGCATATGAGAATCTGAATTACATATGAGGGAGGAAAAATTATGTAAATGATCAGGTTGTAATGGTTCTTGATGGTGAAGATGTGGGTAACTATGAATCCTATCTGATTAGTGATGATGGTGGTTGATTGGCATTGTGACCTTTGAGGATCTTCAAGCAGCTTCTTCTTCCTCCTTCTTGCTTTTCCTCTTCTTCCTGTTTGGATTCTTCCTCTTCACTTCGGACTCTTCCTCTTCTTCGGACTCTTTTTCCTTCTTCGGACTCTTCCTCTTCCTTCTCTTAGCCTTCCTCTCCTCTTCTTCTTCCTTTCGGACTCTTAAAATTCTTCCTTTCGACTTTCTTTCTTTCTTTCTTGCTTTCCTCCTACCTTCACTTGTTTACCTCTCTTCTTCTTCACTTCACTTGGCTTGGCCCCTTCATGTGAGGAATGAAGGTCTATTTATAGATGGGAGGACATTCTTGTAAATTCTAAAGCGACCACTCCCTCGTGGATGACTAGGATGATTGATCATTTGATGTATTTTGAGCATTTGGATGCCCAAATGAAATTAATTATGAGATCTTAGGCTCGTTAGATATTAGCTTCGATTTACTATAAACACTCCATATTTGAGAGCTTTGAGATTTAATGATGTCCCAAAGATTCGATGATATTTCAGTCTTGATCTCGGTTTGACTCAAAATCATATGCTTTCGTGCAAGATTTGTGCTTTAGTAATATTTTGAGGATATCATAATATAAATCATTCAAATTTTGATTAATATTCTTAAGATAGTGATGAAGGGATTGAGAAGGCTTGTTATGAATGAGAATTGAAGGTGATTAGGATCATGCCCCTATGATATCTCATTTTCTAAAACAATTCCAACAACTCTTAATAAAGCCAAAACAAATTATGGTAGTCAAACTCTAAGTTCTTAGAATAAGTTAATGAACATTGTGTAATTGATACATTTATGGAACTCAATTCTTTTTTACTTTTATTAGATCACCATGTAATCATCTTCATAATTTAACCCATAATATCCTATCTCTTAGCTTTGAACTAATTTTAAATTCTAAGTTATATCACTTGTTGAATCTCTCATAAAATAACACCATTCGACCTTATACCCAGTAGATTAACTCGCATCACCATCTATCATGGCATCTCATTTCAAAGCATAATGATTCCTCTCACCCCTTTCTCAAATTCATGAAAATCTCAGGGAGTTCTAGCTTTATCTTTCTCTTTCTTTATAACTTTCTAACTATCACTCTCCAAGCTTCTACCACAATAGCCCCTCACCAAATTCTTACCACCCTTATACATTGAAATTCATTCTTGGACAATCCCTTATATCCATCCAAAATCTTAAGAAAATTTTTATCCAGTTCTTCTTTTGAGCCGTCACTATATTCTCCTTACCTTACACCATTTTATTACCACTATTCTTAATGTTAGCTAGCTTGCCCCATCGTTAGCCCATTCCCCCACCACCTTATGAAGGCTAGTCCACTCCAATTGTCTAAATGGTGCTCGACAATAACCTTCTATGTTTCATTGGAGAGAAGAGATTACCAGAGAAGGTAATTACACTATAGCTTGCTCTTAGAGATAACTTGTGAGAGAGCTAAGGAATTCATTATGCTCGAGAAGTAACTATAGCTTAAAATGTTATGCTTGGACATCAAATCCTCAATATCGTTAAAGCCAATGTCTCCTGCTACTACCTATGCCTCAAATTATCTACATTAGTTGTGTTGCATCTGTATGAGGGGTTTGCTGACCTCTTAAAAATAATTTCTCAACATGATTCAGGCAACAACATATGATAATGAATGGTCTAGGTGATAATTACTTTGACTTGTTATCATAATATCATTTTAATTTTTCTTAAATATATAAATAATTGTTATATGTTAAAAATTCATGATAGTTGAGAGAAAGAGTTTAGCATCTTAGATTTATATTAAATTTAAAACACCAATAGATAAAATAAAAGCATGAAGAAAATTAAAATTTTATGAGAAAGTTCTAGAAAAAATTTAAGATTAAAAAAATATGTAAAATAATTTTATTAGTTGAAATTTATTGAGACATTTAATTTTATTATGTAAAATAATGTATGTGCATTATTTTAAAATTTTATATATGATATATCAAAAATAAAAATAAAAATAAAAATACAAAACAAAATTGATCCCAAACAACCCCTTAGCATTTATGTATTTAGGATTAAAAAAATTAAGTGATTATGAAGTAGATCAATTTCATCCGAAAACTTAATTTTGTTGGAAGTATATAATATTTTGAGATTGTTTGTCTTTTAAATTAATATCTTGAAATTTTCAACAACATTTTAAGTGCTTACTCTATATTTTTTAGGCTCCCAATAGATTTATATTATCAATGGACATCAAAAATTAGGTAAAGTTAATGTCATATGAATTTTATTAAAATTAGCCACCTTCCTCGTAACATCTGGCCTTTCTATTTCATTATTATTATTATTTTAAACCAAATTAAGGCCAAAAGCAAAATTGGGAAAATACGTTTCTAACAGTCCTTCTTTACTTGGAGCGAAAGCAAGGCGCGATAATTGATATATATATATATATATATATATATATATGATTATTATTATTATAAATATTATTTTTATTATTATTATTATTATTATTATATTATTATATAATATATATATATATAATAATAATAATAATAATCATATTTGATCAAAAACTTGATTAGAACATACATCAAAATTTGTTAATATTTCAAAATAAATATCATGTATAAATAATTAATATTGTATTTATTATAATTTTTATTAAATTTTGAGATGCATTTAATAATTTTTTTTTTAATATTAGAAGTTTCCATTTTTTAAATATCATAGTTTTTTCTAGTCCACCGGCAACCTTTCACAGAAATTTTGTTCCACTCCATGGCTGAGCTGTCATCGCTTCTTAAGTGAGAATTTTTACAAAATTTGATCCAACAATTTCATAATCACGAAGGGAACCCTTCTTCCCCCTTAAATACGTGCCCACCTCCCTTCTTCTTTCACTCGCAAAACCATAGCAAAGCCAATTCTTCTATCCCTCCCTCCTCCCTCTTCCTCTTGGAGAAAAAAAAAAATAGCATCACCACTCAAAAAATGGAATCAAAGCAAGCCTCCAACGATAGCAAAACGGCTATACATAGTTCAAGTAGTCTGCTACATGCTACGCAAAGGTACATCCAAAAGAAAGCTCATATTAGACCTCCACCTCCTGCTCAAGCGCAGCAAGCTCGCCGGAAAAGCCCTCAGAAACCTCTCATGACTTTCCACCACCACCATCACTCCACACCAACTCGAACGAGGTCGAATTCAGCTGTAGCAACACCCCTTCCTACGCCTCCTACTTCCATTCCATGGCAAAGAGGAAGAGCCGCCACCGCCAAAGATGAATTCGACAGTTTCGATGCGGCGGAGATAGCCATGGCGTTTCAAATGATGAATGAGGATGACTCTGATGTGGTGTCGGTGGCGTCGTCAGCTTTTCCGACGCCGTCCCCGATGATGGCTCTACTTCCATTCCATGGCCAAGAGGAAGAGCCGCCACGCCACCATGAGATGAATTCGACAGTTTCGATGCGGCGGAGATAGCCATGGCGTTTCAAATGATGAATGAGGATGACTCTGATGTGGTGTCGGTGGCGTCGTCAGCTTTTCCGACGCCGTCCCCGATGATGGTAAAGCAGCTGAGAATAACGGACTCTCCTTTCCCTATAGATGAGAATGAGGCTATAGATGTAGGCATGATCGATAAGGAGGCCGAAAAGTTTATTAAAAGGTTCTACGAACAACTGCTGAAGCAGCAACTGGCGTCAGAAGGTGCCACCCCCGACTATGGCTATTGCCGCCGGCGGATCACCGGCCGGAAATAAGCCAAGCTTGGGATTATAAGTAATTAAGAAGGCTGCGTTGGCTTTATAATGGAAGGACTTTTGTTAAAAGGAAAGTCTTTTAGCTGTGGTTTTCGAGCTTCTCTTTTAAGTTTTGTGCTTCTGCTTCTTTGAGAAATTTTATAAAGATTAACCGTCGTAATATTTGCATGTTAGAGGCAGATTACAGCTTCTAAGTGCAGAAATTTGAGAATCATCAGTTGATTAAATACGTCCAGTGCTGAATATATGAAATGTATATTGATAAATGAATATTAAATTGTTGGTTCTCTTATAAAATTTATTAGATTAGTGAGTTGATAATATATTTAAATATTAATGCATTAGACTTCATTATGAACTTTCTTTGATACACAATCCGTATCAAAGCCATTAAAAAGATTTGAAGTGTCTAGCAAATGAAATACTTTATTTTCCACAATTTTTTACCCAATCAAATAAACAGGCAGCTTCATGGCCCTAATAAAACATAAGAAATAAAAAATGTTTAAGAAACTGTTAAAAGGGTTACTACTTGATAACCGGTTATAGTCCCAAAGCAGATGTTTTGAAGATCGATATGAATAATAGAATGGAAGAAGAAAACCACCCTAGTTAAAAAAGAGCACTGAAATGATGCATCTGTTTTCTCTAGGATTAGTCTGGTCTTTTTGTTATCAAAAGAATGGAAGAAACTAAATAAGAACTGAAATGATGCATCTGCTTCTTCAAACCATCTTAGGTTCTCTTAATTTGTCTGTTTTTGTTTGAAGAAACTTAAAACGATTTTATTTTGGGTTCATATCAACACTTGCGTAGATGTCATAGCACTTGTAAAAATTTTTAATAAAACTTCGTTCCTGGTTTCACGGTTTCAATTTCTTCACCGCCAAAAGCTTACTCAATGAACACACGAAATTAATGGCAACCGTCTCCCGGACCGCCTATTCCCACGTGGTCCTCATTGCCAGGCCCAAAAAAAGGATTTATAAGTATAAGGATGAAATTGAACCTGCGGATAAGTTGTCGAGAACTATTTTGAAACATTAAACGATTCTATCCTCTTCTTCATCTTCTTCCTCAACGTCTTCATCGTTGTCGGATCTCCCTTTTGACTTACTGATAAGCATCAGAGATAAGTTAAAGCTTTATCAACGCTTTGAACTCATCTCCTTCAGATCAGTCTACTGCCAATGGCGTTCCCAAGCTACCTAGTAAGTAACAGAATTGGATTTTTATTCTCAACTCATCGGGCGCGTGGTTTTATGCCATTGGCGATTATTGTGAGCTCTACATGCTTGACGAAAGGCCTCCAATGATCAGATTAAAACGGTTTAAACTAATGTTGCCGAAGCATGCTTTAGATCCGAAGAATCCGACCAACGAACGAGCATTCATCCATTGTTATTGGGCAATTTTTTTTTAAATTAAATATGGTTAGAAGCTTAATTAGGTAATTAAATATTAAAAAAAATTTAAGAATAGGTATAGTCGCTCAATTAGTGGGCAAGGCGTACACTGAAATTGGTGGCACTAATTGGGCGCTTCAATTCGCGATAGTAGTGACGCTTCGCCGGTCCTAATAGGTGGCGACGAGCCGACTAATTATTTTAATTTTTTAAGATGCGAAATAATTAACAAACTAAAGCAGGCAATTGTTTCATATTATCATTTTTTGTGTTAATGTACAAGGCATCTCTACTGATTTCCACTCAACTTCAGAATGGATGTTTTAATAATGTTTATTATTTTTTATTGTGGAATAAAAAATAAGATGCTTCATATAATCATATCGATTGAATTTTAAAATGCATATTTTAAGTGATCATGCCTATATATTTTAGCAAAGAGTGACACAGCATCTTATCTCAATACTAACACCTCAACAAAATGTTGGCCAAAGCGTTATAAAAGACCATTCTTGAGCGGTAAGATGTTTGTTGAATAATGTAGGTTTATTAAATATATTCGAGTTGAAACAATCTGACAATTGCTTATTTGATAAATAGGTGTCCATCAACCATTGAGCTCAATGCCACAATAAAGATGAATTGAACAACCAAGACTACAATAATCGAAAAGTATGTCGTCATTTTCATGAAGTTAACCAATTCATTTTAAATTGACAAATAATAAGAAGTTCATTATGACATAACCAGATTGTGTACAAGACTCTTAAGTTTGTAATGAAACAGATAAATAAAACGTAGTACTGACACAAAAGTATACTGTCCTAAACCCTAAACCGTGTGACAACTGTCTTCCTCCGGTGTCTGCATGTAATCGCACCACTCCTAGATGTGTCGGTGGGGTGCAGGGACGATCACCTGGTGGTGGCCTACAAGGCTATGTCGACAGTAGGCGTCGGTGCCCTACGCCATCATTACTGTTAGAAAAGAATCTCAAATATAATAGTCTTTATTATAAAATCTAAGTAGATCCTAGGAAGAGAAAGATAAGCATTATTCTATTGGAAAATATGCGATCATTATTAATATTATGGGGCATGACGTAGTGACCAAATTTGTTTTGCATATGCTACAAGTTCTTCGGTACCTATATTTTCATTCATTATGTTTACAATCTATTCGTGCATTGTCGACCTTCTAAAGTTAGGTGGCATGACGTGACTAATCCATGCTCTACCGATAGATGGTCAATCAAAATGATCCGGGAGAGTGAAATCCATTGTATGTCAACTTATATAGGTAGAGAGTGTAATCGTGACACACATGAGATGGTTCAACGTGAAATCCCAATGCACGAATCACATGTGGGCATGAACAATGATATATGATCGTTTGCCAATTATAATCACATAGGTCATTATCAGCAAATCAACTCGAATGATCGGACTCAAAAATCGCATCTCGTGGGTTGATATTTACAGGTTCAGGGAAATGCCTAGCCTCCCTTTCAGTATGCTGTAACAGTGTGGAGATCCTATGAGTATAAATAGACAAGCTGACTTCCTCTTGCTGAGTAGTAGTGGATAATCGTTTCATGAATAAGGCTACTAAGTTATAATAGAGCATGATTAAAGCGAATCGAAACCACGTGCGTTGATACACCATTAAAACACTCAGATACATTCGTTATCATTGTCCCATAATGAATACCACCATCGTACATAAGGGATCATTTTACAGGGTCACGCTCTACAAGCCAATTGTACGCTTCTTCTTTAACATTTTAATATCTAACATTAAACGGTTGACTGGCGAATATCATTGTTACTGCCATATACATCTTTTGGAATAAACTCAACATCACAATCCCGTCAGGTAATGCGATCTTTTAAAATTTTCACGCAAATGGCACAATAATAATGCTGCAAAAATCTCTTTGCATCCACGTATGACCAAAGATGTTTATCGGATATTATGCACAAATCACGTCTCTACCGACACTACGGCAACACATCATGAGCACATAAGAACCACAACCACGAATCAACATTCTCGATTGCATAGAAAAGCTGGAAACAATCCATTGTCATTCGATTCACGGTAATGTAATAATGTGATACTTGCCCAAAAAAATACCGTCAGCTCGGCTCGGTTTTGAACTCCATCCCATTATTGAAGGTCCAAAAGCCCAAAAGTCTAGAAATATTGCGTAATGGTAGATTGAATTTTGTAGATTGTCAAGGGTAAAACTGGCCGATTTCATATAAAGGAGAGTCCATGGGACTCTTCTCATTAATATTACTTTTATTATCTTACGCGCATCCCATGCTTTCATATACTGAAACTTTAACAATGAATTTTCTTCATTCTATCTATAATCTCTAGGCTTGGATCAATCGGTGCGATCAGTATGATGAAGTGCTATGAATTTTGAACTACGCCGATGACCGATGCACTTACTGCATTGACACATCTGTTTTCACCAACTCTTGATATTCTCCAAGCACCCCTAATCTATCGCTCTACGCAAATGCCGTCTTACAAGACTAAGACTATCGTGTTGTACATACAACCGTGTAGTTCTTCTAGTTAGAGGTAACTGTTTAGAATTGAACATTATTTACTATGCACCACCCAATAATAGCAAATTGCAAACTCCGTTTACTTGCAAAACACATCGACAAGGTCATTTGGAATTTCAATTTTATCTTTTAGGGCTTTCTTGATGAGTCAAGTAAACATCGTTGTTCCCGCCGTAGTTTTACACATCCGATATACTTTCTCATTTGTGGACAACGTATGACTCACGTCGATATTATGAAATGAGTGATTTTCCAGATTATGACTATCATATTCTCGTCAAACCGAGCTCATCATCACTAATATCACACTTTCGGACTCACTACTTGAGCCACTTCTAGTCGATACTCATCATTTCGCACTCAGGCATCGGTTCATCCAATGGTAGATCGTCGCCACAAAACTTATAAGTTGAGCAATAAATTATCATATTAATTATTACAAGTATAATCAGATAAATTTTGATGATATACTACTTGAGAATCAACCCATCAAAGCTGCGTTGTATCCCCGGAGGTGCTTGTGCGATGAAAGCCTGTGTATGTGTTAGCAGTATATCTACTGACCTTACTACCATCGGTGATGTGGAGATGCAATATTAACATCTTCATACATATCGGCGGAAATTTGTCAAGTGTAACATAAGCGTCATCATCGATATTGCGTTACAATCAGCTACCGGATAACGACACATTAGAGTGGCGTGTGTGGCTGGATCAATGTGCAAGCTTCTTAATTCATTGCTTCAATTCAGTTAGGTGCTTTCTTAACTATGCTTTATTTCCTCACATAACTTGGGTGAATTGCTCATATATTGTTCCATAGAAAAGAATCGTGAAATAAATTCTATTCATTCTTGCAAAATAAACAAGTTATATGAATAATGAAATTTATATTAACCACAATTAATACTATTTTTGGCTACTTAACACCAATAAATTGATAAATAAAGTGATTTCATTGTTCAGAACGACGGAGAAGTGCGCTAAAAATGTAGAATCACAAAGGAAATTTTCCTCAAATGAAATGGAGTCGAGAATCATGTCAGAAAGCTAAAGTTGACTTCCAATGGTGGTAAATGAGAGTGTCAAGCAAAGTGGCTGGAAAAAAAAGTTTCGATCGAATACACGGACAAGACGCAATCACGGAGGTCGACCGCGCGGCCGGAAGTTTCGAGGGGAGAGGAGCTCGATGGCGGTGGGGAGTTTGGAGCTCCTAAGGAGGAAGCGACAGGGCGAATCGGCCTATGGGCGACTACTAATTGGCGTGACGGGTAATCTAAAGTCGGCCAATTGCGATGCAATTTCAATAACCGCAATGACACGTTCACGGCATGGCGTGGATTAATTGGTATTATCTATTCTTAAATTTTTTTTATTAATACTTAATTACCTAATTAAACTTCTAACCATACTAAATTTAAAAAAATTGTCTTGTTATTGCATGGAAGACTGCATAGGATAGATCATATTTGAATATTAATGGGTTGCGTCGCATTAATATTATTATCTTTTTAAAAAAAAATACATATTTTTATGCATAATTAAGATGTTAGATATATAAATATCAAATTTTAAATATTTAGATGCATAAGAATGTAAAAAATATATATTGTTTAATACCAATATATTTTTTTATGGGTTATTTACATGCATACCACATAATTCTTATATAATTACATATTCAACATATAAATTTTATATTTCATAATAATCAAATCTTTAATATATCATATAAAAATAATATTATTATTATCTTTTTAAAAATGAATGCACATCTTCCTAATTATATATATATAAGATTCTTATATATATATATATATATATATATATATATATATATATATATATATATATATATATATATATATATATATATATATATATATATATATATATATATATATATATATATATATATATATATATATGTATATCTTTTATAACAAATATATATATTGATGAAATTAAATATAATGAAGGTTTTGAACAAAATAATTTAATAATAAACTGAAGTTTTCTCGTGCCTTGTTATGTATGGGTCTCTTTTCAATGTAATTAAAGAATCCTTCTCCCTTTTGCTTTTGTGAAGCATGAAGGCTTTGTTGGCTGTATGATGAGGACTTTTATTAAAAGTAAAGTTTGGTTGTTGAGATATTTTAACTTCTCTTTTTGAGATATTTTATATCAACTAATCCTAATAAATTTTGCATGCTTATTGAAAAATATGATAGAGATAAATATATAGATATATTCCATTGATAATTTTAAGAATGTTAGTGAGTCAAGTTTATTCAGAGCTTATATTCAATTGATGATTTTAAGAATGTTAGTGAGTCAAGTTTATTCAGAGCTAACTAAACTTCAACTCGATAAATAGTTCATAGAGCTCGATGAGCGAGAAGTTAAGTTTGAGTTAACTTCCACTTGATTAATTAACTTGAGAGACAATTTATTTAAAAATATTTAAGTTTAGCGCATTTAAAATTTATTATAATTCAATAATTTGAGAATAAAATTAAAAAAAATGTATATTTAAAATTATATCTTACTTATGCCAAATGATTTTTTTAATTTTCATCTAATTTTTCAAATGTTTATCATTTTATTATAATAATTATTTAAATCAAAATTATTTAGAATTATACCATCTTTTATCTCTTATATTTTATGTTAAAACCTGCTCAAACGTCTGTTTAGAGTCAAACTTTTTATTTTTATATTATTTTTAAAAGTAATATTTATTTAATATATTTAAAAAAATAATATTATTTTTACAGATTCAAAATAAATCTTATAAACGCCCACCGTGGGGCTCGAACCCACGACCACAAGGTTAAGAGCCTTGCGCTCTACCAACTGAGCTAGACGGGCTACCTTACTAAGTTGCTGCCTTAAATTTGTTATTTATTTTAATTATAAAATTAATGCATAATTAATTAAAAATAAAGGTGAAATAGGTGAAAAAAAAGATTGATCAAATGCTTTCTTTTTTTAAAATCACAAATTTCAGTCGTCGCATGACTACTGAAGTTTTTTTGCACCGACAAGCTTAATCTTTGACAATATCATGACATATAATTGATTCACCTATCTCAAAAAAGATTTTATAGTTAATGAATATGATTACTAAATGTAGTTTTATTCACTTTTGAGAAACCCCTTAAGGATAATAGGTTTTGTGTTCACCTAATATGATTCAACTATTTGAAGATTCATATTAAAATTTAGATTTGATTGCTATTTATCACATATCATGTCAAATTACTAATTGTGATTGATTCGATCAAATTAATATTTAAAAAATTGATTTCAATATGAATTTGATATCTATTTTTTGGCATATTTATAATCAAAAATTTTCATCGAGATGATTTTAATACCATAATAAGGTTCTAATACATATCCGAATGAATCGATGCATGTCGATTGAAGCAAAAGTAGTTAAAGCGGGCACAACCTCTATCATCATCTTCTTCATCATTTAGATTCTATGCCCTATGCATGCTGGGGGTGCTAATGGCCTCCAACACAATCTCTTTGAAAACTAGAGACATTAGAAAATTTTCTTGAGCGACCATTTTTCTTGTCTGCATAAGTTGAGTTTGATCCTATCACCCTTTTTCATCTTTATGTTTGAGGACTTCTCCCCACCTCCCTTAGATCATTGATGACGTCCTTTAAACACATTTATCACTAATGATATCTCCTAACCTTATAATTATTCTCATAATCTACTATGTCTTCATCTTTGATGAAATCTCCTGATTAAAAATGTTAACCAAAGTTAATGTGTCAGGTTCAACTTTAACCTAAAATATGCTTAATTTGAACTCAATTCATTCATTATAAATCGAATACCTCTTAGGGTTTAATTCTATCAATTTTGAGTTTTAACTACTTCCCATTTCTAAGAAGTTGATATTATTTGTATGATTAACAATTTTATAGCATCTAAACACCAACCACCAATAATTAGGATTACAAATGAACTAAGTCAAGCCGAGTATAATCTTATTTTATCTCATTTATTTATTTTCTTATTAACTTTGAGATAAGCTTAAATATGATCAAAGTTTTAAAAATGATTTAAAATTTATTATTATTATTATTATTTAGTTTGAGATATAATTATGCTTTAATTGAATTAATTAATTATAATTTTTATGATGATGATTTTATTATATATAGTCTTATTATCATATGTATTTAGATTTGTAGAGTTTAATCAAAATTATCTTAATTTATTTGATATTATTTAAATTATTTGATAAAAATTTAAATATTAATAAAAAGTTTGATTTCTATATATTTAGATAGTTATTAATATTTGTATCATATTTAAACACTAATAATATACATAAATTATTTTTAATAATATACATAAATTTTCTAGAGTATAAAATCTAAAAAAATAATAATAAGAAAACTAAATTATTATTAAATGATCATTTATTTATTTTTTAAACAATAAAGCAAGAAATTCACAAACATACATAAATAAGAGAGTTTGTGTATACCTATTTTCATTCACATGAACACTTAAACTTTTATTGAAATTTATTTAACTATATAAGTAAAATGTTATATGGCTTACAATCTTATTTTAAATTCTAAAAATTTGAAAAAGATCTTAATGTCTTAAGATATTCATACAAATCATATAATTTTAATACATTTCTATATTTAATATTTAAAATTTGATGTTTATAAATATAATATTTTTTATACATAAAAATATGCAATTTATTTTAAAAAATTAATGATGATGATATTTTTATATAATATTAAAAATTTAGATATTATTATTATGTATAATAAAAATTAGGAGCTTTTACATGCACTATTACCTTATTCTTATATATTTACAAATTAAATATTTTTAATATCAAAATTTCAAATTGACATTTAAATATTAAAATTCATAAAAAGTGGAATTCATATTTTTTATTTTTATAAAATTTCTAATAATTTGATGGTGGCATATGCAAAGATATAAATTTGATAGTTTAAAAAAATGATAAATATGATTAAATTATAAATACATATATTTTAGATGATTGATTTATAAGTATTTTTAAAATTTAAAATTTAGATATATAAATATATAAAAATTGTGTTGTATGCAAGTAAATGCCTTTATTTTGGGCGAAGAAAACTTTCCGTGGGGCGACGACCATGGATAGATTAGGCAACGATGAGCTTACGGCGGTGCTGAGGAGGGTTTCTGATCGGCGAGACCGCACGGCGTGCTCGGAGGTATGCCGGCAATGGGCGAGACTGGAGGTTCCATCCGTTCTTCTCTGCGTATTCTGGAACCCGAATCGCTCCCTTCTCTCTTACAAGGTTTTCTAATTTGACAACCTTGGAGATTGGTACTAGAATATCTGACAGAAACCTCGCATTGGCATCCGAGATATGCTCTAATCTCCACAATAACCTAAACTTCCGTAGAAACGGATGTTTCTTGGATGAATTCGAACTTTCTGGATTTGATTTTGAGGATGCTTTGATGATGGTCTCTGCGGTATATCATTTGCTTGTCAGAAATTGATTAATTTTTCGATGAGGAGGAGGAAAGGAATTGGAGATGTTGGAATCACTGCTCTTATATCGCATGCCAAGAATTTAGTCCTTCTTGATTTGTCATGGTGCAGTAGAATTAGTGATATTGCTCTGGTAGCCGTGGGTTCACTGAGATTCTTGATGGCGTTATATCTTCGTGGCTGTTATTTGATAACTGATCATGGCTTGACTTCTTTGGCCTATGGTTCATCGTCCAAGACTTTGAAGATTCTAGATGTTTCCAGTGTGATCAGATTACAGACTATGGGATCTCGTCTTTGCAGCATATTTTCTGTTTGCAGGAATTGAGACTAGCAGAATGTGGTCCCAAAATTACTGATTGTGGAGGTGCCTGCATTGCTGCTATGGCTAGCTTGAGGAGATTGGACCTCTCATGGTTGATCAATCTTTCGGATCCTTCTGTCATTGCTGTAGCTCAGAACTGTCAGAATCTTGTGGAGATTAGATTGGTAGGCTGTGAGCAGTTAACTGGTTATGGGATTCGTTCCTTCTCAAGTCACCAGTCATTGGAGATCCTTGTGCTGGCTTCTTGTTGCAATGTTTATATAGATGATATTGTGCACATAGTGTTTGGTTGTTTGTCTCTGAGTCATGTGAAGCTGGATAAAGCTTTGAGGTGCTGGATGTCAAATTCAACACAAGAGCAGCTTAGCAAATTGTGTAAGATAGCCTGGATATAAGTAAACAAAATGCTGGCGTTGGGTTGTACTTGTTCCCGAGCTTAATGTTATAACTTTTTTGTTCAGGTAAATTCTTTTTTCCTTTCCTTTTTATTAGTAAGCATAATATTTCCTGCCACTATTTAAGAAAAATGCTATTTTACTGTTGTGATCACTTTGCATAGAATTACGTGTTGTCCAACATACAAGTGCTTCTTTGCACTAGGGGAATCAATGTCAACTTGAGTAAATATATAGTCATCTATGTTGAGGAAAATGCAGATTATCTTTCAGGTAGGGAGCAGCCGTTCATTGCAAAGTGGAATGCTGAGAACTTGAAGTTAGAAAGGAGTAATTTATTTATGTTTTTTTATATGAAACATTGGTTACATAATTTTGTTGCTATTTATTCTATGTATCAAATCATTAAAATAGTTGCTTCATACATTCGTTAACATATTAATGTACTAGGCGAAACAAAAAGCTTAATTTTATGTTATGTACTTAAAGTTGCCTACATAATGCTTTACAAAATATCAACATGTCTTTTGTACCAATTATTACGATTGCATATAATGCAATTTTCTTAGGTTAATTGATAGACTGTCTTTAAATTTTCATACAATATGCTGTTGCCCCTGATCTTAAGGTGTTGATGTATATAGTTTAGGACTATATAAACATAGAAGAAGGAAAGGTATAATCCTGCATGAATCAACTCAAGGATGAATTAAGTAATTGGAATTACAAGTCTTAAATATTTTCAGTAGAAGGGAGTGTGTAGAGGTTCAATGCTAGAGAATGAGGAGAATTAGAAAGAATTATTATTTTTATTGATATAACACTTGAAACCTGTGTGGTTTGGACATGCATAATGAAGGTAGAAAATTCACTTATAAAGTGGGAAGATAATGTTAGTCTCGAAGGAAAAAGACTAAATAAGTAGAGCAAATATAATTTGTATAGGAATTGTACCAAAAGGTTACACGTAATAGATTTAACACCTCATATAATAGTTAACAGGAATGAATGAATAATGAGAATTTATAAAATTAACCATAAGTACTTAGCATAAAGCTAATGACAGTGATTTTAAATGCCTCACACTTATCAAATTACTTAAAGCATTATAAAGTTTTTATTTCATTTTATTTCATTTTTCATGATAAAGTTTCAGTGTGATGCTCAACTTGATAAATTGGATTCACACAATGTAAACTCTTTGGTATAGTGAGCAATCTTATTGTCTTGATGACATTGCAAACCCGTTTATGTAGATGTAGATAAAGGCAACTATGGTGTAGATGTAGCTTTGAGAGGTTTGGGAGATTTGATAATCAGAGAAAGTTAGAAACACGACAGATTAACATGCGGATGCTATTTTGCAAATGAATTTCTAGATATTGTCCTCTTTGATGAGCATTAGAAAGACAATGAGATTAGTTACGAGGATAGAAAGACAGGTAGCTAAGAAGTTGATAGGTTAGTGATGGAGATAAACATGAAAATGGTAGTGTTACCACAGGGTGTAAAACATGATGAGATTTATGCCAACAAATTTCTTGAAGAAGATGAAGGATAAAATAGTGGTTTTGGAACAACATGATACCTTTGGAGGCAAATAATCAAGGAAAAATATTAATACTCATCAGTCATTAGACATATTCCAACATCGATTTTACCTTATGATATAGGAATGATTGAATGGTATACATTAAGGTGGTTAGAAGTCAATGTGCTTCGTATGTTGAGAAGGTTGTAATAATATTAAAGTTATTGATGGTCATGAGAGCATGTCACTTGTCTTAGTTTACACTTCATTATTGTATTTGATGACTAAGTTGAATTTTTACAAATGTGCTTGAGGCTTGTTGGAACTTTGAATGCCATTGTAGGTGTTGAAGTGACTTGTGGCTAGTGTGAACCACTTTTTTCTTTTAAGTAGATAAGGTTGCTAATGCTTCATTATTGACCAAGTGTTAGAAACTTCTTATTGTATGTTTAATAATTTTCTTATCGCATTGTGATTACTTAAGAGTAGTATGCTATAGGTCTCTTCTTACATTAGAATTACAAAACCTCAAACTCAAATGATTTGACGATTTGAAAAGGCTAGAATTGATGCTCACTTTTCCTTTTTTCTTAATAAGATATGTGTTTGCATGTTTGCTTTCTTAGGAGAAATTTTTTATCGACTTGTCAATAAATGTAAATGTGTGATGATCACAAAGAAGTTATAGATGAATCGTCTCACATTATAGCACATTCTTATGAAACTTTATTGGGCATATTCCATATTTGAGGCCAATTTTTTATGGATTGTATCTTCTTAAGGTCGTTCTTGATCTTCTCGTTATCAACTTTGAGTCAAGGTCCTCAAAGTCACACTTCTTTTAATTCAAGAAAAGTTAGTTAATTCTTTAGGAGATTAGATAGTTTTTACACATGATCAAAATATTTCTCCCGTATTTTACTGCATATGAAGCTATCATTAAAGTAGCTAATTATAAAATTTATCTTAGACAGTCTTAGAATGTCCTTAATGAGACCCATACATGTAGACACATTTCAAAGACTAAATAACATCATTTACTCATGAAATCCCTATTTGATTTTGAATATGGTCTTTCATGCATCTTCATGCACTCAAACTTGGCGGTAGCCCAATTTTAGGTCAACTTGGTGAAGACATGCTTCTGCTGATTTGATAAGTCATACACTATGTTAAGTAGATAACTATTTTTCACTGTGTTTTCATTTATAATACTTGATAGTCTACATATATTCACCAACTACCATTTGTCTTAGGCACCATTACAACTATTTGATCCATACAACAAGCTTCTTGGCTTGATGATATCTTGGTCTAACAATGAACCTTTTATTTCTTGATCTCACGTTGTCCATCACCAAATTGCAATAGATCTTGATGTTAAGCATAGTAGAATCCAAGAGGAGATGAATCTAACGTTTAACAACACATCATAGAGATAATCCTTCCACCTTTCAGAAATGTTCTTTGTATTCTTCTTCCAATTGCAATAATCTTAGCTCTTGTTCATTGAGGACTAGGGTGACACTTTTTCCTTGTCCTTTTTTGGATCATTTTGGTCTTTCTTGGACCAATGCTTTTTGTATCATTATCCTGGTTTTATCAAATAAAGAGCAGAATAAAGCATTGACACATGTTTATAACTATCTCCACCCATCTAGCCACCATAATATCCAAAGATTGACATTTCTTGTTTCTATTGATAATATATATGTCCCAGCTTTGGAGAGATGGTATTATTGAACTCTTTATTAAAAGATATCATCTTGATTCCAATAGATATTAATTTTAAAGATAATTTAGCATATGTCAAAAGGCACCATTTCACATGTTATGTCATTGATGTACTCTCTTGTAATGCTAATGCAAGCACAACACTAGTGAGCAATCATATTCGCTACGTTCTTCCTAATACATCTAAGAGGTAAGGATGTCTGTGAGAGTTATTTTGAGTCTACATCTTTTGACTAGGCTCATTGAGATCAAGTTCTTTTGACTACTTTTTTTTCAAAGATTGTATTATTTTTTTTACTTGGATTAATAAGTTGAAAGGCTCCTTAGTTGTCCAACTTGACTATTTTTTTCTTCAATATTGTCGTCAAGGAATGCCATAAATCAAATTAATTCATCAACTTTAATGTCCTTAATTTAATTAGCATAGTAGTGAGCTTTCCCTTTTGAGCTTTCGAGTATAATTTTGTATGAAATTTCTATCGCTTTACTCTATGTTGTATTGATGCTTGACAATTATCATAACATAGGTAATTTTAAAAGAAGAGATAGTAGAGTTACTTTTAGTAGAGCCTTTTTGGTTCTGCATCTTCTTCTTGATATTCCTTAAATTCTTTATTTATTTTTTGTCATTGATGGGCTTTCTTTCTCAAGATTTGTGCTTTATTTATTTATTTTTTCAATTGCCATGGAAAATTTGCTTGTTTGACATAAATCTTTGATGGTAAGTTGCAGTTCATTCGAGATGTTATAATGTGTTAACCTTCACATATAGTTCACAAGTCAAATGAACCATGAAAGTTAAAATAAATAATTAACGAGAGGAACATCACATGAATCGGGATTAAAATGCCATAATCGCGATCAGATTTGATCAAAATCGCCTTGATTTAAAAATTTGGCTTTATAAATGCGTATAAAATATTAAAATTAATTAAATAAAAAATATCGGATCAATTAACAACCGATCAATTAATTAAAATCAAATTTTAATGAAATTACAGCGATCGAAGCCTCGACGGCGTCGCGAAACGGCATTCGTTAGCAAAATTATGTCGTTATTACATCGAAATCTGAATGACATCTTCGCGATCAATTCGGTAAAGTCTACGACGTCGGCGATTTGAGCGGCGTGCGCAATTTAAGCCCATTCACGTCGCATTCGATGTATCCGAAATGCGATCGATGTTGCGCGCATTGAACACAATGAAAATAAGGTGATACCCATATTGTTAGAGTTAATCACACAAAATTATTTCATAAGATTTGGCGCAAAATTATGTTAATCTTGATTAAAATGATAATTTTAATCTATTTTATATCCTCTAATCTACTAATCTACCTGATTACGATAGGTCGCCAAATACTCCTTATTGGTGCCATTTAATTTGCCATCAGTGAGCCGGCTAAATCCTCCCAAGCCGAGCGTCGTCCCTCTTGCGTCTGACAGGGCATCTCGCTCTCTCTCATGAGACATTCCTCTTGAGCAGAAGCCTCGATTCCTCGGTCTCCCTTGTCTGCGGCTGGCCAGAAGGAGTCTCTTCTCTTGTTTGTCCATCCTGGCAGAAGCGAAACTGACGCTAGATCTCTGGTCCTTCCCGGTCGAGCGAGATGCCCGTTCCTCCTCCCATCCCAGCCAAGCACTGCATGACTCCCTCCTTAGTCTGTTGACTTACAATGTGTCATTTTAAAATTAAGTAAATGACATAGGAGTTAAATACTGTCCTTGTCGAAATTAAATTGATTTTATTTGAAAATTTGACTTCATGCATCAAAGCATCAAAATTAATTAAATGGGAAAGTATCAAATCAATTAAGGATCAATCAAATAATTAAAATCAAATTTTAATGAAATTACATATGTCGAAGCCTCGGCGATGCCTAAGCGACCTCGTTTGCGAAATTGATTCGGCGTCGTCGAGAAATGACTATCAAGCGGCGCCGACGATTGAAGTGCGGACATCGGTCAATTGAATGCGACGTCATAATTTAACTAATTTCACTTCGACCAGTCGGCGTTGTCAGAATAAGCCCTCAAATTGATCGCGTCGTTGCGTTCGGACAAAATACCTAAAATTGACATATTGCTGGGGTTTATTATTAGAATGATTAAAATTTATGTGATTAAATTATAATTAAAGCGGTTTTGATTAATAATCTCTTAACCATTATCCTACTAACTCGCCACTCGGCCATGAAATGACCCATTCTATGAGCGGCGATGAAAGAGCGCTTCTAAGTAGAAAGGAATCGTTGACTCACTCACGACATTTCCTCTCGGTGAAGCTCACGGCATTCTCCCTCTGATCCCTCTCGTTTTCTGCTCTCGGTCTCTCTCTCTCGGCGATTCCCTCTCTCTCGGTTCTCGAAGCTCCCGACATACTCCTCTCTCGTTCACCGAGGGCCCACGATCCTCCCTCGGCCGAGCTCCCTGCAGCGGTCTGCTCCTCTCTCGGTTGAAGCACTAGCAGAACAAGCAGAGGACTGATCTAATTCCTCTTCCAGAAACCCCAGGTTGTTTGTTTCAATCTAAGTTATATTTTTCTATGTGGGTTTTCTTGAAATGAATGGTTTCTTATCCTTATCGTTCTATGGTTGGATTACCTTTTTTTTTTTTTTTTACTAGATGAAGAAATAATGTTGGATTTATGGTGTAATGTGAGTTGACTTCTCTATTTTCACTTTGAGCAAACAGCAGTCCTTCTCTGCCTTTCTATGGCCATCTACTTTTATTTTGCTATCTTGCTTATTCTCTTTAGCAAATCGATGCTTTTCCCTTCCTCCTTCAGTTTTTGATTTCCAGAATTTTCAATAACATTGGTTATTGATGGTTCTTTAAATGATTTAAACTTACAATTTCGCTCTTGTTGTCTTTGTTTGAACTACATTTAGCTTGAGGTTTGTATACTTGTGTTTTTTTTGTGAGTAGTTGCTTAGTTTTAATGATTATATTTACTCCATGGTGGCTTATGGTAGTATATATTTTGGCAAGCTTTATTAATATACCATTTTTATATTTGTTCCGCATTATGAGCATGATCCATGGAGGAAATTGAGCTAGAAAGTGCTTCTTTGTTTTGCTTTTTATATTTCTCCTTCATTTTGCCTTTCTAAGGAGAGGTTCTGTGGCGATCTTTCTAGTAAATAGGAGAAAATCTCAAAGACTTACAAATCATGTTTTGCAAAATCTGAAACTCTTTTATATGATATCAAAGTTAATATGTTTTCTGTCCATGAGTATTTTGAGATGCTTGCTGAAAATATTTTCTAGGGGAATCAATCATTTGTTATTTAATGGGTATAAGGCTTTTTAAAATTTTCTTTCCCAAGGAATCATAAACTTTCATTTGATGAGATAGATCTTTGTTATATGAATTTATGCTTCTATTTGATTGATTTGATGAAGAGATTATATATATTCTCATGCTTTAATGCATTGAGAAATCTTTAATTTGCTAAAATCTGAAAAGTGAGATTTGAAGTGTTATGTGACATATATCACAGAAATGAATTCTATCTTTCATTTATATGTTGAAATCTAAATTGAAAGGAAGTTTTACTTCATTTGCATGATTAGTTGTTATTATGAATAAAATGTGAAGGAGATTCTTTTAAGATTAATTTTGATTTATATATTTTATGAATGATATACATGCTTTCTTACTTCTTTGGTTCCGTCTGATGCTTCTAATCTTTGTCTTGTTTAATATATATCTCTTCATGTAAATCTGAAAGAAATTTGTGATATAAGAAATTTTTTCGTATTCAATGGTGGGAAATCTATCTTTGTCAAAATTTGGTAGTGGCGTCTCGACACTTGCATACATCTTTCTTAGTGGTGAAGTCTAGACCCACATGTGGAGAATTTGCTGTAAATTTTAATTATTATCTTTCAAATATATATGCGACTTTCTTTTTGTTTATATCTGATCGAGCTTTAAACGTTATAAGTATCTCTGTTCTCATGGTAGGAAATCTTATCTATCAAAATTTAGTGGTGTCTCATGGCATACACATCGTCTTTCTTGGCATGGTGGAACTCTCTCTGTGGCCCCACATGTGGGGAAGCCGGATTTGTTGTAAATTTTGATTATTATCAATCTGTAATATGCTGACTTTTTTTGTTTATATGCAAATGCTTTAAATTTGTTCTTATAAATACATGTTCTACATGTAGGGAAATCTTATCAAAATTTGGATGGTGTCTCGACATCTCACATGTCCTTTCTTGGCATGGTGGGCGACAAATCTCTCATGCCCACTGTGGGGGGAGAGCGAGGAGGTAGTAAATTTTGATTATTTATTATATGCGGTTGTTTATATATCTAATGAAACTTTAAATTTCTTATAAGTACTTGCTCATGTTCTCAACATGGTAGGAAACTGTCTTATCTTATCTAACTTGCCACGCCTTTCTTGGCGTGGTGGGTAATAAATTCATGATTGTCACGACACCATGCCTTTCTTGGCGTGGTGGGAAGAAACTAGTCACATATATGGGGATGGCCGGAGGCTGAAATTTTCTTTAAAAAAAAGGGAGATAAAAAAAAATGATGAAATGCTTAAGTTGTTATGTTGGCTTAAAATTTTCTTTATCTAAATGTGAATACTTATGTGTTGAATTTACATGCATATTTTCTTATTTGGCCATTATGACATGTGTATAATGCTTTCACTTAGGATTATCTAGCTTGACATGTTATGGAATACCATTAGTATGCTCAACATAAATACCTCCTCTTTACATTCACCATGATTTGTCATTGAGATAGTGAACTTGAAACAACACATATGGAATAAATTAAATCTAATATGACATATATCAAGAAGATATAAAATGGTTGAGTTAGAAAAGAAACTCACAAGTATATGTGGCCAATGACTTTTTATGTAAGATTGAAAGAACTTAAACTTGTGGTATAAGGAGAAAAGGAGAGTAGAATGTAAATTATTTTGTGAAAGGAAATCCTCTTATTTATAGGCTTCCCTGGCCTCTCCTCTTATCATCTATTCTTATGGCATCGACACGTGGTGCCTTGTCATAAGTGTATCAGGAAATCATCAGTTTAATGCCATTTGTCATATCACGTACATGTATGGACGTCATGGCGTCTTGTGATCATCTTTATCTTGAAAGGAAAATAAACTCTTTGCCATATCTTCTTAATAAATTTAATGAGTATTTGTCCCCACTTGCCATGAGCTTGCATGTGAAGGATGTGGATTTTAATTCCACTTGCCTCTCTTAAATGGCATGACATCTCTCTTATATGTCTTCTTCATCGAAAAAAATGGGTATGGGTGATTGATCATATGGGCCTTCAAAATGATTTATTTTTTATGTTTCTTTGATTTGTAAAGAAAGGTTTTAGCAAATCAATTCTAAATTCATTAGGCCACTTTATATTTGATCATATGGGCTTCAAAATTTATTTATTTTATGTTTCTTGATTTGCGTAAAGAAAGGGTTTTAGCGAAATCAATCTAAATCATTAGGCCCTCACTTTATATTTGATCATATGGGCAAAATGATTTATTTAGCTTTATGTTTCTTGATTTCATAAAGAAAGGGTTTTAGCAAATCAATTCTAAATTCATTTTAGGCATTTGATTCATATGAATGATTTATTTAAAATCTTTCTTGATTTATTTAAGAGGTTTTTCGAAATCAAGTCAAAATTCATTCTAGGCCCATATACTTGATCGTATCTTAAAATTAATTTAATCTTCGCGATTTGTTACATAAGAAAGGATTTTTCATACATTTTTAGGCATCATTTGATCATATGGCCTTGAAATAATTAATTCGGCCTCTTATTTCTTGATTTGTTACATGATTTTAGCGAAATCAGTGCAAATTAAATTCATTCGTTTATTACATTTGATCAATAGCTTCACATAATTTATTTTATACTATCGGTTTGGTCTTGGGGTTAATTAACAAAACCAAAATATGTACTTAAAAAACTTGCAAATTGAACCGATTTCATAGGCGTTAAATAATAAAATCATTTTAAAAGAGAATCTTACATTATGTATGTTGAAGTGTTGAACAATAGGGACATGTCAGTTAGGTATAAACAAAGAGCAGTCTCTTGGGTTTGGTCTTGGGGGTCGGGTAAAAAACAAAATCAAATTTGACATAAACTTCAACTTAGACATTTAATGTCCATACAATTTTAAAAGACAAATATGTATGCATGTTGGAGTATATTAAGTATACATAAAACGAATCTTTTCCGGTTTGGTCTTGGTGGGTCAGTTAACAAAACCTAAAAATTTGATATTATAAAATTTCAAATTAATAATATCGAGAGTTAATTACGTAAATATAATCTGAATATGAATCAGTACTAACTTTTTAAAATTGAAGAAAAGTCCAAACGATCTACATGTTAGAGTGGGCGGTTTTGAAGGATTATACTTCTTGAGATAATGACCCGATCCTCATAGAAAGCGAGAGTGAAGGTTACATCGATTGATATTACTAGGATCGAGAAGGGTAATTATAATTAAAATTTCAATGATAAATGATCGTATATTGAATCTAAATCAATCGTAAAATGATCAATTGAAAGAAAAATAACAAAAAAAAAAAATTAATTATTTAAATTAAAACTAAAAAAAATAAAAATAAAATAAATCCACCATGATTGTTTGTTTTGTGACAAATTAAGAAAATTTTTTTCCAAAAGCGATGTCAAATTAAATACATGCTTCCTTGCTCAAATATTCAGCGTGGGGCGTGGCGTGTCCTGTGTGGTTTTCTTGATATATAACATAAATGGCGGTTCACGACTGGCCTCCCGGCCGGGTGGTTTGTAGCGATATGTAATGCTAAATTACGGTCGGTACGGGTATGTTCCCAGCTTTGCTCTTTGGTAGTGAAATGTAGAATGTATTTGGTTGGGCAAAAGCCTATGTTAGCTAAGGTTGACTTATATTTGTCCAGACAAACTCCAGTCTACAAGGATACTTGGGCGGCGTAACCCATGTTGTTGTGACAAGGATCTCGGGTTGATTTACCTCCTCATTGCGGGAGGGGCATAGCGGGGACGGAACCATGGGATCTAGATCGGCGTCATCGTTCCCCACAAAGTTTTAAATTAAAATAATAAATTTCATAAGTTAAACTCCATCCTTTGATTATATACTTTGTTAACGATTCATTGACTGTTAATCGAAAGTGCTCTCTCGGTATTGGGAGGGTAATTAACTAGGGGCTTGCTTTATAGGAAACACAGAGATATAAAAGTTCTCACCAAATGAGAAGCGAAATCTCACAGGTAGTGTCTTATCTACTATTCATGCACGAAATTATCAGGCACAACAACTCTTTCTTTTTAGAAAGAGGTGGGTGGCAATTTTTTGGATCCCACAGATTTTTGGCGACTCCATTGGGGATAGGTTTCTCTTTCCATCTTTGGCTAGTCAAATCTAAGTTATAATTGCGTGGGTATATAAAAAAGAATCGAATAAGAAATGAAAATGAAATGGAAATGATAAGTTAAACTTGACAACTGAAAGCTTTTTAGTCTTAAGTCATTTCATTTAGATTTTTATTTTTTTAGTATGCATTTTTATATGTTTTATATATACTTTATCTTTTTTGATAAGTTACTATATTTTTTTTTGATAGTTCGCTTATCTTTAATTGCTGAGAATTTACTATCATGACATCGGTGGAAGTGGTGATAGCGTTAATCTCATGCTCAACACCATAGACGTCATTCAATCACATCTTTGAAGAGCTACAGTTGGTGGCGATTTCCTGAATGAAGTTCAACTCCCAACGCCACGTAGTGCAATCTCAAAAGGCGTTGTTGTGACCCTACTTTGCGGGGTCAGAAATGTCGTCTTTGAGAGGCGGCCTCAGACAAATCATGAAGAGGGTTGTTCTTGGCGGGTCTCTTTCCCTGAATAATGCAATCTGTGAACCATTCACGGGAGGCGATCTTTGCTTCATCAGAGGCAGCAAGCGGGAGAGAAGAAAAAAGAAATCTTGGTGCGTGCTCGACTTATCCGTGCGGTATGCAACCATTATGGAACCCGGTGAGTGTTCCAACCCAATCGGTTTGATAACCTTAAGTGGGTAAAAGCAGCGACTCTTTCGTCGGCGATCATACGGAGGCGTCGGGTTCGACTCCTCTGTGAAGCGGCTATATCTCTGCCGCGAGTGCATCGGGTTCT
Organism: Cymbidium sinense; assembly: GCA_021442155.1. Classification (NCBI taxonomy): domain Eukaryota; kingdom Viridiplantae; phylum Streptophyta; class Magnoliopsida; order Asparagales; family Orchidaceae; genus Cymbidium; species Cymbidium sinense. The sequence continues at coordinate 144,265,675 of CM038219.1, forward strand.
CAAGTTGCAAGGAGAGGGCGATGAAAAGAAAATACCGAGTCACATTGCTCAGGATCTTGGGGCGCTCCTCAGGGAGACCTTAACTCAATGGCGGGACTCAACATATGTCCGGTGAACATCGGGTGTGACACTTGGCGTGTCCAGAATCCACCGTAGAAAGGTCGGTGGAAAGGTAGCGAATATGGAGGCTAGGCCTCAAATTACAGAAAAGGCATGGCGTGACATCGGTGTGAATTCCGGATCCCCTCAAATCATCAGCGATGATGGGAGCTAAAAGAGGCGATGATAAAGAATATGACGGTAGACACGCGGAGAATCCTCAGGGGGATCAATTCGACTCCATCCCATCAGAGGAGGTTAACGATCAACCCTCTGAAGAAATTTTGATTCCACACTTGGAATCGGAGTCGTGGAGGCGATCGAAATTCAGTATCGAGGGGCGAAGAAGAAGAGGAGGATAAGCTGTTGAAGTGGTGTATATATGGTCAACAAGTCGGTGCCATTTATGTCTATAAACTAAATGTCGTCTGGTACTCCCCTCCCGAAGAACAACAAAATGTTCAAATAGAGGAAGCATCCTCTCGAGTCTTGAGAGAGGAACAACAAGAAGAGGAAGAAGAAAGGAAGAAAATCCCACCTTCATACTACCACTTTGGCGAGACAAATTCGGCGTCGGATGAAAGCGAAGAAATCGCTGTTGAATATGAAAATGGCGAAATGATGATCTGAATGACTGCGATGATCACGATTAATGCGAGAGAAATATTGCGGCGGTCAACACCATCCCCAAATAATCATCAAGCCTCGCAATGCCATGACAATCCAATAAATTTGATCTCACATGCTTCAAGGGTCCAAATTGAGCTGGCGAGATTGAAATAAATGAGTCGGCAAACTTCTCGAGAATATACTATATGTCGATCTCTCGACTTGATATTATCTTGAATGAGAAGATCAAAATTTTATAGGCTGAGGCGAAAAATTGGTGAGCAAAGGTGCCCATATCGCGGAGTATGATCAAATTCCATATCAAAGGGATATTCAATGCCAAAGTTCAATCTATTGGCGAAATGGTAATCTAAGCGACATCTAGCCCGATTCAAAGCATCTGTGGCAACACGAGGGGTAATGATGCATTATTATTCCGGTTGTCATTGTTTAACTTGCTTTGAATGGTATCTTTGAGTTATCAAATGATTTCGTCAAGACTTTTGAACTTGAAAACATGTTCGTTAAAGGTTATTGTATGATCAAAAGACAACAATTCTTGATCTCTCTTGAGAAGAGGAAGAAAGATGTCGGAGATATATCACGTTGGCGAAATATGAGTATGAAATGTGAACAACAATTAGAAGAAGAGCATGCAATTCAATTACTGATGGGCAACATTGATGATAAGATGGCCTTATCTTTGCATGGCTTACCACATTTCAAGAGCTACTTGATAGGGTGGCTTAAATTTGAGAAATTAAATTTATCGCGTTAATAGCCAAGATAAATCTAAGAGCAAAAGCTCGGATCAGAAGAAGGTGAAACACATTTCACCTCATCTGAAGGATCTGAGTAGCGGTTAGTCTATAATGACAAAGAAAGGCTACACATTTGCTCGAAAAAACCAAGGCGGTCATTCAATCACTCCACAACCGCTCATACTTGGAGGTAATGATGTACTCAGTGCTTGGTGAAGGTGACCAAAGCAAAAGGAGCGAATGACTGATAAATACAAAAGAAAAGCGAACAAGAGTATTCTTTTAAGAGGAAAGTGTGGATTGTTTAAACATGCACTCAAAGTAGGTCTCCATACGAGTGTAAAAGACTGAAGAGGCTGGACAAGCAGATAATCTAATTATTGCCATATCAGTGCTTTCGGCCATCTGTTGAAGATTGCTACATATTCAAAGATTGGCTGAGCGAAATATAGAAATGGAGAATTCACATTGTCGACGGTGTATTGTGCGTCAGAAGAAAGAATCCACCAAAGTAATCACCCTCTCCAGTCTTATCAAGCAATGATAAAGGCGGAAGTCGATGATGAAGGATGGCGGTAGATCTCTAAAAACGTAAAATGTTGAATTGGAAGGCGTTCCGGGTATTGATGGAAATCACCACTTGAGCCGTACTTGAGTTGAGACAAAACCTAAGCTATGGGAAGGCTAGTTCATCTCGAAAGGCTCTAGCCAAATACTGAGGAAGGCTAAGAAACCACGAAAAATAAACTAAATAAAAGAAGAAGATAGTAGCACGTTACTACTACTATTGATGGTCATCGTAACACAAAGGATCATCAATAATATGGAAGATTATATCTGATCGGCAATCACCTATCGCGCGAGAATTCATTACAAATCTTGGATCGATGAAGAAAGGCGAAGAACTTCTCTTGAGTCTTGCTTGATGATGCATGAAGGCGATAACAACTTAGAAGTACTCTGTTTCCCAAATGAAGATGAATCAGAGCTCACCATATCAACAAACATAAAAATATAAAGCGGTGATTACGAATCTTAGTCTATCATTAGGAGGCGAGCGGAATCTTTGAAGCCGAGTCATCGAAGATTGAGATGCAAATGAAACTTCAAGTCTGATTGAAGTGGTGAGTGTACCATCCCAAGGAAAGAGCCAATGAATAGATAAAGGAAAGAAATTGAAATTGAAAAAAGTTATCCCTAAGATTCAAATAAGAAGCCTTCATCAAAGGGATTACTGATATTTTATCCCATTTAAGGAAAATTAGTAGACTTAGTGTATATGAAGCACTAATGTCGGAAGATCTCAGTAACACCTTAGTGAAGCTCTCGAAGCGGAGAAGTTGAAGCACTTTGAGCAGCAACGGAGACCTTGCATGTTCAAGAGCCTCCAACCGTCACATTTTGAAGATGATCTAATGCTGGGCTGAATGATCGCCCTCTGTATGTTACGGTGAAAGTGATGAAATTATAATGCATGGATCTTAATTGATCCGGTTCCTCAGTGAATCTTATGAACTTGAGAACTCTTAGATGGCTATCTCTAGATGTACAACATAAGGATGAGATAAAGTCATGGTTCAAGGATTCAATGAGAAGGGGAAAACTATGGTCATTCGTCCTCCTCTTAAATTTGGAGACCTCTGCGAAGCCAAATTTCATGTGATCGATTATCACGGTACTTCATTGAGCCTTACGGGTGACCATGGCTTCATAAGTATTGTTCTACATTGCATCAATGTATGAAATATACAAAGGATGGAGAAGAATGCCAAATTATTGGTGATATGCAACCTTTTGCAGTGCATGAAATGAAGATTTATCAAGATGCGGTTATTTCCTTAGGGAATCAAAGCTAACAAAACAGTAGCAAATCTGCATCTACTTCAAAACCCATAAAAGAACAACAAGAAGAAGAAGGAGAAGATAAAATGAATAAGAAAGGAAAAGAGGTTGTTCCAAATATTCCTAGGGATATAAAGTCCAAAATCAATAACTCCTCATCAGGGTGATCTTGAAGAAGAAGACAAATGTGTTCCTTCTAAATCCAAAGGTCCATGACTCTTCAGTAAACTCTTGAAGGAGAACATTTTGACTCGATTATGAGTTTGAATCGCTTTTGAAGGTAAGGTGCAATGCACCTACTTTAAAATATCATAGATCCATCGTGGCGACTACACGTAGTCACTCTTCCTCCCGACATTTTAAAGAAATCACCCTAGAAACTCACAAAGTCGAGGCGGTGACCTTCTATGTACCTCCTCTCCACGGAAAACCGGGCGGGAAGCTGTTTTATAAATCGAGGGGTGTCGAGAAGAGGATGATTGGGTAATGTATCGAAGAAGAAGAATGCCTGAGGATACCAAAATATTACTCTCAGATGCAAAATCCTCGCAAACATGGGGTCATTTGGAGCAAGTAAGCAAAGGACTAAGCTCTTTGAAATGATGTGGTACCCAAAGGTTCTCAAACCATTGGTAAGAGAAATAAACACACTACCAAAGGCCTTGGTTTCATCAGACAGCGGTCCACAAGAATATACATTCTGTGCTCGAGGAATAGAAGTAGAGAGTGATGATGAAGATGAGAATGTCATTCTTAATGTTAGTCTCACAAATAATGAAGAAGTAGAAGCAGACCGGCACCTGAAGAGCTTGAAGATGGTGGAGGCATACTATGGATGAACAAAGAAATTAATTTAAGGCGGGGAGGATCCTCGCCCAACGTTCATCAGTGCTCTACTTTCTGAAGATAAAGTGGAAGAATTAAAAACCTTGCTCTGTGAATTCATGGATTGCTTTGGACATATCTTTGAAATGCGAGCTTATCCCTGATATAGCGGTTCACTAAAGCAATTAAGCAGATCGGCGGTCAAGCAAGCCTCTGGCGAATGAGATTGGAGGTTGAAGAGCAGTAATTGCGAAACCAAGAAGCTCATTGAATGGTTTTATTCGAGAAGAAAAATCTGTTGTGGATAGCTAATATTGTCCCGTGAAAAAAAAAGAATGATTCATTAGTATCATGTCGAGATTTAAACAAAGCATGTCCAAGGATGACTTTCTGCTTCCTGTATCAGAACTGTTAGTGGATAACACTTCAAACCACGACATGTTCTCATTTATGGATGGATCGTCAGGTTACAATCAAATCAAGATGGCTCCTGAAGATGAGAAACATACCTCATTCGGGATTGATTGGCATATATTGCTACCCGGTCATGCCCGGCTTGAAGAATCTTTGGAGCTACATACCAAAGCTATGACACGAATCTTTGATGAGTTGATTCATCAAAAGTAGAGTCTATGTTGATGACCTCGTTGTCAGTATAGATGAAAGATCATCTCGATGATTTAAGGATGTCTTGAAAGAATCGAGAAAATATGATCTCAAGATGAATCCTCTCGCCTTTGGAGTCTCTTGGAAAGTTCCTTGGATATGTTGTCGTAGTGGAGGATTGAAATCGATCCCAACAAAATCAAAGCGATTGTCGAAATGCCTCCTCGAGTCTTATCAACTTACTCCATCTGAGGACATCTAGCATTCATTAGAAGATTTATATCAAATCTGTCGGATGTCGACCACTTTGCAAAATTAATGAAGAAAGATACTCCTTTCAAGTGGGACGAAGAATGTCGAGGCCTTGACGGTATCGAAATATATGTTGAACCACCCATTCTTGCGGCTCGATCCAAAGCCTCTCATCTTGCACGGCGGAGGAATCTCAGGTGCTTTGTTTGACATAATGAGGAAGGAAGGAGAATGCTACATCTTATATTAGTCGAAGCTAATAGGAGCGAGCGCGTTATTCTCAATTGAGAAGCATTGTTTGGCGTTAATTTTCTTTGCCCAAAAGCTTCGTCATTACATCTATCTAAAATTACCCTTATCTCAGGATCGATCCGTTGAAGTTCTTGATAGACCAAGCGTTGGCGTCGGCACGATGATCCTTACAATTTGATATTACATATGTTCCCAGCGGTGAAGGGGCAAATTCAGCGATTTTCTTGCTCATCCCATCACCGGACTCATTGCTTAAGATGATCTTCACGATGAGCAATCATGCACATATATGAAAAAGAAAAGCAAATGTGGAATTGTATTTTGATGGAGGTCCATTAGATACACTCGACCCTCAAATCTCCCAAGGCTCAAGGCGGTATGGTCTCATCTTGATCACACGAAGGTGGCATCTTGAGACATTCTTATAAATTAACTCAACCGAACCAACAAGAGAATATGAAGCGTTGGTGGCGGGTTTAGAGGAAGCCATTTCCATGTCAGAATCTGCAAATTTATGGCGATTCTCAACTTCGTCATTAATCAAGTGTTGGGCCTTTACAAAATCAACAATGAATTGGCTCTTATCCTGAGCGAGTTCTCGAGCTTATGAAGCAAATTCAAATGTCATTATGACTCGAGTCAGGTAGAATAGCAAAGCGGTGTTTAGCATTATGGCAGTATGGATGACGTCTTAATTGTGTGTTTGCGCCAGTCAATAAGTTTAAGATCCCCATTTGGAAGAGGGGTCAAACATAAATCAGCGAGTGCGACTCGTTTTGCTCACACTCCACTTCAAATTACTTTCCAAAGTCAAGACAAACTTCAGCCATTCAGAAGAAAGCCTCCAACTGCGAGGAAGGCGCCAAACGATGAAATTCTTATAGTAGAGAGAAGGAAGGCGGAGCGACCCATTCATTCTTGAGGAAGGCAAATTGCCAGTAATAAGTCGATAGTACAACTTGAGAAAAGGCTTTATTTATATATGTTGGCAATACTACGTATCGGATCCTTGACGGATGTGCGATGTTTGGGAATAGAAGAAGCCAACAGTAATTGTTGAAATCCATCAAGGACTTTGTGATCAGTCCTAAAATGGCTTTCAAAATTAAAGAATTGGATCTTATTGGTGGTAAGATTGTATCAATCATGCATGAGATGCCATGAATGCGGGTCCATGGTAACATAATTCATCGACCTCAAATCCCGTTGCATCATCCATAGCATCTTTATTTGAGTCTTTGGGGACGGATGTAATTGGACCAATTGATCCACCATCATCGGTCTTACCTTAGCGACCGATTATTTCTCCAAGTGGTGGCGCACCATTTAAAGTTCTGTGAACAAGTGGACTTCTTTACCCATGATATTGTTTATAGATTTGGTGTACCGCGAATCATTTGATAATGGATCGGTCAAAAGTACTAAAGTTTATAAATTTCGTCGGCATAAGATTGATTGGCGATATTCATCAATTTATAATCAGAAAAGCGGTGGCATTTAATAAAACACTAGTCAAATTGCTTAGAAAAATTCTCACAAGAAATAAAAGGGAGTGGCATACCAAACTTGTGGAAGCGTTATGGGCTTGCACTGCTTACAAAACTCCTAAAGTCTACCATCATTTAGTGTTTGGGGCAGATTTTTGCTCGAAGTTGAACTACCTTAGCTCAGTAGCCATTCAACAAAATCTTCACCAAGATGAGAATGCTCGTCTGGATGGAAGAGCTTGATCGCTTGATGGCTCAGCTCGGCAAAATCTAGAAGTCATCGGGCGAGGATGTCGAGCATTCGATCATCTGATGCGTCCTCGAGCTTTTAGGAAGGAGGTGGTCACAGTCTTTGAGAAGACCAATCATCCCTCATCCGAATTGGTAAATTTGAACCTAATTGGGAAGGACCTTTTGTTATTGAAAAGGTATATCGAGGAGAACTATCACGTGACTTGAGGTGAAAGACGTCATGATCAATGATCTATTTAAAAGAAATACATGAAAGTGTGATTGGACAAATCACGCATTTGAAAATCTTTATTGTCGAACACTTATGAAAATTTTCATTGGAAATTCTCTTGTAACAGAATGCATTTCAAAATAAAATAAAATCCCCTGTAGGAGGGGCATTTTTTTAAAGTTTTATAGTAAAGTATCACGTAAGGCGGGGGCCTTTCTTTCTCTTTGGGTTGACATGGTGCTTTGAGAGATCACGCGTGCATCAAAATTATGTTCAAATGCTCAAATTTAAAAGTCTTCTTGACGAAGAAAACTTTCAAGTCGACTTGACAAACCAAGTTGGATATACATTTATCATCCCACTTCAAATCAAAGGCTCGAGTTGGTGTATAAGGTCTCAACATGAAATATGGCCGGTATTGACAGTGCACTTACTCAACGCCCAGATGTAGTAAGAGATCCCATCTGCAAATCTTTCAGTGTGTATAAATTCGGTTCAATGCGAAATATGGTAGAATTATTTGGCAGTCTGCTTACTCAACCACGCCATAGTAAGGGATCCTCCCCGTTAGTTGACAAAGCATCCAAATCCCAAATCTCTCCAACTTGGTGAGTTCAAGTGACGGGCGGGAAATTATCCTTTGGTGCGTAGGTCATTTCTCAAAATTCAACAAAAAAAAATCACTCGAAGGCCTTAAGCGAGTTTGGAATCAAATACAAATGTGAAATCTCAACTCCTTGATAGTCTATCAAAGCGAGAAAGCAAATCAGAAGGAAATTCTTCTTGATTAAGTCAAAGCAAAAGCGAGGGCCAGAAGAAGTATCCCAATGTTAGTATAAAGGTAAATCTTTGAACTAAGGAGTTTTTGTCATCAAGATGTCATTACATGTGCAGCACGGGGATGACTCTTTGCCATTGATCAACACAAAAGTTAGAGGCTGGGTGTCGGCATTTATCCCTCTTCAGCAAAAGCTAGGCGAAGGTAATTTGTATCGCTGATGAATCTCGAGATGATTGAGGACTTTCTCCATCAAATCCATCAAGGCATGAGCGGGGTAAAGGAGGCACAAGATCTGAATCCTCGAGATGAAATCTTCAACAAGTCAGTCAAAGCACAAAGCCGGGGCGAGACATCTTCAACTCCATCAAAGTCAAGGCCTGAAAGCGGGGGAGGAGGAAAATACAAATCCCAAAGTTTGAGATGAATCTTCAACAAGTCGTCAAAGCACAAAGCGCGGGGCCAGAAGACATTCTCATCCGGCTTCAAGTCCAGATGCGCATAAAACCAATGGGATTTTCATCTTTTCAATAGACCATTAAACCTTTTAAGAAGAAATCATGAAACAACATGATTGTTGGTCTAGATTTTATTCATGAAAATTACGTACATATGAGATGACAGTAAAGTAAAGAAAATACATCAAGGTAGGCGAGGCTGTAGGTCTAAGGCGAGATCTGATAATAACGAGCCTCACTTTCAGTCTCGGCGGTTTGTAAATCCTCTCGACTGAGGAAACCGGCTCGACCATGACCACGATGTCGTGCGAAACGGCTTCTCTCTCTCACGTGCTTCGAGTTCATCTATCTTGCTCATTTCTTTGCTTGCATGACAGAATGCTCCTCAGAGGCTTCAATCTTAGTAGTGATGCTTTCAATTTGAGCACCAATGTCGAGACTCACTCTCTTAAAGCGAGCTCTTTTCAATTCATCATGAGCAAAGTCATTGCTCGCCCGGTATAGCAGCTCTCACTCGACAATGAAACTTTGTGACGAATTATGCGGGTTTTCATTTGTCGGACTAGAAATTGACCTCTCGACATAAGTCTCCCAATAAGCAATTCCTCTTCACCTCGAGAGCAAGAGTCTAGCGGTATTTGCATCTCTTGAAAAGCGGTCGAGTGATATTGGTGAGCGAGGTCCAACGAGATCATCGCGTAAGAAAATCACGTTCTCTTCATCATCGCTCATTCGCGTGAGTCGCATATGATGCATGCCTCCGATGGATTTAGGGGTAATCGATCCCTTGGACGCTAAAAAAAAAAGAAAAATAGTAAGAAGGAAAGGTAATGTTATATTTGAGTAAAAAAGAGGGGAGTTATCGTCATACCGAGTCAAAGCCTCGGTTGAGGCTTTTCTCAAGCGAGTGGGTTGGCGTTATGGCGTCTCTTATCATTTCATCATTGAGTAGGTATGGCGTCTCACCATAATCTTGATCTCGTTCCAGATGTTTAGAATATAAGAGATGTGAGTGGTTGGAGGAGCAGAGGTTCTCCATGTTTCAGATCAACTCAAAATCCCCAAAGGAAGCGGCTCCATCTTAAGACATTCTTCAAATCTGCTTCTTGAGGAGTTAGAGGCGTCGTGGAATAAGCTACAATCGTTGAAGCTCTTGGGGATCTTCTTATGCGAGGCGTCTTTGTCGATGAGATGAAGATGGTACCTCTATAGCGAAGGTTCTCAGTCCTTTTCGGGAAGTGAACTATTCCATTGTTGATTCGACCGCCCTCTCTTTATCACTGAAAATACAAACATCATTATGTTAGGAATAAAAGGGGCTTAAAGGAATTAAATAAAGGGTTAAATAAAGAGATAGAAAATCATACCTCTGCTAGAATTGCTGCCACGCGAGCAGGTTGCGAGGGCTCAAGTCTCGCACTTGTCGTTCATATTCACGCTCCGCTCCAAGGTCGGTCAAAGATAAGCGTACCCAAGTTAAGCGAGTATAGCTAACTCAGGTGTATTAAGAGGAGCGACGAGACGAACTTTGAGTTTGTGCAAGCAAGTGAAGCCATATCATGAGGCGAAAATAATCTAGTCTCGGGAGCGCATCCATTTGCGGCGTCGGTAACACCGGAATGAAGGGTCTGCGCCTTCATAGCGGTCGCTGCGAAAATCAAGCTCGAGCGGTTAGGTTGATATCCTTAAAATAATTGGCGACCAAATCGATAACATAGCCGGGGCGCATGCTAATAAAGTATTCTGATTGGCAAGAATTGGTGGGTATGAATTAAAGTGCATCTCATGGTGATCCATCCATGATATCTACCTCCATTAGGATGGGAGGTAAATTTGTAATTTGAATTGATGGGCGAGAAACATCGATAACTAGATGAGGGCAAAGAAAAATAGGCGTACTCTTTCAGCTCCAAGGTAGAGGAGGCTTGTGATGACAATTCTTGGATAGTTCCTTTCTAAGAAGTATGAAGGAAGGAAAGCGAAGGCCACATGAATGTGAATCAAGCATGAATGTATTGCCAAGGTAGGACCAAATCATGAAACTCAGTGTCTTAGCCTACGAAATAATTTTTAAAACCATACATCTAGCAAACGGGAGGAGCCAAGGAAAGGCGTTCACCTCGGAGATCACTTGCGCCAATAATGTCTTTGGAGCGGATAGATCCCTCCTTGATGGGCAGACAAAAACACAACCAAAAAAAAGCCTAAAAAATAAGTCTTAGTCCATACACGGATGTGATGGAGAAAATGTATGTGATAAGAAAAGGCTGATATCTCGAGATAAATGATAAGCACGCCCATTTGAAAGGGTCATATAATAGAAAGAGGTAATAAAACTATCCTCTCTTAGAAGCTTATCAGGATCTCCATAGGCATGATTGCTTTGAGCATGGATAGCCGGTACTTGTAAGTTCGTCGATAATGATTAAGCAACTTCGGGGAACTAAGGGTAGAATCATCCCTCCTTTATTCCCATCCATGGAGGTGCCTGAAAAAGCTCATTATCATAAGGAATATATTCTTCATAGCGCATAAATAGGAAGGCCGTCGTCTGAGTCATTCAATGTAATGGTAGTTCTTCCGATCAGCAGTGTTATTCACATCCCAGAACTCAATAAAGCCTCTTACCCAAGAAGGAATATTCGAAATCGAGCATGGAAGCATAAAGCTGCGTTATAAACACCGGAGCTTTAGAGCGTCCTTGTGAGCTCGAAGAATGTATCAGAGCATACCCCTTTCTTTGGACCATGATTTATGATGAGTCTGAGCCACTCTAGGTGAATTTGTGGTTGTCGATGACTTCGGTAAGTGTGATTGCCACTTGCTTTCGATGATGTCGGCGGCGGGAAGAATTTCACATAACGATCAGTCTTATCAAGGATTATCTGCATTTGACTAGCGGTGGTCACCATTAGGGGATTCTCGAATTGAGCAGTTCTTGAACAATCGGAAGAGCGAGAGAGCGGGTGAAGAAGTTCTGAAATATATCACGCCCCTCTAGCATATCATTGTGTTGCTCCAGTCTGTCCAAAATGTCCACGTTATTGCGAGGGTCATGTGAATCAATCATAAACCATATAGCGTCCTCTGTGGGCTCATCGGAAGGCAAACCTGGTGATCTCCTCAGGTTGAACATTTTCTGTAAGAGTCAAAAGGCAAACATATAAATATATAGATGATTACATTGAAATAAAAAAAAGGAGAAAAGAAGAAGAAAATGGAAATGAGACAAAAAGAATGTTCCACTTGCGGCATATGATGGTGAATAAATCCGAAAGAAGAGAAAAGAAAAGATCGCAAAACCGGTCAGCTCATGCTGTTTGTTGAGCATTTGACCTGGATGTCATTTAAAATTAAGTAAATGACATAGAGGTTAAATACAATCAATCGAAATTAATTAAATTCGATTTTTTGAAAATTCGACTTCAAAAGCATCAAAATTAATTAAATGGGAAAAATATCAAATCAATTAAGGATCGATCAAAAATTAAAATCAATTTTTTTGAAATTACAGCATATCAAAATTCGAAGCCGGATATACTCTCCGTTTGCGAAATTGATCCGCCGTCGTCGAAATGTCGAACGTCAAGCATCAGCGCTTGAGACCGATTGACAAAGTGTCGCGGACGTGTCGGTCAATCTGAATTTGAACTAATTTATTCACTCGTCGGCGTTGTCCGACGACCTCAGATCCGCGAAATTGATCAGCGGCCGTTCGTTCTGCAAAACACTAAAATTGACATATCTTGGGGTTTATTATTAGAATGATTAATAAATTTATGTGATTAAATTATAATTATTAAAGCGGTTTGCAATTAGTCAATCCTTAATCCCCTTAATCTTACTCGGCCTGAAATGACCCTGGATTCTGAATTTGATGGTAGCCAAAGCGGTGCGAAAAAGAAAGGAATCGTTGACCACGACTCGACATTTTCCTCTCGGTGAAGCTTCGGCATTCTCCCTCTGATCCCTCTCACGTTTTTCTGCTCTCGGCTCTCTCTCTCTCGGCGATTCCTCTTCTTCTTTATCGGTTCCGTCGAAGCTCACAGGCATACTCCTCTCTCGTTCTTTCTTGGGCCTTGCGATCCTCCCTCTCGGCAGCTCCCCTCGGCGGTTCCGCTCCCTCTCGGTTGCAGAACCTAGCCAAAGCAACAGAGGACTCGATCCTTCTTCCTCTTCCAAACCCCGGTTGTTTTCTTTCAATCAAGTTATATTTTCTATGTGGGTTTTCTTGAAGGAAATGGTTTGATTTATCCTATGTTATGGTTGGATTACCTTTTTTTTATGCAGAGATGAAGAAATAATGTTGGATTTATGGTGTAATGTGAGTTACTTGACTTTCTATTTATCTTTGAGCAAAGAGCTGGTCCTTTGCCTTTGGTATGGCCATCTACTTTTTTCTTGCTTATTCTCTTTTAAAATCGTATGCTTTTCCCCTTCCTCCTTGAGATTTTGGTTATCAGTGGACACAAATTTTCAATAACATTGTTATTGATGGTGTTCTTAAAATCATTTAAACCTTTTGGCAATTTATGCTCTTGTTGTCTTTATTCTTGAACTCTGGTATTCTTGAGAGGGAAAATTTGTATGTGTTTTTTATTTGGAGAAGTTGCTTGGTTTAATGATTATATTTATTCCATGGTGGTTTCTTATGGTAGTATATATTTTGGCAAGCTTTATTAATATACCATTTTTATATTTGTTCTGATGAGCATCAGCCATGGAGAATTGCCAAAATGTTCTTGTTTTGCTTGCTATCTGTTTCTCCTTCATTTTGCCTTTATTCTGAGGAGTTATTGGCGATCTTTCTGTAAAAATTTAGAGTTGAAAATCTCAAAATATCAACTTACAAATCATGTTTTGCAAAATCAACTCTTTTTTATATGATATCAAAGTTAATATGTTTCTTGTCCATGAGTATTTTGAGGGAATGCTGAAAATATTTTTTTTAAGGGAATCAATCATTTGTTATTTGATGAGTATAAGGCTTCTTAAACTTTCTTATCTGAGGAGAAATCAATTGTAATGTTTGTTTGATGAGATATGATCTGTTCTCTATGAATTTCATGCTTCTACTTTTCTTGATTGATTTCCATGAGGGAATTATATATATCATCTTTCTATACGAGTTGAAATCTTTCAATTTGCTAAAATCTGAAAGTAAGGGAGGATTTGAAGTGTTATGACATATATTCTGAACACATGAGATTATATTCTTTCACACATATGTTGAAATCTAAATTGAAAGGAAGGTTACCTTCTGATTAGTTGTTATTATGGGAAAATATGAAGGAGATTCATTTTAAGATTAATTTGATTTTATATATTTTGAAATGTTGATATACTATTCTTCGTGACTTCTTTTTGGTTCCGTCACGATCTTTCACAAATCTTTGTTTTTTGTTTAAGTATATATATCAGACTGTTCGCTGTAAATGCAAATTTGTGATATAATTATGTTCTGATGGTAAATCTTATCTTTGTCAAAATTTGGTAGGTGTGTCTCGACATCATACATCTTTCTTGGCATGGTGGGCGACGATCTCTCTCGTAACATGTGGGGAGGAGAATTGTAAAAGATTATTATGCTCTTCAAATGTACATGAAGCGACTTCTTTTGTTTATATGCAATCGATTTAACTTATTATGTACCATCCGACATGGTGAAATCTTATCAAAATTTGGTAGGGTGCGGCATCCTCTCTCATTCAGGCGTGGTGGGGCGAGCGATCTCTCGTGGCACCTGGGGAAGCCGAGGAGAAATTGTAAATTTTGATTATTATATCTAATCTAATATACTTTTTTAAATTTTATTATCTTATTATTTGTTATTTAAGTGCTCTTTCTGTTTCATGGTTAAACTTTCATCTTTATCAATAAATTTGTTATTGTCTCATTACATCAATGCATTCTTGGTTTAATTAGTCCCCATTAGCGTGTCGAGAACAATTTTTTAAATGATCTATTTTTTGTTAAATTTTTTATAGAATCTTGAATCTTATGTTGAATTTATAATAGTCTATTTTTCTTTATTTGGCGTTATGCTGTATTGTAAAATCTTTTTATTCTATCTAAAGCGTATTATGTTCTCTTTACTATCTCAGATACATCTTATTTTACATGATTCATTTGTGATTTGCAAATCAGACATATGAAACAAACACATATGAAATAAATTAAATCTACCTATATGACATATATTAAAGAAGATGTCAAAAAAATGGTTGAGTTAGAAAAAAAGAGTATATATGGCACTTAATCTCTGCAAGATTGAAAGAACTTAAACTTGTGGTATAAGGGAGAAATGAGAGTAGGAAATGTAGGATTTTATGAAGGAAATCCTCTTATTTATAGGCTCCAGCCTCTTCTCTTATCTTATTATGGCATCGACATGTGGTGTCTTTAATGCGTGAACTATCCAGTTTAATGTCATTTTATGCATTATGCACGTGTGGACATGGCGCATGCTGTGCATCTTTATCACTTCTTTGAAAGGAAAAAGTCTTTCTTATCTTCTTTAATAAATTTAATGAGTATTTGTCCCCACTTGTCATGAGCTTGCGTGAAGGATGTGGATTTTAATTCCACTGCCTCTCTTAAATGATGACATTCTCATATCTTTTCTTCTCCCCCTATCAAAAAAAATGGGCTATGGGTGATTGATCATATGGGCAAAATGATTTATTTGTTCTTTATGTTGGTTTACATAAAGAAAGGGTTTTTTAGCTCAAATTCTAAATTTTAGCTTCACTTTTATATTTGATCATATGGGTTTTGAAAATGATTTTTACCTTTATGTTTTCTTGATTTGCCTAAAGAAAGGGTTTTGCAAATCAAATTCTAAATTCATTCTCTTTATATTTGATCGTATAGGAAAATGATTTATTTTACTTTATGTTTGATTTGCCATAAAGAAAGGGTTTTA
Source organism: Cymbidium sinense (assembly GCA_021442155.1). NCBI lineage: Eukaryota > Viridiplantae > Streptophyta > Magnoliopsida > Asparagales > Orchidaceae > Cymbidium > Cymbidium sinense. The sequence continues at coordinate 144,281,032 of CM038219.1, forward strand.
GCGAAATCAAATTCTCATTTTAGGCATTACTTATGATCGTATAGGCAAATGATTTATTTATTCTCTCTTTGATTTGTTCAGGAGATGATTTTTTGCGAATCAGTGCTAAATTCATTAATTTAGCTATTCGTCTAAAACAATTAATTTCAGCCTCTTGATTTATTCATGAGGATTTTTAGCAAATCAAGTCGTAAATTCATTTAGGCATTATATCTTGATCATACTTTAAAAATTAATTTATCTCTTTCTTTGTTTTGTTACATAAGAGAAGATTTTACCAAATCAGTATCATTAAATTCATTATTCTTTACATTTGATCAAATAAAACATAATTTATTTATTTATCGAGTCTTGGGTGGTTAACCAAAATATCATGTGAAACTTAAACTTGCAAATTGAACCCATTTATTAATTATAATAACAACATTTAAAACGGATATGTATGTATGTTGAAGTGTTACAATAGGGGCATGTCAAGTTAGGTATAAAACAAAAGAGCAGATCTTACTTAGGTTTGGTCTTGGGAGTCAGTTAACCAAAATCAAAATTTGACATACTTTAACATTAGACATTTTAATGTCCATGCAATTTCAAAGAAACGGTATTCGTATGCATTTGTAATTATTAATAAATATAGAGCATCTTACATCGGTTTGGTCTTGGGGTGGGATTAACAAAACCTAAAATTTGATATTATAAATTTCAAATAATAATATTTGAGAAGCTAATTACGTCATATAATATAAGATATGAATCGGTACACTTTTAAAATTACCGCCGAAGAAAAAATCACGATCCCATGTTATTAGAGTGGACAAGGTTTTGAAGGATTATACTTCTTGAGATAATGAATACCTCATGAAAATCGAGCAGAGTGACAAGGTCTATCGATTGATATTAACAGGATCGAGAAGGGTAATTATAATTAAAATTTCAATGATAAATGATCATATATTCAAATCTAAATCAATCATGTGATCAAATTCAAAAAAATAAAAAAAAAGAAATTAATTATTTAAATTAAAACTAAAAATAAAAATCAAATAAATTCAATCCATGATTGTTTGTCTTGGGTGACAAATTAAGAAAATTTTTCTTCACGAAAGCGATGTCAATTAAATACATAACTTCTTCACTCAAATATTCTAAAGCGTGGGGCGTGCGTGTCCTGTCGCGTGGTTTTTTCGCGATACTAAATGGCGGTTCTGACTGAGCCCTCGTGGTTTGTTGCGATATGGCACTAAATTACGGTCGGCGGCCGTATGTTCAGCGAACTTTTCTCTTTGGTAGTGAAATGTAGAATGTATTTGGTTGGCAAAAGCCTATGTTAGTAGGTTGACTTATATTTGTCCTTTAAACAAACTCCAGTCTGAGGACGCGACGTAACCCATGTGTTGATTGGGATCTTCGGTCGAGGTTGGGTTACTACCTCCTCATTGCGGACCGAGGGGCCGCTGACGGCGGGGACGGAACCATGGGATCTGATCGTGAGCGTCATCGTTCCCCACAAAAGTTTTTTTAAATTAAAATAATAAATTCATAAGTTCTAAAACTCATCCGATTATATACTGGTTTTTAGCGATTTAGCCTTGTCGAAAGTCTTTCTCGGGATTGGGAGGTAATTAACTATAGGGGCTTCTTTATAGAAACAGATATAAAAGTTCACCAAATGAGGAAATCTCAGGTAGTATCTTATCTACTTATTCATCTGCTTACGAAATTATCACGACACTCACAACTATTTTTTTTCTAGAAGAGGTGTGGAGAATTTTCGATCCCAACCCTCCTCCCGAAGCTCTTCCTGCTGGGCCTTACGAGCCACCCGAACTCCCCTTTGAACTCTCCAAGCCGAAGTCAATGCCATAACCAGCCAAGTTTGGCTCTCCATCTCCTTCCTCTTCAAATCAAGCTCAGGTTGCTTTCCAACCCTAAGTTATATTTCCCTTTTCTACTTGGTTTTCTTTTCTTTTGGAGGAGATGAAGATTTGCAAATCCCTCTTCCATTTGTGTTCTATGGTTGGATTTCTTTTTATTTGCAATAATGTGAAATTAAGATGTTGGATTTATGCTATAAGCTTTTACTATTTTCACCTTCTAAGGCTGAATCGAGAAGCTCATTCTTTTTGCATCTCTTGTTCCACCTCCTACTAGTGTTCTATAACTGAATTAGCTTATTGAATTGAGGAAATCGGTGTGATTGCCGTTCTAAAGGATGTCCTTATCTTTAATTTGTCTCTTTTTACTATTTGGCAATGTCAAGGTGGGATTATACTGAAATTTGGTTATCATATAAATGCCGTTTGATTAAATCCGAAATTTTCAGATTTGTGTTAGGCTTGGCATGATTGTTTGCTTCCTTATACTACTTGTTAATATTAAGCTTAGTTCTTACTTGGATATCATCGCCATGCAAGTATGTTTTCAGTTAAACCTGAAATTTCTGATATCTATTTTGTTGGATTTTGGTGCGATTACATGCTTCATGAGTGGAGTCATACAAAAGAAAAAGAAACAAAGTAGAGTGGGCTTTGCTTTTTTTTTTTCCTCTCACTATGGTTGATTTCAAGCTTTGAGTTCATTTCTATGATTAGCAATAAAGTGGAGAGTTTTCTATGGCTTGATGTGATTATCCCTAATACTCCATATGTTGAAACTTGAATCCAATGCAGATTTTTCTCTCTTTTATATATCAACATAGATGTCTTTAAATGGGGTTCATTTTGCTATCCACAAATAATTGTAGGACAAAATAACATTTCTTGTTATTCAATGCTTGTTCTCATCTTTATATCATTATAAGATGGAAATTTTAGGTTTGTGATGTTTAATGTTATCTTCTAACATCTCACACGACATTCAACATGCTATTTCATTTGTCCGGTTTAAAAGGGAATGAAAGGGAGGGTAAAATGTTCTTTGAGGCATCTGTACTTTTGTTTTGCCTATTTCATATTTTCAAATGTGATGAAATTTGCTTATACCTTGCTAGTGATTTACTATTTCACTTGTTGGGTTTGAGGCAAGCAAAAGAGAATGAAATTTCAGATTTTCTTCATGTGAACATAAATTTTGTTTATTGTTCTTACTTTAATGCCTATTTAAGCTTAAATGCTGATGAAATTTCAGATTTATGAAATTCCTATATTTGTAGAGTACAATATTGCTTTCTTTTTGGTGCAAAAAGCGAAAATTTAGCTATGATCCTTTATAAGATTTTCATTTTATTTGTTGGATTTGAAGAAAACAATGGCACTTTGATGTTTAATATCAAAAATAATGAAATGTGGTTCATGTTTATTGAGAATTTATATTATAGCTTGCTGTTTGGTGTATTTGAAAATGACAAATTTTGAGTAAAGAAATGAATACAACCATGGTATGATAGCACAATTCCACTTATATCCTAAGTATATCATTTCAATGCATATGCAAAGGTAAAATTATAAAGATTACTAAGTAGCTGTTCATATTATTCCAATGTGACAGAGAAATATGCTCTGATATAAGTACCCATTCACATTGTTCTAATGTGGCTGAAAAATTTGTTATAGAAGCAGCGTTGTTCCGCGTGAGTTGTTTATGATGATGCGCATTGTATTATTTCAATGCGCGGGAAAACTTGTCTTGTATAATTACTTGTTCATTGTTAATGTAGAAATTTGCTTGATAAGTATTCGTTCACATTGTTCGCGCGAAAAAATTTGTTATATAAGATTGCTCACGTTGTTCAACGTGCGAGGAAATCTCTTGTGATATAAGACTTTGTTGCGTTGTTCCGCGTGGTAAGGAAATCTTATGTTATGCCCCTGCGCCTTTGCCATCTTGGCGTGGTGGAAAAATAAAATGTCTTTACGACCTATGCACGCTCTTGGCGTGGTGGGAAGGCTGTCTCCGGCGAATGCGAGATGGCAGGAGGGGAAATTTCAAGTAAACCTATAAGGTTTAATATTTTAGATAAATTTTTGAATCTTATGTATCACAAGATGAATATGAATTAAAATTCAAATTATAAAATAAAACTTAGAATCATAGAGTGTAAGACATCAAATGAATTAGAGAAAGAGACTTAAAATGAATTTGATGATTTGCTCATTAGCAAGCATATTATTTGATAGCTTAATAGCAAACAAGGATGAACTTTCAACCATCACTTGAAATACAAATAGGATTTTATTAATTGAATCAAAATATCTTAAGGGAGGCTTAAACTAAGCTTGAATCCCTTTAAATTTGCCAATAAATGCAAACTAAATTTTTCAATACATACATTCAATTCAATTGTATTATATCATGTATTGAAAATATGAAAAGAATTGAGTTCAAATTAGTTCTCTTCTTGGGAGGAGAATTGAATATAATTTGAGTTGAAATACAAAGACTTGTAAAGAATAGCTCACTTATGAGTATAAGTTTGATAAATTCGTCAATGAATATGAATGAGATACCTTCATTAAATGTTGATATAAAAATGAATATTTGATTTGGGGCTAATTTAAACATTCAAATGAATGAGATTTTGCATATGTTTATGATCAATCTTACATTTAAGCTTAATATCTTATGATTTGTACAAGTATTCAAAAAGAATTAAATTCAAGCATGAATCATAAACCATTCTTACATATGAGTTCATAGTTTTGAACTTCGTGCCAAATATTTAATAGAATGATCAATTGTGCATATTCAAATAGTTATTTCATTCCATTCAATTTGAATGCCTTTAATATGTAAGTTAAATGAATCTCATGCTTATTTTATGAAGCAATATTTTTGTTTAATCACTTGATTCATGCAAATATTTGAATGAATCAAGTTCATGCTCTGTAGAATAGATGCATGCTTGGTTTATTACATAACAGATACATGCTTGAATCACTATAAAAATTTGGAAAAATCATATTCGTATTTCACTGAACAGATGATTACATTTGATCTTTAACAAACATTTGAAGAAGATCAAATACACACTTTCTATAGAATAGATATACATTTGATTTATGACATTAGGTATCTAAAAATCTATGCTTATAATTTGACACATAAGCTTTTTAAAATACATTTACTTCAACTTAGACATTTTAATATCCATACAACATTTTGAAGAACATATATTTGTATGTATGTTGAAGTATTCATTACAACGCTTAAATAAATATGTAGTAAAGAAATGAATGAACATTTACCTATCATTCAAAACTAATTATTTACCCATGTGCGACATATGTTACTATGAACTTAGTGTTTGAGGATCGCGTGTTGAATCCGGTTTGGTCTTAGGATCAGGTGTTAACAAAACCAAAATCTAATGATCTTTATAATATTTCAATTTAATATAACTGGAAATTACGAATGATAAAGATAAATCTATCGATATCATTATTAATGTGACTTTTCAAGTTCAAGTTCTCAAGGAAAGTCAAACTCGATCCTACATCTTTAAAATAGAGTTGTGAGTTTGAAGGATAAAATTTGAAATAATGAATGATCTTGATTTGGTCTGGGGCCGCGTTAACAAAACTCAAAAACTCATCGAAACTTGCAATTTGATACACATGTCATGCAATATATACTCTTACGTAAATGCCTATATATTTTAAAAGAATGATACTTATATGTATGTTGAAGTATCTACTAGATCTAGGAAAAATATACAAGTCATATGTAAAAATAAAAGAGCAGATATCAACATCCCAGTTTGGTGTAGGGTGTTAACAAAACTTAAAAATCACTATGATATTATAAAACTTTTATTTAATAAAATGAGTTTAATTTTCGTAAAATAAAATGATAAATCTATCGACACTCCTCAAGTCAAAACTCCCAAGAGAAAAGTCAAACCTCTACGCTGTAGAGTTGATAAGGTTTAGAGGATTATAAATATGAGAAGATGAATTTAGACTCTCCTCAAATACATCATATATAAATAACTACATTAAAAGATTATCATTATTAATTTTGATTTAAATGATCAATAATCATATATTCAAATCTAAATCAATTATAAAATGATCAAATATTCAAATAAAAATATAATAAATTAAATAAAATTAATTAGTCAAATTTAAAGTTAAAATCAATCCACCCTCTGCCTTGTTTGTCAGGGTGAAAATTAAATAGACTTTTAAAAAAGAATATCAAATTAAATACATGTATTTTTCACTTAAATAATCTTAAATGTCGACCTAATTCATTGGCGTGGTTTCTTGTGATGATCACATAAATGGCATACTAAGCCTCTCAGTCTTGTCAGATGATACCACATTAACGGCACCTGAATGTTCCACGACTTTGTTCTTTGGTGTGAAATATAAATTTGTTTGATTGGGCAAAAGTCTTATTAACTTGATTTATATTTGTCCTCGACAACTCCAATCTGACACCATGCAGCGTACCCGTGTTTCGTGAGATCCTTGGTCGGGTTGGTCGACTCATATTCATGACCGGGGACGATAGCTGATGACGATCTGGGATGATCATCGCGTCGTTTCCCTAATCCAAAAGCTTTAAATTAAAATAATTAATCTCATAAATTTAAACTCCAATCATCTTCATCGCTATTTAGCGATTTATCGTGCCTTATGAAAGTACTCTCAATATTGAGAGAAATTAACTATAGGTCCTTGCGCCTATAAGAAACTTGAAATTAGATCTAAAGTTCTCACAAAATGAGGATGAAATCTCCGGGTAGTGTCTTATCTACTATTCATCTGTCTTCTGAAATTTTGAGAGATCAATGACGAATTTTTGGATCCCACATAATGTAGCCCAATCGTGTACTTTGTTAGAAATGAAATGTCTTTCATGTTAGGATAGTGTTATAATATTAAGCAAAATTAAATGAAGATAAATAATAAAAGAATAATCATAAGACGTACAAGTGCATGTGATTTGGTGATTGCACCTAAGTCCACAGTTGCATATGATCAAATATTCTACTAAGTTTTAAAGGAGTACTTTAAAGATATGTATATAAAGATAATGATAGATATGCCACTTTCCATTATCAAAGATTAAGAGCAAATGCAGCCACCTACGGTGAAGATAAAAGTTGAACGTAAGAAGACATTGTTGTTACTATTAATATCGTCTTTCCTTGTTGATTACAAGAGCTTTTTTCCTCTTTTAGTTTCTATTGTAAGAGCGTCTCCCTTAAGCCACTCTTTTCTCTTTCTCCATCTGCTTTATATTTGCTTTGTCTTGTGGGATGCATCAGTACATTGGAGTTATCTCTTTATATAGTGCTTATAGGTTGTAGGTAATAAAATTAAATTTGTTAGTTTGATAGTAGTAGATATCATAATATAGATATTAGGTAGAGGATGGTAGGTAGAGATTTTGTATGAGTTAGATAAAGATAAATTTATCTTCATAACTTATTAATCACCCAGTTAAATTAAAAATTTTGATGTACTTAGCTAGTGGTCCAATATCGAAAATTCTCTATGTACTGCAGCTCCATATCACTATCATAGTGGTTTATTGAGCCTTTGCAAAGTCTCAACTTTTCCGTGTGTACCACTTTTATGAGTGTATTAATAGGATATTCTTGTATTTTGATTTTGATAAAAACATTATTTTCAAGTAGCTTATGTGTAAAGTGATACTTGGATTTTATGTGTTTTGTTTATGAGTTGAAGGTTCCAAATGAATGACACTTTAACTATCACAAAATAGTTAAAAAAATTTTATGATTGGTTCAACTCTTTTAGAAAGCCTCTTAGCCAAATTATCTCTTTACTAGCTTTAAGTGACAACTATATTTTTAGTTTCTATTGTTGACAATGTAGCAATTCTTTATCTATAGTAGTGACACTCAATTGATGCCAATGCCACTCGAGGAGTAGATGTATTCTATGGCACTTCTTGATGTATTTATGTCTCTTCTTATATTCACATCAAGATATCCTTGTAATTTGAAGACAATCTCTTAAAACTTTAATGGTTGTTTAATGACGCATTTATCATAGGATTCACTTTACTGTCTCTTAGTATTTATTTTTTTTGGGTTTGACATATATTGATTAACATCTCTTATTGTCTGTTTGATATATGGTATTGTGCAAATCATTGTATAATTCATTGTCTTTCTCTTTATTTATTTTTGATAGTTCTTTCGAGAGCTTGAAGTGATTTTGCAGTGATGTGCTCACCATTTTGCATTCATCATATTGAACTCATCCAACATTTTTTAAATATATTGAGATTTTGATAAGTTAAAAATGCCTATAAATTTATCTTAATATATTGTCATTTCATGGATCTTATTGATTTATCCTAAGTCCTTCATGTCAATTACTTTTAATAATTTTTTTATGAACATTAATTTTCTCGATATTGACTCCTGCAATCAATATAGCTATTAGTATATAAAAGCAGAATGATACAATTTTTTTTAGTGCCTTTTATATATTAGCAATGACCAACTTTCATCAGTGAAAGTTAATTTTGTGTATGAATCCATCAACTTTTAATACAATTGGCATGAATCTTGCTTCAAATTATATAGGCTTTATTGATATTATAGTCTAAATTTTCTTGTTATTAAATAACAAAGCTTTTATGTCAAACTATATGATCGTCTTTCTTTAGATCACCACAAAGAAAGAACTCTTGACATCCATCTATTTTAGGTGCAATTCTTCTTTCGCTGCAATACTCAGAACTAACCATAAAGTTCTTAGTTTAATCGCAGGGGAAGAAATCTTTATGACATCAATACTTTTCTTCTATTAGAAGTCTTTCATGACCAACTTTCTCTTATACCTTTTGCTGTCATTTTATTCTTCTTTGATTTTATATATTTGTTTATTTAATAAAGATTTTTTTTGGATTGCTTAATCAATGTCTTGTTTTTTTTAATAGAGAAAATCTCTCTTCTTTTATTATTAGCTCCTACTTAGATGAATACATGACTTATACAGCTTCTTCATAGTATTCTGGTTCACTTTCATTAGTAATTGACAAATAGTATAAAGAAAGAGAATATTGATTAACATTTTTTGTAATTCTTTTTGATCTTCTGAGTTCTTTCATAGGAGTGCTTGATTGAGACTAATTTTGATCATTTTTTGGTATCTCTCTCTTTTAATTCAGTTTGCTCTGTATTTGAAATTTTCTTTTTAATTCAGCTTGACCTATTTTTGTATATTTCAATTTCTTTAAAATAGCATTATTTATTTTGATTATTTTCTTATTTTTCATTATCCCAAAATCTATAGCTAAAGTTATCAATATCATAATCCGTAGAGTAATATTTCTTTGATTATGGGTCAAGTTTGGTTTTTATGTTATTATCTTTGTGCATATAAGAAAGGCAATCATAAACTTTTAAATGTGAGAAGCATATTGTCTTTCAGTCCAAGCTTCTTCAAAAAGTCCAAAATCAAGAGCTTTGGATGGGCCTCGATTGGTGAGATATGTTGTTGTATTTATAATTAGCCAAAATATTTTTAGTAATCTTGTATGTAATTTTATGCTCCTAGTCCTTTTTTTTTTTTTTTTTCAAAATCTTGTTCATTATTTTAGCAACTCCATTTTATTTAAGAGTTATTCGGACTATTTTCTTCAGACAAATCTCATTAAAAGCACAATAATTTTGATTTCTTTGCTATTATATTGTCCACAATTATCAAATTGTAACCATTTATTTCTGCACTAGTCTCATTTTGAACTAGATTTCTTCATCTCACAAAGTTATTAAATTTTCAAATTCATCTTTGATAAAATAAACATATACCTTTTGATGAAATCATCCATAAATTTGATATGGTACATTATTAAACCATCTAAAGATGGGGTAGGGGATGGCCTTGTAGAAGACATCCATGAAAATCAATTCTAGCTTCTTAGCATTAAATTCTCTTCTAGTTTTTGAAAAATCGACCATCCTTTGCTTTTCTAAAATATAATTTATACAGAAGCTAGATTCAAAATATTTTAAATTTGAGAATTTATAATAAGCATGAAAATTTTTTAAGCCCTCCTCACTCATATGACCTAATCTTTAATACCAAATACTAGTCTCAATCATCAAATATTTTGTAGCTCTCATTAATTTAATATTTATGATGGTGTAGAGTGTGCTAGTCTTATTTTCTTGGGCAATCATCATGGCTCATTTGGTCACTTTTTAAGTGTTAGTATTGAATGTGGCTTTACATTCTTTTGTTACAAGATGTCATATATAAATCAATGTTCTCCTCATTGTTACTAATGTGTTTAATAATCTTATTTAGCTTTATTGTGACTATTTATAATTTGGGATATCACATCATCGATGCCCATAATATCTAAAAGACTTGTCATAGTTGTATGTAGAGTAATTTTTCATTGAGTTTTATGTTTTTTATGATAAGAAGAATGTGATGATACACTTGAGTTTGATATTTATGATTTCATTAGACTATTAAAATTGATAATTAATGCATTTTGAATTTCTTCTGTAATAACATTCACAATTTTTTTCTACTTTCTTTTATGATAGTCTTTTTGTCATATATCTTGACTTCTCACAGTTCCTATTTTTACTAGAATAAGAACTATTGTTTGAAATAAGAGCCAACATTCTCAAGATTTACTTATATTATGATGAGTATGTTAGCTCTTTATTTCAAATTTCTCATTTCATAATTTGAATCTGCCTCCATCTTGATGATTGTTTTTTTTTTTATTTTTTTATTTTGAGACTTAGTCTAGCTATTAATATTTCAAACAAAAGATGAGATTTCATTTGTGTCATGATGTCAAACATTTTTCATTAATGATAAAATTTTAACATCATTTAACTTCAATTTATTTGATTCATAAGAATTGTTGATGGTTGTTGCTACATCATTTTAATTTTTAGGAGGTGATGAAAGTAGTCATAAAAATACAAATTTTATTAACAAAATTAGTGTTCATTGAGCTCAACTGACTTGTGTTGACATACTCAACATTTGAGGTTCTTTTTGACATTTTGAGATTTAAAATTTTACCCATAAGATATATCTTATTAATAGTAGAGTTATTCTCATACATATTTAATAATACCTTTATTATGTCTATTGTGATGTTTTCATTTGAGAATGTTGAAGGCAACATTTTTTTTTATCCAAGATGGGCGAATAACTCATAGTCCAGATTTACCTATCAGCTCTCAATCATGTTGTAGAAGAATTTGATTCCTTCGATGATTGATGGAGTTTTTTTTTTTTAACAGATAATCTTCAAATTATATCTTGAAATAGTTGAAGTCTTAGGGTTTATTTAGGATCAACTTTGTTTTATATTTTTTAATGTTTTATGCTGTTTTTAAGAACATATTTATTTGATGCTTTTTTTTTTGTTTTTATTTTTTATTTTTTACTTTTAAAAATAAATCATGTTGTTTAAATATAATTATCTCTACTAGCTAATTGTCACTAATGCTTGCTATGCCCTGTTATCCACCACCATGTTACTACTAGTCATAGCCGGTATTCGCCGATGTTGTTGCCCACTATTTGTTGCTTACAATCACCATCATCACCAATTGATATCGCTATTAACACCAGCCATTCTCATAGCTCCTGACACTATCGATTATCACCATCATATATAAATAAAAATAACATTTTACGATACCAAAAATATTTTATTTAGTATAGTCAGCGCCAGTTGTTCGTTAATAAATATTTTTTTTTTTAAAAAAAAATGGCGAACCGAGAGATCGAGACACAACGATCCGATCTGGCTTTCTCCTCCCAGAACACGGCAAGCACCCGTCGTCCTTTCGCCACCGATCCAACCGCCTTTTGTGGGAAAGAAGGTATATTTTATTTTTTTTTTTTTAATAAGTGAGTAATATGTGAATGTGACATGTATATGTTGTATTTTATGATGCTTGTAGGCAAACTTAATGTGGATTTGGAGTGTGTAGCAAATTTGGATTTTCTTTAGGTATAGTGTGACATGCTTTTCTTTGTGAATATGATATGCTTTTCTTTAGGTATATCGTTATAGGTTTTGTTATATTTAGTTGACCTATTTCACTTGAATGAACATGATTGGTTCAATTAGATCTTACTTTGAAAGGATGGAATGTCCTATTAAACTTTTTTTTCTTGTTTTAATGGCATATTGTTAGCACCATATAATTGACTTCTAAAAAGGTCATTAATTGTAGGATACATAACCTTATTATATTAATATGTTTATACTCAACTTTCATTATTAAAGTTGTTTTAACTCTTCTTGTTTAGTGATGGACTCTCAGGGGTTATTTGGGATCAATTTTATATTTTTATTTGATTTGATTTGATTTTTATTTTATTTTATTTTATTTGTATTTTGATTTGAAATAAAATATGTTTTATTATAATAGTAATTTTTAAAAATAATATAATTTTCTTTTAAAAATAAAAAATAAAAATACTTTAAAAATGCACATGATAAATATGCTTTTAAAAACAATATTATTATAAAAATAAAATTTATAAAATAAAATTAATTCCAAACAAGCGTAGTTTTCTAAACACCGAGGCTCTTTCTATCCACTCATTTCCTGAACTTATATTTCTTGGCACATGAAAATGGGAATAAAGAAAAGATGAATGATTAATTAAGAAAATTAGGTTTTAATACTTGCTAATTTATTAAGGGTGAAAGATATATGTATTAGTTAATCAAGGAAAGAGATAGGAGAAATAAATTTTAGTTCAAGTTAAGTGTATTAAAAATAAAAATTAATAAATAAATTTTTAAAAGAGGATATTTAAAAAATATGATGAGATATTTTGATAAATTTTTTAATGATTGTTGTGAGAATATTGTTGATTTTATTGATTTTAATATTTTAAATAAAAATTAAAATATTTATTTGTATCGTAATATTAATAAAATTAAAATTGGAGAGGTTTTAAAAAAAAATTAAATATAAAAAAGCAATAAGATATAATAATATTTTAGAAGTGTAAAAATGTTTAAAAGATTTAGTGATTTTTTTGCCTTATTAATCATTTCGTAAGTCAGATCTTTAATTTTTTTGATTTTTTTTGTTCGTGAGATGAAGATTAATTTAGATAATTTAAACAGTTTGTTCTTCAAATTCCGCCTCTACATTTGATTGAATATGAGTTCGCATTATGTTTAGTCTATATTATGGCCATTTCTTGTTAGTGGCGATTTCTTCCTTACATTATAGTGAAAAAATCATCCTATATTAATTTTGAGAGGATTTTTAGCGGTACAAAATTGAATCATCACGCTAAAAGTTGATTCAACGCGGTTTAGATTAATCTCATATGTAGATTTCCGTTGGTCTTGTTTCATTCTACTATTAAATGATGACGAAGTTTGTGAGTGGTCATCAATCGAAGTGTACAACCTTGTTGTTACAATGCGTTGAAATTGAATTGAAAAAGAATGAAGCCCATAATTATACCGAAGATGAATTTCATTTTGAAACTTTCCAACACCATATACCGCCACATGAATCATATCATTGGTAAGTTGTTTTAACGCTTATCGTACATATTTTCATCTTAACCTTTACATTCAAATGCGGCTTGATGATGTGACGTGGCATCTCCTATTCATGATCCTCATATGGCCTCAACTTCTGCAACTATGGGTGAGAATCGTTGTGATCAGGTTGCTCCTCAACCGGGATGAGGGCGAAACAATGTCCGGTCTGTCGTTAGACACGGATGACGAAGGTGATATGAGAGAACAACACCATCCAAACGCTGGAACTAGTCAGATATTGAGAGATTATGCTAACAAACAGTGACCGTTGAAGAAAACATGTTTAGTAATAATGATTATATTCAAGCTTGTTAGTTAACCCAAGAATGGGATGAAGAACTAAACTTCGATGACCTCTCAACAAATTCTATTTTTCTAAAAGATAATTTCATTCAAAGATCTAAATGAAGGAATGTGTTTTCATGACAAGGGGCACCTTAAATTTACCATCCATGGTTGGTCAATAATAAATAATGTGGAATATATGACAAGTGATTCTAGTAAAACAAGGTTCATGATACTTTGCATTCATAACAATTATTCTAGTAAGCCATGTTTGTGGTGGCTACATGCTCGTGCGAGCAAGAGGCTTGGTAGTGTTTGGGTGATTTCTAGTATGTCAGAGTTACACAGATGTTCTCATTCCACATTGAGCAGCGGACATAGGCAGTGCACCTCTCAATTTATTACTACATCCGTATTAGATGTCGGTTGGATTTGAAACCAGAGGAATTATATCACATAATCAAAATTTAACATTAAAGTTTCCATATGAAAGCATGGGATGCCCACAAAGGCTATACAAGTTATATTTGGCAGTTGGGAGGATTCATATCATGTACCGGATCACTTCATGATTGTTGTATGTTGATTATACCACGTGTATCGCATCTAGTCGATTGGCTTTTCAACGCATTTTCGGGCATTTGGACCATCATCATCGGGTTGACAATTACGTGACCGGTCTAAGTCTTGATGGTACTTTCTCCGGAAAGTATAGATACTAATTCTTTGTTGGTATTGATCTAATAATGGTTTGTTCCCTTTGCATTGCAATTGTAGAAGCGAATGCAATGAGTCTTGATTTGGTTTATCATGACATTGTGAGTTGGTTCATTTATATGCATACGACTTAATTTATGCATATATATCGTCATTCTGGATTAGTGCGTGGATGCCTTGAAATTTTACACTGGGCAAAACACCGTCACTATTTACGCCATCTCAGAGAAAACTTTAAGAAGGCATGCAGATCGATGGGAATTCACGATAAGTTTGTGTGCCGTGAAAATGTATGTGGGCATAGCGACATTCACATATTCACGCTACATTACGATATAAAAATATTAAACCGGTGTTGAGTACTAGCAAGAGATGTGGTGAAGTGGACATTATGTCATGATGGCTGGTATCGTTACGACACAATGACTAACGACGGAGTGTTTTAACGTGTGTTAAAGCGGCTTCACAATTTAGGCTTTAATAACATCAATTTTCTATCTTGTTGCCGTCTTCAACAAACGACTAGAAAGCCTTCTCACCTTATCCGGATGAATGATTGATTTTCGCTCCGGTGTGAAAGCTCAATGCAACAAAATGTGAAGCGAAGATGCTCGGATCCTACAAGAATAAACGTGCGAATTCCGGGTTTTCATAATATCCTCCATGTCATTCAAGGTTGAATTGCAAGACTAAGTTCATTGACTTATACATGCAGGCAGCCCCAGTTACTGTACATTCCATGTCCACACGTCATTACTATAATGGGACAACGTCATGTAAATCATTAAGAATATGTTCCACATACTACACTCAAATGTACCACGCGTTCGTCTGAAGCTCATTTTCATGTCATTCCGTCCTGGCCACGATATTTATCGGTCATCATTACAATTGAACTTGCACCACCAAATGTTAGAAGGCGCACTGGCAGGCCTAGGACACGACGATATGCAAATATAATGGATGAGAACGTTCAGTGGTCTAACAGAATCTGTGGACTATGCAAAATTCAGGTACTATCCACAAAGGTGATACTAGTGTTGTTTCGTTAGGCTGTTTGTTTCTTTTAGACTTATGTACATGAAGTGTATCCTGGTTGTTATTTTCTCTCAGACTTATGCACTTGAAATGTATTCTGGGTATTAGTGTTTCTTTACCAATATATGATTTTTATGGATATAATCATGTATGCTGGAATGTTTTCCTATTTTTCGCATTTATGTGAGATTAGCTGTTATCGACATTATGTCATCTATTATTCATGATGTGCTTAATTGTTAGTCTTGTCGTAGATAAACTTACGTAATGTATAATTAATTGCACTATGTCTCTGGACTTAGTGTTAATTAAAGAAATAAGTAAAAAATTAATCTGTATAATTAATTGCAGAGATTATATATGTGAATTTGTCAAGCAAGATAAATTCTGTCTTTTTTTATGCACCATGTATTGAAATTTTTTGTAAATTTAGCTCCACTTATGAATTTGTAACGCCACATTTACTGACATCTAATCCCAAATGTTGTTTACAATATAGGTGACATGGCGACGGAGGAAGGAGGAGCTACTTAGGCGTGTAGGCACATGAGATGAGCTCGATTATGGCCCGACAGGTTCACCCGACGCCGATCTTCATTGCACTCCCAATCTGGTATGTTTTACTTTATTTGTTGTGATATTTATGTCTTAATTCATTTGTTGTAATATTAGTACCTCAGACGTCATTTTGATCAAATAAATAATTTGTCTTATGTAGGCGACCATTTTAGAGGCTGCGTCGCATCTACTTATGTTCGAGAGAATGACCATTCATTACGGTTTATGGATGGACTACGAGATCTTTGGGTTGGATTTCATTCCGCAGATCTCGATCACCACCACTTGCTTATAGTTGGCGGTCACAGAGAATACATTTCATTTGGAAGTTAGTGAGATGTGATTACATTATAGGGCGTTGCTATGATTATCTGGATTGGACCTATTATAGGACCACCGGTGGTTGGGGAGGGTAGACGATGGCTATCTTGGGTTGATTGTTGCGATGAGCTCATCGGGAGACATCCAGAGCTAGATGTGATATACCATGATCTTAGACAGCCACATGTTACATTGACATTCTGCATGGGGCAGGCGCATGCCGGGACCTGTTTACCTTTACACTGGTTGCGATTGACATTTTATAGGGATTCATATTTGGATCTACCAGATGCCGACTTTCTGATGCACATTAAAGCGTACATACTGTTCATCATTGGCTGCTTCCTCATACCAGATACTTCTTGGTCGGAGATACATCTACAGTACTTACCATTGCTAGATGATTTGAGCTTGTTTAGCAGATACTCCATTGGAGCAGTTGTGTTAGCACACCTATACAGAGAGTTGAATGAGGCTACTAAGTCAAAGCGGACGAACATGGCAGGTTGTCTACATCTATTCCAGGTCTGGTCGTGGGAGCATATATATATTGGCCAACCCACATTAGAGGCACCCTTTCCATCAAAGTTAGAGGGTATGAGCATTGGATGCAGGTGGAATGAGGGTTACCTGAGAGAGATGACACTTGCTCATGTTAGAGTGTACAGAGATGAGCTTGATGGTTTGCTACAAAGTCAGGTATGAGAAAGTACACTTTAGATTCATTTTTTTACTGCTCTAATCTTACATATGACATATATTCCTTAATATGATGTTGCAGGTGATATGAGAGCCTTATGGGCAGCAGTCGCGCAGTGATAGATATCTGTTTGGGCATGAGTGGCTTCGCTTCGTGCCACTCGTTTGGAAGAGAATTGAGTGGTACCTCTCCGATCTGTCTTAGGCAGTTTGGTCATCAGGTCGACATCGAGCTATAGATCCTACATTTCGAGTCGATGGTGGAAGGGCGGCGTTGGGGTTGACACCGGTTACATAACCCGTGGGAGGCCGACATTCGGTTACCTACGGCTGATTCCACCTAGAGTTGACCCGACGATTGGTGGCATGTGGTGGTCTGGCCTCCTTGTACATGCTTGACCATTCCTTTTCCACTACTATCCTCGAGCTCCCGAGAGATGGTGAGATGCGAAAAATTGTAAGCTATTCAAATTTTAATATGTTATGCGAATTAAATTATATAATTGCTTCAACAGCGGGAGCATATCTTGGACACAAGATATTTTCCAGCTTTATTTTGGGAGAAATATGGATATCGATTTTCAGCATTCAATCAATACCTATGAGGTGATATGCAGAAAACTACAGAGGGACATGCACATATCAGATAATAGATATAGAGATTTAGATGATGCCAGCAGTTCTTCTACAGCACCTTCGTCTTCCCAGCCACATACTATGGATTTAATGCAGGTCCATTGTCTATACCAGATGTCGGTCCATACAGTTACCCATATGACACACCTACCGTCGAAGCCGTTCCCATTTCGGTCATGGCAGCGGCGCTCTCTCGTATCCTCACCCAGATACATCTTTGCCGGATACACGCAGCGTACACCATCTTCTCTTTGACCATCACAGAGATAGCGATTACATTCCTCGATGATACAGAGGAGACCACTGACCAGGCTGGAGATGAAGTGCGATACCAGCAGCACCATTTGCGAGACCGTCCTCGATGACCTCCTGCACAGTACACTCTAGGGAGTGATGCACTTCCACCATGGAGGCACCGCCGTCGTTAGATGTCCTTAGTTGTCATCTGTGATTGTGGATCATCGATAGCTTGATACACTATTTCTTTGTCATTGTTTTATATTTTTAATGCAATCATGCTCATTTATCTATGTTAAATATTTTCGTTTAAGTGAATGTATTTTTTTTCAAGTATCGGATATTTTTTTTTGATATTGAATTTTTTAAAAATTTTGGAGAATTAGATAAGTTTAAGTGAAAATATTTTACATAAGTAAATATCTAACTTTAGATGTTAGATATGTAAATACATAAGAATGTGTGTGATATGTATGTAAATTCTTTTTTTTTAAAAAATATATATATTTTACGTTGTGATGTTACTTATGTATTTACATAAGAATTGTGTGATATGTATGTAATTTTTACTTTTTTTTAAAAAAATTATTTTTTAATCTCCGTTTAACGGCGACTTTATTGTGCATGTCTGAGCCAGATTAACAACGACTTATCTTTATTTTGAATTTTTTAAGCCTATTTCGCTAATTACGATTTAAAATGTGCTTAGTTTAAAAATTTTGCTAAATAAGAATAAAGATACCAATTTCTCTATATCAAAAATTTGGAGAGAATGTAGTTGCTTGTTATGAAAGTGAGGGATGAACATGAAGAAAAATATACACATTAAAGATCATAATCATTATATTCATAAATTTGTGTGATTCAGTGATATTTGCTTATATCTATGGTCAAAAAGAGATTAATATTTTTCTATGCTTTAAAAAAAAGGAGCTCATCAAAGATTTTATTTTTAACATGTAAAAATAACGATAGAGATCCCACTTTCTCTATGTCATAGACTTTGAGAGAATGCAATTATCTGACCATATCAAAGATCACAATCATTTGACATAAATTTGTGTGATTTAATGATATTTTTTTTATTTATGGTCACATGCAGATAAAATATTTTACTATGCTTTAAAAGAGGTGCACATCAAAGATTTTGTTTTAACACATAAAAATAAGGATAGAGATCTCACTTTTTTATGTGAAAGACTTGGAGAGAATGCAATCATCTGTTGTAAAATAAGGGTTGAACATAAAAAAGAATAAACATATCAAAGATCACAATCATTTGGCACATAAATTTGTGTGATTTAGTGATTTTTTTCTATATTTATGGTCACATACTTTTTATTTTTAAAACACATGT